>LR990344.1:4800000-7200000 GCA_905147345.3 Mythimna impura
AAACGTTCAAAATAACTTTAATTTTGGAAGTCGGTGTTTCTAGTTTTATTTGTTTGGTAGCTAGCATAGACATATTTTTATTTCACACTTTTTAAGAGTTAATTGTGATACAATTATAGCCAGAGTACCTACCTACATTTCATGACAATTCCAATTAGACGAAACACGCCTAGGATACAATGTTTTATTAAGAAGTTCCCGTGCCTACCTTTCACCTTCAAGCTTCATCATCAGACCAGTTCGATGGTACCTTATAGCCAAAGTGCATCTCATGACAATCCTAATAAACCAAAACGCGGCTAGTTTGGTAAACTTAAGGTTCAAGTTCTCGGTAAGAAGAGTTACAGATACCCAAAACTTAATAGAGCTATTTTTTAATTAAATGTTGATAAATAGGTAAAATTAATTAATCGAAATGTATATTATCTTCTTTTTAACCGACTTCAAAAAAAGGAGGAAGTTCTCAACTCGGTTTTATGTTTTACGGTAATTATCTCAAAACTCCGATAAAAATTGATAATCCTCGACTAGCCAGAAAACTCGATCAGCCTTTTTCTGAAGTTATGAAATCATTAAATAATTCCTCCCGCTCTGAATGAGGCGAGAGGGAGTGTCAGACTTTTACTGACTAAACTAACCGTGTTCCTCCAATTGCCCTTGTGTTTCGGTATCACGGTGACTCTTTCGAACATTTACACAACGCATGTGTGTCAGCCCCATGTGACAAAGGGGGAGTGTTCATATATATATTTTTTATACACCCGCCATTTTTTCTCTTCACAACCTTTGGTTGACTGGTAGATAATGCCTAAGGCATTAAGTCCGCGTTTGTACCTTTGTGTTGCATGAAGTTTTAATAAATAAATAATACATATAATAAATCTGTAGAAGCATAGAGTTGTGCGCGCATCACGTAAAATGTACATGTAGATAACTTTTATACATTAAAATTTAGTGTAACTTGATATATAGTATTACTTAAGCTTTGTTTCATCGCAATCGGTTGACTATATCGAAATATATCCTACATCCTCCATTCATTCCAGGCACAAGCAGGCAGGGGGGGGGTTGTCGGCGCAGGATGCCGATCATCATTGAAGCTCTGTCCAGAGACTATGTCTTGTGGGCGATGGCTGGGTAACGAGCAATAAACAAACTATTTTAGATCACACAACTGATTTATTATGATGCTCGCTTTAGGTATTCACTTTACACAACGAGCAGTGAGACAGTCCCCGACACTTAGACGTTGTACGCACGGCTGCCGACAGAGGAATGAGCCACGGACCTCTGCGGTCGGCCCTTTTTAACCGACTTCAAAAAAAAGGAGGAGGTTATCAATTCGGTTGTATATTTTTTTTTTTTTTATCATCATTTTTTTTTTTTTTTTTTTTCTCTTTATTTGTTCTCTTTATTTAACAAACTCTGTACTGTTTTTTTCTAATAAAAGTCTTACATGGTGAGGTTTAGCAGAAACTTAGGTAAAATGATAACTAAAAAGTTATTTTATGTTTTCAGTTTCCCGAAAGACGCAATTTTAATAAAGCAATGGATTGATGCCACTGGAAGGCCACTTAATTGGTTCCCTAAAAAAATATAGTACCATATGCTCAATTCACTTTCAACTAGAAATGCTTTAGTCTCTAAAAAAAACGCAGTCTTTTTGAATGGGCAATCCTTAAATTAAGACTAGACCTTATTTTTGTAGAAGTGAGTTACAATTTTTTTAGTAACTGAAAGCTTTTTCATGTAATAATTCATAACATAAGTTATTAAACTTTTCAGGATTTTAAAGAACCAGGACACGCGCTTGGCCGATTTTTAGTATTTGATATTGACGTTCTAAAATGTCGTATACAATGGCCTAATGCGGGTAAATGGTTAGAGTTTTTGGGTTTTATGAAAGCAAATTTTATTATTCTATTATTAATATGTCGGCGCAGGATTCCTACATTCATTGACTGTTAGGCGATATGAAGTTCGCCGGGTCAGCTAGTAAATAAATAAATGTACAGGTGCAGTGAAAAATCAAACAATATATAGCCAACATTATTGTTTTTTTTTAAGGTGGGAAATCATTCAATGATTCTCTCGCTCTGGGTGGAGCGGTAGAGCGTGTCAGACTTTTACAGATTAAAACCACACCTGTGTCCTTCAGTTGCCCTTTGCGTTCTAAGACCATGGGTTTCCTTTTCAGTATATCCCCGCGGCCTTAGAGGGCATCACACCTTCACCTTATGCTCCACAGTGTCCTCGGGGCGGTTTACCCTATGGTGACATCCGGGACGTTTCTTCCGCCTGAAACCGATACAGAAACCTCCCGAACTCACCATATCCGGTGAGGACCTGCGTCATGAGGAAGGTGTGGACGCCATGATGCCTCTCCAGCCACTCCTCAAAGAAAAGTAGATTATGGCGGCGCCCAATAGATAGCCGACTTGAAGATCAAACATAAAATCTCACGCAGCCGTTGTTTATTCCACTACCAAATCAATTAAGCATATATAGGGTGACTGGCAATTAGTGTACGATACTACACGTGATTGTGCTCATGATAACAAACAAATTTTACTATAGGAACAACCTGAAATCGTGAAAAAAAATCAGCTGTTCAGTACATTTATGTTTGCCTAATGTACTGAACAGCTGATATTTTTTTCGCGATTTCGGCTTTGCTCCCATAATAAAAATTGTTTGTTATCATGAGCGCAATCACGTGTTTAAGTATCGTACACTAATTGCCAGTCACCCTATATAGCATAGCATAGTCGGCCTTATAATGTTCCCATTTTTGGGATTCAGGCCTCCTCTCTAGGAAAGGGAATGGGCCGTAATCCACCACGCGGGCCCAATGCGGGTTGGTGGATGTCATATGTCTTCGAATTTTTGGTTCTAGGATGTCTTCACGATCCGGTTTCTTCACGATGTTTTCCTTCACCGTTTTGAGAGCAGTGGTGATGAAAAAAATTAAACAAAGTAATGCACCTGACTAGGTTTGAACCCGCGACCTACAATTCGTAAGTCGGGGCCGTTACCAATCGGCCACCACTGCTCCCTAATCAATTAAGCAGTTCATAATAATAGTATTTTTTTTTTATACATTAAATATCGTATATTGTTCATTTATATGAACAATATAATATATGCACGAGTATCTATAATACTGATTATAGTTTCGATTTATATCTTATTGGCTAATGCAAAGTCCAACAAAGATAAACAGAAAAAAATATTAGGTAAGTTTATTCTGTGTTTTTAACATCGTGCGGATTTCATAACGCTTGCGGGATCTTGTCCTTTTCAAACAAGTATTTATTGTATTGCGTGGAATACGCACGCGGGATGCGGGGCGTGATATCGAGCAGCAGCCCAGCATGCGGAGTAATTCCGCATGCGTGATGAAATCCTAAAAAAAAGAAAAGGAAAGGTCATAATGAAATCCAAACGGATCGTCTTTTTTTCACTTAGCGGTTATCAATAGAAACACACAGATCCGATTACTAATCAAATTCCCCTCAGTTTCTATTTTGAACCAAAAAATAATCATTTCAAATGCACGACTTCTTTATTTTTGGAGTAAGTTAAAAAATGCATAATTTTAATCATCGCCATATTTTCTTCTAGTAATAAAACATATCACTGATAACCAGAATTCAATATTCTATGATACTGACTGTGTGGCATAACTACACCAATTACGCTGATCTGCGCTAACATACATGGAGAGCATTTGACAAATGGTTTTATTAAATCTCTCCACCAAACCATTGGATTCTGGATGGAACGCTGTGGTGAAGCGGGATTTTGCTCCGAAATAACTTACTGTTTCTAGTGGCTAAGAAATTTATTTTTTATTAAATTTATATTTATTCAAATGATACTATGTAGATATTTTTTTATTTTTTGGTCTCCCAAAGATAATTCATAAGCATAATTGACCTTGTAATGTTCCCATTACTGGGACAGATAATTCATGTTGAATATTTATTTATTTTATTTTGTTCGATTAGTTTACAGCTAAAAATCTGCACTAATATTATAAAGAGGTAAAGTTTGTAATTTTCTTCGTAGGAAGTAATCTCTGGCACTAATAAACCGATTTTGAAAATTCTGTCACCAGTGCAGAGTTACATTATTCCTGAGTGACTTAAAAAATATTAAATAATAATAATAAGGATAACGCCATCTACTGGCATTACCCGAACAGTATAATTCATTTTATAAAGACATTTTAATTGGAGGTGGCGTTGTATTCGGATTTTTGTTTCGTGATTTGTTCCATTTTTTGTCATCGTTTAAACCTTCCCTGGACTATCATGAATATTTCAAGACCAAAATTAGCCAAATCGGTCCAGCCGTTCTCGAGTTTAAGCGAGACTAACGAACAGCTATTCATTTTTATATATTTAGACAATAAAATATAGCCTTGATTGTAATTAGTAATATTTTTTTATCCCAAAAATATTTCAAGTGCGGCGAAGCGCGCACAGATCAAGTAGTATAAAATATTGACTGGCCTGTTGGTCTAGTGGTTGGTGGCCCTGACTGCTATGCCGGAGGTCGTGGTTTCGATTCCCACCCAGGACAAATGTTTGTGTGATGAGCACGAATATTTGTTCTGTGTCTGGGTGTAATTTATCTATAATATGTATGTATTTAGAAATTTATAAGTATGTTTATCAGTTGTCTAGTACTCATAACACAAGCTCTGCTTAGATTGAAACTAGACGGCGTTGTGTGATAGTTGTGGAATATAATATATAATAATATAATAACAGGGTAGATCACGATGAACCATTTACATGCCTTCACATATAGCATAAGCATAGCATAATCAGTCTTTTAATGTTCCCACTAGTGGGACTCAGGCCTCCTCTCCAGGAGAGAGAATGGGCCGTAATCCACCACGCGGGCCCAGTGCGAGTTGGTGAATGTCACATGTCTTCGAATTTTTGGTTCTAGGACATGCCGGTTTCCTCACGATGTTTTTCTTCATCGTTTTGAGAGCAGTGATGATGAAATAAATTACACAAAGTAATGCGCCAGGCTGGGTTTGAACCCGTAACCTACAACTCGTAAGTCAGGACCGTTACCACTCGGCCACCACTGCTCTCCACATATATTAGGGGAATATTGTTGTAACAGTTACAAAAGTAGTTGAAATACACGAAGTTTAGTTGATAGACCATATAAAAAACAGAAATAAAAGAAAGCAATTACAACACATTACTTTTAGTCATAATAATGTTCATGGAGTAGTATCCAAAAAGTAAATTATCCAGCCAGGTGCCGCTGATGATGATTTACTACTTAAATATTATATGAGACACTATTTTCATATAAATAGGTACCCATATTAAAAGGAAATGGACGTGATAAAAATTACACACACAATTAACATTAAGTTATTAGACTATCGTTTCGTATCATATCGTATCAATCGTGTGTAGCTTATCTATTTATATATAAAAAGAGAAACGGACTGACTGACATACCAACGCACATACAGTGTGTTAAAATTTTATACAAAGCTTTCATTTATGACGTAGGTGAACACTAAGGGCGCTTTCAATTTAGACGTTTCATGTCGGACCGCTGCCGCACGTTTACCGTTCTGCAGCCGGCTTGTTGCAGTACGTTAGCAGTCCGACAACAAGCGCCTAAATTGAAAACCTATCTGGCTGCCGTGCGTTTGTATGCCAATGATGCACTATTCAACACCGCACTATTCAACACCGAATTGAACACGTGGTGCTTGTGACGTTGCCGTCCTGTTGTCGACCGTTAGCCGCACGGTTGCCGTACCGCGCGCTTTGTATGAAAAATACGATCGTCTGTTCGCAGTACGACTAACGCACCGCATCCGCACGGCAACAGGCCGTCAAAAATCGCATAAATTGAAAGCGCCCTAAGAAAGCGTTTTTGTAAATTCAACCTTTAAGAGTACCATATGAGTCCTTTGTCTAACCGTTTGTACATATTATTATTTTTAGTTTGTTTATATACCTGTTAAGCTGTCATATGTATTACTTTATTTTTTTAAACAAACAGTTTATATTGATAGAACAATGAACCTTAAATTCAAACTTAAGGCACAGAATAAGAAATAGTACAAGTCTTAAGGTTAGATTCTCCCGCGCCAGAGACGTTCCGGTCGTCGGGAGTCTGAGGACGATTTCTGGCCACCTTTTGGTCCGGGATTGCTCGACATCCGCAAACGCGCGTCTAGGTTTGCGGATGACGACCAATCCCGGACCACTCTGACATCTCTTTGAGACGCGTGTGGAACGCTTCGCGGCGTCGACTCGGATTTGGTCCGGGATTGCACGACATCCGCAAACCCGCGTCTTTCTTTTTTAGGTGGGAAAACCATCCAATGACATCCCCCGCCTTGGGCGGAGCGAGAGGGCGTGTCAGACTTTTAATGACTTTTTTTTTTTTTCGGTGGGAACATCATCTTATGACATCCCCCGCCCCTGGGCGGGGCGGGAAATAGTGTCAGACTTTTACTGACTAAAAACCCACTCCTGTTCCTTCGTTGCCTTTCGTACCAGGGCCGAGTCTTCCGTTCAGAATCAGACCCTTGGCCCTCAGTAGGCTTCGACCCTGCTAGGCCCCTACAGTTGCTGACATCTCCTTGAGGCGCGCGTGGAAAGACTTTTAATGACTAAAAATCCACTCCTGTTCCTTCGTTCCTTTTCATACCAGGGCCGAGTTTTCCTTTTAGAAGCAAACCCTTAGCCAGGTTTCCGGACCAATCTGGCATCTTTTTGAGACACGGGTGGAACGTTTTGCACCGTCGACTCGGGTTTGGTCCGGGATTGTTCGACATCCGCAAACACGTCTAGGTTTGCGGATGATGCAGATGTCAGCAAAACTGGCATAGTAGGGACGATGCCGGCTAGGGTTGCAGGAGCGTTTATAAGAGCGCCCGTAGTCCTAAATTGCAAAAGGTACCTGAAGGACACAAGGTTCGGTCACTAAAGTCTGACACGCCTTCTTGCTCCACTCTAAAGCGGAAGGCCATTTGATAAATTTTGATAATTTTCCACTTCCTAAAAAGGTACATAACTTTTACACCCACTTTCAGACGACTTCATAGGAGGAAAGGTTTTTTTTTAAGTTACTGTTGTTGCAGTTACTGGTTGAATTCGATTTTGAATAATTTGTGTTATTTTTAAATTATTTGCTTTATCATAAGTTAATCAAGTACCCAAGGACTTACTTCAATGAACAATCAGTAATTGTTTTTACCTAAATAATTACGTAACACGAACCTACAAGATAATAAATACTCATGTGCAATTATTCTCAGATTAAAAGCATAAATCAATATATTATCATAATTTGTATTGTAATCTGTAATATGATATTATCTTTAATAGAGCTATAAGTCAAAAATCAATAAAAGCGTTCTTATCTTTTGCCGTTCTACATGAAAGGAAAAAAGAAACAAAATACTTAAAAATATATTTTTAATAAATTATAAAAGCCTATTTACAATTCAGAGAAAAAAAATATAAGGCTATACAATTACATAAGTAAGCTAAATCCGTATTTATGAAAAAAGAAAAACATTTTAATTCATCACAAATATGTATTTAACATTTCTTGAAACACGCGAACACACGAAATGTCGGTCACTTATTGACTACGTTCAGGATTCCACTGAAAATCCTTCGGTTCTAAAGATGCTTATAGAATAATGTGAGTGAAAGCAGCAAGTGCTAACAAAAATATAGAAACGAATGCAGAAACTGCTGAGGCAGGGAGTTCTGGGGTTACTGGCTCTGGTAAGCCTGGCCGAGGACTGGTTGATGGAGGAGTCGCAGTAGGCTCAGGTGTAGTGGTAGTAATTTCTAAGACCCCGTTCTCGAAGAAACCGTTCAAGTCGTTAGCGATGACAGGAGCTAATTTGAAACTCTCACGTGTAAGTTCGGCGTTTTCGTATACGGCATTATAGCTGGTGTTCAAGAGTGATTTGGTTTCGTTTGCCCAAGTTTGGAACTGAAAAAAAAAAACAAATTTAGGTTTTTTTTTAAATTATACATTTCACAAAGCCAGAGTCAAAAGTATAGTAAGAGCATTCATCCGTTAAAACTACGCAGAAGCCAAAATCAATGATTTCCGACGGACAATATAACAATAATGTGTTTAATTTCTAGATAAGATATTGACGTCATATTATTGGGAATTTCATAATCTAGTGTATGTTCCAAAAACATTTTCAAATGATCGTATAGTTTTCCCATTAGAACAGTTCTTATCCAAGCCGTTTTTAAAACTAGCGGTCGACGGTCTACGCAGATGCGAGATAGTAGTTAAACCGTGTATGGTAAACTTACAACATTTTACTTAAAAAAAAAAAGATAACATTGACTAGTACATGGCGCAAAAAAAAACACGATTGCTGTAAGTTTTCATTCAAGAAAAGTAATCTCAAAACTGTAATTTTTAGCCGTTTTTGGAGATATTAAACGTGTTAGTTTAGGATAATATATGAGGCATTTTTGTTTTTTTTTAGACTTATTAATTGAACGCATTTACGATCTATGACATGGTACAATAATTTTTTTAATAACTTATTTGTTTACACTTCAATTAATTATTTAATATCACTATATAATAGACGCGAAATCGCGTCAGCGCTTTGTACCGGCCGAGGTCTTTCAGATTTTTATTCTTTCTATTCTACAGTGATACTAAATAATTAATTGTATTGTAGTGCACATTATTGTTATATTTTCCGTCGGAAATCATTGATTTTGGCTTTGCGTGGTTTTAACGGATGAATGCTCTTAAGGCTTTGTATCCTGAAGGAATAAAGAAAGTTATTAAATAACTATGCAATTTTGCAAACAATGTTACAATCCCATGTATTATATTAGAACGAGTCTAGTCACAGATTCTTAAGAAATTGCTGATGAAAAACCTGATAACACCCCACCATCAACCTACCATCTGCGATATGTATAACGAGAGAGAGATAAAAAATATACAAAGTATCTTACAGCAAGAACTTCAGCTTCGGTTCTCAGCCTAGCCGAGACGTAAGACAGTGGTGTCACTGGACTACCAAATCTGTAAACAAACAAATATTTGATTAACTCTTGAATCAAATGAAGTTAAGTTTTCGTACGTATATTTTTAAGAAAGCATCGTCGAACAAACCGAACATATACCGATAGAAAGCACTTACACGGTAATCCGTTAAAGTCTAAATTCAGTGGTCAGAACGTTAAGTTATTAATAATCTTATTTTTTCAATACATATTTTAGTAGCACTTACGCAAGAGTAACAGCGGCCAGATTCTGCTGAATATACTGGAAGACTTTCTGAGTATTTTCTTCGTTGCCTGATACAGCCGTATTGAAGGCAGTAGTATAGTCTTGACGACGGATTACATTGTTAGGCAGGACAATCGCGTCCAATAACCTGAAAACAAGTAACCATATTTAATGATAAGCTGAAAGAAAATAATCTTTAACAATGATTTCACAATTCAAACCGAATAATTATTAAAAGATATTAATTTTTTTAAATTGATATAAACTAGTGTTTGATTGCGATCCCACCTGATGATAAGCAATGATGCAATCGTTGATAGTGAAACACGCTAGTTTATTAAGAGCCACTCTAGTCTTGAACACATCTACTCGTAAATTATAATCGGACGAGAAGACCGCAGCAAGCAGATTGTTCCAGTCTTTCGATGTACGCAGAATAAACGACGAGGCAAAACGCTTAGTTAAGTCCGAACCGTAGATGTGTCAACGATGTAAGAGTGGACACTACCGTACGTTGGGTTGTCCGATGGTAGAAATAATAAGTTATAGAAAGAATATATTTAATCATTTGTCACGATTAGTAAAGAGTAAGAAAAGTACAGTTTTAGGAGCTGAGTAACTTCATAAAATAATAACTATTAGACTTACGTTCTAAGAGAAGCATCATGAGTGGTGCACCCAAGAGTTTGGAGCAGTAAGATCTTTTCAGTGTAGACGTTGTCTGTAAGGAACCTCTTCCATAAGAAGTTGAAATCTTCAGCGTTGCCTCTTCGAAGAGCGTTACAATATACCCAGTTACGGCTGTCAGGTGGAACTTCCCTGGATTTAAAAAAAACAACCTTTAATAAGCACCTAAAGCTTCGTTTGCGAAAGTTTTGATATTTCAATGATACACACATATTCAATAAACTAAACTACGAAATCCTGCAACGCGCAATTAGAGTTCTCGCGAGAAAATATATAACAGCGCGAAATCATATCTCAGGCAGTTGCCCGAATCAGACATAACACCTGTCTGGTCGGTAGATCCTCTCTTCTCAACGGTGGTGTGCGGGACTTTACACTCTGTTCCCCTTATCTCCATAACAGCACTAATTTTTATCAGTTTGTATTTGTCATTCTGAACTGACATGTCATATCCCACGCTGATGTCAGCTACGGAGTCTATATTTGTTTTTTTAACGACTATAGTTCGTGATTTTATGCGGCTAACGTACAATGTCTGTGAGCGGTACGTGCATAGTTTGGTGACATACCTACTCGGACATTCGATATGATTATGCTTAATGCACCTATTAATTGTTGGAGACTAGCTTACTTTTGAGGTATTATAATTCATCTATTTTTTAGTGCAATTATTTTATAAATCGCAAATGTTGTGCAAATAGAAATTTAATTTCATATTTAGCTCAAACTCACAGTCCATAGTTTTTCAGTTGATCAAACTGGTCGTAGGCAGCACCGCGGCAGTCATGAACGCCAAGGTTGCAAAGAAAAGGTGCCAGTTGGTAACGCAAATAGGAGCGCATGAATTTTCCATCATCTTCACCAGTAATTGGGTAATAAGTGAGATTGCCTATAGCTGTCTGCGACCATCTAATAATGTGTGACTGTTAAAGATGAAACAAAACGATTAGATAAGCAAAACTGGAGAAAAAAGCACAAAAAAAAATTACAAAGAAGGAAACCATCGTCTTTGTTCAATATACTTACGTCAAGAACAGCCAGCTCAGAGGTTCCATGAAGCCTGGCTCTGACCCAATTAAAGCCAGTTATAGCAGCAACCCACGGAGTATACTCGGTTTCAAACTCTAGGAAAGACAGTATGTTCATGGCACGTTGATATTCCATGATACCAGAGCGAGCGAATTGGAAAACATCGTTGACAATCTGGAAATAATTCAATATGATCATATTCTTCTGAGCATTAATGCTTAACACAAAGATTTTATTGTAATCCTCACATAACATTTTCCATCAAAAAGACAGCAATAACATAAAAATTGTTGTTTACGTACTTTTAGAACCTACTTAAAAAGTTCTGCTTGTTGTACATAGATAGTATAACTATAAAAGAAACCTAAACTTCATTTTAAATTGTTTAGTATTATACCTGAGCTCGGTTGTATTCATGAATGTAGAGCCTGTCATTGCCTCTCAGGGCCGCTATGATCAAGTTCCAGGTGTAGTCATCGTAGTTAACTCTATAAAAACCTGTAACCAATGAAAAAAGTGGCTAAGGGTGACTATTAATTGTTGGTAAAACTATGAGTACCAGCTGATTCTTAAAAGGTTTTAGAATAGAATAGAATAGAATAGAATAGAATAGAATAGAATAGAATAGAATAGAATAGAATAGAATAGAATAGAATAGAATAGAATAGAATAGTATAGAATAGAATAGAATAGAATAGAATAGAATAGAATAGAATAGAATAGAATAGAATAGAATAGAATAGAATAGAACAGAATAGAATAGAATAGAATAGAATAGAATAGAATAGAATAGAATAGAATAGAATAGAATAGAATAGAATAGAATAGAATAGAATAGAATAGAATAAACTCACCAAAAAAGTAACACAACTTATACATAAACTTAAATCTATGGGTACAATGGCGGTCTTATCGCTAACAGCGATATCTTCCAGACAACCTTAGGATGGATCGTAAGAACTTAAAATAATACAGGGGGTAGTCGGCGATGTACTGCTAACAAATTGATCAGTCTCTATATATATAAAACACCATACATAACTATAAATATGTTTTATTGAATTCCCATGTCTAAAACTCATAATAATTATATTATTAAACTCACCAGTTTGTTGAATGTTGAAGAGAGTCCAGTGGTCACCGTAAGCATCGCGATTAATGACAGTAACTGGTTTTGTAAGGACATGAGATGGCTTCGTGTTTACAAAATTGAAGTTAGGTCTAGAAGTAAAGGTAATGGGAATGACGTATTTCGTGTTTTCAATAGAGTAGCCAGTGTTGATGTTGAAACGACGCTGCAAGAATTAATTAAGATTAGTACAGAACACAACTAATGAGAAGAAATTGCTTTTAGCATTACAATACATATTACGTGATATAATAATTTAAAAATATACATTGCCTAACAGTTTGGTCTTCATTAAGGACGGATATTATTCAACTGGTATAATGCTACTTATTTCATATTCGTTCATCCGTCCAGTCTTAATTGATAAACCAACAGAATCACCATAGAGGATCATTTATACCTGATAGATTGTCATATCGCCAGTACGGTGGTTTATTTGAACTTGTAGCACTGGATGCCCGGGCTGTTCAGTCCAGCTCTTGAAATATTCCACAAAATTGAAGTCGGATCCATAGGCATTGAAGGCACCCTCCGAGCGACCCGCTATGTCCAAGGCATTGAACAGGTCAAGAGGTAGGGCTGTTTTGAACTGCCTGCAAATATTTTACTATGCTTATTTCTGTTTTAAATCTTAAACATGAATATTGAATAAAATCTGATTTCATTATTACTCATAACTACAACTCAAGTAAGAGACTGACAAACGACAGAAACTGTTTAACGTGGAGAAATCAAAAGGCAGATTCAAGAGTAGGACAAGCTTTCTGGAGTCGACTAAACTAACATCATTTTTGACAACAACACGGAAGAATTGTGGCTTCACATACAACCCTCTTTAAAGTTAGCTGGTCACAAACTGGCCCACCTGTGACATCTCTAAACCGACTACAGCCCAAGTAGACCGCTGTAGAGTGAACCAAAATGATGCGTCATCATCACTTATCACCTACACAACAAAAAACCTTTACTAGACTAAAGGTTTAGGCTTTTGACGTGACTGAATCCTAGTCAAAGTAGGACTAGACTATTAAATCTATACAAAATTTATCTTAACATCAAAGTCCGAAATCAACTAACGGGCAGTCGCCCGGACCAGGCATTACATCCTTCTGGTCAGAGGATCCCTTTTCAATGGAGGTTTGCGAGACTATGCACATTGTTCCGCTTACCTCTAATGAATATCCTATAAATAAAATATTTAAAAAAATCGAAATAAAAAAAAAATAACTGCAATAAATTTTACTGTGTTATAGTGTTACAGTTGAAACGATCTATTATCGGACGTGTACTTCTAAAACTCAGTACGCATTTTACCTAGTATATATCTCACCTCTAGCATAGTCCGTTCATACATAGCACTCTTGGATAAACAAGTTCAACTGTGCTTGTATTTTAGTTTTTAAAAAAATAAAAAAAAATATAATAAAGTAATAAATAAATAATATAATAATAATAATAATTCACAACTATCACACAACGCCGTCTAGTCCTAAGCAAAACAGAGCTTGTGTTATGAGTACTAGACAACTGATAAACATACTTATATATTTCTAAATATATAGATAAATTACATCCAGACGCAAAACAAATGATCGTGCTCATCGCACAAACATATGTCCTGGGTAGGAATCGAACCCACGACCTCCGGCATAGCAGTCAGGGTCACTAACTACTAGACCAATAGGCCAGTCCAAAATAGTACAGTAGTAATAGTATAGTGGTAATAGTAGTAAATAATAAATAAACAATCAAACCGAAGCCTTACTGCTCTTTCAGATATTCCCTGAGTCCTTTTCTATGAACATCTTTGCCAAGAAGATGTTCAGTCATTCTGATGACAGCTGCTCCTTTGTTATAAGTGATGGTCGAAAACATGGCGCTGACGGAGGCAGGGCTGCCAACACCAGGGTTCGTCAGCGGGTGAGGGTTGTTAGACGAGTCACTAAGTAGAGAAGTGTGCACTTGCTCAGTAATGAAACGAGTACCGAGACCCATGTAGTCTTCAACCTGAAATAAAAGAAACGACTTACTGGCGATTCGGACACAGTGTATTCGGACAGTGTCCGGATTGACACATATTTATTTCAATATTTTTTTCTTTGACGATTCGGATACCATTAAATTTAGTAAGTAGGTAAGTATTACCTTAATCGCGACGTGAATTTATGATTTACTTACGGTATTGAGTTTTGGTTTCGTTTACATTCCAAAAAATAATTATATATTTCTGATGGACAAGTTTAATTTTTCCCAACTGTGAGGAATGTGATATATTTTGATTTGATAAGTCCTGAGTACGGAATAAAACTTTAAGATTGGATTTATATTATATAATAAAGCTGCTGCCAGCGCCTTCACCCGCGTGATAGTAGAAAATTATCCTTAGGGAACCCCTGGGACCCGGTACCCCTACCGGGTCCCAGGGGTTCCCTAGGGATAATTTAAATAACTCCCGGGGTAAAAAGTATTTTAAGTGCTATTCCAGGACATGGTCTACCCGTGTACCAAGCTTCATCGAAATTCATTCAGTAGATTTTGCGTGAAAGTGTAACAAACATCCATACTTTTATGCATCCATACATCCATACATCCATACATCCATACATCCGTACATCCATACATCCATACATCCACACATCCATACATCCATACATCCGTACATCCATACATCCATACATCCGTAAATCCATACATCCATACATCCATACATCCATACATACATTAGGATTGAATCAACCAACAAATACAATGTTGGTGACATGATTGTAATTTTATTCTAATTTGTCATTGATGAGCAGTGGTGGCCGAGTGGTAACGGCCCCGACTTACGAGTTGTAGGTCGCGGGTTCAAACCCAGCCAGGGCCAACCACCACTGCTCTCAAAACGGTGAAGGAAAACATCGTGAGGAGACCGGCATGTCCTAGAACCAAAAATTCGAAGACAAGTGACATCCACCAACCCGCACTGGGCCCGCGCGGTGGATTACGGCCCATTCCCTCTCCTAGAGAGGAGGCCTGAGTCCCAACAGTGGGAACATTATAAGGCCGACTATGCTATGCTATGCTATTGTCATTGATCGGAATAAACTTGGAATATCAAAGGAGCATTTTTATTTTTCGAAGTAATTTTATCGTGTAATTTTGTAGTTTATCGTGTTTATTATTACGGGTTGATGTTTTTGCTCAGCAGTAGGAAATATGACATAATGATGTATGTAATTGTCTTCCTTTTTTTTAGTTATCATTTTTTTTTTCCATTTATGAATTTGTCTTAAAATTTATTTATATTTATTTTACTCAAATCTATTAGCACACAATACCGTTGCCGACGTCTGTTAGTCGACACCGTCACCCGCCTACGCTGAAAACCAGCGCTGTGGACTCGTCGCATTTTGCTTGTAGTCCCGGCGTCCGGCCGTTTTGCGCGGAACTGGGGCATATTTTTCATAAAAAATGTTTTTAATCTGTAAATTAGTCCTAAGATTGCGTAATTTCCGCCAAATAAAATGTTTTTCTTTCTTTCTTACATGTATTTTTGTTTTTAATGTAAATGTTACAAATATTTCTCTTACCGCATCAGTCAAGAAGTACTGGTAGTATCTGGCAAAGCCTTCGTTCAGCCAGAGTACATCCCACCAGTCGTTGGTGACCAGATTACCGAACCACATATGGGCGATCTCGTGAGAGAGAATGTAAGCGATGAGTTGCTTGAAATAGCTGCTCGTATAATTTTCACGATACAACAGATATGCTTCCCTGAAAAAAAATACTGTTGTAGATATTTTTTACTAGTTTTTGTCAACCAGTTTAAGAATTATTGAACTAGTCTTGTGTGTTTCATGTAATAGTACAGTTTGATACAAGTGGAAAAAGTTTCTCATTGCGACCGAGGCGGAACTCATCCGGCACGCAGGCGAGGGTGATAACACCCTCCATAAGGAACCGAGTGCTGCAGTGACAAATGTCCACGTGTATTAAACTACATTTTTCAATACACTTACGAAGATATAAACAAACGGGGTTTAATGCGCAACTAGTAGGAGTCACTTAGCGCCTAGCCTGATACAATCAATAAATGTAATAAATTGAGGCAGGGGCGAGCTCACGAACTTTTCAGCAATAGTGCGAAAGAGAGTCAATTGCGTGTCTAAAAGCGGTGGAACAAGTTTTCGAGTAAGTGTATTGAAAAATAATTAACAGCACTCTTTCGTAGACGTTCCTACCTATAAGTCAACAATCCCCAGTTCTCCATAGCGCCAGCTCCGAAATCGGGGATAGCGGCTTGAGTCATTTTAAGGTTGACGTCTTGATCGAAAAAGTTGTAATCCGTGTGATCGTTCATCCACTCCAAAAGGGCTTGTCCGGTTTTATGTGCGTAATCTCCTTGACCTTCGTTTATCGCACCACGCCTTGCAATAACTTCATGCCTGACTACACCAGTTTCCGGGTACTGAACATTCTCATAATCAGCAACAATTAAAGCAAGTAGATAGGTGGACATGGTTGGTGTCGTGTGATATTCATCAAATTCGAAACCACTGAAAAATAAACAGAAAGCTTAATCAAAAAGCTTAATCAAAAATGGCAAGTGTAGATTTTAAAATAATTTTTTTTTATTATACAGGGTGGCGCCGACAATATGACAAAAAATTAAACTACCCGCAGTTTCATTTTTTGTCATATTGTCGAGTGGCGCCGACAATATGACAAAAAATGAAAATGAAACACACACCTCAAGATATTCCCCGTCTGTATACCAAAAATTATTCGAATACATGCAGTAGTTTAGTCACAGGACATAATAGCATAATAATAGGGCATATTTTTTTCTACATGTACGTGTACATCATGTATAATGAAGAAGTTCACGATTAATAATAAAAAAAAACATTTTTGCCAACTGAGAAAAAAAACATCGTTATTGTACCAATATTTATAAATGGTGTTCTTTTTGTTCACTATTTGCATGCTATTTGGTTTGTTTGAAAAAATCATGTTTTTATTTTGATTTTAGGATTTTTTTTGGTAGTTTAATAATATTCCTATGGATTAGTCTACGAGTATTTTAATTTATTTTCCTATTGTCGGTGCCACGTTGTATAAACTAGTGTTTCACTGCGATCCCACATGGTGGTAAGTAGTGATGCAATCTTATATGGTGAAGCGCTTTAGTTTATGAAGAGCCTATTCATTCTGACCTTGACGACACCTAAATTATAATCAGACGGGAAAACCACAGCAGGCTCGAGTCCTTCGATGTACGCGGTATAAATGACGAGCCGAAATTTAATTTAATTTATTTTTTCATCATCATCATCATCATTTCAGCCGATAGACGTCCACTGCTGGACATAGGCCTCCCCCAAACGTCGCCACAACGAATGATCCTGTGCGTCTCGCATCCATCGAATTCCCGCAACCTTCACCAGGTCATCGGTCCACCTTGTAGGGGGGACGGTTGATCGATCCCGCCCGGAGATTATTAGCACCTCAGACCCCAGGGCTGCGCCCACGCCCGTCCACGCTAGCACAGCCGCTGGAGTCACCGGGCACTTGGGGCCTGTTTCTTGTTGCATTATGCATTTGAGGGGGTTTGGACCATAACCCGCCACGCTGGTCCAGTGCGTGTTGGCGGGTCGCCATAGCCTCGTTCGTTTATCAGCAGGGTGCACCACGTGCAGGTGAGGTTGGCTTGGGTCCCGATAGGTGTTGATTGGGACCCCGTATACACCCCATTTATTTTTTAACTTACGGAAAATCTGTGGAGGTTCCGTTGTTTCGACGTCTCGTGCAAAACCAACTCTCTAAGTTCGATGGACGTGTGATGGTGACATCGAATTTAGCCTTGAAGCTGGGCTCGTCGTAACAAGGGAATGCATAGCGAGCAGCTGTAGCCTGGAACTGGGTAGTGGCCATCCAACTGCAAATTAAACGCTTAAGAATTTAAAGCATCTTATCTACATTGCAATGAATTGTATAACAGATTTAATAGTTAAGTACTATATTAATACTTAGTTTATATCTAACTGTACCTTATTGTTGTATCATTGCCTAAGTTCTTGTACCAGCTGTGATAGATACCGTACATATCATCGCGCATGTTTGCGTTAAACTCTATAGTTAAAGTGTATTGAACAGGGTTTGCCACGTTGTACGTCAAAACACCATTGGTGACCGCTACCTTTAAAAATTGGTACTCCCTCTGGAAAGAATAAGTCGACGGAACTAGTGTATTTCCTTGTGTCAAAACAACTGACGTTACTGTTACATGGTCACTGTGGATGACGATCTCGTTAACGTTAGCTTGTTTTGCAGTTAGAGTTATAGCAACCGTTCCATTATAACGTTGAGTATAGGGGTCGACCATCCAGTGGACTTTGTAGTTCGAGGGAGCGGTGGTGGTAGGTAGTCTGTACGGTGACACAGCGCTGGAGGCGAGCTCAATATTATCGAAGGCATCGACGTTCTCGAACACCTCATTTTCGAAGCGTTCTTCAACAAAGATGGTATTCCTTGTCACTTTTCCAGGTGCAATATCAGATATTGCAGTTGCGAAGATGTAAGCCAAGAATAAAACTACCAGTTTTATCGCCACCATCTAAAAGAGAAATTTACGGTTTCAGATGGTTAATTTATTTATTTATGTACACACAAACACTTATAAATGAAAAGAACAAAAGCAGATAGAAGAGCACAAAGGTACTGCTTATTTCCAATGATATTTCTTCCAGCAGACCTGCGACAGGAGAGTTGGATGAGAGATAATGTGAGAGAGATAAACGTATTTCGACCATACTTTGTCCAATTAAAATATAGTCGAAAGCTATAAATAATGATGATGAATAAATCATGCACTATTTATGTTTATTATAAGGTAGTTAGTTTTTAAGCATCAAAATTGAAAGTGATGAACATGAACATGATAATGAACTTGCTCAGAAAGTGACTCTAATTGCACTTAGGTATTTAATAGTGTTTGTAACCAAACTGTGACTTTTTGATTACCAATATGCACTAGTGCGATAAAGCAGTACAACTTTTTTGCTAAACTTCTTTGTTTTCAAAAAAGAGTTTCAATGCGAAAAAAAAAACAATTTAGAAATACCGCCTCAGCGGAAATCACTAACATTACACACATATATTAGATATATACTTTTTGTTCTAAATCATGATGATTTGTGAAATGTGTATCTTCTTATTTTCTAATCATATTTTTAATAACTGATAAAGTTTATCAATAACTATAAAACATCACTATCGAAATACCATTATCCTAATGAAATAATGTATGTAGGCTTGAGTTACAAATTGATAAATTGTAAGTATAAACGGTAAGTATAGATAAATTATTGTGAACAATGCCTAAAATTTTAAGTATCAGATAGGTATGTAGAAACAACCAAGCCCGATAGGTGTGTAGACATTCAGATAGGTAGATATATCTCTATATAGGTATATAATTTTTCTGTACGTGTGTTTGTCACATAACTCCTCCTAAATGGCATGACCGATTTGGATAAAATTTTGTGTGTATATTTTAGTAGGTCTGTGGATGGTTTGAAAATATAATAAGCCCGGTAGGTGTCGCTCCAATCAGGTTCTCAATTTTTTTAAAATTACCAAAAGCCAGCTTTCTGGCTGGACATCGTGTTGGGATCGCCAGTATATAATATTATCTGCTTATCTGACATCCACAACCCCTCTTGGCCATATTGTTATTAGGAGTAGGAACGTTATCTTGTAAAAGTGACGTCATCAACATACAATCAATACACAATCAATCTGATGTTAATGTTAGTATTAGAACTCATCGAGTGCATAAAACATATATAATAACATAGTTATTATACAGTGGGCACATATAATTCTAAAAACAAGAATATACACATGCAGTTGACAAAAAAAATACGACATTATTTACATAGCAGCTCATTGTATACTTAGATAAATGCTATATTTATATCAGACTAGAAGATCTATAGAGTGTTAGTAATAAAAAAAAAAAAAAACTATGCTAGTAATACATAACAAACATATTATAAAGCATAATCGGCCTTCTAATGTTCCCACTGTTGGGACCCAGGCCTCCACTCTCTAGAGAGATAAACACATTAACAAAACCATAATAATTATCCCATATATAGGCGAGTTCAGTATCTTTAGATAAGTCTCTCAATGCCGACCAAAACTGAACTGCTAAAGGGATGGAGCTTTAATACACCCTGTATTGCTCCATCCCTCTATTTCGCTCGCACGACTGACATTTTAAAATGGCCTGGTAAGGTCCCAAGTAACTGTTAGGACTGTTTCTCAGTCATCAATGATGCTGCCTTTTTTCATGGCATGAAAACTATCCACCCGTATGTGTCAACATGGCTCATCACCTTCCTGAAGGCGTTGACTTGTTATCTTTCAAAGCACTCATAATAACACTCTGTGTGCAGTTGGCACACAGGCTGTATGTATAAAATGATTAGCACAAAGTACTAAATAATGTTGTTTACTCTTTAACACCGACACTCACCAAGAATAAATTCGATTTGATTTATTCGAAAATACAGGTTCGATTATATATTACAAACTGATTTTTACACACAAGTTCTATTGCACTGCACAAAAAATAATCTGGTACATCATTGCACAAGCTTGAACTATGACTTCATTATCTTTTATATGTTATCTGTGACCTTACCATTATCGTGTCTATTTTCATTCTAGATATTAAAATACCAATAAACAACGATACAAAGAAATATAACCCTTTATTTCAGTAGACAAGACATAATTTTGCTCTTTATCACTTTTTTATATTATACCCGTACACAAAACTTACCTTGGATGATACCAGCGACCACTGAAGCGGGCACTAAACCCGCAACTGGATTATTGTAATCAAATTATTGAAATATACACATCAATGCGTAATCACCAACGATATAGTATCAAGAATTATCAACAATATCATAATACAGAGATATTTTTTTACAATTATCGCCGTATCATTTATGCGACTTGATTAGACCGGTGTAAATCCTGGGGTTTTATTGAAACTATTACACATAAGTTTGATGAACATATTTTATGTTTGTGGTGTTATCCACCCTTTTCTTTTTAAGGTGGCTTATCCTCAAATGACTGACTTCTCCTGATCTAGAAGGGAGCAAAAGGGTGTATGGCAAATAAGTTGAACCATCCGCCACGGCTACGCGCAGCCCCCTACCTTAACTGACACCCGAAAATTGGTTATAATCCTCGTCACACAAGTTGAACCATTATGGCAGTCGACCTCGAATGCGCAGTAACCGATTTTCGGGTTCCAATCGAAGTGGGGATACCAGAGCAAATGGTTTAACTTACTTGCCACGTACTGTTTCAGACTTTTACTGACTAAAAGCCACCTGTACCCTCCAGTTGCCCTTTGCGTTCCAGGACCATGGTAACTCTTTCAAAAATTCCTGCTGCCTAAGCGGGCATCGGCCCTACTGAGGCCTTATGGAGGTGTTGACTTATAAAGCACAGGGTGGATACCCAGTGCTTTATAAGTCAAGTAGCAGATATCAGGGGAACAAACAACCAGAATAAAGTGAGAGAGTGCTGGCTACGTCACACAAATGAATCCGGACCAATGGACGACGATCGTCACTCACTAGACGCCAGGAGGAGAACCGTAGAAATTGCCTGCGGCGAAGGTAGTGTGACGATCAGAATCTGATCATGTTAACGGGGCAAACTTCGCCAGAGATTGCCTAAGACAGAAAGGTTTGGAAGTGGGACACAACGTAAGATAACAAATTAAAAAACCAGGCAAGTGCGAGTCGGACTCGCGCACTAAGGGTTCCGTACAAACTTACTTATGAAAATATTTCAATTCCTGAATGGAGTCGCGAAGATTTTTCCGAGTCGCAAAAAGTATTAATTTTTTGTGACCTAACAACAAATTACTGTTTTCAGATTTATTCCTATACCTGTGCTATAAGACCTTGCTTTATGCCAAATTTCAGTATTCTGGGTCAACGGGAAGTACCCTATGAATTTTGATTCCCTTGAGAGTATTGAAACATACGTTTTTTGTGAGTTAAACGACCGTATCTTTGTTTTTCGTTAACTCAGAAATTTCATTTTTTTCACAGCTTCAAGGGACCGCAGATTTGAGTTCCTCCACACGATCCCGAGATAAAGGGTCTTGACAGACAGACAGGGAGACATACAACAAAGTGATCCTATAAGGGTTCCGTTTTTTCCTTTTGAGGTACGGAACCCTAAAAAAAAATTGGTGTAATCATACATCGATTGGGAAAAACTTTTTCGTTGGACTCAAAAAACTTTTTACAAAAAAAAAAAAAAGTTCACTAAAAAAAATACTAAAAGGATCAAAATAACATTAATTTCGGAAGTCGGTGTTTCTCGGTATTGTTTGTTTCTTATTTTCACACTTTTTAGTTGCGATACACTTATAAACAGAGTGCCTATTTCTCATGACAATTCCAATTAACCCAAATACTGCTAGGTTACATTGTTTTTTATAAAGTTCCTGTGAGAAATGCCATACCATGGAGCCGGAAGCAGAAAGGTAGACACCTTTCTGCTTCCGGCTCCATCATCAGATCAGTTCGATAGTACCTTATAGCTAAAGAGCATCTCACGACAATTCTAATAAGCCCAAACACGGCTAGGATACATTGATTAATTACGGAGTTCCTGTGCCTACCTTCCGGCTCCATCATCATCATCAGATCACTTCGATGATACCATTTTCAACGTAACTATTCAGAATCATTCATTTATTTGTATTGTCATAGTCGCTTAACTATCTTCATTGTGATATCTATTTGAGTATGAAGTTCCGTTGACCATTTCTGGTCTTCTTCATCAGTTCCACTTCATCAAATGTTACTTTTTGACTATAAATGCTTAAGTTCTTGATGAAAATACCAAAATCACCATAAGGTTTCCTTTAATATTTAGAAAGAAAGAAAGAAAAAAAAAATTACGATGAAAAAAAAAATACAACCGAATTGTTAACCTCGTCTTTTTTTTTTAAATCGGTTAAAAATTTGATTCAAGACCCGAGTCAATGACGTGTTGTGTTTGCACGTGCGTCTCAATAAGATGTCAGCAAAAATGACGGGGACTAGAAGGGCTGATTGCTGTTAAGGTATTGGGATTGTTCTAAAGACTCACCGTGGCTCAGGAGTAATTACCGGAAAATCATCAACAACTTCTTGGTGTATAATTACTTTTCACGAAAAAAGTGTGAGGTGTATGAAAAACTAATAAATATTTTTTTTTAATTTGCGGCTCAAGGGAAATTTAGCCTGTTAGTGCAAACTCATATTTAATAAGCTTTTTAAAGCATCATTTTTTTATTTTTTTATTCTTGATAGGTTCGCGCTTGACTGCTATCTCACCTGATGGAAAGCGACGATGCGGTCGACGATGGAGCGCGCTTACCTAGAAGTAACCTATTCACTCTTGACTTAAAGATTCCCGGGTTGTAGCCATCAGGAAAAACAGATTCCGGCAAGGAATTCCACTCCTTAGCTGTACGCAATATGAATGTGTTCGCAAAACGTTTCGTGCGTATAGGTGGGATGTCCACCATGTACCGGTGGCGCATTGCCGTACGCCTGGTGGTCCGATGATGGAACGGGCTAGGCGGAATTAGGTTATGCAATTCCGACGCACACTCCCCGAAATGCAACCGGTAGAAAACCGACAGGCTAGCAACTCGGCGTCGATGCTAAATCATAAACACCCAGTTATTTTGGCACCCTTTTGCACCCCTAGGAAACCAGCATTTTAGAATATTTGTAAATTGTACTTCGGGGCAAATTATTGTAGTCATGGATTTTTTAATATATAATGTATTAAAAATAATAAATATATAACTAGAAGATTATTAATATGTAGAATTAATGTGGATATATACTGCGCCTCGCGAGGTCGAAGCAGGACACGCGGCACGGCAGAGCGGGAGCAAGTGTGCGTGCAGACATGCGTTTAGATTCGGATAGTTGATATTTTTTAAATTAACGGATTCTCAATATATCGATATTTTTAAATATATCAATATATACATTTATTTTCTCACTGATAAATAATTTATTTGTTTGTATGCAAAAATACACAATACTTGACGTTTATTACAGAAAATGAAACAAAGTTCGAGGGTTTCAAGAACCTTGACCCTACTGCCGCTAGCTGTCTTTTTGTTTTGTATGGCCTCTCGCAGGTCAACCTGGGAGGTTGTCGACTGCTTAACTGGACTTGTCTGTAGTGGCCTAAACTCAAGAATCAAAGCCTCCAACCAGGATTTAATGAACTAACTTAAAAACTAAGTGACTACACGCTAAGGGTACCTCGGACCTCGGCTTAGGGCGTCGCTGGAGGAGGGCAGCAAGGGACGGTAAAAGTGCGTTGTGTGTATTGTGTATATGTGTATGAGTGTGTGTGCTTTGGTGGAACACAGTCGTGTCCTCGTGGAGGCAATCGGCGGCGGCGACCCCTCACGCCAGGCCCTGGTTCAGGCTACGGTCCGGGGCCAGAGAAAATGGGATGCGGTCACCTCCGCCTGGAATCAGTAATACTAGCGTAGAAGATGGCCGCAAACGTGAGGGATAAATATAAAAAACGGACATCCTCACGCCTCAGCAGCTGCCCGAGGAGACGCCCCAGACTTCAAGAGTCGCTGAGCAATTTCCGGCCACAGTAGGTGGGCTTGCGGATAACGAGTAATGGGTAGCATGCCGTACGCTCATCTCTTAAGAACCAAGCCAGGCTCATCAAATGCGCGTGAAGATTTCCCACGCGTGACTCTAAGAGATGTCAGGAAAACCGTAGGGACCCAGCAAGGCCGATGCCCGTTAGGGCCACGAGGAAAAGGAAACCCTTGGTCCTAGTACACCAGTCTGACACGCCCTCTTGCTCCACCCTAGAGTGAGAGTAGTCATTAGATGATCTTTAAAAAAAAAACTGGGCAAGTGCGAGTCGGACTCGCGCACTGAGGGTTCCGTGCAAACTTGAAAGGTAAATTGCGGTTTACGATTTATGACGTATTAAAAAAAATACTTACTAGAGCTCGGTCAAACCAATTTTCGGTGGAAGTTAGCATTGTAATGTACATCCTATATTTTTAGTTTTATCATTAATTCTCTTATTTTGAAAGTTACACACATTTTACCACTTTGGAAGTGTCTCTCGTGCAAACTATTCAGTTTAGAAAAAAATGATATTAGAAACCTCAATATCATTTTTGAAGACCTATCCATAAATACCCCACATCTATGGGTTTGATGAAAAAAAAAATGTTAAGTTTCAGTTCTAAGTATAGGGAACCCCCAAAATTTGCTTTTTTCTATTTTTTGAAATACATCTACTTACCAAGTTTCATTAGTATAGTTCTTATAGTTTCGGAAAAAAGTGACATGACGAATCTATAAGGGTTCCGTTTTTTTGCCATTTGGCTACGAAACCCTAAAAAAGACCTGTCTGGTATATTGTAGTTCAAAACCAGACGCTTTTCCGTAAATTGGATGGATTGCTCCGATAATAGCATTGTAAACCCTAATAACAGACATTGACTTTCTGGACGGCAGTAATTTAAAACGCGGGTAAAACCACGGGTTTGCCTAGTAGTTAATAAACATTTTGCGTATTTTTAGATACGAAGTTCGTAATAACGTATTTTGTATAATAAAATTGTGTTTTTGTATCTAAAAAGCTACAACCTGAAAACTCAGTGAAATGTTCCTGAATTATTTTTTTCTTTTAATTTTATTTATAGTCATCATCATCATCATCATCATTTCAGCCGAAAGACGTCCACTGCTGGACATAGGCCTCCCCCAAGCGTCTTCACAACGACCGATCCTGTGCGTCTCGCATCCACCGAACTCCCGCGACTCTCACCAGGTCGTCGGTCCACCTTGTGGGAGGCCTTCCGACGCTGCGCCCTCCGGTGCGCGGTCGCCACTCTGGAACCTTTCGGCCCCATCGACCATCCGTTCATTTATAGTAGTAAAAAAAAAACTAATTTGAAGTAGTGTTCATTTTATTTAACCATTTCAATACCTGCTTACTCTACAAAGGGATATAATGAAAAAAAACTGCACAGTCTAGCTGGATAGAAAATAGGGCCTGCCCTTATAATTATTACGTATCTTATTTAACAAGAAAATGATAACCATATCACTTCTCGGTCGATCTGACTCTCAAAGCAATGGAGATGTAGCTGATAGTAATTATCATATACTCGTGTTTTATTGAAATTTTACTCCATGTTTCATTTTATTATACTAAAATGTTTTATTCCTACCTTACTTAATGACATAGGATAATCAGCGCTGTCACACGGTTTATAACTCCAAAGCTCGAAATAAAATTTATTTATTTGAAATAAATAAAGGTCATGCTTGGAAGACACTGCAGTTTTTTTTTTTCGTTTAAACACAGGCTGCTTTTGTATTATAAAACAAAAAAAAAAAAAACATTAGGTTTGTATAATATTACAAACTAACAGAGAATTCACAATCAGAAAGTACTCCTTCCTCGTAAAACACATCCCACAAGGCCCATTTCTCTTTTACCAGTATTATCGAAGATCTTCGAAAAAGTTATGAAAGACAGGCTTATGAAACACGTCCGAATGCACAAAATCGTAAATAGTCAACAATTTGGTTATCAGAGATCTATGGGAACCACCAATGCTGTTGAGGCATTAATCGACGAGGTGATCTGCAATCTTAACAAAAGGCATAAGGTAGCAGGCATTTTCCTGGATCTCAGTTCTGCCTTCGACACAGTGGATCATGACATCCTGCTAGCCAAACTAGAATATTACGGTATACGGGGGAAGGTTTTGAGGTTGTTTAGCTCTCATCTAAAAAACAGTTGTCAATTTATAGAAATTAAGTCAGTAGTAGACGGAGAAGAAAAAGTGTTCAACTCCAACCTCATGACAGTACATCGTGGTGTCCCTCAGGGATCGGTCTTAGGCCCAATATTCTTCATTCTATTCTTGAATGATTTAATTGAGTTTATAAAAATGCGTATCACTGACGCAAATGTGATTATTTTTGCAGATGACACCAATGCAATAGTGTCTGCTGATAACCTAAATAATCTAGAATCGAAAATTAACAACATGTTAAGAGCTTTCGAACACTGGCTTGGTACAAATAATTTAAAACTCAATGTACAAAAAACAAAGTGTGTTTTATTCAAAACGAACGTCCGAAACAAGGATAGTCTTGAGGTTTTATCTTGTGGTAATAAAGTCGAAGTGGTAGACCATGTTAAGTTCCTAGGAGTTCATATTGATGCATTGTTAAACTGGAAGGTTGAGACATCATTTGTAAGAAAGTGTATTAGTTCCGCATGCTATGCTATTAGAAACCTAAGGGAAGAACTAACTTTGACCCAGCTTAGGATGGTATACTTTGCTTTGGTTGAGTCTAGGCTTAGATACAGTATTGAGTTCTGGGGCAACAGTTACAAGTACAATATCCAGTCGGCATTTGTAATACAAAAGAGGGCCATAAGGACAATGCTCCGATTGAAACAGACGGAATCATGTAGGGACCACTTTATTACACATAAAATTTTGACTGCGCCATGCCTCTATATACTAGTATTATTAACTGATTTTGTAAAAAAATTGCATAAGTTTGAAACCGACGAACAAAGACAAATTAGACAGAAAACTCGAAGGAAAGATTTCCCTAACTTTATCCAACCGAAATTGAATGTGGTTCAACACAGTCCCAGATATCAGTCAGTCTTGCTATACAACAACTTACCCGCAGAATTTAAAACAATAAATAGTGTAAATTTATTCAAAAACAAACTCAAGACATACTTATTGAGGAAGGGTTATTACAGTGTTGATGAATTTCTAGAGGACAAACGACAATAATGTTATTAAAATAATTATTTGATTATTATGATTAGAATTTATCTTGACATTGAATTTTCTTTTGACTTGAATGATCTGGATTATTGACATATTATTATTTTGACATTTATGTACTTTGTTCTACAGCTGACATTATTGATTCTTTTTTTTTGTATAAATTATTTAATTTTGTTTTTGACATTATTTTATATATATTTTTTATTTTGACTGGAATAATTTTAAAATGAAATTGGAATAAGTAATATTATTGTTATTATTGGACAATACGGATTGTTATGTTTTTTTTATAATTTACTGAGTACTTAATTTAATTTTTTTGTTTTACATTGGAATTTGGATTATTATATTATGTGATTTTTTTTATCTTTTTATATATAATTGTTTTGTATACTGTAAAATTTATTTTATACCTACTTACCAAGTTATTAAATATTCAATTTTTTATTATATAATAATTATTCACTATATTTTTGATTATTAGGATTTTGTAGAATGTTGTATGCTTTTTGTTCTTACCATCACTGCAATTGTTTATTTACGAGTATTATTATTTTTTTACATTATTTTCAACACAATGTTCCATTGTTATGAAATTAAATGACTTATGACTTAAATGACTTATGACTCCCACAACGCGCATACGTGACAATGACGCTTATCTCTTCTTGTCAGTTTATTATTCGGTGTCGCGCGCTATCACTTCCATGGCGTAATTGCTCTTTGGTAATTACTACAATACTAGAAAAATGCATGTTCCTTAAAAAAATGCAATTTTTTTATAGGGTGCAAATATAAAGAAAACCAAATTAATATGATTGTGATGATTTTCAAAACAACTAATATTTCGCGCAAATACAGCAGCAGAAAAGCGTGAAAAACTAATTTCCATATGTCACACTAGGGTGCCAAATCAATAATGTAATAGGTCAAAATATGTAACCCTTTCCTTATTTTACAAAACCACACAGTTTTTCTCAAAGCCGCAATAACCAAAAAATAGTAGATTATGTGACTAGGGGATAAAGCAGTGTCTTTAAGTCGCGGGCGGCATGTTGAATTCCGAACGAAACGAAGGTTGCTAATTTTAATCCCGAACGTCAGTGAGGGATTTATATAATTAACTCCCGAGCACTGCGAGGGAGTTAATAAAGAAACCTGAGTGAAGTGAGGAATTCAAGCCGCCCTAGACAAAGACAGCTTTATCCCCGTGTTGGATACTCTACTTTTTACACCATCTGTGAGATAATTAAAAGACAATTTAGTAAAAGAAATCATATAATACAGAAATATAAGTATTATTTACGAGTTAATCTTAACTATCATTCAAAATGTTTTGAGATTTGAAACAAACAAAATTCACTACTCAAAGATTCTATAGTTTAAATTTTCTATAACGCTCCCGCTTGTTCATTACTTTTTTTAGAAACTTTTTTTATTGTTTTTTTTTTTTTTGTTAGTGGCCAGTTTGAAATTTGAATAAACTTGTTTGAAGCACTACATTTTAATTCACATAATGCTGACGGTTTTTCACGTTCCAAATTCAAATCTCATTATTCCCTAGGGATCGCCCATACTACATTATCTCCCTAGGGACATAATGACTTGCTTTAAGTGATGGTTGTATGACGTATAAAAAGGCATTATCGAGCAGGTGGTGTAAATAATAAATAAAATGTTCTAATGTAGATTGAGGTGTAATATAACATATAAAAAATTACGCTGAGTCCGTAGGTAAATGAAAGTTTTTTTATACTCGATTTTTCACTCATACAAAACCATCACAAACGTTTTTGCCACTCCGGAGAATTAAATCCAATCTTTATTAAAAAATGACCTAATTCAATGATTGCATCGCTGCTTACCATCAGGTGGGATCGCAGTCAAGCACTGGTTTATATGAATTAAAAAAAAAAAAATTGACTACACTATTACCGGAATCGGTGCGTAACCTCGGGAGTCAGTCAGTCACGATCATGATATCTTCCGGGTGTTTAGTGTTTTGAGTCTGCGCTAAAATGTTTCACGGAGTAAATATAGCATGGTAACTAAAAGTAGCAAAATTGTCCTTATTGAGGTATCATTATACATGCTGCGTTATATGCAACATAACGCGGATTGACATATAGTAAGTATCATAAAAGTTTAACGTATAAAATTATCTGGCCAGTTTAACTTGACCATATCATGAAGTAATCAATTTCTGTGATCTGGCCACGACATTTATACAAAATGCACTTTATTACGAACACAAATGAAAACCAAAAAAAACTCGAAATATTTCATTTAGTGACACAATGGGCAGCTTTATCGATAAAAACAATATTTTGATAACAAGTCGGATGAATTTAAAAGAGGAAAAGCATTTATTTTAGATAATTGGTGATCGATCCGTAAGTTGCCTAAATCATCTACGGCGACCTCTCATGTCTGGCCCTGGTTCAGGCCAGTGAACCGAAGCGCAGCGCAGCGAAGGAAAATGGGAAGTCACATCCTCCTGCGAAGCATTAATTCTAGCAAAGGAGGTGGCTGCAAGAGTGAGGGAACGTACATCCTCCTGCCACAACAGGTTACACCCGGGCATCGGGAATCGCAGAGCGATCTCCGGCTACCGTAGGCGCAGGCTTGGGGACGACGAGCAGTGGGTAGCTCACCGTCCGTTCGTCTTATTGTACCCATAGATTTAAGTTTATGTATAAGCTGTGTTACTTTTTTGGCGTACAATAAAGTTTATTCTATTCTATTCTAAAAGAAACGAACCCGTGTCATCGGCGGCGCGCAGTGTTCCACGCGCGCCTCAAAGATATGCAAAAAGTAATTGAAGAAACATAGATGTGATTTCAGTTAGTAAAAGTCTGACATGCCCTAGGGTGGGAAAAGTCATAAGAAAAACGAAATAAAAAAGTACCCTAAATCGTCATCAATTCAAGATTAAAAGTCATCACAAGTAACATACTACCAGCGCCATCTTTAATAAATAAATTGAATTATATTTGCTTTTATCAATATTTATATGATTAAAGCAAAAATAGGTTGCTTACAGAAAAAAACTGAGAGCTGATATTAGGTTTTATATCTGAATTTATGATCTAATCAATCGAGTCGATTAATCAGGCTAGCTAGACTGATAGCCAACTTAGTGACTTGAAACTCAGATATGATAAAATAAATAATGCTAAAGGACTAAACATAGGAAGCCTTTTGATATTCCCACTTCTGGGACTCAGGCCTCCTCTCTAGGAAAAGGAAAGGGCCGTAATCCACCACGCAAGCCCAGTGCGGGTTGGTAGATGTCACATGTCTTCAAATTTTCTGGTTCTAGGACATGCCGGTTTCCTCACGATGTTTTCTTATTGTAGTCTCATTAAATACTTCAGGCTCTTCCTGAATTAATGAACAGTGTTGTCCTAGTGACGGTAAATAGCAGATGGAGATAATGGATTATCGACCATCTGCAAAGCACACATAGTGGAGTGCAAGTTTATATGAAGTAGCTTTACGTTTTCAACTTCACGTTGGTATTTATTAATGCGTTTAATTTGTTGCATTAAAACTTGTTCTGAATCAGTGAACCAGGTGGGTATAGACACTCCATTTACTCTGGGTAAACATCTGCCTATGCGGCGTACAATGAGTAGCTGTGCACAATACGGTCCGGATTGAACATATTCAATACGGTCAAAAATTGTAAGTATATTCTTCCCAATGCTTTGTAAGAAAAAACTTCCCCCAAAATTTCTTTTGATAGCTGGCACGTAAAGCCAATTGTATAGTTTTCCACTAAAACGTTCCATTTGTCCATTTCCTTTAGGGCTGTAGGGAGCAGTCCTATTAGAAGCAACTCCGCTTAAATTAAAAAAAATTCTTGACTTCCGCAGATGTAAATGAAGTTCCTCGATCGGAATTCATTCTGATCGAGGAACTTCATACGATAAAACGGTAAACCAAATAGCATAAATATTTCAATCAAATGTTTTATCACCGTCAAGGAACTTTTGTCAAGACAAGGAAAAGCAAAAGAGAAAATTGAATAGTCATCGATCACCGTCAGTATGTACTTATTCCTAGTGTTAGAAGGTACAGGACCTTTGAAGTAAATGCTGAGTCTTTCCATAGGTCCCTTAGCATAGGCATATTTTTGCTATTTTCGAATAAATGACGTCTCTCTGCGTCACACTTCGCTGCAGAAGAATACGTTTAAAAAAACACAACAAGCAGAAGTGTGATGGTGCTCTTCTTTAAGAAAGACGATAATGCCCTGCTTTAGAATTACTGGTCCATCTTACTTATGAGCCATGTCTACAAGCTGTTTTTCAGAGTCATCACGAACCGTCTCGTTTGCAGGTTTGACCTTCGACTTCCAATCTCCCAAACAAGCCGGGTAGACCACACATATTTGTATACGCTGCTGCAGGTTATACACTAGATCGAGGATTATAATCAGCGTCTCTGCTTATCGTTTGTGACTACGAGCTTTTGATTCGATCGATACTTGGGCTGTACTGCAGTCTCTCCAACGGCCCCAGATTGACTATCAGTATATCGAAGTACTGAAGTGTTTATACGAAAACGCTACTATATCAGTGCGTTGCAATGCGAGCGAAACGCGTGTGGGAAAAGCAATCCGCAAGCCTCGTTGCCGTAGGAGACAGCTTGGGCGTCAGCAGTCGTAGAGCGATTCCTGGTCACCGAAGGCGCAGGCTTTTGGTCAACGAGTATTGGGTACTAGTACTTCACCGTCCAATAAGACCCAGGCCTGAGTCAACGGCGCATTGTGTTTTTCGCCTGCCTCAAAGAGATGATGAAGACGATGCCTGCTAGAGCTGCGATGTTTTTTAAAAGTGTGACCGCGGCCCGGGTTGGTTTTAAACAATAATTGTCCGACATTTCTTCCTCCTCCACCCAGTGCGGGAGAATTTATTTGATGATTTCCCACTACAAAAAAAAATATGTACATGCTAAAATGCCGCCAAAAGCCCGTGAAATGACCATCATTAAATATTATCAAACTTGTCCAAGTTTTAATATCTTATCTGGTTGATAAGTTAATTTTTGTTCTAGATATGTATAACTTACTAACTGATATAGTGCTTAGTGATAATTTAGTATCAGATTAGCGTCATTTTTAAATACATTATTATTTTTAATGGCTTTCAAATCTTCGTTAAATTACAATTGTATAGGTGCTAAGTGCGGTAGCCAATCTTACTGTTTGTAATCTCCAGAGCAAAGAGAGGTGTTATAAGTTTGATCACCACGTGTGTATCTGTCTAAGGCACCATAACTCTTAAACCTGAACCGATTTGGAAGGTTTTTAGACACGTTTGATCTAAATCGGTTCAGCCATTTATTGAGGTGACAGTGGTAATGAACAACCGAATGTTGGCAAATATGGTCAATTGGAGTATCAAACGAAAGGGTGTGAGGATCCTCGCCCACGGCGACTTTTTGTAGCGATGTTGTCACGCGTTTCGTAAGCGCGCGACAGCATCGTTACTAACGCGCGTTAGTCGCATTTGTAAGCGCTATAGAAAAGATGCCAACGCGCTACTACGCTACAGCACCCCTAGCCAAGTTGATAATCTGCAATCGTTAACGCTAGTCGAAATGTATGGGAATGACATCATCATAACGTTAAGTCACGTGGTCAGAACAAACGAATAGAAAATTCGTAGCCAAGTTCACATCGTTCAAAATGATAGAATGAATTGTTATCGTTTCTACAATGTTCAACGCTACATCCTTTGTTATTGTAGAACGAGCGGCCGACTCAGGCGCGTCAACATGGCTACCAACTTATCGTTTTCTACAATTTGCTGACACCGAGGTTTTACCGATTGGAGAACGGAATTCGACACGATATGGTTGTAACTTGGCTAGGGGGGCAGCTTCGCGACTGTATCGATGTGAACGCGCTACAGCATCGCTACAAAAAGTCGCCGTGGACGAAGGGCCTAACACATACATTACAAAACATCGCGCGCAGTGAATGGACAATCTAACCCCACATAAACCTTGGACGGCACGTATCGCTATCGCTCCACATAGAGCGAGAGATGTTATTCGATGATTTAACAACCCAAAAAAAGAAATGACTGCCCCAAGCAAATGTTTATTATTTTGATAGAAATGCAGAACAATGTATCGATATATATATAAAATAAAACAAGATAGCCTTTATTTACTGAAGTTACTTTACAAAAATACAAATTCTGAACATTTATAATTTGTATCCCTAATATGCTTAAACATATATTTTTATGATGCTTTTTACTTTGTTACTTCTTTTTTTTTCGATATATACCTTATTTTTTAAGATGCTGAGGGATTAGGAAAAATAAAACACCACTTTTATAAACCACATATATAATTTATATAAATTTAAATTTATGAAAGTTATTATAAGAAATAGAGCTAAATAGTACAAAGTTTGAGTTTTATTTACATACAATTAACTACCTATGATAAACTGATACATTAGTTTCTTTTTAAATATTAATTTAGATTATAGTACTAGCGACCCGTCCATCTTTAAAATTCTCGGCAGTTTCTCTACTTTAATAAGCATGCACATAAATTTTCCTTATCAATCATTCTCCTGGTAAAAACTGCACGAAAATCTGTTCAGCAGTTTTTAAGTTTATCGAGTAGGTACATACATACAGACAGACGCGGTCGGAGGACTTTGTTTTATAATACCTTTCCAGATAATGTATAAGAACAAATTAGAAAAAAATATTCTCCTTTTTGTCGTAAATGTTCTGGATATTAGCCATTAAACATAAAACAGCACAAAACATTGCAGATATTGCCAAAATAAAGCGCAGTTTTCGAAAATTTATTGATAACTTCTAGCATTTGAGAAGGCCTAAAGCTAATGGGATTTCTTTGACTAAAGTTCATTGATATTTTTAATTATTCGTAATTTAACTTATCTAAAGTGTCTAAACTAAACAATAAGTATGTAAAATCATTGAAACAGGCGCGATATCAGTAAAATATAGCTGAGAATATTATTTTGATATTGACTACTTCAGCAAAGCTTGTCGAAAAAAATGACTTTATATATTTGCTGAAAAATACTGCAAAAATATTAAAAAGGTTATGCAGACACATGGTAACGGAAAACATAGTGACTGTATTCGGTAACAAAAATTAAAAACTTTCTAAATTATACTCTATTCGCGTAAAGATTAGTTGAAGAATGGAGTATAGACACTGGTTACACAAACCGTACGAAGCTAAAAGAGAGAAAAAAAAAAAACATTCTATACTTTTAACAGTCTGTTGTTATCGCGGAGAGGTCAGGCGCTGAAGACGGCGTCAGGCTTCAGAGAAGCGGGCACTAGTTTTAAAATCGCTAGTAAATGATTATGGACCGATGTCCTGGTGAGGGTCGCGGGAATCCTTTGGAAGGGAGACGTATGATCCTGTCCGTCTCGTTTTGCTCGATCATTATCCCATCGCTTGAGTGAGGCCTATGTCTAGCACTGGACATCTTTGGATTGACCTGTTAATGGTGATGAATTAAATGATCAGCTGTTTTTCTTTTCCTTTAATAACACAAAGCGAGGTCGGTAGATAAACAAAAATAATATTTAGCTTTTGGATAAAATTGTTATCAGCAATGCAATTAAGCTGATCATCGCTCATAACCTTAATTCCTTTAAGTTGATGGGCGACGATCAGCTTAATTTCTTCTATCTATCAGATGTGTCAATTAGAGATTTGCCATCACATTTAATACTGATGTATCAGTACGATATGAGAAATACTTCATGGAAAAGTAGAACTTGGCCCTCAAATTCTTAAGAGGATGCGAAGTTAAAATTTGACAAATTCAAACTTTAGCATGAAAACACGTCATGCTCTCCAGAAACCCCATCAGCCATTTTGCTGTTTCTTAATTTATATTTTTTAAAGTATGTACTAATTCGGTACACATTGCGTACAATTTTCTCCATCTGTTTCTGTCTCTGGCGGTGTGAAGGGCATTATATACCGTAGAGTCAAGAGCGGTGTGGATCTGGTCGGACCAACGTATTGGGCTGCGCCCGCGAGGCCTTTTCCCATCCACTTTACCGGTCACAATGAGCCTTTCGAGGTTGCCACCGTATTTTCTTCGTATTTTTTGCAATGTGACCGAAGTATTGCTGAACCTTGCGAAGACACTCGGACGACAGCCGTGAGGAGATTTTGAGTTCTTGCAAAATGGATACGTTGGTCCAAAATTCTGTCAGAAATCAGAAACGTTTATTTCAAATAGACCAATTACAGGCACTTTTGAATTGTCAAACTGTCGGTCAGTCAAAAAAATGAAGCTAAATTGCACGTTCCAAAGCGTAGATCTCTATGGAGAAGAACATGCAAGAAACTCTATGGACACTCTTTTAAATCATATTTTATGTTATATAAATCTTGGTTACACATTTCTTGTCGCTTCTAATATGTAAGCATAATGTAGAGTAAGTACTCGTAATAATAATAAAAACTAATTAAAAAATAGAAATTGAATTAAGCCATTTGCAGCTAAGAGATGACCAGTTTCAACTGCCGGCACCCGTTCACGAGCATGACGCTGTCCAAGGGATACGGCGCATCCTACATCAGGATATGAATTTAGAAACAGCAAAATAGATGATGGAGGTTCTGGAGAGCATGACGTATGAAAACTTGTCATAGTAAGTGACAGTAAAAGCGCCAGGGTTTCCTCTAAATTAATTTTTCTTTAGATTTGCAGGGCAGAGTCAAGTAGTACGTTGATTAAAATATAATTGGCGGAATAATACGTATTTATTTACGCAATCATAATCATTAAAATCATCATTACAGCCCTCTCAGTTCGTCTTATCCTTATGAATGACATTTACATGAGATAGCCATTCAATAGTATAAGACGAAAAAAAAAGAAAATTGGTATTTCGCGGGCTACCTTTGTGTATACTCCGCCATAGCATAGCATTGCATAGTCGGCCTTGTAATGTTCCCACTGTTGGGACTCAGGCCTCCTCTCTAGGAGAGCGAATGGGCCGTAAATCCACCACGCGAGCCCAGTGCGGGTTCGTGGAAGTCACATGTCTTCGAATTTTTGGTTCCAGGACATGCCGGTTTCCTCAAGATGTTTTCCTTCGCCGTTTTGAGAGTAGTGGTGATGAAATAAATTACACAAAGTAATGCGCCTGGCTCGGTTTGAACCCGCGACTTACAACTCGTAAGTCGGGGCCGTTACCACTGGGCCACCATAGCATTGAAATTAAATTTGACAAGTTCTTATGAGAGTTGAAGAAGAGACTTGTTAAAGAAAGAGTTCACTTTGTGTGCCAACATGTTCGTGAAAGTGCAGAACCGGGACCCCCAGTGTCGGGAGTGTGGAATCGGAGAGTGATGAGTGTGGTGAAATGCAGTGTAGGTGGTATCGCAGTCAAGCACTAGTTGATATCAATTAAAAAAGTTAATTAAGACATATTAGATCTATTTTTTTTTTGCTTACAAATAACTTAACGTACCTAAATACTTCATAATAATATTGACTTTATTCGAATTCTTGGTTTATACCTAAAGTTTTCTCTGTAAAACAGAGGTTTTTCATAAATGTCAGTTTTGCATAAAAAAAAACAATTTAAAAAATAATTGAGATAAAAAAAACCTGTATTCAATTGCAAATACAACGTTTTACAATCAATTTTCCGCTAAAATTATGCAAAACAAAAAAAAAACCATTAGATCTGAACACAATACCAATCAGACACTTAAATTGACTATCCTTAACAAAAATGTACAAAGAAGGTATTTAGACATGGTTCTAGAATTCTAATGCAGCTGTGAGAGAGCGAAACCGCTATATATCTTGTATGAGACCGAGAACCACGTCGGACATATTAGTGCCATAGCTAAATAAATGTTTCTGTAGGAAAGAAACGCTAATGCCCGATTCCTAGTTGAAAATATAATAATAATCGTAACCTGAAAAAGTGAATCTGGAGACCAGTATAAACGTATAAAACGTTACCCCAAGAAGCCCCTTCGATTTTGCGATGAAACAAGCAGGTAAGTTTGAATCCATAAAGGAGGGTACAGACTTACGAAATGTAACAAGCAATGAAAGAATTTTCCATCCACACTGTCGCAATGTATTTGGACGCCTTGCGCGCACTAATCGTGCACACTACAAGCACGAACAGCACCGCTAGCCAAGTTGATAATCTGCAATCGTTAACGCTAGTCGATAACTAATCAAATGTATGGAAATGACATCATCTCAACGTTAAGTCACGTGGTCAGAAAAAACGATTAGAAAATTCGTAGCCAAGTTCACATCGTTCAAAATAATAGAATGAATTGTTGTCGTTTCTACAATGTTCAACGCTACATCCTTTGTTATTGTAGAACGAGCGGCCGACTCAGGCGCGTCAACATGGCTACCAAGTTATCGTTTTCTACAATTGCTGACACCGAGTCGTTACCGATTGGAGAACGGAATTCGACACGAAACGGTTGTAACTTGGTTAGGGGAGCAGAGCTTTCAGCTAGAGCGCGCCGCGATCCGCCATTTGTCGGTTTTTTCGCCGAACACATGGGGCGCGCAGTGTGCACGGGTTGTGTGTGTTTGTACTGCGGACCGAATGCCGGAAACGGTTACGGGTAGTATACATGCTCGGTTCGTGCGCGCGCTTATGTTAAATTTTATGTTACACTACAGTAGTCTGTACCCACCTTAAACGGCCCAAGCTACTGTAAAAAATCAGGAATCGGGCATAAAACTGTACAATACTGCTGTCATGATATTGACTATTTCAATCTAGAATATTCTTAGTCTACTTTAACTAGCTGCTTTGTCTACCGCCCTCAGCCAGTCGACGATGGTGTTATAGTTTCGATCAGTCCATTGCACGTTCGAAGAGATGGTCTCCAAAACTTGCTGAACCGGTCGACCCAAGTCACTGCAGGATTCAGTGACGAATCTTTTCAGCTGTGGAAAGAATTGAGTATTATTAATAATACAATAAACACATGAGGGTGGTACTCTACAAAAATATTTGCACCTCGATTTACCACCAGAAATCGAGTTACCCGAGCAACTGAGTTACCGGCGTTAATTTGTGGAGCTTGACGTTAGATCGTCTTTAGACACGGTTTAAATCATAGACTTAGAGAACTGGATTACGAGTTCCCTGTACAGCTGTTAAGTGAATGGTTAGAACAGTGTGTGTAAGAGAGAGAGTTAAGACGAGCTAAGCTAAGCTATTGCTATTTCTATAATACTGATTGGTCTACGTCAACAGATCATGAAGGTCAAACTACGCACTACGCCCTACAAAAAAGAGACAGAAAATGGTCACCCAATTCCACCGCACTATGTCTCGAATTACACTACACTACACTACAGATTAGTCAATTTTGTTACTGTAGTTCTCGGTCTAGGGGTATTATCATGTCTAAAAATCATCATAAATTTGGCATGAGAAAGGAATAGTGCTATTGGTCTTGTATAACTCCGTCTCTCGCTCACACGGGAATTATGATGATTTTGAGATGTACAGTCCCAGTTCTCTAGATCTATTGTTTGAACAAGTGCCTAAATATTCCATAGCTACCATTGGATGACTAATACAGTTGTGCAATTTAGATGTATAAGTGAATCCTGTTCATTTTCATTAGGATTTGCGTGACACATCAAACATGAAGATTAATTTTATTCCACTGATAAAAGAAATGTTTTGATGTGATTTATACAAGCTTAGATAACAGAAATTAATCATTCTTTCTAGAAAATTATCTCTATTAAAACCATGTCATCAGACTTATTCCACGATGATGAATCGAGCGATGGAAGTTCGATATTTAGATATCCTGTTCTACAATCACTCTCAATTAAACAAAGTTTAAAGTAAATAAAGTCACAAGCATTAAAAGATTATATTTTTTTTTATAAATACTTCAAAATTACGAGTAATGTCTAAATACAACCATACTTTTGAATTTTCAACGGTCATCTCAGAGCTAAGAACTGAAAATCCAATTGTTGTTTTGCTGAAAATTTGCATTCATGTTGAAGATATTAAAACCGATAGAAAACTGTCTGTGTAGTCTTTTGACAACTATTTAAACCGTCATTTTACCTGGGGCCACTTCCCATCTTACCTCCACAACCAAGTAATTGGGTAACGACATACCCCTTGGCAAGACTGGCGTTAGGTTTATTGGTTTCTGATTTTCGGTTTTCTAATTTATTATGATTTAATAGGTCAAAAAGCGTGGCTACGCTCTAATTGACCAATGAGCGTGGTTATGCTGAGTGACAACGATGAGTCACTATTTTCTTGACGCGAATAGTCTGTAGTTAAACAACATACCTCATCATATTCATGCTGCTGATTTAATCTCCTGGTCACAAGTTTCACGATCAAGTTGATAGTAGATAGTGAACCCACACTGCAATTATTAGAACAATATATATGTTAAAATAGTTTTGGGGAATAAGGAAAGGCGAAGCGAATCCTTCTAGATTTGTAATAGAAGAAAACACACATAAATAAGTTAAACAGCCTATATATATCAACTGCTAGAACTCTGTGATAGGTTTTTTTTATTATTGTATAAATAAGGTCTATTTATTTGCAAACAATACACCGCAGACTACCCTCTGTATTATTTTAAGTTCTTACGATCTTGTGTTACTGTTTGTGTTATTGTGTTGATTCGAAATTACTTCAAAAGTAATCAAAATACTACTAGGGTATAATTTTGATATAGTAATAATTATTTTCATTTTTATTCAAGGAATAACAGGGTCTATCTCCAAAATTCTTTTAATATCTTTTTTAATATCACTACAATCGATGATAAGTAAGAGTGACGATGTATAATTAATTGATGACATAAATAATTAGAATTCAATTTTCCTCAGAATTCTGATAAACAGTCCAATTGTACCTTGAACTAAAAAGTACATATAATTAAACTTAAGGCCCCCACGTCCAGCAGTGGGCTTTAAAATAGAAAACACCTACCCTTATTCTTAGAGTTGCCGTGATAGGCTGCTGTACAGGCTGACAATGAAAGAGTTCCATATTTAAATCCAACACTTACAAAGATCGAAGCCTCTGCCAATTGGCTCTGATGAAGTTAAACGCGATTGGCTGTCCTATAGCAGTGCCTGCGACTGCTGAGAACACTCGTACAATGTCTTGCTTTCTGATGCCGCTGTCGTTGCGCAGTGACATTTCTAAGTACCTAAAAATTATAAAGGAATATATAACATTCGTGGTGAGTTTCTGCGCAAAGTTCAATTCATCTTACATTAACTTACTGGCCTAATACTGTATATTAACACTATCACTAGCCTTTATTATAATAATATCAATGTCACTCCTTTCATGTTCTACCTAGGGTTTCAAGCAATTCTCAACTTTCTTTTTCTTGAATCCCGAAAAACGTGATAAAATTATAGTCAATGTGAATATTATGTGATTTTGGATCTCAGGCTGGATGTGAGAACTTTATAGACCGTCGGTAAACATTGTGATCACACTATAATTTTTAAGCTCTGCAATACTACCTGATTTACGGAGCAGGTTGTGGGTGGTTTATTCCTGTCATAAAAAACCGGGATAGCGAATTCGGTTTTAAACTAGATTGAAACTAAAGATGCAATCGTTTGGAATCTTAGTTCCAGTGAGAGAACTTAAGAACGTAAGCTACTTTATCCAAAAATTGGGCCCTCCGCCCAAAAATCCGGCCCTGGAGATTTTCAATTAGGCAACAGAGGGACTGCACAAGCTACATCTTGAGGGCTGATGTTAATTGCCCCCATTTCTGGTATTGGATTACACGTGCATTTGCATGCATTGCACTCGAATGCACGTGCTATTCACCGAGGATGACTGGACTCGGGAGCTCGGGCTCCGTGTGTTTATATTGCTCAGTACTGATGACATCTCTTTAAGGCGCGCATGGATCACTACGCACCGTCAACAAGGGCTTGATGGTCGGTTACTGGACGAAAGGACGAGCTATCCCAATACCATAGGAATTATCTAGTGTGTCAGTAGCATCTGCCAATCAAGGCATATATTTTTTTTAATTTTGGGCTACCTTTTCTCATCTAGAAATAGGCCAAACTTATCAAGAATCCTCGCTTCAAGAAATCTCGATAAGAAACCTCAGTTCTGCCGTTTTACCGACTGTTAACTTAACCAGAGCCAAAAGAGATGTCGCTGAGTGAACAGGGTGAAGAGTGAAGGAGAAAGGCTGACCCATGGCTACTGTAAATTATCTTAAAGACAATTATTACCTTGCGACCTCAATCCGATCGAAAGGTAATATTTTTTGTAAGACAATTTAGATGTTTTTAGAATAACATTTTATTGAAATGGGCCTTCGCTACCACTTCATGAATACCTACCTATGCAGCAACGAAGGAGACCTAGTACATCCGAGCACAGAAAGCAGCCGGTGTCGTTCTGAAGGCGCTGTTGCCACTCTGAACCTCTCCCATGCGAAGGTCCATTCTCTTACGCCGCCAGCCCGCACTCCTACGCAGTAAACTATGCCACGTAAGTCTACGTGAATCCTGGAAAAGGAAGTTTTGTTAAAAAAGGTATTGTATTGATAATAAAATAGCAAAATATGATCAGTCTGATAATGTTCCCAGTGCTGGGACTCAGGCCTCCTCTCTAGGAGAGGGAATGGGCCGTAATCCACCACGGGGCCCCAGTGTGGATTGGTGGATGTCACATGCCTTCGAGTTTTTAGTTCTAGGTCATGCCGATTTCGTCACAAAGTTTTCCTTTACCGTTATCTTTGAAATGCAAATGCATCCACGATGCCTTTCGTATTGCAGATGTCTATAAGTTATGAATAAGCACCATCAGATCGGTCATCCGCTTGTTTGCCATCTAGTACCTAATGTAAAAATGTTTCAATAACCACACCAAAATTGGTTGTTGATAGTAAAGAAGGACGACATCCACATACTCATTGCTCGCATCCGGGTTCGGCGCCAACATCCAGTTGGTGTACATTCTGACAGCATTCTCCAGGCAGTCTGGGTGTTCGAAGTGGCAAGCAGACGCCAGCAGGTCCACTCGGTACTGCGACGTGATGACGCTCTCGTTAGGAGACACCTTCCATCCGACCTCCTTGACGGCATCGTTTAGGAGACGGAGGACGTATTGCTGGAAGGAGAAGAAATCTGTAAATCTCTTTTCACTTCGAATAAAATAGTCATAGTAGTCGTAGATTTCAAAATTAAATAATAATAATAATAATAATCATTTATTTGCACAAACATGAGTTCAATACATACATTACAAAGTAAATTGTCAGTATGCAAGAGATGTTTAACACAATATAAATTGTCATGTTTGCCCTGGACTAAACTGATGGTAAAAGTAGCTGTAACATGTACAAAAAGGATTTTTTGAAAATTCTTCTCTCGTGCTGTGTCAAACCAGTCCATGCGATACGCCCCCAGATCATTCCACTACCGCTTTTTATTGTGCTATTAGATATCTAAGAAAACAGCCTTGAGCGCAGCGCTGTCCGCAGCGACGAAGTTCAAATACATACCTACATAGGATTAACAATCCAATGTATAGGTCCATTGAATTGATAATCCCATGTACGCGCACACGTATTTGGATTTCGTCGCTGTGGCCAGCCTTGCGCTCAAGGCTGTTTTCTTAGAGAATAGCACTGCTAGGCTGGCCTTGACGGGGCTTTCCCTTTGCAGGAACGTTTTATACGACCAAGGGTCCGTTTATGGCGATGTAGGAGTAAATAATATAGCACTATAATCGGTATTTAAAGCGTATATTAAAATCACACTTTAAAGGTTCACACAAAAATCCAACAATCATTTTTAACCCTAACTAAATGCCGGTAACGAAACCATAGCGCGACGATCTAACTCGACGCCAACGCCATCTATTGAGCTATGAGACAACTCGTAGTAATTATTCAATAAATGTTGTTGGCGCCCAATCCAATTTGGGATTCTCAATAAATAAGTCAATAAATAGTGATGTTGATGGCGTTTATAGTTTTTCGAATCTAAACTCGGATGTTTGAACTATGCAGGACGCATTCCCGGATCCGGTTATCGTAGCTATCTTAGTCACAATACAAGCTTTGAACAATCGGTTATAATCTCTCAGTGACACATAATATTTTTGTTTTAATCAAAATCGGACTAATGTATTATCAGCTTAATTCAAATAAAATTACGAATCATAGTCTTAAAAGATTTTCATGAATTTATGAAACTACTAGCGCCATCTATTGGTCTCTTTAATAACTTTTGATAGGTTCGCTTTTAACCTAATCTCGCCTGATGGAAAACAACGACGTTGTCGACATTGGAGCACACTTGCTTAGACATTCACTCTTGATTTAGAGATCCCCAGGTAGTATAACTATCGGGAAACACAGACTCCGGCACTGAATTCCACTCCTTAGCTGTACGCACAATGAATGTATTCCCAAAACGTTTCAGGCTTATAGGTCGATATCGATATTTGATCATTTCCCACGGAAACGAATAATTGGAACCGTTTCCAATTTTTTTTATTTTTTGAGGTAGGAAATCATCCAATCACTTCTCTCGCTTTAGGATGGGGTGAGAGGGCATGTCAGACTTTTACCAACTAATACCACACCTACGTTCCTTCTTTGCCCTTTGCGTTTCACGACCTTTCAGTTGTTGTAGGGTTTCCCTTTCAGAAGTTAACCCATGGCCCCTACGGTTATGCTGACATCTCTTTGAGGCGCGCCATATTTTTTTTTTTATAGCCACCCAGAAAGTGGCTTACATAGAAGATTACTAGTGATTAAGATAGTATCATTCAGACGCTCGTTAATAGTCATCATCATCATCATTTCAGCCGAAAGACGTCCACTGTTGGACATAGGCCTCACCCAAGCGTCTCCACAATGACCGATCCTGTGCGTCTCACATCCACTGCACTCCCGCTACTCTCACCAGGTCTTCGGTCCACCTTGTGGGAGGCCTTCCAACGCTGCGTTTTCCGGTGCGCGGTCGCCACTCTAGAACCTTTCGGCCCCATCGACTATCCGTTCTACGAGCAATGTGCCCTGCCCACTGCCACTTTAGTTTGGCGGTTCTTCGATAATAGTGGCTGACTATAAAAAGAAATCTATTTAATTAAAACCCATAATTAAAAGATAAGAATCCAGACACAACAGTTGACGTTTTCTTGAAAAATATAAAGTTGTTCACGAATGATCAATGGACTATTTAATTACACAAATCAATGCAGTACTTAAAGATAACGAGTTTCTTTGCGCATGAGTTTATTGTTTAAGTAATTAAAAAAATATTAATCAAACTTTATCTTTTTAATCGAAATTCCTCGGAAATATATCAGAATCAATAATCATTGAAATCAGTTTTAAACAACGTATTTAAATAATTGTAAGCTCACGATGTCATGATACATCATGATGATTGCTCATTAGCAGCTCAAAGTCTTTGGCGAAGGCGTACTTGATTGATAGCTTGAGACAAAAATACAATTAATGAAATATGAATTTTCACAACTCAGCAGTTATATTTAGGTACCATAAGAGATGTATGTAAATCAAACGTTGAAGAACCTAGCTATTTATATAGGGTGACTGGCAATTAGTGTACGATACTTAAACACGTGATTGTACTCATGATAACAAACATTTTTTATTATGGGAGCAAAGCCGAAATCGCGAAAAAAATATCAGCTGTTCAGTACATTAGGCAAACATAAATGTGCTGAACAGCTGATTTTTTTTTTCGCGATTTCAGGTCGAATCAGGCTGATTATGCAGCTTTTTATACTTGTATCATAATCCCTGAGTGTATAAAACCTTTATTTACTAAAATCCGGCTCAGATCAAAGTCTTAAAGGACTACCTAGTGACAATGTTTCCAAGTAAAATTTTCCTTAATTTTTGTTATTGTTAATATTCGACTGTATCAATATTATCTTGTTTTATTTCATACAATTCCTTACTCACTTAAACCTTGGATTTCTTTAAAATGATATACATAAATTTATGTAGATGTTACCGGCAATCTGTACAATCCGGTATTCTATACAATACCTAGGTAATGTACACAATACCTGAAACATGTAGGTAATGTACTATGAATTTTTTTTTTATACTATGCGTAGGTATTCTATACAATACCGAGTGCGCAGCCGATAATGTGTGTAAAAGATGAGAGATTTCTGTCTACGGGGTTTTAAGTAAGGCTTCTATTTCTCGGTGGTTATAATAAAATCAGTTGGGGTGCCCTAAAATTACGTCACCTCCTTCCCTGCTCTCTTCTTTTACACACATTGATTTTAGGTAATAAAACATGTTTGATTTGCCCGTCATTTTATAGTTGGATCGGTTAACATTGATAAATATAGACCAAAATATATTTAATTTACACATTGCTGGTGGACCTGCAGGCACTCTATACAATCCCTAGGAATTGTACACATTACCTAGGTAATGTATGTATTGGACAATAATATTCATAATATTTCATATATAGCTTGGACACCCCATATTGCCTAGGTATTTTTATAGAAAACCTGAATTATACAGATTGCCAGTAACATAAATATATTCAGTCTTGGCAAATTCAGATCAATTTATTTAAATTGTGATACCACATGACTCATTTATTTCAAAAGAACCGATAAAAACCAATAAAAACCGATAATGCGATAATCATCGGAATTTGTCAAGTGCATAATAATTGATAGTAATAAAAACATGATAGGAGGTGCAAACGCAAAAACAAGTCGATAAAATTATTTGACTCGTAATTCTTTTATGAAATTACTTACCTAGATATCATCAAGCAACAGATTCTATATATTTCGTTTATTATAATTTTGTGTTTCTAAATTGGAATTTCTCATTAATCAATAAAGATTTCGCAGGTTGATGACAACATATCACGTTCATCATCAATATAGTTACTAATGTCACAATACCTGTAACCCAGAACCCTTGCGGACGGCAAGCAATGGGTAACTCGCCGTCCGGTTAGGACTAAACCTGGGTCGACAGCACGTTGTGATCCACGACTGAGTTAAGAGAGTTACCGTGGTACTCGCAAAGGGTAATTAAAGGAACACTATGAGTTTTAATATATAAAAATCTTACACTCCTTCTCGATTCATCCAAAAAGGGAGATGTCATTTAATGATTTCTCACATAAAAAAGGGGGTTATGAATTTTAATAACTATAAATATAATTTATTGCAACACTCTAGTTACGAAATACTATGAGTATAACATTATTCAACTGATATCAAGAACAACTGGTTTATCTACGTTTATATGTCAATATAAAAGGACCTGGAAAGTTTGTTAAAAAAAAGGACAAACAATAAAGTCAACACCGGAGAAACCTACATTTGTCGTACTACTAACGCCATCTCGTGAAAGTAAACGGTATAATTTTGTACTTAATCTACAAAATTATTTGTCTCTGTAGTTTTGTTATGCTAAGGAAAAAGTTTGAGCAATCATAATGTGGATGTTTATGATAACCGAGAAAAATCAAATAAAAAGACGGATGGATTGATTGATACCCAGGAAGTAGAGTTGAACTGAGATGATAGTTGCTAGAGATGAGTGTTCAGTATGAACACTTCGAACTCAACAGCACGTCAACCCACGGCGGAGTTAAAGAAACCTGAAAATATCGTGAAATACTACTACTAGTGATACAGTTGGTGATCTCCCGGCTCCCATCATCCTGTGAGTACCTGAATACTTCCAATTTCTATTATCCTTCACCCTGTTCTTTGTAGGAAACTTCGGGAAGCGTCCCTGGTTGGACGCAATACTCATTCATATTTTTGGCAGTATGAACACTCATCTCGTAGAAGAAATTCTTTGTGTTGAGATGCAGAATCATCAAATAACTTCTCCAGCTCTGAATGGAGTGGAATGACGTTTCAAACTTTTAATGCCAAAAATCCACCTGTGTTCTTTCAGTTGTCCTTTGCTTTCCAGTGCCACGGTAATTCTTTAGGACATTCCCATAGCCCTAAAATTCTAGAACAACTCCAAATAAATTGTGAAAAGACTAAAAGAGTGATGATTACAATTTTTGTGTAGGTATCCAACCATTTATCATAAATAACCCGAAACCTAATCATTACCTAGCACATTTACCTTCATTTATATCAGTAATATCTACAATCAGTATTGTAATTCTAACTGCGTTATCCTTATCTGTAACTGATATGACCTAATGACATTATTAAATCTTTATAAAACACATTAGAACTATTCAGTTTTTTTGTAACAGATATTAATCGAACACTAATTTGATACGGTATCATGGGATTTGCCCTATTGACGTCAGTAGATATTAGAGTCGAAGTACAGTTGCACTAACAATAAGCTTTTGGATATCTATCACTCTTGATCTCAAAGGGTTTAAACAAGCTTATCCTTATCCAAATAGCTTGAAAACGATGAATAAGATCACCTTCGGACAACTAAAAATGAGTCCCCTGCCTAAATTCATGTGATGAATATGAAGATTTTCTTATCATGACAAAGTAACTAAAAAAAACACTATATTGTTAAGACAAAATGGTCTAGATTATCTCAACAAGATATATAAGGTGTAAAAAAATTAACTTTAAGAATTTCGAGGGGACATTGTACTCCTCATTATGAACAACTTTTACTATGGGACCAAACCTGAAATAGCGAAAAAAAAATCAGCTGCTCCATACGTTTTGACGAGTTATGCGAACATAAACGTAGGGAACAGCTGATTTTTTTTTCGCGATTTCAGGTTTGGTCCCATAGTAAAAGTTGTTCATAATGAGGAGTACAATGTCCCCTCGAAATTCTTAAAGTTAATTTTTTTACACCTTATATACAGGGTGGCCCAAAAGTCGTGGATCAAACGCAACTACGGGTTAGATGGGGTCATCAGCTGCAAAAAGTTGTTCTACGGGAGGTCCTTAAGGTCAACCCCTGCAGAGTTACAATTTATTTTGTGTTTTTATGGGAAATATGACTTTTTTTGACTAATTGTTATTAAAATTCGAAAAAATCTACATCCTGTATCTTTTTTATAATTTTTACTAGATTGGTACTGATGAGTCCTTGCGTTAGACATGCAATTTATGGTTGTTTATTGGGTGTGTTGAAGATAATATTAAGTTTTACGACTTATTTTTTTCTCAAATCATAACTTTTTATTTACTTCGGACCACACTGTGAAAAAAAAATACTCTACCGAAAAGTGACCCTGTATTTCAAGTTTTGGCGCATTTAATAGGGATTCTGAAAAGGTATTACACATGGCCATGAGTGGCTCTAATATCTTTCTAGGGCGAAAAAACAAAACAACGATTGTGAAATAATTGTTTTATTAAGCAAAACATTTTACAATAAATGCTCAAAATTCCTGCCTCTGACCATAATACATAATCTGCACCGCCTAATAAAATTCCTACGTAACCTACGGAATGCACCTCTGTTGTTAGTAACTTGTACCCTAGCAAATTCGAGCTTTTGTCGTAGTTCTTGTTCGCTATTGTTCTCTCCTTGGTAAACTATTTCTTTAAAATAGCCCCAAAGAAAAAAATCTAATTGGATTGGTCGAGGCGGAATTGCGTGGCCACCCCGGTCGCCCGATTTAAATCCATTAGATTTTTTTCTTTGGGGCTATTTTAAAGAAATAGTTTACCAAGGAGAGAACAATAGCGAACAAGAACTACGACAAAAGCTCGAATTTGCTAGGGTACAAGTTACTAACAACAGAGGTGCATTCCGTAGGTTACGTAGGAATTTTATTAGGCGGTGCAGATTATGTATTATGGTCAGAGGCAGGAATTTTGAGCATTTATTGTAAAATGTTTTGCTTAATAAAACAATTATTTCACAATCGTTGTTTTGTTTTTTCGTCCTAGAAAGATATTAGAGCCACTCATGGCCATATGTAATACCTTTTCAGAATCCCTATTAAATGCGCCAAAACTTGTAATACAGGGTCACTTTTCGGTAGAGTATTTTTTTTCACAGTGGGGTCCGAAGTAAATAAAAAGTTATGATTTGAGAAAAAAATAAATCGTAAAACTTAATATTATCTTCAACACACCCAATAAACAACCATAAATTGCATGTCTAACGCAAGGACTCATCAGTACCAATCTAGTAAAAATTATAAAAAAGATACAGGATGTAGATTTTTTCGAATTTTAATAACAATTAGTTAAAAAAAGCCATATTTCCCATAAAAACACAAAATAAATTATAACTCTGCAGGGGTTGACCTTAAGGACCTCCCGTAGAACAACTTTTTGCAGCTGATGACCCCATCTAACCCGTAGTTGCGTTTGATCCACGACTTTTGGGCCACCCTGTATACGAGTAGATAACCTTTTTAACGAAAAATTATTAGTTATAGACCCTTTGAAGACAGGTAGCGCCATCTCTTGACCATTTATGTAGTTGCGTTTCAAGGTTCTATCGTATTCCTTCATCTTATATGCTACTTTTTTTTATTTGCTAATAATATAAAGAAACTTATGCTTATTATGAAATTCATGCTTTTGATCTACAAAAAATACTGTAGCCGACAAACATGGTGCTTGCTAAATTGAAATTTAAAGACGAGAATCTAAAATATAACTGAAACAAATGACTTACTGTAATTTTAAATGTTTTAGATATGGTTGTATAGTTATAGATACTCACTCCATATTCCAAATAATGTGCTCCTTTTGACAACATAGTATCAATGTATCCTAAAGCCGATAGCCCAGCTTTCCAGGGTACATAGCTTCTCTCATGGGCGAGGTAGCTGGTGACATCCAACGCAGTTCTATAGTCCAGGCGCCCAGTGAGGGCCAGATTCATAGCATCGTCGACCATCTGAGCTCTATTGATGATGTGGATCTCTTGGAAACGAGATGGGTCGTTGAGGATCTCGATAAGGAGTTTCCAGTTTTGCAAATCATAGTTGACGCGGTAGTAACCTGAAAATTGTTTGATTGGTGGTTTTCAGTAAAATTGTCGACGTTTAAGGAAAATAATGAGGGAAAAGGATTATGTTTATCGTAGTCGAAAAACAACTGGATGTTGTTTACATCAGTAACAAAAGAACATGGCTTTGTTTTATGAAATTATTTTAATCTCTTTGATCTTGAAGATTAGAGATAGTAGATAACTACAGCGGGAAGAACCTTCATAGGTACTTAATCATTAATTCATCAGTCACACTCGTATTTATATCTATATATGAAAATCATTACCTGTCTGTTGCACATTGGCAATGAACCATTCATCTGGTTTTATAGTGATATTGCTGACTGTCAAAGACTTTTCTCCCTTTAGCCATAGCTTTGGTTGGGTGGTCTCGAAGTCTTTTTCTGAAGCCGTCGTGTACGACACCGGTATCCACCATATTGGCGACTTTTGAGTCTCAAACGTATCGTTGATTAAGACGAAGCGTTCCTGTAACATTCCAATTATATTGTACGTTTTTGATAAACTACAAAATATTTTGTTTTACTTATGTACCTACACACATAAAAACAGTAAATAATAATATAGTTATAAACATGAATACAAAGAAAATTTGTAACTAACTAAATTTAGAAATGTGACTACAGACTACAAACTGTTATACAGAATTCAGATTAGGTTTTGTTTGATTATATCTATGGCAACAAAGTTGATAAATGCATGGCAGTTAATTTTAAGGTACCTAAGTGTTTATGAAATACGCACTTGCCAATCTCATCTAGGATTAGACACTATCGTGACTCTTGTAAAATTATGTAAAAGGTAATTTAACAAATCAGTAGCCACGATCAGCATGACGTCTATCACGTGGATATATATAATTTATGTATCTGATAGCAAGACTTAGCTATAATAATATTTTTTTATATGTGATATAATAATATGACAGATGTAGGTAGGTCATCTACATCTATCATATTTTCATCAGTAATATTTTTATGAAGAGAGAAGAACGTGACCTGGACGAAATGAATGATGAATACCTACATTTTGCGCGTACCTCAAGTAACAATGAGAGAGGGTAGAAAGATGATGATGTTTCTATTAAGAATTAAATTCATACTTAGTAAAACATGGTTTAGGTTTTGGTTTCAAATTAAAACATCCAGTAATTATACCGTAGAATTTTAACAAAAAGAAAATTGTCGAAAATAAAATTTCTTTATTTTTTCTATAAAGTAAGGCTTAATTAAGAACCTACGTGTAACAGTAAATGGTGAAATGCTTTAAGTCAAGTAGAATAGGTTACCTCTTACGTCAACTATATCATGCGCTTACCAACAAGTGAGATAGTGGTCAAGTGTGAACTGGTCAATAATTATAGGCTGGTTTTATCGTCAAACAAATAAGTTGACATGGTAGCTATATAATTATCTGGTAACCTTCTAATAATTACTATCGTGAAAGTTCAGTTGTTATTTTGAAAAGACTACAATGCAATTAATTTGGAGGACACGGTTGGTGCAGTTGTTAAGCGATTGGCGGCTGCGCTGCTTTTGTGGGTTCGATTCCCACACGTAACAAATATTTGTATCGCCTACAAATGAATTTATTATCAGGTATTTAAAAAAATAATAATTACAATATTAATTAAATTAAAAAGATCTTGATCTTGAGATACCTACATCTAAAATATTTCAAGGGCAAAAACATGATCCTATCATCAAGATAAAATTCAAAAGTTGACTTGCAAAACATTAATTTTGCTTTTAGGTACCCATATATATGCAAACATACGTAAATACATATAATATTTAATAGGTAATAAATCAAATCGTAGGATAGCGTTTAATGATCCATAAATAAAAAGATAATTCAATTGGTGATAAGATAATTTAGTCTGTAATATATCAGTATTAAGTTTTATCGCGATCGTTAAATCCATTTTTTAATTTCGATTATCGTTAGACACGAGGACGACTTAATTGTTTTACAAGTAGTGTCGCGTGCGTGATATTCATAATCAGTCCCATTTATTGTAATTAACAGATGCTCACAGCGACATCTAGTGAGTGTAATGTGGTTGTGTTTGAGTTGCCCGAAGTTCATTACTAGATGGCATTGTAATTCAGTGTGGCAACGCATTCTTGTTACTTCCATTTGAAATTAAATAAATGTTCAAAGTAGTGACATCTATCGATAACGTTGTGATAGTTGTTACTTTGTGTGATTTTCTTTTTAGATCTATGGCATTATTTAACTATGCTTGAGTCTCAGGTTTATTAGGCCAGGCATTAAACCACCATGCCGCCCCAGTGCGGATAGTTGGATGTCACATAATTATCTTCAAATTTTTAGATCAAGGGCATGCCGATTTTCTCGCGATGTTTTCCTTCACTGTTTTAAGAGCAATGGTGATGAAATAAATTACACAAAGTAATTTTGGTTTGGCTGGGTTTGAACCCGCGATCCACAACTCTTAATTCAGGACCGTTATCACAAGACCACCACTGCATTAGTTGGCATAAGTACCTACAGTCTTATTATACCTATATATACTATACTCTTTGGCATTTGTAGCCGGCATTCATATGCGTTAATATGTGGATAATGCAGTAGGCTGCAATATTGTAAACTCGTTTGTACTGTTTTTTTTTTTCTATATGTATGTAAATTGTAGCTGTTTATTATCCGACAAATAAAAATATAATAAATAAATATATATAATGAATAACATTTGTTCATGGCCATTTGCACAGCTAGTGATTAGATAAAATATTATTATTTAGAATTATCGCGATCGTTAAATCCGATTATGAATGTAGATTGTCTTAACATACGAGGACAATAAATTTGATTTGAAATCGTTACTCGGCTATCACTTACGAGTATATCAGTGGCATATTGAAAGATGTACATAGTAGCGACATCTAGCGAGCTCAGTGGTGATTAGTATTTTCTAAAGAATTTCTAGACGACTAACCCAGCGTTTCGAATGCGATAAAAGTAATTATATCGCGAATCCGACCAAATTTAATAGTTTCTAAGTATAAGAGCTATTGAGTAATAATTGTGACGTTGTGCGTTGGTCGGATTCGTGATATTATCGCTTTTGTCGCAATTCGGAACGCAGGGTTTATTTTATGGTTTATTCGGGGTCTATCGCTATACGTAGAGTTGATACTAAAATGCTTGCCTTTACCGAATTTCATCTCAGTCAATCTGTTAAACTTACCCTGTCTTATTTAATTTCTGACTCGGACCCTCAATATCTATCTCTGTGTAACTTTTATGCCACAGCACTGCCACTTTAGTCAAGAGGTTACAATCGCGACTGCAGAGCGTGCGGTCTTGGGGTCGATTCTTAGGTCATACAAAAAGTGGTATCGGGTTTTTCTAATATGAAAGTACCTACGTAAAGCCTTTATTCTGCGCCTGACTTGGTCATGTCCCAAACAAAGCAGAGATCGTGTTATGAATACTAGTCAACTAATAAAACCAAAAAAACGCCCAAAAACCATACATATTATAGATAAATTACACCTAGATACAGAACAATTAATGATCGTGCCCATCATCCAAAAAAAAATGTCTTGGGTGGGAATCGAATCCACGACCTCCGGTATAGCAGTCAGGACCACTAACTAACCACTAGACCAACAGGCCAGTCATGATCAAGATCGTTGCACTACATAATATGAAGTCAAACAATCAAAGGTGACAAACCTGTTTAAAGTACAGTGTCCTGTTCTCATAGTTCCTCGTCACAGTCAGGACCGGGAAACCAGTCTGTAAAGTCCAAGAGTCCATGACCACGGCCACATCAGCGTCAAAGTCTCCAGTCTTTCTAGCAGCACTGGTGAGGGCACTCCAAAGGTCCCTTTGTTCGGCATTGCCGTACATTTTGGAGTTCAGATAGTTTGTCACTCCAGCGTTGAAGACATCGCTTTTTAGCACGTGGTTCAGCATGCGGAGGAGGGCTGATCCTGGAAAGTGAAAAAATAATTAGAATTTATTGGAAAAATTAGGGTTCACTTTTTCTTTTATGGTTTTTTTTTTCCTTTTTTCTCTATTTGGAATTTACTTGCTGCGGTCTTCCCGTCCGCTTATAATTTTGGTATATTCAAGGCTAGAGTTAATAAGCTCTTAATAGACAAGTGCGTATCACTATCAACGATTGCATCACTTCTTGCCATCAGGTAGGATCGCAGTCAAGTGTATATAGACTAGGTATATCATTAAAAAAAATCGGCTAGTAAAGGTTTTTATCTTTTTAAGGGTCTACTTTTCTGTTTTCTCTTTTCTCTATTTATTTAGCTGCATTTACGTACACTAAAACATAACATTTGCTATGCTACAGTCGAAACCATCCTGTCCTGGTCCGAGTTATATTTTAGGGAGATAACTCCAAAGGTGTCACCAAAATTTTCATTTGACAACCAACGATTGGCTAAAACATGGTTCCCTAACTCATCATTATACAACAACAAGTTTTACAAATAGTTAACTTTACAAACAAATCACCAACTAAACCTTTATTTAAACGTGTCCTTTGACAAACGATTCATTTTTTATTCAATTTATCTCATATAACAACATTAGGAATATAATTATAATGTTTTGTGTATTTTTAGTAGGCTACCCGGAATCCAGTGTTTTTTTTTTCGGGAACCGATCACTTTACGGAATTTTTTTGGCCAAACATCCACTGTGAACTAACAACAAGTGTGTGACAAACAACAAGTGAAAGCAATAGTGTTCACAAAATTAACTAGAACATCTAACATAACTATGTATTTGGAGATCATTTTGTTTTGCTTGTTGCCCCAGACCTGGTACAACTATCACGATTCATTTTTTATTCAATTTATCTCATAAAACAACGTTTGGAATATAATTATAATGTTTTGTTTATTTTTAGTAGGCTACCCGGAATCCAGTGTTTTTTTTTTCGGGAACCGATCACTTTTCCGATTTTTTTTGGCCAAACATCCACTGTGAACTAACAACAAGTGTGTGACAAACAACAAGTGAAAGCAATAGTGTTCACAAAATTAACTAGAGCATCTAACATAACTATGTATTTGGAGATCTTTTTGTTTTGCTTGTTGCCACAGACCTGGTACAACTATCTTACTACTACTATAATAATAGGTAGGTCATACAAATTTTTGTTCCTTACGGAAATTTAACCCACGATACTAATGCTGCCAATCACTCAACCACTGCACCATCCGTGCCATAAAAATTTCTTTATTTACCTTTTCCGTACGAAATCTTGTCGAATATAGCATCAGCTTCTTCGGAGGCACTAACTTCAACAGACAGCTGATGTGAAGAGTTGAGAGCATCTAGTTGGAACACGTTGTGGACTATGTCTAAGACGCAGAGCTCTGTGATGTTCCAGGATTTCTCCACCTTGAATAAAGAAAGAAAATATAATAGTTTAAAAAACTAAAAAACACGCTTTAAGCACGCACTAAAAATTACATCAGCAAACCCTTTCATTTAATACCCATGTCATGGGGGTGCATTTCAAATAGCCAATCCGCCATCTTGGATGTCCACCATGTTGGATTTAAGTCACGTGACTATTTTTTTCGTATTCCTGACAGCAAGCCCTTTCATTTGATACCCATATCATGAGGGTGCATTTCAAATAGCCTGTCCGCCATCTTGGACGTCCGCCATATTGGATTTAAGTCACGTGACTATTTTTTCGTTTTTCTGACAGCAAACTCTTTCATTTGATACCCATATCATGGGGGTGGATTTCAAACAGCCAGTCCGCCATCTTGGGGAGGCCGCCATATTGGATTTGTAATGACGTTTCTTAGCTAGTCATGTATTGTCATCAGAACTCAGAGCGTGTGCAAAATTTCATTGTAATCGAAGACCGGGAAGTGGGTCAAATTAAGATTCCAAGATTTTCTTACGTACATAGTTACAAGTGAAGCTATTATAAGCGTGTTAAAAACATTAAATTTTTTTGTAGGTGTGAAAATCATCCAATGACAACCCCACCTCTTGGGCGGAGCGAGAGGGCGTGTCAGACTTCTACTGACTAAAAACCCACTCCTGTTCCTTCGTTGCCTTTTATACCAGGGCCGAGTCTTCCTTCAGAATTAGACTCTTGGCCCGAGTAGGCTTCGACCCTGCTGGGCCTCTATAGTTGCTGACATCGCCTTGAGGCGCGCGTAGAATACTACGACACTACGCGCCGTCGACGACTTGGGCTCGGTCCGGACGGTTACCGGACGGTCGGACGGCGAGGTACCCATTCCTCGCCGTCCGCAAGCCCGCGCCTACGGTGACCGGAAATCGAGATCGGAATCCCAGCGGCTGGGGCGCGGGAACCATTGCCTCGCGCGTGCATGTACGGCCTCCTCCTTTGCTAGCATTACTGCTTCGCAAAAAGAGGCGACCGCTTGCCACTCCTCCTTGCTCCGGACCATGGCCTGTACCAAGGCCCGGCGCGAGAGATCGCTGCCAACGATCGCCCTCACGAGGACACGGCGGTGCTCTGCCCAGGCGGGGCATACTTCAACCGTATGCTCCACCGTGTCCTCCGGGCGATCCACACAATGGTGACACCCGGGCATTTCTTCCGCACGAATCCGGTGCAGGAATCTGCTGAACTTACCATGTCCGGTGAGGACCTGCGTAATGCGGAAGGTAAGGACGCCGTGTTGCCTTTCCAGCCACTCCTTAAAAAGGTGACTTACCGCCATCATTATAGCGTGCCCAAGTTAACCATATGGAAACTTGGGCACGCTATGGAATGGTAAAGGAAAACATCGTGAGGAAACCATGTCAAAGAACTACAAATTCGAAGACATGTGACATCCAACAACCCGCACTGGGACCGTGTGGTGGATTACGGCCCGGTCCCTCTCCTAGAGAACAAGCCTGGAGTCCCAACAGTGGGAACTTTAATGGGTTGATTACATTTATGCTTCTTAGACCATAACCCATAGGTTATATACTTACAGCATTAACAGCAACGTACTCCACATAAGTAGCGAAACCCTCGTTGAGCCAGAGATCCCTCCACCAGACTGGAGTCACGAGGTTGCCGAACCATTGGTGAGCGATCTCATGTGCCACCACAGTAGCCACGTGGACTTTATCGGTGCTGGCTGATACGCCTTCTTCGTACAGCATTGAAATTTCCCTGGAATTTTTCAGTTTAAAATTAACATATTTAAGTATAATAAGAAAAACAAAAAAGAAAAAAAGAAATAAACGAACGAGCGACAGAAAATAATTTAAGGAAAGAAAAGAAAGAAAAGAAAGAAAAGAAAGAAAAAGAAAAGAGAAAGAAGAATAAGAAAAGAAAGAAGAGAAAGAAAAAGAGAAGAAAGAAAAAATTAAAAACATCTTATTTGTGCATACGCATAGTGTAGAAACAAAATGTAGAAACTTAAGACTAAAAATGAGAAAACTAACATTGTATGTAATTTTTTTTTTAATTGTGTGACAGTCAACACTTTTTTATCCTCAGCCTTTTATTTATAATGTTGCCCTACACTGGGAGTTACTCATGTATAGTGGCTGAATTCATAAACTCTAATACACAAGACACTTAGGCCCGGAGCAACTACACTTCTGGACACATCTATTGGCCCACCTTAGAGTTTAGGTTTCGATGGCTCCTACCGAAATATGATTGCTAGATTGAACAAAAACTGTTGATGCAGTTTTAAACCTGATACATTTTACCATCTTTTTCGATCGTATTGTTTTAAATTTGAATTCAGAATACCATACGACATGGAGCTACGCCTAACAAGTCGGATATGCGCCTTGTTAAAGGCAATTGATTTTTGAATAAAAAAACATGTTTTATCAAATAAAAGTTTAATTTAATAACGCGTGTTGCCTCCATGGGCATCTACCACAGCTCTCATACGATTAGGCATAGAGTTTATCAACCGCTCTATGAAATTTTGAGGGATCATCTCCCATTCCTCTTCTATGGCAATTTTCAACTCCTGCATCGTCTGGGCAACTGTCTGACGAGCCCTAACACGTCTTTTTAGCTCGTCCCACATGTGCTCAATGGGGTTCATGTCTGGGCTTCTGGCTGGCCAGTCCATAACTGTGATGTTCACATCCCGAAGATATTCCCTGACGATGCCGGCCGCATGGGCTCTTGCATTATCATGCATAAAAAGGAAATTTGGGCCCACATAGTCCGCGTATGGTATCACGTGAGGTTCTAAGCACTCACGAATGTGCCTTTCAGCATTTAATGTTGGCAGCCGTGGTCCTGTAACAACTTCAAGTTGAGTTTTGCCGCTCGCTGATATACCGCCCCAGACAGTCCATGAGCCACCGCCATAAGCAACCCTCTCTTCAAAGCAGCATTGTGCGAAACGCTCTCCCTTACGTCGGTAGACCTTCTTCCTTCCATCTTTGCCATGTAACACAATTTTAGACTCATCAGAAAAGAGTACACGGTTCCAATCTTGCTGTGTCCAATTTAAATGACTGCGTGCGAAATGAAGGCGCGCTGTTCGGTGGGCTCGCGTTAGTTTGGGCCCATTAGCTGGCTTGTGTGGTACGCGTTCTTTTAACCTTCTCCGAACAGTTCGAGCGCTCACAGATACTCCGTGGAAGTCGCGAAGTTGGTTTTGTATCTCAATGGAGGTAAGGTGACGATTTCTCAAGCTGGTCGTCACGATGAATCGATCCTGCCTTTCAGTTGTGACCCGAGATCGTGGCCTTCCTTGGCGACGAACAAAGCCGCCAGTCTCTAGGTACCTCCGATAAACATTTCGGACCGCAGATCGACTTAAATTAAGTTGAGCACTCACGTTTCTTTGGCTGTGTCCGGCCTGAATAAGTGCCACAGCTTGGGCGGCGACTTCAGGTGAAGTATCCATAGATTATTGATAGAACCTCACCTTAATGTTAAGAATAAGTAATGTTTGTTGCAAAACCAAAGATATCAATCACTTTTTCAAGAATTAAATCCAAGTAAACCAATAAAACCAAGTTTTCTTAGTATTCGATTGTTTGATATCAACAAACAGGCTCCAAATTGTCTTTTGTTTCTTTAAATTCTGTGTTCGAAATTCAAAAAAAGACTATTGAATGAAATTGTGAATGTGCCAGGTTCAAAACTGCATAAACACTTTTTGCTCGACCTAATATAAAATTTTAGCTAGGACCAAACGAAACTGAAAATACAAGGTGGGCCAATAGATGTGTCCAGAAGTGTATTTGTGGCCGTACAAATATTTGTTCCAAGCGGGAATCAAACACATGCAGTCAGCAGCCAAGGTCAACTACTTCGCCAAACCTATCGTCTACTTACAGACAGTCTCTCAAAACACCTTGTCAAGCAAAGTGTCGATCAGCTGGTGTAAAATCTCCTTGAAAAGGACACGCGCACTCGGACCTCATGACCCAAGCGTTTCGACCTCAAACGGCTTAAAACTGTAATTACTAATCGATAAGGTTACAGTATTTGCACCGTTTGAGGGTCTCAGCATACCATCTGGTCCCTTCTCATCGTCACGTACCAAGCTGCTGGGTTCTAATACGGAAAGTACAACGACGGTGACAAGAGTTAACATACAACAACTAAATAAACTATTATTGCATACGAAATGATTCACTGCGAGGTTGGTATTCTTCCACGAAATCGTCTATACACGACACTCTTCGGCCAAAACTCTCCTTTGAGGAAGACCTCCAAAGAAAGAGTCGACACCCCAAACACTAACAACTTAAAATTATTGTTATGGCGTGAACACAACTGCAAGACTCTCACAACCGAGAATGTCAAAGATTTGAGACACCTCTGCGAAATAGGGGCGGGTTGCAACCAGGCAACATGCGACAGTCATCCCACGCAATTCAATAAACATTTACAGCTTTTGCTCTCTAAGTTTCACCAAAAAACTGTCGCAAATTACTCCATTCATTTGCCAAGAATAAAAGGAAACAAATTCGATAACACTCAAAACCAGTATTGTGCCTAAATCTTCGGTCGCCAACACAATATGTGCAAACGCCGTGCGACCCTCACCCCAAATCAGAGGGATGATAGATGGTTGGTCCCCAGTCGATAATGAAGTGTAGCGATTCATTCATCCATCACAGGCGTCACCCCTGTACCAGATTTAACGGAGCTGATGTTATTTAACGGTTCGGATTTAGTATCATTATTGTTATTGGGGTGCTTGTCTTTCGCGTCTATCGATTTTTTTTGGCGGGAAGATAACTCGGTTAGGGCTGTTAAATTGTTCGAAAGATTTACCGTGGCACCCGAACTCAGGAATCACAAAAAGGTAACTGAAGTAACATGGATAGGTTTTAGTAAGTTAATAAAGACTGATACTCTCTTGCGTTTCTTTCGTTTCTTTTTGTGTTTAATTTTTTAACGTGTTTTTTTTATGTACATAATTCAATGTACTCGTAACACTGATGTTTGTGATTGAATTTTTTTTTTTTTTTGTTAATTTATGTGATAGTTTTGTTTGTAATTTTATTGTGCTTTTGTGTACTGTCTATTGTGTTACATCTTGTATCAAATAAATGTTTTATCTATCTATCTATCTTGCTTAATGGTTTCTCAACAAAATAGGCCTCAATCTAGAGGAAGGAACTTAACTTGCAAAGCTGTATAAAATTTTCATTCTTGTATGCCTACTACAAACTATGTAAACTACACAATTAAACAAGTATAAAAAAATACAGTTAAACTTAATTCGCTTAGCTTAGCTCTTGAACTGAAACCGGTTTTATAGTTTGTTATTTTCTTAAAAAAAGGTCTAACATGGCACATACACCACAATAACTTTTAATATTTATCTAACAAAATTAACAAACAAAAAATATACAAAACGAATTAATTGTTACGTCTTTTATATATCGGCAAACAAAATAATATATCGCTGTCAAGAACTTAATAAAATGGTATCCTTACTAATTGCCAATTAATTCATTAAACCCTAAGCGAAGCCGGCGTTCGCTCTCTCATTGTCTTTCTATTGTGTCTCTAATAACGGTATTCGAAAGGTTTAAAATGCGATCAAAGCTCACAACAAAACCTTTGGCATTTATCAATATATTTACCCTAGGAGATTATAATTTTCTTACCTAAAAGTTAGTAATCCCCAATTCTCCATAGCGCCATTCTTGAAATCTGGTAACGCAATCATGTCTATCTTCGGTAACGGGAACTTTATCTTGTAATACTCCTCCAAATACTTGAGTATCTTCGGACCTATCTCCAGGGCGAAAGCGGCAGAGTTCACGGCTTCACTTCTCGCCCAGACAGAGAATTTATCGTTCGTCATATTCTTGAAGTCGGTTACTGTGAATGCCACGAGGTATGTTGACATCGGCAATGATTCTGCATAGTGGTCCCATGTGTAATCTGGTAGAGTTTCGCTGTAAAGAGAAAAGTTTGGATGATTTTAAAAGTACTATATTGGCAATGTCTTATCTATATGTCGGTGAAGTCAATAGTATGGAAGCTTGAGAATGAATGAACGAACTAAGTGAAAAGTGACACATGTCACTTTGACAGAATCCGCGCTAACGTTTGCACGAACTGAGCAGATAAAAGTGCCAACCGCAGAGGTCCGGGGCTCTTTCCACTGTCGGCAGCCGTGCGAACAACGTAGAGTCTCGGGGATTGTTTCACGGTTGGTTGTGTGAAGTGAATACCTAAAGCTTGCATCATAATAAATCAGTTGTTTGTTGATTTCTCGATACCCAGCTATCACCCACAAAACAGAGTCCCTAGATATGTGTCCTCATCCGACATATATAACTGCATTTTGCCCCACTGCTGGGCAATAAGAAAAACCTTCAACGAAATTGAAGTCTTCAATCCTCAACGAGGTCTGTTATTGGGTCAATTATAGGTTTGAAAATATTAAACTTCAAAAAGCACGGCTATTTTCGTTATTACTTTTTATTGATGACAGGCTCGCGCTTGGCCACTATCTCATCTGATGGAAAGCGACGATGTGGTCGATGATGGAGCACTCTTGCCTAAAAGTAAACTATTCACTCTTAGCTTAAAGATCCCCAGTTTGTAGCTATCTGGAAATACAGACTTCGGCAGGGAATTCCACTCCATAACTGTACGCACAATGAATGTGATCCCAAATCGTTTTGTGTATGTGTGTGGGAAGTCCACCATGTATCCACTAGTAGTGCATTGCCGTACATCTAGTGGTCTTTTGATGGACCAGACTAGGTGGAATTAGATATTAATAATTTTTTATTCTTTGCTCTTTACTTACTGTTTACTCTTGCTAACAACGTTCATGTTAGAAAGGGACGTCAAGTTGTCCGGTCTTGCGATGCTGATGGTGAACCTCGCCTTCAGGGCAGGTTCGTCCCAGCAGGGGAAAGCACGGCGGGCGTCCATAGCCTGGAACTGGGTGACTGCTATCCATCTGACAATCAAACAATCAGAAAAGTTTATGACAGTGCAGAAATCAAAATGGTTTAAGAATGTTATCATCATCATCTTCCTGCCCTTGTCCCATCTTATTTGGGGTCGGCACAACATGTTTTTTTCTTCCATTCTATCCTGTCAACCGTCATGCTATCACTAACTTCCTTTTCTTTCATACCACTGTTCACACAATCCATCCATCTTTTCTTTGGCCTCCCTCTCCCTCTCCACCCATCCACATGTATACTCATAACTCTTTTAGTAACATGCGTTTCATCTCTCCTCTTTACATGACCATACCAAGACAAACGATTCCCTTTCAACTTTTCAGTCACTGGCGCCACTTTCAAACTTCCTCTAATATACTCATTTCTCACTTTATCCATTCTCGTCACACCACACATCCATCTCAACATTCTCATCTCCGCTACATGCAATCTTTTTTCATCCGTCTTTTTCACAGCCCAACATTCTGATCCATACAGTATGACAGGTCTTATCACGGACTTGTAGATTTTACCCTTCAACTTGGGGGGCATCCGTGGGTCACAAATTGTTCCAGTGACCTGTCGCCATTTCATCCATCCTGAATTGATCCGATTTGATACGTCTCGGTCTACCTCGCCATCTCCTTGGATAAGCGACCCGAGGTACCGAAAGTCGGAGCAGATTGGTATGGGCGTTCCAGCGACAGCTAAGGGCATAGGACCGGAGAGACCACCGAAATCACAGAACAAGTACTCGGTTTTCGTTCTGCTCAATTTTAAGCCAACACTCTCCAGTCTGTGCCACCACACCTCCAATTTGCTCTGGACCTCTAGGCCACTCTCGGCAACCAGCACAATGTCATCGGCAAACAGCATACACCAGGGAGCCTCTTCCTGGATGCCCGACGTCAGAGCGTCCATTATCATCAGGAAGAGGTAAGGGCTGAGGGCCGACCCTTGATGTAAGCCGACAGCCACACTGAAGCTGCCAGTGTTGCCCACTGCAGACCGGACTTGGGTACTGCATTGGCTGTACATCGCTCGGATCAACTGCACATACTTCCCAGGCACACCTTTCTCCTTAAGGGCCCACCACAGAACCTCACGAGGTACCCGGTCATATGCCTTTTCGAGGTCAACGAATACCATGTGCAAGTTTTTATGCGCACCTCTGTATTTCTCGCACAGCTGGCGTATAGCAAAAATGGCATCCGTTGTACCCCGACCAGGCATAAAACCGAATTGGTTCTGTGAAATTTCACTCTCTTCTCTTAGCCTCCTTTCAATAACTTTCTCCCAGGCTTTCATAGTATGTGACATTAGCTTTATTCCTCTATAATTGTTGCATTCAAGCACATCACCCTTGTTTTTAAAGATGGGCACCAGGGAACTGTTGCACCACTCATCAGGTATGGCTTCTTCCTGCAACAACTTATTGAAGAACAAAGCTAACCACATCCATCCATCCACTCGCAGCAACTTCCACACTTCAACTGGTATTCCGTCTGGACCAATTGCCTTACCATTCCAGTTTAAGAATGTTATCAATATCATAAAAGTTTTTGAAGTAATAGGAAGAAAGTAAGAAAAAGTGTCTACTCTTCCAAAAAACTGGGTAAGTGCGAGTCAGACTCGCGCACAGATGGTTCTGTACAAACTTACCTATGTAAATAGTTCAATTCCCGAATGGAGTTTCAAAGATTTTTCCGAATTTTTTGTGACGTAACAACAAATTTTCTGTTTTCTTGCTTTATGCCAAATTTCAGAATTCTGGGTCAACGGGAAATACCTTATGAATTTTGATTCCCTTGAGAGTGTTGAAATACACGATTTTTGCAATAAAAACAGCAGTATTTTTGTTTTTGTTAACTTAGAAGTGGATTTTTCCACACCTTCAAGGGACCTCAGACCTGAATAAATATATGGTTATAATTTCAAGTCAATACCTGTACGCGTTCCCGAGATAAAGGGTCTTGACAGACAGACGGTCAGACAGACAGACAGACAAGAAAGTGATCCTATAAGGGTTCCGTTGTTTTCCTTTTGAAGTACGGAACCCTAGAAAGTGTCTACTTTTCCAAAAAAATGCACAAAATAGTCATCAAAAAAGCTTTTAAAGTGAGGTCGTTTTAACTATGTCCATTAAAGGCAATGACCGGCGAGAAAATTGTTTGGACTTCATAATTATTAACCCAATACTAGCTACTCATGACCAGAGGTCGGAATTAGGTATAGTTATTTAAGTACTTACACTGATTTCATACAGCGAAAGAATAAAGTGGATATGCCTCAAATCCCAAAATTAATTTTAAAGAGCTGATTTTTTTTATGACCCTATCAGAAATATAGCAGAAAAAAATTTCTTCCTGCATTAATGACGAGGAGGAAGGGTATAAAAGCCAATGCAAAATATTGGCATGATTTACTTTTTTCTTTTCGCCAGAAATTAAACCTAAGTTATAAGATAGAGGGCAAAACGAGGAATCAATAGCAAAAAGAAAATCTTTAAACCGTAACCAAATGAAGATACCTATAGAAACATTGCTTGTACTTTTTTGTCAGGCGTTCCCTATTTTTCTTATATTATAATTAAGACGACTTGAGGACTCGAGTTCTTTGCAACACTAGACGCCTATCTATCACACTCGGCGATAAATGCGGAAGCGAGAGACGCAGAATAAAAAATAAATAAATAATAAAATTAGAGAAACCGTGTAGTATATTTAACAATGGACAACTTAAAATATTAGACACGGAGTATTTTTATTTAAGAAAAATAATGCATGACACTCTACTAAATAGTCTCTAACTTCGTTCGGTTACGGTTGGTAGACATAATTATTTTTGCTATTGATTTCTCATACAGTCCTATAAGCTAAGGCCTAAGTTTCATTATTGGCGAAAAAAAAAATTAATAAAACCAGCTACGTATGGCAAAAGTTTCATTCCCCTTTCTTAACCTCACCTCAGTTGACGTAGAGAAGTCTTTTTCAATGAAAAATACTAATAAAAATTGTAAGTTTATTATCTTTGTTTTATTTGTCTTATCTATCTCTGAGGTTTTTATTATTATTTATTTGTAATATTGTTGGACACACGGGATTTTTCATTAGAAATCCCGGGAAAATCCATATTAATATTAACTTTTTGATGCAAGTACATGAATAACTCTACCTAATTCCGATCTCTGCTCATGACATAACATTCTTCATCTTCATTATCTACTAGCGATGTTACAACATACATCATCATCTCCTAGCCTTTTCCTAATTAAAACTTGGGATCGGCTTCCAGTCTGACCAGTGTTTTACACGAAGCGACGGCCTATCAGACCTCCACAACCCTCTTTGGATATACAGATGGTCAGACTTTTTGGCGTCTGATCGCCCGTAACGACTGGCAAAGATTTTTTTTTTGGTTGGGAAAATCATCACATCCCCGCGCTTGGGCGGTGCGAGAGGGCGTGGCAGACTTTTACTGACTAAAAACCTATTCCTGTTTCTTCTTTTACATAGTTCCAGGGCTCCGGGGGTTTCTTTCGCATCACGCATGGACCAGTACGCTTCGACCCCGCTGGGCCCATACGGTTGCTGACATCTTCTTGAGGCACGCGTGGAACACTACGCACCGTCGACGACTTGGGCTCGGTCCGGACGGTTATCGGACAGTCGGACGGCGAGCTACCTATTGCTCACGCATACCATTGGCACCATTGCAATTGCATTGTTTTTTTTTTTGCATTTGCATTTTTTTTTTGCTACCATTGGGCCATCACGACATACTAGTGATATTACAACACTAACAGACTAAAAGACATGCTTATGCTTGATAAAAATAACAGTGCAAGCTCTTTCATGTATTCAACTTTTTATGTGTAGGTATATTATCCATGTAATGCCATGATTAAGACTGGAAGTATCTATCATATCTGCCCTATATATTATACTAGCTTCTGTCAGCAACTTCCAACCCCCGTTTTACCCCCTTAGGGGTGCACTTTCGTAAAATCCGTTCTTAGCGGATGTCTACACCCTGTAAGGAACCTACTTGCCAAATTTTAAGTTTGTAAGTGTTATAGTTTCTGAGATTTCGTGATTAATCAGTGAGTGGTATTTTGCTTTTATATACATAAATAGATTAATGCTTAAGTTGTGAAGGAAAACATCTTGAGGAAACTGGCATGTTCTAGAATCAAATAATTCAAAGACATGTGAAATCCAAGAAAGGGCCCGCATGGTGGATTACCGCCTATTCTGTCTCCTAGAGAAGAGGCCTGAGTCCTAACAGTGGAAAAATTAAAAGGCTGATCATGCATACCCTGCTCAGATATACTGATATTAAAAACCGGGCAAGTGCGAGTCGGACTCGCGCATTGGGGGTTCCGTACAAACTTACTTATGAAAACAGTTCAATTCCCGGATTAAGTTACGAAGATTTTTCGAATTGCAAAAAAAGTAATTTTTTTGTGACGTAACTACAAATTTACAGTTTTCAGATTTTTTCCTATATTTGTGCTATGAGACTTTGCTATATGCCAAATTTCATGATTCTAGGTCAACGGGAAGTACCCTATGAATTTTGATTCTCTTGAGAGTGTTGAAATATACGTTTTTTTGCGACATTTACGGCTGTATCTTTTTTTTTTCGTTAACTTAGAAGTTTGATTTTTTCACACCTTCAAGGGACCGCAGACTTGAGTATATGGTTTTAATTTCAATTCGATACCTCCACGCGTTCTCGAGATAAAGGGTCTTTACAAACAGACAACAAAGTGATCCTATACCTGGGTTCCATTTTTTCCTTTTGAGGTACGGAACCCTAAAAAACTTATTATTCGCTTATCTACAACTAAAGTATGATCATTTGTTGTCTCGTACGAAAATAAAGGTCTATTTCCTCCGCATTGAATCAACTGATCCAGAATACCGTTAAGATATTGACTTTCTATTATTAGGTCCCCTGAACGGAAGAGAATAAAATTTAATCTCATAATTAGGATACATGGTATCCTGCCTATATGAATTCTGACTTCTTCCATATTGTGGAACATTTTAATTTTCCGGAACGAAAATTTTGCATGTTGTAGCTATTAAGTTAGAATAACGATTTTGAAGTGAAGGTTGCGGGAATCCGATGGATGCGAGACGCACAGGACCGTTCATTGTGGCGACATTTGGGGGAGGCCTATGTCCAGCAGTGGACGTCTATCGACTGAAATGATGAAGCTGTCTCGCTCACGCTTGCGGTAGCACTCGTCATAATTAGCTCCGTGTAATAATTTTGATTTTGGCTGCAATAATGTCAATTAAGACTCTAGAGCAAGTGATACGTAAACTTAGTGATACAGTGAACAGTTTAGTGACTAAAGTCAGTGATATGGAGGCTCAAGTGATCAAACAAACCGACATTATTTCGAAGTTGAAATCACCAAATGAATCGTCATTTTTACCTCAATACGATTCCGGGCCACCAACTACCCCACAACCGCTTGAGAATGATAGTCAAGTACGCGGACCCATACAGCGCCCAAAGCGCTTAGCACAAATAAATGCCGCGGTATCCATTGGGTTAGCAGCGAAAAAACGCAGCGCTGTACGTGCAAATAACAGTGCCGCGAGGACGCCCGAAGTATCCCGAACACACACGAATTCTACTAACTGTGCCATGGATGACTGTATGGCCATAAAACCTGCGAGCTCACAAAACCAAAAAAGTTACAAGGAGATGACCGAAGGTGTTGACCGAATTAATGAGGACATCCCTGACGGAAATTTGATGACGACTACGGAAGACGAAAATATCCAGAGCAATAATGACACCACCAGTAATCGCTGGAACACAGTACGGTATAATAAGAATAAAAAACGCCGCCAAGTCATAATAGGCACAGGAGAAGTGGACGACGAACTCCAAACGATTGAGCCAATTAAATATATTCAAGCGTGGTCTTTTAAACCTGAAACGACTGAGGATAACATTCGTAATTATCTGAATAAAATTAAAAAATCTGAGAAGTATTTTGTTAAAAAACGCGATATTAAGACTGATAAACACGCGTCTTTTGTAATTGGCATACCAGAAACATTGTACGAGAATATCTGCACGCCATCGGTATGGCCACCGCGCGTCAAGTTTGCAGAGTGGTTTCTCGCACGACCCCGCGTGTAGCGGGGATAACACTCCGTTTGACGATATACCTCAGAATATACAAATGCCGACAACGACAACAGCACTGCACCCAAAACAATGCAAAACTCTAATTGTATGCCAACAGAATATTGCATCGTTGGATAAGAAAACGCTCCGTTTAGAGGTTCTTTTGCAAAATGAACTAAAGTGTGATGTCCTTGCGATAACTGAACATTGGTTAACCGATTCAAATTTAAAGTGTGTTAATATTGATGGCTATTCATTGGTATCTTGTTATTGTAGGAAGTCCCTAGCGCACGGGGGCTCGTGTTTGTTTGTTCGAAATGGAATTAAATCAGTGGAAAATGTTGACTTCACCGAAATGGCCGTCGAGCAATATTGTGAATTATCTGCGATAGAGTTAATAAATTATAATGTGGTAATTCTGTGCATATATCGGACTAATCTGGTGAGTTCAGCAAGTTTCTTACTATATTTTCAACATATTCTTGAGCGTGCCAGCATGAGTGATAAGATGTTCATTATTGTTGGCGATTTTAATATTAACTGTAATGGTGTCAACAACTCCGAATGTAAGCAATTAAATGATTTAATATCGGCTTATAATTTTGTGAATGAGGTCAATTTTCCAACCCGTGTAACATCTGTCTCTTCGACATGTCTCGATCATGTGTACCATAACTGTGCCCGCGGATGCGTAAGCACCTCACCAGTAGATACGTATCTGAGTGATCATCGCGCGGTGCGTGCTGAAGTCATGTGTCAGTCACCAAGCATCCAGCCGTGCACTCGTCTGGTTAGGGATTACTCTCGAGTTAGCTATATGAACTTTCGTGCTGCCATTATGAGCGTGGACTGGCACGAAGTTATATCAACACACTCACTGTTCATTGAAGACTTAGCCTTAGCAATTATAAACATTATTTCTAATAATCTGGCAATATGTTTTCCTTTTATACGCAAACACACTAAAAACAGAACATGGGTAACAGATAAGTTAATTGTTACAAAAACTTTATTTTTTGAGGCACTGAAATTGCAACAAAAATATCCTAGGAATGATGAACTTAATAACTTGATTTGTAAATTACATCTAAATTATGATAGATGTGTCACTTCGCAAAAATCTAAGCATTACGCAAATATGATAACAACAAGTTGCAACAAATATAAGTCTGTATGGCAAATAGTTAACGCTGAGAGGGGTTTTAATCAGGCTCACAATTTATGTTTCACTGATTTAATTGTGGACTCTTCGGGTAATAAGTTCCAAACAAGAAAGGGTGCCACAGACGCCATGAATTTGAGATTCATTTCGGCGGCAGATGCGTGTGGGGCTCCGCGCGCGCATATGCCAAGTGTGCAGCGCGCGCTGGTGGCAGCACTGCCTGTCGCGGACCGTTCGCTGCGATTTCAGCCGTTCACAGCGTCGGAAGTACACCACATTATCACGACACGTATACCTCACAAACCAACGAGAGATATTTATGATATATCTATGGAATTGCTGAATAGCGTTGCTGTACAGCTGGCGCCTCCTCTAGCTGCTCTGTACAATCAGTGCATCAAAACTGGGACGTACCCGCGCGCAATGAAAATTTGTAAAATTTCCCCATTGTATAAGGGTAAGGGTAAACGCGAGGAGATTGACAATTATAGACCTGTGTCAGTGATTCCTGCAGTCGCAAAAATCTTTGAAAATGGCATAAGCAAACGTCTCACGGATTACCTCTCTGAGACTGGGGCACTCTCTGAGAGGCAGTATGCGTATCGAGCTGGACGGTCAACTACCTCACTCGCTCGTGAGGTGGTTCGACGCGTGATGGAAGCCTGTGAAAAACGTCAAAAGGTTGCGGTCTTGTGCTGTGATCTATCTAAAGCTTTCGACGTTGCAGATCATGGCGTGCTAGCCGTCAAACTAAGCCATTATGGAATAACTGGTGCTGCGCATGCCACTCTGACAAGTCTGTTAAGCCAAAGATGCCAAATTGTGGCTGCGGACGGTGGTAGGAAAAAGTCAGATCCACTCACGACTAACGTCGGTGTGGCGCAAGGATCATCGGTATCAAATATTCTATTTACACTCTTGCTAAATGATCTCCCTAATTGTGTAAGCTTAGGTGAGGTGTTCATGTACGCCGATGACGTTGCGGTGGTTGTCAGTGCACCAGATCTGGACGTTTTGGAGCGGCGATTGAACGCTGTAGCGGCGGAGGTTGACACGTGGTTTAAGTTAAATGGTCTAGTTTTAAATCTTAAAAAAACCCACTATGTAAACTTTTCCTTATCAGGACGACAAGCAAGGTGTTTGAACGTATTCATAGATCAAGTAAAAATAGATCAGGTGGAGTCGACTAGATTTCTCGGTTTCCAGGTTGACAGTGGCTTGAAATGGAATGACCACATTGATAGTATGTGTTCAAAACTTGGTAGCGCCTGTTACGCACTCAGTAGGTTGTCACGGGTTGTCGCACCAGAAATAGTGCGGACTTGCTACTTTGCTACTGTCCACTCAATTCTGCAGTATGGAGCAGAGCTATGGGGTCATGCTGCTGATAGGTTACGTGTCTTTAGGATGCAAAAAAGAGCAGTCCGAGCAATTGCCCACATATCCCAAGAAACATCTGCACGACCTTTCTTTGCATCGCTTGGAATACTAACCTTGCCAGGGATTGTAATATTTCAAGCTGCTATGTTCACGTGGGATAACATGCATTTATACAAAAAGTTAGGAGACAGACATAATTACTACACTCGACAAGCCAATAAGCTAGCTGGAGTACCACATCGACTATCAAAGTCTGATAAGCTTACGCACATTATAGGTCCCAAAATATTCAACAAACTACCGTCGTCGGTTACCTCTGCTACGACGAGATATAGCTTTAAGGTCAAACTTAAATGCTGGCTCACTCAGAAAGCGTTTTATTCCATAGAGGAAATGCTAGATACTAAAATATCATATAATACATTAGCTAATGACAATGACTAATCAATGTTAATCTATTAAGTTCAATGACATTCAATTTATTTATTTTTTATTTTTTTAAAATCAATTTATTATTATTTTATATTTTACTATGATCTAATTATTTTTAATGAATTGATGAATCAATGGTTTTAATTTTATGTTATTAATTGTTTTATTTATATGATGAATTAATTGTATCAATAATTTACGCAACAAAGTACTTCATTTAACTAAAATATATTGTGACTTGTAAATGTAATCTTTACCAATAAATGTGTTTATCTGTTTATCTGTTTATCTGATGATTATGATGATGAACGATTTTGATTTGTATTATTTTATATCGATATATTTGCTCTAGTCTTTGCCTACTGATCCGCTCCCGTGTGGATCGTAGCGTGATAGAAAAGAATAAACTTTATTATACACCAAAATAGTAACAAAACTTTTACACTAACTTAATTCTGTGGGTACAAAGGCGGTCTTATCACTGACTGCGATATCTACCAGTCAACCTTAGGATGGACTGTAAGAACTTGAAATAGAAAAAGGGGAGTAGTCTGCGGTGTACTGCAAATTAATAAAGTAAATATTAGATTAAAATTATTATACTAGACTATGCATAGATATAATATAGCTATTATGTATAAAAGACAATGTATAAACATATAAATATTATAAGTTACACAATTTCATACAAAGAGATGGAAAAAAGAAAAAAAAACAATAAGGTGGTTTAGTGACGGAAAAACTGAATTTAGGTAGAAGCAGGATAGCAATTAGATTGAAAGGAAATGATCTTTAACTAGATTGATGTTAAATAATCTATAACCCTTTGATTATATACCTATAACCTTTCTCGATAAATGGCGTATCCAACGATAAATTTATTTTTTATAATTCGAACTAGGAGTTCCTAAAATTAGTTTTTTCAAACAAACTCTTCATTCAGCTTTATAATATAAGACACTACTTTCTGCCAGCACGAAAGTAGGTTTCTCCATTCAAACTTTTGACCCCCGTTTCATCCCCTGAGGGGATACATTTTGGAAAATTCTCTCTTAGTTGCTCGCCTACACCATAAAAGGAAACCTTGTGCAAAATTTCACGCTTCTAGTCCCACTAGTTTCGGCTGTGCGTTGATATGTCAGTCAGTCAGTTTCTTCTTTTAATTATATAGATATGTAGATGCCATTGTCCAAAGCATCCATTACGATCTATTTTTGATGTGTTTAATTGTACTCATGTTTCAGCGAATAAACGATTATCTTACATTCTTACTCTCTATCCACGGTTTTTATAGTTGTCTTGTACTTTTATCATCATCATTTTAGACGAAAGACATCTACTGGCTGTATATACCCCCCCCCCCCACCAAGTACACCACAAAGAACGGTCCTGTGGGTCTCGTATCCATCGGACTTGTACTTTTATACCACCTATATTTTTTTTTTTTGCATTTAAGTAGTAACATTCTAATTTTAATTTATCGCTCAGATGAATACAATACTCGTACAATTTAATTTAATGATATAAATATTTCCAACTATATATTTTATACTTGTCAAATGATGTATCTACAGGGTCTTAAGGAATCTTATCTAATTTATATCCAATATTAATTTATAAAATAATAATTTATATGTGTTGTCAAATTGTATATTTAAGCTGTGGACACCTTTAATTGACATATTTGCATAGAATCGAATGTCTATAAAATTACCTACCAGTATACATCTTGTTAATATGTCGGTGTTCCTCATAATAATAAATAATAAAAAAATTATCCATTTAAATAATATGGCCCTCCAAAGTCGAATTTATACTTATAATTTTGCAATAAGCAATGACCATGCCATTCAAAATTTGCTAACAATAAGCAAGGAAAGCAATTAGGACCTCCATTGTACCAGAGGAACATATTAAAGTATATTTTTATCGCCGCTAATCTATCGTTTGTATTCAATGCAACGCGCGAGTATTCATGTGACGAAGCGAGATGTCTCGAGGTACGTGCCTTAAGCTTAATAGACGTGTGTTTTACATTTTAAGATTATTTTGTTTGAAGAAATGTTTTGATGGAGGTTACTTGAAGTATTTCTACTTATAGCCGTTTTAGGGTTCCGTACCCAATGGGTAAAAACGGGACGCTATTACTAAGACTCCGCTGTCCGTCTATCTTTCTGTCTCCACGCCGTATCTCATGAATTGTGATAGCTAGACAGTTGAAATTTTCACAGATGTTGTATTTATGTTGCCGCTATAACAATAAATACTAAATAACAAGGTTATAATATTGTTACGAACGTGAGTAATTTAATGCCGGTTTACTAGCAGAGATCTTTATTCACCACAAACAATAACAAATTTGTCCAATCAATAATAATCCAAATCACAATGTACACTAGAGTTCCGTTTTAGTATCGCTTGGGTCGTTAGGAATTATTAAAATTCCTAACGACCTAAGCTTCACACATTTAGGTATCGCTCTTGTATCGCAGTCGCAAACAAACTGACTCACTTCCGGTCGGGGGCACGTATTTATACGCAGAGCCAGGAAAATTCTAGAAACAGACGTTTCAAGGCCATTCTAGAACAATACAGTCGCATCACGGGGCAATAAATTATTTTAAATATTACAAACGTGTCATAATCCCCTTTCACGTGAATTACGACTCTATTGTTAAACAAGGAAGGAAAAAATCCCTTATCAACCACCTGTGGTAGGTACTTTATGGTGAACTTTTCTAGAATTTGCCATACCTGAGTACGTACTTCCATTCTAGAAGTTTCATACAGCAATGCGTTTTAATTATTTGATGCTACTCTTGATCTCATCGAAGATACGGCGCGTTCAAGTTCACGGCGTAACAATATAGTGTCTAATGTTGTATAGATAATGGTACAGAATCCTTCGTGCTCGAGTCCGACTCGCACTTGGCGGGTTTTTAAAAGTTTCGAAATATGATCTTTATTGTAGCCAAAATTATTTGGAATATAGAATAGTACATTATGATACAGAAAGTTTGTCACGTTTCGCACGAGCCGTAAGCGAGTGTGTTATGGAGCCGAGGGCTGCAATAACAAATTTGCACGTGTATCAAACAACTTTTTCAATACACTTACGAAGAAATTAATAAACGGGGGTTGACCGGCGACTCGTGGGGGTCGACGCGCGCCCAGCCTAATACGATAAATGTAATAAAATTGTGGCGAGGGAGAGCATGCGCACTTTTCTGCACTAGTGCGGAAAACAGTCTATTGCGTGCCTAAAAGCGGTGGGATAAAACGGGTTTTTGAGTAAGTGTATTGAAAAAGAGTTTGCTTGACATTATCAGACGCTAAAATAGGTAAATTACTGTTCCATTACGTTGGCATACGCAGAGTTTAACGAGTCGAGCTCTAAGAGCAGTGGTGGCCCACTGGTGACACCCTTTATGAGTTTGTTGCCGCTTATGAGTTGAGCTCTAAGAGCAGTGGTGGCCCACTTGTAACACCCTTTATGAGTTTGTTGCCACTTATGAGTTGAGCTCTAAGAGCAGTAGAGGTGGCCCACTGGTAACACCCTTTATGAGTTTGTTGCAGCTTATGAGTTGAGCTCTAAGAGCAGTGGTGGCCCACTGGTAACACCCTTTATGAGTTTGTTGCCACTTATGAGTTGAGCTCTAAGAGCAGTAGAGGTGGCCCACTGGTAACACCCTTTATGAGTTTGTTGGCACTTATGAGTTGAGCTCTAAGAGCAGTGGTGGCCCACTGGTAACACCCTTTATGAGTTTGTTGCCACTTATGAGTTGAGCTCTAAGAGCAGTAGTGGTGGCCCACTGGTAACACCCTTTATGAGTTTGTTGCCACTTATGAGTTGAGCTCTAAGAGCAGTGGTGGCCCACTGGTAACACTCTTTATGAGTTTGTTGCCACTTATGAGTTGAGCTCTAAGAGCAGTAGTGGTGGCCCACTGGGTAACACCCTTTATGAGTTTGTTGCCACTTATGAGTTTAGCTCTAAGAGCAGTGGTGGCCCACTGGTAAAACCTTTATGAGTTTGTTGCCACTTATGAGTTCAGCTCAAAGAGCAGTGGTGGCCCACTAGTGACACCCTTTATGAGTTTGTTGCCACTTATGAATTGCACGTTATGGAGTCAAAACGAGGCAAGAGCTTTAATTTGTGTAATTTCTCATCACCACTGCTCTCAAAACGGTGAAGGGCAAACGTTGTGAGGTAACCAGACCCCCTAGCCAAGTTACTACCGTTTTGTTTCGATTCTCTTGCGTTGAACGCCTCGAGTAGGTCACGCCTCCGATTCCTTTGTTCTGACGTCATTTCAACGCTCAGTTACGTGGTCTGTAAAAACTGACAGTCCCTTTCGCCCCACCCAGTGTAGGAGGAGTTAATTTGTGATGTTTTTTTTCCTACCTAGGTTTACTAGCCATACCTTATAATTACGTATCTTACTTTATTTTTGGTAAGTATATTTTGTACTTTTACATATGAAAATACCTACATTATATATAAAAATACTCTATTTTAGTCTTTATTGTGATGAATGTGAATAATTACCGAACCATTATAAGATGTTTTTATGTTGAAACACTAATGTTTCCAGTGTGCTAGAAGCACATAAAAATTGTCTTCAAAAGAATAAAAAAAATAATATTTTGAAAAATCTCTTTTTTCTTTCAAATATTTTTTTCTTATAAAAAAATGTGATTCGTCATTTTTCTTTAAAAACAGTTGGCGACCCTATTCTACTCCAAAAAGTTGCAGAAAAAGGCATGACGTCAGCAGACAAATCAATTTTGATCATTAGGTACGCTTAGGTGTAATTTTGAGTAATTAAATATTTTTATTATAATGCCTTAGTCTAGCCGTCTGGCGATAAATGAAAAGTGCTTATCACCCTAAAGAACTGCATGTCATTATAATGGTGATTATGCATAAATGCCTAATAGTTAGATCACCTACGTAACTTGTTTGTCGAAGTAGTTGTAGAACTGAACTTGATAGTGAGACCTACAACTTTAATGATAAGGTATTTGCAATACATTACGCAAATATATAACCATATCCGTAACAAGGTCAAGGAAAACTTAAAGGGCCTATTACACTACTCGATATTCAGACAGTCTTAGTCGATGTCGCGCAGTGTAATAAGGGTTAGACCGGTCTTACTCGGAACAAAAAACTAAGACAGTCTGAACATCGTGTGCTGAATATCGCGTAGTGTAATAGACCCTTAAGCGGGTACTACATTAGACCGACGCACACGTGTTCCACGCCTGATTTGTACGTAAAGTCTCGTCGCGTGGCGTGGATCTAATGTAAGCTCTATACAAGTCTAGAGGCCATATAAAATGTATGAAGGCAGATCGGCGTAGGTGGCCCACGTGTGCCCAATGTAGTTCGTACCTTTATTCTATTTTTATTTTCGCTTTGAAGTCTCGATTCCTCTAATAATTTTAGTTGTTAAAATCGAAATATTTTGTGCTAATATGTTCATGAATCGAAGATTCACAAACTTAAATTGCAGTGGGTAGGGCACATTGCTCGCAGAACAAATAGTCGATGGGGCCAGGTTCGGGAGTGGCGACCGCGCACCGAAAGACGCAGCGTTGGAAGGCCTGCCACAAGGTAGACTTTGGTGTAGCGACATTTGGGGGAGGCCTATGTCTACCAATGGACGTTTTGTGGCTCAAATGATGGAAATATAACCAACCAACCTAGGGGTCTTTAAGTCAAGAGTGAATAGGTTACTTCTAGGCAAGCGTGCTCCATCGTCGGCCACATCATCGCTTACCATCAGGTGAGATGGTGGTCAAACGCGAGCCTACCAATAATAAAAAAAAAAAAAAAAAAAAATATCAGATTTTTGCTGAACAAAACACACCCATGTTCTTTCAGTTGCCTTTTGCGTTTCAGGGTCGTGGTGACTCCTTCAAGCTGCAGCCCAAATCGAAGTCTTCAAAGCATAATTTAGGGTATAAAAGAAACCGATCTTTAGTTTTTTTTTAAATGTAGGTATTTCTATTCAGGTATCAATGGTTAGAAATTCAAAATCAAATTATAATCAATTATTCTTTTTTTATTTTTTTTCTATTTTTTAATTTAATTCTCTATTTACTTTTAATTCAATTTATCATTTTAATCGAATATTTGCTTTATTACTTTGCAGTACACCGCAGATTACCCCCCTTTTTAACCGACTTCATTCTATTTCAAGTTCTTACAGTCCATCCTAAGGTTGTCTGGTAGATATCGCTGTCAGCGATAAGACCGCCTTTGTACCCATAGATTAAGTTAGTGTAAAAGTTTTGTTACTATTTTGGTGTACAATAAAGTTTATTCTATTCTATTCTATTCAAGATCTTAGCATTGAAAGCTTTCTGGGAAATTAATATAATAAAAAGAGTGATCATCCATAAAAAATGTTACACACAATATTAAATGTATGCCTACATTACATTTGGATCATGATTCAATCAACTGGAAGGGACATAAATATAAGTTAACAAGTACCTCCGTATAAAAATATATCCATCACCGTTGCCAGGCATTTTGCCAATTCCAATAAATACCTATAGTAACCTTGTGCTCTAATAATCATTATAATTTATATTCTTCGTTCGTTCTATACAGTTCAAAGAATAGATAAAAAATAAAATATGAACGTCGATATATCTGTTTCTATGTGATACAACACATAGAACCTAACACAGTGTTGTTGGGCACGCCATAATTATGGCGGTAAGTCCCCTCTTTGAGGAGTGGCTGGAAAGGCAACACGGCGTCCTTACCCTCCGCATGACGCAGGTCCTCACCGGACATGGTAAGTTCGGGAGGTTCCTGCACCGGATTCGTGCGGAAGAAACGCCCGGGTGTAACCATTGTGTGGACCGCCCGGAGGACACGGTGGAGGTGTGCCCCGCTTGGGCAGAGCAACGCCGTGTCCTCGTGGGGGCGATCGGCGGCGGCGATCTCTCGCGCCGGGCCTTGGTACAGGCCATGGTCCGGAGCGAGGAGGAGTGGCAGGCGGTTGCCTCCTTCTGCGAAGCAGTAATGCTAGCAAAGGAGGCGGCCGATCGCGTGAGGCAACGGTCCTCACGCCCTAATCGCCGCCCGGATTCCGATCCCGATTTCCGGCCATCGTAGACGCAGGCTTGCGGACGGCGAGCAATGGGTGGCTCGCCGTCCGACCGTCCGGTAACCGTCCGGACCGAGCCCAAGTCGTAGACGGCGCATGCTGTTCCACGCGCACCTCAAGGAGATGTCAGTAACTGTACGGGCCTAGCAGGGTCGAAGCCTACCGGGGCCAAGGGTCTGATTCTGAAAGGAAAACTCGGCCCTGGTACGAAAGGCAACGAAGGAACAGAAGTGGGTTTTTAGTCAGTAAAAGTCTGACACTATCTCCCGCCCCGCCCAAGGGCGGGGGATGTCATAAGATGATTTTCCCAACGAAAAAAAAAAACAGTGTTGTCTTTTTTAACCCAAAGGTTGACTGGTAGAGAATGCCTTGTTGCATTAAGTCCGCATAATATGTACTATGATATCGATAGGAGATCGCATGAGTTAGGTTAACGATGGCATGTAAAATATACTTTTAAGGATTTTGTTGTTCTAGAATAGGTTTGAATATTGAGTAGAACAAAGAAATGTCTAGTTTTTTTAGTTCGGACATAACCATAATTGTAGTGCGATGTACTAATATTGAATTCTTGAAGAAAAGTATATGAATATTTTTGATACCAAGTATTTCATTGAAGATCCATAACCTCTCAGCTACCGTCGCAGGGTGCGACAGTACCACTACTGTACATGAAGTTTAAATAAATAAATAAATATGTTGAATGTATGATCTTGATTATTGTTTTATTACTATCCAGTAAAACCTTACTGTTTAAACTTACTGAAAACAGTAAACTTACTGAAGAAACACCAGATTCTAATGTTTCAGGATTTTTTTTTAAGATTGGAATTCATCCAATGACCTTTCCCAGTCTAGATGGGGAAGGAGTGTTATACTTTTTTTTATGATATAAACCAGTGTTTGACTGCGATCCCACCTGATGGTAAGCAGTGATGCAATCGTTGATGGTGAATCGCACTAGTTTATTAAGAGCCTATTCTTGACTCTAGAATTTTACTGACTAAAACCACACCTGTGTCCTTTAGTTACCCTTTGCGGTATTTGACTACAGGTTTCCTTTTCAGAAAATTAATTGAGATTGAAATTGATTGTTTGACTTTATTAGTGTAGATATATACGTAGATAGTTTATTTATTTGTGTATGTATTGTATAATTGTATGATATTTATGGTTTATTAGTATATCTTTTCTTGTACCTATTCGCCTTTTCTCTCTCTTTTATTTCACCTACCACTATTTATCTCTGCATCACCCTAAGGTTGACTGGTATAAAATGCCTAAGGCATTAAGTCCGCCGCTGTACGTTTGTGCATAAAGTATTTAATAAATAAATAAATAAAATCCCCGCGGTCCTAGCGGACATCAGCCCTGCTGGGCCCCTACGATTTACTGGCATATCTTTGAGGAGCGCGTAAGTGTTTAGGGTTGACAAACCTTTATTGGCGAAAGTGCCACATTTAAACATTTTGATCATGAATACCGCCAAAGAATCTTGACTTAGTGATTTAATAGTCATAAATAAAACTAGATGCCCGTAATTCTTAATTTGCAACCGGAAAATCATATATCGTAATGTTTACAGAAAAAGCAGCGTTGGAAGGCCTCCTACAAGGTGGACCGATGACCTGGTAAAGGTTGCGGGAATCCGATGGATGCGAGACGCACAGGACCGTTCATTGTGGTAACACTTGGGGGAGGCCTATGTCCAACAGTGGACGTCTATCGGCTGAAATGATGATGATGAAATAAAAGAGAAACGTATTGTGATTACTACTGTTTGGAATTAACTAGATGTTAAACATCTTACATTGCAGGCGTGCCCGAATTATTTTGCAGCATGCCACCACTGGCAGGCATGCCATAGATTCGCCATCCCTGCACTAGATAGTTGCAAACCAACAGCTAAGTTGTGTTAATTTAAACTTAGCTCGCATAGCAGAGGTAATTTTTCATACTTGAGCGCAGATCGAAAACTATGTAGGTAAAACAAAGCTGTTTACGCGAAATGAACTCGATAAGTTTAGATTGAAGACTAAAATTTGTATCAATACTTACTTTTTAACACCTTTCTCTTCATAGGAACTTCTGTAAAATCCATGTAGATTATCATTCAACAGTCCAGTGTATTTGATAGACAAGATGTACTGTCTTCCAACCAGTAAAGTGGAACCTAACGTTAAGATGTGGAAATTTCTCGGCGCATCTTCAAAATGTCTGACGATATATATCAAATGATCATCATCTTTCTCATGTATTTTAACATCGTGTATTGTCAGTTCAACACCATGGAAGGTCACTTCTTTAGTTTCTTCAAGCACTGCTAGAAATATGGTAACTTCTCCATCAAAGGTGAAGTTCCCTTCATAAATGTATGGCGTGATATTTAAGAAGTACTTCTCTGGTTTCACTTGACTTGGCAGCCAGAGATTCGTCACATTTGGTACGGAAGAGTGAGTGGTCGTCTCTAAAGGTATGACTGATCTACTGCTTTCTGTCGTCAGTGGTAACACTAGGAGTTTTGATTGGTCACAGTGACACAGTTCATATTTTGTGACGTTCTCTAATGAGTCTATTTTTGGACAGGCTGCGTAGTTGTAGACCAGAAGGGAAGCTGTGACGAGGGCCAGCGCGAAGACTACAAGGATAATGATGGTGAGTGTCTTGGAGAGGTAGACACCTCGCTTAGTCTTCGTGGAGTAGTCAGCTTGTGTACCGTCCATTATGTTCAGAGGTTCGTGGGCTTGGGTCATTACGTCACCGTTTACTCGACCTGAAACAAATAAGGCTTCATTAGAATGTGCCACTAAATAATTGTATAAATATAATATGAGAAGAATTTTATAAACTGGATTATTTCGTTTTCGATTACAAATACAGAAAAGCCCAAAGCAAAACCTTTCTTTTGGATTTGAGATTCGAATTCGTTATTACAACGTAATGAGAAACTGTGGTATGTTGGACGAGAAGATAAGGCGCAGCTTCCCGAACGTCGCCCAGCCGAGTCGGATTCGACGGTCGACCTCTTTCTCGAAATTAAATCTACCTAACTGGACTGTCTGTCCGAGGTAAATGTAATTGTCCACAACTTCGAGTGTAAAGTCTCCGATGTGTTGGTTCTGAAGAGTTATGTTGAAAATGGTACCATTGAACTGATCTGATGATGATGATGAGGCCAGAAGGTAGATACCGGAACTCCGTAATTAATCAATGTATACTAGCCGAGTTATAGACTTATTAGAACTGTCATGACATGCACTTTGGCTATAAGGCACAATCGAACTGATCTTATGATGGAGTCGGAAGGTTTGCACGTGAACTTCGCGATAAAAAAATTATCCTAGCAGTGTTTGGTCGTATTGGAATTGTCATGGGATGTTGGTACTCTGGCTATATGAGTATCACAACAAAAAAAAAGGTGATTTTTTTTAAAAAAAAGCGACTTCACTACGAAAACACTAAAACGTTCAAAATAACTTTTCATTTCGGAAGTTGGTGTTATATAACAAACAAATAAAACCAAAAACTTTCGACAAAGTCTGATACAATGACTTATTATATAAGCTAAGTATATCTCGGTGTGCCATATCGAGTCGTACTCATTTTGCGAAACTTTTTGTCAAATCCACCTTCCACTATCGCATCGAAGGAGCGCTTTTATGGGGCCCATCTAATATGAACAGGAGTCCCTCAAGGCTCCGTGCTATCCCCCTTAGTTTACACGCTATTCACCAACGATACCTCAAAAGTAAAAAGGCCCAGTTGGATCTTGTTACTGACGACACGGCCATTTACTACACACCAGTCGAGCCCTGGCGCTATTGCTCGCAATTTCTAATGTTTCGCAAATATTTAGGGCAAATAGTTCAGGAAGAATTCAGGCAGTGCTCTACTCGATGGCATCAATGGCATGCAATAGCTCCAAAACCAATTGCTCCCAAAAATCGAAACTCCGTCACTTTACATAAATTCGACTTTACTTAACTCGACTTTACATACATTCGACTTTACATAAATTCTCATTTCAGACATAATATGTCTGAAATGAGAATTTATGTAAAGTCTCAAAAACGTGAAACATGAAACGAAAAAAATATTTTTGAATTGAATTGATGCAAAAATAATGCACCGAATCATGTTTTTGAATCGAACGCCTGAAAAATAAAACTAGCAATTTTTATAAGTTTTCCAGTAAGGATGGCGATCATAACCGATTATTATTCTATTACTTGTTATTTAAGCACAGGACCGGTCATTATGGCGACATTTGGGGGAGACCTATGTCCAACAGAGGGGCCCGCCGTCCGACCGTCCGGTAACCATCCGGACCGAGCCCAAGTCGTCGACGGCGCGTATTGTTCCGCGCGCGCCTCAGGGAGATGTCAGCAAATCGTAGGGGCCCAGCAGGGTCGAAGCTTACTGGGGCCATGGGTAGTGTGAAAACGAAACCGTGGCCCTGGGACGAAGGCAACGAAGGAACAGGAGTGGGTTTTTAGTCAGTAAAAGTCTGACACTATCTCCCGCTCCGCCCAAGAGCGAGATTTGTCATAAGATGATTTTCCCACCTATAAAAAAAAAAAAAATAAAAAAAAAAAAAAAATGTCCAACAGAGGACGTCTTTCGCCTGAAATGATGATGATGATGACGACTTGTTATTAGCGATAATTTGAGACAGATTTCTTTTCCGCCGGAGCTGATTTTTTTTTTTCTTTGGAGTGAGGGCATTCTTCTTTGAATTTATTTATCATCCTTATTCTTACGGAAAAAGCCCAAAACAAACCTTCCTTTTGGGTTTAAAATTTCGAATTTCCTTGTTACAATTCTCAAAGTGTATTAGTAGGAATTCTAAGATCAAAATTTGAATTTTTTTTTCAACTTTATTCTTTTTAAAGCTGAATATATATTTTTTTCTTATTCAGATAAATAGTCATACTCTGCTAATCAATCTATTTCACTGGCCCCTACTATTTACCACACTGGACTGACGGCCGTCAAGGTGCTTTTGTGCCCGTTTGATATACGCTATTTTGGCGCTGTCGGCCGTAGCGAGTGTTGTCGAGAGTCTACGGTACCTACTAAAACTAATAATCGCGCGCTACTTACAATATACACATGACCTCATTTTTCATAGGTTTTATGTAATTTATGAAGCAGGAACAACACGGAATTTGAACGAAATTAGCCTTTTGAGTTGTTTGACCGTAATTAGAGACACAAAAGACAATGAGCGAGCGAACGCCGGCGTTCGCTTGGGGTTTAATGAAATTCGAAGTACAAATTAATTCGAAATACTTCAGATTACTGTACACTTCTCTGCAGCCATTTGCATTATAAGTCAAAATTAGTTCTCTGGACGCTCGCAAGTGGCGCTTCAAATAGGCACAAAAAAAGACCTGTCAAACATATGGAACAGCCTGTCCAGTGGTATATAGTAGAGGTCAGTGATCTAATTAGTCTTTTTCGGGGATCGGCTTCCAATTTAACCAGATGCAGAATCCGAGTATTTTACATGAAGTGACTGTCTATTTGACCTCCACAACCCAGTAACTGGGTAAAACCCTTTAGCATGACTGGTGTCAGATCATCATCTTCGTCGAAGTCGACCACATTATCGCTTACCATTAGGTGGAATAGTAGTCAAACGCTAGTCAAAAAAAATAAAAAAGATTTTCAATACACTTACTCGGAAACCCTCTCTTATCTCTACCGCTTTTAGGCACACAATTTACTGTTTTCCGCATTAGTGCGGAAATGTGCATGAGCTCGCTCTCGCCGCAATTTATTGTATTTATAAAGAAAGAAAGAAAGAAAACACGTTTATTTGGCACACAGATACACACAATGAGATAACAATTATATAGAAACTTCAATACTTAATTTATCGTATCAGACTGGGTGCTAAGCGACCAGCGACCAGCGAAAACCCCGTTTATTCTTCGTTAGTGTATTGAAAACGTCGTGTGATACACGTGTATCAAAACTCGTGGTGTGGCTCAGCAAATTCCACCTCGGTTGCAAAGACAAAGTTTGTCCACTTGTATCAAAATGTACTTACTATGCCTTTTTTTCGGTGGGAAAATCATCTTCGGAGCGGGAGATAGTGTCAGACTTTTACTGACTAAAAACCAACTTCTGTTCCTTCGTTGCCTTCTAACTAGCCGTAACAATTGTCAAAGATCTACAAATAACAACCGGGACCAATGTTTTGACGAACCTACTTTCCGGGGTACCTACTGAAGAATCTCGGTATGTTGTAATCGTCACCCACCCATAGGCCCAACACCTCGGTAAGTGTTATTTAATCTTGGATATATACCTTCATAATATTAAGAAAACAATATTCTCATCTATATTCGAATGTTCTTCTATTCAATCACGCAAATCAGAGGAACGCCATAATTATCGATTAACAAGCAGTCAAAGCTGGCCGACAAAAAGTCAAAACTAAAAATAAACGCCAATGCAAAACAGAGGAAAACTTTGTTAACAAAAAGTATTCCTAAACTATAAATTGGAGTAGGTAATCATGTGGAGCCACAGACTAGCCGCACGCAACCCCGACGAATGTTTGCGGAGAGCTCGGCTAAAAGCAATTTCGACGAAAACAAACTCATCAAAACGTCGGTCTGTTTGTTTCAGAGCTAAACCGCTTGTTACGCAGTGTATTTGTTTACCTAGGCCTAGAGGCAGATGATTAGGAAGAGAGGAGAGGCATTAACAACATCTCTTTACAATGTAGTTGAAGTTGGGAAAATAGGATCTAGTTTCCAGAATAATTTTCATACAATGCGTTCCAAATAAGAATAGGATCGATTGCCATGTTGTGACGTCACGTCATACTGTAAAATCGCAAGAAAGTTGGCAAAATTGAAGAACTCAGAGATGAGCAAAATTGAAAAACTGGATTCTGACTAAACTTTTTTCATTCAGTTCATATATAAATTAAATTTTAAAAATTTCTTGTTTTGCTCACCATAATAATTCTTCGATTTGACAGTATGACGTGACGTCACAACATGGCAATCGATCCTATTCTTATTTGGAACGCATTGTACTCGTATTTTGCATTATGTCTAAAGAATGTTTTTAATAAAATTTGTATTATTATTATTATTTATTTACATCGAACACAGACGATACATATTGTTATTAATAACCTGAGGTTGGAATTAGGTAGAGATAGCCATGTACTCGCAACAAAATGTTGATATGAATATGGATCTTTCCGGGATTTCTAATGAAAAATCCCGTGTGGCCAACAATATTACAAATAAATAATAATAAAAACCTCAGAGATAGATAAGACAAAGAAAACAAAGATATTAGGGGTTAAAGTATGAAATTGCCGTTTTTTAAAACGGGATGCTTTGAAGTGATATTACAGAAAATACAAAACACAAAGAATCCATTAAATACCTAATTTCAGAAAAAGAATGACGTACCTTTAATATAAAGTTTATTTGAACTTATAATTCCAAGTCAATCCAAAGCACTTCAAAGCAACCCGTTTTAAAAAACGGCAATTTCAAACTTCAAACCCTATTATTTAACATACAGTTTTTATTAGTATTTTTCGTTGAAAAAGATCTCTCTTCGTCAACTGAGGTGAGGTTAACAAATTTATACCTCCTCGTCATTAATGTAGAAAGAATTTTGTTCTGCTATATTTCTGAAAAAGTAAAAAAAATCTGCTCTTTAAAATTAATCTCGTGATTTGAGGCATATCCACTTTATTCTTTCGCTGTATGAAATCACTATAAGTACATGAATAACTACCATATTCCGACCTCTGTTTACACATACAAAGTTACCTTTATACTAGTAACATATAGATAGATATCTGCATGAAAATTGGGATTACACAATATACACAATATATATATACAATTCAATTCAATTTTGTACACTTTATAATGTTTTAATGTTGGGAAGTCATCAAATAATTTGCCCCGCGATAGGTGAAGTGAGAGAGAGTGTCAGCTCGACCATGCACCACCATCCAGAGCTGTAAAAGTTATTTGATTCTCACCTCGAAAAACGAAGGTTAGAGATGCATAAAGGTGACATTTTCTTAGGTATCTGTGATCGCGACATCATAATCTCCCAACGACCTTACAGCCACTAGACGTCTAATGACAGGTGACGCATGTCTGTCAACACATATGATTATAGATCTGAAGTCTCGACCAATCAGAAAACCGTACCCCGCTCCCAGGATCTCGGCTAGTTGACAGAATTGTTTTGGTGCGCTAGTTCAAGTATGAGGTGTCTAGTGGCTGCAAGGTCGTTGTCATCTCCTTTTTTTTCTAGGTGGGAAAATCATCTTATGACCAATCGCGCCCTTGGGCGGAGCGAGAGATAGTGTCAGACTTTTACTGACTAAAAACCCACTCCTGTTCCTTCTTTGCCTTCGTCCCAGAGCCTCGGGTTTCATTTTCACACTACCTGTGCCCCCTCCGTAGGCTTCGACCCTGCTGGGCAACTACGATTTGCTGACATCTCCTTGAGGCGCATTTGGAACAGTACGCGCCGTCGACGACTTGGGCTCAGTCCAGCCGTTTACCGGACGGTCTCTTTGCTAGCATTACTGTTTCGCAGAAGGTGGCGACCGCCTGCCACTCCTCCTCGCTCCGGACCATGGCCTGTACCAAGGCCCGGCGCGAGAGATCGCCGCCGCCGATCGCATCGCTCCCACGAGGACACGGCGTTGCTCTGCCCAAGCGGGGCAAAACTCCACCGTGTACTCCACCGTGTCCTCCGGGCGGTCCACACAGTGGCGGCACCCGGGCGTCGCTTCCGCACGAATCCGGTGCAGGAATTTCCCGAACTTACGGAAACTTAACTTGCGGAAGGTGAGGACGCCGTGAGGTCTTTCCAACCACGCCTCAAAGAGGGGACTTACAGCCATAATTGTGGCGTGCCCCCTCCCCCTATCTTCCTAGCCTTTTTTCCAACTAGGTTGGTTTGAATGCGGCTGAATACCGATGTTTTACATAGACTAGTGACTAGGGACTGCCAGTCAGACCTCCACACCCTAGTTACTGGGCAACACGATATTCCTTTGATAGACTGATGATCCTTGATCGCGACATCATAGCAGTTTATTAGTAACACGTGGTTGGTATTGACGTGAATCCATCAGATTATCTTTGCGTTGTCAATTGGCTCGCCAAACCTACAGAGGCCTGTCCATTGTTAGGGATTGTATCCAATTTGCAGCCGCACTAGTAAACGTGGATATAGGTACGAGTACAATGACGGTAGCGTATATTATCGTAGTACTACAGTGAGTGAGTATGTTACTAACTGTTCTTTTCTTTTTAACCGACTTCAAAAAAAGGAGGAGGTTATCAATTCGGTTGTATTTTTTTTTTTTTATGTTTGTTACCTCAGAACTCCGTCGTTTATGGACCGATTTGCAAATATATTATTATATATTATTATAATAATAATATAGATTTCAATATATTATTATTATTAATCAGACGCTGTCCTAGAATCACTACAAAAAAAACGAATTTAAAATGGTCCACAAAAACTAACAGGTTAATTTTAAGTGGGCAAACGTACTTCTGACCAATATTTACAGTTAAAAGTGGTTTTGAACAGCAAAAACTTATCTTTCGAATTCGTTCCACAAGTTAAATAAAATTCTCTTCGAAGTTTTTAAGTTGGTAAGTAAAAGTTGCAAGTCCACTTGCCTAACTTTATAAACGATACAAGTTACTTGCGGAAGTCAACTTGCGCAATTAAACTTGCTCATGGATTTTGCGCATTTGAATATAGAATATTGAACAACTTTTTTATTTAACTGTTGTTGGCAAAGAGTACTTATATCGATCGTTGGTGGTTCCTATTTATACTAATATTATACAGGGTGTCTTTGACATCGACGCAAACGAATACCATGGCTCCAGTACATGATTCTGGATCCAGTGGTTTTTTTTTTCTTTGCCCCCCTTGGCGGGGCGGGAGATAGTGTCAGACTTTTACTGACAAAAAACCCACTCCTGTTCCTTCGTTGCCTTTAGTACCAGGGCCGAGTCTTCCTTTCAGAATCAGACCCTTGGCCCCATTAGGCTTCGACTCTGCTAGGCCCCTATAGTTGCTGACATCTCCTTGAGGCGCGCGTGGAACAGCACGCGCCGTTGACGACTTGGGCTCGGTCCGGACGGTTACCGGACGGTCGGACGGCGAGCCATCCATTGCTCGCCGCAAGCCTGCGACTACGATGGCCGGATATCGGGATCGGAATCCCGGCGGCGATTGGGGCGTGAGGACCGTTGCCTCACGCGATCGGCCGCCTCCTTTGCTAGCATTACTGCTTCGCAGAAGTAGGAAATTTTTTGTCGGTTTTTTCCTACTTTTTTTTAATCTTTACGTTTTTTAATTTAAACTGTATAAAATTGATATTCTAACATTTTTTGTAAAAAAAAATGAATGAATTATTTTTAAAATTAAAAATGTTATCGGGGTTGATAGAGAGAATAACGATTTTATCTACCTCGATGACTTTTCAATTTTATTTGGTCCCTTTTTTACTAAAAATATCATTAGAAAAACAATTTTACAAAGTTTAAATTAAAAAAGTACAGATTTTTTTTTTATTAGGAAACAGCTGACGAAAAAATCCACCATTGGGGGGTCCAGAATCATGTACTGGATCCGTGGTATTCGTGCGTCGATGTCAAAGACACCGTGTAAATACGAAATATTTGATTTGTTCGTAATGAATAAACTCAAAAACTCTGGGCTGATTTAAAAAATTCCTTTAATAAATTTAAGCATATTCTGCCTTATAATGTTCCCACCACTGCACCTATTCAAAGATTCAAAGCATTTTATTTCAAATAAACCATTTATAGGCACTTTTGAAATGTCATGAAGTCAGTCAGTCAGAAAAAAAAAATGCTAATTGCACATTCCAAAGCGTAGATCTCTATGGAGAAGAATGTGCAAAAAAACTCCAGGGACACTCTTTTCAATCATGTTTTGTAATTACAAATATCTCTGTTACATGTTTCTTGTCGCTATCATGTGAGAACAATGCAAATAAAGTAAAAACAAAAACTAAATATAGATATTAAAATAGCAACTGGCAGCCAAGAGATGACCAGTCTCAACTGACAGCGCCCGTTCACGAACATGACGCCAATATTAGCACCACTCAGCTCATTAGTGCAATATGTTAATCAATCAAAAATTTGCAGAATAGTTTTTAGTATCTATGTGCAAATATTAGTTTATAATAGTTTTAGGTATGTGCAAATCGATTAGATGGTCGGTCGACAAATGATGTTTCAAGATCGAAGAAGAAGGCCTTCGCACTGCCGATGATTCAACCGTATAGTTTTCGAGATTTTGATGCATCGAGGTTATGAACTGTCGCGCTCATAATTTATCAAGTACTGACAACTTAACATTTTCGAGCAATTGTTATTCTAGCTAACGTCATTCGATTTCAAGTAGGGAACCCCTTTTGAGGAATGAACTACACAGATTTGAGGGGCCCTTTTAAACGTTAAATGTTAGTGTTATACACTTTTACCACTTTATAGACAAGTTCCACTCCTTAACGCATTATAATATGCTATGAACAAGTCAGGTTACCTTTATAAACACTAATTTATAAGCTGATGACATAAATTTAATGCGTTCGACGTCCTTACATGCTAGGTGTTCGTAATTTAGTATTCAAAGGGCAACGGATACCGCTCAATGTACTGGGTAATTCATTGAAGTGGGTTAGAATAGACAAATATGAAACTACTAGTTTATATCTTTTTTTTACTTTTCGGTGGGAAAGTGTCACTTTTACTAAAAACCCACTCCTGTTCCTTCGCTGCCTTTCGTACCAGGGCCGAATCTTCCTTTCAGAAGCAGGCCCTTGGCCCCAGTAGGCTTGGACACTGCTGGGCCCCTACGGTTGCTGACAACTCCTTGAGGCACGCGTGGAACACTACGCGCCGTCGACGACTTGGGCTTGGACCGGACATTTACCAGACGGTCGGACGACGATCTACCCATTGCTCGCCGTCCACAAGCGGCCCGGCTGGAACGTTAGGGCCATTGCCTCGCGCGTGCGGCCATCTCCTTTGCTAGCATTACTGCTTCGCAGAAGGAGGCGACCGCCTGTTCACTTTATTGATATACCAATAGACGCAGACAGTTCGACCATTGACATTTTTCTTTTTGATTTTCATTCACCATAACTATACTATAAAAGATTTGATCTAAAAAATGAAACATTGTACTAATGCTAAGTTTTGTGAGTACAATAAAGAATTAAATAAATAAACACACACAAGAAGAGTCATCAATAATAGAAAAAAAACTATCTCTATTGAAATCACTTAGTATCATAATAATTTTCAACCGTTTTTTCACGGTTTCTACGAACAAAGAACTGATCGTTATAGAAATGTGATATTTACTTACCGACACTAGCAGCCTAAATTAAATATGTGAAACATTATCCGCTTCACTAACGAAATTCACAGCACTACAATGAATATGCGGGCTTGCGGACGGCGAGCAATGGGTGGCCCGCCATCCAACCGTCCGGTAACCGTCCGGACCGAGCCCAAGTCGTCGACGGCGCGTACTGTTCCACGCGCGCCTCAGAGAGATGTCAGCAAATTGTAGGGGCCCAGCAGGGTCGAAGCCTACTGGGGCCACGGGTAGTGTGAAAACGAAATCCGGGCCCTGGGACGAAGGCAACGAAGGAACAGGAGTGGGTTTTTAGTCAGTAAAAGTCTGACACTATCTCTCGCTCCGCCCAAGGGCGGCATTTATCGTAAGATAATTTTCCCACCTAATAAAAAAAAAGCACTACAATGAATATACGACTAAAAGGACCATTCTATAAGAGCTCTAGTAGCAAGTGATGACAATATGACATGCTTTCCTAGATTAAGATAGAGCACGTCTAGCCAACACGATTGTGCAATAAAGAGCTCTTCAAGATTCAACACACAAAATGAAAGACACAAATAATACCTAAAAACACTTCTTAGCATTGTTTAAAACTAAGGGGAACACATTTCCTTGCGTCGTTTCTATAAAATTTTGAATTTGCAGGGCCTACTGGGGTCATCGGGGTCCTGGAATGTAAGGCAAAGAAGGAAAATAGGTGTGGGTTTAGTCAGTAAAAGTCTGACACGCCCTCCGGCTCCGCCCTAGAGTGCAAGAGATCATTGGACGATTTCCCACCTTAAAAAAAGTAGCTATATGTTGAGGTACCCGGGTACCTTGTCACTCAATTATAGATATAAAATATGTTATCTTTTTTTTAATTATGGTTTATGGTTCTTTGGATTAAAACATGGAAAATTAACAATTCATAAAAAGTTAGCTCTCAAAAAGCACAGTTAACTTTATCAAGTAAAATATACTTTTTTAGTTTGAAAACGCAAAAGGTACCCGGGTACCTCGTCACTCATATAAGGGTTAAAAAAAAAATTCGCTAATAATATTAAAGTTCCATCTGATTGGAGCGATTCTATTGCCAATAAACCAACATAACCAATAATATTGTACCCGACCGACATACTCAGTATTTGCAACCACTAGACCAAAGAAGCAATGGCTACAACTGGGTCCTCCCAATAAGGGCAAGTTTTTATTTCATCATCATCATCATCATTTCAGCCGAAAGACGTCCACTGTTGGAGATAGGCCTCCCCCAAGCGTCTCCACAACGATCGTTCCTATGCGTCTCGCATCCACCGCATTCCCGCGACTCTCACCAGATTGTCGGTCCACCTTGTGGGAGGCCTTCTAACGCTGCGTCTTCCGGTTCTCGGTCGCCACTCTAGAACCTTTCGGCCCCATTGACCATACGTTCTACGACCAATGTGCCCTGCCCGCTGACACTTTAGTTTGGCGATTCTTCGGGCTATGACGGCGAACTTGGTTCTCCTGCGGATATCTTCATTCCTTATGCGATCACGCAATGAAACTCCGAACATAGCCCTTTCCATTGCCCTTTGGGTGACTTCTGATGAGGCCCATTGTAAGCGACCAAGTTTCAGTGCCATATGTTATCACTGGCAATACGCACTGGTCATAGTTTTTATTTGTAAGAAATATTCTTATATTTCCTACAAATAGGTAAAAATCTGCCATTTCACAATTGGTTAAATATTACAATACGTACATTACTAAATTACAATACAAACTCCGTCAATAAAGATTAGGTAAGTATTTCTTTATTGACCAAGTTTGCATTGTTATTCAAAATCAACGCTGTTTACACAACAGATTTCGTTAAAATCCTCCTATTTACAACTCAAAGCCAGAATAAATAACAGGATAGGGAATTCTCACCCCTCTTTCACTTAAATTTTGACACTCCATAAATCATTTCAACGGTTACTGAACAAGAAAAAGCCGGTCTTTCTGGTTTCTATTCAAAATGAACAAATAATGGTAATTTACATTACATCTCAGGATAATTCTCAATAAATGATGCGTCAAACTGGTCTTCTTTTTATTCGAAACCATTAAAATAAGAAACATTTCGTAACACATTTTTTTTAATTGAATAAACTAGTGCTTGACTGCGATCTCAACTGATGGTAAGCAGTGACGCAATCGTTGATGGTAAAGTGCACTAGTTTATTAAGAGCCTATGCACTCTAGCCTTGAAGACACCTAAATTGTAATTGGAGGGTCGACCGCTGCAGGCAAATTGTTCCAGTCCTTCGATGTACGCGGTTTAAACGACAAGGCGAAACGCTTAGTCTGAACCGTAGAGGTGTCAACACCGTAAGACAACTTTAGCTATCACAATTCACGAGACACAGCCTGGTAACAAACAGACGGACAGTGGAGTCTTAGTATTAGGGTTCCAGTTTTCTTTCAGGAGATCAAAAAACAAAAGAATATCGAATAACTGACACACTGAAACCCACAGCCGCACATCAACAAAAGGTTTTTAAACATCAATAAGATAATAGAGGGGGACTCATACTAGTAACACACACGCCGTCGTAAAACGGAGACGCGGCTCAATCGGGCGCCCTCATTCGACAACACACAATCAACATTGTTCGGGCTCTGATTGAAATCTGTACAAGTAATCAGTATAAACTTCGTTTGTGGTCCAAGAGGAAAGATGAGCGAGTTCTTGAAGAATTCAATTTTTAAACCAAATGAAACTTGGAACAAAGAAACTGATCATCGTGAACAGGTGTGATATTAGAACTTTGAACACGACGAATACGACAGTGAAAGTTGAATTCTAGCACGAACCCCATACATTAAAACTAGCAGCTAAATGTTCCATTTTATTTATAAATTCATGTACGATTAAAAGTAATTGCATTACTAACTTCTGCCAGCAAAGTAGAAAATATAAAGCCTATATCACTCAGTAATAAAGTAGCATTCAGTGATAAAATAATTTTTAAAATCGATCCAGTAATTTCAGATTTAATCCCTACATATGATATTTCTATAGATTAATTGTTTCTTGCCGGCTATTGAGCACACTTGCATAGAAATTAATTCTCTTATAAATACATATTTTATATTAATAAAAAATGTTAACAACAAAAAAGTACCATAAGATGAAGAACTACTGAAGCTTGATCGCAATTGTTATTTTGAAAATGCATTCTGAAAAGCAATCATTTAAAAAAGCTTTAAATCGCTCCCCGTTTGTACCGTGCACCACACCGAAGATAACCCTAGCGTCACATAGATGCAACTTAATACCGTCGTGATGAAACTAACAGATCCCAGGATTGCGCGAACGGGTCAAAGTTTAACTGAAAGTTTTAACTCAACGAGTTTTAACTGACGTAATATTTGTATTAATTAAAGCTAGTTAAATGTAGTTGGGGTTCCGGTTAATACAACATTGAGTTATAATTTTTTGTAAGATATTTTTTCTTTGCTAGATCCAGCGATTTAATACCTATTTTTTTGTCTGAGCCTACTAGGGCTGATAGTTGCCAGGGCTATAATAGGATGGTTTGAAAGAGTAGCTGCAGCTCAGGAACGCAGAAAGAACGTAGGACACAGGTAGGTCTTAGCCAGTAAAAATCTAACGGTCCCTCTCAGTCCACACAGAGAGAAAATCTCAAAAAAAAATGGACTCGATTTTAAAACATAATATTATTTTAGAAAATAATATATTTAGTTATGTAGAAGGGTAATGGAAAGAGCCATGCATGGAGTTTCCTTGCGTGATCGAATCAAAAAGATTTTCGCAGGAGAACCAAGACTATCGTCATAGCTCGAACAATCGCCAAACTTCGGCTGGGCACATTGCTCGCAGAACAAATGGTCGATGCCGACCGCGTATCAGAAGACGCAGCGTTGGAAGGCCTCCCACAAGGTGGACCGATGACATGGTGAGGTTTGTGGGAATCCGATGAATGCGAAACGCATAAGACCGATCTTTGTGATGACACTAGGGGAAGGCCCAGCAGTGGACGTCTTTAATGATGAAGAGTAATGTAGAAATCGGTTTTATGCCTGCCAGTTTTTATGGCATTAAGCATGCATTAGTTTAAAGGCTTTGGCATGTGTTGTGGACTTGTAGCAAAGTGAGGAAGATGCCGTAAAATTGAGTCTGAATGTGGTTGGCTCAAGATTCTCATCTTTTATAGGGTGTTTGAATTCATTGAGAATCTTTTATAGGGTGAACTCGACAAAGCGTAAAGAAAGATGAAGTATTTTCCCGTTTTTAGAATTCGTCACAGTTGGTGCAGTAGTAGAGTGGGTGTTGATTCCCGATCGGAACAAGTATTTGTATTGCTAAAAAGTAGTTATTTTGGGTCAGGGTGTCCTTTCTTTCAGGAGTGGCTGGAGAGACGTTACGGCATCCTCACCTTTCGCATGTCGCAGGTTCTCATCGAACATGGTCAGTTCGGGAAGTTCCTGCACCGGATTCGTGCGGAAGTAACGCCCGGGTGTCACCATTGTCTCTTTTCAAAATCCCACAACACAAGTCACAAGATTTTATTTTATTTAAACTTTATGTACAGTAGTGGTACATAGGCGGACTTAATGCAACAAGGCATTTTCTACCAGTCAACCTTTGGGATAAAAAAGGACAACACTGTGGTAGGTTTGCACAATAAACAAATAACAGATACTTCATACAGAAAAAAATAAAAATAAGATTTTGAAGTTTTCGCATTTGCACCTCACAAAGCATCATAGTGACCTAATAAAATCTCCTTGCCTACTACCACGTTCATTTCACGTCAGTCTATTATAAAGCCTGGTGCACGAAATATCTGAATTAACTGTGCAAACACAACGTTAGTACACACGGTAAAGGAGTTAAGTGTTTAGTTAGATTTTCGGCATTAATAACAGATCAAATTAAATTATAACGTGTATCAAAGACAAAACAAAAAAAAATCTAGCGAGAATCTCTTTAGTTGACGTAAGTATTTGAATCATTTTTGGTGTGATAAAAAAAAATAGTATCGTTTTCTCAAAAAGAGTAAATGTAAAAAGTATGGTGTAGGGGAAGCCCGGGCAAGAAGCATAGTGCGGGTAAGAAGAATAACTGTTTTTTCCATAAATCTATAATAGATGGCGCTTTGACTAATTTTCTAGTCGTTTCATGTGCCAACGGCGACGCTATGACAGATCAACCAAAACAATACGCGAGTGCATTTGTTATGAAAAGAAAAAAAAAAGAAATATCGTTGTTTTGTTACGATTTTTGTGAAGGTTCGTACATTAACTTTTCGTATTAGTCATTAGTTATCTATGAAATGTTTTATTTATCCAATTGTACGTTTATATAAGTATTATTTGTGATTGTTACTTTTTGTCTACCTACTAAAATTATTTCAAGCCTTGACTTGTTTCTAATATTAGCGTGTTGGGCAAAATGGATATGGGCAAAACGGATAGGTATCCGTTTTCAAAAAATGCACCCAGGTCGTATTGTAAACCAGTACGATATGGCAAAACTATTTGGGGGAGCGTACGCCAAAAGTGCTTCGGTCCAGAATGCAGTTAATGGGTTTAGAAAACCTAGAATTTGGCCTTATGATCCAAATGTTTTTGGAGACGAAGATTACGCTCCATCAACGATGACCGACCGTCCTTTTCCTAAACCATTCTCGAAGGTCCTGTAAATGATGCACCTTCGAGAGTGGACATAGATCCTTTTAATGGCACATCGTCTACTGTGACCGTCAGCGTTTTTAATGATTCTCCTGCAGAGAGAGCCTTACGCCATTTCAAATTAGACCTATTCCAGATCACAGGTGTTGACGTCTACTCCTGTCAAAACTGAGCAACCATTAAACATTTCAGAAGGCAAATAATAAGAAGACCAAGATTTCAGAGTTCGCAGGCCCTAGCAAGACTAAAGCTAAAAGACCCTCAGTCAAACAGCAGAACAAAAATCCGTTTAGTGTGCTCTGTCAAATACACTGAACCACCAGCCGAAGATTGGATTCAGTGTAATCAATTCAGAAGTTGAGCGCATGAAGACTGCACTTCTTATGTAGGAGTTGACAGCTACTTCTGTGATGAATGAAAGAAGACTGATCTTAACTAATTCAACACTATCCTTTTTGCCCTTGGGGCGTATCCGTTTTGCCCGACCCCCCCGGGCAAAACGGATAATTGATACTTTTTGTTAATACTCATAATTAATGTAGAAATCATTAAAGTTTTTAAGTTTATGTGATTATTTTTTAAAGATGATTAAACATAGTACAAATTAAAAGTACAAAAAGTTCTATTGATTATCAGATTATGGTTTTATTTACATTATCCCTTAACATATGCGTCTTGCCCGGGCTTCCCCTACTCCTAGCGTGAGTGTGGGTGCCAGTCACCCGAACACTCCAGTATAGATTACCCACCACAAGGGTGGAAGACATTGTAGAGCATATCAAATATACATAGTGCGTGCGTGTGTGCTTCAAAAGACGAAGTATGCACTGGAGTCACACCGTACCGTCAATTTCTATGCGTTCGCGGCGCGAGTCCCAAACATAGAAAAGTGCTTGGGACTCGCGCCACGAACGCATTGGATTTTGTTTATTCTTGATAGGTTCGCGCTTGAGTCCGCTATCTCACCTGATGGAAAGCGACGATGTGGATGACGATGGAGCGCGCATACCTAGAAGCACCCTATGCACGTTTGACTTAAAGATTCCCGGAAAATGGAAATTAAAATATTTCCCTCATTTTGAAGGAAGACTTTTGGCCACAAAGCGTGGTATTCCGTTGTCAGCACGAAGTCAATACAGTGCAGTATAAAGTGTCACTTCCCTGTCTTATTTACTATCAAATTGTTATTGTATTTACTTTACCTACATATTTTTGGCTGTAATGTTTTTATCAATGGATCGATAAAAACATTACAGCATTGCATTATTGAGTGGATATTAATTGATTATTCCTATTCAACCTCCATTTTGCAAAAGTAAAAGTCCAAAATAAATCTAATCACGTTACCCGTTTTGATTTATTGGCCGAATAACAAAAAAAAAACCTTATTCTTCACAACAGATTAAATTCAACAGACACTCAGAAACCAGGTTGAAACACTCAACACACGCACTCAGCTAAAAGCATGTACAAAGTTGGCCCATACACTTATCTCCTTTGCTCATTGTACCCAGTAATCTCCGAAGCACGTACAAGCTTCCCCTACTGAAAACATAATGAGCAAGCTGTGGACGCCTTTGTACAATCCAGAGCTGAATACAGGCTGAATTTACTGAAGAAAGCGGGGATTGTGTCAAAGGACTGACTGGCCTAGAAAGCTTGGAAATGTATGTTTGTTTGGCCAAATGGATGTGTAGTGAATGCGGTGGCTTGCTTTTAAGATAGCAAAGTTGTGGTACGGTGTATAGCATTTAGTATCGTAGATTTTGGACAGTTTCCATATAATAAACAAGAGTCAAGTCTAGAGTGAATAGGTTACTTCTAGGCAAGCGTGTTCCATCGTCGGGCACGCCGATACGTTACGAGATAGTAATAATAATAATAGTATATTATTATTATATATTTCAACCATCTGGTTAAAATTTTGGATCATTAGCGTGTTCCATCGTCGGCCACTTTATTGCTTACCATCAGGTGAGATAATGATCAAACACGAGGCTATACATAATAAAAAAAAATATTGTTTGTGCAACATGTGGTGTACGATGCTTTCAAGGATTCATGTTTCAACCATCTGGTTAAAATTTAGGATCATTGCCTAATGATACCAAACTTTGCAAGTTTTTAGAAGAAAAAAAAAAGAATAACAAGAAATATTGAAAATTTTGACACACTATATATTGTTATAGGAGGAAACTGACTGACTGATACATCAATGCACAGCCGAAACTACTGGAACTAGGGGCGTGAAATTTTGCACAAAGTTTCCTTTCCTTGTATGACGAGTACTATGAGGGGATTGCTGAAATTCGCCCGATGGAGAAACTTACTTTCACGCGGGCTTAGCCGCTAGCAGAAAATATACCCCATTCACTTCTGCATTAGAAAATAGAGGTTCATAGAAGGCAGGTGTGCACAACATTTATTTTTCGAGATAAATTCAAACAATTTTAATAAATAATGGTTTCGCTATACAATTTTAACATTACCTACTTAGATAAATTTGATTACTGTATGGTAACTAAACACTTAGATAGGTAAATGAAATATTTTTGTTTTTAAATAAACGACTTTATTTCAAACAATTTTACATGTTTTTTTTAAATGGCGTATCAACAAGTTTCCTGCTTACAAAACATATGAATTTTAAGTAAATTTTGTTTTGTTTTTTTACTAAAAATATCATCGGGGTTGGTTAGAATAACGATTTTATACAGTTTAAATTAAAAAAGGTAAAGATATTTTTTTTTTAAATTAGGAAAAAACCGACAACAAATTCCACCACTGGGGGATCCAGAATCATGTACTGGACCCATGGTATTTATTTATGCGTCGATGTCAAAGACACCCTGTATATAGTTTTAATTAGTTAAATGTTTTTATTTTTCTTATTTTAGTACGCGCGAAATAAATATTCTGTTATTTAAAAAAAAAATAACATAATATTATTATGTATGTTTATAGGTATTTATTTATTGTATATATTATGTTTATGTATAGTGTGCTGTACACATATCGGTTTAGTATATTTTTAGTTTTAAGTTTAGATTTAATTTATGTGTTTAATTTTTTGTTGTACAGTTAAAGTTCCTCAAAATATGTAAAATTTATTTCTCACTCACATGGTTTGCTGTAAGAAAACCCAGTTGTGGGTTAAGCTCGCCTATGTACATCAACTGTCCTATTTTATAGTTTATATAAAATTGTGTGTACAATAAAGAATAAAGAAGAATAAAGAAGAATAAAGAACATTTAAACTTACCATTTATAATAATAGTAGAATACACGAGTAGTAAAATGTTCTGGACTCATTGTAAACGAAGAAAGCTTTCTGAAGAAAAATAATTTTCTCAGCTCATCGAGATTTTCTTTTAATTAATACTTCCTTTTTATGGCACGCGCTGGGAAATCATTTCCGTTGCCAGGATATTAGAGAAACGACAAAAACATAATATATAGACAGTTTTTTAATTAAATTCTTAGATTGATTTTTCTTTCAAATTGATCGAATGCCCCGTGGAAATGAAAAGATATAAACTTTCGTTTCATTAAATATTTTTTCTTGGAAAATATACTTTTAATGATGTAACAGATGGAACTTAGGAAATTTTTAGGGGTGGAAAAAAATAGAATTATTTGACGAATATCTATATAAAGTTTGGAGTGTTTATCTAATGCATGACTGACGAGCTGTTTCGGATTCAGCAGGAAGAAACGGCCAGGTGTCACTATTGTGCGGATCACCTGGAGGACACGATGAAGCATACGGTGGAGGTTTGCCCTGCTTGAGCAGGCGATCGGCAGCGGCGACCTTTAGGGTCCGGCCCTCGACCAGGCCATGGTAAGGACCAAGAGGGAATGGGAAGCAGACCCTCCTTCTTCGAAGCAGTATTGCGAGTGAAGGAGGTGGAGGAAAGCGTGAGGTGGAGACAATCCAAACGCCACGGTCTTCGCGCTGAAAAAAGGAGTTCAAGCTCCAGTTATCGGACCTCGCTGCAAGGTTGTTTGAAAAAATCACCGCAGCTCTGGAATGCAAAGGGTAGGTAAAGAAATACAGATAATCTAAAGACTGCGTCATTTCCCGCAAATGAAATTTTTTCTTTCTTTCTAGCTTTCTTTCTTTTTTCTAGCTTTTTTCTTTCTTTCTTATTTCTAGCTTTTTCTTTCTGTCTTTCTAGCTTTCTTTCTTTTTTCTAGCTTTTTTCTTTCTTTCTTATTTCTAGCTTTTTCTTTCTGTCTTTCTAGCTTTCTTTCTTTTTTCTAGCTTTTTTCTTTCTTTTTTATTTCTAGCTTTTTCTTTCTGTCTTTCTAGCTTTCTTTCTTTTTTCTAGCTTTTTTCTTTCTAGCTTTCTTTAACTAATCTTTCTTTCTTTTTTCTTCCTTTCTTTTTTCCTGCTTTCTTTCTTTTTCTCTTTCTTAGATGAGTTCAGTAACGAACAGAAACTCTCGCTCCATGAGTCACTAGACGAACGAGGCAGTTGGGTACAAAAATGAATCTAAATTTTCAGATAACCATAATACTCACAATCACCTTCAACTTTCCAAGGCTAAAATAAGGCCGCGTTCCCACTTTGTCGTGACGATAGATAATCGTGTTGTGGCTTATATATTTAAATGGAGGTGTTCACATATAGAACGACATGATTGACTGTCGTATACGACTTTTTTGCGGTGATATCCGTGACGGTAAAACATGTGTTGTTGTTGCGACTATATTTCGTAGCCACGACAAACATTTGTTATAATGGGAACATCTAAGGACGATATAGTCGTCCGAAGATAAATTAACAGTTACGACATAGTGGGAACGCGGCCTTATTGTTCAGAGAATATTCCATGACACTAACCCTTGTGACAATATCAAAGATAATTATCTATTTAAACAGCATATAGCTCTCAGTAACGTGTAGGTGTATAGACTAAGAAAATATTGAAACAGTAGTAATATGTCCAGTATTTGATCATTCAAGTGGCACAGTGTAAATTGTGTTAGGACTAGTTCAGATCGGTGTGAAGCTTGGGCAAATATTTGTGTAGGGATTTCATAACATACCGGTCTACGTAATTTTGACGTCACGTTGTGACTTCGCTCTTGCTAAAAGAGTTTTAAATCGGTACTCCATAGGAGGAAGCTACAAAACCTAGTGTAGCCAAGTTTTCGCTAGATGGTAAATGGTTAAACTCAACATTTTTATTAATTTAACAATTAGACTGGCCTGTTGGTCTAGTGGTTAGTGGCCCTGACAGCTATGCCGGAGGTCGTGGGTTCGATTCCCACCCAGGACAAATGTTTGTGTGATGAGCACAATCAATTGTTCTGTGTCTGTGTGTAATTTATCTATAATATGTATGTATTTAGATATATTTAAGTATGTTTATCAGTTGTCTAGTACTCATAATAACACAAGCTCTGCTTAGCTTGGGACTAGACGGCGTTGTGTGATAGTTGTGTGAATATTATATTATATTATATATTTATTTATTTAATTTATTTAACAATTTATGCACACACATTTAATAAAAGACAAGAAGAAAGAAACAGAAAAATAGGTACAAAAAATACTTATTTCTACCGAAACCTCTTCCAGCATACCCGCTAAAGGAGAGTTGAAAAAAAAAGAGATGTAGACACCGTGTGTAAGAGTAATAGGAAAAAAGTAAAAGTACAAACAACACAGTTATAAGCAGCTACGACGAAATAGAAAGATACTGATTTTAGTTTTTACCGTATGAGATCAATATTAAGTGAAGGAAATAGTGATTTTTGTTTTTACCGTATGGGAGCATTATTAAGTGAAGGAAATAGTAATTTTAGTTTTTACCGTATGAGATCATTATTAAGTGAAGGAAATAGTGATTTTAGTTTTTACCGTATTAGAGCATTATTAAGCTGTTGATCCCCGCAATAACGCCGGCATTAACGCGCCATTGTCTTTCTATTGTGTCTCTAATTACGCTACTCAAAAAGTTAAGTGAAGGAAATAGTATATTTACTAAAATCGGATATTCTTTAGTGAGTTTAGTAGTTAAATATTGGTTCAAAATTCACCTAATTCTGACTGTTCATGTTTTTTTTTGAGGTGAGATATCATCCAATGATTTCTTCCGCTATAGAGTGGAGTTAGAGGGCGTGTTAGACTTTTACTGACTAAAACCGCACCTGTATCCTTCAGTTACCATTTGCGTTCTAGGACCACGATTTTCCTTTTCAGAAAATCCCCGCTGCTCTATCGGCTCTACAAGGTCACTATGGTTTTACTGACATCCCTTTGAGGCGCGCGTATCGCTAATCCATCAAAACCTTTTGGGAGGCCTTCCAACGCTGCGTCTTCCGGTATATGGTCGCCATTCCAGAACCTCTCGTCCCCATCGACCATCCGTTCTGCGAGCAATGTGCCCTGCCCGCTGCCACTTAAGTATGGCGATTCTTCGGGCTATGTCTGTAACTTTGGTCCTACTGCGGATATCTTCATTTCTGACGCTATCACGCAAGGAAACTCCGAGCATAGCCCTTTCCATTGCCCTTTGAGTGACTTTAAGCCTTCTGATAAGGCCTATTGTAAGCGACCACGGTTCGGAGCCATATGTCATCACTGGCAACACGCACTGATCATAATTTTTTGTCTTGAAATACTGTGGTATATTGGACGAGAATACACCGCGCAGCTTCCCGAACGCTGCCCAGTCGAGTCGGATTCGACGATTGACATCTTTCTCGAAGTTAGACCTACCCAACTGGACCGTCTGTCCCTTTTCTTACATGGTACTTTTATCAATACAAGTACACACTATTTACTTTGAATGAATGAGACCATATGATACGAGTGGGGAGTTTGTAAGAGTAACATGTTTGTAAATAAACCGGTTTTTTTTTTAGGTGGGAAAATCATCTAATGACAAATCGCGCTCTTGGGCGGAGCGAGAGATAGTGTCAGACTTTTACTGACTAAAAACCCACTCCTGTTCCTTCGTTGCCTTCGTCCCAGGGCCCCGGATTTCGTTTTCACACTACCCACGGCCCCAGTAGGCTTCGACCCTGCTGGGCCCCTACGATCTGCGAGCCCGTCGACGACTTGGGCTCGGTCCGGACGGTTACCGGACAGTCGGACGGCGAGCCAAATAAACCGGTGAAGTGCGAGTTAGACTCGCGCACGAAGGGTTACATACCGTCTGTAGCAAATCACGGCAAAAAAATCAGGTTTGTTGTATGGGAGCCTCACTTAAATATTGATTTTATTCTGTTTTCAGTATTAGTTGTTATAACGGCAACAGAAATACAAATTATCTGTCAAAATTTCAACTGTCTAGATATCACGGTTCATGAGATACGGCCTGGTAACAAACTGACGAACAGAGGAGTGATAGCAAAAGGGTACCGTTTTTAAACTTTGGGTTCGGAACCCTAAAAAAAGTGTTTTCAAACTCTTGCGTCAACGTTTGATCAGAGCATGTTGCCAATGATAAAAAAATTAAACATTGTTGGTCACAATAAAGAGGCAAATTAGTTCTTTGCATGATTAGTCGAAGAAGAAAATTATTTTGAAATATTTTGTAAAAAAAAGTAGGTTGGGTATATTTTATGTGACAAAGTCGTAAGATGACAGTTTATTTGTTTTAAAAATGCCCTAAAAATTGTAATTATTTTTAGTACAGCAAAATAGTTATTAATTCTAAAATACGTTAAACTTTTCCCTCTGTCTTCTCACAGAACCTCAAACTTGCTAATAATATCGTCTTCCATCCATCAGCAAATGAACCAATCCAGGATTGGCCTCGACGAGCGCATCGAGCATCGTTAGCATACACGGTATACGGGAGGTGGATCGAGCTACAGTGCGACAAATGCGTTACATTGCAGTGGAATTAGAACTTTGTCACGTAAGTCTTAAAGTCATTCGTTCCAAAATTTGGAAATTTCATTCATAGAATACAATATTTCTGATTGCTACTCTCAGCTTTACCTAGTTCACCTTCACCTAGAAATAACAGATTATGGCTAGTCTTACATTTATTTATTTAATTTGTATCTAGCTTTAATCATTAAGGCTTTATTAGTGCACTATCTAGATTAATAATTGCCTGGTAGATATCGCTGTCAGCGATAACACCGCCATTGTAGCCATAGACTTAAGTTTGTGTAAAAGTTACGTAATTTTTTTGGTGTACTTACTATTTATTTATTTTATTTGTTTATATATATTGACACACCAACAACTCATTCACTGGTTTAACATTATTAAAAAAAAACTGGGCATGTGCGAGTCGGTTTCACGCCCTGAGGGTACCGTACAAACCTACCTATGTAAATAGTTCAATTCCTGAATGGAGTATCGAAGATTTTTCTGAATCCCGAAAAACATTTTTTTTTGTGGCGTAACAACAAATTTACTGTTTTCAGATTTATTCCTAAATCTGTCCTATAAGACCTTGCTCTATGCCAAATTTCAGGATTCTGAGTCAACGGGAACTACCCTATGAATTTTAATTTACTTGATAGTGTCGAAATATACGTTTTTTGCGACTTAGACGACCGTATCTTTTTTTTTTAGTTAACTTTTTTCACAGCATCAAGGGACCGCAAACTTGACTATATGGTTTTAATTTCAACTCGATACCTCTACGCGTTCACGAGATAAAGGGTCTTGACAGACAAACAGACAGACAGACAGACGGACGGACAACAAAGTGATACTATAAGAGTTCCGTTTTTTCCTTTTGAAGTACGGAACCCTAAAAAATAAAATTTTTCAATGAAGAAAAAATATTGTGATGAATTTGTCACTTGCACAGTGCATACACAGTAAATTATAATTTAAAAAAATTGGGATCACATAAAAATAATATAGCATATAAGCATAGCATAATCAGCCTTTAAATGTTTCCACTGCTAGGACTCAGGCCTCCTCTCTTTAGGAGAGGGAATGGGCCGTAATCCACCACGCGGGCCCAGTGCGGGTTGGTGAATGTCACATGTCTTCGAATATTTTGGTTCTAGGACATGCCGGTTTTGTGTAATTTATTTCATCACCACTGCTCTCAAAACGGTGAAGGAAAACATCGTGAAAAACCGGCACGTCCAAAAAAAAAAAATAAATAAATTTAAATCACATTAAAACTAATTAAAAAATTGCATTGAAATAAATTAAAATAAATTGAATTGAGAATTTCATTGTAATAAAATTAAAGTTTATTCTATTATATTTTATTCTATCCAGGAATCAGCACGGGGCCTTTTTTTATTAGACGATGTTATGTTAGATCGATACGACACTATAGAATGAGAATATTTTATTTGCACACATGGTACATTTAAGTTCGTCTTATAAAATTATGATCTTAGATATTTCGCCATTTACTGGCATATATATTATTAATAATAAGGACGAGTGTTAATTGTGTAACTAACGCTATGTAGCGTCCTTATTATAACGTATAGTTATGAAATTATTATAACTTATAACAATAATTTAACCATAATGAGTCTATCAGACATCTTACATCTCCGATTGTTTTCGTCTGGCTAACTGCGAGTATTTGAACAGACATAAGCAAGTCGCCAGGATTATTCACCAGCAACTTGCTTTGAAGTACAACCTAGTGAATTGTGAGGTACCGTATTAAAAGTACGTAAGTGCCAGACCCATTTCTCGTAGTTCTCTTAGGAATACATGCATATATCTCACTATCACAATGATATTATAAAAGCGATAGTTTGTACATATGTATGTCAGTATGTGTTTGGTAATCTTTCACACGCAAACGGTTGAACGGATTTCAATGAAATTCGGCACATGGTGAGATCATACGCTAGAATGTAGGACATATTAGGATATTTTTTATCCAGATAGTATGTTCCCTTGAAATAATTTTTCCATTCACGCCGGCAAAACTGCTGACAGAAAATATGTAAGACAGATAAAATATATTTTTTTAAATGTTCTCTTCACAAATATTTCCTTAACTAAATACTTAACATTATTATTTTTATATTGCCAACTTAGGGCCAGTGCACACCACGTTTTTTAAACGCGCCGTTGTCGCGCGTTTGTAGCGATACAGACGCGATACGTACTCGAGTCAGACCTTTGAGGCCCTAACTCCCGAGCAGTGCTATAAAACAGTAACTTTCTGAAGCCTACTCCTCGGTAACGGCTGGGTCAATAGGTTAGAAAAAAAAATATTTATTATAGATTCATGTACAACATTATCAACATATGATTTTTTTCGTAAGACCAAAACTTTTGCCAAAAAAAAATAACAACATGATATTTTTTCGCTTGTTTTCCCTACTCCTTTCAAACGGCTTTGATCTTTAAAAATATGATTACACAAAAGAAAAACTGGGCAAGTGCGAGTCGGACTCGCGCACTGAGGCTTCCGTACAAACTTGAAAGGTAAATTGCGGTTTACGATTTATGACGTATTAAAAAAAAAAACTACTTATTAGATCTCATTCAAACCAATTTTCGGTGGAAGTTTGCATAGTAATGTAGGTACATCATATTATATTTTTTTAGTTTTATCATTCTCTTATTTTAGAAGTTACGGGGGGGGGACACATTTTACCACTTTGGAAGTGTCTCTCGCGCAAACTATTCAGTTTAAATAAAAATGATATTAGTAACATCAATATCATTTTTGAAGACCTATTCATAGATACCACACACGTATGGGTTTGATGAAAAAAAATATTCGAGTTTCAGTTCTAAGTATGGGGAACCCCCAAAATTTATTGTTTTTCTTCTATTTTTGTGTGAAAATCTTAATGCGGTTAAGAGAATACATTTACTTACCAAGCTTCAACATTATAGTTCTTATAGTTTCGGAAAAAGTGGTTGTGGCATACGGACGGACAAACAGACACATGACGAATCTATAATTTTTAGGGTTCCGTTTTTTGCCATTTGGCTACGGAACCCTAAAAATTACTGGTTAAGTGTTCTTCAGAATTTATTTATATATATTTATTGAGCAACAAAGTAAAATCATGTATACACAATTGCTTATAAGCCACTTTTACATAACAACTAAATAATGCAATCAATTGTGTCTAACAGTTAGCATCTGCTGCCGAACTAGGTTTATGGCCTGTATTTCAGCAAGCAGCGCCTCAAGCCCCCGAGTAAGGTGAAACTTGAGAGCTTTAAAACAAAAGAAACAATTTTACCCAAAAATATGCTTAACATTACGGTTATATCGAAACTAAATAAAGAATTTTAAAATGAATTGGAATAGGTCCACTGGGTGTGTAAGATGAGAAAAATGAGTGTGTGTATGTGAGAGGGTGTGTAAAAAATCCAATAATTTAATTTAATTTAGTAGACTCAAAATTGAGATCTGAACTTTTCCAGCAAGTAGATAAATAATATCACTACTTTAAGATAGTGAGTACCTAAGTCTTCCGTTTCGTCATAGGATAACTTCCAAAGCCACTGAGAAATGTTTTTTGTTGAAACATATATAAATATGAAGAATGTACGTAGCATATATAAATCAAACAATATTTCGCGAAGAAAATGGATTTAAAGGTTAGCGGGGTTCTATCCGGGCGCAGCTGGCCGGAATTAAATGCACAGATACTCGTACTGCCAATATGTGTCTATTTAATTCCGGCCAAATGTTCAAGGAACCTTAATAGGATAAAAGCGCACCGTCGACGCACGTTTCTTAAACGCGTCAACGGCGCGTTTAAAAAACGTGGTGTGCACAGGCCACACTTACAGTTTACACCACTCATATAAATAATTGGCACAAATTAATTAATAGCGAATGAGTAAGAAGCACCTTTGCGAGAGACTGAAGTCCGTACTCAGCAGAACCTCATCCTAAAGAATAAGTATATACAGGTCGATGGGCAACATTTGAATCGTGGTACACAATGAACACATGAAGGAAAAACAAAAGAGACTAGAAGTGGTACTAGGGGGGTTACCATGACGTTCAAAGTAAGATTGTTTCATTCTTATTTCCAGTGTGGGTAAGAGATGGCGCTAGACAACTTGTATAGCTCCGTCTCTTACCCACACTGAAATGACTTCAAAAGTCATGGTACAGGTCTAGGGCGTGTGATCGTGTTTGAGTGAAGTGGTGAACGTTTGAGTATCTGATTCATTGGTGATATGTGTTATTGGAATGATAGATTTAGGGCTAAGACAAGATTAAAACGATATGAAAATGGACAACAAGAAGAAAAAACAAATACTAAAGGTACAACAAATTCAACTCCCAGCGTCTTATCAAAACAAAGCCGGATGTTACATCCGAGCTTATGCAAAACAGCAATCATGTCAATTGATCCAGGGCAGACGAGCTCATTGAATCGCAAATGACTTGTGACTGAGCTAGCGACGACGGATCGGTGGCAACCTGTGGAGTCACCTTTAGAGACCACTAGCGGATTATGTTATTTGTACAAGTTAACATTAGATTCAAAGATTCATAGCATTTTATTTCAAAAAAACCATTTACAGCGACTTTTGAAATATCAAGAAGTCAGTCAGTCAGAAAAAAATGATGCTGATTGCACATTCCGAAAGATCTCTATGGTGAAGAATATGAAAAAAACTCCATGGACACTCCTACAAGATAGACCGAAGACCTGGTTTTTTTTAGGTGGGAAAATCATCTAATGACAAATCTCGCTCTTGGGCAGAGCGAGAGATAGTGTCAGACTTTTACTGACTAAAAACCCACTCCTGTTCCTTCTTTGCCTTCGTCCCAGGGCCCCGGGTTTCACTTTCACACTACCCGTGGCCCCAGTAGGCTTAGACCCTACTGGGCCCCTACCATTGCTGACATCTCCCTGAGGCGCGCATGGAACAGTACGCGCCGTCGGTGACTTGGGCTCGGTCCGGACGGTTACCGGACGGTCGGACGGCGAGCCACCCATTGCTCTCTGTCCGCAAGCCCGCGTCTACGGTGGACCGATGACCTGGTAAGGATTGCGGAAATCCGATGGATGCGAGACGCACAAGACCGTTCATTGTGGCGATACTTGGGGGAGGCCAATGTACAGCAGTGGACGTCTTTCGTTAAAATGATAATGATGATGAATATTAAAGTTTATCAAGGATTACTGACACCCGTGCCTCGGGAAGTACGTGAATCCATTGGTCACGGTTGTCATTCGAAGATCTTTGACAATCATTACAGACGCCAGAATCTGCGCTAAGCCCGCATGGTTGATTATGGGCTATTCCCTTTCCTGAAAGAAGGCCTGAGTCCCAGCAGTAGGGAAATTATAAGGCTGATCATGCTATGCTACATTGTTTTCGTGTTTTCCTCAACAAACCCTTTTAATTGATTGTGTATACACAATGCCGATGAGGACTCGCTCCGCTAGGTTTTGGCTGAGCTATACTGCTCAGTAAAACACTCTTAGCGGTCAGAACAAAGCACGTGAGTAGTGCGTGCAGTTTATGCGCAGGACTAGCCGCCCCGAGCGAGCGTTGCGAGTATTTGCTCGTCGCACTTGCACCCTTGCTCAAAACTACACACTCCCTTCTCTCTGCTCACCAACTCATTTCTAGTTTCTAGCTCTGCTCGCTTCTCGCTCATCCTTGGCAGTGAAACAAGTGCCTTAGTGAAATCAGATGTCTATGATGTAAATTATTCATCAGGGTATTACGCCCAGATACACGAATATACATAGAACAAGCTTCGACCTTATCCAATGACTCATTCACCACATTGGCTCTCCACAAACACACATACAAAAAACATAAAAAAAACATCCTACCAATAAAAGAAGAAATCGTATATACTATTGATTGATTTATTTTAAACATAAATATTTACTGAGAAAAGCGTTCATAGAACTGGAAGTTGTAAATATTTGACCTTGTGTTTCCATTGCTAATTTTGTCTGTGGATTTACTGGCAACACTGAATTACGTGTAAACAAATAAAACAGAACAATCTTACGTCTTGGCAAAGAAAGGTAGTCTACTTTAGGTATTAAAATATACCTTCATACTTCTAAGCACATGTGCTCCATCGTCTTGTCATCACTTTCCGTTAGAGATACATAATTATGTATCTAATAATGTTGAACATTATATCACGGCTATTTTATAACCTACGTATTCTGACAATATATTATAATAAACCTACAAATAATAATCGAATTATTAGTACATTATGATATAAGTGTGTAATGTTAGTGATTACCGTCGAGGCGGTATTTAGACCCGAGCCATGGCGAGGGTCTTAAGAGAGCCAAGAACGGTAATCATTAATTACTCAAGTGTGTCATACGACGTTTTTCAATACACTTGTGAAGAAAACAACAGTAAAAGTAGTAACATTTTCTGTGACATGGCGGTAAAAACCTGTTTTCATAAGCGCGCATCATTTTTTTTATTTATCCTCTAGAGGAAGGCTAAAGTACTTTAATCATACTGCCTAGTCTTACATTTATGTTTTCTTGTTGCGTGAAAAGTTTTTACGATAATGTCTTTCGTAGTGACCATAGAATACGGATGTAACATTTTCTAATGATTTTGTAGTATTTAATTTTATTTAATTAATACAGCCACTGAACTTCACTGGAATAAAAAAAATCACGCCAAAAACCGCGCGCATCTTAAAATGGCGGCAATAAACCACAAAAAAAAAAAACAAATTTTATTTGAATGTACGATTTATTTACTAAAGGTTTTTTATTAAATAAATCGTTTGTACAAGTTAAATTTGTCCATTTTAACTTGTAAATTGGTTGAAATAAGTAAGTAAGAAACTGATATAAATACTATTGAAGGCAATAACCTAGTGGGAATTTTATTCGAATTCAAAATTTGTTTTGCGAACAAAGAGGTTGGACAAAAAGGTTTTAACTACATTATAGCACTAGTGCGTAATGGTAATCAAAATGTCACAGTTTGGTAACGAGTGCCATTATATACCTAAGTGCAGTGCAATAAGAGTCACTTTCTGAGCAAGTGTGTTGAAAAATAACATAAAGATAAAATTTGAAATGACTTTATCATATTTTTTTTTACCAATTTCTGAAAATTAATATAGATTTGGAAAAAATATTTACCATGTTTTCAATTATGAAAACGAAAAATAATGGCAGAATAACCGGCCGGTCACAGAAAAAAATACAAAATAAATAGGCGGGAAAGCGGCGACCCGATCTTCATTTGTTTTTTCGAAATGTAGAGTTTTGTTTATACATTACTAAATATCTGATAGAGATTTGTGAGATTTGTATTAACACGATAAGTAAATCAGATTCAGATATGGATTTAATGCCTGATTCATGACAGAAGAGGCTAAAGCAGTCATGGAAAACCTTTTACCGCCTAAATCAAAAGTAAGATACCTAAAATCATACGACGGCTCAGGTTTTTACTTTTACTTTCCTTGTAATCGTAATGAAAAGCTCAGTGTATACCTCGGCTTAAAGCCTTATTTAGTCCCTCGAACTATTGGCTACCTCGCTACGCTCGGACGCCAAACTCTTTCCCGAGGCTAAATAAGTTACTTTCACCCCTACCCTAGGGTAACAACGTATTATTTTACACCACCTGCTCGATAATGCCCTTTTATATGTCTTACAACCATCACTTAAAGCAAGTCATTCTATCCCTAGGGAGATAATGTCATGTCAATGTGAAATTATATATAAACCCGTTTATATTTATCAAAAATGTAGTTTATATAAAAATACGTGGTCGGAACAATGGCAGAATAACCGAAATAGAAATAAAATAATAGGCAGAAATTGAATGAAAGATGTACGAGTACTTTTCTGCTATCCATAGCGTGATATTCAAATCAGAACTATTGATCCATAGAATTATTACAAAGAGATACATATTTCACTCTTGATCCCAAGGGTGACGTGGGTAGAGCTGAGCTCAATCAAACATTTTTGTTATTGAAAACTTTGGTAAGTAGTGGAAACATGAATCTTATTTATGAAAATAGTAGAAATAACACAGATCAAATGCTGTTTTATATAACTGTGAGAAATAATAAATAAAGTTGTTTTAAAAGTAGTAGACGTAGGTACCGAGTTACAATAAAATTAATTCTTACATATTATAAAAAAAGCTCCTACCGTGTCTGTCTGTGTGTTCAAGACTAACTCAAAAATGCCGTGCAGATTTTCATGCGTTTTCACTAAAAGGCATAGTGGTTAATGAGAAAGGTTTAAGTGTATTATAGTATAGAAAAGCCGTGAAGCCGCCATTTTCTTATGACATTATATGCACAACAAAAAAAATATATTTATGTAGGAATTTCAAAACTTTACAAGTGTCTTTACAGACTATAGTTACTCAATGCGATATTGTATGATGAAATATATTAAAAAATCCGCAGGGTTGCCGATATAGCCCGAAGAATCGCCAAACTAAAGTGGCAGTGGGCAGGGCACATCGCTCGTAGAACGGATGGTCGATGAGGCCGAAAGGTTCTAGAGTGGCAACCGCGCACCGGAAAACGCAGTGTTGGAAGGCCTCTCACAAGGTGAACCGAAGACCTGGTGAGAGTCGCGGGAATGCAGTGGATGCGAGACGCACAGGATCGGTCGTTGTGGAGACGCTTGTCCAACAGTGGACGTCTTTCGGCTGAAGTGATGATGATGTTTTTAAAAGATAAAGATGACACCCACATTGGGTGTTACGTTTGAACAGCACTATTGGCACAGAATGCTATTGGGTAGTGCGCCAAGAAAAAAAATCTATATAGTACTTAGGTACTTGATACAACATTTCGCCCTTATAGTATTATTGTGATATCTACTTTATTGTATGCTACTGGTCTGTTGGTATATTTAATTAATGGATAGGGATCATAATTATTCAGAAAATAATTGTTATTTTTGTCTTTTGATAATCATTCTGAATATCAATCACATGTGCCCACATGTGATCAATTCATCCACATTAATTTTCATACATAATACTGACGGATAATTCAAAAGTCAACAAAAGAACGTTCGAATTATTTGACTGTTTTTTTTTACCTATATTCAATTGCCCAAGGCTGCACGTGAAAAATAATTATAATACTCTCACCTTGACACGAGATTTCATCTCAGATACCTACTCACGATTCATCGATATTCTGTTGTTCTTATAAAATGTTCGGGAGATAAACAAAATAAGACCTTGTGATCCTCCAAGGATTAGGTGAACGCGAACCAAAGTGGAATATGAATAGCTACAGATCAATGATAATTTAGGCGAGGTCTTCGAAAATAATGGGCAGGCTTATCCTTGTTTGTACACGCCAGTGTTGATGGAAAATTTTGCTTTATTTTGGGCTTTCTTAGAAATATATTATATTGTGTCTGGATTTAGTCGAAGTTATATCCAGAATAAATCTCTCAACAATATCAAATTAATATTCGTGCTGATTATTTTCGGCTACATTAGGACAATTTATGTTTTTTGTTATAGTTTTGCTACGAATAATTTATATTGCTACATATAATTTCTTATTGCTATGAATAATATTATTGCTTTTGTTTGTAATGAATTGATTTATTTTAAATATGAATATTTGTTTTTTTTACTTTCGTGTTTTAATGTTTATTATCTATTTTAAAATTTATTTAATTAATTTGACTTACTATGAATGTCGTGCATACCTGTAACTGACTTATTTACTCAGGATCCTCTCATAAATATCATTACATATTGTTGAAATTATTTTTTTAATTGTCGCTTTTATGAATAAATAGACCCAAAAAATGACTAATATTTTAAAAAAAATTTCACCTTTAGAATGCTAAGTGATATAATAGACATATTTTCGACTTTCAATCGGTCGAATCCACTGGCAGAAGCATTCATTCATAATTTAGGAAATAATTTGCCATTTCTATTCCATATTTTTTTATTTCTCCTAACTGCCGGTGGCTTATTTCAATTTATCTAATTTGGAGTTTCCTGCACGTTCTTCTCCTTATATATCTACGCTTTGTAATGTGCAATTTAGTTTCCCTTTTTTGACTGACCTACATTTTGACAATTAAAAAATGCCTGTACTAAAATGGTTTATTTGAATTAAATATTTTTAATTTAATTTGATTCACTTTGAGGTTGCTTACTGACCTACCATCTGCCCAAACACCCAGCCAAAACAAAAAACAATTCCAAAGTGCATCACACCAATTTTCTACTCACTCTAATAAGCAGAGATACGATAAAACATTGCCCATATATTAGGTATCGATAAGATAAACCCCGAATAAAGCTAATACACATTCACAGGGGTGCATCCCCTCTGCAGTCCCCATTGTTACCCAAACGTGATTGTAACAAAGGGTATCGAACAACTCTATGGGTAACAAAAAGACCCGTTGCACACTGAGGGTTGAATTGAAATGTACGCTTTTTGTGACAGAGTATATGGACCGATAATACCGGCAGACATATTGGAGTATTTTTTTATTATTTAGTATTGGAGCATTATAATAATATTTTATAAGTTCTTTAATGGGTCATAGATTTGATTGAAGCATTGAATATATTTTGAATTGTTATTGAATTGAGTGCTTTGCATTACGTATGTATGATTTTTTAAACAATATGAAATTCGTATGTGAATTTCAATATTTCTAAAGTCATTTGAATAAATAATAGGTATTGGTTTTATGAAGCACTAGCTTCTGCCACCGGCTTTGCCCGCGTCAAAGTAGCAAATTACCCCAAGGGAACATATTCCCGCGATAAAAAGTACCATATTATTCCAGAATATAATTTTTCCGTGTACTAAATTTCATCCAAATCAGTTCAACTCTCTTAATAAACTAGTGAGATTTACGATCAACGATTGCATCACTGCTTACCATCAGGTGGGATCGCAGTCAAGCACTAGTATTACCATTAAATCGTAATAGAGTAACAAACATACACACTGACATACATACATATACATGTTCCGATTTCTTTTAGGATTGACTTCCAGTCGATCTAGATGCATCTGGATACCAAGACTGGCCTGTTGGTCTAGTGGTTAGTAGCCCTGACTGCTATGCCGGAGGTCGTGGGTTCGATTCTCACCCAGGACAAATGTTTGTGTGATGAGCATGATCATTTATTCTGTGTCTGGGTGCAATTTATCTATAATAATTATGTATGTATTTAGAAATATATAAGTATGTTTATCAGTTGTCTAGTACTTATCACACAAGCTCTACTTAGCTTGAGAATAGACGATATTGTGTGATAGTTGGGAAATATTATTATTATTATTAATATTTTACAAGAAGTGACTATAGGTATAATAAGTACAGTATTAACAAGTAACGTAGATCAAAAGTTCAAATATCTACATATAATGGCTATTACATCACCCTTCTTTACTGCCAACAATTTAACCCTTTCCATACTCAACATTTTATAATAAGTATAAAAGAGCAGAACCAGCTGCCATATTTCGCGGTACCCATTTGCAAGCTGAGAACTGAGAATAAACTGCCTCAAGAAGAATGATGGTCAATAAAAACTAGTACGAAACATAATGAAAGAAAACATAAGACGTACGGTAAACAAACCGAACATTACATTTTATAACCGCAGGGAAACTTGGGAATAAGCATCACCGCAAACTGTCAAACTTTCTTGACAGTCGCTTAAGGCTTAAGATGTTCTTATAAAGTTTGTTATCTGAAGAATTGGACTAAGTGTCGGGCCCTCGTTTGAAAGGCTCTCCACGTCCACGTAGATTCTACCTACTTAGACATTTAGGTACACATTATACAGGGTGGATTTTTTGTGACGGGGATTGAAAAGACGGGGTGGGAATGGTCATAAATTGCAACTAAAAATCTAGAATTTTCTGAGCGCAAACATAAGAATTACGTAGAGATACCGAAAGTGAAAACTTCTTTTACTTACTTTTTTCAGCTACAAATATAAATTTAAATAAATTTTATTTCTGATAATATAAATACATCACAATTATTTTTTATAAATTTTATAAATAAGTAGGTATACATGCTATAATATGATACAGGTAGTATGTTTTCCAATATTATCATATAACTAATTTAGAATTACCTATTATTTATTTAATTAATTAATATTCTATTAAAGAAAATACAACCAATAATCACAAAAAACAATACAAATAAATTATCATTTAACAATTATATAAAGTGTTAAACGTCAATAAATAACCCGCCCCTGATCGTTCCCGGTGCAAAAGTGCCCATAACACTGGCCGCATTCTATTAAAGTATATTTTTTTAAATCAATTTTATACTTACAATTAACATTCTCTATTCATTGTTTTTCTTTCTGCATACTATATTATTATTTTTACAAAGTTATCATGCTTCTTTAAAATATTAATTTTTATATAGTAGTGGTTGTTATTACTTCAAAATTATGTTATTAATTTCAATATTACATTTTCATGATAACAATTTAACCTTCGACTTCGGTAACATTATTATCAGCTTGCCCTCTGGCATAAGCCTCCCCCTAAAGTTTCCCATATTTCCCTGTTTACTGCTCTTCTTTGCTATGTTATTGTTGCTATTGTTAGATGTCATCTTCCCATCTCACTTTTTAACGTCGTTTGCACCCTACCCAAAACAAAAAGTTTTGCCCGTGTCGATACGGAAATGTATGGTGATTTCTGTCATTACTAGTACCTACGCATACCTTAAAATGTTTCCATGGGTTAAGTGAAAATGAACCCCGGGGCCCTGGAACGCAAGGCAAAGAACGCATAAACGAGTGGGTTTTAGTCAGTAATAGTCTGACACGCCCTCGCGCCCCGCCCAAGGGCGCGAGATGTCATTAGATGATTTCCCACCTAAAAAAAAATACCTTAAAAGGTTTCATAGTCTTTTGATCCCTACATGATATAGGATCGTTAGGCATTAAAAATGGTTTTTTGTTGTATATCCAAGTAAAATATATTAACTAATAAGCCCACTTTCTACCGATCATGGATCTCGGATCTTAGTCTCAGCAATAAAAAAAAATATTTTGGTGAACATTTCAATATTAATTTTAAAATATATTCAGTCAGAAAAGTATCGGGAATGGATGATTTGTTTATGGTTCCAAATTCAAATTTTTGTTTTTTTTATGTTGTTGGTAGATTGGCACAACTGGTTTCCATTTTGGCGCGGAGTTTAAGTTGCATCTGTTATTTATATTAAATACAGTGCTGTTTTAGTTATATCATAATTATCTAGTGTGTATTGCGAATTTCATAATGGACAAAAACATCGAACAAAGAGTATGTCTTAAATTTTGCATCGCCAATGGAATTTCGTGTTCGGAGTCACTGAAAATGTTACAGAAGGCTTACGGTGAATCGAGTTTATCAAAAACACGTGCTTATGTGTGGTACAAAGCGTTGTGTGGTACAAAGCGAGTGAACATCGCAAAAGTGAAGGAAATAGTGACTGAAAATCCTCATTCAACTTTGAGAAAGATAGCCGCTGAACTTTCTGTATCTCACGAGTCGATCCGTACCATTTTAACTAATCATTTGACCAAAAAGGCCAGATTTGTGGAAAGAAAATTCTTGGATTTTGCACCACGATAATGCGCCTTCGCACAAGGCTATTATTGTGAACAAATTTTTGACCAAACACCCAACAAATACCATCGAGCAACCACCATATTCACCAGATATGGCTCCAGCCGACTTCTTTCCTAAACTCAAATTACCACTTCGTGGCACCCGTTTTCAATCGGTAGAAGACATAAAGGAGAATTCACGGCGAGAACTGAACTCAATTCCGGAAACAGCATTTAAAAAATGTTTTGATGATTGGAATATTCTTTAGCGTAAGTGTTTGGTTTCTGAAGGAGCATACTTTGAAGGCGATAAAATAAATTTGAATGAATAACAAACATTTTGTGTATTATTGATCTTTTCCCGGTACTTTCTCCACAGAGTAGTAGTATAAAATATAGGTAACATTTTTGCAAAAAGCGCAAACTGTCGGTTACGACGTTCTTCTTGATAAGTCTCGACGTAATAAAGCTGTATAATTTGAATGTATGCGCCCCAAAAAGTTTAGGGTTAACCCTAACCCTTATCAAATAGGTAATAAATAGTTCAGAAAAGGTACGGATTTTTCTGCCTACCAGAAAATTCCATTAAGAGCGTCGAACTCGAGATTCGTTTTCATTATTTTCATTTTTACAACCACTCTTACACAATTGTGACGTTATTACACATCTTTCTCTAGATATTTTGGAAAATCTTGTGGATATTATCTAGGTCTTTATTGTAATCAAATCACGTGTTAAAGCGTGTGTTAGCTTTCTTTAAAAATAAATAAACTACTCCAGTATAGACTTCTAAAACACTGCCATTTTGCGAGAACTTTGAGCCCTTCTTAACCCATTCAATGCCACCTTTTTTTAAAGACTACTGACCAGGTGCCACCAGCTTTTATTATGTATTGTGGTTGAAAATATATTACTTATGATGTAATTAATAAAAATATTAATAAATATTGTTGATAAATACGAAAAAAAACACCAAACGCATATGGTGCGTAGGTGGCATAAGGTAAAAAAATTTTTTCGAGAGATCCGAGAACGCACCTTTGAGAGTATATAGTGGATGGCTTTATGCAAGATTCGAAACATGAACAAAGAATCTAAATTAGGGTGTAGGTACAAAAATAAAAATACTTATATTAATTTAAATCAGTCTTTTAATTTCTTCTCGTAATTTATATTATAGCTCTTTGGTGAAAAATATAATTATAACAAATAATCAAAACTCTTAAAGTTACATTTGCAGTGAATGAATCAGTGTATATTTTATATGGGAGAGGCCTATGCCCAACAGTGGACGTCCAATGTTAAGTGACAATCCAACCAAGCGACGACCTCTATTATTGTTTGCCATACTTGCACAGTAAACAAAAGACCTAGAAAAGACGAAAAGACTAGTGACTTTAAAAAAATTAACCATTTAAATTTAAAAATAAAACCGTCGGTGAATAACGTGTAGGTTATAAAATAATAAGTTATAATAGCAGTAGTAGGTACTATTTATGTTACAACAAATCTAAGAAGTACCGTTTGACATTTCACAGTTTTCTATGAAAATAGCTTCCTAAAGCCATAACTCTATTACGAGTCCTTTCTGTTACCTTTTCCGTAAAATCATTGAATTATGAAGCTATTTTTATTTTATCACAAGTTAAACAATTTTTAATCAACAAATTAAAATTCAAACGTATTACGTTTACAACTATCAAACGGTACTTCTTAGATTTAACGATCCTTAGTGACTGATTAATATCGATTTATAACACCATCCACGAACAAAGTCATTCATAAATGCCACTGAACGCACCATTATCGTTGGTATATTTTGAATTTTAGATAATATCCAAAATATTATAGGCAGCCTTAAATTAACGTTCTTGTGATAATTAAATGATTAAATTTGATTAAACAATGGTATTTACTTACTTGTTATCCCATAAATCACTGCAAAAACTTGATTCAAATTACCGGCAAAACTTACAGTACAAAAACTGACGTCAATTCAAATATGACGTTGTCTATTGCTACTCTATCAGTGTTGCTGTATCAGAAATATAATCTAAATTGAGTTTAGTAAAAAAATGGCAACATTTAATGAGACGCACTATGAAAAAAATATGCTTTAGTAAGACATACACGAAACGCATACGGGTGCGTTGTAGGCACACAAATAAAAAACATTAAAACGCACCCGAGTGCGTTACTGGCATGGAATGGGTTAATATACTTATAAATTGAAAAAGTAAAGAAAATGTAACTATAGAAACTTTGCAATTTAATTGAGATTCTGAATGATGATTTTTTTTTTAATAAAAAAAAGGTTTTAAGGTTTTTAAAAAAACATGTATTCCCTGGAATAAGTTTTGTGAAATATTCGAGTAACTGACGGAATTACCGAATGCTAACAGAGCGTTCAGGCATTATCTCTCTTTTTTTACGTAGCCTCTTTATCAAATATTACGTTGGATGAAACAACAAGCCAGGGATATCAGGAATATCCTGAAATTCAATATCGATAAATATTATCGACCATCGCGTTCGACTCGCATGCATGCGTGTGCATTGAATGCTTCCAAATAACAAGTGTTTACAAGTGTATGCTCCGCATAATAGGCGGAGCAGCATTTATGTGTGCTATTAGAAATTGATTTAGTGTAGCTGCTTTCTTCTTAGTGTGCGTGTGCAAATTTTAAATGTATGTCGTAAATACACTATTTGTGAATGTTGTAATTATTTTGGTGGGAGATAAGCGGCATCACTAGGACTCCTTACTAATCGGCAATGAAGGCATATCTCCGGATATCTATGCAACAAGCTTTTAAACCATGTTCACGTTGACGATGACGAGTGGAGAAGTGCCCTCTTAAGTTTCATCCTTACTCAAAATCAATACTGCTGATTTATTCTAAGTATGTCTTGATTCGTGATATTGATGTTCGAAAGAGTTACCGTGGCCCTGAAACGCAAAGTTTAACTGGGGTGGGTATTAGTCAATAAAAGACGAATACTCTCTCCCACGTCCAGAGTGATTTAATGGTGCCACCTTAAAAAAACCGGGCTAGTCGGACTCGCGCACTGAGGGTTTCGTACAAACTTTACAACAACTTACCTATGAAAACAATTCAATTCCCGAAACGAGTTACGAAGATTTTTCCGAATCGCAAAAAAGTACTATGTGGAATAGTGAAAAACACTCAAAGCAGTCACAGACCCGATTTTAATGAAAAGTAGATCCCGTTAGGCTAAAGACCATTTATTTAATCTTAGAATGTACATATATTCTATGAACAGCTTTATGTTTATCATAGAAAGTAGTAAACAAACGCAGGTGCAAGAACTGTGAGAAAACTGCTTAGTATCTGTCAAACTAAAACTGGAAAGTTATATTGTGCCGTCAGTTAACTACAAACTGTCAAACTTTCTTGAACATCGGTGGTTTATTACTACAGAAACATACTATAAAATGTAATAACTCTAACTTTAAAAAGGTTTTTTAATGATTAACGTGAAAATGGAATGCGTTTTGTGAATAACATAATTGAAACTGTCACGACTATAATACAACAGCAGTTTACAAAATCGGTTGCGCACCCAGGTAGGCCGCTGCAAACACAACTTGGCGAAATGGGGTTTTATAGACCCATCGGATACTCAATGTGACTGTGGTGCTCCTGTTCAAAATATGACCCACACGTTAGAATGCCCTAAGTGCCCATACACCGGCACTTTGGAGGATTTGATGAGTACCACCGATGCTGCTAGACATGTGACATCCACCAACACGCACTGGGCCCGCGTGGTGGATTACGGCCCATTCCCTCTCCTAAAGAGGAGGCCTGAGTCCCAACAGTGGGAACATTATAAGGCCGACTATGCTATGCTATGCACCGATGCTGCTATTAGGGGCTTCCTTTTCGAGGTACATTTTCATACAACCGCTCTTACGTGATTATGATATTATTATACACCTTTCTTTAAATATTTTAGATACACAGCTATCTTGTGGATATTACTTAGGCTTCTATAGAAACCAAAACATAAAACTAATCTAGTAAAGACCTCTGAACATCTGCTATTTTACGTGAAATTTGGCCCTCCTTAATGCACTCATATATTAAAAAATATAAAAAAGTACATCAATAGAAGCCTTGCACATTTAATCGAGATTCTGAATGACGACAATTTTTCTGAAAAACTTTTAAGAGTTTAAAAAAAAGACGCATTTCCTGGAACAAGTTTGTGAAATATTCGAGTAAATCACGGAATTACTGAAAGCCAACAGAGTTTTGAGTGAGAGTGAGCCAATGACTAGGTAACGGTTGCGGGAGTCCGATGGATGCGAGACGCACAGGACCGTTCATTGTGGCGACACTTAATTGGGGGAGGCCTATATCCAGCAGTGGACGTCTTTCGGCTGAAATGATGATGATGATGATGAACAGAGTTTTCAGGCGTTATCTCTCTTTTTTTTTGCATTGACTCTTCATCACATATCGCGTTGGATTGCGTTAGATGAAGCAAAAAGCTTTTAAATCATACTCGATGTTGACGATAGGCGAGTGGAAAAGGACTCTCTTAACATAACCACCTACTGAGCCCAAACAGTTTAACGAGTAAACACGATATAATAGTTTAAGTATTTTCTTTTTACGGGAGTATTGTCCTTTGGGGTGATATCCTATTTTCACACAAGCAATATCGCTGTCAGAAGCTATAGTGTCAAATATAGAAGTATTTCATTTGCATGTCTATGAATTTAGCTATCAACATAGTTATATCTAGCAGCGAGTATCCACCCTTACGTTGTTGACACCTTTACGGTCCGGACTAAGCGTTTCGCTTCGACATTTAGACCGCGTACATCGAAGGGCTAAACTAATTTGCCTGCAGTGGTCTTCCCGTCCGATTATAATTTAGGTTTCTTCAAGGCTAGTATTAGTATTATTTTTTGAGTAGGCTCTTAATAAATTAGTTTGATTTACCGTCATCGTTTACATCACTGCTTCAGGTCAGTAGTCAGGTGGTTGATCAGGTGGGATCGCAGTCAAGCACTAGTTTATATCATTAAAAAAAAAACTTATGTCTTTTTATTAAAAATCCCTTTTCTTTAACATCCGTATTTACAAGAATAATAACAGTTATTAAAATGCATAAATGCAAGACAAAAACAGTAGGTATGTTTTCCTTATGCAAAATTGCGTTTTCCTTGACTTCTAAAAATAGTTCTTAGTATGTTACTAACATATAACAGTAAATAAAATTGTATCTAGGGACAATCGAGAATTAAGCTAGAACTACATTAGACCGACGCACACGTGTAACACGCCTGATTTGTACGTAGAACGACGTCGCGTGGCGTCGCGTGGCGTGGATCAAGTGTAGCTCTACAAGTCTAGTTTCCATATAAAATGCCCAGACGCGCCCAGATCGGCGTGTGTGGCACGCGTGTGCGCAGTGTAGTTCTAGCTTTAATGTTCTCTCGAAAAGCGCCTTAAGTCCTTATATTCAAATGCTGGACAATATCACACTCCATACAAATATTATAAAGGCAAAAGTCATTATATATCCACCTTTACGTTTTTGAAACTTTAACGGTCCGGACTAAGCGTTTCGCTTTGTCGTTTATACCGCGTACATCGAAGGACTGGAACAATTTTCCTGCTGCGGTCTTCCCTTACAACTATAATTTTGGTGTCTTCAAGGCTAGAGTGAATAGGCTCTTAATGAACTAGTGCGTCTCACCATCAATGATTGCATCACATTTTACCATCAGGTCAATAAAAAAAAAATAGGTTTTTGAGTGTTAATGTAGGTATGTTTGTTACATCTTCACGTTTGAACGGAATTCGATGCAACTTAGTACATATCCAGACCATGTCATGAAATAGCACATAATATGATACTTTTTATTCCGGGAATATGTTTCCTGGCTATAATATTCTACTATCACACGAGCAAAGTCGGTGGTAACAGCTAGTTTAAAATAAAACCACATAGGAATATTTTTTTACTAGTTTTCCTCAGCGACTTCGCTCACGTGAAAGTAAAAAATTAACCAAAGGGAATATACTCCTAGAATAAATCTTACGTCATATTCCAGGACATGGCCTACCCGTGTGCCAAATTTCATTTAAATCCATTCAGCCGTTTGTACGAAAAAGAGTAACATACACACATACAGTCGAACACAGGATGAACTTGCTCATCCTCGCGGTTAGTCGTATCCTATGGAACCTACTTCAAGTACTTAGAACTAGAAAACCAGCGTCAGGCACTAGTTGTCTGACATTCATGCTGAACTGGACCTATTTTGGTGCAGCCGTGAGGCACACAACTACATTTTTGCTTCTTTTTTTATCTTTGTTTCGTGTTTACCCTATATTGTGTTTGTGCCTTGTGCTGTACCAAATAAATTCTTTTTCTTTCTTTCTTTCTTTACTTGAAAATTATAGTCCTAGAACATGGTATATCCATGATATTGTATTGTATTATCCAAAATCGTTCAGCAGTTTATAAGTAATTTAGTAACAGACATCTTTATAATGTTGGCCATCAATCGTATAGATATTACGATGTTAGTAAGAATTTTTTGTATCCACGATTCACTTATCTACTTTCAGATAATCATGCAATACATTGTTAGTAAATACTGCTGTTTGAAGTCTATTCATTTACCGCGTTTTTCCTTTATTTCTAGACTCTCATTGCTTTGTATATATATGTCCAATAAAAACCAGCATAAATCAGTGTCAATGTTACAACCGTGAAACGTAACAACACAAAAATACACAATGTCTATGAACATGCAACAGATGAAGAAATCTACAAACGTATAGACAATTATGAGTTTTAGTATAAGCTCATAATATGCCAGGATATGTTTTAAACATTCTAAATTTAAACTGCAAAATGTCCACGGCAAAAAAAAAACAATAAATGAAGCGAATAAAAAAAGTAAAATCGTCTTGCAAAATTGATCAAGTGTTTTATAAATATTTACATATAAACGATACCGTAGTCCAAAACGAAGCGACAAGAGTTACTGACGATTTGGACACATTGTCCGAAAATTTTGAATATTTTTTCACTGACGATTCGGACACCATAAAATTTATTGAAGCTATTTAATACAGTCAGATAAAAATAAGTCTTAAAATATAATATTAAAAAAAATATTACTCGAAGTTGCCACCTTAAATCCAGCCTAAAATAGTTTTAGTAATGCTTTTTTCCCTTAAATTATATTTTAAAACTTTTAAAACATTGTGTGTCCGAATCGTCAGTGAAAAACATATTGAAATAAAAATTGGTCAATTTGGACACTGTCCGAATATACTGTGTCCGAATCGTCAGTAAATCAGCGACCAGACCCTTAAATCATCAAAGAAAATCAGACTTACCATCTTCGAATTTTGTTTACAATTTACACACATATCAACGACCATCTTGCAAGAGAACAATTGTAGAATAAAAAATTCTCCTTTACCTAGCTGTGACGTATAATCCATTGTGTTGCTTTAATTGCTCGACAGTCGTTCCATGGCGACGTTTCGTAAGGCGGGAAGGATGGGAGAACGTGCACGTGACGCGTGGTGCTTCGCCGGTGGTCGCACCGAAACTGCGGGCCCGCCCAGCCTCCTCGCGGGATGAGGCTTGGGGCAGATATTTGCCCTTACAGTTAGGGTGACCGTGATTTAGGAACACTTAGGATTGTATAGGTATTTTTTTTTAAGGTAGAAATTCATGCATTGACTTCTCAGCCCTAGGTTGGAACGAGAGGGCGTGTCAGTTTTACTAACTAATACAAACAAACCGGCCAAGTGCGAGTCGAACTGGTACACAAAGGGTTCCGTACTATTAACCAGCTATAAAAACCGCAAAAAAAAAAAAAAAAGAACAAACGTGCTGTTCTATGGGAGCCCCCTTAAGTATTTATTTTATTCTGTTTTTTTAGTATTTGTTGTTACAGCAGCAACAGAAGTACATCATCTGTGAAAATATCAACTGTCTAACTATTACGGTTCATGAGATACAGCCTGGTGACAGACGGACTGACAGACAGACAGACGGACGGACAGCAGTCTTAGTAATAGGATTCCGTTTTACCCTTTAGGTACGGGAACCCCAAAAAAATTTTATTGGTACCAGAATATAATTCCAAGAAAATAGGCACAGTTATCGCAGAACTTCCCAAACTAAGCTATAGCTTGTATTTTGGGGCACTGTGTTCAGTCGTTGTTACCATTTGGCTTCTAATAATAATATAATTTTTAGCGACATCAATGGCGTCACATAAGAACTAATTCTGCATCGCGCAATCAAAGTTCTCTGCTCGATTAGAACATCCCGAAATTATCTATCGGGCAGTAGCCCACCAGACATAACATCCCGTCTAGTTGGAGGATCCTCCCTTTTCAACGGAGGTTTGCGGGACTTTACTCTCTGTTCCGCCTACCTCTACAAATTTATTTATTCAAATAACTGAGATCCATACATCTTATAAACTAATAAACAATAGTAAGCAGGGTCTTTGTCCGATGTACTAATTTCTACATGAGACCTCAAGATGCTGTGGCGACCTCCACGCAGCTGACTGATGAATGATGCGGTCTTTTTTTGCCAGCTAGCTGCGAAACTATCTGTATGCTAAAACTCATTGAGGTTCTTCATTTGCTTTTTGCTTTTCAGTACCACGGTATCCTTTTAAAAATTCCCCGTGGCCGGATTGTGGAGGGTTAGTTCAGTTTCTTGTTTTAACTGGTTTTATTTTTGAGCCTTATAGTGTTCTCATTTCAGGGTCTCAAGCCTCCTCTCTCTATAAGATACCGTAATCCACCACGTGGGCCCAGTTTAAATTTGTGGATGTCAAACCTCTTAGAATTTCTGGTTCTAGAAAATAACTGTTTCTTCATGATGTTTTCCTTCACCATTTTGATGATGATGAAAAATACATTCTACAAAGTAAAGTTCCTGCCTGGGTTTGAACCCATGATGCACAACTCGTAATACTGAGCCACTATATACACTCGACGGTATAAAATTGTATGTAAAAATCAAACTATATATAAGGTGTTTTCTAAATATCTGCCATCCTCTTAAGGGGTCATTGTACTCATCATTATAAACATCTTTTACTATGGGACAAACTCCAAAATCGCGAAAATAAAATCAGCTGTTCCCTACTATTTTGGTCACGTGACTCGTCGAAATGTAGGGAACAGCTGATTTTATTTTCGCGATTTTGGAGTTTGTCCCATAGTAAAAGATGTTTATAATGATAAGTACAATGACCCCTTAAGAGGATGGCAGATATTTAGAAAACACCTTATCTATAATTATATATTAATTATTTATAGGTGATCCTTGAGTCCATAAATAAAAAATGAACTTGGGAGTGAGTCGGGCTGACGTTTGAATTTTGTGTGTTTGTTTGAATTTTGTTGTTATTCTGACTGACTTATTACTACTGTTAAGTCAAATAATGGTATTACTGTGAATGAGAGATCAAATGGATCAATTACTAACTGGTCCTTGGACACATAAACAGATAATAACGATACTTACATAAATCAATAGTTGTACGTGTCTCTTGTCATCTTCGAAGTGACGAATCAAATTTTATTACTTCTTAAGGAAAAAAATATGTTATGTTAATAAATCATAATTCCCAGCTTAAGTGGGACTTGGCTGGACATATTATTATCTGCCGCATGCTGTTAAAGTGGTGGAGCAGTAAACATATAATACCTTAAAATCTCACGACGGGTTCGCAGTGGACCACGAAGAAGATGGTTTAGATTTTTTCCTTAGGAATTAGCCAGAAGTGGTACAGAGCCAGAAGCTATGGAAGAAATTGAGTATGGCCTTCACCCAACAGTGGGACAGTACAAAACGATTTGAATAAAATTTTGTGTGTGTATTTGAATGGGTCCATGAATAATTTGAAAATAAAATTTAAACCAGTAGGTGGCGCTGCAAACGGGTTCTTAAATTTTTTATTCCGACGAAAAACCAGCTTTCGGGCAGGACAACGTCTGCTGGGACCGCTAATAAAAATATATTTCAAAAATCTTATTCTTCACTTAAAATACTAATTAAACACCAATTATTATTAATGGACTTTTTACAATTATTAAGGGGCTTAGGGCACCCTGAGTCGGACATGTTAGGTTAGAAGGGAATCCATTCACAACCCAGCCCCAGCCGCCGGGATCCCGATCCCGATTTTCGGCCACCGTAGGCGCAGGGCTGCGGACGCCGAGCAATGGGTAGCTCGCCGTCCGACCTTCAAGTAACCGTCCGGACCGAGCCCAAGTCGTCGACAGTGCGTACTGTTCCACGCGCGTCCAAAGGAGACGTCAGCAAACCGTAGGGGCCCAGCAGGGTCGAAGCCTACTGGGGCCAAGGGTTTGTTTCTGAAAGGAAAACTCGGCGTTGGTATGAAAAGCAACTAAGGAACAGGACTGAATTTTTAGTCAGTAAAAGTCTGACAAACCCTTTTGCTCCGCCCAAGAGCGGGAGCCGTCATTTGATGATTTTCCCACCTAACAAAAAAAATCCCAACCCAGAAGAGCATATTTTAGTCCACAGTTAGTATTTTTGGTGGAACAAAGCCACATTTTGTGGTAGAAAACAGGAAAAAAATTGAGGAAAAGTAAAACAGAATTGAGGAATAGTTAAATACTATAATACTAAACCCCATTAAAAATACATAATAGGCTCTTAATAAAATAGTGCGCTTCACCATCAACGATTGCATCACTACGAATCTGCCATCAGGTGGGATTACAGTCAAGCTCTAGTTCATATATCAATAAAAAAAAACATTTTTGGCTTTTGGATATGTGTTATTACTGACAGGATGACAGTTTGTCCACTAGAGGCTAAAAACAATAGTGTTAGAAGGAGCACGGCTGTTTAACGATTTACCCAAAGAATTGAAGAAATGTGATAATATTAATATGTATACATCAAAATTAAAAAAACATGTATAATATAACATATGACGTCACCAACACACCAGATGTGAATATTACAGTACTTCTAAGCTGTTAATTGTATCTCATTTTAAGTGAACTGTAATTGTTCTTATGAGAATAAATTCTTTAAACCTAAACCTAAAAAACCGGGACTGTCCGGAAAATGTCCAAAGCGCAGAGCCCCTACTCATAATGTAATTAACCGTCAGTTTCGCGTTCCCACAAATTGGTGCTGTTTCCCGCGAGTCCGACTTTTATTAACATTCGAAGCTTTCGAATTGCTCATTATCATTCCCTTTGGAGTTGTCGTAAACGGTTTTGTTAAATCGACCGTTTTGCTCTTAATATTGTCTATATAGTCGACTCGTCGGATTTGTTGCAGTAGATTGTGTTAATTTAGAAGGTGTTAGGATTTTCCTTCAGGACTTCTTTTTTAGGTGGGATAATCATCTAATGACAAATCCCGCTCTTGGGCGGAGCGAGAGATAGTGTCAGACTTTTACTTTTACTTTCAGCGCTGGCCGTTTTGCATGAATGTGTCGCATAATTTAACTTTTTTGTGTAATTTGTTATATATGTATGTTATTATTATCATTTTTTAAGTTATGTGTCATGTTTGTGCAAATAAACTGTTTTTCTTTCTTCTTTACTGACTAAAAACCCACTCCTGTTCCTTCTTTGCCTTTAGCTGACATCTCTCTGAGGCGCGCATGGACCAATACGCGCCATCGGCGACTTGGGCTCGGTCCGGACGGTTACCGGACATTCGGACGGCGGACTACCCATTGCTCACCGTCCGCAAGCCTGCGGCTACGGTTTCTTTCAGGGGTTAACTTTTTTCAGTATATAAAAAATTATACATATATGTTTAAGTTTCTTCTTTGTAATATCTGCCAGCGGCTTCGCCCGTGTTAGAGTAGTAAATAGTCCCCAAGCAACATACTCCTGGGATAAAAAGTATCCTATGTAAAATTCCAGGACATGGTCTATCCGTATACCAAGTTTCATCAAAATCCGTTCAGCCATTCGGACGTGAAGAAGCAACAAACATACAAACTCACTCACAAACTTTCGCCTTTATAATATCAGTGTGATTTGCACTACCCTATAAAAGTATGACTGAGACATGAATGAAACAACATCATCATCATCATTTCAGCCGAAAGACGTCCACTGCTGGACATAGGCCTCTCCCAAGCGTCGCCACAGCGAACGGTCCTGTGCGTCTCGCATCCATCGGACTCCCGCAACCGTTACCAAGTCATCGGTCCACATTATAGGAGGCCTTTCAACGCTACGTCTTCCGGTACGTGGTCGCCATTCCAGAACCTTTCGGCCCCAACGGCCATCTGTTCTGCGAGCAATGTGCCCTGCCCATTGCCACTTTAGTTTGGCGATTCTTCGTGCTATGTCGGCAACCTTGGTTCTCCTGCGGATATCCTTATTCGATCACGCAAGGAAACTCCGAGCATAGCCCTCTCCATTGCCCTTTGGGTGACTTTAAGCCTTCTAATGAGGCCCATTGTAAGCGACCACGTTTCGGAGCAAATGATACATTTTTCATACAAATTCTTTCGATATCACAGTATCTAGTAAGGCTAGGGCAGGGATGTAGGCGGGCCGGCACTAGCCGGGGATCATGGATGGCGTATCAGCTCCCACGATCCCCGGTCCAAGTGTGGGAAGGAACACCGAGGTGGTTTTTAGTCAGTAAGAGTGACAGACCCCTTCGCCTGCCCCAGGCGAAGGACATCCATGAGGATTTTCCACCCCGGCAACAAAAAAAAAAAAAAAGGGATGTTATGAAGCTCCAAACTATCGATAAATCCGAAATAAACAAAATATAATAAGTTTCGAACAGTTTTTGTTAAAGCGCGGTTGTACTAATTTTGGACTTTTTTGAACCTCTGGAAATCCACAAATATAAAAGAAAACACAATGAAAAATTATTTAATTAAAATTAATCGATCAATCGCTGGGTAAAAATCAAAACATGATATAAATTAGTTGGCTCGATAAAAAAAAAACATGAAACTGACCCTAACTTTCGATTTCAAACGTGTATAATTATTATCTACGAGATTACGTCACAAAAATAATTAAAAGTTACATAAAATAATAAAGCTTGTTTTTTAAAAGGGTTTGGCAAAACCAAAAATATTGAACAGTTACAATATTTTTTTTATAAAAATAAAATCGCTATTACGGGGTCGCGTAGTCGACATAGACCCGGGCCACTATCTACAAAAAAGTCAGTGAATACAAGGCGGTCTTAATGACAGTTTACGACAAGTTTTTGTTTGTTTTGCCCGGCCAAACAAATAATAATCTAGACTAATAATGATTTGCGGACGGCGAGTAATGGGTAGCTCGCCGTTCGACCGTTCGGTAACCGTCCGGACCGAGCCCAAGTCGTCGACGGCGCGTACTGTCCCACGCGCGCCTCAAAGAAATGTTAGCAAATCGTAGGGGCCCAGCAGGGTCGAAGCTTACTGGGGCCAAGGGTCTGCTTCTGAAAGGAAGACTTGGCGCTGGTATGAAAGGCAATGAAGGAACAAGAGTGGGTTTCTAGTCAGTAAAAGTCTGACACACCCTCTCGCTCCGCCCAAGAGCGGGGTATGTCATTGGATGATTTTCCCAACGAAAAAAAAAATGTAAAGACTAATAATAGATAATAATTTAATAAATATTAGTTCTAGAAATACAACTCAAAAATCTTGCTTGTATTTTACTTTTCTAATTTTCAAATCTACTAAAAATATCCGAAACTAGCTTATAATCCGAAATAATTTCCTATAATGGACCATATTCTAAACCGGTATAATTAGTATTATTTCTGAATCCGTATTCGTATTTAAATATGAAATTTCATATCGCTTCGATAGAGTACCATCTGTCTACTTTAAAGCGTGTGAAAATGTCAACAGCCACAAGTAGCTCGACTGGTGCAATTAATTAACACCTATTATGGCGAGATAATTAAATTCTCGTATTGTTTTTCTATCTCACCTGATGGTAAGTGATGATTTAGTTGTTAGATGTATAAACAGACGACAAAGTTATTCTATAAAGGTCCCGTCTTTGCCGGCTCAGGTACGGAACTAAAAATACTCTGTAAAAGTTTCGTAAAAATATCAAGTTTTATAAATTAAGAGAATAAAAAGGACCCCTTTTCTACTCGCCTATCGTCAACATCAAGCATGCTTTAGAAGCTTGTTTCTTCATCTAACGCAATCTAACGCGATGTTTGATGAAGAGGAAATGCAAAAAAGAGAGATAACGCCTGAAAACTCAGTTGGCATTCGGTAATTCCGTGATTTACTCGAACATTTCACAAAACTTGTTCCAGGAAATACGTGTTTTTTTTTAAGCCCTTAAAAGAATTTCAGAAAAATTTTCGTCATTCAGAATCCCGATTAAATGTGCAAGACTTCTATTGATGTACTTTTTTATATTTTTAATATATGAGTAGGTACATTATGGAGGCCCATAATATTACCGTGCCCAAAGTTCACGTAAAGTAGCAGATTTTCAGAGGTCTATACTAGTTTAGTTTTACACAAATTTATGTTTTGATTTCTATAGAAGCCTAGATAATATCCACAAGATAACTGTGTTCAAAATATCTAGAGAAAGATGTGTAATAATAACATAATCACGTAAGAGCGGCTGTATGAAATTTACTTCGAAAAGGACGCTCTTAAGTTTAGATATTACAGTACGATTATGCTGTCACCTTTGCTTGAATTGACAACTGTTTCGAACTCGTGAGGATTTGAAAGGGCCCTTTCTGATCCGTCTAACGTCAACGTGATTATGGTTTTAAAGTTTATTGTTTCATCCAATGCAACGCATAAAAAAAGAGAGATAAAAAGGCAACGTGAAAAAAGAAAGATAACGCCTAAACGCTCTGTTGGCATTCGGTAATTTCGTCACTCACTAAAATATTTCACAAAACTTGTTCCAGTTAATTAATTACCTAAACAGCTCGACCTAAAGTGCCTTTTCAAGCCTAAGTGCCTTTTCCTCCTGTCGGCAGCCGGGCACATGTGAGCCGGGTGTGTGAATGCAAAGTGTGAAAGCTTTTCCACGTAGCAGTACTATTAACCCGGCTCAAAACCCGTCCGGTTATACTTATAATTTGACAACGAGTATCAGGTGCCTGTCTGGTTTAATTTTTTTTTTCGGTGGGATATTTTCAAATGAGTCCTCCCGCTCTGGGTCAACCCAGTGCGGGAGGACTCATTTGAAAATATCCATATAATATCGGAGTTCTGAGGTAACAAACATAAAAAAAATGATGATAAAAAATACAACCGAATTGATAACCTCCTCCTTTTTTTGAAGTCGGTTAAAACGTGCGTTTTTTTCACCGCAATGCGCGGCGCTTCCTAGATCTCTATGCGATACAAAAATATTTGCGGTAGACTCACCGCAAATTTGCAGCGAGAGGCCAACGGTGATTCTACCGCATGCGTTTATTTCACCGCAGTGCGCGCACTTCTATGAGACTACATACTTCACAGATTATGCGTTAGAAAAACGCAAGGCAGTGCGCGCAAGGCCTAAACCACTTTTGCGCTGACGGCTTCATAATAACAACGCAATACTATTAAGTTATATGTTGCCTAATGTTAGTGAATACGGGGCAAAAGGGCAAGACACAAAAACGAAATTAAGCGTTAACTTAAAGTTTTGATGGATCCAAAATCACACCAAAATGCTCTGTTTCACCTCAGAGCACCTTTTTTGAGGTACTCGATCGCGTTCAAGTAAACTCCAATTTGTACTTAAACTGAATAAGTGTCATTTGGGCCTTGTTTAATAAAGTTGACCATCCAACAAATCCGACATACCTATATCAAAAAGTGACAAATCAAAAATTAAATATTTTCTTTTTACTAGAGCTTACTGGTGACAAGATATTATAACTAGCTTTTTCTCGCGGCTTCGCTTGCGTTAAATTCGGGGTAACACAGTTCCCCTTTCCTGATTTCGAACACACAAGAGAACTCGGAATAGGGTTGCCAGGTCTCCAAACCGAAAAGCCGGACAGACCAACCAATTTAGCCGGACATTTGAGTAAAATGGCCGACCATTTTTTTTAATGTCAAACTCGATTTTTTATTATAATATACATATTTTTTAATTCTAATGAAACAACAATAAAATTGGCTGCTATAATTGCTAGTCCGCTCCGCAACGCTAGCGATACAAGATCAATTAAAAGGCCGAGCTTCGCCTAATTTGGCCGGACACGCAACTAAAAAGCCTGACACTGTCCGGCTTTACCCGGACGCCTGGCAACGCTAACTCGGAACAGAATATTATTTTAATACGCTACTGTAAACGATATTATATGTCTTTCCATTTGGGAATAGAATGTAAAGATTCTGGGCATTGGGCACACGCGAACATGCTACTATACTCGTACAAATTGTCCATAGGAAAAGCAAACAACTTTAGCGCGATTCAGAATACTATCAGCGCCATCTATCGGAATTCATGAGTAACACTTATTTATGTTTCAAAAGTTGTTTTTTTTTCTTAAAAGCTGATTGATTTATGGTTAGATTAATGTTTTAGTATTGTTTTATTTAATTTGTTTTAATTACTTTATTTTGTTATTCGTTTGTATTATAGAACCTGTACTAATTTTGCGGAGTCTCACACAAATTTCCATCCCCTATTTTAGGGGCTGGGGGAAGATTTACAAAAAAAAATAAGGCAGGTATTTTACGTTGGTAACAAAGAGTCTGTGTACCGATTTTTAGCTTCCTACCTTGAAAATTGCGAAAAGTCCCATATAAAATTTCACCCCCTCTTTTGAGGGGTTGGGGGCAGATTCCCAAAAAAAAAATGATGCACGATTTTTTTGTTAGTCACAAATAGTCCGCATACCAATTTTTAGCTTTCTACATTGAAAATTGCGGAATGCTCCATACGAACTTCTACCCCCCATTTTAGGGTAGTGGGAGGTTAGAAAGAGACAAAAAGTAGCCTATGTCACTCTCCATCCCTTCAACTATCTCCACTCAAAAAAATCACGTCAATTCGTCGCTCCGTTTTTCCGTGAAAGACGGACAAACAAACAGACACACACACTTTCACATAATATTAGTATTAGTATGGATGTCACGAAAATCCGACCATTATCACCGATAGTTGTCAGTTAGGTATAATTTGACTATGGTTTTTTGATAATTGTCGAGTTTTACATGATTTACGTAATCGAAGTCGCAGGCAAAAGCTAGGTAGTTATACATTATAGTTGTCTTCTAGAAATAAATCCTACAATCTATCGCGTAAAAATCCTTTCTTTCATATTTGGATGGATCATACAATACATGCAAGTACCTACTTGCCTTTCTAAGCATAATATTGGTAATAATGACTTTGAAGCAAAACCTCTCCTTCAAAGTCGTTGATTTTCGCATATCTCAGACAATTTTCTCACCTGCTTTAAAGCTATTTGATGATCAGTCTTAGACTAATTACCTATATCATGGAGTGCTAATATTAGAACACTCAAATATTAGCGTCTACATTTTTTGTGTTTTCAATTTACTAAGTCAAAATATTAACTTTGTATGAAATCATTTGAACCAATTTGTTAGTAACTGACTTTACCAGTCATGGAACAAAGTAATAAAATAGATAAATAAATACTTCAATACATTAGTATAAAGAAAAAAATACAAGCAAAAGTACAGTTATCGACTTAGATCATAATAAATAAAATGAAGAAATAAAACTAGAATACCTACATTTATTTTTTTAGCTAAATATAATAACTTAGTAAAATATACTTTAAATTCTAAATTTGAATAACTAGGCAACGAGTAATTGGATAGTTCTGAAATATGAACAGGAGTCTAGACAGTAAGTTGTATATATAGGGTGACTGGTAATTAGTGTACGATACTTAAACACGTGATTGTGCTCATGATAACCAACAACTTTTACTATGGGAACAAACCTGAAATCGCGAAAAAATATCAGCTGTTCAGTACATTAGGCAAACATAAATGTACTGAACAGCTGATATGTTTTTCGTGATTTCGGCTTTGCTCCCTTAATAAAAATTGTTTGTTATCATGAGCACAATCACGTGTTTAAGTATCGTACACTAATTTAGTCACCCTATATATGTGGAATAATTGAAACTATCGTAATCTCGGTAAAATGGAGCTGAGTTTATTACATTGACTATCTCAGCGAAACTTAGGTACTAGGAAGGCTGGCTGACAAGATACATTTGTAGCCAAAAATTGCAAAACATTAAAATGTATTCCCTAAACGCTCTAATCAAATTTAAACAAAATGACCTATTCTGTAAAAACTAAAAGGCCTATTACACTACTCGATATTTAGACTGTCTTAGTTGATGTCGAGTAGTGTAATAATGGTTAGACCGGTCTTACTTGGAACAAAAAATAAGAGTCTGAATATCGTGTGCTGAATATCGCGTAGTGTAATAGGCCCTTAAAAGTTCTTGATCCATCCAAAGATTGTCTGGTAGGTAGATACCTATCGCTGTCGGCGAACTCAGCGATAAGAACGCCATTGTACCCATAGATTTAAGTTTGTGTATAAGTTCTGTTACTAATTTGATTTACAATAAAGTTTATTCTATTCTAAATACGTTATTATTATTATTTATTTATTTATTGCACATCATATCTATTTTCTTCAATGTGTATGGATTTGTTATTAAGTTATTATTGTTTTTAGTTTGTAAGTTTCTGTTGTACAACGCCCTGGACATCCTCTGTAACGTTGTACAAGTGCTTATAAATAAATAAATTTCTTTATAATAATAAGTGTAGGTAGGTACAATAGGCGGTCTTATTGCACACGGCAATTTCACTTGCAACTGGTTAAAATACTTAGAGCAAATTAAAAAAAATGTGGTGTGTGTCAGAGTCCACCTCAGCATGTGCCAGGCAAATATATGAATCTGACGCTAATATTTTGCTAGATCATGGCGGTAACTATGCGAATACCGATAACATGTAGGTAGATAAATCAGTAAAAACTTGAAAAGTTTGGTAAGAATTTATGATTTGCGGTGTTTGAACGATTTGTGAGTAAGTAATTCTATCACAGTGATTAGGTATATACCTATTTCATTACCTATTTTACTATTTTATGGTTTCAGTAGGTACCTATATGAGTAGGTATAAGATAGATTTAATACAGGTAATTATGTGTAGGAATGGTCAAACGGTTAAAACCTACCTATTTGGGCTTTGACGCACTTCGGTAAACGTATTAGGGAAATAGATACTTTTTGCTTAGTTCTAAATTCAATTGTTATTTCATCAATATGCTAAAATATTATACAAAAGTCGATTTGGATTATCTTCTAATTGAAAGTAGCGACATCTGTCGGAAAATACAAGAACTATTTGAATTGTTGCTGTTTTCCTAACAGAAATAGTTCTATTGTCAGCCACAAGATGGCAGTGGTTAAATGTTTCTTTTTGAAATTACTCCTGAATTACGATATGGTATTTGGGCATTTTAGATTTTTTTTACACTAAGCGTTATCGAGAGATGTATTTAACTACCAGCAATTAGTTTGATATCAGGAAAGACCAGATGAAGAAAGATCAAATATGATCAGATGAAGAAAGATCATAGTAAATAATGATATCTGCTTTATGTGAAGTTTTTAATCAAACTGGTTTACAAACCACGATAGATATCTAGATACGTACGTAGGTCGTGTATAGGTAGGTATTATAATATGAATAATACCTACCAATACAGAATAAATTATAGGCACTGAAAAATAATTATAATCGTTTATTTTTAACTGTTATAATTTTTTCAACACACTTGCTCAAAGTGACTATAATTGCACTTCACTTAGGTATATGGCACTTATTGTAACCAAACTGTGACTTTTTGATTATCATTATGCACTAGTGCGATAATGTAGATGTAACCTTTTTGTTAAACCTCTGTTCTCAAAACCAATTTTAAATACGAAAATTCACTTTTTTTTTTGTAGGTGGGAAAATCATCAATCAAGGAAAAGAAAGAAAAGAAAGAAAATAAAGAAAAGGAAGAAAAGAAAGAAAAGAAAAAAAAGAAAGAAAATAAAGAAAATAAAGAAAACAAAGAAAACAAAGAAAAGAAAGAAAAGAAAGAAAAGAAAGAAAAGAAAGAAAAGAAAGAAAAGAAAGAAAAGAAAGAAAAGAAAGAAAAGAAAGAAAAGAAAGAAAAGAAAGAAAAGAAAGAAAAGAAAGAAAAGAAAGAAAAGAAAGAAAAGAAAGAAAAGAAAGAAAAGAAAGAAAAGAAAGAAAAGAAAGAAAAGAAAGAAAAGAAAGAAAAGAACGAAAGAACCTGTATTTAGCACACAGGTATACACAACGGAAACACAGGCACCTTTGTAGACACACACATTATGCTACAGAAACGAACCAGCCCATTATAACTCTGCAAGCGTGCTCCATCGTCGACCACATCATCGCTTACCATCAGGTGAGATGGTGGTCAAACGCGGGCCTATCATTAATAAAAAAAAGATTATGTCTACTGCTGTCATTGCTAATTGAAAACCTTAATAACATTTTTCTCAATCAGAGACTACCTCACACTCAGCAGTCATACGAGCATTAGGGCTATATTTCACCAGGACACCATGACGGCGTGACCAGTCGCCGCTTTCAACAAATATATACCTACAGCTCTTTATAGAATTACTCACCTGGAGTCCGTTTGGTTGCGCAACCAATTTGGCGACGCCACCAACTCGGACGCGTGCACTTAGGGTCCATTTTGATACTGTCTCAGTGTAGTCGACTCTGGTGTCTGTATGGTGTCTAGTTTGGTAGCTTATGGACACCATGGCGGCGCAACTGGTCGCGCCGCCATCGTGTCCCGGTGAAATATAGCCCTGATGCTCGCATGACTGCTGAGTGTGAGGTACTTAGTTCGACTCTCTGGTTAAGAAAAATGTTATTGAGATTCGAATTGATGTTACAAATTCTTTTTCTTCGTCGTCGATTTAACTCCGACCTAAGGCCGTTGAAAACGATTCATCTTTTTTATTTTAGTGTACCAATAATAATCTTCACCCAAAGATTTAGTTTTTTCACAAAGCTCCCTTTAGGAGTGTCTTCATAGGAACAACTGACTCTTTTTCGTCACGGTAGTTCCTTTAAAAGGACTAAAGGAACTACTTACCTGACGACAAAAATACAAAAATATTACATGATTAGTACATTTCAATCATTCCCGTTACTATTTTCACAATTGTACATAATTCTAGGTGATTTACAAAGTGATTCTTGTAAGGATATGAATATAATTTATGCGTTCATATCAAGCTTATAAAATTTTATTAGAATGAATTACTTCCCGAAAACCAGAATGAAAACCAATACTGTTCAGAAACAGGATCCCTCAAACCCCCTAGTTCCTTTTAACAGCTGATTACCATATGAAAGGATTCTATCCCCCTTTCTAGTTCAAAATAATCAGTTTAAGTGTCACAGTTAAACTAATTATAAAACACAACAGACCAGCCGCTGGCATCGATGACCCGACCCATATTCTGTTCACGACACCGCTTTAAGAAGATCTTCCTTACCTCCCCCAGACGGAACCATTCGGGAGTGGATAGAGAACTTTAGTTTAATAGTACAGGTCAGGGTATGTTGGTTCTGTTGTGTGACGTCTATCGTACTCTGGTTTATTCCTGACGTGACCGCAGACTACGGTCCATGTTTTGATTTTGTATTTATTTTTGTACGATTGCTACACAATGGATGCGCTAGTGAGATAGTGGGCTAGTGGTTGTGGTTGGCGACCTTGAGGGCCGGAGTTTCATAACTAGAGTAAGGAAATACTCAAGAAATATGTAACTCTCGATCTCGATATTAGGTCTATGCAAACCACATCTAGACTGCATTGTAGTATTGCTAGGTGTCCCAATTTGCGCAGGATGTCCCGATTTTCAGGGGTCAGGTGAGAGGTCTCAATTTTTCACTAACTTCTTAGTCAGTTAGTTGGCTAGCTGCTTTTGACTATCAAACTTTTAAGCTTATAAGTTTCGTACTTCTGTATGAATGGTGAAAACAAATCTTAGCTTTTCTGAGGTGCAGTGCAATTTTTATTTAATTTTGAGGAAACGGCCTCATTTAATTTTATTACCCGCGCTAGGGAGCAGGCAGACTTAGACTGTTTATTGTCCATTATAGCAGCTGTCCCGATTTGAATACGTAAATCCCGATTATTTTCGTCTCTCGTCCCGAATTTTAACTTACTAGACCTGGCAAAACTAGTACTAGACCTCACTTCATATTGTCGTAGACATATTGTAAACACTGTCGTGAGCCACGTCACCGTTTACCACTATTTAGACTAGGACTACATTATAAATCAAGTCCTAGATACCAAATCCATATTTCGGAAAGCCATGCTGGGTTGGTTTTAACATAAGGTACAGTTGGTGCACCGGGGCCAGAGGTATACCAAAGTACACCAGACACTTTTAGGAGTTTTCGTAGCCACATTGTAGACAACGTCGTAGGCCATTTTGTAGACCACATTCCAGTAATTATTTAACACATTTCAGGCAACAGCGGTAGCGTGAGCCACGCCGCTCTGTGGTCATAGCATAGTAGCATAGTCGACCTTATAATGTTCCCACTGTTGGGACTCAGGCCTCCTCTCTAGGAGAGGGAATGGGCCGTAATCCACCACGCGGGCCCATTGCGGGTTGGTGGATGTCACATGTCTTCCGAATTTTTGGTTCTAGGACATGCCGGTTTCCTCACGATGTTTTCCTTCACCGTTTTGAGAGCAGTGGTGATGAAATAAATTACACAAAGTAATGCGCCTGGCTGGGTTTGAACCCGCGACCTAGAACTCGTAAGTCGGGGCCGTTAACATAATTTAATTGGTCATAATATAAAGCTAAATAGTTTTTTTGTTAACGCGCTAAACTCAGAAACAAATTATAGCCTATTTATCGAGAGATTCTGTAGGCTAAATAAAATCACGATACGACCACGTGGGATCTACGATCAAACATCAGATCGATTTACCTTTTCTGGAGGTGAAAATTATCAAGCAACTCCTGCCGCTCTGGGTGGAGCAAGAGGAAATATCAGACCTTTACTGACTACAACCCACCTGTGTTTCTTTAGTTACTCTTTGCGGTCCAGGGTCACGGTTATTCTTTCAAACGATCCCGCAGCCCTAGATCGATATACTTACTATATTTAATAATTATATCTAGCCTATAGTATCCCACCACTGGGCTAAAGCCTCCCTCGATTCCTTCCTTCGTTCCCCGCTCTGAGACACTTCTTGCCAAATCCTAAGGAAGACATCTAAGTCGTCCTGCCCAGGAGCGCCGACTACGTAGGTGCTCGGGGGCTCGAGCACCCATGAGAAGTAAACAGTGGGTGCCGAGCACCCCTGAGAATAGACATCAAGAAACAAATCAGTAATCGCTTTTTAGGGATGGGCGTTTTTTCATTACCTGACGACCCGTTAAGCGCAGTGGTTTATAGCGCCGGTGGAGACGCAAGGTTCGATTCCCGCACCAACACAAATGTTTGTTATTGAAACAGATATTTGTGTTGGGTCTGGGTGTTTGTGGTGACGGCCGGCAGCATCGCAATCCTGTGAAGACCGCAGAGGGCGTTGGCGTCAGGGCTATCAGGGGGTATCGCACGATCTCCTACGAGGCGGGTTGTGCTCTGGCCGGATCTCCGCCCTGGGAACTGCAGGCGAGAGTCCTCGCCTCACTGTACCGGTGGCGCGAGGAGATGAGGACGCGGGGTGGTGAACCGATGCAGCGCGAGATCGAGCTGCGTCGGTCTCAGCTCCGCGAGGTCATGGTGGCGGAATGGCGGGACAGGCTTCTGCGCCCTGCCTCGCCACCGTCGATGCGATCCGACCAGTGCTCGACGAATGGCTCGGGAGGAAACACGGCTCCCTGTCGTTTAGGGCGACGCAGGTGCTCTCGGGGCATGGCTGCTCCGGGAAGTACTTGTGTCGCATAAACAGGGAGCCGGACGCTCGGTGCCATCACTGCACCGACTGTCGGGAGGACACGGCGCAACACACACTGGCAGAGTGTGCCGCATGGGAGGAGCAGCGCCGTGCCCTTGTATCTGTAGTGGGCCCCGACCTGTCGCTGCCGGCCGTCGTTCGTTCGATGGTCGGGGGCGCCGAGTCGTGGGATGCGGTGATCTCCTTCTGTGAAGCCGTAATTTCGCAGAAGGAGGCTGCGGAGAGGAAGAGGGAGGCCGTGGCCACTCTCCCGTACACTTATAAAAAGTCAGAAGCTAGTGCACGGTTCCAAATTGGTCGTTTCCTATGGAGAAGAACCGGCAAGAAACTCCATTATGTTTTGTACGCGATCTGTTAGTTTAACACCTCGTATACTGCGCTCCATAGCATGTTGGCAAACCTTAAAGCTAGAACTAACACGCCGTGTAACACGGCTGATTTGTACGTAGAACGACGTCGCGTGGAGTGGATCTAGTGTAGCTCTGCAAGTCTAGTTTCCATATAAAATGTATGGAGACCGACGCGCCCAGATCGCAATGTGTGTCACATGTGTGCGCAGTGTGATTTTCTACCTTAGCTTTGGACTCAGTGTGTGTTTAGTAATGTGTTTAATATAGATAGGTAAGTACCTATTTACTTGATTTATTGACGTATTGGACAGTTACTACCTATTGTTTTCATAATTGCAGCTGCTAATGCAACAGACCATTCACCTGTTATCTATGATTGTGATTAAGTAAGTGTTAGGACTTAGCTTACAAGATAAGATTGTTTATTACTCAAGAGTCATTAACTTATCAGGCAGAAAACAACAACATTTTAAGTAGTATTGTAAGTTGGACAAGAATACAATAAATTAAACTTTAATTTACTTACTTTCATATTTTGTAAAATGATGAATGATTTTTACTTTGTAAATAAATAAATAACACTGTACCATGTCAATAGTTTTTGTCAGTTTAAACTATATGAGGTCGGTGTTTCCTACCTTACTACCCTGAGAAGAAACACCGAAACAAAATCTGAGTCAAAGTCTCTTAAAGTCTATATAATACTTATTGGTGCTATGGGTACGAGAACCATATATGTTCTCGTGCTTTTTTCAAAAAAGTGGTGACACCCTATCACTCACACACTACACTCAGATCTATGAGTTTTACTTTTTTAGAATTTCCGAGAGACTTCCACTGCCGAACATAGGTTTTCCCTAAGTATAGCCTACAATGACCGATCCTGTGCGTCTCGCATTCATCGGATTTTCGCAACCCTCACCAGGTACTCAGTCCACCTTGTAGGAGGCCTTCCAAAGCTGCGTCTTCCGGTATGCGGTTGCCACTCCTGCACCCCTAGCCAAGTTGATAATCTGCAATCGTTAACGCTAGTCGAAATGTATAGGAATGACATCATCTCAACGTTAAGTCATGTGGTCAGAACAAACGAATAGAAAATTTGTAGCCAAGTTCACATCGTTCAAAATGATAGAATGAATTGTTATCGTTTCTACAATGTTCAACGCTACATCCTTTGTTATTGTAGAACGACATTATAGAACGAGCGGCCGACTCAGGCGTGTCAACATGGCTACCAACTTATCGTTTTCTACAATTGCCGACACCGAGGCATTACCGATTGGAGAACGGAATTCGACACGAAACGGTTGTAACTTGGCTAGGGGGGCTGAACTTTTCGGCCCCATTGACCATCCATTCTGCGAGCAATATGTGTAGTACTGCCACTTCAATTTGTTTATATGTACTATTGATGGTTTTGGTCCTATTTTCTGGTATTGTATAGAGCAAACCACTCACAACTCGGGTTAAAAGGTCGCGACCGATGACCGCGGGGCACTCCATCTACCTGCTCTGAAGATATCACTGACACTCTTTAAATAACTTAAGTATATTAAAAGATGACTGAAAGCTTTTGTGACTATTTTTAGGACTGAATTTTTACATAATACAGTTCAGTTACTACATCTATAATTTCTATCTATAGTTAGTCATTATCTAGTCTGATGGCTAGGTGCGGCTTTGGCGTAGAAAATTCTAAAGTAGGCACGTGACAAAAGCAATCAATTTCTGTTTTTATATCCCGCAGAAGGGTTAAGACCTTTTCGCATAACGAGAGCATTGATCCATTGCAATCGAAGCAATCGTATCGAATAATATCAACATTTTAGTTTTTCTACTTTTTAGGATTCCGTACCTCAAAAGGAAAAAACGGAACCCTTACAGGATCACTTTGTTGTCCGTCTGTCTGTCTGTCAAGACCCTTTATCTCGGGAACGCGTGGAGATATCGATTTGAAATCAAAACCATATATTCAGGTCTGCGCTACCTTGAAGCTGTGAAAAAAATCAAACTGCCTACCAGTTTGATTTTTTTCTCAACTTCAAGCTTTTTTTTACAACATAAACGGCTGTATCTTTTTTTCTCGTTAACTTACAAGTTTGGTTTATTCACAGCTTCAAGAGTCTGCAGACCTGAGTATATGGTTTTGTGTTGCTCCAAGATCTGGTAGACCATATCCTGGAGTAACACATAGGATCATTTTTATTTCGAGAGCATGTGTGAGAGTGAGTGCTAGACACTCACTCTTACGTTGTTAACACCTCTACGATCCGGACAAAGCGTGTCGCCTCATCGTTTATACCGCGTACATCGAAGGATTGGAACAATTTGCCATCATCTACTGCTTAGGCTAGAAAGAGCACAGAGAGCTGTACTCAAAGTCATGGCGCACAAACCAATTCGGTTCCCTACACATGAACTCTATGCTCTTTGCAAAGTTCCTACAGTAAGACATGCCTTTATCCTCAACACCATACTGCGCAAACACTCAGAACTTGAATTCGTCCCTGATAGTAGTTTGCAAAGTCGCAGGGCGAATAGAGTCTGTCGGACAGAATCCTCTAGTGTGGTGTTGGTGAACCGACAGTATCACTTTTTTGGCCCTGTCTTATATAATAAAATAAATAAGATACTGAACATCTATCCACTTACCTCACGGGAATGTAGAATACTCACAGATAAATGGCTCCATACCTTAACCTATGATAAGTTGGAGAACCTAATAAAAAACTAAAATCTAAAAAACAAAACAAACTTACATCTAAATTTAAATATATTTTTCCTTGATTCCCTATACCTTCCAAAATTTTTCGCAATCAGACAACACACACATGCACACTGTAACAACACCCACACCACACACATTCACACACCACACACATTCACACACCACACATATTCACAAACACACCCTTATCCATACCACATACTATGATAGAAGAACTGGAATTTTACTTATTCTTATGCTGTTTTGTTGTCATAATGATTGTTAAACTTTTAAGATATTATCACTGTTTGTTGTCTTTTCTTTTTTTGTTGTCTTTTTCTTTTTTTTTTGTACTTAACTTCCATAAATTAAGCTGGAACGCCGAAGTCTATCCTCTAGGAGGTGGGCGCTAATGGCTGCGACACAGTTTTATTTTATAACTAATGTAGCTGTTAACGAGCACTATATATTGTAAAAATTGTTATGTTCCAATAAATACATTATTATTATTATTATATCATCAGTCTTCCTGTCAGATTATAATTTAGGTGTCTTCAAAGCTAGAGTGAGTGGGCTCTTATAAACTAGTGCGCCTCACCATCAACGATTGCATCACTGCTTACCATCAGGTGGGATCGCAGTCAAGCACTAGTTTATACATTTATATCATTTAAAAAAAAATGTTCTTTTGGGACAATTTTCTACTTTCACAGCCATAGCCACTAGCACCAGCTAGTTAGTTTATCAGCTAATAAGTCATTCAGGTATCTCTTATCACACGGCATTCTTCTCGATCATGCAACTCATACCCACTACAATAATCAAATTACTTATCATATCAACGAGCCTTGATAAGCAAAAAAATACCCATCCATAGACTATACCGTAAAACATCTGGTACAGATAGCGGCACGAATCTTGAGCGCTCGGCTAAAGAGCGGGGATCGCTTTGCGCATCGTACAATATCGGCGAGCCAATCACTGTACAAGCATTTCACTCCCCGCCCCCGCATCTCTCTTCATACCACTAAAGAGACCCGATATTTCACTTCTGCGTGCTTTTGCGCAAGTAGAACTGTAGAAGTCAGCGCTCAAGATCCGTGCCGGTATCTATACTACTACTAACTTGTCAAAAAAACTTTTTACAAAAAAAACAACTGCCTTCAATAACACAGCGTTATTTTGTTACATTTAGCTGGACTTAATAACCTCCCTCTTTTTTGAAGTCAGTTTAAACTGCGGGTCATTTCAGGGGTATCCCCCGCCCCCATCGACCATTTACCTTGACATTCAGATTGCGAATCGCGATTATGATTCATTAGCATATCGATAAACAATCTTGCTATGCTTTTTGGGCGAATATAATAATTTATTGGTATAATGGTATAAATATTTCGTGGCTTTTATGTACGCTGCGTTTTTTTTTTTTACTTGGGAAATCATCCAATGACTTCTCTCGTTCTTGGACGGAGCCAGAGAGTGTGTCAGACTTTTACTGACTAAACCCACTTCTGTGTTCCTTCTTTGCCATCGTTCAATGGCCCCGGGATCACTTTCGATAACCCATGGCCCCAGTAGGCTTCGACCCTGCTGGGCCCCTACGGTTTTGCTGACATCTCCTTGAGGCGCGCGTGGAACACTGCGTGCTATCGATGACTCGAGCTCAGTCCGAACGGCGGACCTATGGTGGCTGGAAATCGGGGTCGGGATCCCGGCGGCTGGGGCTTGAAGAAAGCCGTTCCCTCACACGTGCGACTGCCTCGTTCGCCAGCACCGCCTGCCATTCCAATATGTAAATTGAAATAAGTTTAAATGACCAACTACGTTTTTTTAGGTCGGGTAAGGGATCTTGCAGCTGACTGCGCAATTCTTTGAAAAAGAAGGCAACTGAAAGAACACCACTTTTAGTCAGTAAAAGTCTGACTCACTCCACCCAGAGCGGGAGAGAAGTTATGTGATGAGATTCCACCTCTAATCTGGAAAAGTAGACGAAAAATATTCAGGTAGGGTACCCTCTGTACGAATTAAAACAACTTTAGAAGACTTTAAACATACAAAAATATGAGAGACGCAAGACATTTGTTGACATTTCGTGTGACCCAAGGGCTGGCTTTTGGGCCTTGGGCAGAGGATAAGCTTTGTCATACAGCGTGTGGTGTTGAGAGCAGTGGTCGTGAGTTCAAACCCACCCAGGCGCATTACTTTGTGTAATTTATTTCATCACCACTGCTCTCAAAACGGTGAAGGAAAACATCGTGAGGAAACCGGCATGTCCTAGGACCAAAAATTCAAAGACATATTGTGACATTCACCAATCCGCACTGGGTCCGCGTGGTGGATTACGGCCCATTCCCTCTCCTTGAAAGAAGGCCTGAGTCCCAGCAGTGGGAACATTAAAAGGCTGATTATGCTTATACAGAATGGCAATGCCGCCAGCCTTTTGGGTACATTACTCGTCGACAGCGATGCGGAGGAGTTTTTTGACGCCATACTTTAGACTGCTTTTAGTTAGTTCTTCCAGACGCAAATTGCATTTAAATTTGACCGTATTTTATGGCAATTATTTTCAGCCAGACTGTAGTTTAACGACTTGAAGCAATTTTCCGAGGAAAAGCGTCACATTTTTTTCGTTAATTCTTTTGTTTTGTTAGTAACAGGCTCAAAATAGGTCATCAACGGATGATAATGAGTTTCATGAGATCACCGGACGCACATTCTCCTATTTTATATTAGTTAAATTGACGGCACGCGGTTGCCACTTGGTCGGTGGGACTGACGGATGTAGGGATGTGACATGCTTGCTAAAGTTTCGGATCAAAATTAATGTTTTTTTTTTTTTACTTATTTTCTAATACTTTTTCCCACACTAGGAATTACTCCTGTGTCGTGGGGCAATCACAAATAATGTAAACTCACATACACAAAACAGACCCAGAACAATTATCTGATATAGAGAATTAGGGCACGCCATAATTATGGCGGTAAGTCCCCTCTTCGCGGCTGAAAAGACCTCACGGCGTCCTTACCTTCCGCATGACGCAGGTCCTCACCGGACATGGTAAGTTCGGGAGGTTCCTGCACCGGATTCGTGCGGAAGAAACGCCCGGGTGTCACCATTGTGTGGACCGCCCGGGGGACGCTCCGCCCCGCTTGGGCAGAGCAACGCCGTGTCCTCGTGGGGGCGATCAGCGATCTCTCGCGCCGGGCCTTGATACAGGCCATGGTCCGGAGCGAGGAGGAGTGGCAGGCGGTCGCTTCCTTCTGCGAAGCAGTAATACTAGCAAAGGAGGTGGCCGATCGCGTGAGGCAACGGTCCTCACGCCCCAACCACCGCCAGGATTCCGATCCCGATTTCCGGCCACCGTAGGCGCGGGCTTGCGGACGGCGAGCAATGGGTAGCTAGGCCCTGGTCCGAAGGGTTAATGAATCAACAGGAGTGGGTTTTTAGTCAGTAAAAGTCTGACACTATCTCCCGCTCCGCCCAAGAGCGGGGGCATGTCATAAAATGACATATTAATTATATGATAGTAGATATTGATGACTTCTGATTTTCATTATTTTGACATTTTATCAATATTCATGGACCATTCAATTATTTTATACGGACATTTTATAGTGACAGCAAGTATTGGTAACCTCTGATGTCACATTATTATGACATTTTTAATCAATGATTTGTGAAATTAAATATTTACAATTAATTTGTTTATTCAGACATTGTGTAGCAATTATAGTGATAACTGAAGTATAAATATGACATTTTTAATAAATTTAATTAATACTGTATTAATATTTGCACAAGTTATGGCAGAATGTAAATGGGCGTCATTTAAATTAAGATCATACTACTTTGTACACCTACATTCTGGCAAATAAATAAATAATAATTATTATTTCATTTATTTATTTCATATCTCATTCAACTCAATCAACTCATTACATTTTTAAATATTTCTTTAAAAAAACACATTAAAAAAAACATTAAAAATATAAAAAATAGTAGCCCACCGGCATCGGGAACAGGGTCCAAGCTACCGGCGGTCAGGGCTCCTGAGAGAGGAACCTCCTAACGATGCGCGCCGTGTCCAGGAGTACTGCTTTCTGGATCAGGCCCTTGACCCAGCTGCCTAATGAGAGCCTCCTCAGATGTTGTTCGAGGCTCTTGGCTATTAAGCCATTATCCTTTACGACTATCGGCACAATGATTGCTCTATCCACTTCCCACATCTCGACAACCTCGCTAGCTAAGTCAAGATACTTAGTTTGCTTATCTTTCTCAGCTTTCACGAGGTTCTCGTCATGATGGACCGCTATATCAACAATCATTGTGCGACGCTCTAGTCGATCTATCACCACTATATCAGGTTTATTGGCAACAATAGTCCTGTCAGTGATGATAGATCGATCCCAATATAATGTGATATTGCCATTGTCGAGAACTGAGTCGGGCACATACCTGTAGTACGGTACTTCTGATTCCACAAGATTGTATTTAAGAGCAAGTTGCTGGTGGATAGTCCTGGTGGATATTTTATTATTATTATCTGCAGGCCATACAAATATTTATTTCGTGTTTTGGAGGTAGGCGGAACAGAGAGTAAAGTCCCGCAAACCCCCGTTGAAAGTTGGGTTACTGCCCGATAGATGATTTCGGGCTGTTTTATATGTTCTAATCGCGCGGAGAACTTTGATTGCGCGATGCAGGATTAGTTCTTATGTGACGCCATAGATGTCGCTACAGTGTGAATATCGAACCCGCTACACGCAGCACAGTAGCCAATCGCTCAACCATTGTGCCAACAGTGCAGTCGTTACTGAAAATAGGACTAAAACTAATTATTTGATTAGGACGTAATTGTTGTACGGTTATAATTGTAACACGTTGAAAAATACGATCAATAAATGAATGATGAATTCATTAGTTTATTGTTGTTTGATATAACAACTGGTTAAATATTATAATGTCATGATAACCTTATTGATTATTAACATCATACTGTTGCCGTGATCACTTACCTACACAAGATTTAAATTGCGTTTTAATAGTCCTTTCGTATGTCGTAATTAGAGACATAATTAAAAAGCCATTGTGACCCGCGTAGATCTGCATTCCGGCATACAACGGAATGACAACGGAACAATTTTTTTCACATTAAAGATACCACAAAAATATTAATTAATTTTGTTTTAGGTGTTGTAATATCTGCTTAAACAATTTGTACGATTTACCTTAAACAATATTAAGTGTTTTAATTCCATCATTTTTATTTCCTATAAATACTACGAAAGTATTCTTAGAACGAAATTCCTAGCAGCCAATTAAATTCTATCGGACTGCGAGCAGTGGGTAGCTTGCCGTCCGACCGTCCGGTAACCGTCCGGACCGAGCCCAAGTCGTCGACGGCGCGTACTCACTCTCACACACGCGCGCCTCAAGGAGATGTTAGCAACTGTAGGGGCCCAGCAGTGTCGAAGCCTACTGGGGCCAAGGGTCTGATGCTGAAAGGAAGACTCGGCCCTGGTACGAAAGGCAACGAAGAAATAGGAGAGGGTTTTTAGTCAGTAAAAGTCTGACACTATCTCCCACTCCGCCCAAGAGCGGGGGATGTCATAAGAAACTTCAAATTCTATACCTATATAATTCTGTATTTTCAGCGAACTATTGAATTTTAGTGCCACATATTCAATTTACGTTATTCAAGAAAATAAACAACCTATTATTAAAGTTCATCATTCACCAAACTGCACATTACCTAAAGAATTACCTAATAATTGCTTCGATTACACAAAAAAAAAAAATAGATATCCGATAAAACCGTCTATTTCCCAGCCCTACAAAGGTGGGTATACAATCAAACGCTGCAGTAGTCGTGACACGACGGAGCGCACCGCTCGTCGGCCGCCCGCGCCAGTTACGTGATGTACCGAACTATATACGAACACACAATATAACACAAAACTATACCACAAGTGAACCAAAGTGACATTATTAGTTGTTCAGTGATTTATCGACACCGGTAAGTCCCATCACTAAACCCAAAATAATATAAAAAATATATATAATATTAATTACCGCAAACGTTGTTATTTTATCAATAACATTAAACAGACTCGATGACCTTTCGAAACTTCAGTGTTGATTTATTTAGATAGGACATTATTGCGAATATAACCAAAAATAACTTTAACTAAGGTCTGGTAATTAGTTATCGTTTAACGTTATGCATTCGCATCAATGGGAATTTGAATTTTTGATAACTTCGGAGAGTACTATTTGGATGGAGTCCAAATGTAAAAATACAATGCCTAACGTCTCGGTGCAAGTCTGCCTGGGAATTGGGTCTGACTGCCTGAGCTAATTCCTCCATCCGGGGGCGACCGACCGTGACAAACAGTATGAGTGCTTGAACTATCGTCGTCCGCTACCATACTATGAGGTGACGATCACACTTTGGAAGTTATAACGCGCTAATAGTCCAGTTGTTAGGTTTTTCGCTTTATTTTGTTTTTTTCTTTTCTTTTTCTTTAAAAATGTTCTTTTCCTGTATCGTGGGTGCATTCACACACACTCACACCTAGACTCGAAATACCATGTCAGCATTTACAGACAGTTTAAACGTCAACAAATTATAAGAAAGCATGTGAACGTAGATTTTATGACAACATTGTTTTTGTTTTCAGCTATCATTTAAAAACAAAAGACAAACGATCAAAACGAACCCAACAAGACTTTGAATTCCATTTACGAAATATTTTCAGCCAATTAGTTTGAAAATGTTTTTTATAGTTTACAGCCAGCATTCCAACTTTCTTTTTTAACTGAAAAGTGTTTATTCTTGTTTGGATTGCTACGTTGAGAGGTATTTACCGTATATTAGGATAGTTATAGACCCAATAGGTATTCGGGATGGATTCTGGAGACGGGGCAATATAGGCATATCATTGCCCATTCTTCGTATCCACATAATTATTCTACATGGGCACTTAAAAAACGCCAGCAGCTAGTGCAAATTCTTTTACTGATTAATTCTTATTTCAAAATCTGTGCAAACAGTAAACAAGTAATCAAACATTTAGGGACTGTTTCTTTAGAATGTTTTCCTGTACCAACAATAGTTAAGGTACCCGTTAATTCACACATTCATTGCGCGTTCAGTGAAATTCCCTGCAGGAGTTTGTTTTCTAATAGCTACCTAACCTGTGGGTCTTTATGTCAAGAGTGGTCGACTGCAGAGCACGCCTATCCATCCAATCATCAGGTGAGATAGTGGTCAAGCGCGACACTATCAATAAAAAGAAAATTCGGGCAAGTGCGAGTCGGACTCGCGCGCTGAGGGTTCCGTACAAACTTACTTTTATGAAAACAATTCGATTCCCGAATTGAGTTACAAAGATTTTTCCGAATCGCGAAAAAAGATTTTTTGTGACGATTTTTTCCTATACTTGGGCTATGAGACCTTGCTTCATACCAAATTTCAGGATTCTAGGTCAACGGGAAGTACCCTATGAATTTTGATTCCCTTGAGTGTCGAAATATACGTTTTTTTGCGACATAACCAGCCGTATCTTTTTTTTCGTTAACTTAGAAGTTTGATTTTTTCACAGTTTCAAGGGTCCACAGACTTGAGTACAAGGTTTTAATTTCAACTTGATACCTCTACGCGTTCCCGAGATAAAGGGTTTTGACAGACAGACCGACAGATGGACAACAAAGTGATCCTATAAGGGCTCCGTTTTTTTCCAATTTAGGTACGGAAACTTAAAAATTACGATTTCATAAATCTAGCTTGTATGGGCGTCATACAAATCATACAACTAAATATTCAATCTAGTTAATATCATATACAAGTACAGACCAGTCCAAGATCATGGCAGCAGATCATTCCCAGTAATGTACGGCCAAAACGCTGCCAAACAAAAGATACTAGGTTATAACGCTTGTAGTAGCTACGATTCGCGTGCGATTGTTTTGGCAAACAACGGGCTCGATTAGAAGTCTATCTATAACTGAATTATAGAACGGAGAAATAACTTGCTTCATCCTTTACATTGAAAACAAACTGATTATAAATGAATAGAATTTAATTTTAAATGTATTCCATTCATTCATTTTGTTGAAATATGTTTTACATTTTTTAAATATTTCTTGTACAAAACAGAATAAATTTAAATGTATTATTATTATTTTATATGTCTTTGTATTAATTATCTCTCATGAGCCTTTGGTCCTGAACCTTGAAAGGCGTACGAGGGGTCGAAACCAACTCGCAGAGGCCACTTAGACGCTTTTCATGGAGTATGGTACCTACCGAAAATTATCTCTTTACGTACTATGCTAGTGCACCCAAGGACACCCCCGGTTTGTGGGAAACTATTGTGAAATATGGAAAACAAAGATAATGGCTATGGTTTTGGGAGGCTTAAGTGGACTGATTATCAAAAACTATGTAAAGACCAGTTTGTTATTAATATTTTATGTGTTTAATATATCTCACGACCCCGGGGTCCTGGATCTTTGAAAGGCGTACGAGGGGCTGAAACAGCCAACTCGCAGAAACTCCTTTTCATGGAACATGGTACCAATCTACGATTATCTCTGTACGCGCTATGCTAATGCATCCATGGACAACCCCCGATTGATGGAAACTTATAGTGACATGTGGAAAACTAGCTATGGTTTTGGGAGACTTCAGTGGACTGGTTACCAAAAACTATGTTAAAACTATGGCCCCTGCTTGAACAATCTTATTATTATGTTGATGTATATGTCTGAACGGGAAAACCACCAATAAAATATAAACAGAAGTCAAACTAAATAACTAACGAGCCATTAATTAATGTAAGTGAATTTAGGAACAACAACCAACCATTATTCTCCTCTATCTACAAACTATTGATAAAAATACATACCACTATCTATCAAAAGTCAACTTTGAACTCCAAATATTTGCACAAAATTGTATTATTGGCAGTGTCAGTTCAATCTATATACTAATACTAGCTGATCTGACAGAGGTTGTCCTGCCAAAGCGCGTTTGACACTTCATAAACTGTCAAACGCGCGAATAGTCGTAGTTTTCTGAAATTTTCTAATTTTCTGCCACAGATTTTTTTTTTATTTTTTCTGAAAATTTTCTCACCAACATATCGCTGGATTATTCCTGATAAAAGAGGACACGGTGGAGCACACGGTAGATGTATGCCCCGCTTGGGCAGAGCACCGCCGTGTCCGTCGGGTAGATCGGCGGCAACGATCTCTTACGTCGGGCCTTGGTACAGGCCATGGTCCGAAGCGAGGAGCTTCTGCGAAGCAGTAATGCTAGCAAAGCAGGAGTCCGCACGTGCACGCGTGAGGGAGCGGCCCTGACACACCGTCACGCTCCGCCCAAGAACGGGAGATGTTAATGGATGATTTTCAAAACTAAAAAAAAATCTCTTAAAGATAAAATATTTTCATATCATGAGTTTTGCGGACGAAGTCGCTAGTAGAAGCTACTCAATATTTATAATATTTTTTTCTCGAAAGGCTCGCGTTAGACCACTATCGCTCCTGATGTTAAGCGATGATGTGACCCGCGTTGGAGCTCGCTTTCCTAGAAGAAGTAACCTATTCACTCTTGACTTAAAGACTCCCAGATTTTAGCTATCAGCAAACAGACTCCGGTAGGGAATTCCACCCCTTAACTGTACCTTGTACTATTACTTATTCTATGACTGTACGCACAATGAATACAACTTTGAGTTAAACTCGCACCAACACATGAAGATATCCGCAGGAGTTAGTAATTATAGTAGTAGTAACCAAGGTTGCCGACATAGCACGAAGAATCGCGATACTTAAGTGGCAATGGGCAGGGCACATTGCACGCAGAACTGATGGCCGTTGGGGCTGAAAGGTTCTGGAGTGGCAACCGCGTACCGGACGCAGCGTTGGAAGGCCTCCCACAAGATGGACCGATGACCTGGTTAGGGTCGCTGGAATCCGATGGATGCGAGACGCACAGGACCGGCCGTTGTGGCGACGCTTGGGGGCCTATGTGCAGCAGGGGACGTTTTTCGACTGAAATGATGATACACATGAACTCTGCCATCCACTTATATCATAAGCTGTTATGGTGTACAATAAAGAATTAAAGAATGAATGAATCGAATAATGAATCTGAAAATGTCAGTCAGCACAATGGTTGGATGTCCTGAACATGGTACTAAGCATTATCACGATAATGATCTAAAAGGAAATTAACGATCAATGGGGTCATTGTTGTTATCACCATGCTTATCAGGCACGTGGTGATCAGTATGATCTCAGTTTATTATACAACAACGGAAGAGGCAGCAATTTTTACGTCATATCATTCATTCAAGCATAAACCTATTTATGTACGTCATTGTACGTATTCCAGATAGCCGTGGTATACCTCTCCACTCCCCAAGCGCCTCAGGATATATTTCCCCCATGTTGCTACTTCACTTCGTGCTATCAACCGTTTTTGAGGGCCCATTTATTGAGTGTGCAAGTAACCCGCTGCCTTTTTTATCGATGTTTATCAATAATATTGTTCAGGCCATAGTCTTAAAATAATTCTTGGTAACCAGTCTACTTAAACCTCCCAAAACCAGAACTCTAACATGATTAACATTCATAGTTAGAGCATTATGCCGCCCTAACCTGATTAGTGATTAGGTACATTTGTAACTAAAACAATAGCATCCTTTTTTATTTCGGTGGGAAATCAAGAAATAACTCCTCCTGCTCTCGGTGGAGCGAGAGGGAGTGTCAGATTTTTACTAGCTAAAACCCACCTGTGTCCCTTTAGTTGCCCTTAGCAAGGGCCACGGTAACTCTTTCGAACAATCTGCAGTCTAAGGCCGTGTTCTCACTTTGTCGCGACGACAGATAATGGTATAGTTTTAAGTGTTGTGGCTAATATTTTTAAATGGAGGTGTTCAAATATAGGACGACAGGATTAAATGCCGTCTACAAATTTTCTTGTGGTGACAACAGATTGTCATGATAGTGGGAACGGTTAGCTCGACAGTCGTAAGACGATAAAAAATGGTCAAGACGGTAAAGCAATCGCCGTTGTTCCGATTGTCTGTCGTGGTCACGACAAACATTTTTTATAATTGGAACAGCTAGAGACGGTAGTCATCCGACGATAAATTAACCGTTACGACATAATGGGAACGCTGCCTTAAGCAACCTATAGGTTACATTTTTAATGCAATGTCAAGCATGTTCTCAATTTGAATAAACATTTACATTGCTTATTCTCAATTCGAACATAAAACTACATCACACCAATATAAAGGCGAACGTTTGTTACTCCTTCACGCTCAAAAGACTGAACGAATGAAATTTGACACATAGGGAGACCATATCCTGGAATAGCAAATAGGATACTTTTATCCCGAGAGTGATTCCTTCTCCATTCTAGCGAAACAGATAATATATAGCCATATACACCACAAATTTTTAATTAGTACAAATTTTTAAAATGCTTATTAGAAATAGTCTTGGTATCATTTAAGTAAAGTCTCAACAAATAATATTCATAAACAGCAAAGTTATTGGCGTTTGTATATATCCCAAAATTTCACTTAATTTATGGAAATATTGTACAGGCTATTGATTATTATGAATGAATAAATGACGATCGAAATGGAAAAACACTGCTCGTAGCATTTTCTAGCAGCAATTGTTATGAATTATTGATTCTATTATGAATTTACCAATTATGACAAATTTTCGTGGACAATTTTGGGATTTCGTTTTTTTTTACTTTTGACTACAAAAATATGATCAGTAACGGGTACGGATAGAGCCCCATATTTTTTTATACTAATTAAAAAATAGAGGTGTATAGCCATTGATCAAATTATCATTACCGACGACACTTTCTCCATCAATGTGATGGCATTGACATTCAGAGATCAAGATGTCCATGGCATAGCATAGCATAATTAGCTTTACAATGTTCCCACTGCTGGGACTCAGGCCTCCTCTCTAAGAGTAGAATGTATGAATGGGCCGTAATCCACCACGCGGGCCCAGTGCGGGTTGGTGGATTTCACCTGTCTTTCAAATTTTTAGTTTATTACCGAATCATAGTTTTGAATAAAGTGATGAAAATCAATTAACTAAACAAGTTTTTAATTCGACGCCTGAATAATAAAACTAGCAATTTTCATAAGATTACCAGTAAGGATAACGATTAGAACCGGTTACAATTTTATTACATATTAATATCGATCATCATCTTCCTGCCCTTGTCCCGTGTTATTTGGGGTCGGCGCAACACGTTTTTTTCTTCCATTCTGCCCTGTCAGTCGTCATACTATCACTAACTTCCTTTTCTTTCATATCACTCTTCACACAATGCATCCATCTTTTCTACATACATATTAATATCGATAATTTGAGATAAATCTCTTTTTCGCCGGAGCTGGTTTTTTTTTTTCTATGGAACCAGAGCATTTTCCTTTAATGCAGCAAATAGCAAAATCTAGCATGCTATACATGTAACATCTTCTCGCTTATTAGCAACACCAACAGCATGGATTGTAAACAAACCACACGTTTCACGCGCCGTCAGTCCCGACGAACACAATACTACTGACACGCCCAATAAAGAACTTAATTTAATAAAACTGCATTTTGTTTTTATCGTCTATGACGTCAGTTTATGCAGGTTTCAGATTACGTGTTTCTCGTAATCGTTTATGTTATTTATTTATTTTTGTTTAATTTTTTCTGTGTTTTGATTCAATTAAATAAATGCAATGGTAAAAACAATTATCAAAAAACTAATCAAGAATTATTTTTAAATTAAAAAACTGTATGTGATTTAGGGTCGCCGCACACAAGCCACCGGCCACAACCACAAAACGCCGCAATCGGCAATATTTCCTATATGGTTCATATATTTTATATAGATTCGTTGCAAACGGTTGACACCGGTCGCCGCCACACGCTACAAATCGCTGCAGCTCGCTTCTCTTGTGGCCCAAAATGGCCACTAAACGCCGATACAAATCGCCGTCACACGCCACTCGCGCATTTTAACAGAGTTCTTCGTCAGAGTCCATTATGACACTGGTATGTGGCCCATGTGCAGCGACACTTAGACAAATTACTCTAGTTTATTGTGTAAACGGGGAAACCCCGTTTACACAATGGCTAGGGATGGCGATTGACCGAGGCTGGGCCCACGTGTAAACGAGGCATAAATGTCAATCACTAAATTCAATGGAAATAAACTTCACAAATTGCTTCTAATACATTGTTGTTCTGCATGATCGTCGATATTCATACCTACTAACACTAGATACACGAATTGATTGTTTTGTTTGCATGTTACTAGCTTCAGCCAGTGGTATCGCTGACGTGTTCATTGGAAAATATCTCAAGCAAACATACCTACTCTCCCAACTCTCATACTCTCACTCTCGGATCCATCCTATACCGAAACTCATCAAAAGTTCAACTATTCAATGAAAACATACATCACAAACAGACTATCTAACCTAGAGGTTTTTAATTTAAAAGTGAATAGGTTACTTCTAGGCAAACACCTATACCGTCGACCACATCATCGCTTACCATCTCGTGAGATAGTGGTCAAACGAGAACCTATCCAAGGAAAAAAAATCACCCATCTCAAAAAGATGGCTAATGTAGCAAACAACTCACTAAATTTTTCTTTAGAAAAAAATATCTGAATGTTGAAAACTATATCCTTAGAAGTACGAGTAGTTTTCAAACGATGATTTTTGAAGTGAAAACTTCTTTAGCGGCGTTGTACACTTTTTTTGTAATGGGTAAAAAATGTTAAACTCGCGTCAGGACACGTGACCTGATCGAAAATTCGTAAGACGGATGTCGTGCAAAATTGTGTGCAATTGAAGTGAAAACTTCTTTAGCGGCGTTGTACACTTTTTTTGTAATGGGTAAAAAATGTTAAACTCGCGTCAGGACACGTGACCTGATCGAAAATTCGTAAGACGGATGTCGTGCAAAATTGTGTGCAAAAAAAAAAGCAATTCGTGCAAAATTATTCCATAACCATTCCAAAATATCCAAAACGCACAACGTTAATACTTAAGTTTTCACTTCTGCCGGCACTCCCAGAGTGCAACCCGTCATTTTTTGTTTGGCCCATGTCTTGCCTTTCGCTACTCAACTTGTTAATTAATCGAGTTATGTCGCCTATTCAGTTAACTAATGTCAATCACCCTGCCCCAGGTCATCGCATGCCAGCTCGGCCCTTGATTAACATAACATTTTCTATAACATTACCGTAGGCACAAGCAGCGGGAAATAAAATTGTAAGAAAATTTAAAAGCTCGCGTTTTTTGTAAGAAAAACTTAAACAAACGATAACCTCACGTTATACAGATTCTTTGCTTCTGGCACAACTTTTTTTCCTGTTTATTACAAAGCTCCGCTACATACTAAGTTTTCGTCTAAACAGTGGGTGCGTTTACATTTATAAATCTTTCACGTACAAACATTCAGTTAACTGTAGACGATACAAATAATTATATCACACCTATGACCCAAATTAACGTTCTAATTCGCTGGAAGCTCTGTTGTTACTAAATTAATACATCAAACACAAAACGGAAGAGATTGTAAATCTATTCTTGGGTAACCACAAAATCTGAGCATACACAGTATAAAAATAATCTCTACATCCGATTTAACGGAACGTAAGAACGTAACCAATCGTAAGACCACGTAACATATCGTACAAGACGTTGGTACTATTTCCGTACAAACATTTGCCCACAATCTCACACGTGAGTGCTTTGGATTCCAAATACGTACGTCCCGTTCACACGGCAACGATCCGTTATTTTTACTGGACCATTAATTTCTTGATGCAAATGCTATGGTTGGTAGAAGCTTTAGTAATTGCCATGAGGGGTATCTATAAACAGTCATTGTTTGTTTGCGTTTGCCTGGCTGAATCTTTTCGCTGTAAAACAAGGGGCAGGAAAATGTCATTTAACTTCTTTAATAGAAATCCCCTACGCTGCGTCACAAATCCCAACCTATATTTCTCTGTCCAACTCACAGAAAAACACTTGAAGTCTTCTGTTTTCTCTCACGTTTTCTGCATAACGTGTTTTTTCATAGCTTTTATTCTATTGTAACACAGGGTACTTTGATGGGGCCGAAAGGTTCTAAAGTGGTGACCGCGCACCGGAAAACGCAGCGTTGGAAGGCCTCCCACAAGGTGGACCGACTACATGTTGAAAGTCACGGGAATGCGGTGGATGCGAGACGCACAGGATCGGTCGTTGTGGAGATGCTTGGGGAAGGCCTATGTCCAACAGTGGACGTCTTTCTGCTGAAATGATGATGATGATGATGACAGGGTACTTACATCGTGATTATAGACAAGATAATGAATTCAGAAAGATTAAGCTTAGTCATACTTGTAGTATCAGTAGCACTACGCATTATAATAGAATAAATACTCGTAGAACTTAGTTAACTGGAGAGCACTCACCTTTGATGAACAATGCAGACTCTCCAAACGGAAAACCCATTGAGTATTTTACTATAAAGAAAGAAGGAAAACATGTTCATTTGGCACACATAGATAGATAACACAATGTAGACATAAATACACACACACGCAATGTAAACTTTTTAAAATAATGTAATCAAGTTACCGATAAATTAATCCGGTAAGTTACCAATATCTTCAGTTGCCAATAAAACTTTGTTTAGACTTGATTATCGCCTTTATTCTTCTTATCGTAACTATGACATTAGATATTTATTAAAAACTGGGCAAATGCGAGTTAGACTCGTGCACTGAGGAGGTTCAACTCGCGAATGGAGTCTCAAAGATTTTCCGAATTGCAAAAAAGATTTTTTTTGTGACGTACAGCTAAGGAGTGGAATTCCTTGCCGGAATCTGTTTTTCCTGATGGCTACAACCCGGGAATCTTTAAGTCAAGAGTGAATAGGTTACTTCTAGGTAAGCGCGTTCCATCGTCGACCGCATCGTCGCTTTCTATCAGGTGAGTTAGCGGTCAAGCGCGAACCTATCAAGAATAAAAAAAAAAAAAAAAAAAAAAAACGTAGGTAACAACAAAATTACTGTTTTCACATTTAGCTCCTATACCAGTGCTATAAGACCTTGCTTTAAGCCAAATTTCAGGTTTCTGGGTCAACGGGAAGTACCTTATGAATTTTCATTCCTTTGAGAGTGTCGAAATATACGTTTTTGCGACATAAACAGCCGAAGTTTGATTTACGATATAAACAGACCAACTTTGAAGTTTGATTTTTTTACCAGCTTCAAGGAACCGCAGACCTAAATATATGGTTTGGTATAATTTCAACTCGATACCTCCACGCGTTCCCGAGATAAAGGATCTTGACAGACAGACCGACAAACAGATAGACGGACAACAAAGTGATCCTATAAGGGTTCCGTTTTTTCCTTTTGAGGTAAGGAGTCCTTGCCGGCCACGGTGATATCGTCCGCTGACACTAGGCTGTCATCAAATGCTAAGTGTAGGCCTTCTTTCCTCTAAAAGAATTTCTCTATAACAATTTTCTATTTTCACGGTTCTATGCGTCCCTAGTTCTTCTCTTTTCTTGTCAATTTGACTCAAATTTTATCCGACCAGTATACCTAAAGCCTCCTGAATAGCTCTATCATTAGCTTCATTTAAGTGGTTGTGCGTACTGAACGGAAGAAGATACCTCTTTTGTAGCTCTTTTTTAAACATTTTCTGTGCAGGGGCACTCACAATAGCGCTGAGTTTGAAATGGGTCATATCTACATCGACCGACCTGAGTACGTAATAGGATAAGAGATTTCTAAATTGGTCACTGCAGTTGACCCATACCTACTGATGGTATATCTTCCGACCTGAGATGATGGCACGTAGTGTTCCAAGCGTTTAGGGGAAACCTCTCTAAGATGTTTAGGGTAGTCACCCTCCAAAACGGAACGAGAGCCAAGGATAGCAGGCCAACATTAGTCCGCATAAGTGTACGAGGAAACACCGGGGTGATGTAAGTCAGTACGAGTCTGACATACCTCTCCATCCACCCCAAGGCCGAGGACATCCACGACGATTTCCACCCCGAGATAAAAAATACTCATGGTATATAATTAAATGGCACTCTTAAAGCTATACCTATCAACAAACTTTGTATAGTATCGATTATAGTATTTCAATTTTAAAACTCTTGTTTGTTATCAACGTGTTGATACAAAAGTGTAAGTGTGGTGTACAAAGATGATGGGTGATATTCATTGGGAATATGTATGGATATTATTATTTAGTTAGCGTTTCTAATCAATTCTCTCCGTTGATTACACGTACGCTTGATCCGGCAAGCATTAGAATTGATGCCAAAGCACCACTTGAAATCACGTATTGCTCTAAATATTCTACAAAACATTTAAAGTACTTGAATTATTTCGGCATCAGTTCTGAAGTCTCATGCTTTCTAAATATAAGCATTTTAATATCAAGGCCACTGGATGTAGTAACGGTTAATTAACATTTCAAATCTACCCTTACCTTGAAAATTGTGCTACTGTTGTAGCGAAACAGCAAGTCAAGGGTAGGTGGACTACATGATAGTTCGAAAGAATTATCGTGACCCTGGAACATAAAGGGGTACTGAAAAAACACAGGTGGGTTTTAGTCAGTAGAAATCTGAGACTCTCGATAGTCTAACAGCTGAAAAAAAGTCAAGGGTAGGTGCTGAATAAAATCTGACATGCTTTGTCACTTTGCTAAGCTTGTCAGTACAGGTATCTGTCTGGTTAATACCAACTTTCTGCGGGGCTATTGCGTAACTCTGTTAACAGTTCAAGTGATGATCACTTGTTAACAATGGGCATCATTGAACTGTCAAACAGCTAGTTTCGTATTGCCTATCTTCAGTGACCAACTGCAGTGACGTCATTAGCCACTGGTGCCTTTGATAGCCACCGTAACACGTTTTGACAGATGTTATTGTATCGATACTTTTAAAATTGCGATTGTGTAAGCTTTTGAAGCTGTATAATAGTCGATAAAATTTTAGAGTGGTCACAATAGGCACCGTAAATTTTTATAATTCACCACATTTCCACCGTAGTTTGTTAGTCACTTGTGTGATACGTAATACCAATTTTATGAAATTGTCAGTTGACAACTAAGTTTAGTGTGCAACGAATGCTAGTTGTCAACTGTTATTAAAAAAGTTAGCCAATAGTCCCCCAGGATTGGTTGATATTTCGGTGGTTTTCGTTTATTTAATGATTATGGTTTGATAGTACACCACTATCAAATCTGGTTAGATAGCCTGGTTAAATGAAACGACTTTAGTTAATCTATATATATTAAAGCGAAATACCACTCACTGATTAATCACGAAACCTCAGAAACTATAACACCTACAAATTTAAAATTTGGCAGGTAGGTTCCATAAAGGGTGTAGACATCCGCTTAGATTTTACGAAACTCCACCCCGAAGGGGGTAAAACGGGGGTTGGAAGTTTGTATGGAGATACCTATTTTCACGCGGGCGAAGCCGCTGGCAGAAGCTAGTGGCTTATATAGGATGTCCCAAAATGCCAGATTTGAATTAAACAAAAACAGTTTTTTTTTTGGTTACCAACACTTTACTGTACAAATGGCGGCAAATTTAAATCATGCGTTAATTTGGCACACCCTTTAGTTTATGATTTAATAAAAAAATCACAATCTGAAAACTAAAAACTGCTTTCTATTTAATTCAAATCAAAATTTTGGGACACCTATATTACTCCATATAAGTTGAGAAGGTTAAGTTAATTTAATCTACAAGATGGTTGGATTGGCTTTGGTCTGGTTTGAGTTCCGCAACTGACGGCTGAATACGCATTCATCATCATCATCATTTCAGCCGAAAGACGTCCACTGTTGGACATAGGCCTCCCCCAAGCGTAGCCACAACGACCGATCCTGTGCTTCTCGCATCCACCGCACTCCCGCGACCCTCACCAGGTCGCCGACATAGCCCGAAGAATCGCCAAACTAAAGTGGCAGTGGGCAGGGCACATTAGGGTAAACACAGGGTAAATGTAGTCTCACTATTAGGTACAGGTAAATATGCAACAAAACTTGGTTTTCCCCAACTGGCAGTTATACATAATAAAATGAATGGCACACTGCTGAAGAGCAGTGGTGCCATTCATTTTATTTAGTGCTTTGAATTTGAGTTTCTTGCCCAAATTTTTCTCAATGACTGAATTTTAAAATCTTTTTCGGAAGTGTTAACTGTATCTCTCAGACAAACGAACTCTCGTGCAAAAACGTAACATTTCAGTAAAAGTCACATTTCTGAGAAGTACATTGGACTCGCTGAGCTATTATAATAAAATTGTCGCAAGGCCACTGCATTATGTCTGTCTGAGTGTCGGCAGTCGGCATCCAAGTGCGTGGGACGCAGTCTAGTCAGTAACGAGCTTCAACTAGAATCTAGATGCACGTTGAAATACTATACCAATGTGTGATAAACTTCACCACAGAATATTAATAACTAACTTCGGCTAACGGCTTCGCCTGCTTGATAGTAGAAAATAATCACAAAGGAACTGTTACTAAATATGCTCCCGGGATAAAAAATATGTTTAAACACCCCTATTTTTTAACAGTACAAAAAAAATTAGGCCCTATCCGTACCCGTTACTGATCATATTTATGTAGGTAGTCAAAAGTAAAAAAAAACGAAATCTCAAAATTGTCCACGAAAATTTGTTATAATTGGTAAATTCATAATTGAATAATTTATTCATAACAATTGCTACTAGAAAATACTACGAGAGTGTTTTTCTATTGTTTTTCATTCATAATCAATAGCCTGTACAATATTTCCATAAATTAAGTGTAATTTTGGGATATAAACAAATGCTAATAACTCTGCTGTTTATGAATATTATTTATTGAGACTTTCCTTCAATAGTAATAAGACAGTATATTCGTAACTCATGTCAATAGTTAAAATAGTAAAATTATCGTGTATAATAAAATAAACCGGGCAAGTGCGCGTCGGACTCGCGCACAAAACCTATGAAAACAGTTCAATTCTCGAATTGAGTTACGAAGATTATTCCGAATCGCAAAAAAGGTTTTTTTTTTGTGACGTAACTACAAATTTACAGTTTTTAATTTTTTTCCTATACTTGTGCTAATAGACCTTGCTTCATACCAAATTTCAGGATTCTGTGTCAACGGGAATTACCCTGTGAACTTTGGTTCCCTTGCGAGTGTTCGTTAACTCAGAAGTTTGATTTTTTTATCACAGCTTCAAGAGACCGCAGACTTGAGTGTAACTCGATACCTCCACGTGTGCCCGACATAAAGGGTATTGACAGAGAGACGGACAACAAAGTGATCCTATAAGGGTTACGTTTTTTCTTTTTGAGATACGGAACCCTAAAAATAACACCCACGCATACATAAATACAAACTTTCGCCTCTATGATTAGTGCGATATATTGCAGATTATAGACCCCGCAGCCCCCCCAAGTTATATTTATATAGACCCTAAACTTCGTACAATAGTGGCCCCGTATACACGCATACTTTCAAACCATCCATTTCCTGCATTATATTGGAATGAATGAATCCGTCATGCTACGTAGGTAAAAATTGCCCGCAATTTTCTGTTAAATTCCTTGGTTCATGTTTTGGCTATGCGCGAACTTGGCAACGAAATTCACATTGGTGTATAAAATTGTGTATAGTTTCCTTCGATTTTAAGATAGATAGATATTTCTTTAGCGTCGAAACTATATACTCTTAGACTAGGTTTTTTGTCGTGACATGATTTTGGATGGGTTCATCATATGAACATCTTCTGTAGTGCCTCGGGCATGTTTGCGGAAGCGCACACCGATTGTTTTCACACTACCATGCGCAAGCGGTGCGCATCCTTGGTGCGCAGGGTGCGGGGCAGCTCCAATACAGTTCTGGCGATGATTGCCGGCAGATTTGATTGCCGTTATATCGGATATTGCTGCAGCAGACATGTTGCTGGCTATGTCCGATAGTATAATGTATTTCCTTATGTGTGTGTGTTCTGTTTTGTAATTGCTGTATGGGTGCTATTGGTTGCCTGAAATAAATGTTTTTTTTTTTAATTTAGTCTTCACCACATTAAACATTTTATCATTCTATCGTAGCGAGTCTAGCTCTAAAATATGGTCACTCACTATGGGCTTCATCAGAAGTTTCAAAATCCCCTAAAAGGGTAATTAAAAGGGTTATGCTCGAAATTCCTTTGCTTGATCCAATCAAGAGTCAAGGTATTCACAAAAGAACCAATGATAACGACATAGCCTGAAAAATAGACAGCCGAAAAATGGTAGTGGACAGGGGCACATTGCTCGCAGAACAAATGTTCGACGGGGACGAAAGGTTCTAGAGTGGCGACTGCGTACTAAAAGACGCAGCATTGGAAGGCCTTCCACAACTATTCCACTACTGTCACACAATGCCATGTAGTCCCAAACTAAGCAGAGCTTGTGCTATAAGTACTAGACAACTCATAAACATACCTATACACCACTATTTTTTTAATTAGTACAAAAAAAAGGGGCTCTATCTGTACCCGTTACTTGGGTCCGATATTTGTATGGTCTAAAGTAAAAAAAAACGAAATCTTAAAATTGTCTACGAAAATTTATCATAATTGGTAAATTCATAATTGAATCAATCATTCATAACAATTAGGCGTGTGTAACTCTTTACTGAACCGACTCACTGTTCCGAAACATTTTAGTCTTCCCAAAATATTGGAACAGCATGTTTTAAATGCATTTTGGAACAATTGGAACACTTCACACTCTTTACTTTAAGTGACCTTCAGTCTTTTTAAAATTCAAATTAAAACATAAATAGTGTAAATTTTAATGAACTGAACTAAAAATATCTGCTTTAAATTATTCTCAAATCGAAATTCAATTAAATAAAACTGTTTGTGTATATGACGCGATGTAAAAGATCACGATTCATAACAGTCAGTGTCTGTATTTGTATCTTTTGAGCCGTTGTTCCAAATGTTCCGTTTGTATCTTGTGAGCCGATGTTTCAAATGTTCCGTTTGTATCTTTTGAGCAGATGTTCCAAATTTTCCGTTTGTATCTTGTGAGCCGATGTTTCAAATGTTCCGTTTGTATCTTTTGAGCCGATGTTCCCAATGTTTCATATCACTGTTTCGGAACATTACAGTGATTCAGATGCAAATGTTCCAATCGCAAAGATGACACATTTTGCCCACGCCTAATAACAATTGCTACTAGAAAATACTCCGCGGAGTGTTTTTCCATTGTTTTTCATTCATAATCAATAGCCTGTACCATATTTCCATAAATTGAGTGACATTTTGGGATATATGCAAACGCTAATAACTTTGTTGTTTGTGAATATTATTTATTGATACTTTACTTAACTAATAACAAGACCTTTTCTAATAAGCCCGTTAAGTATTTGGTCTAATTAAAAATGAGTAGTGTATATTTCTAAATACAAATACATTTTGTCACTATGGCTAAAATATTTCTAAATACAAATACATTTTGTATTTGTATTTAGAAATATACACTACATATTATAAATAGATAAATTACAACCAGACACAGAACAAATGATCGTGCTCATCACACAAATATTTATCTTAGGTAGGAATCGAATCCACGACCTCCGGCATAGCAGTCAGGGCCACTAAACACTAGACCACCTGCCAGTCAAATACTCTACAGAATACTGATGAACAAATAACCTATTGAGGGTCGCGGGAATGTGATGAATACGAGACCCGCAAGACCAGGTATTGTGGCGACACTTGAGGGAAGCCTATGTCCAACAGTGAACGTCAACGAAATGATGTTGATGATCCTAGCACAAAATAATTGTTGTGCAAAAGAAGATAAGACATATGTGAGAATATCATCACCACCGTTTTAATAATTAGCTTCAATTGTCTTTGTCTAAGATCATTTAATTTGTTTGATCATCTGGGAACGCAATAAAAAACTAACGTCAAAATATTCCCGTCAAATGATAGGAGTCAATTGGGGATCAGGAGTTGCTGATGATGACCTCTTTCTATAATTGGTTGGTACTACAGAAATTAAATAGATATTTATTTGTTTGCGAAAACTTGATAACCTAAAAAGATGACTCGATTGTGTGAGCCTGTGAGTGTGTGTGTATATGTTACTCTTTCACGATAAAACTGCTGAAGGTTATTGGAAAAAATTGGCACGTAGATTGACTATGTCATAATATAGCATTATAAGTCACTTTTTGTCCCAGGAGTATATTCCCTTTGGATGTTATAAAAACTGGGCAAGTGCGAATCGGACTCGCACCCTGAGGGTTCCGTACAAACTTACCTATGTAAATAGTTCAATTCCGGAATGGAGTCTCGGAAGAATTTTTCGAAACGCAAAAAAAAATTGTGACGTAACAACAAATTTATTGTTTTCAGATTTATTCCTATACTTGTGCTATAAGACCTTGCTTCATGCCAAATTTCAGGATTCTGGGTCAACAGGAAGTACCCGAAGAAACCGGACGGGAATTTAGATTTCCTCGAGAGTGTCGAAATGTACGTTTTTTGCCACATAAACCGAAGTATCTTTTTTTCTTGTTAACTAACAAGTATGGTTTTTTTACTGCTTCAAGAGTACGCAGATCTGAGTATATGGTTTTAATTTCAATTCGATACCTCCACGCGTTCCCGAGATAAAGGGTCTTGACAGACAGACAGACAGACGGACGAACGACAAAGTGATCCTATAAGGGTTCCGTTGTTCCTTTTGAGGTACGGAACCCTAAAAACTGTTAAATTAAAGAACTTTATTTTAATCTGCGGTTTTACGCAACTCTAAAACATAACAAAATTCTTCTTCAATATGATAATTTTGAACTTTGAACTAAAATGTCTTGTACTGACCCCAAGTGACTAGGCCAAGGGCAGGAAGCTGACGTTGATGACAGTATAACCAAATAAGTCAGTGGAGCTAGACTCAATCGTCTAGCTGAAAAAAACTGGTAGCAATCAGAAAATCATGAAATCTGCTTACCTTGTTCACAAATAAGATTTCACGTTCATAAAGTTTGCATCGCGTAAGGCTTCTACATAAGACATTATTAGCCAGTTCCTGCTGATTACGGAGCGATTACAATATTTGTTCATGAAGATTTATGTATTCTTGGTAGACGGTGAGTGTGTCTGTGGTATCAGGAGGCTTCATAAATTATACCATCATTATTATGCCAATAAAGAATTATTATTATTATTATCAAAGGCCCTATCAGAATACCAGCGCTTCGTAATTTTTTTTAAATAGCCTTTTTGACCTCGACAAGGTTTTTTTTTAAATGAACAAGTTAACTTTAAGAACCTTGTTAGTATTTATGAATACACTATTAAATTAAGAATGCGAAGTCAATGAATAAACTCTAAAAATTCTTACCCGGTTTTAAAAATTCTTTTTTTAGTAGAATGCAACTTTATCACTGAGTGACTTAGACACATTTAAATAAATAATAATAATTTATTAATAAGACAATATTTGGTCCACAATATCTGTTAGTAATTCTTATATCTATGTTAGTAAAAAAAAAAAACATCAAAAAAAAAACCACACACACACCACACCGGACTCACCACACACACTACACCACCACATTCATCATTCATTATAAAATTCTTTTTTTAAATATGTTAACAGCATACGCAATATAGAGTACACCAATAAGAGACCTTTACAATGAAAAACTAAATATTTATTCCCTTTAATGTCCCATGCATCAATTTTGTTCATTTATATCACCCGTATTCATTATTATTTACCGTAAGGGACATTATGCTACCTTTGAAACTATAGGCTTTATTGCTTTTTGCTATTTTAGCTTCAAAGAATAAAAAAGTCTAAGAAACTTTGTCCTAGACACCTTTTACATAAAACGTATACGAGTACTTAAAAAATTATAGTCAGGTTTGTAAAAAAATATATTTATTTATTTTATTTATGTACACACAAATATACAGAAGAAGATATCTTATTATAAAAATTGTATCCAGCAGATCTGCGAAAGGTGAGATTCGAAGAAATGTAGACTATAGTGTGCAATCTTAAAATCTGTAATATCTTATTTTTGCTCTCCTGAAAACCTTAGTTTTGTCCTTTGCGTTATTTTATATTTCCAGTATAGACATCTACTTACTTTTACGCGAGTGGAGCCTAGTTTTTATTATGGATAGGCTCGTGTTTAACTACTATCTCAAGTGATGGTAAACGATGATGTGGTCGACGCTGGAGCACGCTTGCCTAGAACTAACCTATAGACCCCTGCGTTGTAGCTCTCTGGAAACTTAGACTCCGGCAAGAAATTCCACTCCTTAGCTGTACGCAAAATAAATGTGTTCACAAAACGCTTTGTACTTATGAGTTTGATGTCCACCATGTACAGTAAGGGTGATTTTAATATTGTGCTGATTTTATCACGCATGCGGAATTGCTCCGCATGCTGGGCTGCTGCCCGATATCACGCCCCGCATCCCGCGTGCATATTCCATGCATTAGAATAAATACTTGTATGAAAAAGACATTTGCGGGGGCTACGCGTGCGGAGCAATCCCGCATGCGTGATGAAATCCGCTCGATATTAAAAACACTCTATGTGAGGCCTAGACAAAAACTCTAAAGGAATAATTCAATGAGTCTATCAATAGCACCTAACAGCTAAACTCCAATTGTATTCAATAAATAATGACGTACCAACTTTTCGTTCTAGCTTGGCTTTTATAGTTCAAAGATTAATAACTGTTAATCGACGGTCATTTGTACCATTTACCTCGACCTTCAGCGTTCAGACTACGTCTAGAATTTTCTATACCCACCTTAAGTATACGTCGATAAGCTATTTTTATTTATAGCACTCATTTTTATTATTTAACTAGGTTCTGCTTATTTATGGATTTGCCCGCTTGTAGTGTTTTACTGTGATAGAAGAGCTCACAACCAGGTTTCAAAATATTTATTTAAATACACTTTCGTTTTTATAATATTAAAGTACAGATGATTTCATCATCATTATCTTCATCATCACATGATCAATCAAAATACATTTATTTCTTCAGCTAAATAACATAAACAGAATTGAGATTGGAGCCTCCCTTTAAGCAGAGTAATGCCTGTATTGGGAGACTCCGCTCCTTCACAATCAACTTTCAATATTTATATATTTATATTAACAAACAATATGTGTGTGTGTGTGTGTGTGTGTGTGTGTGTGTGAGTGTGAGTATAATGTTTGTGTAATTGTGTATATGTGTCAATGTGTGAGCAGGTTTATGTGTGTGTAAAATGAGTGTGCCTACAAGTGTTGTGAGGTGAGTGCGAGCCACCACTATCCCAACAATACTTAAACGTTTGCACTCAATTGCAAGTAAAAGCAACCGTGCATCATGATACAAGTGTCAACAGTGCTTCTGTTTCATCATAGTTTAAAAGTTTTATCCAATTAATTAAAGAATTTTTGCATTCATAGTATTGTTTTGTATACTTATATGTTTATTTCCTTATTTATCTTATTATATAAATGGGCTGAACGTTTTTGTAATTGAATCCTAGCAAATCGAGTACGTGATTGGGGAATTTGTGCAATATTGTCCTTTCGTCTTTTTGTTAATTTGGAAGAGTCGAAAGGTAAAGTTTTGTGCATTTTCAAGATAGTCTGTATTATATATAATTTTCTTACAGACAGCAGATCACTGATCTGAAATAGTTCGTCAGTGTGGAATCTCAATTTCTTAAAATACATAATTTTTATTAGAGCGCGTTGTGCCCGTTCAACATCTATGAATTTTGATTTACTAGCCCCTCCCTAAACAGGGATGCAGTACGTCAAAACTGACTGTACTAGACTAATATATATTTCATTCAGAAGGTTTCTTTTTGAATTGTGGCGAGTATGGAAAGATTTTGGGACAACATGACGCAAAGAGTTAAATAACCAGCTAAGCTTTCTGACTCTGTTTGTAACTTGTTCGAGATGTTGGTACCAAGATAGCCTTTGGTCAACAACCACTCCTAAGTATTTCGTATGAGTTACTTTATCTATTGTTGGACATTTGCAAATTAGATTATTTATACAGTCACATTGATGAATTTTTAATGCAAAGTGTTCGTCTGGCTGAGTGCGGTTATTTAAACTAAAACATATAAAGTTGGTTTTTGAGGTGTTCAATGTGAGTAAATTACATTTTAACCATTCGGCTATTATAGCCATACCCAACTCAGCATAGTCTTTGACCTCTTTCCAGGATTTCCCAGAAAATAAAACAGCTGTATCATCAGCGTAAGTGAAAATTTTTGCATTTTTGATGGTCAAGTTGCAGAGGTCATTAATATAGGTCAAAAATTATGTTGGACCTAGTACGCTTCCTTGAGGCACGCCGAATGATACTTGTGCGTCTTCACTAATATAGTCACCAACTCTTACTCTCTGTTTTCTGTTTGAAAGATAGTTACGGAGGAGTTCTAGTGGGATACCTCTTATGCCGAATGATGATGTAGTAGTTAACTTTTGTCAGCATGATAGACAGGGCCAACTTGGGTCAATGTCTGCCAGGGCTACAGGATTTTTCAAAAGAGTCACCGCAGCTCTGGAACACAAAGGGCAAGTAAAGGCAAGAAATATCAGTAGGTTTTAGTCAGTTTTTTACTGACTAGGTAAAACCACACTTGTGTCCTTCAGTTGTTTTTTACGTTCTAGGACCACAGGTTACCTTTTAATAAATTAGCCGTGGCTCTAGCGTACATCGGCTCTGCTGGACCCCTACATTTTTGCTGACATATCTTTGAGGTGCGCGTGAACACTACGCACCGTCGACGATCTCAGTCTCGGTCCTTATTGGACGGAGACAGCGAGCTACGAGCCTACGGTGGTCGGAAATCGCCTTGCTACTCACGACACCTGGGGCGTCTTCTGTCGTGGCAACTGGGCTGTGAGGATTTCCTGTCGCTTACGGCTGGGATCATCTCCTTGGCTAGAATTACTGCTTCGCAGAAGGAGGCGACCGCATCCCATTCCCTGTCGCTCCGGTCCATTGCCTAAATGCAGCACGAGAAGACGCCGCCATAGATCCTTTCTACGAGACGTTCGTTGTCACTAGTACCATTAACAGTTCCATGATGGAGTTACTGATGTTTTTTTAAATCACTAGTTCCATTTGAAAAGAATCTGGAAATAGTCGAACTAATGTTGAATTTTGTTATCACTAGTTCCACTTTATTATTTTAAGCACTTGTGAAATTTTTGAAGGGTGGAAAAACTATAGCGGTAAAAACATTTGTGAAGTTTTTTAAGGGTGGATAAACACTAGGGGTAAAAACACTCTCACTCTCTCTCTTGGTGCTCTGCCAAGCGGGATACACCTCTGTCAACAGCTAGTAAATTAGCTTAATTCTTATTAAGTAGGTACTTACTATATGACGCCATTAAGAATCTACTATCTGTGTTGTAAGGAAACCTTTGAGTGGTTGATTTCTCTGCCTACTTAAGGCTTACCTGCTTACGGTCAGGAAACTCCAAACATAGGTAGGTATTAAGTCCACCAAGTATAATGACTGTTACATCAATAAACTTTAAGCAAACTACAATATCATTTAATTAAACACTCCGTTTATTTTAAGCTATTGCATAGCTTCTATCGAGGGCCTTGAGCGCGGGGACCGAATCCAGAAATTCCGTAACAAAAAGAACCTCACGCTCCCCACTCCGACGGGCACGGAGGTGTGGCTTGAAGGGTGTTTGTGTGCGTGCAACTAGCCGTATTGTTTGTGTGCGTGCAACTAGCCGTATTGTACGACTCTACGAAGCTCGTTTATTTATTTAATAAAAGAAAAAAAATTGTTTTCTTATCGGTCACCACGCTCAAAAAGTGTAACTTGAATTAATATCAAAGAAAAAGAAATACTGCATAAATAAAATAAATAAATAATTATAATTGCATAAGTTGATACAAAATGCTATGCAATAGCTTTACCGCGGCAGTCCCCGAGTGCCACACTTATTTTTTTTTGTTTTGTCTTCACGGTTTGTGTATTTAGCCAGTGTTAAGTTTTGATTGTATTCAGTTTTAGAAAGCAGATATAACACATTCTAATGATTTTGTTGCATTTTCAAGTTGGCAGCAGTATCGTCACAGCGCTAATTTGTTTTCTATTATTTATCTGCACCAATTGTTTCACTAGATTCCTGTATTCTCTTTTTTCCTACTTTCTAGTTTGTGAGTACATATAGATATATTATGTAGAATAGAATAGAATAGAATAAACTTTATTGCACACCAAAATAGTAACAAAACTTTTATACTAGGCAACTTAAATCTATGGGTACAAAGGCGGTATATATATACGTATATGCGGTATGTATATTGTATTTATAGTATATATTTGTATAAAATATTATGTGTTGTAGATAATATGTAATGCTTTTAACATTGCACCTACCACAATTTGTCTCTGCATTACCCAATGGTTGACTAGTAGAAAATGCCTTAAGGCATTAAGTCCGCCTCTGTACTTTTGTGTGCATAAAGACTTAAATAAATAAAATTGTATCGAGTCAACCTTCTCGGTAAGGTTAACTGAGGTAATCAATACTACAGTAAAATTCTCAGCTAAAGCTTTTACCCAGAATGCGCCTATTTTAATAATTCAACTTATTATCCACTTAAGTAGGCGTTTGAGACACAAAAACAACACCAATCCTACATCACAATATCCTCTAGGAATTAATTTGTGAATAATTAAAACAGCCTACTTGAAAATTGAGACACCAAATTTTTAATAACAAAATCCACTTGCTTGCAATTTGTGAATAATTAAAACTTTTCACGATTGAATCAAATCGCTATTTCAAAAAATATGAAAAGGCTGAAAACTTATTGTTCGCGCTTGCTCAAAAGAACGTCATGGTCTGGCAACATTACACCCGCCAGCAAGCTACGCGCCGAATTTTATTATCTGTGCACCGAGTCACGTGGTTAGACGCTAAACAACCTTTGCACTTTTTTCTCTTGCTCCGCCATTATTAGTCATTGTAATTCTTTACAATTGTAAATTGCAAAAATTCGAGTAATCTATGAGTTTTACTAAAAAAATTCCATACTTGAGCGTATACACTCATTTCCTATGAAAAATAAGCTACTGAAAACTGAATTTAAAAGACTTGTTTACAAAATGGTGGCCTCGAATCGTCCAACCCTTATGTGCCAATCAAGCGATTACCATCAATATTCAAAACGGAACGACTGCTCTTTAACCTTCACCACAAATAGAAGAAGACACGACTGAAAGCTGAAAGTAAATTTTCCTTCAAGCGTGAATAATTCGGAACTACTACTTGAAGTTATATTTTAAGTTCTTTTAATTAAAATGATTTGGTATTTATAAGTATTTATTAGTTTATAATTTTAGCATACGTAGGTATGTATTTTATTAATTATAAGCAACTTACTTTAATTATAATTCATTCTATTTCAACTATCTATTATTTATTTATTGTACACACCTACCACAGTGTTATATTTTTTAACCCAAAGGTTGATTGGCAGATAATGCCTTGTAAGTCCGCCTATTTACCACTACGGTAAATTAGATTTAAATAAATAATTGAATAAACATGGGTTTGCCGCAGCCCTCACAATAAAGGGCAACTGAAGGAACACTGTGAGTTTTATTCAGTAAAAGTCTAACATTCACTCTTGCTTCACCCAGTGCGGGAGAAGTTATATCGTCGACCGTAGGTTCAATTGAGGTAAGGGACAAAATACGATTTTTCAGGAGAGGCCGACAAAGTTTTTTTTCGGACTAAATCGCCCATAACTTTTTTTGTTATTAACCTTTTTCGGGTCTGATTTCACACATAAACTTATATTTTAGTGCTCTATCTACATGTGTAACATTTATTTAAATAAGTTAGCTATTTAAGAAAATAGATGTCCCTTACAACAACGTAATTTTGTTAGTAATGTCCCTTACTGACCAAGTATCTTGTAGTCCCGTCCCTTACGTTAAATTGACCTCTACGTTGGATCCAATCTATTAATGAAAAAATAGTGTAAAGGACTTGTTGAAAAAATTTATGAAAAAAATACAATGTAAAGAGATTTTTGACAGAAAATGAAGTACACACTTTTGACGTACGGATATCTTAAATTTGGAAATCGTTATAAGAAATCATGTAAAAGACATGAAAATGTATTAGAACCGTGTGTGTGTTTTTTGCGTGTCGCTTACATGCAATGTTTGTACATTGTAATAGCCAATTTGTATTAGTTTGAATAAAACAATTTTTATTTTATTGTAGATGTTTATTATAATCAAATTATTAAAAAAAAATGGTAACAATTTTACCTATACTTACTTTGAATTCTTATTCAAATAAAAGAGTAGCTGCAAATAATCATAATAGAGCCTATATAGGCATTATTAATCAAATTAAAATAAACAATTTTACTTCTACCGCTTAATCAGTCTTCAACATGAGATCAATGTTTAATCATTACAATCATTAAAAAATATATATTAATAAAATTGACATCAATATTAAACATTTCAGAATTAGACGTTTTTTTCATCAACATTATCTTCTTCGTCCGTTTCATTCAAATTGTCAATCACTTTAGCGGAATATGGTAGCTTCAAATAATAATATATTGATGAAATCTACTGGGCATAGCATTCACGCACAATTTTTTTAAATCTTTGTATTTTGCGAACGATATTGGCAGCCTGGTGTTATACAAAGTAAGACCTTAGTATAACACCAGGCTGCCAATATCGTTCGTCGCTCTATGAAATTATTGTCCACTGTTATATCAGGCGAGTCTGCTAGTTGTGATGGCACACTAATAGATGTTTTACTCGTAACCTTACCCTTTCCCGTCCCTTTTCCTTTCCCACTTGTCGTTTTACGTTCTGGATTACTCCCTATCTTTTTGGCTGCCAATTCTCCATTTATTTTAATGACATAAACAACCGCTTCCTCCTTCATAGAGTGTTTAATCCAAATGGTTTTAAGGTCTTTTTTCTTTATCGTAGCTCGTCGTCCTTCGTCTTTTGTGGAAACAGTTTTTCTGTAACGGGGTCCCAGTCAATGAAATCCTTACGTTACGACGTAGGGATGAGGATTCTTTCTAGCAGATTCCATGTAACTAGGCCATTGCGTGTAACTCCAAACAGTCAATTTTCGCACTTCTCGTTCAATAACAGAGTGCATGCTGTCAACTGGCATGTAACTATGACCGGTCAATAAGAAGTTAATCTGAATCGTTTCGACATTCTTGGAAATTGACAAAAAATAATGCAACATTGCCAGCATTGTCCTATTACGATTTTGTCCAGTGCAAGCATCGCAATACAGGATAACTTTTCTTATTCCTCTATCATCAACATCTTTCAGATACATGAAAAGGCAGGACCCTATCTCTTTTGATCCTCGTTTTCCGTCGCATTCACCCCAAACATAGCAAAACCCGTTTTGAGTAGAGCTTTCATAAATTGTAAAGTTATACACAGTGTATTTTCTGCTATAGAATAACAAAATATTGTCACCATGAGGCGTATTTAAAATCTTTTGTAAATCAAAGCTTGCCACTAGAGTGTCCTTGTTTACAGAATAGTTTTGATGACTAGTAAATCATTTTTCTTCCATGTGATCTGTAATCTTTTCCTTGTCCTTTTCTGCCTCCTTTGGATTGTTTTCATGTTTAGCGCAAATGTTGCACTTATCCTTCTTCGGAACGTGAATAGTTATATTGCTGTATTCCTTATGGAACAGATTAATGAAAACACGTTCGCTCAGGTAATTTATCTTTTTCTGTTCGCATGATTTTCGGTATAGGCGGTATAAGTTTGTCAACGTTTTGTATTCTTGTGGTAAATACAGCCTATTGCTTGAATGCCTACAGTAATGTGAGGGTAGTACCGGAAGAGACTCGATGTACTCCTTTGCCGCATTTACAGTAGCTTCTTCATATTTTATGTTATTAATTGGTTTACTTCGTTTATCTTTTTGGGATAAACCATCTTCTTGTGCATTATACAGTGTATATAACAAAAACTGCTGTCTCTTTCGCACACAGAAAGACGTTGTGAGATAGAAAAGGATGGTAATAGTGCAAGTACGTGCAATCTTGTGTTATGAAGTTAGAAGTGTGTGTAAATAAAGGTAACAGGGATAAATATTCATTACTTCTCACGAGCAAATTGGTGTAACGGACACCGAACCTAAATATAATTCGATTAAAATAGGTGTAACGTTGACACTGCTTAAAGTATGACAATGCAAATTGGGGTAAGGGACAACTATGTCAAAACTCGTGCAATCCATTTGAAGTATGGATGATATTTATTTTTTGAGATAACAAAGACGTTAGTGTAAGGCCAGTTTTATTATTGTTTCTTCAAAAATAAACCATGTAATGGTAATACGTTGATTGGGAAGACCCTTACCTTATTTGAAGTGGATTGGCGGCGATAATTACACTATTTTAAGTTCTTATATTGCATAGTTTTTCAGATACATTGTTATTATGGGGCTGATTCGAAATTTGGATCCAAAAATCATTAGGGTAAGGGACATTATTCTTAAGCTAGAATTTTTTCATATTCACCATTCGATAGAGCGAAAAATACTGAACAAAACTGTATACTCAACTCATTTTGGGTATTTTGTCCCTTACCTCAATTGAACCTACGGTCGACGATATGATGATTTCTCACAGAAAAAAGGGGCAGAATGAATAAAACAAAACTCTAACATAGAACTGGAAGTCTGTATTTGTAAAGAAAGAGTAGTAATGCAGAAAAGTATCATATTCATACTATATTATATGTATAATCACATCACATCACTCTAATACAGCTATACTCAACCTGCGGCCCGCGGGCCGCATGTGGCATTATTTTTTTAATGGCCCTGTAGCACAGTATAGATATATGGAACAGTACGGAAACTACCTACAAATATTCGAAACGGCACACTCACACAAACATACGCATCGACGAGACTCCTAAGCGTTTCTCGCGGTCCTGTCAGTAGCGAATGCCGCTTAGGAGTCTCGTCGATGCGTATGTTTGTGTGAGTGTGCCGTTTTGAATATTTGTAGGCAGTTTCCGTACTGTTCCATATATCTATACTGTGCCTGTAGCCTAGCACAATTTTGGAGTTATAACTTTTTTTATTCAATGTCTTAGTAGCAGCTTCACTGTACGGAACTCTACTTACTAGTTCACTCCTTGCCTCCTTGATGGGACCGCTAACAAAACGAAAAAGTTGAACTATGCATGTAGCATGCATAGCATGAAGTAATTTTATCGAAAGCAGTCAACTCGAATAATAAAATAATATGTAGAAAATATCAAGTTTTATTTTACTGAAGATTATTGCGGCCCATCACGACAATGGCAGAAGCACCATGAGGCCCCAGAAGAACAAAAGGTTGAATACGACTGCTCTAATATTATAAAGCCGAAAGTTTGTTTGTTTTGTTATTTCTTTGCGCTCAAACGGCCAAACAGATTTCGATGAAACTTGGTCCACGGATAGACCATGTCCTGGAATAGAACATAGGATACCTTTGTGCGTGTCTTTGTCACGTCTCCACGCTCAAACGGCTGGGTAGATTTGAGTGAAATTTGGGAGACAGGTAGAGTACGTGGTTATCTGGTCTGACTGACAATCTGCATCACTTTGCCCTACTTTCCTAAGGACTTGGTGTCCTACCTTTGAGCTTTAACATGTTTGTTAATTAATGACTCCTCACTAGCTGAATGAATTTGGATGAAATTCGAAAAACTGTTAAACCGTGAACTGGATTAGAACAAAGAATATCTTATTTTAATCCGAGAACCGCTGGTAAAAGACAGTCATAATAAAATACAATGAGTGGCAATCGGTCCACCTTGTGGGAGGCCTTGTGTAACCTAGTGAGAGTCGCGGAAATCGTATGGATCCGAGACACACAGGGCTGTTCGTTGTAGCGATATTTTTGGGAGACCTATGTCCAATAATGGACGTCTTTCAGCTCAAATGATGATGATGATGATGGCAATATTTATTATGTATCTAAGAACATATTGCTTACCCCAGCCCCCCTAGCCAAGTTACGACCGTTTCGTTTGTGTCGAACGCCTCGAGTAGGCCACGTCTCCGATTCCTTTGATCTGACCACGTGACTGAGCGTTGAGATGACGTCAGAACAAAGCAATCGGAGGCGTGGCCTACTCGAGGCGATCGACGAAAAGAGAATCGAAACGAAACGGCTGTATCTCTTTTCTTTTTGGATAATATTATTACAAGAGCATATAGTACCTTAGCTTTTCTCAAATACTTCATTCAAGAAAAGAAGGTGTAAATAAATCAAAGGACGTCAAAGCCAGCCCAGACACAGGTCTTCGTATGAATGTATGATTACAGTATCCTGCATCCGTCAGATCAAGATCCTGGCACATTATAATCTGACTATTTAAAATTGAACCCTCTATGAAGTGTAAAAGTATGGAGACAAGGTTCAAGTGTTGTTCGTCGTATTGCCAGGCAGATTAGAGGCAATATAACGGGCGGGAAGTGATGATACGTTGCTAGGTCAAGAGGGGCAGTGATGGTCGTCGTTGTAATAGCTGTTATTACGCAAATTGGACATGTTTTTATTAGTTAGTGGATAGGTAACTATGTGGCTGTCGCTTACAATAATGTTGTAAAGGTACGTGCACATGACATTGCGCCACGAACCGAATCTACACACCTATCTTCTATACTTAAAAATTTAAATTAAAGAGTCCGTTTGTAATATCAAAATAACATTTTTATAGCAAAAATGCAATATGTAAAATTGTTGTCTGTATGTCTGTTCTGCCCAATCTCCGAAACGACTGGACTAATTTTGATGCTGACGTTACATGGAGTAAATAAATAAGACTACTTTTCATTTTCTCGTGGGAACGCAATTTTATACTACGTAAAACTCGTTCGAAACAGGTGAACAAAATTTGATAGGACTACCACTGCTGGGCTATACCTAGCTAATGTTAGAATAACTTAAGCTATATAGCTTTCCCGCAATTATAGTATCATTTGGTTATCCGTCCGTCGGTCTGTCTGTCTGTCAAGACCCTTTATCTCGGGAACGCGTAAAAGTATCTGGTTGAAATTAAAACCATATACTTAAGTCTGCGGTTGTTTAAAGCTGTGAAAAAATCAAACTTCTGAGCTAACGAAATAAAAAGATACGGCCGTTTATGTCGCAAAAAACGTGTATTTCGACACTCTCGTGGGAATCAAAATTCATAGGTACTTCCCATTGATCTAGAATCCTGAAATTTGGCATGAAGCAAGGTCTTATAGCACAAGTATAGGAAAAAATCTGAAAACTGTAAATTTGTAGATACGTCACAAAAAAAAAACCTTTTTTGCGATTCGGAAAAGTCTTCGAAAGTCAATTCGGGAATTGAACTGTTTCCATAGGTAAGTTTGTATGGAACAGTGCGCGAGTCCGTATCGCACTTGCCTGGTTTTTTTTCTGTTATTTCACTATATTTATAATCGTGATATCTCAAAAATAAAGTGTTTGCACGTTTCATGCAAAAGATTGCTGGCTATTGCTATGTAGTTGACAAGTCAACCAGCGGAAAAGAGTAGGTTAGAACAACTCGTCTCTTAAATTTGTCTGGGGGTGCCATTGGTCCGAATTCAAGTTCCCGTGGCACCCCCAAGGGTATCTTCCAGGGGAGCCACGGGTCCGGAATGAAAAGAAAGATTGGCACAATACCTACTAGTCCTCGGCACAGACACAATGTTACTATTTTCAGGACACAAACGCCAAATTTTACACGATTGACGTCGCCAAAGTCACGTTGAGCGGACGCGAGACTCACAGTTCAGATATACCGAAGCCATTGAATTTGAGGGGTACACATAGAAACGTTATTCCATATTCGAATACGCGGGTAGCAGTTCCTTTTACTCTATAGGTATGTGTAGGAAAGGGACGGATATAGGGCTGGCAACAACCAACCAAAAAAAAAGAATCTATCGCGTATAGAAAAAGCGTAACCATAAAGTATGCTTTCATAATATGAGTTCTAACGTGAAAACGCATAGCAACTACTTCTTTTATAAAACTAACTTTTTTAAAATGATATAGTCTAGTGCTTGACTGCGATCCCACCTGATGGTAAGCAGTGATGCAATCGTTGATGGTGAATCGCACTAGTTTATTATGAGCCTATTCACTCTAGCCTTTAACTGTTTTATTTTTCTACAGATAACCAGTCAACATGGGCACGATGTTCAGGAGCGAGGAGATGGTGTTGTGCCAGCTGTTCGTGCAGCCTGAGGCAGCATACGTCTCCATGTACGAGCTGGGAGAAGCTGGGATAGCACAGTTCAGAGATGTAAGTCTTACCAATATTACCATTGAACGAGTGTGCAACTACTCTAAAAAAAAGAAATACATTTGGGTTTTTTTTGCTGGAAAAAAGGGAATTGATATTTTTGGTCTACCACCATCTTCGTATATATATATATATAAGATAGCTATTAAACAAAACAGCAGTGGTCACTTTCACCTCGTACCGCACTTGGCCAAAAAAAGCTTTTAGTTTCTTGAAAGTTACGGGGTCTAATAAACCCCTTACCGCCTAATAATAGTTTTCAAACGATGTCTTGAACGCCTCGTACCACAGGAATGGAAATTATATAAAAATGTATGCCGCTGTCAAGGTTTTTAGCCATCCCTTCCAACTTTAAAAGATCCTGTTAGTATAATATATAATAGTAGGCATGCTAAGTGCTGCATTTAAATTCAAACCACGGAGTTCCTTGATTATAATCTATCACAGTTGCTTGTAAAATTCTGGCGGGAAAACCGACAAGGTACAGACAGCGGCACGAATCTTGAGCGCTCGGCGAAAGAGCGGGGATCGCTTTGCTCATCGTACACATCGGCGAGCCAATGACTATACAAGGATTGCACTCTCCCCCCCGCATCTCTCTTCATACCACTAAAGAGACCCGATATTTCACTTCTGCGTGCTTCTGCGCAAGTAGAACTGTAGAAGTCAGCGCTCAAGATCTGTGCCGGTATCTGTGCTCGGTCGGTGGGTAAGATTTATGATTTTTTGCTGCAAGACTACATTGCGTTTCGTTGTCCTGTCCATGATCTATACTAATTGGTAGGATTTTAAGGTTCCGTACCCTAAGGGTAAAAACGGGACCCTATTACTAAGAATGTCTGTCCACTGTGACTTCACTGTCCGTCTGTCTGTCACCAGGCTGTATCTCATAAACTGTGATAGCTAGACAGTTGAAATTTACACAGATCATCTGTGTAAATTTCAACTGTCTAGCTGTCAGTATGTCCGTAGTAGCTATAACAAAAAAATACTAAAAACAGAATAAAATAAATTGGGTAATAAAAGATGTATAGATAATGGTACGGAACCCCTCGTGCGACTCGTATTTGGGCGGTTTTTTATTTGTATAAACACGCTTATCTCTGGAACAACCAGTCGGATAGAAAACAATTTTTGTTTATGTGATAGCTGTATAACATCATGCTACGCCCACGGAAGAGGAGCACTAACCAAAGACGCGGGTGAAACCGCGGGGTACAGCTAGTCTACGGGTACACTACATAAATACGAAAAACTTTATTCCGATAGTCACAAATACGAATTTCAAAATACCGATTTTCATAATTCCGAATGGTTCAAAATTCCGAATATAACAACTCCGACTTATCATTACTCCTATTTTTATAATTCCTAAATTTCAATTTTCCTAACTTTTATAATTACTATTCTCAAAATACCGAGTTTCAATAGATCGAATAACGAAAAGTCCGACTTAATGATAATTCGAAACATCAAAAATACGAATTCCGATTATTAAAATACCGATTAATAAAATTCCGAAATAAAAACGCCTCATAAAACTGTATAGCAAGACAAATAAACACATAAATGCTCGTCAGAGGTCGTAGTATGAGGGGAGAATTAAAAAACTAATGACAGATGCGTTTTCCAGCATGCAGGGGATTTGTTGCAGCATGCAAGCAGGCATGCAGCATGCAAGCAGGCATGCAGCATGCAAGCAGGCATGCAGCGTGCAAGCAGACATGCAGCATGCAAGCAAGCATGCGACATGCAAGCAGGCATGCAACATGCAAGCAAGCATGCAACATGCAAGCAAGCATGCAACATGCAAGCAGGCATGCAGAATGAAAGAAGGCATGCAGCATGCAAGCAGGCATGCAAAATGCAGCAAGCATTGTTTCTGTCACGGCTCCGGCGCTGCGGGGTTTGGGCGGCCCCACGCGAGCTTATCGTCGCAGATGGTTTTAACGCTCACCACCGCAGCTTCGGCTTGCTGGCCGGCTAAAGCCGGCCAGCCTCAGCCGCGGCGGCAGGCCTTCAAACCACCTGCTCCTCAGCTCGCGGGCCGCCCTACCCCTCCGCGCCTACGCGGGTTTAAATTACACTCTAGGGGTAGGGCAAACAAGACTGCGTGAAGTCGGTTTTGCAGCGATTCGTTTCTGACACTAAATTTTGTAGCACAACATGTTGACTTTTAGTTTATTCGAAGTATTGAAAATCGGAATATCGTTTTTCGGACCGAGAACCCTTCGAGCATTTGATTCTTCGAACGTATGAAAATCGGAAAACTAACAAATCGCATTTACGACTTTCGGTAAAATAAATTTCGTGATTTTTAATAATAGACATTATAATTTTTAGGTAATATGAAATTCGGACTTTTGAAAATCGGAATATCGAAATTCGGAATAAAATATTTCGGAGTATTTGGGTGTTCCCCTAGTCTACATCTATACTAATATTATAAAGAGACAAGTATTTTTGTTTGTAACAAATAAATTCAAAAACTACTGGACCGATTTGAAAAATTCTTTCACCAGTAATAATAATAATAATAAATTATTTATTGCGCAAAGAAAAAGAAAATACATGACATGTTACATATAAGTTTGAGTTCTTTTTTACATATTTTGTGAATAATGTCCCCTATGCTAGGAAAGTCCTGTGTTATAAGAGACAACCAATAGAACCATAATTCATGACATAGACATATATTTCCTACATTTACTCAGGCGAAACCGGTAGCAGAAGCTAGTAACCAATAAAGTTATGCATACAAAACATATCAAGTTTATTTGCAAAACGCACCAACTACCACAATAGTTTTTCATACTTTTACAGAAGCGTACCATAAATTATTGTCACATGAAATAGTATTGTAATAAAACCACTCACTTCAGTATAAAATAATATGTTTATTACTCAATCCCTTGAATTGTCAAGAATTCAGTCAGTCAAAAAAGTAATGCTAAACTCTTTAAAAAATAAAAGGCCTATTTTGACATTTGAGAAAAACCCTAGAATGTAACTTAGAACAAAACTGAAAGAAACAATAAAATAATAATTAGGGATCCGTTGTAGTAGTAGCTACACTACACTACTTTAAAAAATAAAAGGCCTATTTTGACATTTGAGAAAAACCCTAGAATGTAACTTAGAACAAAACTGAAAGAAACAATAAAATAATAATTAGGGATCCGTTGTAGTAGTAGCTACACTACACTACACACTACAGCCGCTAGGTAGTCAAAATACAAATATCAAAACGGGCTTTTTATTTTTTGACAACTTTAATTGCACATTCCAAAGCGTAGATCTCGCAGAATGTACAAAAAACTCCATGGACACTCTTTTAAATCTAGTTAGGTATTACAAATTCTTGGTTACATATTATTTCTTGTCGCTACAATAATGCAAGAGACAAATAATAATTGTGTGTTCGATCTCAACAATCGCTAACTGAACAAGAAAGCTGTCGCCCGCCATTAAACTATATCGACAGCTTTACTACAAATAATCACAAACACGTTTCTGTGTTGCCAGCACGATTAGTCGATTGCAATGATACGAAATAAATTTAATAATATTTTTAGTTATAAAATACAGTAATTAATCGGATTATGTATCAAAACCTAAAGGTGGGTACTGACCAACGTTACGAGGTGTAATGTAACATTCGCATCGAGCGTGTTTCGCATCGAGCATGTTACGCTGTGTTCTAAAATCGGCGTAACATGCTCGTCAAAACTCTGTGCTCCGTTTTCGCCGCCAGTTCACTCAAGATGGCCGACAGCGAGGACGTTTTGGAATCTTTGATTCTACTTAATTATTGTTTCATCCAAATTAAGATTCTTCTCTGTATTTTTCTATAAAATACAGAGTTTTTTCTTTGTTCCACTCCATGTTTTAAGAAATAAATGAAATAATTACGAGAGGAACGACGTGTGATTACTCACGACGTGCGACGCACCGCGTGCGCTCGTGACGACTTGCAACAGCGTACTGACTGAACCGCGTAACAGTCAAAGGATTCGCCAAAAATCCGACAGCCGGGTAGAGCACTCAAAGCGAGCAACGAGCGGCTCGTTGCTCGCTGGTTTCCCCGTAACACGACGTACTGACTGCACAAATGCTCGCTGTGTAACACGTTACATTACGCCCCATAACGCCGGTCAGTACCCAGCTTAACACTATGAAACTTATTTAAAATTTGTTCCGCAATCGCTTTTGATTATAATTGCTTTTGATAGATAGATAGAACATTTATTTAATGCAACACAGAAAATTAACAGACAATACAAAAAGTACAATAAAATTAAAAAACTAAGCTAATATATTAACAAAAAAAATAAAAAATGTAAACAACCACAAACATCAATGTTAGATATGAGTTATATATTAAACAAATAAACATGTTTACTTTATTTTGTGAGATAAATATTGACCAGGATCTTCGCTCGCATGAAAAGCGTTTTATGACAAAACCTTTCATTCAATAGTGTAAGACGAACTGAGAATTTGGTATTGATGATTTTTATGATTGTAATTCAGTACATAAATACACCAATCATGTCAGATAGTTGTCTATTGATTAAAATATAATTGGCGGCCGAAATAATATGTATTTATTTATTTACGGTAAGTATTATAGTACCACTCGCGCGACGTGGGGTATTTTTACGTGATGGCGCGTTTTTTAGTAAAATCTCAAAAATACCTTTTTCCTGTTTTTTTCCAGGAAAAACAAAAATATAGAGACCAACATTTTCGGCCGAATAGATTTCGTACACTAGTGTGTACAATATGACAATCAAGCGTTTTTCAAGGTCATTCGAGTTGTACAACCGTATGTACAATCGGCGCTCGAGGGGAATCCTCAGTAAAACTCTATCAGTTCGCTTCGCTATTGAATGACTTTTTCATTAAATAGCAACATCAACATACAACTTGGCACTGGCCTGCAAAATGCTAAAAACTAAAGAAAATTTGGCGGACTACCTTATTGCATTCCCCTTAAATAGATACCAACACAGCATACATTAAACAGCAGCAGACCTCAAACAGCAGCAGACATCAGACAGCAGCAGACATCAGATAGCAGCAGACATCAGACAGCAGCTGACATCAGATAGCAGCAGACATCAGATAGCAGCAGACATCAGACAGCAGCAGACATCAGACAGCAGCAGACATCAGACAGCCGCAGACATCAGACAGCCGCAGACATCAGATAGCAGCAGACATCAGACAGCAGCAGACATCAGACAGCAGCAGACATCAGATAGCAGCAGACATCAGATAGCAGCAGATATCAGATAGCAGCAGACATCAGATAGCAGCAGACATCAGACAGCAGCAGACCTCAGATAGCAGCAGACATCAGATAGCAGCAGATATCAGACCGCAGCAGACAGCACGGGCCTTACCATGACATGTTAAAATGTAAAGCGTGCAAGCGAGAAAGAGGGATATAGCTATACACCCTGTATAGCTCCAACCTTTAACAGTTCAGTTTAGGTCGTTAAATGGCTCGCGAGCTCGTGGTAGGGCCTCAGGCCAGTTTCTTAGTATCTTCACGTATCTCTGAAGTTGGAAGACTGACATTCAAAAGGCGTTTATCACAAATCAATCACACTTATCTCAATATTTTGAAGGCACTGTCAGTCAGTGCATTGATCGACAACACAAATTGCTTGCTGAAATATCAACGTTTAATTTGAATAAATAAAATACTTATAATTCTTTGCTCGCCATCTTTTGGCAGAGTTCCAAGGTTCACTCCGCAATTTGACATCTTTCGTTTTCTAGTGCACACCTGTCTGTGTGATCAAGTTTAATCTTCAATTTAATTTCTAACATGTAAAATTTCTTAATCGTTTATATTATTCTCTCTTTAGGGTTCCGTTTTTTCCTTTTTTGTTGGAAATCCTAAATAAATTCCCGAATGGAGTGTCGAAGATTTTTCCGAATCGCAAAAAAGGTTTTTTTTTTGTGTCATAACAACAAATTTATTGTTTTCAGATTTTTTCTTATACTTGTGCTACAAGACCTTGCTTTATACTAAATTTCAGGATTCTGGGTCAACGGGAAGTACCCAATGAATTTTGATTCCCTGAAAGTGTCCAAATACACGTTTTTTGTAACATAAACGATCGTATCTTTTTTTTCGTTAACTTAGAAGTTTGAATTTTTCACAGTTTCATGGGACCGCAGACTTGAGTATATGGTTTTAATGTCAACTCGATATCTCTACGCTTTCTCGAGATAAAGGATCTTGACAGACAGACAGACGGACCACAAAGTGATCCTATAAGTGTTCCGTTTTTTTTTCTTTTGAGGTACGGAATCCTAACAAGAACGATTATAAAAGATAGCTAAAAAAAAATAAACATACAACAAAATCCTAATAATTAATGGTTGATACTTATGAATATATACATATTAATAAATATGTAAAAGTTTTTAGTTGTGCGCTCATCACGTAAAATGTACGAAATCGATGTGGATAAGTTTTATACATTATTGATTATTACTTAGGCTTTGTTTCATCGCAATCGGTTGACTACATCAAAATATATATTACATTAATTGATTGTTAGGCAGTACGAAGTTTGCTGGGTCAGCTAGTTACGTATTTACGACCCCTATTTTTTATTAGTTAAAAAAAATGGGGCTCTATCCGTACCCGTTACTGATCATATTTTTGTAATCAAAAGTCAAAAAAACTAAATCCCAAAATTGTGCACGAAAATTTGTCATAATTGGTAAATTCATAATAGAATCAATATTCACAACAAATGCTACTAGAAAGTACTACGCGCAGTGTTTTTCTATTTTGATCGTCATTTATTCAATAATCAATAGCCTGTGCAATATTTCCATAAATTGAGTATCTTTTTGGGATATAAACAAACGCTAATAACTTTGCTGTTTATGAATATTATTTATTGAGACTTTACTTGTATAATAACAGGACCTTTTCTAATAAGTCCTTTAAATATTTGTAGTAATTAAAAATTTGTGGTGTATAATAAAAATAAAATGTTGAATAACTGAAAAATTTCAAATTTCCAAAAAAAAATGATTAATAGTTGAAATACCTACAATAAAAAGAACAACAGAATCAAACAAAATAAACAACAAACTTTCGGCTTTATAATATTAGTGAGAAGACTCCAAGCTTCATCTAAAATTCTCAACTACTAAAAACTCCTGTGTTTTCGAAACACAGTAACATATGAGATCGATTCTCCACCGGCCACGACAATTGCCTTACATTTTTCATTAGGTATTTCTGCGTCACCCGACCTTCACCCTATTAACTACACACTGTTTGTGTGTCTAAAAGTATCTAAAGGTGTTTACAGTAACACATAATATCTGCTACCGACTGTAGATTAACTGAAATAGATGGAAAACACTATGAATGTGTGTTTGGTTATATAATAAGCATTACATTGTTTACACATCTACGGTCTGGACTGAGCGTTTCGCCTCGACGTTTATTCCGCGCACATCAAAGGACTGGAACAATATGCCTGCTGCGGTCTTCCCGTCCGTTAGGTGTCTTCAAGGCTAGAGCGAATAGGCTCTTAATAAACTAGTGCGCTTCACCATCAACGATTGCATCACTGCTTACCATCAGGTGCGATCGCAGTCAAGCACTAGTTTATATCATTAAAAAAAACATAAGCATAGCCTAATCAACCTCAGGCTGCTGGGATTGTTTGAAAGAGTTACCATGACCCTAGAACGCAAAGGGAAAATGAAAAAACGTAGGTGGGGTTTAGTCAGTAAGTCTGACTCTCCCTCGCGACACCTACTCTCGTCCAATGCGGGAGAAGCATATTCAAACATTTCGTCGTTTATACCGCGTACATCGAAGGACGAGAACAATTTGCCTACTGCGGTGTTCCCGTCCATTTATAATTTAGGTGTCTTCAAGGCTACACTGAATAGACTCTTAATAAACTAGTGCTTGTGATGCACTGCTGGGACTCACGCCTTCCCTCTAGAACAAGAAATGGGCCGTAATCTACCACATGGGCTCAGTGCAGATTGATGGTGAATGACCTTCATCACATTAAACGATAACAACAACGACACAATATCGTGGGGCTGGTATTTTTATTTATCTGATGATGTAGGGACGACATTAACCGACTGCTTGTATTCGTGCACTAATTATATTATCGTCGGCCGATATCGCCGTGACAATCGTATCGGTAACGATATCGATGACGACAACGACACAATGTGAAAAGCGTTCTTTAGAAAATGTCTGAAATTACCAGTCTCACGATATCGTCTCGATATCAATATCGCCTAATGTGTTAACCGTCAATTTTTTGAAGTGAAACTTCTTTATCGGGGTTGGACAAAAATTTTGTGTAACATTTTTTCGTTACGCGTCACATTTTTCCGTTACGCGCCATCTTTTTCTTATCCCTACCACGCGTGATTCGAAGTATACTTTCTCCAGCGGAGTAGGGATTGGTAAATGTCTCCAATGTATTTTGCGGCCCGTTTTGAGTAGTTACATTTTTGAAATCCAGGTGGCGATTGCATTTAACCAATTTCTGTAAAGTTGCATAGGTATAGTAAATTATTTTTTGAAAAATAACGTCATAAAGAAGTTTCACTTCTTACGAGTGTACGCTAGTACACGCACACATTTTTTTTTTATTTTTATTTTTTTGTTCTGAATAGGCTCGCGTTCGACCACTATCTCATCTGATGGTAAACGATGATGTGGCTGACGAAGCAGCACGCTTTCCTAAAAGTAACCTCTTCACTCTTGACTTAAAGACCCCTAAGTTATGGCTATCAGGAAACACAGAATTACGCATAATGAATGTATTCACAAAACGCTTTGTACGCATGGGTGGGATACCAATGTCGCAAGATTTAGAAGTTTTGGTTCTAAGATATGCCGGTTTCCCACGATCCTTCACCATTTTGAGAGTAGTGATGGTGAAATATATTACACGAAGTAAAGCGTACCCTGCTTGAATGACCATAGGGGATTTGAATATCCCAGATTGCCCTATTCAGAGCATGGGACTTAGGTGCAGACTGGCCTGTTGGTCTACTGGTTAGTGGTCCTGACTGCTATGCTGGAGTTCGTGGGTTCGATCCCCACCCAGGACAAATGTTTGTGTTATGAGCACGATCATTTGTTCTGTGTCTGGATGTAATTTATCTATAATATGTATAGTATGTTTTTAGAAATATATAAGTACGTTTATCAGTTGTCTAGTACTCATAGCACAAGCTCCGCTTAGTTTGAGACTAGATGGCGTTGTGTGATAGTTGTGGAATATTATTATTATTATATCCTTTATTTACTTTATATACATATTTTGTACATTTTTAAATATTTCTTAAAACATAAATAAAAAAAAAACATTTAAAAATATAAAAAATAGTACCCCACCGGTATCGGGAACAGGGTCCAAGCTACCGGCGGTCAGGGCTCCAGAGAAAGGAACCTCCTAACGATACGAGCCGTGTCCAGGAGTACCGCTTTCTGAATCAAGGCCTTGATCCAGCCGCCTAACGCGAGCCTCCTAAGGTGTTGGTCGAGGCTCTTGGCTATTAAGCCATTGGCTGACACGACTATCGGTACAATGATCGCTGAGTCCACATCCCACATGTCGACAACCTCGCGAGCCAAGTCAATATACTTGATTTGTTTATCTTTCTCGGCTTTCACGAGGTTCTCGTCATGCGGGACGGATATGTCAACAATCATTGCACGCCTCTCGCTTCGGTCCACCACCACTATATCAGGCTTATTGGCTATTTATTATTATTATTATTATTATTATACATGTCACAGCTCAAAATGACACAAGATCGATACTAACCTAAAGGGACTATTATAATAAAGACGTGGGTTTAGTCTGTCATCAGACTAATTCTCGTAGGTGTCATTAAAGCTAGCTATTAATGCGTGATAGTTACATTGTAAGTGGGCTCCAACAAATTATAGCCACCCCTAGTCATTGTGTGGGTGTTGTAAGAGGTTACTGGTTTTGTATTATGTAGTATTTCAGTCATATTATTTTTGGGCACCTACCCGTACTAAGCCCGTGTGGTGGGCGGCTCATTCCCTCTTTTGGAAAGGCCTGAGTCCCAGCATGGGAACATTATAATGACTTATCTGCGTTATTAGAGAAGAATTAAGAAGAGCTTATGATGCGCTGACGTTGAGTAAATTGAAATCTTCTTTTTACTGAAATCGATCTGTTATGAGCAGAGGTCGGAATTAGGTAGAGTTAAACATGTACTTACACCGATTTCATACAGCGAAACAATAAAGTGGATGGATATGCCTGAAATGCCGAGATTAATAAGAGCAGATTTTTTTTATGACACTATCAGAAATATAGCAGAAAAAATTTCTTCCTGCTTTAATGACGAGGAGGAGGAAGTGTATAAATTTGTTAACCTTACCCTAGTTGACGTAGAATAGAATAGAATAGAATAAACTTTATTGTACACCAAAATAGTAACAAAATTTTTACGCTAACTAAAATATATGAGTACAAAGGCGGTCTTATCGCTGACAGCGATATCTACCAGACAACACACAGACAGACACAGAGACATCACAGACAGAGAGATCTTTTTCAATGAAAAATACTAATAAAAATTGTATGTTAATTATCTTTGTTTTACTTGTCGTATATATCTCTGAGGTTTTTATTATTACTTATTTGTAATATTGTTGGCCACACGGGATTTTTCATTAAAAATCCCGGGAAGATCCATATTAATATCAACATTTCGATGCAAGTACATGAATAACTCTACCTAATTCCGACCCCAGGGTATGAGACGAAAGGTGTCTCCATATAAGTTACTTCTTTTTTTAAAAAAAAAAAATCATTTATTTAGTCCATAGCCAGTACATAATTTAAAAACACAGGATAAAATTAAATTCAAGATAAAATTCATAATAAATAAATAAAAACAAATCATAAATTAAAATCACAATAAATAAATTAAAATTAAAAATTATTAAAATTTAAATGCATGTCAAAATATTTCAAATAAATAAGTTTAGCTACTGTCCAACTCAGCAGGCCCACCGAGACCCCATAACATGCAGCTCCGTAAACCTGCCCAGCAGTGCAGTATCATACCTGTCTCCTATCATTCTCAGTACACTGTTTCGGCTCGGACTCGCCACGGACACGTTTCATTATCGACGCAACCTTCTTGCCTATTAATACGTAGAAGTCGTCCACACTGGCATCGGCAAACATCCCAGAAGCACTATAGTATCTAGGGAGCCGGAACAGCGCCATGAACACATTGTTATACTGGACGCGCAAGGCACTGTAAGCCTTCTGTGTAAAGCTTGCCCACAGCCCGCTGGTATAAAACGTCTGGCAAAAGGCTTTAAATAGTGTAATTTTTACTTCGGTTGTACACCGAGCAAACCTGTATGCCAGCATATTACCACGCACTGACAGTGCCCTGCGCTCCCTTTCCATATCCTGATCATCACATAATCTCTCAGTCACGATATGTCCAAGATATTTAAACTGTGTCACACGGTCTAGAGTTATATCATTCAGTAATAAGGGCGGTATGAAGTCAGGATCTTTATTACCACATTTGTTAAATACACTTGCACTTGCTTTTACTTTTTGCCTCCTGTTTTTAATTCTGTACTTGACAATGAATAACAAAATAATAAACAATCAAAAAGAAGGAAACAGAAAAATAGGTACGAAGGTAATGCTTATTTCTGAAGAAATCTCATCCAGCATACCTGCGAAAGAAGAGTTGAGAGACAGTAAGAAAAAAAGTACAAAAACTCTATAGTCAAACTTTCCTATTTATCCCTTAATTTATTTCTACAAAATTTTTGACAATTAACATACCATGGACGAGGATGACCTAGAAAGAGGTGCGAGGTGACCTAGACGCCTACCGCAAGGGTTGGTTCGAGGTGGCTCAAAAAAAGAATACTTTGAAGAATTTGGCGATCGCTTTTGCCCAGCTGTGGGAAAGAATAGACAAAATAAAATAAAAATGAGTTCTTATGTTGATTATATTACGTGTGTCAAGTTCAAAAATATCTCGATCCTGTATATATCGGGCGTCGTGAGTACTGATATCACTGCCCTAACGCACAGCCTACTATGTAGTTCCGAACTATTGCGACCTTCCGTATCGAAGGTCAGTGTAATAATTCATAATAAGCTTGTTTATTAGTATACAGATCATGTGACGGATCACAAATAAATGTTCACAGAAGCTTCATATACAAAATAAATAAACATACTACGATAAAAATAGTATTTTGCTAGCGTAAAAGCACTTCTCCTTATTGTAAATTATTTATTTTTTTACTTTATTTCTCCTATTTACATATTGTTATTGACACTTATTATCATGTTATTATTATATCTAGCGTAGGTATACTGTCCCAGAACTGAGCAAAGGCTCTGAGACACTTCTTACTATTATAAATTACTAGCAGGAGTAACAAACATACAAAAACACATTCGCCTTTAGATATGCTATCGTTGTATATAGGTAAAGCTACACTGTTTCAAAGTTTTTGCCATTTTAGCGTAAATGAATAACAAATAAAATACACACACTTCGCCTCCGAATACAATAAATTAAACAAAACATTAGTAGGTAGTTTATTTTTCTTGCAAATCTTACAATACGACATCGTCAATTAAAATACAGAAATGCGTTACAACCTCGTTTTCGAATTCAAACGACGAGCGACGACTTCAAACAAACGTTTGAAATGACCGTGAAGTGACGTGTTCAAGACAGGGTTGGTGATTGTTGTCTTTATGCTATCAATGGATAGCGCCAAGGCGCACAGTATTCTGTCTGAAGGCGTATGTCCCTTGAACATCTGGCCGGAGTTAAATGCACACATATTCGTACTGCCACCTGCGCCCTACTGACCTTTAAACCCATTTTCTTTGCGAAATATTGATTGATTTACATATGCTATTTACATTCTGAAGAACACTTAACCAGCAATTTTTTTGTGTAAAAATATTTCTAAAGATTAAAACCGTTTGAAAGAAGTAGAGAAAACAAGCGACGAAATATCATGTCGTTTTTTTTTTTCAAAAGTATTAGTCATACGAAAACATCATATGATGATAATGTTGTACATGAATCTATAATAAACATACATTTTTTCAAACCTATTGACTTAATTAGCCGTTACTGAGGCTGTAGGCTTCAGAAAGTCTCTGTGTTATGGCACTGCGCAAGAGCTAGGTGAATGCATATAATTTATCCGAGCCGAACGCGTCGAACAAATTGAAAGAAAAGAATTTTAGAATTATTTTTTATGAAATTCTATGAAACCCCGCAAACCTAACCGCGTCGAATCGTCCGAATCTGGAAGGACTCCAGAAATTCTAGACGAATTCTGATGCACCAAAGCACTCGCCTTTTAAGTTAATGCCATGAACCCACATTATTGTTTCCCTTTGATGTATTTCACTTTCTTCATCTTCCATTAATAAAGCACTGACAATAAAAACCTCGTCAAGATCCATCACAATTCACATGTACTTTCAGTGTGACAGGTGTAAAGGAAATAGAAACGATTTCTTCGGCGCGGTCGATTTTTTCGGTACAGTTATGTGTGCAAGGCCTTCTTGACTTCGATTCGTTCGACGCGTTCGGAAAAGTGTGCGTTCACCTTTAAAGAGCGTGTGCGCAAGCTTGATGTCATCGGCCATATGTGGACCACGTAGACCTTCTGTCAGTACATCTTCATTCAATATTATTATATTAATTGCCTTCCAGTTGAGAACAACCGCCCTTATCGCCCATTAGCCATTATTATCAATATCTGTATTTACTTTAAACAAATCAAATACGATAACCGGACTTCAAACTTGTATTGAGTGGTTTGTCCTAAATAACAATAAACAAATAATTTTATCCATTAGTGTGAGATTTCTTTGGAAATTTTTGAAGATTTCTAATCGTTACCTCAGACCATAGGATGAAGTTTGACGATCTATTTGAAAACTTTTAATCAAAATTTAAAAGATTCCAAATAGATCATCAAACTTAGCCGCAGCGATCTATTTAAATTTTACTACTACTACTATACTGAAATCTTCAAGCGGCGCAATTACTGTAACTTTATCGGTAATTACAGTTTTGAGCCGTTTAGTGTCGAAACGCTTGAGTCATGGCGTCATGGGGTCCAGGTACGCGAGCTTGCAGACGACGAGAAGGGTGGAGCGAGAGGTCGTGTCAAATATTTACTGACTAAAACCCACCTATGTTCCTTCCGTTGCTTTCAAGGACCACAGGTTTCCTATTCAGAAATACCCCGTTGCCCTAGCAGGCATTGGCCCTGCTGGGCCGCTACGGTTTTGTTGACATCGCTTTGAAGCACGCATGGAACACAACTCGCCATTGGCGACGACTTGTGCTCGGCCCTTACCGCACGGGTGGATGGTGCGCTCGTCGTTCGCAGGCCCATGCCTTCGGTAGCCGGGGATTGCCCTGCGACTCCCGATGCCCAGGGCATCGTCCTGTTGCGACGACTGAGGCGTGAGGATGTCCGTTCTCTCACGCTTGCGGCCATCTCCTTCGCTACCATTACTGTTTCACAGAAGGAGGCGACCGCACCCATTCGCTCTCGCTCCGGATCATGACCAGGGTCCGGCGCGAAAAATCGCCGCCGCCGATCACCTTCACGAGAATACGGTGGTACTCCGCCTAAGCAGGGCCCGCCTACACCGTATGCTCCACCGTGTTCTCCAGGCGATACCTACAATGGTGACACCTGTGTGTTTCTTTCGCCTGAATGCAAAACAGGAACCTCCCGAACTTGCCATATCCGGTAAGGACCTGTGTAATGTGGAAAGGTAGGATGCCGTGGCGCTTCTCCAGGCACTTTTCAAAGAAGGTACTTACCACCGCGATTGTCGCGTGTCCAGCGCGAGAGGGAGAGACAGACATAAGTAGGCACCAGTAGGTATTTCCTACTACTTATTACAACAAACCGTAATAAAAAATACTAAATGTTTGTAATACCGTAACCACGGTATTGGCTCGTCAATACCGTGATTAAGAAAAGACCAATATATATCCGTGATCCCGGTATTACTGGATCCCGGAACGGTATTGAAAGCCGTAGTTCCCTGCTCCCGGTGGAAGTGTGCAGCGCATACGATGGACGCAATCCATCAACGAGAACGTCATGCGCTCATACTATGGGACTACAGAGGGAGGAAACAACCTGACCGCGTACCGTGTTCGGATGCTCTCTTTCTTGCAAGTGCTTGAGCCAGCCGTCAACGTTTCGGCCCAACGACTGTCGGATCAGGTGCGGGTCTTCCAGCTTAATCATATGTTGGACCATACTGTACTTGATCGCATTCAAACAGAAATGTCAGTAATAAATACAGTCATGTCTCAAAGGTACCCTACCTTTCAGACAGCATAATTCAGCTAATCACTGACTGGCCTTTTCAGCATGATACTACAATTGTAAAAGCCATTAGAAGTTTCCAGCCTTGCACTGCATTCATAATGGAGACCCAGATCGATCGACCACGAATAGCTCCACCTTTACCCATGATTGACGTAAACGATTAAGGGATTGTACCTATCAGGTCTTTGATACTTCCTCAATTAGCTGATAATATTATTCTGGCTTCTCTCACTCATTCGTTCATAGATTCGTTCACTCTGACGTATTGTCAGGGCTATATTTAGGAACAAATGATCGGAGATATGTTATGCAAGTCTTACGTATGAATACGAAATGCGATTTTAAGGTCGGGAGTTCAGATTGTAAACTAATGAACTATTGTCATAAATTCACTCCTGTTGTCTAATAAAATGTCTTTAAAAGACTGATTTCTTTGAAACTTTTTCTTGGATGATGCGAGAGGTAGTGTCAAAGTTTTTACCCGTGTTATTTACGTCACCCTAAGCCGCCCATATTACTTTAATTTTGTGCATCGACCGTCTCTTCTTCTGTAATTAACTTAAATTCATCTTAGCCTAATTAAACTGTGATGTTCGCACTGCTGAGACACAAGTCTCCGTTTTATGTTAATGGGAATGGGCTATAATCTAGTCAGCGGGCCTAATTTGAAGATGACACATAAAATCATTTTATAATACTTAATTTATTTAACATAAGTACACAGATTACACATTATTGCATCAACTTGGAAAGTCCCAAACTAGGCGCAAACTGTATCATAATGACCCAAACATTAAACAGAACTCTGTTTAATGTTTGGGTCATTAAACAGAGATTAAACAAAAATCGAAAAATTGAGACATATTTTCGATTTTTACTAGGACGTCGTTTCCTCACGATATTTTCCCTCATCAAAATGGTGCGGAACAGAATTTGCGAAACAAAATCTTTATCATCAAACATAGAAAGCTTATTTTTTGAGGTGAGACATAATAAAATAACTCCTTCTGCTCTGAATGGAGTAAGAGTGTCAGACTTTTACTGACTAAAACCCACTCCTGTTCCTTCTTTGCTTTTGTTCCAGGGCCCCGAGGTTCACTTTCACTTAACCCATGGCCCCAGTAGTTCCGTTTGAGAGCTGCGGTAGGTAACTCTTTCGAGCAATACCATTACACAGGTAACATTTCACACAAAACAGTACAAGAGTGGCGTCTTTTTCGGTGAAATTTATGCGTAAAACCTGGAAAAAATTTGGTTTTTCAAATTATTCAGAGTTCAACAAAAACATTCATAGATTAGAGGAAATAATAGCACACCAATACCTCTTCAAAACACGCTGAAGTTTAATATTGGCAAAGATACAAGAATCCCACTATTAACCAATAACGATCGGTAAGCCATAAGGAATTTGGCAAAATTGCTTCTTCCATTTATTTACATATAAAAACTAAAGTCACTCAGGGACACCTCCAACCACTTTCCCAAATTATTTTCCGTACCGCTTCCCCGTTTTACCTCGCTCTTTAGACGTCACGAACACGAATTAATATTCGTTATTTTAGGTCACCGTGTACTATGGATATAGAGAAGGATAGCAGATACTTCCGTCGCATCAAACCTGGATAATATTTGGGCCGGTATGTCCACCCCCCCTGATTTCGCGTGCCATGGCCACCGTTATGCACGAATCGAGGGAGTGTCTGTGTTTTTCGTGACCTGTGCCGTGTGACAGATTGTTTAGAAGGCCTACTTAGCTGAATGTCTGTGCGTAATGATTTGACACCGTTCATGTTAAATGTCAGTAACAATGAATCAGAGAATGATGGCTTTGAGGCCATCTTTTCAAAAGATTACGTCGTAAAAGTTGCTGCTCCATTTTATTTTTATGCCTTTCTTTTCTTTTGGCCACATTCCTGCAGCAACCTCATCCAAGTCCTACCCACGATGGCAATAATGTCGTCAGCATTTTTTTTGACCGAACGATTCCTGCGTAGAGCTTCCGGCAGAAGGCGCATGGACCTCCTAGATTGGGTAGGAGCCGCTTGCTGCCCGCTTCGGAACATTCAAGTTTGGGAGCCAAACGTTGGAAGTGTTCCTCGAAATTCCATCTGCTGTCGAGAACGAATCCCAGGCACTTTATCGTCGACCCGATACCGATGTGAACCCTTCTTACCTTTATTTAGGAACGCGGTAGTGGCGCGTTCCGAGGGCCACGAAAGCACATGGCCTTGGACTTGTGCAGTGCCACCTCAAATCCCAACTGTCGGATCCTCTCCACGACTGTCGCAACCCCGAGTGTCGCTAGTTCGGCCTACGCGTGGTGCGACTCCCACTGCGCCAGGACCAGCATCTCGTCTGCGTAAGTTACATTTGGGCGTGGGATATAAACAAAAACTTTTCCCGCTCTGGCTTGGGCGAGAGGGAGTATCAGACTTTTACTAAAACCCACTCTTCAGTTGCACTTTCCGCGGTGACTCTATCACATAATCCCGCAGCTTTTGAAAAATTCCTGAGATCGCAGATTGGTTTACTTTACAACAATAATCTAGCACGCTAGCTCAATAGTGATCAGCAAATTGGACAATGTAAAGTGAGCGGGAGAAGATATTTGATGATTTCCCATCAGAAAAAAAATCTACTTCGATAGCATGAGCTCTAACACGCTTGCTCATCTAGACTCTAGAGCACAAGATTTAGCCCTCTTTTTCTACCTTTTAACCACTTAGGTACGCTGAATTAATCCGATAAATATTCTATACTCCATCTCGTTTAACTCTTCAATTCCCATAAGTGACAGAAGAGCTGACGATATGGAGTATTTAGTCATAAATACACGTCCCTGGCGAAATGGACACGAAAATATGTGTTGGATAAATCCAACGTAAGCGGTAACGTAGCGTAAATAAGTGGCTGCGGGAATGCAATGAATGCGAGACGCACAGGTTTATTGTGACGACACTTGGGAGAGGCTTATGTCCAACAGTGAACATCTTCCGGCTAAAACTATGATAATGATGATAAAGTGGTTAAAGGTTTAAAGTACTACCAATGACAATGTAATGGTCGTTTATGCCTTATCTACCTTTAGATCAAAAGTTGTTTAATATTGGATTTCTGTCCTCTGACTGCGAGCAAACTATTGATTGCACTCGGCTCGGCTTGTATTTAATTCAAACGTTCCTACTGATTTATAAATAGCTTTCGTGAAGGCTAAATCATTAACGATTCATCGTTCTACTTAGGTGAAGGTCTAGATAGTTTTGTGGGTAATTAATTTTGATTAGTTCGCCTTTTCTACAAGCTTTTATTTAACTTCCAATTTTTGTATGTATGTGTGGGCGAATTTTGCAAATGGATTTTGAAACAGTTGCTCCGAACAGATTGACCTAACGATGGCACTGTTGGTCTGCACCAACCACTGCTGGTTGAGTGATTGACTGCTGCAGGTCTGCGGTCCCTTGAAGCTGTGAAAAAATCAAACTTCTAAGTGAAAGAAAAAAAGATACGTCCTTCTATGTCGCAAAAAACGTATACTTCGACACTCTCAAGAGAATCAAAATTCATAGGGTACTTCCCGTTGACCTAGATTGACCTAGAAATTTGGCATTAAGGAAGGTCTTATAGCACAAGTATAGGAAAAATTTGAAAACTGTAATTATGTAGTTACGTCACAAAAAAAAAACTTTTTGTGATTCGGAAAAAACTTCGTAACTCAATTTCATAGGTAAGTTTGTACGGAACCTCAGTGCGCGAGTCCGACTCGCACTTGCTCGGTTTTTTGTATGTACGTGTTTATGAACGCACCCACGATACAGGAGTAATTCCTAGTGTGGGGAAAACTAGTTTCTCAAAAAAAAAATTGAGCCGAGGTATTCCTATGTAACTTCGGTGACAATGCTGATGATGAAGTCGGATAGTGGCCAGAGGAACTACTGATTGCAAAAAAGGTAACCTCATCGTGTTTGAGCTCTTAGGAATGGTACGATAAAAGCTTTTATGTGAAAAAATATTTTTAATAGAAAATTTGTTATTAAGCGCCTTGTCCTTGACATTACTGGGTATATAACCTAATTTTAGAAAGCCATGAGTCTCCGTAGACAAATAGTTAACGGTAGTAAGTCGCAAAAAATGCACTGTACGCATCGATCACTAATAAAGAACTGTACATAATGTTTTTTTTTCTAATATGGATAGGCTCGGGTTTGACCATTATCTCAACTAAGCAATGATGTTGTCGATGATAGATAATATATATTCTTTATTGTACACCAAAAATAAATATTATAATACGAACTTAAAATTAATAGGGTGTCACAATGGGCGGTTTTATCGCTAAAAGCGATTTTTTACAGACAACCTTTGGATGGATTTGACAGAGAAGGAGAAAAAAAGGTACGCAGGTAGAAGATGATGATGAGAATAATGGAGCACGTTTGTCTAGAAGTAACCTATTCACTCTTGCCCCTAGGTTGTAGCTATCAGGAAACACAGTTTTTTTTTGGTGTTGTTAGGATGGATACCAATAATGTAAAATCAAGCTGTGTGGTGCTCGGAAAAACTCGTTTTGTGACTTTAGACGTTTTGAATGACAGACGTCGATAGGTACTTTGTAAAAACCTGCGTGAACTCATGCTCAAATATGTTATTTAAGAGGAAAATCTCCTTGAAAAGGTATATAAAAACTGGATCTAACCAATTCCAAAGAATGTATGCTTTTTGTGGTTTAGTTAGGCTAGTTCTGATTATATCAACTTACCTTCTTGTGCTCACGAACAAGTAGGTTACTGATGTAGCAGGCATAACGTCACACCGGTTGTCGAAAAATTATTTGCGACTTGACAATAAATTGGTAAAATTGTTGTCCACAAGGTGGGCCGATGACCTCGTGAGGGTCGTGGAAATCCGATGCACGGTGCACAGGACCGTTCATTAGTGCGACACTTGGGGAGGTCTATGTCCAATAGTGGACGACTTCTGGCTAAAATGACGATGATGATAATGATGATGTTGTAAAATTGTTGCTTTTAGGGTTCCGTACCTTAAAAGGAAAAAACGGAACCCTTATAGGATCACTTTGTTGTCCATCCGTCTGTCTGTCTGTCAAGACCCTTTATCTCGGGAGCGCGTGGAGGTATCGAGTTGAAATTAAAACTATACATATACTCAGGTCTGCGGTCTCTTGAAGCTGTGAAAAAATCAAACTTCTCAGTTAACGAAAAAAAAGATACGGCCGTTTCTAACATTTCATAGGGTACTTCCCGTTGACCTAGAATCATGAAATTTGGCATGAAGCAAGGTCTTATAGCACAAGTTCAGGAAAAAATCTGAAAACGTAGTTACGTCACAAAAAAAACTTTTTCTGCGATTTGGGAATTGAACTGCTTTTATAGGTAAGTTGGAACCCTCAGTGCGCGAGTCCGACTCGCACTGCCGGGTTTTTTATAATATGGACAGGCTAGCTCGTTTGACGACTATCTCACCTGATGGTAAGCGACGATGTGGCCGACGATCGAACATGCTTGCCTAGAAGTAACCTATTCACTATTGACTTAAAGACCTCTAGGTTGTAGCTATCAGGAAACACAGACAGGCACAGGAGGTATTTATTAGTATTCTGTTGACAACAAGTTAGAGCATAATATTGACAGCGGCAAAACCCCAGTTTACAAACCTTCAACTTACATTATTGTAACACTCTCATAACAAAATAAACACACCCTTTATCGATAAAAATAATGAAAATATGATGGCTGCGGAAACATTCCAGGCTATTTTTATGTTATTGGATAACAAACATGCCGATGACCTACGTTTTGTGAAGGGGTAACAGCCATTTATAGACATTTGTGAACCAAGTAATGTGGATGCGGTTAGCGCTGGCTTTATGTGGGGGACAACCGCCCGGTCAGCCGCCGCGATTTTCTAAGGGCGGAATTCACCAATAAAACTAATCGCGTTTTAACGTTTGGCTCGCATAATCGCGTTTAGCTGCTGTCACTAGTGTCACTTGTCTGTATTTTTCTTTTGTTGTATTTTTACAAGTGATACTAGTGACAGCGGCTAAACGCGATCATGCGAGCCAAACGTTAAAACGCGATTAGTTTTATTGGTGAATTTCGCCCTAAATTTCCGAAATTGATAAAAACTGCAGCTGCGTACGTTTGTTTCCTATTTTGTTGTTTTATTTATCTAGCACGTGTTTACTTCGACTGACGTCCAAGAGCAAGCGTGCAAGATTCTAAGTTTGTCTTTTGTTTTTGTATGATGAACTTTCACATGTTTACTTCGATCACAAGAATTTTGTCAAGTTGTTACACGTTATCATAATCACAGTTACTTACAAACTTTCGAACTATAAACATGGTGAGTAAACGAATATCTTTGCAAACACTTATATTATTAAATAGTAAAATAATATCTTTTTAGGGTTCCGTACCTCAAAAGGAAAAACGGAACCTTTATAGGATCACTTTGTTGTCCATCCGTCCGTCTGTCTGTCTGTCTGTCTGTCTGTCAAGACCCTTTATCTTGGGAACGCGTGGAGGTATCGAGTTGAAATTAAAACCATATACTCAAGTCTGCGGTCCCTTGAAGTTGTGAAAAAATCAAACTTCTAAGTTAACAAAAAAAGATACGGCCGTTTATGTCGCAAAAGACACACTCTCAAGCATAAAGCAAGGTCTTACAACACAGGTCTAAGAATAAATCTGAAAACAGTACATTTTTTCTTACGTCACAAAAAAAAATAAAATTGCGATTCGGAAAAATCTTCGAAACTCCTTTCGGGAATTGAACTATTTGCATAGGTAAGTCAGTTGCCCAGTTTTTTTCTCTCCATTTAACAACCACTCTGTATAACTTCGAAAAATGCTCAATCCGTTAAGTGTCGTTATATAGATTTTACACTGTATCGCTATAAATATTAAAAACATCTTAGTAAGCTAATCTTTTACGAACTTATTATATTAGTCCGCCCGCATAGACAGTAAGTAAAACATAATTTATACAATATCATTATAAATTATGGGCTATATGTTATTCTCATATATAAGCTATACTACCTACTGTAAAGTTTCATCATAATCAGTTTAGTAGTTTTTGCATGGGAGAGTAACAAACATCCATCCATACTACCTAACAACTTACAAACTCTCACGTTTATGATATAGGTATCAACTATCAGTTAGATATAAAAGAGCGCTTAAGGAATCACTAACCCGGGGCGTTTAGATGGTTAGAGCCGACCGTGGATGCGGTGGTAACCTTAGGTATACAATTAAATACTTCAACCAGCACTTTGACATCTAGACTAAACATCTAGACATACCTATATATAGACTTCTGAGAAAAGCATCCAGTGTGTTGTGTGTGTCTTAAATAAATAATAAGGAAATTATGTCATTGTATTATGCAAGGCACAGTTCTGGAATATTTTTTTTTTTTTTGTGTTAAATCACCCAATGACTTCTCGCGCTCTAGGGCGGAGCGGGAGACTTTTACTGACTAAAACCCAATCCTATGTTCCTTTGGGCACGCCACAATTATGGCGGTAAGTCCCCTCTTTGAGGAGTGGCTGGAAAGACCACATGGCGTCCTTACCTTCCGCATGACGCAAGTCCTCACCGGGCATGGTAAGTTCGGTCCTGCACCGAATTCGTGCGGAAGAAACGCCTGGGTTCCGCCATTGTGTGGACCGTCCGGAGGACACGGTGGAGCATACAGTAGAGGTGTGCCCCGCCTGGGCAGAGTACCGCCGTGTCCTCGTGGGGGCGATCGGCGGCAGTGATCTCTCGCGCCGGGCTTTGGTACAGGCCATGGTCCGGAGTGAGGAGGAGTGGCAGGCGGTCGCCTCCTTCTGCGAAGCAGTAATTCTAGCAAAGGAGGCGGCCGATCGCGTGTGACAACGGTCCTCACGCCCTAACCGCCGCCGGGATTCCGATCCCGATTTCCGGCCACCGTAGGCGCGTGCTTGCGGACGGCGAGTAATGGGTGGCTCGCCGTCGGACCGTCCGGTAACCGTCCGGACCGAGCCCAAGTCGTCGACTGCGCGTACTGTTCCACACGCGCCTCAGGGAGATGTCAGCAAATCGTAGGGGCCAGCAGGGTCGAAGCCTACTGGGGCCACGGGTAGTGTGAAAGCGAAGCCCGGGGTCCTGGGATGAAGGCAAAGAAGGAACAGGTGTGGGTTTTAAGTCAGTAAAAGTCTGACACTATCTCCCTCTCCGCCCAAGAGCGGGATTTGTCATTAGATGATTTACCACCTAAAAAAAAAAAACCCCTATGTTCCTTCTCGCGTTCCAGGACCCCGGGTTTTCCTTACAGAAGCGAACCCATGGCCCCAGTAGACTTCGACCATGCTGGGCCCCTACGATTTGCTGACATCTCTCTGAGGCGCGCGTGGAACAATACGCGCCGTCGACGACTTGGGCTCGGTCCGGACGGTTACCGGTCGGTCGGACGGCGTGCTACCCATTGCTCGCCGTCCGCAAGCCCTGGAAGTTTGTATGAAGAAACCTACTTTTACGCGGGTGAAACCACGGGCAAAAAGCTAGCAAGCTAGTAAAAATATATGTGGCGTGAACATTTTACTTTTATATTTTTTTCCAACACAGCTGTAGTGTAGTATCAATAGGTCAAACAACATACGGGTTATCGGTAGCGATAATACTCAATACGTAGCCGATAAGAATTATAAGAGTAATTACAAGTATTGAGTAATGCCATTACATACTTACATAAATACTTGTCACTATCATCACATATCATAATATATATTTTTCATGACTGGCCTCTTGGTCTAGTGGTTAGTGGCCCGGGCTACTATGCTGGAGGTCGTGGGTTCGATTCCCACCCAAGGGAAATGTTCGTGTGTTAAGCACGTTAATTTGTTCTGTGTCTGAGTGTGATTTATCTATGATATATGTATTTATTTAGATATATATAAATAAGTTTGTTTATCAGTTGTCTAGTACTCATAGCACAAGCTCTGCTTAGTTTGGGACTAGATGGCGTTGTGTGAAAGTTGTACAACAATATAACAAAAAAATAGTCTATTTTTTTTTTATTATATTGTTTTTACAACAGATTTTGGTGTCAATTTAAAAACAAACAACGGCACCGACTTCGAGTCGCTCGCTAGTTCGAACTCAGCCATTTAAATTACTTTGTGTAATATATTTAATCACCACTGCTCTCAAAATGGTGAGGGATAACGTCGTGAACAAACCTACTTATTCTAGAATCAAAAATTCGAACTTTTCGAAGACATGTGACATCTACCAAACCGCACTGGGCCTGCGTGGTGGATTACGGTTCATTTTCTCTCCTAGAGAAAAGACCTGAGTCCCAGCAATGGGAACATGGCTGTTTATGCTTATATATGCTAAACTTTTTTATTACGCTCAATGTGAATGTTTAACTGAAAATCTCTCTCTCTCTGAAAATACTTTATTTACATTGTTCTCACATAATATATAGCGACAAGAAACATGTAACAGAGATATTTGTAATTACAAAACATGATTGAAAAGAGTGTCCATGGAGTTTCTTGCACATTCTTCTCCATAGAGATCTACGCTTTGGAATGCGCAATTAGCATCATTTTTTTCTGACTGACTTCTTGACATTTCAAAAGTGCCTGTAAATGGTTTATTTGAAATAAAATGCTTTGAATCTTTGAATCTCTCAACGATAGCTGTATGATTTTTGTTATCGGATTAGCCATCATCATTTCAACCGAAAAATGTTCACTACTATATATTAGTCAGTCTCACATACTGCAGATTCCCACAGCTTTCATTAGGTCATCGGTTCACATCGAGAGATGCATCAGATCTACTAATCAACGAGATTACCTTTATAAACATGTAAACGAACATTTTTTCACTATATAATATACCTATCTATAGATACTAATATAATAAATAGAAAAGAGTTGTATTTTTAGTTTTTTTTGGGTTTTTTTTTGTAATAAATAAACTCAACTTTTTTTTCACTAGTTGAAAGCTACTTTGTCACTGACTGACATAGGATATATATATGTCGGTGAAGTCAATAGTACGGAAGCCTGAGAACGAATGAACGAGCCAGGTGAAAAGTGATACATGTCACTTTGACAGAATTCGGGCTGCCGTTTGCACAAACCGAGCAGATAAAGGTGCCGACCACAGATGTGCGGTGCTCTTTTCTCTGTCGGCAGCCGTGCGTACAACGTCTAGTCTCGGGGACTGACTCACGGCTCGTTTTGTGAAGTGAATACCTAAAGCTTGCATCATAATAAATCAGTTGTATGATCTGGAATAATTTGTTTATTGCTAGATACCCAGCCATCGCCCACAAAACAGAGTACCTGGACAGAGCTTCAATGATGATCGGCATCCTTGCGCCGACATATATATCTTCTATTTTGACGTCTCGGTGAAGCCGCTGGCAAAGGCTAGTATATAATAGAAGACGAGTTGCTATGCGATATCACACTATTATTATAAAGACAACAGTTTGTGATTGTGTTTGCGTATGTTTGTTAGTTCTTCACGCTCGAACGGCTAAACGGATTTAGATGAAATTTGGCACACTGGTAGACCATGTACTGGAGGACATAGGGTACCTTTTATCTAGGGAGTATGTTCTCTTGGGACAATTTTCTACTTTCACGCGAGCCATAAATCGCCATACAGAACATATCAAATTAAAGTGAGAATCAAAATGGCGGGTGTATAGCGAATTAAATTATATCTACTAATTACCAAATAAATGTACTTAAAATGTACTATGTAGAGGTACAGATTTTTTAGAGCTAGGTACTAATAGAGTCAAAATGGCGGGTGTACCATATCACCCGCCATTTTGACTCTCAAATTAAACCTAACCAAAGAGTATTACCATACATACATAAATTACATACCCATGGGTATTACATACCCATTTAAAAACTCAATCACGTAGTTCTAAGTGTTTCTTAAGTAATAAACATCCTTAAACAGTCATAAGCACAGATCACATGTTACCTGGTCTGCATATATTATAAACATTTACATTGTTACTTATAAATACATCCGCTTCGTATTTACTTGTTTCCTCCATTCGCAGAACTAGCTTAGATAATAATATTATCTTCGCTTCAGTTTTCTCACACCTTCGTTACTGTCTTGCAAAGAAATGGTCACACTTGTTCTACTGGGTGTAAACGATCGGTAAACTTAACTCTTAACTTATGTTTTTTTTTTTTTTATTAGCAATATTAAGTTTCTCTCATAGCGTGCTCACATATTAGAAGCGACAAGAAATATGTAACCAAGATTTATGTAACTCATAATATGATTTAAAAGAGTTTCCATGGAGTTTCTTGCACGTTCTTCTCCATAGAGATCTACGCTTTGGAACGTACAGTTTAGCTACACTTTTTTTTTTGACTTACCGACATTTTGACAATTCGAAAGTGCCTGTAATTGGTCTAATTGAAGTAAATATTCCTGATTACGGCCCAGTGGTTAAAGCACCCGCCTCTCATGCACGAGGTTGCGGGTTCGAAACCGGGCAAGTACAATGTGAATTTTCAATTCATATGTACTTTTATAAGTTTATCTAGGACATTATTGACACAACTGACATAGCACGAAGAATCGCCAAACTAAAGTGGCAATGGGCAGAGCACATTGCTCGCAGAACAGATGGCCGTTGGGGCTGAAAGGTTCTGGAATGGCGACCACGTACCGGAAGACGTAGCGTTGGAAGGCCTCCTACAAGGTGGACCGATGACTTGGTAACGGTTGCGGGAGTCCGATGGATGCGAGACTCACAGAACTGTTCGTTGTGGCGACGCTTGGGAGAGGCCTATGTCCAGCAGTGGACGTCTTTCGGTTAAAATGATGATGATGATAATGATTATGGACATCCCCTGCCTCGGAAAGCACTTAGAACGGTTGGTCCCTGTTGTTATTTGCAAATCTTTGACAGTCGTTACAAGTAGTTAGACGCCAGAAAGTCTGACCATCATTTTATCCAAGAAGTATCGTGTTGCCCAATAACTGGGTTGTGGACGTCTGATAGGCGTCGCTTTATGTCATCGTCATCATCATCATCATCATTTCAACCGAAAGACGTCCACTGCTGGACATAGGCCTCCCCCAAGCGCCGCCACAACGAACGGTCCTGTGCGTCTCGCATCCATCGGACTCCCGCAACCGTTACCAAGTCATCGGTCCACCTTGTAGGAGGCCTTCCAACGCTACGTCTTCCGGTACGTGGTCGCCATTCCAGAACCTTTCGGCCACAACGGCCATCTGTTCTGCGAGCAATGTGCCCTGCCCATTGCCACTTTAGTTTGGCGATTCTTCGTGCTATGTCGCTTTATGTAAAACACGGGTATTCAGCCGCATTCGGTTGGACTGTTAGCTGACCCCAAGATAGTTGGGAAAAAGCAAGGGAGATGATGAATTTGGTAATTATTTTTATTAACAATACGTACATTGGTAAAATTAAAATCAACAACGAATCATAAGTCGTAGATCTGTCCCCAGCCGCCGGGATTCCGATCCCGATTTCCAGCCACCATAGGCGCTGGCTTGCGGACGGCGAGCTACCCATTGCTCGCCGTCCGATCGACCGTCCGGTAACCGTCCGGAACGAGCCCAAGTTGTCGACGGCGCGTAGTGTTCCACGCGCGCCTCAAGAAGATGTTAGCAAAACCGTAAAGGCCTAGCAGGGTAGAAGCCTACTGAGGCCATGGGTGATGCGAAAGAGAAACCCGGGGCCCTGGAACGAAGGCAAAGAAGGAACAGGAGTAGGTTTTAGTCAGTAAAAGTCTGACACGCCCTCGCGCCCCACCCAAGGGCGGGAAATGTCATTAGATGATTTCCCATGTAAAAAAAATAATTCGTAGATCTGTAAATATTATAAAGACATATGCCCACGTAGACTAAGTCCCACATACTCATGACCCGTTCCATTGTGCCCAGTTATACAAAGAATTATTGTTTTTAATTAAAACAACAGCGACTACTTCACGTTGCATCGCACATTGTAATGTGTTATCAAGAGACATCTTGTTGACCACATATATTAAAGTCATACGATGCTAGAGTAAGTAGAATTTATGTGATATAGGTTTAATAGTTTTGTCCTTGAAGGTTATACAAAATACATTGGAATTATCCGTGGCTGGAATAGTAAATTTTGATACAAGTGCAGAAAGAACATCGGTCAAGTCATTGCGACCGAGGCGGAATTCGCACGAGCCGTAGGCGAGCGTGTTGTGGACACGAGGCCTGCGGTGATTTGCACGTGTATCAAACGACTTTTTTCAATACACTTACGAAGAATAGTACATTTTGATACAAGTGCAGAAAGTTTGTCATTGCGACCGAGGCGGAATTCGCACGAGCCGTAGGCGAGTGTGTTATGGAGCCGAGGGCTGCAGTGACAAATTTGCACGTGTGTCAAACGACGTTTTTCAATACACTTACGACTCGTGAGGGTTGTTGGTTTTTTTATAATAAAATTGTGGCGGTGGTGAACTTGCGTACTTTTCTGCACTAGTGCAGAAAACAGTCCGTTGCGTGCCTAAAACCGGTGGGATAAAAGCGGGTTTTCGAGTAAGTGTATTGTAATGAATAAACGGGGGTTGACCGGCGTATCAGGGCGCGCCCAGCCTGTTATGATTAATAATAATAATAATAAATATAATAAAATTGTGGCGGGGAGAACACGCGCACTTTTCTGCACTAGTGCAGAAAACAGTCCGTTGCGTGCCTAAAAGCGGTGGGATAAGAGCGGGTTTTCGAGTAAGTGTATTGAAAAATTATTATACCTCCTTGGTCTTTTTTAAGATCATCCGTAGACCTGTTCGCTGATGAAGGGAAGATAGTGTCTGTGAACAGAAATGGTGGCCCAGTGGTAACGGAGACTTACGAGTTGGGTCGCGAGTTCAAACCTAGCCAGGCGCATTACTTTGTGTAAAATATTTCAACACCACTGCTCTCAGATTGGTAAAGAAGAACATCATGATAAATTATATTTATTTCGCAAATAGGTTTAAAAAAACACTTTTACACGTCGATTTTTTTAGTCATTTTAAAGTAGATGAGGCCGGTGTTTTCTAGCTGGTTACTCTGAGAAAAAACACCGAAACAAACTCAGGGGTCAAAGTCTCTTTTAAATTCCATACAGTAAATATGTAATGGCCAAGTCACATGAGAACCGTGCAGATTGGTCTGAGATGGTCTGATGGTGAAGAAACTGTTATGGCCTAGAACCAAAAAATTCGCAGAAATGTGACATCTACCAATCCGCACTGGTCCCACATGTTGGATTACGACTGTATCCCTATACTAGAGAGGAGGCCTGAGTCCCAGCAGTGGGAACATTATAAGGCATTATAACATTACGGAAATGTCACACGGTCAATCTTAAACATCTTGATCTTTAGACCATATAGTAACTATGGCCAAGTGATGATAACTGAGGGCTTAGCCAAGTTGATAATCTACAATCGTTAACTCTAGTAGAAAACTTCAAACTTCAATAAAAAACTTCACGTGGTCAGAAGAAAGGAATCGGAGGCGTTACCGACTGTAGAAAGAGATTCGAAACGAAACGGTCGTAACTTGGCTAGGCCTGCTATTATCACTCATAGAACGGTACTAGTATGCTCCATCGTCGACCACATCAATAATAAAAAAAAAAATAAGTGTGGCACTCGGGGACTGCCGCGGTAAAGCTATTGCATAGCATTTTGTATCAACTTATGCAATTATAATTATTTATTTATTTTATTTATGCAGTATTTCTTTTTCTTTGATATTAATTCAAGTTACACTTTTTGAGCGTGGTGACCGATAAGAAAACAATTTTTTTTCTTTCTTGTTTACTTCATAAATTGCTACAAGTATGTTCAGTTATTATCATAGAACATTACTATAATCTATTATAATACAAAAAGACTATTTTGTTTGACCGAGATTTGAACTCGAGGCACGATGATAACATAGGTAGAACGCTGTACCAATGCGCCACACAGGTCGTTAACGACTTTTCTAAAATAGGTGTTCGGTCTCTGTCGGCCTTCAAGCCACACCTCCGTGCCCGTCGGAGTGGGGAGCGTGAGGTATTTTTTTCGTTACGGAATTTCTGGATTCGGTCCCCGCGCTCAAGGCCCGCGATAGAAGCTATGCAATAGCTTAAAAAACTTCGATTCTATGAATACTGTGTACCTACAGTAAAAATTCAAGCTAGACAATATGAATCATGCACTTTCGTTTTTTTACCAGACAGGCTATAAAACACTATCATCTTTACTTTCTTTATTCATCAACTTTGTTCATAAAATCTATATGCTCGTACAACGCGGGATTTTAATCACATCTCACTATAATACTGATAATATTATATTATAATCAAACTTAATATTATGTAGGCGAAAGTTGGTCTGAATGTTTGTTACTTCTTTTTGTTCAAACAGATGAACGGATTTGGATTAATAGGACATAGGACACATTCCAGCGTCAATTTTCCGCTCCGGCTTTGGGCAGAGCAAGATGGAGTGTCAAATTTTGAATACCGTAGGGGCCCAACAAGGTCGAAGCCTACTGGGGCCAAGGGTCTGCTTCTGAAAGGAAGACTCGGCCCTGGTACGAAAGGCAAAGAAGGAATAGGAGTGGGTTTTTAGTCAGTAAAAGTCTGACACAATCTTTCGCTCCGCCCAAGAGCGCGGGATGTCATTGGATGATTTTACTATCGAAAAAAAAAACCTACCTTCGAATATTTGGTACCTCTATTGACAACGAGAAAATGCGTGAAGAAAGTGACCAGACTTTCTGACGTCAGGATGTCAGAACCATTTTTTTTTCTTAGTTTCAGACAACACAGCTAACAATTATAAAGTGTTAGAAACACACAAGAGAAAGTATATAACTAGCAGTTTAACAACGATTACTTCATAATTATCAACGATCGGGATAAGAAAACAAAATGGCGCTCGATATAATAATATCGTTTATTATGACAAGAGGGGTTCACTTAGAAAACAATACGTGTGTGTTTTACTTAAAGTTGTAGTTTAACTTTCAACAAAGGTATTGTTAGATAGGTCCCTGACGAAGGTATGTGGTAATATGTTATTAATAATAAATATCGTTATGATAACTTAACGTAAGGGTAGCAAAAGTATGAGCTGCGAGAAGGCCACTAAATGAACATGATTTTTTGTTTGAGTTTAGAAATCACCTAATGATTTTTTCTTCTCCAAGGCGTATCAGCTTTTACTGACTAAAACCACACCTGTGTCCTTCAGTTGCCCTTTGCGTTCTAAGACCACGGGATTCGACAGCACGTGAAACACTACGCAGTGTCGACGATTTGGGCTCAGTCCATACGATTATCGGACGCCCGGACGACAAACAACCCATTGCTCGTCATCCACAACTATCGTGACTGGTAGACGGGGTTGCGGCGGCTGAGACGTGAGGATTTCTGTTCCCTCATGCGTGCGGCCATCTCTTTCGCTAGGATTACTGCTTCGCAGAAGGAGGCGACCGCCTACCATTACTTCTCGCTCCGAACTGAACTAGGGCCGTGAGAGTTCGCTGCCTGCCAATTATTTTATGTCATGAATTTGTTGCAAAGACTTTGATTAAGTATGATACTTAGCCTAATTATTATTGTAACAGGGTAATAGAAGTTCCTTATTAGGTAATAAGTAGATAGACCTGTTCTAATAATTGTTATTGTTAGCTTATTGTTTAATAATTTAATTTAATTAATTAATATGTTACATAACATTAGTTTCGCGTTTAAAATTCGTCCTTGTTGTTAACATTTGGTCGAATATTGTATGCCAGTAAATGGCGAAACTTGCTTGACCATAATTCTATGACTAGACCATAAACGAGCTAAGTTATCTGTCTCACTCCTGGGCAAAGGCCACCCTCCGCTCCTTCCCTTTTTCGCAGGCCCGCGCTTCCTCCTTCCAATTCTGGCGATATCTGTTCAGTTCATCCCGCCATCTCCTTCGTGGTCTGCTGTGTCCCCGGGCATGCGGCAGACATGTCCTGCCCAGTCCTACTTACAAATACCGGCATGGATCTTTAGCGTTGACTTCCACTTGCGCAGAAATGAAATATCGGGTCTCTTTAGTGGTATGAAGTGAGACGCGGGGGCGGGCAATGCAATCCTTGTACAGTGATTGGCTCGCCGATGTTTACGATGCGCAAAGCGATCCCCACTTTTTCGCCGAGTGCTAAAGATTCGTGCCGGTATTTGTAAGTCGGACAGCCTTTTGAGCCTGTACAAAGATGCATTGTCCATGGCACTAAAACAAAATAACTGTGTTAAAGTTGTCAAAAATAAAAGGCTCGTTTTGACACTTGATGTTTTTATTATTTACGTTATGTAACCGTCTTTATTACATTATGTAATTTACTTATTATTATTTTATTGTTTCTTTCAGTTTCGTTCCAAGTTACTTTCTGGGGTCTTTATCAAATGTCAAAACGAGCCTTTTATTTTTTAACGAGTTTAATGCTCTCATTCTTATTCAAAAAAACTTTTACAATAAAAATAAGTACAACCGACTTCAATGTAACAAAAACACTGAAAAGTGCAAAATAACTTTAATTTCGGAAGTCGGTGTTTCTATAATAGTTTTGTCTCTTCGTTATTTAACACCGACTTCCGAAATTAAAGTTATTTTGCACTTTTCAGTGTTTTTGTTACATTGAAGCGGTTGTATTTTTTTTTTTAAGTTTTTTATTTTACACTTTTTAGTTATGGTTCCACCATTAAAAAGTACCCCTCAGCCAAACTTAAATACCTTATAGCCAGAGTGCATCTCATGACAATTCTAATAATCCCAAACACCGTTAGATTACATTAATTTATTACAGAGTTCCGGTGCCTAACTTCAGGCTTCATCATCAGATCAGTTCGATATATTCCCCCTCTACTTTCAGTCAGTCATCGACTACACGTATAAACAAAGCAATTTTACTTGTTACGACGGTTCTGCTGTGATCCTATGAGGAGTTCTGTTCCATATCTTCAAAGTTCATGATCAGATCATAACAATATTTCTATGGGACCAATTCGGAAGCATAACCTTTCAATAAGAAAAAAAATGTCAAAAACAATCCACACCGTCGTGTCCACAATTGACCGAGAAATCGGTGAACATACATAAAAAAAAAAAACATACATTCAACCGAACATATAACCTCCTCCTTTTTGAAGTCGGTTAAAAAGAGAACGACGTTATTTTTTTAATCATCAAATAACTTCTCCCTTTCTGGGTGGAGCGAAAAGGAGTGTCAGACTAAAACCCACCCATGTTGTTTCAGTTGCCTTTTGGGTTCTCTAGGGCCGCAGTGACCAATTCCTCAGCCTTGAAGGATGACGATGAGATATAAAACTCCAACGTTGACCAAATTCAATAGGCACACACTAGTGCCCAGAAAGCAGATTGTGCAACACTCAATGAATGGCCGAGCTACAACGATCTCGTGAAATGGGAAGTGGCCCATTGTGACATGAATAGAGGTATCTAGCTCAATCGCTATAACGTTGAGACCTGAATTCATCTATCAATGTGATAATGCGGATCACGTAACTCAGAAATAAGATGGCTGACATACGAGTGTATTTTTTTTAAAGAAATAAATAAATATCATTTATTTATGCACCGGAAAACGCAGCGTTGGAAGGCCTCCCACAAGGTGGAATGCTATATCGTAGGGGCCCATCAGGGTCGAAGCCTACTGGGGCCACGGGTAGTATGAAAGTGAAACCCGGGGCCCCGGGACGAAGGTAAAGAATGAATAGGAGTGGGTTTTTAGTCAGTAAAAGTCTGACACTATCTCCCGATCCGCCCAAGAGCGGTATTTGTCATTACATAATTTTCCCACCTAAAAAAAAAGGTGGAATGCGATGAATGCGAGATGCACAGGACCGTTCGTTGTGGCGAAACTTGGGGAAGGCTTATGTCCAACTGTGGGCGTTCTTCGACTGAAATTATGATGATGATGCTATGACTCCTGATTACAAATAACACAGAACATAACACCAGCAAACAAACAACATTGAAACTTTTCACACACACAGTTACAATCACAACCGTTACAGTTACAGTCACTGCAACGCCTTATGTAAGGACGGTCGAGTCGAGCCTGTTGGCTATCATCATCAACACACTGTTGGGGTTAAATGACTTCTCCAGCTCTGAGTGGAGCGAGAGGGGCTGTCAGACTTTTATTGACTAGAACCCACCTGTGTTCCTTCCTTTGCATTCCAGGGCCGTGGTGAGTCTTTCAAAAAATCTTAATAAATCAGAGCGCTTCGCCATCAACGGTAGCATCACTGCTTACCATCTGGTGAGATCGCAGTTAAGCACTAGTCTATATTAGGTACTTAAAAAAATCAAACCCACAGCCAAGGGATTGGGCCCATATTTCATCTTATTTAGAAGGACCTACACTCGACTCGGTCGTCATGAGAAAGACAACCACTCTATAAATTTAAAAAAAAAAATCAAGCTCCGTTGTTATATTTTTTTATTGTCAATTTGATGATTCGAGGAAGAATGAAGACATGACTTGGAATACTGGGGTTGGTGTTTTCGAGAGATTTTTGCATATGGTAGGTACCTACTGTTTTACCTTAAACCTTTGTATTTTTTTTTTGTTTTTGCCTTCTAATACCATAATCATGTCATACTGTAGCATAAGCAGATGAGATTTAGGCTTAGGCCTCCTTTCTATGAGAGGAAACGGGCCGTAATGCACCACGTAGGGCCCTGCCCCCCTAGCCAAGTTACAATCGTTTCGTTCGCGCTGAACGCCTCGAGTAGGCCACGCCTCCGATTCCTTTGTTCTGACCACGTGACTGAGCGTTGAGATGACGTCAGAACAAAGGAATCGGAGGCGTGGCCTACTCGAGGCGTTCGGCGCAAACGATACTATTGTAACTTGGCTAAGGGGACAGTGCAGGTTAGTGGATATCACACGTCTTCGAATGTTTTGATTCTAAGACGTACCCTTTTTTTCTCACGATGTTTCGTACATCGTTCTGAGAACAGTGGTGATGAAATAAATTGAAAAAAAAAGACTGGCCTGTTGGTCTAGTGGTTAGTGGCTCTGACTGCTATGCCGGAGGTCGTGGGTTCGATTCCCACCCAGGACTAATGTATGTGTGATGAGCACGATCATTTGTTCTGTGTCTGGGTGTAATTTATCTATAATATGTATGTATTTTGAACTAGTACTCATAACACAAGCTCTGCTTAGCTTGCGACTAGACGGCGTTGTGTGATAGTTGTAGAATATTATTATTATATTAATAAAAAATAATAAAAAATACACAAAGTAGCCTGACTGGATTTGGACCCACGCCCAAACAGTAACAGTTACGGTCCTCGTAATTCAGTGACGCACTCTCTGGGACACTAAATTTTTTTAAGGTGGGAAATCATCCAAGTGACTTCCTCCGCTCTAGGGGGGTGCGCAAGAGCGTGTCATACTTTTACTGACTAAAACCAGCCCTATATTCTGTCTTTGCCTTGAGTTCCAGGACCCTGAGGTTACCTTTCGGAAGTTAACCCATGGACCACTGAGCCATCACTGCAATCTTGTCATGTAATATCTTATTTTCGTCTGCTTTAATAAGGCATGCCGTTCACCAATTCACAACGCGGGATTTTAATCACATCACATTATAATCAACTTAATCTTATGTAGGCGAAAGTTTGTGTGAATATTTGTTACTTCTTTTTGTTCAAACAGATGAACGGATTCGGATGTGGTAGAATGACACATAGGACTCATTCCAGCATCAATTTTCCGCTTCTGCTCTGGGCGGAGCGAGATGGAGTGTCAAATGTTTACTAACTTAAAGCGGGAACTACATTACACGCCTTATTTGTATGTAAAGTCGCGTTGCGTCTTAATTGTTATTAATCTGTTATGTACACTTTTTATTTCTATTAAAAGTGGTCGTTAAAAATGCGAGAGGATTCCTACATGCAACTCGAACAGATCCACCAAACATTATAGCCTCTTCTGCTCAAATAATCCAGCACACGACACCGATATTAAAGAGAAAGCTATAAAACAAGAGGAGCTAACCATAACGTTTACGTTCGCGTTATTCGTCGAGGCGTGCCTCCAATAAAATGCAGATAAATTGTAATTGATCGCCGATATTCGGCTATATTATGATGTTCAGGAACCTTGACGTTAGCACGGTTATTGTTAATTCATATCTTCTGGCGGCAGTGGTGGTTCCTAATGGCCCCGAATTACGAGTGGTAGTTTATGGGTTCAAACTTTCGGGTATACGAAATTTAAAAAAATATCTGTGACCGTAACCAAAACGGATATAAAAGTTTCGGATAAAAGTCAAATCTTATGAACTTTACTTTTATAATTTTAAAATTCTAATATGGGCTTGACTGCTGACGTCGACCAGGAGAGGTTCTTCGTAGCTCTTCATATGACGGGCCGAAGGTGCAGTGTGCTTCGCCAAGGTCGCTTATGAGGCTGAGAGTGATGACCAGGTAGGCATGCTGGTGGTCAGGATACCCTTTAAAGCCGTGGGTGCTGGCTGTATGGCTCGCTGCTCGAAAGCTTGAGGAAGTGATAATGACGTCACGAAATAGTAGCTGCACGAAGGCTGCGCTAACGTTCATTGTCGAGGGTCACCAGTTTGGAGGTATACGGAACAGAGTGTAAAGTCTCGCAAACCTCCATTGAAAAGGGAGGATCCTCTGACCAGACAGGTGTTATGTCTGGTGCGCAACTGCCCGATAGATGATTTCGGGCTGTTCTATATGTTCCAATCGCGTGGAGAACTTTGATTGCGCGATGCAGGATTAGTTCTTTTGTGACACCATAGATGTCGCTACATGCGTAACCGAAACTATCCAAAACTTAGCGGATAATCCGAAATAATTTCGTATCCGTAACCGTATCCGAAATCGGTATAATATTATTCCTATATCCGTATCCAGAAGTGAAATTTGACTCTCCTGTCGCAGGTCTGCTGGAAGAAATTTCGTTAGAAATAAGCAGGACCTTTGTACTCTTTTATCTGTATTTATTGTTTTAAATGTTTGTGTGTAAATAAATAAATAAATCCATAAAATCCCTGGTTCAAACCCAGGCAGGCGCTTCATTTTGTGTAGTTGATTCCATCACCACTCACTGCTCTCAAAACGGTGAAGGAATCCTTTGTGAGGAAACTGGCATGTCCTAGAACCAAAAACATTTGAAGACATGTGACATTCACCAACCCGCACTGGGCCCCACGTGTGTCCCATTCCTAATGTTAGAGGGGAAACTTTTTATTAAATTTTAAAAAAAAACATTTATTTCGGAAACCAGTCCAATACATTGAATATAAAATTTTAAATTATAATATTAAATAGTCAGTCTTTTGGGCACATTCCAGTCGACAGCGATGTGGAAGAGTTTTTTGACGCCATATTTTAGTTTTAGTTAGTTGTAATTAGATTAGGGTTTTTATTATTATTTATTTTATTTTATTGTAATTATAGTTAATCATCATCTTCCTGCCCTTGTCCCATCTTATTTGGGGTCGGCGCAACATGTTTTTTCTTCCATTGTAATTATAGTTAATATTAAATTAAATTAAAAAAATTATACGCATTACAAAAACACAAAATTACAATAATGTCATTAATAAAACACAATAAGTCAATAACAATTAAATTATTAAATAAAATACACAAAATTATTAAACAAAATAAAATATAAACACATATCTTAGCCTAAATTTGGGTTTAGATCCGGAGCAACGTGCAGCCTGGTCCAGTACCACATTATCGGCGAACCACTGAAGGTAGCTGTTGGAACTGCCTCGTATGCGGCGCATTAGAGACACAACTCTCTCGTCACAAAACCATCTATGTTTGCGTCCACAAACATACCCGACGCACTGCAGTAGCAAGGCAGCTTCATCAGCGCCCTGAAGGCATTATTATACAGGATACGCAGGGTGTCATACGATTTTTTCGTATGCTTGACCCATAGATTGCACGTGTAAAACGATCGATTATTGGTTGAGAAGTCATCAAATAATTTCAAAGGAAAAGGAAAGGGGATCAGACTTTTACAAACTAAAACGTGTTCACAAATCAGTATACTTAAGCCCTGCGAATAAATTGGCCCATAGTGATTACGAGTACCTATATGATGCTACCAATCAAACGTTTCTACTAAATAGTCGATAAACCTAATTGAGGAGTACTGCTACTAAGTGAAGAAGCACTAATGGTTCTAAAACCTTGAAATTTACATATAAAGGACAAGCCAAGGCCAAGGCTGTATTAATTTTGGTTGGCGCAATGGTTGAGCCAATGGCTGTGTTGAGCAAATATTTGTGTGGCTTACAGATAGTAATTGTTCTAAATCTAGGGGTCTCGTGTATGTAAGTTTACATGCTTTTGAACGCACCCACGTTACAGGAGTGATTCCTGGTATGGGGCGACATTTAAAAAAAAAAAGCTTTTATTTTTGCATAAATCTCTACATAGCATAAAACAAAGTCACTTTCCGCGTCTGTATCTTTCATTTATATTTTATTTTCTTTCTCCCACAGTTAAACCCCCACGTGAACGACTTCCAACGCCGATACGTTAGCGAAGTCCGGCGCTGCAGTGAAATGGAACGCAAGCTCCGATGGGTGGCCGGTGAACTGCCAGAACCTCCTCCTCCACCGAAACCAGATCGCTGTAGCTTGAGCCCCAGGGAGATTAATATACTGGAGGTAGGTGGGTCTTTGAGTGTCCATGTGTGAGACAGAATGCAAGCTGCGGCAGCTGGTAAGTGAGCTCCCAGAACCACCTCGGCTGCCGAAACCAGACCACTGGAGCTTGAGCCCCGAGGAGATTAACATACTGGAGGTAGGTGGGTCTTTGAGTGTCCATGAGCGAGTGAGACAGAATGCAAGCTGCGGCAGGTGGTAGGTGAGCTGCCAGAACTACCTCGACTACCGAAACCAGACCACTGCAGTTTGAATCTCAGGGAGATCAACATATTAGATACGGATGTATTTTTTTTTTTGAGTTGGGAAAGCATCTAATGACTTCTCCCACTCTATCGTGTCAGACTTTTACTGACTAAAACCACACCTTTGTTCCCTCAGTCGCCCTTGGCCTTAGTAGGCAACTGCCCTACTGGGCCCCCTTTAGTTTTGCTGACATCTCTTTGAGGCACGCGTGGGATGGCAATTTACCCATTGCTCGTCATCCGCAAGCCCGCACCTAAGGTGGTTGGTAATCGAGGTCAGTCTTGGCGGCTGGGGCGTGAGGAAGTCCGTACCCTCACACGTGCGGCCTTCTCATTCGCTAGCATTACTGCTTCGCAGAAGGGCGCGACTGGCGCTGCCGTTTATTTCCCTTCGCTCCGGACCATGGCCAGATGTGAAGATGTGGATACTTCTAGTGGAGTGCCAGACTTCTACAACCTGAATCTTGACTTCCCATAAAATATTATTGTAAAACTCAATCATTTTTTTAGAAGAGTAACCATTGAGTTTCTTGCCGGTTCTTCTCCATAGGAATCGAGTAATTAGAACCGTGCACTAGCTGACGTACCCACGTAGGTCTATGTGAAATAAAATATTTTGAATTGATTAAAACCAATCAGTTTTAGCTTCGCGGAGTACCAAAAGTTAACCTCGCTGAAAGTACAAATTTCGTTGTTTTAGTGACTTGGTTCACCATCTCTTCAAACTCCTCAAAGATCACATTATAATATTATAACGGTGAAAGTTATAATATTATAAAGGCGAACGTTATAAGATTATAAAGGCGAAAGTTATAATATTATAAAGGCGAAAGTTTGTGTGTGTATGTTTGTTATTTCTTCACGCCCGAACGGCTGAATGGATTTCGATGAAACTTGGTACACGGGTAGAACATATCCTGAAATAGCATATAGAATACTTTTTATCCCGGGAATAAGTCCCCTTGAATAAGAATCTATTACGCGGGTAAAGTCGCTGGCACCTACTAGTAACTCCATAAATTGATCAGATAGACATTCGGTATCCGTATATCTTTCGATTCTTTACAAAATTTATGCGCTTTACCGATCTTACAATCATAATAATTCATTGTGAAAACTAGTTAATTTGCGCAGACGGTGTTTATTCAATTTTACAGCGGATACACTATGTCTTGATTCCTCACACCTAATAACTAGCGCACCTAGAAAAATAAAGGAATTTCTGCAGTTCAACATCTGTAGAACAAAGAAATATTTTGTACATATTTCAAGTACAGTAAAGTCCAAGCGCACCTCAAGGAGATCGACGAGTTCTCATGAAGAAATGGCGAAAGCGACTGTCGCAACCCAGTGCTGGGCACGCCACAATTATGGCGGTAAGTCCCCTCTTTGAGGCGTGGTTGGAAAGACCTCACGGCGTCCTCACCTTCCGCATGACGCAGGTTCTCCCCGAGCACGGTAAGTTCGGGAAGTTCCTGCACCGGATTCATGCGGAAGCGACGCCCGAGTGTCGCCACTGTGTGGACCGCCCGGAGGACACGGTGGAGCACACGGTGGAGGTGTGCCCCGCTTGGGCAGAGCAACGCCGTGTCCTCGTGGACGACGTGGACGGCGAGCAATGGGTGGCTCGCCGTCCGACCGTCCGGTAACCGTCCGGACCGCGCCCAAGTCGTCGACGGCGCGTATTGTTCCACGCGCGCCTCATGGAGATGTCAGCAAATCGTAGGGGCCCAGCAGGGTAGAAGCCTACTGGGGCCATGGGTTGTGCGACAGAAAACCCCGGGGCCCTGGAACGAAGTCAAAGAAGGAACATAAAAGTGTGGTTTTTAGGCAGTAAAAGTCTGACAAGCCCTCTCGCTCCGTCCTAGAGCAATTGGAGTCTTTGGAAGACGTCCCACCTAAAAAGAAGTGTAGTATGGTCCAATGTAGCATATATGAAATGAGTATATTAGAGGAAGTTTGAAAGTGGCGCCAGTAACTGAAAAGATGAAGGGGAATTGTTTATCTTGGTATGGTCATGTAAAGAGGAGGGATGAAACGCGTGTTATTTTAAGAGTTATGAGTATAATTGTAGATGGATTTAGGGGGAGAGGGAAGCGAAAGAAAAGGAAATTCTTTGTTTAGATTTTTTTTTTTGCCCTATTTATGTACTTCTTACGTTTTGTATTTTTATTATGAATAATTCATACGTAGCGCCAGCGGGCCAGATCATCTTGCTAACTCTGTATAATTATTGGGTCACCAAGATTACAGGCTTTGCCTAGTTTGGGACCCATTGCTAACCTGTTAACGTCATTCTTAGTGTAATTTCTAAAGATTCTTTTGTAATTGTATAAAACTGTGTATGTTTCAATGAATAAATGAAATGATAAATGAAAAGTTAGCGATAGCATGACGGGTGACAGAACAGCATGGAATCTCATCATTATCGTCATTTCAGTCGAAAGACATCCACTGCTGGACATAGGCCTCCCCCAAGCGTCGCCACAACGACCGGTCCTATGCCTCTCGCATCCACCGGATTCCCGCGTCCCTCACCAGGTCATCGGTCTACCTTGTGGGAGGCCTTCCAACGCTGCATCTTCCGGTCGCCACTCCAGAAGCTTTCGTCCCCATCTACCATCTGTTCTGCGTGCAATGTGCCCTGCCCATTGCCACTTAAGTTTGGCGATTCTTCGAGCTATGTCGGTAACCTTGGTTCTGCTGCGGATATCGTCAACATAAACCACATCTAAACAATAATTAATTTATCACACTAACATTATAAAGGCGAAAGTTTGTGAATGTGTGTGTGTATGTTTCTAACTTCTTCACGTTGGCAGACCATGTCCTGGAAAAGCATAGGATATTTCTTTTCCCTGAAGTATGTTCCCTTATGACAATTTTCTACTATTACACGGGCGAAGCCGCTGACAATAGCTAGTTTTTTAGGGTTCCGTACCTCAAAAGGAAATAACGGAACCCTTATAGGATCTCTTTGTTGTCTGTCCGTCTGTCTGTCTGTCTATCAAGACCCTTTATCTCGGATACGCGTGGAGGTATCGAGTTGAAATTAAAACCATATACTAAGGTCTGCGGTCCCTTGAAGTTGCAAAAAAATCGAACTTCTGAGTTAACGAAAAAAAAGATACGGCCGTTTATGTCGCAAAAAAACGTATATTTCGATGCTCTCAAAGGAATCAAAATTCATAGGGTAGGTACTTCCCGTTGACCCAGAATCCTGAAATTTGGCATGAAGCAAGGTCTCATAACACAAGTATAGGAAAAAATCTGAAAACTGTAAATTTGTGGTTATGTCACATTTTTTTTTTTTCGATTAGGAAAAATCTTCCGATAATCCATTTCGGAATTGAACTATTTACATAGGTAAGTTACGGTACGGAACCCTCACAGTGCGGTCAGCGGTCTTATTGCACAGGGCAATCTCTCAGACAACCTTTGGATGAGACGAAAACATAGTTTTAGGGTTGTCAGTGCACAAACATCAAAATTAACATTAATATAGGATATCTATTATAAAAATGTCGTGTCAAAGTGTTTGTCATTGAACTCCTCCGAAACAGTATAACCGATTTTTTGTGTATTTGGTAGGTTTAAGAATAGCTCGTAGCCTATTTTTTACCTTCTACCTTCAACCCCCCCCCTCCCCTTTTTTTCTTTGATAATTTATAATGCAGAACAACTTTTGCCGGATCAGCTGTAATAATATAAAACGCATACAATAAATACCAAATAATATACTAACATACTAAATATCACACATAGTACCTAGATATATATGACATTTTACTATTTCCCACAAGATACATATGACTCAAGCTAGAACTATTTGTTTTTCTTGGGGACTTCCCCACAATAATGAAGAGTGTCATTTAAAAATAACTGACACAAATAAACAATATTTTAGAAGGCGATTTGTAATAGCAAATGATTTAAGGGCTGAGGGCCAATGTTTCAATCTTCAGTTAGCTCGTAGATATGTGATGAAACAAAAATTACCGTTATATTAGATTTTGTGTAGTACAAATAATATTATTTATTATGATAAATTTGACATTTATATTATACTTAGAATTATAAACACTTGCTGATATTGTAAAATTAATATTATAACCTATTTCATTTTGAATTATGATAATTTGCATGCCCCTGTGTTGGCAAAATATGGAGAACTTTTTACCATATGACATCTATGTACGAATACCCATGTTTGCAAATAAATTATTATTATTATTATTGTTTAAAAAAGTGATCTGATGATAGAAATATCAGCTCTAAAGATTACACTAAACATATACAAAAAAATCTAATATTAAAATACTATCTTTTGCCCGCGCCTTCGTCCTTCGCCCGATATTAAAATTTAGCCTATGTCACTCAGGAATAAAGCAGCTTTCTATCGGTGAAAAAAAAATCGCAATCAGACCAGTAGATACTTTCAGAGATTACTTCCTACAAACAAAAAAAAACTGGGCAAGTGCGAGTCGGACTTGCGCCCTGAGGGTTCCGTACAAACTTACCTACCTATGAAAACAGTTCAATTCCCGAATTGAGTTACAAAGATTTTTCCGTATCGAAAAAACAGCTTTTTTGTGACGTAACTACAAATTTACAGTTTTCAGGTTTTTTCTATATTTGTGCTATGAGACCATACTTCAAGCCAAATTTCAGGATTCTAGGCCAACGGGAGTACCCTATAAATTTTGATTCCCTTGAGAGTGTCGAAATATACGTTTCTTGTAACATGGCCGTATCTTTTTTATTCGTTAACTCAGAAGTTTGATTTTTTCACAGCTTCAAGGGACTACAGACTTGAGTATATGGTTTAATTTCAACTCGATATCTCCACACGTTCACGACATAAAGGGTCTTGATAGACAGACAGACAGGTGGACAACGAAGTGATCCTATAAGGGTTCCGTTTTTTCCTTTAAAAAAGAATATCAGATAGGGAAACCGTGTTCCTAAAACGCAAAGGCAACTGAAGGACACAGATGTGGTTTTAGTCAATAAAAGTCTGACACACCCTCCTACTCCATATTAGATGATTTCCCACCTCCGAAAAAAGTTACGTACATCACGAATGTGGTTGGTTTTGGCCTTTACAGTTTTTGACTAAACGAACCCGTGACCTGTTTCAACAGAAAACACCCGACAGTATTGACCCACCCACAAAACCACTAATTTCTTAGTGTTTCGTTACACAATCGGAAAACTTTCAACATCCCACCTCTACAGAAAATTTCATGGGAATCTTCAGCCGTTGCGCTATTGAGTAACAAACACACATCTGACCGTATTTATAGTACCTACTAGTATTATGGTGTCTGGTCTGGTAATAATTATTAAACAGATGTGTGTGCGTAAGCTGGATTAATAGTGTTGTTCTTGCGTCGTACATCACTATCAATCTTACTCTTAATGACATTGGCATGTTTTTTTTTCAGTAGTTATTTAGTATTCTTCTCTGAGAAGCTATCAACAATCCTTCTTCGTATGTCTGTCGTCGTCTCAATTTATTAAAGCCGGGTGGTGTCGGTAAATAGTGAGTTAACTATTCTACATCACTGGCCAGTGATGCTAAGATACGTTACGTTACGTAGCTGGACTCCGTGGGCTTGCGGACGGTGAGCAATGGCTAGCTCACCGTCCGGCCGTCCAGTAACTGCCCGGACCGACCCCAGGTTTCATCAAGTACTGTGTCGAAATTTTCCCAAACATTTTCTCCTTTCAAACATGGCTGACCACACCCATTTAAAAAAAAAAACCATCAACCATACAAAACAAAATGTTTAGTCTCAATAATAACTAACTCTATTAATCCACATACATCTGTAAACCAATTATATTAGCGGCAAGGTTACACCAATTAGATCCCTGAGCGCCGGCGCAGGCGCAGGATATACTCGTATTTGTAGCAGTAGCGGTGGCGGGGATCACAGGACCGGGTTATTGTTATTTATGAGTTGCCATGACATCATGTTGGAGTTGTCTGAGGATGTCGTAATAAGCGGTTAAGGTTGGATGGATGGCAGGATCCGACTGTGTGGTAATGGCTTTATGATATGTAGCGGTGTCAAAATGATAATCTGAATCGCTTTATAGTGGTTGCCGATTTAGATCAAATAAATCTGACTCACTCATCATCAAAGCCCAGTCCAAGCCTTTGGACATAGAACGCTGAAATTATGCACAGAGATTCCTTATTTGATGTATAGAAAGAATAAGAAAGGACTTTCCAAAATTCACTCCCTAAGAGGTTCCGTAGGAGCCCAGCAGGGCGTAAGGGGCCCAGCAGGCCATAGGGGCCAAGCAGGGTCGAAGCCTACTGGGGCCATGGGTGATGCGAAAGAGAACCCCGGGGCCCTGGAACAAAGGCAAAGAAGGAACAGGGTTTTAGTCAGTAAAAGTCTGACACGCCGTCCGCAAGCCCGCGCCTACGGTGGCCGAAAATCGGGATCGGAATCATCCCGGCGGCTGGGGCGCGAGGGCCATTGCCTCGCTCGTGCGGTTGCCTTGTTTGCTAGCATTACTGCTTCCACTGCTCCACGCTCCGGATCATGGCCTGTACCAAGGCCCGGCGCGAGAGATCGCTGGTGATCCCCCCCCCCTGTGACACAACGGTGTTCTGCCCAGGCGAGGCATACCTCTACCGTATACTCCACCGTGTCCTCCGGGCACCGATCAATGCACTGCAATAACGTCAAGTGGCCATTAATATCAAGATTTTACTATTTGTTACGAGTTCCATGAAATTCATTTGTGCCACCATTACAATTTAATGGCCGCTACAAATGTGCCAACAGTTATCAGCATTATATTCCGTGGAGCCATTTTGTTTTACAACTAATTCTGTAAGCAGATGGAAACATTCACATTTCCATTAATTAGTAACTGTACCTTGAGGAAATCTTGTGGATTCGAATATGACATTATTTACCTTGAATTAAGTAGTCTATTAAACGACGGGAGACGACTTTTTGTCATTTGATTTCTTGATAAGAATCAGGTTCACTTAGTGGCCCCTGAAAACCTCATGGCATGTAGGAATCTAGATCTGTCTTTCATCAATAAAAAAAAGACAAAAAAACGGCCAAAAGTGAGTCGCTCGTAAAAGGTTTCGAACGAATCATATTTTTTATTAATTAATTAATTAATCTTTAATTAAAAAATATGTTTTAACGTTATAAATATAAATATATTTTTAACGTATAATTTTTTAAGATATTCGGAAACTTACAAAGCGATAAACAATCAAGTTCAGTGTTATTCATCCCTGTCCCGAACTGCAATGACAAATTTTAACCCAACTTTTTCTATATTCCAGGAAAGGATCGACTTCATCGAAGGAGAAATCCAGGAGATAACACGCAACGCACGAAACCTGAAGAGTGACTACCTTTCCCTAATAGAATTGAAGACACTCATAGAGAAGATGCAGACTTTCTTTCAAGATCACAGCCAACAGCGGAAGATATCCGCATCAGTACAGATATACAATAACGATGCAGTGCTGGGACATCTTGGGTTCATTGCTGGAGTGGTCACGACGGCTAGAATACCAGCCTTTGAAAAGATGCTCTGGAGAATATCGCATGGGAACATTTTCTTTAAGCAAGCACAGATCGATGAGCCTTTGAAGGATCCTATCACGGTAAGATGCTTTTTCTTCTTCTTAACTCTTATAAGCATGAAACAAATTATTAACCATAATTGAGACCATAGCACCATACTTAGCTTTAATATTTAATTTGTGTGTGGACCAAGGAGTCTTTCCAGATATAATGAAATACAGTAAGGTTATACCACTTTTTAAATCTGGTGACCATAATGACACTAATAATTACAGACCTGTATCAGTATTGCCGGTTTTCAGTAAGGTGTTTGAAAAAGTTATGCTTAATCAAATGCTTTACCATTTTAACAGCAATAAAATCTTTCACGATCAGCAGTATGGTTTCACCAAAGGACGTTGTACGACTGACGCTGGTGTCACTTTATTAAAACATATATTTGCAGCGTGGGAACAAGCCCAAGATGCGATAGGAATTTTTTGTGACCTCTCAAAGGCTTTCGATTGTGTTAATCACGAAACCTTGCTTTTAAAGCTAGAACATTATGGGCTAGGTAAACTTGCACTCAGCTTGGTAAAATCTTATTTAATTGATAGGCAACAGCAAGTTCAGATAAACGGTGTCAATTCTCCGGGTTTGAAAGTCAAAATGGGTGTGCCACAAGGCTCAATATTGGGTCCTTTCCTCTTTTTAGTATACATAAATGATCTACCACATCTATTAAAAAAACAACCACATATTGTATTGTTTGCTGACGATACGTCGTTAATTTTTAAGATCAATAGACGTTCCACAAACCTTGATGACGTAAACAATGCTATTCAGCAAGTCCAAAACTGGTTTACTGTTAATAATTTAGTATTAAAGGGAAAAAAAACTAAGTGCATAAGATTTGCGTTACCGAATGTTAAAAGTAATTACTCCGACATAGTATTGAACAAGGAGAAACTCGAATTCGTCGAAGATACGGTTTTCCTAGGGATCACGCTTGACTCGAGGCTACAATGGGGTCCTCATTTAACATCTCTGGCAGGTCGGCTTAGTTCGGCAGCATATGCTGTCAGAAAAATCCGTCAATTTACTGATGTAGATACTGCGCGACTAGTTTATTTTAGTTACTTTCATAGTATCATGTCTTACGGTATTTTGCTATGGGGACGGGCTGCAGACATAGAGTCTATTTTTATTCTGCAGAAGAGAGCTATCAGAGCCATATATAATCTTCGCAGACGCGATTCTCTTAGAGAACTATTTAAGGAAATAAACATCCTGACGGTCCCTTGTCAATACATTTATGAAAACATTATGTATGTTCGGAAAAATATTCATCTTTTTACTAAGATAAGTGACAGGCACAATTTATATACTAGGAATAGGAACAAATTAGATCAACCTCGATTCCACAGCCACAGCCTTCAAATTAAGTTTTGTGTTTTTTTTAATATATATATTTCTAATTATTGGAAGAGATACTTACTATTCCCCTTTTTGTTTTGTTATTTTCGAAATCTTTCTTATTTTATTTGTTTATTTCAATAGAGGTTATGATAATTTATTACCTTTTGCGTTTGGAAACAATAGCATTGTATAATGTAGAAGCACTTTTTTTTCAAGTTTTGTGAATGTGAAGTACCATGGAGCATTTTTATTAGGTTACAACGTGTTTGACATTACGAGCATGGCAGGTGAGAGTTTGTCATGCTCACTCAAATGTCTCGCAGAGGCACGTGTTATTGGGTCATTCGGTTCCCTTCAAAATGGTTGAGCTGAGTGAGGCTGATGCACGCGTCATGCTCGTGAACGGGTGCCGTCGGTTGAGACTGGTCATCTCTTAGCTGCCAGTGGCTTAATTCAATTTCTATCTTTTTAATTAGTTTTTATTCTTATTTATCTACATTATGCTCACATATTAGAAGCGACATGAAATATGTAACCAAGATTTATGTAACAATAATATGATTTTAAAAGAGTGTCCATGGAGTTTCTTGCACGTTCTTCTCCATAGAGGTCTACGCTTTGGAACGTGCAATTTAGCTTCACTTTTCTTTTTTTGACTGACTGACATTTTGACAATTCAAAAGTGCCTGTAATTGGTCTATTTGAAATAAACGATTCTGATTCTGATTCTGATTCTGATTCTAACAGTTATTTGCATAATAAAAGCTCACGTTTTTATGCAAATAACTGTTCTGACTACTCCGAAAACAAGCATCAACAACAGAACAACAACAGTAGCAACAGCAACAGAAGCAACAGTAGCAAGAGCAACAGAAGCAACAGTAGCATCGCTACTTGTGGAGCATTCTGTGGTCGTTTCTTATCGGGTCTTGTTGTCTCTATTTAGTGGAGTATAATTTTTTTTTTTTATTAGTATTTATGGGTTCGCGCTTGACCACTAATGTGGTCGGACGATAGATCACGCTTGCCTTGAATTAAACTATTCACTCTTGACTTAAAAAAACCCAAGTTATAGCTATCAGGAAACATAGACTTCAAAAGGACTTCCACTCCTTAGCTGTACGCTCAATGAATTTGTTTCCAAAACTTTTTGTGCGTATGGAAGAGATGTCCATAATGTACCTACCGGTGGCGCAACGCCGCACGTCTGGTGGTTTGATGATAAAGTGGGATTGGCGGTATTAAATTATGCAATTCCGACGCACACTCCCCGAAATGCAACCGGTAGAAAACCGACAAGCTCTAGCAACTCTGTTCCCAATCGACGAGTGCATCATTACCAAAGATCCTTTTGGCTGCATTTATTTATTTATTAAAACTTCATGCAGTATGAAGCCTTACGTTTTCTCTGCTATTCAACCAAGGGTAGTACATAGATATCTAATATTTGTCATGTATTTCATAAATCTTTTGTATCTTCACCAGTAAAACAACGGCACCTAGGCTTTTGCGTTTTATATTCATTGCTTTATTTGTAAGCCCATGTAGTCTATTGTAGACTGCAATAAATGTTATTTTAAAGGGTTTTACACTTTTACCGCAATTTTTTTTAACCTGATTATCATCAACTGACTTATTCCGTTTAGGGTGAAGCGAGAGGGCGTGTCAGTCTTTTACTGACTATACCACGGTCACTATTTCAAACTTTCCCTAGCAGGCATCGGCCCTACTGTAGCATCTCTTTAAGGCGCGCGTGAAACACTACGCGCCGTCGACTCGGGCCTGCCCCCTAGCCAAGTTGCAAACGATAAACGTGAACGCTTAGTAATCTCCAATAGATTTTCAACTTTATACCTAAGACCATAAAGTTGAAAATCTATCAAAGACTACTGAGCGTTAGCGACCGGAACGAACGAAAACACTATGTAATCTTCAATAGATTTTCAACATTATATCCAATAGCATAAAGTTGAAAATCTATTAAAGACTACTGAGAGTTTACGTTTATCGTTTGTGACTTGGCTAGGGGGGCTGGTCCTTGCTAGACGGGTGGACGGTAAGCTATCCATTGCTCATCGTTCACAAGCAGGGTTTAACTAGTATGTTGTTTCTGCATATTTGTTTCTACTTTGTTTGATAAATAAACATGTTTTCTTTCTCTCTTTCTTTCTTGTCGTCACATTCGGTCATATCATTTTGTCAAAGTACCCTGTGCTTTTGTCGTCAACAGCATCGCGGTCGCGTCCAATCACGTATTGGCGTCTATGCAAATTGCTACAGACTATAAACGAGTTGTCATGGTGTTGCCACTTTATATAAATGTATTTGTCACCTTATTTTATATATTTTTTTAATTTATAATTCATCTGTATTTTTATTTCCTTTTTCTATCCAAATCTTTCTGTACACTGCACCGTTCCTTCTTTATGTCGACACCGCCACCGGCCCACGCTGAAAACCAGCGCTGTAAGCTCATCGCATTATGCGTGAGGCCGTTTTGCGTGGATGTGACGCATATCTTCCCTATCTATGATTATGTTTGTAAATAAACTGTTTTTCTTTCTTTCTTTTTTTCATGTTTATTTTCTTAAAGTCACACATTTTCTTCTACTTATACGATTTAGAGTATACGATTATTTTTTAAAAACATGACAACTAAACTTTATCGACTCTTTTCGAATTCGACGTACTATAAAAAGGTTGAGAGTTCATATCAAGTTCACGGCTACCCCTCAAACTCTGTGGCAAGCCCACGCATTTAGTCGTATATTTAGCTTAGCAGCTATGGCATCCATCGCCCCTTCCACGTAACAATAGTACAAGTTGGTAGATAGATGACAAGAGGTCTGGTCCGCCACGTCATTTTGCTGTCAAAGACGTCACAGGTATAGATGAGACAATAGGCTGATATAAATAGAAATTTATTATTTCAATATTCGTCTTATACGCCAGTACATGTGATGTGATAGTTGATACTACTAAAATTCAATTTAGTTGGAATAATATTTTAGTCCCTTCCCTCTCCTAGAAAGAGGAGGCCTGGGTCCCAGCAGTGGGAACATTAAAAGGCTGATTATGATAATATTTTAGTGCCACAGTTGATTTATGTTGTCAATGTGGCAGCTAGAACTCCACACGAGATCGCAACTGAAGAAAAAAAAGGAAGGGCGAAAACAGACTTTTCTAGCAATGACGATTTGTAGAATTTTTTCTTTCATTTTACTGGTTTTAATTGAATCGATTTTAACTTAGACTCTACCGATTGTTATTTACGTGCAAAAACGTTAGAACGAACTGAAAAATTCAATCACCGTTTCTTCGATGTACTACGTACCTATATGTCAGAACTATTGAAAAACTTTTACCGAACGAATGTTACAAAATCCAGTGGCCGTTTTGATTATTCGCAAATTGATTCCTAGTGGATATTAGTGTAGTTTTATATCTCAAGTAGCACAACTAAAAAAAAATTGTAAAACCATTGAAACAGGCACGATCTCGGTAAAATTGATGTGAGACTTTAATTGTAGTATTGACTACCTCAACGAAGCTTGCTGAGAAGGCTGACGATTCTGCTGCCAAATAGTGTAAAAAAAACATTCGACCATATTCTTTATCCAAAAACTAAATATTCTCTTCTGTTTAAATACACAGACCTTCCGAACGATGGCGCATTTTTATAAAGCATGATTTTAAACTTGATCAACTAATCCCAATATCAATTAGAAATGCGAGATTGTTCCAAAGAGTTACTGTGGCCCAAGAGCGCAAGGGGTAACTGGAGGAATACGGGTGGGTGTTAGCCAGTAAATGTCTAACAGTCCCTCTCACTCTACCCAGATTGTTAAGAGTTACTTGATGTTTTGCCCCACCATTAAAAAAACCGGACAAGTGCGAGTCGGACTCGCGCACTGAGGATTCCGTACAAACTTACCTATGAAAACAGTTCAATTTCCGTATTGAGTTACGAAGATTTTTCCGAATCGCAAAAAAGTTTTTTTTTTGGTGACGCAACTAAAAATTTACAGTTTTCAGATTTTTTCCTGTACTTGTGCTATGAGATCTTGCTTCATGCCAAATTTTAGGATTCTAAGTCAATGGGCAGTACCTACCCTATGAATTTTGATTCCCTTGAGAGTGTCGAAATATACGTTTTTTGCGACATAAACGGCCGTATCTTTTTTTTCGCTGATTCAGAAGTTTGATTTTTTCACAGCTTTAAGGGACGGCAGACCTGAGTATAAGGTTTTAATTTCAACTCGATACCTCTACGCTCTCCTGAGATAAAGGGTCTTGACAGACAGACAGACAGGCGGACAACAAAGTGATCCTATAAGGGTTCCGTTTTTTCCTTATGAGGTACGGAACCCTAAAAAAGTATGAAGAACGCCAAAGGTTACTATTTAATACGACTTTGGTAGGCATTTCTTCATCATCATCTTCCTGCCCCTCGCTGCACCCAAATCGGAAGAAATTGTTTGATGATTTCCCCACCCCAAAAAGAACATCAGGTTGGGTTTGATAAAAATATAACACGTAGACTAAATAACAACGGAATTGAAGGCAAAACTGGCTAAATTTACAGAGAAGCCGTTAACAAAATAAATTGCCAGCCAATTTCATTGGTGCAAAATAGAAAATTATCTATTTCTGTCTATTTCGTTCCGCGTCGATATTACCCTCGAGAAACATAATGGCACGAATGGCAACTAAATCTGAAGTTATATCTTTTGTTATATTGTTCTTAATATTAGGAATGCTGAATATTGTTGCCGTGGTTTACTGAAATATCTGTGGCAGCAAACCGTGTTTCATTGGAAGTTCACACCTTGTCGAAACTTGAGTCAGTGACTCTATAGGCTTATTATAGGATAACCGTATCTTATTGATTTCTCCGAGTGAAATATTCATAGATTGTATCGCTTTTTTTTTTAGGTGGGAAATCATCTAATGACATCTCCCGCCCTTGGGCGGAGCGTGTCAGACTTTTACTGACTAAAACCCACTCCTTTTCCTTCCTGAGAATTATGAGCTTTAGAATCTCTTCCATGTGTTTTTTTTTTTTTTTTTTTTCGGTGGGAAAATCATCTTATGACATCCCCCGCCCTTGGGCGGGGCGGAAGATAGTGTCAGACTTTTACTGACTAAAAACCCACTCCTGTTCCTTCATTGCCTTTCGTACCAGGGCCGAGTCTTCCTTTCAGAATCAGACCCTTGGCCCCAGTAGGCTTCGACCCTGCTAGGCCCCTACAGTTGCTGACATCTCCTTGAGGCGCGCGTGGAACAGCACGCGCCGTCGACGACTTGGGCTCGGTCCGAACGGTTACCGGACGGTCGGAAGGTGAGCCACACATTGCTCGCCGTCCGCAAGCCCGCGCCTACGATGGCCGGAAATCGGGATCAGAATCCCGGCGGCGATTGGGGCGTGAGGACCGTTGCCTCACGCGATCGGCCGCCTCCTTTGCTAGCATTACTGCTTCGCAGAAGGAGGCGACCGCCTGCCACTCCTCCTCGCTCCGGACCATGGCCTGTACCAAGGCCCGGCGCTAGAGATCGCCGCCACCGATAGCCCCCACGAGGACACGGCGTTGCTCTGCCCAAGCGGGACACACCTCCACCGTGTGTTCCACCGTGTCCTCCGGGTGGTCCACACAATGGTGACACCCGGGCGTTTCTTCCGCACGAATCCGGTGCAGGAACCTCCCGAACTTACCATGTCCGGTGAGGACCTGCGTCATGCGGAAGGTAAGGACGCCGTGTTGCCTTTCCAGCCACTCCTCAAAGAGGGGACTTACCGCCATAACTATGGCGTGCCCAGCACTGGGTTGCGATAGTCGCTGTCGCCATTCCACCATGAGACCCCGCCGGAGCTCTGTCCGCCATGCCGCGACTTGTCGTGGCAGCGGAGTTTCGCCCCGACGTTGCATCTCCACGCGCAGATCGTGCATGCGTGCAAGGCCTGTTGCCACCAGGTCCCATGGTGGCTGGCCAGCAAGGAGGCTCGCCGCTTCGCGGGAAACCGTGCGGTATCCCCGCACCATCCGTATGGCCATGACCCTCTGGCACGCGTTCAGCTGGGCCGCCGGTCGCTTTCGCAGTGACGGCGCCCACACCGGCGCCCCATAAAGGGCCATGGACTGTACGATGCCAGCGTAGAGCCTCCGGCAGTAGGCGTCTGGACCCCCAAGGTTGGGCAGGAGCCGCTTGAGGGCAGCCCCAGTCCGATTCAGTTTGGGAGCCAGACGTCGGAAGTGCTCCTCGAAATTCCACCGGCTGTCGAGGACGAGTCCCAGGTACTTCATCGTCGACCCGACGCCGATGTGAACTCCTCCTACCGTTAATTGGGAGCGCCGAGGCGGCGCGCTCCGAGGGCCGTGAAAACACATGGCCTCGGACTTTTGCAGCGCCACCTCGAGTCCCAACTGCTGGATCCTATCAACGGCTATCGCAACCCCGCGTGTCGCTAATTCGACCGCCGCCTGGTACGACCCTCCCTGTGCCAGGACCAGCGTGTCGTCTGCGTAACAGACCACGCTGACCCCGTCAGGGAGGTCGCCGCGCAGCACGTAGTCGTAGCCGATGTTCCACAAGGGCGGTCCTAGTACCGATCCCTGCGGAACACCGCACGACATCTCTCGCCGTTTCCACTCTCCCTGGTGACCAGGGTAGATGATGTACCTGTCCGACAGGTAGGCCTCGATCACACGACAGAGGTAGTCGGGCACCCGGTGATACCGGAGTGCCCTCCTAATGCTACTCCAGGGCAGGGAATTGAAGGCGTTGGCGATGTCCAATGACACCGCCACGACACACCTGCCCTGGGACACCGCATCCCCCGTCGTGAGAGCTCGCACGCGCATGATGGCGTCCACCGTAGAGCGCCTCCTGCGAAAGCCGAACTGGCCGTCCGCCAGATCTGGCCCCACCCGTGTTAGGTGCGCGACGAGGCGGTCTGCAATTACTCTTTCAAAGAGCTTGCCCACCTCGTCGAGCAGCACAATGGGCCGGTACGCGGACGGAGAGTCCGCAGGGCGCCCTGGCTTCGCGATAAAAAAATGTGGAACGCTTCACGATTTTGCGTGTTATCCTTGCGCAGGGGCCATGCTAATCTTCTCTGTATCGTTCCAATTTTAGTATATGTACTGCCGAAGCAAGTACATCTCTTCCATGTGTGGGTGTTCATTTTTTTAAGGATGGTAATCATCCAATGACTTATTCCGTACTAGAGAGATCACTGCTGCCAATCACCCCCACGGGAACACGGCGTTGCTTTGCCCAGGCCCAGGAACAGGAGTGAGTTTTTAGTCAGTAAAAGTCTGACACGCCCTCTCACCCCGCCCAAGAGCGCAGGATGTCATTAGATGATTTTCCAACCTAAAAAAAGAAATCAATTTCATGTAAGCGTAAAAAACTACTAGCCATAATGGCGTTGACCTATCTAAATCAAAATTATACGTTCAATAACATGTATGAAGGCTTCATAATGTTCACTGGCCTCACGAGAACTGAACACGCAAACCACATGTTATGAAGAATAATTTTCAGAGTTTTGGCTACGACAGGTAAATTCAAGTTTAATCACTGTTTTTAAAAAGATATTTGGAAGTTTTTACATGCTTTTGAAAGGTCAACTGTGACAATAACATTTTATACATTACCACCTTTTACTCACACACACTCACACTTCACACTAAGCACAGATCATACATTCTTACACTAAACATATAATACATACGTACAAGCACACATACTTACACTATCTACTTGATGGCAAACTTAAGTTTTTTCGTAATTAATTTCACTGTCGTAGGCAGTCTTTCTGTATTTCTAAATAACTGTGATAATGGGATCTTGGGCTGGCGAACCTTAATACAGGTTACTGTGTAACCTAGCTAGGAGGTGGAGCGAGAGGGCGTGTCAGACTTTTACTGACTAAAACCACACCTGTATCCTTCAATTACCCTTTGCGTTCTAGGACTACAGGTTTCCCTTTCAGAAATTCTCCGCGGTCCTAGCTAGCGGGCATCGGCCCTGCTGGGCCCCTACGGTTTGCTGACATCTCTTTGAGGAGCGCGAGGATCACTACGCGCTGTTGACGACTGGGCTCGGTCCGGTTAATTACCGAACAGCCGGACGGCGAGCTACCCAGTGCTCGACGTCCGCAAGCCCGCGTCTACCGTGGCTGGTAGTCGGGGTCGGAATTACGGCGGCTAGGGCGTGAGGACCTTCGTTCCCTCACGCGTGCAGCATTATTATTCAGATAGTAGTCAGAAAACTACACATACAATAAACACACCTTCATCAGCTTACAGCAGTCCACTCAACTGCTGTACATAGGTCTGCTCAACCGCGAGACATTTATTTCGACTTCAGCTCAATCATCATCATTTTAGCCGAAAGACGTCCACTCTTAGACATAGGCCCCCAAATGTCGCTGTGACGACCGGTCCTGTGCGACTCGCATCCATCGAATTCCCCTCACCAGGTCATCGTTCCACCTTGTAGGAGGCCTTCCAACGCTGCGTCTTCCGTCTGCCAGCACATGGTTGCCACTCTCGACAAGGTCGTCCCCGTCGACCATCTGTTCTGCGAGCGATGTGGCCTGCCGACTGCCACTTTAGTTTGGCGATCCTTCGGCCTATGTCGGTGATATCTGGTTCTCCTCAGGATAATACAATATTATTATATTTTAGCTCAATAGTTATATCTTTTGTGCTATCTAGGAAGATTGATTTATTGTGTCCTACTTTGTTCATGTGATAAAACTTGCCGACACTTCTCCATATCTGTAAGTAAAAGCGCAATGCGCATTTGGCAGACCCAACATTCCCAATTCACCGTATTCTAAATCCAAGTCTTCCTTCCTAATTATAACAACTAAACAGGGTAATTAAAGGGACTAAAAACAACAAATCCATACGCGTCTAGGCTGCAATAAAACTCTACACTATTTTATACGGGAACCCACAAGTGGTCGGCCGTTAACCCCTGGCTTATATTGATTTTTCTAGACGGTACCCATTATTACAAAGGTTGTTAAGTTCAGGGAAAACGCTAAAATATGGTACGCGTCAAAACGAACGAAATAAATCTCTGTTGTTCACGAAATGAGGCAGTGACCTTGTCTTCTGAAAAGTTTGGGAAACCAAATGATTTACAGGCTTTAGGAGTTGTTTTGACTTTAATTCTTTGTTTGGGTTTGCTTTTGTGGTTACTAAGGGAAGGTTGCGTAGAAAATAGTCCGTCGTCGCTCCTTTAACTCCGGCATACTTCCTAATTGGGTGTTCTCTAATAATGCAATCTGACTAGTGTAAAAATAGTCAACTTTTTTGTAGAATTGGCGACCTATTTGATATCAGGCTATTTCATCTCAAAACATGATAATTTTTCCGACCTTAGTGAAAATATTTTTTTAGGTGAGATATCTTCAAATGACTCCTCCCACTCTAGGTGGAATGAGAGTGAAAATGAGACTTACTGACTCAAATCTACCTGCGTTCCTTCATTTTCCCTATATGAGAGCCACAGTAACTCTTTCACTCAGCGTGCCTCGCTTGGAACATAACGCGCTGTCGCTCGCGGCGTCGACCCGGGCTTGATCTTTACTGGATGGCGAGCTACCCATTGCTTGCCGTCCGTCATTGAAAACTGGGGTCACTAAGACGCACAGGGCTTGGTATAAAGATTAATGATCGGTTTTTAAGCAAATAAAGTATTCTTATTCTTATAGAAACTGTGTATGAAGTGTGTAAGTGTTTAAACAGACAACAGAGAGGCCCAATCACGAGCTATTAACGCGATATATTTGTCGACCTAATCTGAACTGTTAGGGCTATATTTCACCGGGACACCATGGCGGCGCGACCAGTCGCCGGTATCAACAAAATGTAAACAGCTCTATAGAGAGTTCCTCACCTGGTGTCCGTGTGGTTGCGCAACCAATTTGGCGGCGTGACCAGCTCAGACGCGTGCACTTAAGGTCCATTTTGATACTGTTTCAGTGTGGTGTGGCGACTCTTGTATCTGTATGGTGTCTAGTTTGGTAGCTTACGGACATGGCGGCCATGGCGGCCATGACGGCCATGGCGGCGCAACTGGTCGCGCCGCCATGGTGTCCCGGCGAAATTTTGCCCTTAAAGCGATGTCGCTCGCACGCCTGATATTTTAACACATCATAGTAAAGCCTCTAGTCACTACTGTACAACTATTATAATACTCCTTACCCGCCTTTTCATAAGAAGTGGGCAGGGGACGGCTATTACTTTCCAAAGCCTGTTCAAACTGAAACAAAGGTCTAGTGTAAATTAGTCAGTTCATTCCCAAGGGAACACTTTGATGGTTCGATCCCTAAAAAGGGTAAAAATTATAGTAGAAAAACACGAAATTCAAAAGGCTAAAGGATTTTAATTGATCATGATATAACATGCATATAGGTTATGTCAAGGTTAACATAACTGCCCGATTATAATCCTCATATTACAAAGGCGTATATACTTCCGTTCACCCTTATTTCAATATTGAGGTCAGTACATAATGCCAAGCCTTACGGCATTTGCCTATCGTCAAACATAAAATGTAACTATGAGAGCTTTAATAAAGATTTTTACAAGTCGTCAGTTTATAAAAGTTTACTGCTGAACATGAATTCTGTAGAAACATTATTATATCATACAGCCATAAAAAATAGCGCAGTAGCGAAATAATGTATAAAGTATATCATTTATTTGACAGAATTAGGTAACGAGACACGATCACACCCTGTTTTTGAGATGGGAAATTATCAAATAAGTCTTCCTGCTCTAGGGTGAGCTAGAAGGTGTGTCGGACTTTTACTGACTAAAAGCCACCCGTGTTCCTTCAGTTACCCTTTGTAGACGTTACTGGTTTTTTTTATTATTTTGTTATCTTTTTACTATCAAAACAATAAAAGTTTCCACCACTCTAATATCTCCTTCTGCGAAGCAGTAAATGCTAGCAAAGGAGGAGGCTCCAAGCGTGAGACAACGGTCCTCACGCCCCAGCCGCCGCCGGGATTCCGATCCCGATTTCCGGCCACCGTAGGCTTGCGGACGGCGAGCAATGGGTAGCTCGCCATCCGACCGTCCGGTAACCGTCCGGATCGAGCCCAAGTCGTCGACGGCGCGTACTGTTCCATGCGCGCCTCAAGAAGATGTCAACATACCGTCCGTCCAGCAGGGTCGAAGCCTACTGGGGCCAAGGGTCTGCTTCTGAAAGAAAAACTCGGCTCTGGCACGAAAGGCAACGAAGGAACAAGAGTGGGTTTTTTGTCAGTAAAAGTCTGACACTATCTGCCGCTCCGCACAAGAGTAGGGTATTTCATTGGATGAATTTCCCACCGAAAAAAAAAAAACATTCAAATATACACAAGAAATTTTATTCAAATTGGTCAGACCGTTTAGGAGGAGTTACGAGACAAACACACGTACACACATGTAAAGTCCTCATAATCTGAATATTATTGAAACAAAATCTACGCCATTAATACTTCCGCTACGACGAGTAATAAAGCTATTTTACAAATAGTTAACATTTTTCTAGGAATTAAATCATTTCAAAAACATTCACATGTACCGGAAGCTATGATTGTAAATGTAAATAAAGTTCCTACACTGACAGGAATATTAAAGCAATCATATATCTTCCTTAATATTAGCAATATGCAGACTATCTGTCTTGCGTTTTGCTATTTATAAAATAATCATCTCAATGTAAAAATGTTCTTTTTGCACTATTTGCTCTTATACCTATAGTAGCTGACTCGACAAACACTGGTCTGCCATATACATATAATAAAAGGGGGATGACTCTGGTATAATTTGTACCACACATATAGACACCCTCACTGATTTCAACCAACCTTGCTGATACCAAATGTTATTCGCACAACTTAAGTGCTTGGTATATTCGTATCTACATTTTTCATAATATGACGACATCCAGACTGAAATTTTGTCATCTTTGTTGCACAGAGATGACAAAATTTGGCACTGACTCACCTGAATTCTGTACATTCATCTATTCAATTTTGTTTCTATGGATTCCTAGCTATCCACCCAGCCTTCGCGCGGGTGAAAATTGTTGACTATTTCTTCTTGACGACTATTTTTTCTACTATTTCGTTTTTATTTCTTCTTCCTCTCCTGTTCCCGATATTTGGGATTAGGTCTCCTCACTAATCGGCGCCAGGATATTCTATTTAGGATTGTCGGCTCTGGCAAATGGGCTAACTTGAGGTCTCTCTCGATTCCAGACCACCAGGTCAATAGTAGGAAATCTGCTTTTGTTTTGGCTGGTTTAGTGCAATTTTTACGACATGGTCCTCGCTTCTCTTCCTGACATGTTCTTATTTAAAGGTTCTGAATCTATACTTGCGTTTGTATATCGAAACGTAATTCTTCTCTCATTCCAGGGTCATGAGCTCCAGAAATCAGTGTTCGTGGTATTCTTCCACGGTGAACAGATCAAGCTCCGCGTCAAGAAAGTCTGCCATGGATTCAAAGCTACGCTGTACCCTTGTCCAGCGACGTACAAGGACCAGCTAGACATGTTAGCTGGAGTCGGGACCAGGATCAAAGATTTGGAAATGGTAAACGATACTTTAAAGTAATTTAACAAATAAAGACAGTTTAGTAGACAAATTAAATAAATGTAGAAGCATTCAAAGCATTCAAACGGTATCATCATATTATCACCTTAACTCTTAGCCAAAATTAAATAGTTTTCTTTTGATGAGCCATAGAATATTTTAATCCACAACCTACACCACGCTTACTGCGTTGTCTTTTGGCTTGACTAAAGATATGCCCGTAAAAGATCTACTAAAGAGGGCTTTATGCTAAACGTATCTTCTAATACATAACGGAGAAGCGTTTATCAGAAGAAAACGGCAGCCTATCGCTATCCAAGCTACAACATCCAGCCTTCTGCCTTCCTCTGTGTCTGTCACAGTCAAATTTGCAATTTTCTTTTTTTTAATTTTTTTTTGTCATTTTCCCTTACAGGTACTAGAACAAACAGAGAACCACCGTCGCCTGGTCCTCACGAACATCGCCCGCGATATCAGCACTTGGATGGTGGCCGTGCGTAAAGAGAAAGCCATTTACCACACCCTGAACATGTTTAGTATGGATATCGTGAAGAAGTGTCTTATCGCCGAGTGCTGGGTACCCCGAAGAGACCTCACAGCGGTGCAGAAGGCGTTGGAGAATGGAGTGGTAAGGATTGATTGTATATTGTTTTCTCGGTTTACTTATTAAACTAGCTCCATACAATCCAAATCCTCCTGCCTTTATCCCATGTTACTTTATTCCATTTTTCCTTGCCAACTGTCATACTATTATTTAGACTTAGACTGGCCTCTTGATCAATCATTATTTAATTGCAAAATAGGAATGATGTAATTCATAACAAACAGCTATATCGACTCGTTAGCAATATAACACTGATGTTGGCTTAGATAATGATGATTCCCGGGAAAATGATTTAGGATCATCAGTTGTAGTAACTAATGCCATATATATTTTCGTTTTTAGAAAGCAAGTGGCAGCCCAATCCCGTCAATCTTACACTACGTACCAACAAACGAAACGCCGCCGACATTCAATAAGACCAACAAGTTCACCAGGGGTTTTCAAAACCTCATTGATTCCTATGGAATCGCCAGCTACAGAGAAGTCAACCCAGGTAAAGATCCAGGAAGCTTAGATCAATTATATAATTAAAGTAATATTTAATCTTAAAATATTACTTTTAAGATTAAATTGTATTGAGCTCAAGCTTTAATGGAAAAATTAGAAGCTGTTTTTGTAACTGGTGATAAATGCAAAACAAGGATCAATATATGATACTCCAAGGCCTTTTCTTAACTGACAGTTCTTGTAGCTTGTTCTTGTTCTAATCTTACCAATAAATTACATAAAAAAATAAAAAAAATAAACATTGCCATCCAACGTGGCAAAGCCGCCAGCCTTTTGGGCACACTTCCAGTCGACAGCGATGCGGAGGAGTATATAACCATATTTTAGCTAGTATTTTTTACCTTTAGCGTGTATATAATTTTAATTAGTTAAGTTTTTTTATTGAATTAAATAAAGTTACTCACAAATTAGTCCACAAACTAACATAATGTTTTATTCGTTACAGCATTATACACGATTATAACATTCCCGTTCCTTTTCGCCGTGATGTTCGGGGACGTCGGCCATGGGATCATCATGACGGCCTTCTCAGCCATCCTAGTCATCTACGAAAAAAGATTCGCCAAAACCAAGACAGACAACGAAATATGGAACATATTCTTTGGCGGACGATATATTATACTTCTGATGGGAATATTTTCTATATACACTGGTTTGATATACAACGATATGTTTTCGAAATCGCTTAATATATTTGGGAGTAGTTGGCGGAATGTGTATGAGGATGGTGTTCTACAGAATCATACTATGTTAGAATTGGATCCGAAGACGGCGTATACACAGACGCCTTATCCTTTTGGATTAGACCCTGCTTGGCAGGTGAGGACCTAAATTTAATATATTTTATATCCACGATTTTCCAAACACTATCGATATACAAAGAAATTTTAAAAAATCAAATGGGTGTAATGAGTTGATGAAAATTAGAAGGTTTTAAATTTCAACTAAAATAAGAAATATCTTTTCTTTTTTCCAGTTCGCCTCAAACAACATAATATTCCTAAACTCGTTCAAGATGAAACTGTCAATAATATTCGGCGTGATACATATGGCGTTCGGTGTAACTATGAGTGTGGTAAACTTCAAGTAATTACTGTATTCATAGAAACTAGAATGTTTAGTACGTTTCCAATTGAAAGCAAAGACGTTATAATTAACATTGTTTTTGTTCCACAGCTTCTTCAAGAAGCAAGAGATGATATTCCTTCAGTATATACCGCAGATTTTGTTTCTGTTGCTCCTGTTTTGGTATCTGTGTTTGCTGATGTTTATGAAGTGGATCATGTATTCAGCGAATGCAGAAGGTAAATACTTTCTTTACATTTTCATTTTATTTATAGACTCAATAAAGTTCACTCTATTCCAAAGAAATTGTATTTCAAAGATTCTGATAAATATACACCCCAATTTTTTATATAGTACAAAAAAGAATGGGTCTCTATCCATACCCGTTACTAATCATATTTTTGTAGTCAAAAGTAAAAAAAAAAATCCCAAAATTATAAACAAAAATTTGTCGTGATTGGTAAATTCATAATTGAATCAATAATTCATACCAATTGCTACTAGAAAATACTACGCGCAGTGTTTTTCCATTTTGATCGTCATTTATTCATTCATAATCAATAGCCTGTACAATATTTCCATAAATTGAGTGATATTTTGAGATATATACAAACACCAATAACTTTGCTGTTTATGAATATTATTTATTGAGACTTTACTTAAATAATAACAAGACCTTTTCTTATAAGCCCTTTAAGTATTTGTACTAATTAAAAACTAGTGGTGTACACCTTATGTAACATTACCATCATTTTAATCGAGTTTGGTTATCAGGGTAAATAAAAATAAAATAATCTGCAGTCACGAACAAAAAAAAAACACTTAACCAATGTTCATTAAGTACAATAGGTTTCAGGAGCTGATCACATATTTCTTGTAGTCCATACTATAAAATCTTAAGAAATGCACACAGCTCTCTTAGCAAGGCCATTCACGCACACTTACCGCTATTCATTTTCCAGATCCTGCTCAAGGCACATCCTGTGCCCCCTCAGTACTGATCATCTTCATCAACATGATGCTGATGAAGAGCTCTGAGGACAAGCCACCCTGCCGTGCGATGATGTACGCTGGTCAGGATCAGGTCCAGAAGACGTTCTTAGCGCTCGGCTTCTTGTGCATACCTGTGATGCTGTTCGGGAAGCCGTTGTATAAGATATTCTTAGCGAAGAAGCGGAAGGTAAGATACTACTTTATATTGTTAACTTTCTAAATTACGTTGTACAAAATTATGTAATAAAGTGATAAAGACGGATTGCCGCCTCAGTACCAAATAACCTTTTTTTTTTTTTTTTTTGTTTTCGGGGGGAAACCTTCAAAAGGCGCCTGGACTTTTGGGGTACCAAATAACCTACCGAAGTAGCCTAGTGAAGATCTATTTTACGTTTTCACGGACTTTTTGTTTACGGTCCGGAAGAGTGTCAGACTTTTACTAAAACCCTCAGTGTTCCTTTCAGTGCCCTTTGCAAGGGCCACAGTGACTCTTTCGAAAACAGTTAGCCCATCAATTATCGTGAGCGTTGTAGTTATCACTGTAAATCAGCCGTCCAAGGATCGTTGCTAAACGAGGCCTTCTATAAGAATCGCCACAATGACCGGACTTGACATAACCGTACCCAGCGGTTCCTCCAAACAAAAGCCAAATTATCGATCCACATTGTGGGAGCTTCTCATTGAAATTGTACCTAAATCTTTATATTTTATGTTCATTCCAGGAATATCAACAAGGTGTAGAAAGTGGTGAAGTGGAAGAGAAGGAAGGCCACGACGGTGGTATGGCCGAGGAGCTGATCACGCAGTGTATCCACACTATCGAGTACGTGCTCGGCGCGGTGTCGCACACCGCTTCGTACTTGCGACTGTGGGCGCTGTCGCTCGCTCATGCACGTGAGTTTGTCTCCCTTTTGTCTTGCTCTTTTACACGATATGATCATCGTTATGATCATCGTGTGGTCTACTTCGTATATCTTTGTTTCGTATAGGATTTTCTCTAATTTTAGCCAACCCGTATGTAGCCACCAGGATAACTCTGTTATTGGCTTCATTTAAATCATGGAAGGTGCTGGCAGTAACATAATAATGATTAAATATCTATTGTCATAGTGAAGAGTTGGTACGTGTGGAGCTTTTATTGCTCATCACAGTGCACTCAAAAGAAGCTCGCTAAACCAAAGGGATCAGGGTCTACTGCTGATTGAAGACCACTAAACCGACCACCTTTATACACTACAGCAAGCAAGTTGATAAAATTATTGCTAGAACATATTCAGCTTCTAGGACACCCATAATTTTTAGAATATCATTTTCAGAATACCAGCCCACGCTTAAAACCAGCGCTGTGGACTATGCGTGTGGTCACGGCATTATGCTGAGCATTAGGCCGTTTTGCGTGGACGTAGCGCATATTTTCCCTATAACATTTTTATAATTTGTAAGCTAGTCCTAAAATTGCTTCATTTCCCGCAAATAAAATATTTTTCTTTCTTTCTTTCAATATCAAATCTTTATTATACTTTAAAATATATATATAATAATCTTTCTACTTCAGAGCTATCAGCGGTCCTCTGGCAGCGGGTCCTCATCATGGGCATGGGCAATCCTGGCGTGAACTCCATCAAGCTGTACCTCATCTTTGCCGTGTGGGCGTTCTTCACGCTGGCTATACTGGTACTGATGGAGGGCCTGTCTGCTTTTCTGCATACGCTGCGGTTGCACTGGTATGCCATGTTTTTAACTCTCGAAATATGAAATACTCTCCGACTCGTCAGGAGAAGTGTTGGAATTCATTGGTTCTTTGCAAGAAAGGAATACTCCTGGTTCTATCTCTTTTTCGCACTGTATGAATAGTTTTTAACACTTTGCTGTATGGTTTCTTAAGTATGTGACTGGAATATTAGAACTACAATATCGTTTGGAAAAAACTGTTTTTAAAACGAATTTGTCGCCCTAAGAAGATATGAAAAAAACCCAACCCTAAATTCTGTTTTACTCTTTCCAGGGTGGAGTTCATGAGCAAGTTCTACGAAGGTCAAGGGTACGCCTTCGCGCCGTTCTGCTTCACGGACATCCTGGAGAGTGAGGACGACGAGCGCAAGGCGGCCGCCGAGAGCAACGGCGGCCCGCACGAGTGACCACAAGACTAATTAGGATAAGTAGCCCAACATACCACCTGCCAAGGTGTTCGGCTATGCTGGTGATGCTGGAGATAGGGAGCTTCCAGTCGCGTAAGAAGACCAAACCCTACCATGATGTGTCATTACCAATATGATTGACGTTGGGAATAAGAGATAGCGCTATATGTCCTGTATAACTCCGTCTCGTCTCAGAAGCATAATCATTATGGTACGTTGTAAAAGTGTCTTGTTAAAGTCGAAGTACAAATTCGTGTCGATGATAAGTGTCGATGTTTCAAGTTTATCTAGAGCCGTACTGTGGCATGTTTAAGCCATCATTGTTGGAGCGTTGGATCAAAGTGCCTTAATCTAGCAACTGTCTTAAATTCTTGGGTTGAAGTATTGATTTCGATGTTTCAAGTTAATTTGGAGCCTTATTAGGGACCGATTTCTGAATTGAATGAAAAAAATCAAAAACAAATTTCAAAAATTGGTGTGAAAGAATGGAGACAGAGCTATACCCTTTAATATAATTGGAGAGGTTATGTTAGTTTTAACACCAATTTTATATTACCTTTGTAATTTCTATATTGGCGTATTTTTCTAATAATCCTTTTAAGAAATATTAATGCTGGCTTAAACAAGTCAATTAAGTGCCTTAGTAAAGACTTTAATAAGCTATTTTGAAACTAGTCGACACGAAAAGACTTTTGTAACAATAACCACAATCGTAGAGCAAGAAATGGTAGAGTCGACACAGTTTATTGTTTTGTGTCTCTCAACGCGACTGGCATTCAAAATATATTTTCAGCCTAAAATTAGTTCTCGGATATCATTACGTACAAACGAAATTTTTAGATTACATAGAGATTAGAATTTTGTAGTCTTTTGAATTTGTTGCTAGACTTTTCAAAAAATGTGTAAGTAGTGTAGGTGAGACTTTATAAATTAATGACAGAAAGTAATGAGAACACTCTGTATTTAAAGATTAAAAAGAATACTAATTTTAAACGAAGTTTAATAGAAAATTTAAAGAACAGTAAACAAGTCAAGGAATCCATATATGAGATTGAATATCACGACTAATTAAAAAAATATATCTTCAAATACAGTTGTGTCTGTACAAATGAATGGAATCACTGGCATATCCGAAATCACGTAATTTCGGAGTCTTTTAGTACAAAATCATAACAAAAGACAAATAAGTGAGTCATGTGACGAGTGGCGTGAACGAGGAGTTGTGATAGTATTCACATTATTTTATGAATCACAATACAATGTTCTTTTAATATTTAACTTAGATTAAGCGGAAAATATATATTTTTGTTTGTTTTAAGTGAATTTATTGGACCGTTTTGCACGCACTCCTTCTGTGTCAAATATAAATATTTATCAAAAAAAAAAATTGTAACGACTATTACAAATTAAGTTTCAGGTAAAAATAGATCGGTCGCATACCGAGAATTAAAAAAAAAATAGTTCAACATTACAAAAAAAGTAGTTCAAGGCAAAAGAGCATCGAACGTTGAGACATTGGTGTTTAAAATAGATGTCACATTAGACCACGGAGTGAGCGCGTGTAAAAGACAATTATATCTTTATTTTTAGCCAAAGATACGTTTTCTTTTTAAATTATATCGCATGTTTGTTGAGCAATCGTTTCTCGTGTAAATATTATTATAGTGCCTTCAAAACTAGCGAACTATTAAGTATTCACTCTTTAAATATTATAAGGAATGTTCCATCTTTGTAATTTTAGTAAAACAATCGCATGGATAGTGATATATCTAATATTAATATTTTAGTGGAGATGTGTAAACTAGTGCAACTACTTGATTAATCAAATTAATCGATATAAAGAAATGAATTTAAATAGAGTTTCAGAATTCAGCTAGTTGGAACATCTCTAAATTAGTCACTTTGTTAAAGATTCAGACTAAAATCTGATCTTATTTTGATTATTATATTTTTAAATCATTAGCATTAATGAATCCGGCTTCTACTCAAAGTCATAATGTTTAATGTATAACAAAAATATTTATTTTAATAATCATATTATTATCGTAGTTGAATATTATATTTTTCTTGTTAGTTATTTTTATTATTTTGTTACTAACTTTACGGACCAATTTGTGGCCTTAACATATTATGAGACATATCAAGAGATGAGTGAAATCAAAGTCTACTGTATCAAACTTCGTATAAGAGCTTTATTCAATATTCTTTATCTACACGTAAACCAAGGGCACGATACAGCTACATTTTACACTGAAATATTTACGCATACAGAAAAATTTAAAAACTACACTATTTTTACGCCATTCCTCAATAAACAGATTTTGACCACTCTTGTTATTTTATTACAAAGCACACCCTAAATTAATCCCTTGAGAGCAATCTCAAACAAAAAGTACAAAAAGCTAGGAGATTTTAAACTAAACCTAGAAAAATCTCATGATTCAAGAAGAATTTAATTCTAAGAAGCAAATTATAAACAATTCAGTATCTAAAAGAAAGTGACAAATTAATTAAATATGGTGATAACACTACGATAGATACAATTTAAACCAATAAATTAAAAAGTGAATAGTTTATTGTAAATAATATTGGACATTGAAAATTATAAAAATGGATACATGAGATTAATAAAACACATGAGTATTATGTTTTCGAGAAAACAAAGATATCAATAATATAATATTATAATTTCTACATCATGTAGGTAAACATTTATTAATTCTTTTACATTTTTTTAAAACTATCCGTTTAAAGTGCATCTTATGTAGAAATATCAAAAACTCTATAATTATGTCAACTTTACTTTGGCAAATTAATATGGCTGATTTTATAACTGGCACCGAAACCACATCAATTTACCAAAGCTAACATCAAGCCGTAGAAAACAAATGAAAAACTCATTCGTTTTAGGGCCGACTCATACCGAAATGGCAGTGGCCGGCCGCGACGCTGCGAGTACTTTTAGAGTGAAATAATTTCCAACTTTATTTACATCCTTTAAAGATCAGTATCGCTCCACGAGTAGTCCTGCCAGCGGCGGCCGCTCGTGACCGTACACGGCTGCCAGCAGACGCACCGACACGGCAAGCACTTTTATGTTACCATTCCGATGTGAACCGGCCCTTAGTCTATAAAAGACCATTTGTAACGTACTCCAAACTGCCTACCCCTAATGCCAAAACTTAAAAAACAACGCAGGCAATATTGTTTAAGGTCCACACCAATCGAAACCACAAAAGCGTTGCAGTTCCAGGCAAGTAATTTCGCGATTCTTCACCATAATAATTTACACAGATTAATTTTTAAAGTTCACTGAATTCAGTCCAAATATTGCATCGATATATACACAAGCGACGTTATGCTTTTTAGTTAGGCTGACGCTTTTTCGCAGATAAAAATTCATACCCGTATTATAACTGTACTTGTAACTTACACCAAAATACTTATAAATTATGGAATAGAAATATCGCATACTTTTTATTATACGCCATAACAAATTAAAAGGCGGCGATAAGACCGCCCATTGTGACACCCTATTAATTTTAAGTTCCTATTGTAATTTTATTTTTGTTGTATAATAAGGAGTAAGTATATCTAAAATATTTGAACCTAAAAATCAATCAACTTTTGGCCAAAAATATATTATCATCAAAATGGTAAAATCGCTCTTTGCACTAGGTCATTTGACGTAGTCGAAGGGTTACAAATCTAGCAAGAGCTAGATTGACTCGACTCTATACCGAAGATATCTGACTCGACACTATACCGAAGATATCCCGGACGTCAGCCTGTACGAGATTAGGATGGCTCTGAAACAGTTGAAGTTGATTCGATCGAGACTTGGGCTGTACTGCAGTCTCTCCAACGGTGCCAGATTGACTATCGGTACATCGAAGTGCTGAAGTGTTTATACAAAAACGCCACCACGTCAGTCCGACTTCAGGACTAGACCTCGAAACCTATCCTCTTGCAGCGGGGTGTGAGGCAAGGAGATGTCATTTCTCCGAAACTGTTCACGGCCGCAATGGAGGATGTCTTCAAGGTTCTGGAGTGGAGAGGGCTAGGCCAATGGCGAGTACATAACTCACCTTCGATTTGCCGACGATATAGTAGTCATGGCTGAGACTTCGGAGGACCTCAGTACAATGCTCGGTGACCTCAGTAAAGCTTACGAAAGAGTGGGACTTAAAATGAACATGGACAACACCAAAGTCATGGTAAACATCCATGTAGCAACCACTCCTATCAAGATCGGAGACCCTACAGTCGAAGTTGTGTTTACCTGGGACAGACAGTCCAGTTGGGTAGGTCTAACTTCGAGAAAGAGGTCAATCGTCGAATCCGACTCGGCTGGGCAGCGTTCGGGAAGCGCAGTGTCTTCTCGTCCAATATACCACAGTGTTTCAAGACGAAAGTCTATAAACAGTGCGCGTTGCCAGTGATGACATATGGCTCCGAACCGTGGTCGCTTACAATGGGATTTTAAGGCTTAAAGTCACTCAAAGAGCAATGGAAAGGGCTATGCTCGGAGTTTCCTTGCGTGATCGCATCAGAAATGAAGATATCCGCAGGAGAACCAAGGTTACAAACATAGCCCAAAGAATCGCCAAACTTAAGTGGCAGTGGGCAGGGCACATTGCTCGCAGAACAGATGGTCGATGGGGACGAAAGGTTCTGGAATGGCGACCACGTACCGGAAGACGCAGCGTTGGAAGGCCTCACACAAGGTGGACCGATGACCTGGTGAGGGTCGCGGGAATCCGATGGATGCGAGACAGACGCACAGGACCGGTCATTATGGCGACATTTGGGGAAGGCCTATGTCCAACATATATGCGCCTATGTGGACGTCTTTCGGCTGAAAAGATGGTGAATGATGAAGGGTTACCAAGAAGATCTAAAGGTGGACTACACGATACTTGATTTTCGTTAAAAAATACCGAAGTGTATCCAAACAAAATCATTTAAAAAAAACTAAAAATAAGAACAAAACAACTTTTTGTCTTGTGCGTAATAAAGTAATGCCCGAAGGATCATATTTGTTAAAAATGAATTTGTCAACTGCTGTAATAGGGCTCATTGAGCAGTTTCATAGAACATTGACAACTCTAGTAAATAAAACAGATACTCGTCAAGTTTGGAAGAATCCTAAAATCAGCTTCTATGGCAATGGTTATAGGTGATTAAGGATCAAAATGGGTAGATCTGTGGATTTAAAAGATATTCTTTAAAAGTCGTCAGCCTAACAGTAATAGCCTACATCACTGAGCAAGTCTGTTTAGTCGGTGCGCATTTTATGGAGCAGGGCTCGGAGAGCCCAGGCGCGACGCTAGGAGCATCCATGCTTGGCCATCCAGTTGCTGTAACGGTTCACGTCCGCGTCCGATACCGTCCGTCTGGAAACAAAGGTCATTTATTATTATTTTTTTTATGCGGCAACAAGATGGCAACCCACTTGCTGGTGAGTGCAGTCTACCAGGGTTACAACAGATGCGTCGCATCTTCAAAAATAAATCTTCAATATTTTTTTGAAGCTGTCCCTATCATAGCTCTACTTACACTAATTAACACGCAACCACTACACAAAAGTATTACAACACTACACTGATAAAATGTTCATCCATTCACCAGTTAAACCATTGAACTCTCAAGAGTTGAGTGCAGCAAGATAAAAATTGAGATTTTGGAATCCATAAAGCAGCTCTTTTAAAGAAAAGTTTTTATTAAAGACAGCAAGATTATCATCTGGAAACATAACGCCATGTTTTGGCAGCTTCTCTTAGAACCATAGTTAAACGGACTGTCTCGAAATTCGCAGAGTATATAGCATTTAATCACTATATAGAAAATTCACAAATTAATAATTTCTAAATCTAACTAAACTAAAAACAATGAAGGAAACATGAATATAGTCAAGAAACTGTCATGTCCAGATATTATGACCCCGAACCAAAAATGCGAAGATCCATTCACCAATCCGCACTGAGACCGCGTGATGGTTTCCCGGCCCACTCCATCTCACAGAGAATTAGAGCCTGTGTCCCTTCAGTGGGAACATAAATGCTGATTATGCTGATACCAACTAAAAGACACTTGCCCGAATACTCAAACGCTACTTAAAACTGAGAGGCTCTTATACACCTTTTGACATCACATATTTGACATTTATAGTATCTCTATACCTATGTCATGCATGATCTTAGAACGCTGCTCAAAGATGACTAGCGTTTGAGATCTCGGGCGACTGTTTAAACATGAGGCCTTTTTTTTGGTGGGAAAATCATCCAATGATATCCCTCACTCCTGTTCCTTCATTGCCTTTCATACCAGGGCAGAGTCTTCCTTTCAGAAGCAGACCTTTGGCCCCAGTAGGCTTCGACCCTGCTGAGCACCTACGGTTTGCTGACATCTCCTTGAGGCGCGCGTGGAACAGTACGCGCCGTCGACGACTTGGGCTCGGTCCGGATGGTTACCGAGAGCGATGGGTAGCTCGCCGTCCGACCGCCCCTACGGTGGCCAGAAACCGGGATCGGGATCCCGGCGGCTGGAGCGTGAGGCCTCCTCCTTTGCTAACATTACTGCGTTGCAGAAGGAAGCGACCGCCTGCCACTCCTCGCTTCGGACCATGGCCTGTACCATGCAAGGCCCGGCGCGAGAGATTGTTGCCACCGATCTCCCCCACGATGACACGGCGGTGCTCTGCCCAAGCGGGGCATACCTCTACCGTGTGCTCCACCATGTGCTCCACTGTGTCCTCCGATAGATGAGTTCTTGCAGCTACATCTATGATGACACATAAGGACTAAATAGACAAAATCCTACATCACGGTATTAGAGTTCCCCGTACGATTGAAGCGCATACAACAGTCCGTAATCGACTATTGGAAAGTTTATTTATTTATTTAAACTTCATGTACAGTAGTGGTACATAGGCGGACATCTCTCTCTTTACTATTGGAAAGTTGCTCAGACTATTGTAGATACAACGCTCGATCCTCTCTTTTCAATGGAATTTGCAGGACTTGTGCACCCTGCTCCGCCTGCCTCTATAACCTTATGTATACCACAAAATTTCTGATAAAACAGAAGTATTTAAAAATCAACTGAAAGTAGTAAAATAATTATTCTTCTAGTAATTTGTACCTAGTCTTATCGCTGGCACGGGCCAAGTCTTCACTTGAAACTGGAGCCTCCAATTCGGATCGTTTGAATTGTCGAATTTCTTCTGGAGACTTGCCGGCAATTTTGCGGCGCATCGTCATCATTGCTGCGTCCCTGAAAACAAAATAAAAGTTTGATATACGAGTACTTTCTGGTATGGTATGATCTTTAGGCAAAGACACAATATACTATGACCATGTTGTAAGCACAATTTCATTTAGGTTAAGGCAGGCAGGCAATATCTTGCTCTGGGCGGAACTTGCGAGGGCGTGTTAGACTTTTACTGACTAAAACCACACCTATAATATGTCCTTCAATTGCCCTTAGCATTCTAAGACTACGGGTTCCCTTTTCAGAAAATCCCCGCGGCCCTAGCGAACATCGGCTCTGCTGGGCCCCTACGGTTTGCTGACATCTCTTTGAGAAGCGCGTGGAATTCTACGCACTGTCGACGACTTGGGGATCTTGTGAGCAGTCAATGCCAAAACAAAAGCCCTATCTTGGAAGAAGGTCTTGCTGCAGTCAAATTATTTTGGAACTGTTTATCTCACCTGCAAAGATTACTGATATCTGAGCCACTGTACCCTTGAAGATGTGCTGCTACGTCTTTCAGCTTTACGTCTTCTGCCAGCGCCACATCCCGAAGACATAGCTTCAGAAGGCTCACTCTTGTTGGCTCTGAGCAATAAACAGTCAATTTTCACAGGTTATTTCCCAAAAAATTGGCGGACATACATATTCTTCACATAATTATGCCGAATACAAAATATGGCGATATTACGGGAAAAAAACTCAAAGAAATAAAACAAATTCGAAAAAGAAATAAAATATCTTAAATATAAAATTTATTTGAAATTGTAATTCTTATCGATTTGAGTTATGATAGCTCAAAGTGACCCGTTTTATAAAACACTAATTCTTATTTTTAAACAATGGATAGACTTTGATGTTTACTACTCATTTTTGTACCGTCATCTCAACGCTCAGTCACGTGGTCAGAACAAAGGAATCGGAGGCGTGGCCTACTCGAGGCCTTCGACGCAAGAGAATCGAAACAAAACGGTCGTAACTTGGCTAGGGGGGCTGATCTCTAAACATCGATTATAACGTGATTAGCGTTTCGTTTTCTAGAAGGAGTAACTTCCAAATTAACTATATCAACCTATCCGCCTAGCCTTTTCCAAACATTCTAGAGATCAGCTTCCATTCAAACCAGATTCATCTGAATGTAATCTGTATCTCTATCTTATATGGAGTAACTTTGTTGCTGCATCTATGCTACCACTTTTTTTTTAATGGGAATTCATCAAATAACTTCTATCAGTTGCCTGAGCCAGACCACACCCGTCTTGTCGGAAGATTCTCTCTTTTCAATGGAGGTTTACGGGACTTTTAAGCCTGTTTCGCATGCTTCTATAACTACTTATCTGAACTCTAAATTCCTATATATAAAATGACAATCTATAAAGGAACTGTACTCCAGTAATTAAATCTTATTTATACCATCAGGCAGGCCGACGTAGATTCTCTTTTCAAATCGTCTCCTGAAAGCCTCATCAATGTCCCACGGATGGTTCGTCGCCGCTAGTACCATTATGATTTTATCACGATGGCTGAAACAAAAGAATATCGTTTTTATTTATTTATTTATTTATTTATTTATTTATTTATTAAAACTTTATGCACTAGTAAGAAACACTGTACAAAGGCGGACTTAATGCCTTAGGCATTTTCGACCGACCTTAGGGTGGTGCAGAAATATAACATGGTAGATGCAACAAAATGGTAAACTAGATTAGAAATAAAATAATAAATATATACTTAGATACATACATACAAATTAACAATGTCATTAAGAAAAACGAATCCAACAAATCAACGCTGTGATGATTACACAAACTTCCTGCGAATGTATTCACGTGCCTTCACCTTAAAAGTGAATCGACTGGAAGCTGTCCTGATATTCAGAGGGAGCGCCTTCCAAAGGGAGATCGCCTGGACAAAGAAGGAGGACTGGATAAACCCAGAGCGATGTGTGGGACATCGTAGTAGGCGATTATTGGTAGATCGGCGATTTTTATTATGATGATTTTTTTATCATAAATTATTTTCCAAAGTCAAACAAACAGTGACCAAATTATATCGCCCGCCAAATTTTAACCAACACCGACGCCGATGTCACGATACCTACATGGCAAGCCTCAGACGGAGATTTGGGGATTATCTGAAATCCTTTGATAAGAACTGGTGAAGCTGACGGAAAAAAATAGAAGGAGTTTGAGAAAATGGAGGGAGTGGAGGCCTTTGTCACTCAGTGATTTATAAGCTTGCATATGAAGTGTTTGGTTATTAGGAATAAATGTATTCAAAAGATATCTAAATGTTTTAAATTCGCACATATTGCGATATGGGGTCTCGTCGCTCCAAAAGGAACCAACCCACACTACAATAAATGTGGATGTTAGGCTGTAAAATTAGCACTTGATGTCTTGGTAATTAGGTAGAATCATGTTCCTAATTTAGAAGAAAGATTGGACCATTTGTATGCCTCCCTACAACTTCTAGAAAAGTAGAAGAGACTATTAATCTTTTTAAAATAACTAACGTCTACCAGCAGTTTCATCCGTGTGAAAGTAAAAAAATATCCCAAGGGAACATATTCCTGAGATAAAAAGTGTCCATTGTGGTATACCAGTACGTGGTCTACCGGTCTACCTTTCAAGAGAAGGCTCTCTTAAATGCTGGTGTAGGCACTATATATACTTTTGGCTAACTTTTGGAGTAAAGCAGACATGAAATTATAATTAATAATATTTAACCACTTTCACACAACGCCATCTAGTCCCAAACACTAGACAACTGATATACATACTTATATATTTCTAAATACGTATATATTGTAGATAAATTACACCCAGACAAAGAACAAATGATCGTGCTCATCACACAAACAAACATTTGTCTGGGGTGGTAATCGAAACCACGACATCCGGCATAGCAGTTGGGATCACTAACCATTAGACCAACAGGTCGGTCGATAATGTTACTGTAATTATAGATAATAACACTTACAAAGCAGCGCCTAGCCCATCCATCTGTATGAGTAGTTCCGCCTTGAACCTGCGGGAGGCCTCGTGTTCAGAATCAGCCCCGCGAACTGCGCACAGAGAGTCCACCTCGTCTAGGAATATTGTGCTTGGAGCGTAGAACGCTGCCTGAAATATAAAAGAACGCATTGAGCCTGATTTTACAGGGGATACTGTTAGTTCTATAGAAGATTGTCAAACATCATTCGCAACGGTAAAGCGAAACATCGTGATGAATGTGTATTAAAAAAACTGGGTAAGTGCGAATCGCGAAAGAACAAAGTGTTGTTAGAATTTATTCACCACCACAGAGACATAAAAAAAAACGTTTTCCGACACTTCCATTTCCACTCTGTAGCAGCCCGGAGTTTGTTAGTTGGTGGTGTGACACTCCCGTGCCTCGGAAAACACGTAAAGCTATTGGTCCAGGCCTGGTCTTTCCCCGATTGTGTCGGAGAACCATTCCATTGGACTATGAGAGTAAAGGTACGATGAGTGAACTTATGTTTGCGCACACGCTTGTGGTTTGTACCACCTTGGTTAACATCCGTTGAGATTGATCACCGGGATCGAAATTCGATCATTAGTCCTACCACGAACAAAGCTGTTAAAGGCTACATAGGGTGTACACCAGCTCCACTCCATCCCTCTTTTTCGCTCGAACGAGTGACATTTTGACCCATCTTGGTAAGTCTCCTAGAGCATTATTACTTTATAGATTATATATTATAGCATTACTGGTCATACAGGGTGTTTGGTGCATCGTGTGCCAAATTGAAATGGTCAACGGGAGGGGTCATCTGCTATCCTTTCAGACCCCTAAACACTTCTCATGCCCTGTGTTTTTTTTTTCATCGACTTTTTATTATAGACTCATGATACTTGGAGCCACTTACCATATCAAACAGCAGTCGAACAAGTTTCTCGGAGTCCCCTCTGTACTTGGAGGTGAGGGTGGCAGAGGACACATTGAAGAATGTGGTGCGGCACTCGGTAGCGACGGCCCGTGCCAGCAACGTCTTGCCGGTGCCGGGAGGACCTGTCAGGAGGACGCCCTTCCATGGTCGACGGATGCCCTAATGAAATGAAGGTATATACGTTCAAGACATGCGTATAAAATAAAGGTTTCAAAAAAACAGACTTCAGTTTACTATCATTTATTGAAGTGACCCATGGTCTACTTCCGAAGTTCTTCATCAGATTTTCACCAAATTATAATGACCGGGCAAGAACGAGTCGGAATCGTGTACGAAGGGTTCCGCACCGTCCGTAGCAAAAAACGGCAATAGTACATTTTGATACAAGTGCAGAAAGTTTGTCATTGCGACCGAGGTGGAATTCGCACGAGCCGTAGGCGAGTGTGTTATTGCAGCCGAGGGCTACAGTAACAAATTTGCACGTATATCAAACGACTGTTTTCAATAGCCTGGTGACAGACAGATGGATAACGAAGTCTTAGCAATAGGCTCCCGTTTTTACTCTTTGGGTACGGAACCCTAAAAAACACATTCAGAAGACTTGAGAACATCCTCCGTTTTCGGAAGTCAGTTAAAAATAGTAGAGGCTGTAGTTTTTGGACTTGTTTACCTGCAGCAGTAAATCCTTAATTGATGTTTTTTTTTTCATTCTGACCTCTTCAATGTTCCCCGGCATAATCTAACAATATTAACCCGTTTCTTGTAAATTAACCCAACAAACAAACTCATAAATCAACATTATATTTAACACCTCCAAAAATCCAGGTCGAATTTCTAGCCCAGATTTTCAACTGGACATAGCGTGCTATGGTCACAATGTCGGAGTGGTTCAAGGCCCTAACCGGCCTAGAGTACCTACAGGCTGTATAATTATTATTGATATTATGCGAGACACTGGACGCGCGAAGTCACGCAAGACGCGGGTACAGTCGGACTCAAAAGTAGCTAAACAATTCTGAGTTCCTAGTGCGAGTTTGTTTTACGATAACGCGATTGACCCGTTTATGACGTTCAGCACTCAGATTGACCCGCTGGTCAATCTGAGTCTGCTATTACAATAGTGTCAGAATGATCTATCATTGATTTCATAATTGTTGATTTTGACAAGTTTGGTAATCTTCTAATATAATGTCGTCATTATGACTTTTCAATGGTCAACTACTGACACTCCACTGAAAGAAGTGGCATTTAATGGTAATCTCATACATATTGACAAATGAATGTCTGACGTATGCGGTAACCTGCTAAAATTTTGACAGTTCCTTTGACCAATGATCTACCATTAGAACGTTATTTTGCAGTCATTGCTTTTAATAAGCTCGATATTGTCTTTCTACCAAAACTCTATTACGAGACCATTGACCGATCAATGATCGATCTTTATGAATTAAAAGATTACGAACTTTTAGCAAAATGACAATGGGATCGTGTTGGTTGACGAGATTATAAAAATAGCAGACTTGGGCCCCTGAGAGCCCAATGCGGTAAACGTTTCGATCGCGTTAACGTAAAAACAACTCGCACTCAGCGCACTGATGTCTACATAACCTATTAAAAATTACCATCATCATCATCGATACACGTTTTTTGTTATTTTTAAATTCAAGTGTATTTGTGTATGCCGCAGTTTTGACATTTGTATGTGTTGATCAACTATTAGAACAGTAACCAGCTGCTTCATGAATAATTAAAAGAATGCAGAAAAAATAAAGATTGTTTTACGCACACAGTGTTTCCATTATAACTGTGCAGGAATTATCAACATTTCGTAGTGAAAAACAGTTGATGAACAGTTGAAAAAACAGTTGAACACAAGCTAACAAGCTAACTGTCAATTTTGTTTCTGTTCAGAAAAGAGGGATTTTAGATGATATTGATGCCTAGATTGCTAACAATCAATTGCACCGTTTGTATCATTTAAATATACCCATGCACGGCTGACTAATATGAATGTCTGCTGTTGACTGTACGTGGCAAGCCGCAATATTTTAATTCAAATTGTTAATTACGTAACTATCAAAGCCTGGTTTGTATTTGTAAAAACACGCGAATAATAGAGTAGAGAAAATTAATTAAATACAAGTATTATTTGACTATCAATTTGAAGGTCTTCATGAGAAGCAAGAATTTACTGAAATTCCTTGTGTTTATGTCCAAGAGCCTTCTCGTCTGGAATGCCACTCCATGGTAACTCATCCTAAATCCATATATATAAAAGCGAAATACCACTCACTGATTAATCACGAAATCTCTGAAACTGTAACACCTACACACTTAAAATTTGGCAGGTGACACAACACCACCTTAGACATCCGCTAAGAACGGATTTTACGAAACTCCACCCCTAAGGGGACAAAACGGGTGTTGGAAGTTTGTATGGAGAAACCTACATTTACGCGCGTGAAACCGCTGGCAGAAGCTAGTCTTTTTTATAAGTACATTACTTCTCCACACTCACAAATTAACTCATAAATTAGTTCAGGTTATGGTCCGGAGCGAGAGGGAATGGGAAGTCGCCTCTTGCGAAGCAGTGATGCGAGCAAAAGCGGTGGCCGCAATCATGACGGAACGGACTCCCCACGACCCTGCCGCCGCCGAAGGAGAGGCCCCGATAGTGGAGTTGCAGGACGATTTCCGGCCACCGCAGACGCTGGCTTGTTGAGTTGACGGCTCGTAGTATTCTTCGCGCGGCTCAATGAGCTATCAGCCAAACTGAAGGGGCCCAGCAGGGCCGATGACTGCTAAGGCTGTTAACGCCTGAAAACTCTGTTAGCATTCGGTAATTCCATGATTTACTCGAATATTTTACAAAACTTGTTCCAGGAAATACGTGATTTTTTGAAACTCTTAAAAGTTTTTTTTTTTAAATTGTCTTTATTTAGAATCTTGATTAAATTTGCAAGGCTTCGTGTTGTTATACTTTTTTAACTTTTTAATTTTTGATTAAATTATGAAGTGTCAAAGTTCATGCAAAATTGCAGATTTTCAAAGGTCTTTACTGGATTAGTTTTACAACATTTTTTAAGTTGATTTCAATAGAAACCTATATAATATCCACAAAATACTATGTTTTCAAAATATCTAAAGAAAAATGTGTAATAACCTCATAGTCGCGTAAGAGTGGTTGTATGAAAAACAGTAAAAAAGTAAGTCGAGTTGCATCTCCTTAAGGGGTGTTCAAGTTTTTATGAAAACATTTTCGTAAAAAGCGGCAGCGGCGTTGGAAGGCCTCCCACAAGGTGGACCGATGACCTGGTGAGGGTCGCGGGAATCCGATGGATGCGAGACGCACAGGACCGGTCATTGTGGCGACATTTGGGGGAGGCCTATGTCCAACAGTGGACGTCTTTCGGTTGAAATGATGATGATGATGATGATTTTCGTAAACGAAGTCGCTAACAAAGTGTACATACTATATTATACCTAACCACTATTCGATTACTCAACACGAACCTAAAGAGAAAACTTTACAAGAACGGGTAAACAAATGAGCATTGACCGTTAGCCGTCTCACGCAAATCGTCAATTTAAACTAGGCTAACACCAAGATTGGGAGGTGATTTACATCGGCAACAAAAGTCCTCGAAATGTCCTCCTTTCTCCTCAATTACTGAATGTCGTTTTCTTGCTGCAAAACTTTTTACAAAAAAAATACAACCGACTTCAATGTAAAAAAAACACTGAAAAGTGCAAAATAACTTTAATTTCGGAAGTCGGTGTTTCTATAATAGTTTTGTCTCTTCGTTATTTAACACCGACTTCCGAAATTAAAGTTATTTTGCACTTTTCAGTGTTTTTTTTACATTGAAGTCGGTTGTATTTTTTTTGTAAAAAGTTTTTTATTTTTCACTTTTTAGTTATGGTACCACCACTAAAAAGTACCCCTTAGCCATACTTAAATACCTTATAGCCAGAGTGCATCGTATGACAATTTTATTCTAATAATACCAAACACGGTTAGATTAAATTAATTTATTACAGAGTTGCGGTGCCTAATTTCAGGCTTCATCATCAGATCAGTTCGATATATTACCCCTCTTCTTTCAGTCAGTCATCAACTACACATATAAACAAAGCAATTTTACTTGTTACGACAGTTCTGCTGTGATCCCATGAGGAGTTCTGTTCCATATCTACGAAGTTCATGATCAGATCATAACAATATTTCTATGGGACCAACTTGGAAGCATAACCTTTCAATCAAAAAAAAAATTTTCAAAATCGGTCCACAATTGACCGAGAAATCGGTGAACATACATAAAAAAAAAAAAAAAAAAACATACATTCAACCGAACATATAACCTCCTCCTTTTTGAAGTCGGTTAAAAAGGCTATTTGTTAAACGATTATGTCAACCAACTTCTAAAAAGACTGTTGTAACAATGGTAAGTACTTATTTTTAACCGACTTCAAAAAGGAGGAGGTTATAAACTACTCAAAACTAAATAGGGCCCACCATGTTTTTTTGCTGCAACTTAAAATTGAACCAAAACATTCCGTTTTTATGAATACACAAGTTTCAAGTGAGCATTTAGGAATAGTGTAAACATGAACAATAGAAACATTTGTTTATTTTGTTTAATAAGAACACAAAATAACAGTTTTTAGGAAAAATTACACAAAATAAAGGAAAAACATAATCTTGTAAAGCACAACTATTCTGGAAAAAAATATGGTGCTTGTTATTTTTTAATAACGAGTGGGTCCTCCTCTGCTCCGTATGCACTCTCTGAGCCTATCTGGGACACTTTCAATCAAGTGAGTTACGTTTAGTTCCGGTATTTGTTCCCAACAGACTTTCAAAGCGTTAATGAGCTCCTGCTGGGTGTTCACATCACTGTAACGTTCTTTCAGGCGTCTTTTGAGCTGATCCCATAAATGTTCGATGGGGTTGAGGTCGGGACTCATTGCTGGCCATGGCAAAACGGTGATATTGGCTTCAGAGAGTGCTCTTTGTGTAGTGCGGGCTGTGTGTGCGCGAGCATTGTCATGCATAAAGACAAAGTTATTGCCCACTCTTTGTGAAAATGGGATGACGTGTGGCCGGATTACTTGCTCGATGTAACTGGCGGCGGTTACGGTACCTTCATTCAGAATTACCAGCTCTGTTTTGCCGTGTAAGTTAATTCCACCCCATACCATAACACTGGGACCCCCAAATCGGTCTGTTCCATGCACGCATGGTTCAGAAAAACGTTCCCCTTCTCTTCTCCACACGCGTATCCGTCTGTCGTCACTGTAAAACTTCACTTTACACTCGTCCGTAAAAAGCACATTCCTCCAGTTATCCATAGTCCATTCCAAATGTTCCCGGGCGTACCTTAAGCGTGCTGCACGATGAGCCCTCGTTAGTTTTAGTCGAATAGCACATACTCTGGAGTGTTGTCCATCTTCGTGAAGCCGATTCCGAATGGTTTGATCGCTGACTCTCGTCCCTGTAGATTGCCGTAGTCGAGTTTGTAAGGTCCGAGCGGTTACAATACGCTCCCGACGTGCGGTTAACCTTAGGTATCGGTCTTCCTGGGCAGTTGTAGCCCTAACTCTTCCTGCGCCAGGTCTCCTAGCTACACTTCCGGTCTCCTGATACCGTTCCCAAACGTTTCGGATCGCTCGTCGCGATACACCGAGGTGTATAGCCACAGATCTCTGAGACTGTCCCTCTTGTAGCAAAGATACTGCTCTTGCAGCGGTTTCCATGTCCATATGTCGTCGAGAACCAGGCATAGTGATCACAACTAACACAGGAAACAAACAAAATGGTTAAAAACGTGAGTGTTCCACAACAGCGTTAGGTGTAGACTGAAAACTTAAGTGACTGAGAATTTGTGCATTCGATGTTTTTTTCGAGTACTTCACTTTTTTAGCTACCCTCTTGAAATCAATATGAATGTTGTCGGAATAAATATTGATAAGGGCTCTTAAACATGTCACCTTGATGGTTCAAACCATAACTTTGTCAACAACTACACAGATAACTTTATTTAGACCAAAATAGTGACTGATTCGAGGTGGGCCCTATTTTGTTTTGAGTAGTTTATGTTCGGTTGAATGTATGTTTTTTTTTTTTTATGTATGTTCACCGATTTCTCGGTCAATTGTGGACCGATTTTGAAAATTTTTTTTTTGATTGAAAGGTTATGCTTCCGAATTGGTCCCATAGAAATATTGTTATGATCTGATCATGAACTTCGAAGATATTGAACAGAACTCCTCATAGGATCACAGCAGAACCGTCGTAACAAGTAAAATTGCTTTGTATATACGTGTAGTCGATGACTGACTGAAAGTAGAGGGGGAATATATCGAACTGATCTGATGATGAAGCCTGAAGTTAGGCACCGAAACTCTGTTTAACCGTGTTTGGGATTATTAGAATAGTCATGACATGCACTCTGGCTATAAGGTATTTAAGTTTGGCTGAGGGGTACTTTTTAGTGGTGGTACCATAACTAAAAAGTGTAAAATAAAAACTTTTTACAAAAAAAATACAACCGACTTCAAAGTAAAAAAAAACACTGAAAAGTGCAAAATAACTTTAATTTCGGAAGTCGGTGTTAAATAACGAAGAGACAAAACTATTATAGCAACACCGACTTCCGAAATTAAAGTTATTTTGCACTTTTCAGTGTTTTTTTTTACTTTGAAGTCGGTTGTATTTTTTTTGTAAAAAGTTTTTTTTAATATTTGTTTAGCAGGATTTCTGTAAATTAAGAACCGAATTTTATATTTTTTTTATTGGCGCAGATCTGATATTCGTCAAATTCTTCAACTTAGGAGATAGACCTTGTAATTCTTAAATGGACTCTCTGCCTTCAATAAATGATAGCAAATTTTCCGGGAATGCTTCAATCGCATATCTGTTTATTGTTTTTTTTTCCGAATCGCAAAAAAAATATATATTGTTACGTAACAAAAATTTACTGTTTTCCGATTTATACCTATACTAGTGCTATAAGACCTTGTTTTATGCCAAATTTCAGGATTCTAGGTCAACGAGAAGTACCCTATTAATTTTGATTTCCTTGAGAGTGTCGAAATATACGTTTTTTGCGCATAAACGGCCGTATCTTTTTTTCGTTAACTTAGAAGTTTGATTTTTTCACAGTTTCAAGACACCGCAGACTTAAGTACATAGTTTTAATTTCAACTTGATTCCTCCACGCGTTCCTGAAATAAAAGGTCTTGACAGACAGACGGATGACAAGGTGGTCCTATAAGGGGTCCGTTTTTCCTTTTCAGGTACGGAACCCTAAAAACAAACAAACACTTTAATTTCGGTTTCAGAAGCCGGTGTTTCTGATTTTATTTCTTCGTTTTTTTGCCTTCGTTTTAACTACTTGTACTTATTTTTATGTCGTACGGTTATTATTCAACGGCTATAATTGGTTTACAGGTTGATTAAACCGATGAGATTTACGTCTTGTGTGATATAGCCATCGATATAAATAGGTATACCTCTAAAAGTACTAGATTACAGGTAAGTGACAGTGTGTAGGGCACATTGCTCGCAGAACAGACCGTCGATGGGGCCGAAAGGTTCAGCCCCCCTAGCCAAGTTACGATCGTTTCTTTTGCGTCGAACACCTCGAGTAGGCCACGCCTCCGATTCCTTTGTTCTGACCACGTGACTGAGCGTTGAGATGACGTCAGAACAAAGGAATCGGAGGCGTGGCCTACTCGAGGCGTTCGACGCAAACGAAACGATCGTAACTTGGCAAGGGGGGCTGGAGTGGCGACCACGTACCAAAAGACGCTGTGTTGGAAGGCTTCCTACAAGGTAAGGTGTACCGACTTCACTAGGTGTGAAGGTCGCGGGAACCCGATGGATGCGAGACGCACTAGACATTGAGGCCTATGTCCAGCAGTGGACGTCTCTCGGCTGAAATGATGACTAAACAACCGATAGCCGATAAAAGTTCTGCTATATAGGTACTTCATTACTTTGTAAAGCAGCACCTTGCCTACAATTCACAAACACGATTTCTCCAATGATAACAAAGAGCCTCTTACCTTAAAGTAATCAGGCATAACCAGCGGCAGAACCACCGCCTCCTGCAGAACGGACTTCGCATCATCAAGTCCTACGACATCCTTCCAGCGAACATCGGGGTTCTTCTGCAAAATATCCCTCTCCAGAGTCTCCACCAAGTGTAGTTCGTATCCTGTCGCATCAAAGACCTTCTCATCCCTCTCAAATATCGTGACGTCAGCACCTTCATTGGGCACATCTTTTCTTCTGATTCTTGGTTTTATTGGAACGAGGGGTCGAGTCTTTCCCGTTTTGGAGAGTCTTTCGACTGATCTGCTGCCCTGCATTTTCGCACTGCCCAGTGATGCTTTCCTGCCTATTGCTGGTAGCAGGTTGTCACGACGTCGCAGCGTCCCTGCCCATTTCTCTGTGGTTGGGTCTGGGTTCTTCTGTTGATCTGGAGGCTTATCTGTTATGTTGACCACGTGTGATGGTTTGACGACTAAAACAAGATGTATGTTATTAATAAAATATAAATTGTAATATGGAGTTGTGTAATATGGTATGTATAACTATGGTATTTCTTGCGGGTTCTTCTTCATAGGTAACAACCAGTTAGAACCGTGCACTAGCTTCAAATATTTTATGAGTGCCCATGTAGGCCTTATATTTAATAAAATACTTTGAATTGAATTGAATTGAATTATAAATATGTACTAACATATATCTGTCTGGTCCTCTATGGCTGAGGCCAGACGTGCATAGAAATGGAAGAGGGAGGCCTTCTCCCAGCTGTGGGACGTAATAGGCTAACTAACTAACATATCTACAATTTTGCAAAATAAGTCCTAAAGGACCGTTAATTATGGCGACACTTGGGGGAGGCCTATGTCCAACAGTGGACGTCTATCGGCTGAAATGACGATGATGATTAGTCACAAAATTAACCTTAAGTTTACTATGTGGTTTTTGGATAAATTCAAAGTAATTCTTTACGTAATGTATCAAAAAAAGGAAACATGGACAGACGAGCGTGAAGCACTCTCGAGTCTTGGAAAAATTTTACCGAAAACACAGCGTCATTCGGAAAAAAAACAAATAAGTGTTGCTTAAAATCTTTTGCTATATAAAATTAATCCGCCTCATTCTGCTGAAACCAAACATCAAACTGAATGGATAAAGTTAGGAATTTGTATATTAAAGGAAGTTCGAAAGTGGCGCCAGTGACTGAAAAGTTGAGAGGGAATCGTTTGGTTATGTGAAGAGAAGGGATGAAACACATGTTACTAAAACAGTTATGAATATACATGTGGATGGAGTGAAAGAAAAATCAAAGAAAAGATGGATTGATTGTGTGAGGAGTGAAACGGGAGTTAGTGTTAGCGTGACGGGTGTCAGGACAGAATGGAAGAAAAAAACGCTTTGCATCAACTCCAAATACCTAACACGGGACAAGGGCAGGCAGATGATGATCCTGCTGAAATCAAACCATTACGAAAGTAGTCCTTACTTTGTGTGGGTGGATGCCGCGTTCCTGTAGCGGCATGGGTGTTGGAAGGTGTTCCCTTAGCTCGCTCTCTCCTTGCTTCACTCTGCTCTGTTCTTAATCCATCCCGGGGTCCTGTAGAATCGTCACTCTTCTTATTCCCACTCCGGTTACTTGTGCTTGTGCTTATCCTTGCGAACCCGAACGGTTGGAGGCTCTCGACCATCATTCGATCCATCATCCTGGCCATGTGGTGGAAGCCGGATGATGGACTGTGGAAGAAAAAGTTAGTTTTAGGTACGTACTTAAACTTTAAATGCAGACCATATATCTATCTTATCTTATATATATATAAAAGAAAGTCGTGTTAGTTACACTATTTATAACTCAAGAACGGCTGAACCGATTTGGCTGAAAGTTGGTGGGGAGGTAGCTTAGAACCAGGAGACGCACTTAGGATACTTTTTTTTTTTAGTAGGGTAGAGTAGGGTAGAGTAGAGTAGAGTAGGGTAGAGTAGGTTAGAGTAGGGTAGAGTAGGGTAGAGTAAGGTAGAGTAGGATAGAGTTGGGTAGAGTAGGATATAGTAGTCAGTTGACGGGAGCGAAGCCGCGGGCAAAAGCTAGTATCTATATATATAAAAGGAGAAATTGTCTGACTGCATCAACGCATAACCGAAACTTCTGGGCATAGGAACGTGAAATTGCACATGGCGTCCCTTCATGATGTACGCGAGCACTAAGAAAGGATTTTCCAAAATTCACTCCCTAAAGGGATGAAACAGGGTTCCAAAGTTTGTGGAGAAACCTACTTTCACGCGGGCGAAACTGCTGGCAGAAGATAGTTGGATATAATCCTTCCGACTGTATTTCGAAGCCTTCCGACCATATTTCGATTGCAGAGGCCAATCTCTATGGAGACTAGCTTAGTACGCAGAAGATATTATAGTGCTCAAACGTGTGCACAAACGCAGGTGCACTCTCTGTTTCTGTACTCTCACAGTCCGATCTGACGGTAATGCTACACGACCGGGGAGAGATCAGCCCCCCTAGCCAAGTTACAACCGTTTCGTTTCGATACTCTTTTCGTTGATCGCCTCGAGTCGGCCACGCCTCCTATTCCTTTGTTCTAACCACGTGACTGAGCGTTGATATGACGTCATAACAAAGGAATCGGGGGCGTGGCCGACTCGAGGTGATCGACGAAAAGAGAATAGAAACGAAACTGTTGTAACTTGGCTAGGGGGGCCAGGCGCAAGAACAGATGCTTTACGTTCTTTCCGAGGCAAGAGGGCATCAAACTTCCAAACTCCTGGCAGCTGCAGAGTAATTCCTTCTGGAAATACTCAGTATCAGTTTTTCACCGACCTGGGAATTAAACCCAGATGTCCCAGACCCCGCGCTTTTCAGTCGCGTTTGTGACCACGAGACTAAACATCTGAATAATGTTATGGTAATAATAATGTTGGATAAAGATTGCTCTTAAAAACAAGATAATAGATAGAGACACACAAAAAGGATTTAAATTCCAGAAGTCTTTAATATGACCACACCAAAATCGTGACAAGAACAGCTGTATCAAATTATTACAGTACCGGCTTGGGCCGCTATCAAATCCATAATAAATATTATAAATGTGAAAGTAACTTTGTCTGTCTCTTACGCTTTCACGGTTAAACTTCTAAACCGATTTCAATTAAATTTGGATCGGAGCAATCTTGAACCTCAAGGAAGGACCTAGCCTATTTTTATCGACTTCGACTTCACGTCCGCTATAACACTGGGAGCATATAGCGCCTTACGTGTTCAATACAATAACGCGTTTAGGGTGCTGCTGGGGCTGCCACGGTTCTGCAGTGCCTCCACCATGTTCGCTGAAGCGCACACTGATGGCTTTCATGCCCTTATTAGGAAGCAATGTGCGTCACTGATGAGCCGTGTTAGAACCAGTAGCAACAATATTGTGAACGTGTTTGCGGACAGGTGGGACTCTCCACTGCTGCACCACTGGATAAGCTTGCAGGCTGTACGGTGAGTACTGGACAGTTCCCCCTCACCGCACTTAATGTGTGTAGTTTTTTGTTTTGTATGTGTTTCTTTTTGTTTAATTGTGTATTGTAAACTGTTTCTTTTTTTCTGTTGTGTGTTGTTTGTAATATTGTGTGTGTTGTAAAAATGCTGTAATTGTTACATATGGACGGAAAGGTCCGAAATAAACGTTTATTATTATTATTATAACCGACATTCACACGTATGAAGTCGTGGGCAAAAGCAACATATTAAGTCATAAATCAGAGCTCTAAATAAACCGCCAAATGGGTCTCAAATTAACATGTACATATGCCAGTAGTTACTGTTTATGAGCGACCCATCAAGTGAATTCAGTACTCCCTGAGTTCTAAATCATAAATACCAATTCATTTTAACTCACAATAAGACAATTACTCAAAATGATTGAAGACGACGGCGTGGATAAAAATAAACCTGACAGTTGAAATTGACTAAATGGTCGCGACATTGAGCTGATCTTCAATTGACGGTAAGGCCAACAACACATGGCTAGCGTGTTGTGGTAAATACAATGGCATTTGTGAGTATATCACGTCTTTTGTTCAAGATTTTTTGAGTTCGAACCTCATAATTTTTCAATGCTCATCATTCTTTTGCATTTATATTTAAGTCTCTGAGCTCCTGAGTAGAGCTACATGAACAGTGGCAAATGCTTGCACTGACTTGACAAGTCAATCCTTTTCTCAAAAGATCATCTCAGACACTAATTTGTATAGTTCTCATATGATTTGACCATTACTGGTTAGTTGTATAGACTTTAAAAGAGACTGACTTTTGAATTTGTTTCGGAGTTTCTATTCTGGGTAGTAAACACCAGGATAGGAAACCCTGACCTCACCTAATTTAAATTGACGAAAAATATGACGCGTTTTTAACATATAAAACATTTGTAAAAAAGAAAAATATTTTTTAGCGTGTGGACGTCCTCTGCCCAAACTCTAGTGCAGGGGTCTGTCAGACTCTTACTGGCTAAAACCACATGGCGTTCTGCAGCTACCATGGCTGGAGTGCTAGTGCATTTCATCACTTTTACCCGACCAGGTACTGGTCTACATAATTTCATGCACGCCACAATTCCTTTTAAAGAACTCGAGAACACGGAGTCGCGAGTGGAACACAGCGCGTGGCCGTGATATATTATTTCTTTTTCTACTACTACTTCTCTTATCGTCATCTCATTACTCACTCACATTATGCCACATCAGCTTTCACTTTATTTCAACGGCTAATTGCTCTTTAAAGCTGTCGATATGGAACAACTTATTTCTTTGTGCTACACAATGTTCGAATACGTTATAAAACATAGTTGACCTAAATTTATAAGCATTTACTGGCGCAAGTGGCACGGATTAACTGGTTATAGCGTTCAATTATAAATTAACGTTATTATTGCTAATATTCGTAGGAAATTTTATTAGAAACAATATTCGTTACGAATTCAGTTTATTTGTTTAAAAACTACTAGGTAATAAAAGAGTTATGAGTATAAATGTGGATGGATGGAGAAGGAGATGGAGGCCAAAGAAAAGATGGTTGAATTATATGAGGAGTGTGAATAAGAAAGAAAATGAAGTCAGTGTTAGCGTGAAGGATAGAACATAATGGAAGAAAAAAACGTGTTGCACCGACCCGAAGTAACATAACATGAAGATGATGATAGTTTAAAAGCTACTAGAGCAGTTGTGGACCAGTGGTAATGGTCCCAGCCTACGAGTTGTACGTAACGGGTTCAAACCCAAGCAGAACCTTCACTTTGTGTGATTAATTTCATCACTACTATTTATCAAAATGGTAAAGAAAAACATCGCCGGAGGAAACTGTTGGCTGCGCCACCGGGAGTGCGCACACGACGAGCCGCTGTAGCGCCCACAGCACGAGCAATTACACTGCTCAACTCTTTGCTCACTCAGCACATAGATCTGGATATCTTCCATGACAAGCCGTACCTAATTTGTAAATATATATATTCATTTTTAGGTTTTTTGTAATAGTTTTTTAGTTTTTTATTAGTCTTTAAGATTTTAGAATATAAGTGTTTTGGTCCTGCACTGTGTGTGTGTGTGTGTGATTTTTAAATAAATAAATATATTGCGAAGTTTTGATTGTAACTTAATTTTCTAATTAGAGTATATAAGGGTTCGTACATTATTCCAGTTACATATTTATAAGAAGATAACGGCAAGAGGTGATATGCAAAAGAACTGCAAAAAGATCGATTGGCCTTCCTGAATAGAAGGACGCCTCTTTAAGACTAGCGGTGCCAAGGACCCAGTAAATGGGTCGTTCAATAATTGAAAAATGCATACTTAGATTTGGACTCGCTATTCGGGCACTGGTTACACAATAGCTACGTGTAACAAAAATTCGGAAGGCGGGTTGTGTGCACACGAACGAATTATTGTATGTTTTGGCACCAAAAGTGTAAAGGCCCATCCCCACTCATCTATCGTCAACATCAACATTTTTTTTTTTAATCATAAAAACCAGTGCTTGACTGCGATCCCACCTGATGGTAAGCAGGGATGCAATCATTGATGGTGAGGCGCACTAGTTTATTAAGAGCCTATTCACTCTAGCCTTGAAGACACCTAAATTATATTTGGACGGGAAGACCGCAGCAGGCAAATTGTTCCAGTCCTTCGATGTACGCGATATAAACGACAACATGGTTTAATCCTACGCAATCTAACACAATGTTTGATAAAGTGGCAACGTGACAAAACACTAACGTTTGAACGGTATGAACGTAATATTTAACAAAACTTGTTCCAGAAAATATGTGGTATTTTTTAAAGCCTTAAAAATTTTGGAAAAAAAATCGCTATTTAGAATCTCGATTAAATGAGCAAGGTTTTTATTAAATATAAGAAGGATGGAAGAGATAAAATTGACGTAAAATAGGTTTAATTGTAGGTAAAATGTGGATTAATCGAGGACGTATATCATATTCTGGTGGAATGTGAGAGGGGCGAACGCCTCAGGAGAAATTTGTTTAGCACTCATATGATTGAAATTGGTATTTGCAAAATATACTACAATCATATTTTAATATAAATTTTATAAAATCCAAAATTTGGCTATGATGGAGCGACATAGTAATTATTGACAAAGCTCCAAAATAAAGATTAAAAAAATAGGTTTGTAGAGGTCTTTTCTGGATTAGATTTACACAAATTTATGTTCTGATTTCAAAAGATATGTGTTTTAAAAATATGTAGAGAAAGATGTGTAATAACGTCATAATCATGTAAAGGGTTTTGTGGAAATGTATCTAGGTTTGGGCGCTTCTAACGTAGGTATCCTTATTCGCTTGGTATCCTTAAATAAACCCTCTGGTAAGGTTAGGAGGACACTCTGCATACACTCATTCAGCATTACTATTTAATTGATAGTTAATCAATGACACCTCTGCCTAACCCCTCCACAGAACCCATGCATGATGTCAAGTGTCAGACGCTATACGTTCAATGCCTTTGTGACGGACTCCATTTGTTGTTTAATATCTATGATAATTTTCTGTAACCTACTTCAAGGATTGTTCTTCAGGATTATTCAAGAAATGAAGTCATACGCTGACGTAAATACAGTTGCCCTACGTTCTCAACCTACTTACAGAGTTCAATCTGGAATAAGCTAACCTAAAAACATGAATAAAACTGTAATAATGTCCAATGAAAGACAATATTACGTACCCAAACGGATCCATCTGAAAATACTGTCGCAGTCCCCCAACATTTGGTATCAAGGAATCTCCGAATCCAAAATCCATCTTTCTTCTCAAAGATCTGAGGGCATATTTTACTAAGTACATATGTATGTGTGTATTCAAAGCAACATTGAGGTTACTCTGAGGTCACGAAAACATAATTTTCACGGGTATACTAGTTGAAAATCTGTGTCATTACTTGTGTTGAACCGGCTTGTTGGAAAATCGTGTGCTATTTGACACATTTGTTATTGCTTCGTTACCATGGCAACCGTTTGCGGAAACCATCGTTGACCGCAAGATTCGATGCGTACCAACACACAAACTTGACTTTGCCGCCCTCGAAATCGCGTTTCATGGAATTTGACCCCTATGGCCGTATAGATAAAGAATTCAAAGCCACGTAAATGGAATTCTGAAAGTGACATTTCGTGTTTGTTTGAGGTCCTTGACTGGTCTACTTTTGGTGAACCTCGTTTAATTTTTGTGTTTGTAATGACCACAAAAGTGTGGGCACTATAATTACCAGAATATAATGGGCGGTGGCTATATTGAACTTTGTGCTTAATGATTCAAGGGTTGGAAACGTCGAGAAAAATCGGGACAGACGAAAAACGAAATTGTTAATGCGATTTGCTGACGTAAAAGAAGGAGTATTTTAGTAATATTGTCGATAACCATAACCATTTATAGATTAGTTACTTTTTATTTTATTGTTGTTTTTCCTGTGGAGTCGCAAATAAATGTTTTTTCTTTCTTTTCTTTTTGTAACCACATAACATTACAGTCTAAGACCTTTAGAACTTTAATACCAAAAAAATTGTTGATAAATATCTCTGTATGTCTCTGTGTGTTTACTATGTACTCGTACATACTAAATATTTGCATACTAATACTTAGCGAAACATGTTTGCTCCTAATTGTTCTCCTTTACCTACCATCTTGTACCTATACCGTGTTTTTAGCAAATAAATATATTATTATAATTACACAAAATATTTTTCTTTTTTTTTTGAGGTGCGAAAGATTTCCCGTCAAGAGGCTTCTTTCGATTTTGGGTAGAACGAAAAGGTGTGTCAGACTTTCACTGACTAAAACCCACCTGTATCATTCAGATGCCTTTTACGTATTAGGGCCTCGGTCACTCTTTTAAACGTTTCCGCAGCCCCAGCAGACATCGGCCTAACTGGCCCCCTGCAGTTTTGTTGACATCTGTTTTAGGCGCGCGTAACACTACGGTGCCATCGACTCGGGTATCGGGAGTCGCAGGGCGATTCCTTGCCACAAGGGTCAGTTCACACCGAGAAGCGACGGGACGCGACGCTGCGCGAAAAGCGACTCTAAATATAACTTTATTTACTACACGAAAACATTCACATTTCAGATCGAAATGGCTTGCGTCGCAGCGCTGCGTGGTGCAATGTATTCTGAATTCTCACAATGAAATGTGTATCTTTTCGTGTAGTAAATAAAGTTATATTTTGAGTCGCTCTTCGCGCAGTGTTGCGACGCGTCGCGACTCTGTATGAACTGACCCTAAGCGCAGGAATGCGGACGGTGAGCAATGGTTAGTTCAGCCTCCAGTAGGGACCAAGCCCGAGGTGACAGAGCATTGTTCCACGCGTGAAAAATGAAAATGGACGTGGCCCGGTAAGCCCGATGCCTGCTAGGCCTACGAGCTTATTCGACAGAGTTACTGTGGTTCTGGAACGCAAAGGGTAACTGAGAGAACAAGGTGGGTTTAAATCAGTAATAGTCTGACACTCCTTCTCTTCTCTTCTTTGATGTTTTCCACTTCAAAAAATAGGGTCGACTGAGCAGCAAAGACTATCTCCACAGATGAGGAGCTCGGAAGGTTCCGATCTTCAGTGTTTATGTGACGTCTCTCCACAGACCATATCCCACCTTCCATCTTGCGCCACAGTTGTAATTACCTGTTCATGTAAGGTTCTTTTGACAGCATTACCGGACGGCATTGCCGTGGCTGTATACGAATAATTTAATTCAGAAAACTAACTATATTCACCATGGACACGCTATGGCTGAGCTAATCAAGAGCCAAGCAATGCAAATTTTAGCACACTAAGTATTTACGTGACTTAGCTTAACGACATGTAGTTTTCCATATCATAAAATTGTACTAACACGGTCTTTTCGCTTTTTAATTGTTTTATGGTGTGTCCATACCTGTCGAATGCGCCACTCGCGAACCGCTTTCAAAAAGCGCGCGACTCGTTCGTACGCAGCCCCTGCGCCGCGCGCGCTTTGTATACGAAACATGAAATTCACGCGCGCAGTTCGCAAGCGGCTCACTAACGGCTCGCAAGCGGCGCATTCGCCAGATCTAAACGCGCCTTTAGAGTAACAAAGAAACTCTTTTGAATTCGTCTTTACTGAAAAACTTTAGGTACAGACGTAAGTCATTTCCTAACATAATAAGCACATGTAACATCGTTGCAGGAGTTAACGGGAGTCTTTGGAAGGAAGAGTGCAACCCAATCTTTAAGTATCATTATTTTCCTGCCAACACGTCTTTTTCTTCCATTCTGTCCTATCACCCGTCACGCCATCAATAAACTCCCTTTTCTTTTATATTTATTTTTTCTAACACAATCCATCCATCTTTTCTTCAGCCTCCCTCTCCCTCTCCATCCATCCACATGATCTCTTCTCATGGCCATACCAACACAAACGATTTCCTTTTAACCTTTCTGTCACTGGCGCCACATTCAAACTTCCTCTATTTAATTATACCTACTCATATCTCACTTTATCCATTCTCTTCACACTACACATCCATCTCAACATTCTCATCTCTGCTACATGCAATCTTTTTTCATATCACCTCAATCTTTAAGTACACTATATATTTCCAAAATGCAAGCAGAGCCTCGTCCAAAATCTCGTCCACACGAAGAGCCAAAGCACGTCTAAAGTCAACATTTCTAGCGCCACTTCGAAGCCTAAACTTAGCTACAATGTTGCAACGTTGCAAGGTAACTGACCTTATTGTTTACCCTCGAGGTAAACTTGACAGGTACGTACCAAATGTGTGCCAAAGTTCAATGACTAGACACCGGGGAGGTCAACCACCGGACGAGTCATTAGAAATGCAATCGATGGGAAGACGTATTGGGGCTTGTGATTGAGGACATCGGTTATTTATAACTATGTACATATACATACGAAGGTTCTTACTAGATTTTTCCTGCGATTTCCGTGGACTATTTCACAGGCATAGCCACTATAAGCCTATGGGATAGAGTAGTTTTCTATCAGTTCATTTTTGGTATAGGGTCAGTAACTCCTGAGATTACCTGATACAAACATGTAAATGATTTTAGCGCATATGTACATATACATACGAAGGTTCCTACTAGATTTTTCCTGCGATTTCCGTGGACTATTTCACAGGCATAGCCACTATAAGCCTATGGGATAGAGTAGTTTTCTATCAGTTCATTTTTGGTATAGGGTCAGTAACTCCTGAGATTACCTGATACAAACATGTAAATGATTTTAGCGCATTTAGGGCTACTTTAATTCTTTAGACCAGGGTTTTTCAACCTTATTCATACCACGGCCCTTTTAGTTTGAAGAAATATGTCGCGACCCCCCTACCCGTTGTCTTTTTATCATCAAAACAACTTAGATTCATTTTCTGCGACACAGTCTTTCATTGAAGGAGTCGGGTGTGAGATAAACATCAAGGAATTTATACCTGGTATGATAATGGTGATGGAAAAGTTAAAAGAAGAACTGTGTCGTTATTTCTCATTGCAAGAGATATCGAAAAATACTGGACAAAGGTGGATCTTAAATCCGTTTTTAGTTGCATGTATAAATGAGGCAAATTTGACAACTAAGCTCAAAGAAAAATTGCTTGATTTATCTGCCGATGGGATGCTGGAGTTGGAATTTAAATCTGTCAATTTGGATACCTTTTGGTTAAAAAGGAAAACCGAGTACCCAGAATTAACAACAGAAGCTTTGAAGTGTTTGATTCCATTTGCCACCTCGTACTTGTGCGAGTTGACATTTTCGTCAATGGCCCAAATAAAAAGCAAGGATAGAACCGGAATAGAAATCGGTTAAATTTGGAAAACGATTTAATTCTGAATGTAGCAAAAACGGATCCACGATGGGAGAAATTGGTGAATGAAAAACAAGCGCAACCGTCGCATTAACGGTCCTCATAAGTTTATTTTTATTTTTTGATTAATGATAGATTAAATATTATGATGGAAAAGATCTCAGAAGTTATTATTATTTTTTGTTTATTTCATACAAATGATTAAGCATGTCTTTCAGTTAACATTTTTCCTAATAAATCTTTATAAATGTTATTGTTTCTTTTTTACTGCTATAGCTTTCCCAACCTTTAGCAACTCCACTATATAAGCTTCGCGACCCCCCTGGAGAAGCGTCGCGACCCCCTTGGGGGTCGCGACCCACAGGTTGAAAAACCCTGCTTTAGACAATACGTTTAGTGCACTATGGGATTGTTTGAACACGTCACCGTGGTAGGCAAAGGACTACTGGAGGAATATAGTGGTAAATGGCAACATATTAGTTCTCAATTTAGGACAGCATAAAACAACGTAATATGACAATATTGGACACTATACTGATCTAACTTCCACTCCCTTTAAAGAGAGAGAGAGAAAATACAAGCTTTTGTATTATATTTTTATTTTAAAAAGTCTTCTAGTAGCACTATCTCTTTTTTTAGGGGCGGCAAGTCCTCAAATAACTTCTCCCGGTCAGGGTAGGGCGAGAGGGAGTGTCAGATTACGAGTATTAAGTACTAACTAAATCCCACCCACGTTCCTTCAGCAACGTTGGCTATTCAGGGCCACGGTACTCTTTCTTTCGAACAATACCGCCGCCTACGCTTTTGAATGTCAACCTCCATTTTGTATTAAGACTTCATACCTACTACATTTTCATACTAGTAAACTAAATACCAAAATAAATCTTTAAATGAATAAACAAGCAAATCCTGAATTTGATTATAACCGAGACGTATCACTTAACAAGTGTCAAGAGCAATTGGATAATAAACTCAATAATTTAAACACAAAATGGCGCCTACGCACCTATTAACTGAGCATCACAAGTTGTGGCATCCTTCCTTGCACTGCCACGCCAATATCGCCTTTGTTCCTTCATTTTACCGCCTACATTTGCGTGATAACTTTTGAGATGTAGTGTAAACTTTAGGTTATGTTGCGTGGGTTTTCCCGAAGAGTGTGCAAAATGACGAATAGATGGTCCATTAAACTTTAATGTTATTTAAAGTACGTTTTAATTCAGGTTATGGTCGTTTACATTGAAAATGTTCGCGTGAAAATGATACTATTTAAGTGGTATCTTCTAATTAAATATTTTACAACTGAAAGGTGTGGAGTAATTTTCAGTGATAATTACATTATGGTATATGAATCACTTGTTTTTTTTTTGGTGGGAAATCATGAAATTACTAAACCTTGGCAAGCATCGCCATCGGCCCAGTCACTTATGCTGACATCTCTTTGAGACAAAATGACTAGAGTGATAGTTATCTATGGTTTGTTTCACAACGCTTTTAAGACAAAGCCAAAAGAACTTTTATTTTCTTTATGTTGGGAAATAATCACACAACTCCTCTCGCGCTGGCTGAAGTGAGAGGGAATGTCAGACTATTACTGACTAAAACCCACCTGTGTTCTTTCAATTTCCCTTTGCGTTCCAGGGCCGTAATTCTTACGAACAATGATACAATGGTATGAATCACCTTGGTAAGTGGTGAAATCCTTTGTGTTATTTTTGGACTTTGTCTTTAACACTAAATATCTAAGTATAATGTCGTTGTAGAATTTATTATACTTACAGTTTGTTCGTAAAGTAAAGTAAAATGGAAATTAAAAAGTAAGTATAATTTTTTCGATATCTCCTATGCATAAGTGCAATTTTTCAGTTGATCAAAATATTTTATTTCACATAGGCCTACATGGGCACTTATAAAACGTCAGAAGTTAGTGTACGGTTCCAAATTGGTCGTTTCCTATGGAGAAGAACCTGCAAGAAACTTTTCCGTAGTTGTTAATTATATAAATATCTAATTTGTGAAACACTTTTAACCGATGCTTTTACATTATTTAATCAATAATCAGTTTAAGATCACATAACCAGGCGTTGGATGTAATAAGAAATAATATTTTTTTTAATAATACAATTTTATTCAAAAAATGTGTTACGTTACGTCTTTATGCGTAGGAAGAATTAATAAATTGCAATGTGCCTTCTTCTTTTATTTTTTATATGATTGATTTCAGATTCATCAGAATTCCCATTTTCCATCTACCAAGCTCGACCAAAATCTACGTGTACCTAAGTAATCTCAATCTTACCTGCGTCATAATAGTGTACCTATTTATGTCTATATCCCACAATGCATACAAAAGGCATCCTTCATTAAAATAAAGTACTAACAAACAAAAGACGGTCGCACACAATTAATTACAGCACTATTTAATTACTTAACGTGTCCCCTCCCTATCTATGGCTAAAGTTATCGGTCTAGACATCAGGTCCTCCATTAGTCTGCATATGTAAGCAGGAGTTATACTTACACGATGGACATTACTCATGCAATTTGACAGGTTGACCAGTCCGTTTAGAGTGGAGTTCCACCACATACCAAGCTTTACTGAAGCGAGAATTTTTGGGTCGTCGCTGAACTTGGCCTGGCAAGAAGGCCTTTTGTTTTGGTGTCGGGAATCATTAAAGAACTCCTCCCACTTGGGTGGAATTATACATGTCCTTGGCGTGGACCCGCTCCGGCTCCCTATAAAAATGTCCGTCTGTGGGAGGACCGCTGCGGTCCCATGAGTCTTACGTCATTACGTCAAAATATAAGAGAAAGAGAGAGAAGGTCCTCCCACAGACCTACCCGTTTTGTACCGTGGCACTGAAACACAAAGGGCAACTGAAGGAACCTGGGTGCGTTTTAGTCAGTAAAAGTCGCTCTATAACTCTACACAGAGCAGGAGGAGTTACTTGATGATTTCTCAGATAGTCGCAGAACCAAGGATTCCACTAATATTTGTGAAGATACTCACAAAAATGCTTTTTGTTTGCCCAGGTATACAAGATACATCTCACGCGTAGCTGCGAATTTTGCTCTCGTTAGATGCGCCCATATAGTTTTAAACACAAAATTCATATTGGATATCTAAGAAACAAAAAATTCTTATTTTTTTATAAAATACTAGCGGTCCCCGATAGACGTTGCCCTGTCCGAAAGCTAGCCAGAAAAAAAAAATGAGAACCCGATTGCAGCGACATCTACCAGCTTCAAATGTATTTTCAGACCATCTAGGGACCAACTCAAATATACACACAAAATTTCATAAAAATCGGTCAAGCTATTTAAGAGGTATTAGGTGACAAATACACATACAGAAGAATTAGACATAGACAAGATTGCGAGATTTTATATAAAAAAAAAAACTAAGATTAAAAAGATCTACAAAAGATGAAGATCTTTTTTTATACCATTCTAGTCCCTGCCCTCGCTCTCGTTTCGCGCCTTTTTGGCATCTTTTTCAGGGCAGATACCTTTACTTCCTCTTCAATTGTTCAGTGGTCGCCACACGTCACTTTGCCCCTCGACCGTCGTTCATTATTTAAAACAATCTCGTGTGAATTAATAACAGAACCACTACCCAAAAGTCTCACCTTGAGACCGAAATACTTTTTATATTTTCTTAGTTGTTGTAATAATGGCAGCGAAATGAGTTATGGCTGAAAATAATCGTTGTTTATTTCTTTATTGTTGTAAATAATAAGTGGTCTGATTTATATTAACTTTGCTAGGTTTCATTTTTTTTTAAGGAAATTATAGAGTAATGGTGACCTAGTGGTAATGGAGGGATTTTTGTACCTACGTAAATCTTAGGTTCGAAACTAGGCACGCGCTTCACCTTTTTTAAGGTTCCGTACCTCAAAAGGAAAAAACCGAACCCATATAGGATCACTTTGTTGTTCGTCCGTCTGTCTGTCTGTCTGTCTGTCAAAACCCTTTATCTCTGGAATGCGTAGAGGGATTAAGTTGCAATTAAAACCGTATACTTAGGTTCACAAAAAAAGAACAAACTCTCTCTCTTCTTGAAGCTGTAAAAAAAACAAACGTCTGAGTTAACGAAAAAAAAAGATACGGTCGTTTATGTCGCAAAAAACGTGTATTTCGACACTCTCAAGGGAATCAAAATTCACAGGTTACTTCCCATTGACCTAGAATCCTGAAATTCGGCATGAAGCTAGGTCTCATAGTACAAGTGTAGGAAAAAATCTGAAAACTGTAAATTTGTAGTAACGATACAAAAAAAAAACTTTTTTGGGAAAACATTCGGGAATTGAACTGTTTTCAAAGGTAAGTTTGTACGGAATCCTCAGTGCGCGAGTCCGACTCGCACTTGCCCGGTTTTTTTTGATGTGGAAAATCTTTACATGAATTTTTTGCAACCAGAAATTCGATGCCATCTACTGATCCACACTAGAGAAGAGACCACGCGAGGTGGATTATAACCAGTGAGTTTTAATCCACCGTGTGGATCTCCTCTCAAAGAGCTCCTTTCTGTGTCGCGGCTGTGGCAACAGTACAGGATGATATTTTGTTGTTTATAACTATTTTATTATTATTTTTTATCATTTTTACCTTCTTTATGCCTTTGTATAAACACCAAAAAAACGTATCTATTAATTTTTCTTTCTCTTTCTTCTTTCTACCCACCTATTTATATAGTTACGTGAGTGTGTCCATGACATCACACACAGCGGGCCCTAAAAGAAAGTCATCGCTGCGTTATTTATTGTTTTACATATCGCAGCTTATGCCGAGTTAGGCGCCTTTTTGGCAACGCACAAATTATAATTTTCTTTTTTCGTAAGTAATTTTACTTTTTATTCGATTGTGTGAGGCGCGAATAAACGTTTTCTTTCTTTCTTTCTTTGAATTGCGTAAGCATAACCACATCATCGTGTTATGCCCGTGCTGTTGTTAGAACTGTTATAAAGAAATCTGTCGAGTGCTTTTCACTTTTTCAGTCAACTTAAAGTGGCTAACGCTGTTAATGCGAGCTACCTGTCAAGATTACCATCGTTAGTTTAATTACGACTATTCTGCTGTCGAAAAAAATCAACTCGATTACAAAAAAATGTTAGCTGTGCCCTTTTTAATAAAGACGGCAATATTATAATTCTTAATGTAGGAACGATCATGAGAACAAACTCTTTTTAAAGATATGGGTAAACTTCATAATATTCTTTCCTCGATATTTTTTTATTTTTACATGATAAATCCCAGTACCTACGTATAATTCAAAATCATGAGGCAAAAAGCACTATGAGGACATTGGACCACATTGACCCAAACAAGACACACCATGAAAGGGGCTCTTATTTCTTTTTTTCGGAGTTCGATGATTGCCCCATCAAATAACTTCTCCAGCTCTGGTTGGAGCAAGGGGGAGTATCAAACTTTTACTTACTTTTATTAACTGTTACTAACTTGACCGTGTTCCTTCAGTTTCCCTTTGGGTTCCAGGGACCTGGCAAGCATTCCATGAATAGCCTTAGATGAATTTATTTGAAAGAAAAAATCTGGTATAAAGGTACAGAGGCACGAGCCCATGGGAATAAAGTACACTTTAGAGTTTGTAATATTGCTTTGTAATCAATCCAGTTTATCCGTAGGGTATAGAAAATCCTTGATATACACAAAGTTACGCATCTGAATTACAGCCGCGTAAGTTCGGCACTTATGGTGTGTCATGTCAGCCGAATACATCGGAACGTAAAATCAGCCGCGGAATTTCCGTCGCGTACCTTCGGCATAGTGTGTTTAGACACTTAACGCGATCCATTCGACGATCTAAACTGAACTGTTAAAGGGATAGATATTAGTGCAATATAGGACGTATAATAATAATAAATTCTAAAGGGCCTCTGCGAGTTGGCTTCGGCCCCTCGTACGCCTTCCAAAGGTCAAGGTCATATCCATCAATTTATATACCTCAGGGTCCTGAGATATATAAATGCATAATAATAATAAATTCATTTATTCCGGAAACCAGTCCATATGCATAGATTGTTGAAATTATAATATTAAATTAAAAATTATACACGTTACAAAACACAAAATTACAAAGGCAAAAACAATTTTTTTTTTATTATTGATAGGCTCGCGATTGACCACTATCTCACCTGATGGTAAGCGATGATGTGGCCGACGATGGAGCACGCTTGCCTAGAAGTAACCTATTCACTCTTGACTTAAAGAATAGGCAGGGAATTCCACTCCTTAGCTGTACGCATTATGAATGTGTTCCCAAAACGCTTTGTACGTATGGGTGGGATGTCCACCATGTAACGATGGCACAACGCCGTACGTCTAGTGGTCCGATGATGGAACGGACTTGGTGGAATTAAATTGTGCAATTCCAACGCACACTCGCCGAAGGTAATTTATGTATATATAATATATAATTACTAGCTGAGCCGGCAAACGTTGTTCTGCCATATAAATAAAAAAAAAAATAAAAAAAAAAAAATAGATGTTGGCCGATTCTCAGACCTACTCAATATGCTCACAAAATTTCATGAGAATCGGTCGAGCCGTTTCGGAGGAGTTCAAGTTCGAACACCGTGACACGAGAATTTTATATATTAGAGATAGATAAACACAAAATTATTAAATAAAATAAAATTAAAAAATAGCTAAGTAAATTATATAGCTCCATCACACTTTCTCACTCGGACGCCTGACGTTTTAATATGAATACGTCATGTAAGGCACCTTGTCTGTCTTTACCACCAAGTTGTTATTATCAGCCAACAATCTCAAAACAAAGCTGTATGTCGACGCTTCATAGTTTTCAAATTACACTTTTTTCCACGGAACCCTGTCTCGAACGAACCATAATAATAAGAAAGCGGTCAGTAATAGTTGGTTTCTTTATCGCAAGATCAGGCCGCACTCGAAGGAGGTCACTGGGCTGTACCTACTGGCCAGTAATTATACTAAGAAACTATTTCTGAATGTGTGTGAGTGTGGTGTAATAACTGGTAATGGTAGAAGAATGTGTTGAATAATACTTAAGAAGGAAACCACAGTTGACGATGTATGACCACGGCTTCATCTAGTTTAAATTGACAAAAAAATATTGACGTGTAAAAGTGTTTTTAAAAAACCTACTTGCAAAATAAATTCATTTATCATTTATGTGAAAGAGTGTTAGCACTGTTTACCGGCAGGGTAACCATAGCTAACCATCAAAGGTTTTTTTTGAGATGCGAAATCATCCAATGATTTCTAACGCTTTAGGGTAAAGCGAGAGGGCGTGTCAGAGTTTTACTGACTAAAACCACACTCGTGTCCTTCATTTGTTTGCGTTCTAAAACCACGGGTTTCCTTTTCAGAAATTCCCGTGGCGGCCCCTACGGTTTTGCTGACGTCTCTTTGAGGTGCACGTGAAATACTACGTGCCATCGACGACTCGATCTCGGTCCGGTTGCTTGTCAAACCCGCGCCTACAGTGGCCCGGGATCGCCTTGGAACCATCGAAAGATGGAGTATTAAAGAGGAATCAAACAGCATCCATGATAGCACTGTCCGGTGTCCCTGAGAAGCTAGCAACTACCTGATAAGAGTCAATTGCTAGTATGACTGGCTTCTCACCACTATTCAGTATTTTAACCACTATTATATAAGCTATAACTCCAGCTACAGCGTGTTTTTTTTAAATGATATTAACTAGTGCTTTACTGCGATCCCACCTGATGGTAAGCAGTGATGCAATCGTTGATGGTGAAGCGCACTAGTTTATTAAGAGCCTATTCACTCAAGCCTTGAAGATACCTAAATTACTTAGGTATAATCGGACAGGAAGACCGATGCAGGCAAATGGTTCCAATCCTTTGATGTACGCGGTATAAACATACATCTTTTTAAACAAGTAAGTTCACCATAAGTAGGTAGAGGAATAGGAACTTCAAGATTCAATTCTCTGGTATGCAGTTGAAGCCACAAGCTAACGTAATCTGTGACTACCTCGTCCGTCAGTCATACAAATCACACGATTAAGCTCAGTTGAACGGCTTTAACGAGACAATAATGCAATTATGACCAAGGTTTCCCTTCGTACCTGAATCCTTGAGTTCATTCGTGGGAAGATAATGCAACTGACGATGGAAAGAATATTGATTATTCGTGCCGTATATCACATAACATTTTAAAATACTGGCAATAGAGTTAAAAAGGAACTAGTATCATGAATAATTATATTCCCCGAAGAGTAGGGCAGAGGTCCTGCCCCTCTAGCCAAGTTACAACCGTTTCGTTTCAATTCTCTTTTCGTTGATCGCCTCGAGTCGGCCACGCCTCCGATTTCTTTGTTCTGACATCATCTCAACGCTCAGTCACGTGGTCAGAACAAAGGAATAGGAGGCGTGGCCGACTTGAGGCGATCAACGAAAAGAAAATCGAAACGAAACGGTTGTAACTTGGCTAGGGGGGCTGTTGCCGTCGTTGCTGTTCCGTTGAATCCTGTTGTAGCCCTATAACAATCTAGTGAATGAGGCGGCCGCACGCGTGAGGGAAAGGTCCATCCTCACTCCCCAGCCGCCGGGATCCCGACCTCGATTTTTAACTACCGTAGGCATTGGCTTGCGAACAACGAGCAATGGGTAGATCGCCGTCCGGTCGTCCGGTAGCCATCCGGACTGAGCCCGAATCATCGACGGGGCGTAGTGTTCCTCGCGCGCCTCAAAGAGATGTCAGCAAGACCGTAGGGGCTAGTAGGGTCGAAGCCTACTGGAGCCATGGGTTGACTTCCGAAAGGGAAACCCAGGGACCTAGAACGCTAGGCCACCATTTTAGTCAGTAAAAAATTTACACGCCCTCCCACTTCATCCTAGAGGGGAAGAAATCATTGGATGATTTTCCACAAAAAAAAGGCAACAACAACAGGACTGTGGATAAGCAAAAAATTTTGGCTTCATAATATTGCAAAACAGTGTAGTATTATTTAGCTGTACTTCCAGATTTTTTATCTCTTTTTATTGTAACTACCCATCGTTCTAGCATCACCCTTAGGGCTATATTTCACCGGGACACCATGGCGGCGCGACCAGTCGCCGCTACCAACAAATTTATACAGCTCTATAGAGAGTTACTCACCTGGTGTTCGTGTGGTTGTGCAACCAATTTGGCGGCGCGTCGCGACCAGCTCGGACGCGTGCACTTAAGGTCCATTTTGATACTGTCTCAGTGTGGTGTGGCGACTCTGGTGATCTAGTTTGGTAGCTTACGGACACCATGGCGGCGCAACTGGTCGCGTCGCCATGGTGTCCCGGTGAAATATAGCCCTTATAGTGGGAATATTTAGAGTATATTTACATAAAGTTCGCGGAAGTAAGTAACATCGAGTTGATAATATCTACGTCTTCTTAAATCCTGGAATCATAAACGTGACTTACCTTCACGAACTTTAGATCAATGCTTCTGCTTATGATTAAAATACTATACACTATCTACAAGAATCATGCTGATATTATTGGGAAGACTTAAACCCTTTGACTTTCCAACCCCCTCAAATACAAGATATATTTGATAGATATACAGATAGACTGGCCTGTTGGTCTAGTGGTTAGTGGCCCTGACTGTTATGCCGGAGGTCATGGGTTCGATTCCCACCCAGGACAAATGTTTGTGTGATGAGCACGATCATTTGTTCTGCGTCTAGGTGTTTTTATCTATAATATGTATGTATTTAGAAATATATAAGTATGTTTATCAGTTGTCTAGTACTCATAACACAAGCTTTGCTTAGCTTGAGACTAGACGGCGTTGTGTGATAGTTGTGGAATATTATTATTATTATTTTCTTTATTCATTAAATATACATATTAATTAAATTTTTAAATATTTTTTTTAACAAAATCATATTAAAAAAAAAACATTTAAAAACATAAAAAATAGTGTCCCACCGGTATCGGGAACAGGGTCCAAGCTACCGGCGGTCAGGGCTCCAGAGAAAGGAACCTCCTAACAATACGAGCCGTGTCCAGGAGTACCGCTTTCTGGATCAAGCCCTTGATCCAGCCGCCTAACGCGAGCCTCCTAAGGTGTTGGTCGAGGCTCTTGGCTATTAAGCCATTGGCTGACACGACTATCGGTACAATGATCGCCGAGTCTACATCCCACATGTCGACAACCTCGCGAGCCAGATCAATATACTTGATTTGTTTGTCTTTCTCGGCTTTCACGAGGTTCTCGTCATGCGGAACGGATATGTCAACAATCATTGTACGCCTCTCTCTTCGGTCCACCACCACTATATCAGGCTTATTGGCTACAATAGTCCTGTCAGTGATGATGGACCGATCCCAGTACAGCGTGATATCGCCATTATCGAGAACTGGGTCGGGCATATACCTGTAGTATGGCACCTCCGATTATTATTATTATTATTATATTATATTTATTTTGTAAAACATGAGTACAGTTTTCAGTCTTATAAATAATACAAGGTGGCTACAGGTTTTAAATAAAATATTATATAAATAGTACCTCATATTACTTAGCTGTTGATCCCCGCACGAACGCCGGCGTTCACGCGCCATTGTCTTTCTATTGTGTCTCTAATTACGCTACTCAAAAGGTTAAACAAGGTTCTATAGCTTGCGTGTACTACGCTCATATTAGCCATACGTAGTGTCCGTACAGTTCTATAGCTAGGTACCTACGTATAGACAGACCATTGTTTACAATGTCACTCACGCTACCCTGAACTAACTACCGTCCATTTTCAGAAACCATTTTTCATGCATCATGGGGTTAAATGAAACCCTCGTATAATTGATACTATTTGTTTAGTCAGGTCTATAGGAGTTGTGAGTCATACTTAATGTGAAGTAATATTACTGTAACTGTGTATAATTAAGCATTTATTATGTCGTCAAAAACAGTGGCATTTACAAGAATGCTTTGTATCTATTCATCGCCATATTTTTATGTCCTCATCGGTTTGACGTCACTATTCCTGCAGTGGCTCAGCAATTGGTAGCTGGCTCCGTGTCGGGAATTCTATTCCCGCATGGACAAATGATATTTATTTTGCAGATAGGTTTTAAAAAAACCATTTTACACGTCAATTTTTTTTCGTCAGTTTAAACTAGATGAGGCCGGTGTTTCCTAGCTGACTACCCTGAGAAGAAACACCGAAACAAACTCAGAAATCAAAGCATCTTTTAAAGTCCATACAGTAAACATGTAATAGTCAAATCATATGAGAACCATGCAGATTAGTGTCTCAAAAGGTCTTTTGAAGAAAGAACCACAAAGGTTTGAGTGGACCTGTCCAGTCAGTGCCAGCATTTGTCAGTATTCGTGTAGCTCAAACTCAGGACTACTAAGGACCTCAACTAAATGGATAAATGCATGGATTCCTAAAATACCCAGGTTCACGTTGTCATATTTTCAAGGTATGGATACCAAGAAAGTGCTCATAAGATGGTAAACAAATCACTCTAGCTACATCCACCTAATCCAGACTTATCCGCTTTCAATCAAATCAATCAATCAAAAATATTTTTATTTCACATAGACCTACATGGGCACTTATAAAACGTCAGAAGCTAGTGCACGGTTCCAAATTGGTCGTCCTATGGAGAAGAACCTGCAAGAAACTCCATGGTTACTTTTTTATGGTTATCCTCATGTGCAAAGCCAGGATTACAAGTTACTGCGTAATTGTTCGAAAGAGTTACCTTGGCCCTATAACGCAAAAGGCAACTGAAAGAACACAGGTGGGTTTTAGTCAGTAAGTCTGACAATCCCTCTCGCACCACCCAGAGCTGGAGAAATTACTTAATGATTTCCTATCCCAAAAAAACTAGGATAATACGCCAGGTTGTAATTTAGTTGCTATCCCAGTTTCAAATACCATATAAAGAAATTATTTCCGCCATGCCCTCGTGGCAGCGATCTCTCGCGCCGGGCCTTGGTACAGGCCATGGTCCGGAGTGAGGAGGAGTGGCAGGCGGTCGCCTTCTTCTGCGAAACAGAAATACTAGCAAAGGAGGCGGCCGCACGCGCGAGGGAATGGCCCTTTCAAAACACTAATACCACATAAAGAAATTATTTAATGATTTCCTATCTCAAAAAAAACTTGGATAATACACCAGGTTGTAACTTGCTTGCTATCCCAGTTTCAAAAACTAATACCACATAAAGCTTAACGAAAAAAATAAAAGATAACTGAACATAGTGTCCTCTTTATAGCTATAACCATAGTGGGGTGTACCGGGGTCATCAGGGGTACCTACTCCAGGTGTACAAAAACAAGGCTATACAATGGAATCATTCAAAGCAAGTGAGAAGGGTCGTCAGCGTGCATCATTATTATAGTTTTTTTTTTTACACAACGCCATCTAGTCCCAAGCTAAGCAGAGCTTGTGTTATGAGTACTAACTAGACAACTGATAAACATACTTATATATTTCTAAATACATACATATTATAGATAAATTACACCCAGACACAGAACAAATGATTGTGCTCATCACACAAACATTTGTCCTGGGTGGGAATTGAACCTACGACCTCCGGCATAGCAGTCAGGGCCACTAACCACTAGACCAACAGGCCAGGCCAGAATGCATCATCATTTACAAAAACAAGGGTATGAAATCAAAAAACAAGTTTGTAACTTCAAAACAACTTACCACACCTCAAAAACAAAATAAAATGACTACATCTATACGCTAAGGACACGGTCCGGACTAACCGTTTCGCTTCGTCTTTTATACCGCATACATCGAAGAATTGGAACAATTCGCCTGCTGCGGTCTTCCCGTCCAATTATAATTTAGATGTTTTCAAGGCTAGAGTGAATATTAGACATTTGATAAACTAGTGCGACTCACCATCAACGATTGCATCACTGCTTACCATCAGTTGGGATTGCAGTCAAACATTATATTATTTAAATAAAAAAAAGAACAATAGGAACTTACCAACCAAGATCCCAAGCTGAATGAAAAGCAGGATGAGCAGACATAGCTCCCAGGGGTACTCCGAACCCGAACTCAAACTTGACATCATCAGGCTTCCTTGACCACGGCCCTCTTGCAGTAGACTCTCGGGGAGGTTCTGAACCAGCCTTATTGTTATCATTCGTCATTGTATTTTGGAAGTACAGTTTGAAGCCTGTTGATCCGATGGACCCCCAAAATTCGATTGTTTTTTTTTTGCCGATTAAAGGAATGAGATGGTGTTGTGTTTTGTATATTTATAAATGATTGTATTAAAGTGGAGTACGATCGTTTTTGGAAAATCGTTTATTTATTTTTTTCACCGACAAACGAAGCTAACCCCAAAAAATGGGATAAACATAGATTAATTTCTTTTTTTTTACTATATGAAGTTAATTTTATCGGAAATCTTAAGAAACTCTATGAAAAAAGACACAATTTTAACTGCAAAACGACTAAAAAACCGTTTCAACGCACAACCAAATTCTATACATTCACCAAAACTATTTACGGCGCGAAAAACGGCAGAAAAAGAACCGCTACGATATTTCGTAGACGTGCTACGCGGCTACGCGGCTACGAGGGACTACGGCCACTGCGTTGGGTGACCACAACTCGACTGACACCGGGCGATGACCGCCCGGCCGACGTACATTTACCATTAAGTTTTCATTAATGCTCCAAATCCTTTGTTGTTAAGGCTGTGATGTGGAATATTACGCTGACCTAATCTCTTTAGAACCTCATTGAAAGGTTTCTAGAATTTATTTATTAGTTTACGTTGGTTGGTCCTCATTTCAAACTTATAAAATATTGGATAATTTCGTTGCTTGTAAGACAGTTTTATAAGAACACTTAATAGGAATGAGTTCGAATTATTTAACACATTACTATTATTACCTTATTTGATGAAACCTAAATTATTTTTCCGTGTACAAGAAGGCAAAATTTTAATAATCTCTCTTGTCTTGTTGTCCACATATTTTTACCTCGAGCTGGTCCCGGTTCTAACTTGTCAGTCTGACTTCCCAATTAACGAGTTAAACACCAGACACAATTCAAGGAAACAAAACGCGGGGGTTTACGTTAGTCATGTATGTTTAAGACAATCGTGCGTCAAATAAAACCCGAACCAACACTAAATTAAAAACTTTATGAACAGGACAATCGAAACAATTACATAAATACATCTAAAATACACCTAAACAATTACAAACAAACAATAAAAACTAACACAAACATTATTGTAGACGCTCGACTTGCTATACTACCATCGGATGTATCATCGGATCCCGGCATTATTCCTTTTTCATACTGTTTCAAGTAGGGCATATATCTCAGTACCATATTGTACATAGGACCTCTTTCTAGCGTTTTATTTCTTTCCACTTCAGCATTGTAAATCGCATCGTTTAGAGCTTTGTCTTCCGTTGTTGACTCTGAATCTTCTCGATTTCTCAATTCTCTCCGGACCTGGGGAAATTAATGATTTTCATGATTGTTAATTGTACATTTTTGGGTTCCGTACCCAACGGGTAAAAATGGGAACCTGTAACTAAGACTCCGCTGTCCGTCCGTCTGTCTGTCTGTCTGTCACCAGGCAGACGATTCATGAGATACACTCATGAATCGTAATAGTTACACAGTTTAAATTTTCACAGATGATGAATTTCTGTTGCCGCTATAACAACAAATACTAAAAACAGAATAAAATAAATATTTATGAGGGCTCCCATACAACAAACATGATTTTTTGCCGTTTGTTACTACGGACGGTTTTCTTAATTCTTATCCTTAATTGTGTCTTACTGCTTTTACTCATAAAGCCTCCACTTTCTTCTTCCAGACCTCACTCTCCTCGATCTATAGTCAAATCTAACCAGCAAATATTATCAGATCAACTGCTAAACTAAATTAAAGAACAGCTATCTCATATGATGTACTTCAAAAATCTTTTTTATATACTCTTGATGCTCACACGAAATGTTACATACCTACTAAGCTATTTAAAGTAAGCGAACAGTCGTGACAGTCAAGAATGGAAGTACAATAAGCGTTGTAAAGGTAGGTTCACACCACTGAGTCGGGCTGAGTCGTGGTGCGAAATATACTGATCAAACGGATCTATTTAGGTCTACGTCATAATTGCAAGGAGTTTTAGAGCTAAACAACTGCGCCAGAAGACGCCATGACACGCCATAACACAGTAATGCGGCCCGAGCTTAACATGGGATATGAAGAGGTAGGTGATAATGGTGGTATAAGTGTCATACCTTCCCCGCTTTTGAGGCCATATCATGTTCTATACGGTCTAGAGCTTCTTGTAGTTCACGAACCGTTTCAGCTGTGGACAATGCAATAGATTGCTAGTAAATATCAAATTTCACACAATTCATATCAGATAAGAAAAAGATTCTATATATATATATAAAAGGAGAAAATGGCTGCCTGACATATCAATTGCCTGGCACAGCCCAAACTATTGGAACTTGGAGCTTAAAATTTTGCACAAGGTTTCCTTTTATGACGTAGGCGAGCACGAAGAGAGGATTTTCCAAAATTCCCCCCTTAAGGATCCAGTGTATGGAAAAACCTACTTCCACCAGCCGAAGCTGCTGGCAGAGGCTAGTATCAAATAATTAATCTTTCAAAGAAACACAAAATTTAACACAAAAATGAGTTCAATAGAATTTCAGGACTTCGAAGAAACATTCGTGCGTATATCTTCCAATTTTAACATTCATGTTCATAAAATGACCTTCTTTGTGTAACTTACGATCGGAAAGGTAGTCATCAATGTTAATATTATCCGTCACCGATGCATTTCCAAATTCTAGTGTACTACTGTTAACGACAGCATCAACACTATCATTCGGGCTTAGCACACCAGATTGGGCCAAGGCGTTGTCAATGAACGTGTGTACTGGTCCTCCATACAGCATACTTGAGTTCTGATATAATCTCGTCACAACATCTCTTAAAACATCTTGATTGATTAAAACTGCAACATGTTTTATTTCAAGATCAGAAAAAATACGACTAGTCTCAGAATCCATATTATCTTTATAAACTGTATACACACTATTGACTACGCCTGGAACTTCACTAGTATTTATTATGTCTATAGGAACAGATGTAGCATGATCTTCGATCGGTTCTACGAAATCATACTCTGCGTAGAAATCCCTTTCTCTCTTTGGTATTGCCACAATTGGTGTGTCATCTGCAAACATACGATCTCATGTAAGTAACTGTAGTAGAAAGTAAATAGTAGTCTATTTATATTCTCGTAAAATTCCACTTACTTTCTGGTTTCTCATCTGAATCTGTTAAGTCATCCACGTTGTATGATCTTGGCCTTCCAATCAAACTTACTTTCTTTTTTGGTGTTTTTGAAACTTTCATTGTCATTGCTTCTATAGTGGCAAACGGCGTTGGTATCACTTCAGGTGAGAAAGTATTTGCACTAATTGTACTAATATTCAATTGCGACTCTATTGAATCAATAACTTCTACTACATCTCTTCTCTGCATAGAATTGAAATATACTTGCGTTGATATAGTATTCGCCATCGTTGCTATAGCCAGCTTAGTAAGGTAAATCTCGTCTAGGCTCCCTAAATAGTTCAGTGTCTCATTATTTTCTATTTCTAAAACCGTATCTAATAGTAGATGGTCTTCTAACGTCATCGAGGAATCGACGACCGTTATTTCTCTCGGGTCCCGTTCTGAAATTATGACGTCTGTATAATTTTAGGCATGTTCCTTATAATTCTATCTAACAAAGTGAGCTCAATTCTATTTGTATTTAACAAAGTAAACTCTTTATTTCCCATTTCTTGATCTTGGCGGAGTTTATCTTCACGTGTTCACATTTATTTCAGCCAATACAGGTGTAAAATGGTTTTAGTACATAGGATTTTTTTCTTTTACTTCACTGGTACCAAACCTAACATTACTTAAGAACACACAAACAAATACTAACGATAATCACAAAGCGCTTGCAACACCCTATCCCGCTGTGAACGCGACGGACACGAAGCAGCCGGAGAAGTGGGGGTCCATAGAGACCGCGACGGTGGGGGCCCTTGTGGAGCAAAGTTGCAGACTAGGCGTTCCACACTTCGAAGACGACCTTGCCAGGGTATCTGACAACGATACGTTAGTAAAAATTCAGTAAAGAATCTTAAAAAATCTTTTTTAACCATAATTTCAATTACCTGAATAAATTGGACATATACCACTTTATGTATACAATTTTTAATTTGATAAAAGAATAAATTACGAGTCTAATATTTTTTAATATATAATTTAAGCAGGAAAATCATTAAGCATTTGGGTTAGAAAGTTGTGCTTGGAAGTCTTTCCATGCAAAAAGGCAGTCTTACTTGTAATTTTCTCCGAAAAGTTTTCCTTAGAAAGGTTTGGGAGAGTTTGGAAAGGAGTAATGATTAGATAATAAAAACGGAAAATGTGTGGTATTGTACAGTGCAAGCACGTACAAATTCAACATCATTCAAATTCAGTATCAGCACTTTACTTGCTACGAGTGGTCTATACTGATATATGTGTACTAAAGTACACAAATATCAGTCAAATCGCGTGCCCTCAGTATTTGGTTAATATCAGTCAATAAACATTATTATCGCGGTCGCGGGTTCAAACCCAGCCAGGCGCATTACTTTGTGTAATTTATTTCATCACCACTGCTCTCAAAACGGTGAAGGAAAACATCGTGAGGAAACCGGCATGTCCTAGAACCAAAAATTCGAAGACATGTGACATCCACCAACCCGCACTGGGCCCGCGTGGTGGATTACGGCCCATTCCCTCTCCTAGAGAGGAGGCCTGAGTCCCAACAGTGGGAACATTATAAGGCCGACTATGCTATGCTATGCTAAACATTATTATTACGTACTTTTGCCTGTCATTCAAACTATCATCATTAAAAGGTGATCCTACAGTGATGATGGTGGTCAAACGCTAGTAAAACTACAAAGTGGAACTAAAATTCGAGGCAACCCTGATTTGTATCTGTACCAATTTAATGTAATAAGTTTACCATAAACCGACTGCGACCACAGCCAACCATATAAGTTTGCGCCCACATTATTTGGGCGAAGTCTCCGTAAAAGCTGCCATTACGACTTGGTCTGCAAAAATAAATAAGTAAGGAACTTTGATGGTACAACAATTTTCCCTAGCCATGCTTAAACTTAACAGTTGACCGATATCGAGATCGAGAAGTCGCTTCTGTAAAGGCAACGCTTTTAAAAAGTCGTTTGCCGAGGCCGGCAAAGCCCCAAATGCGACTCCAACGACCGGTTCTCTGCGTCTCGCATGCAGCGGATTGCGGATTGAGGATCAGGTCTTTCGTTACGCGGTCGCCTCTCCAAAACTTTTCGGTCCCATCGACTTGGACTTCGATCTGTTTTGCGAGAAATGTACCCTGCCCATGACCATTTAAATACTCACGGCACGTAGAAGGTGACATTGCCTTTGTATGACATACTCTGCATATACCAGATGTCGACCATGGACTCGACGCGGAGACCAGGCGCCTCGCCCACAACTGAGGCAACACACTGACCCACTGACAGCGCATCTGGCGGAACAATACTCAACTTAGTAAAAATACTAAGAACATCTTAGTTTCTAACCGACTTAAACGGATATCCTTGAAAAAACAGGCATCGCCAGGACTTTTGACGAAGTGCTTCTCTTCTACGAAATGGTCGTCTAGATCGGTGCAACTTTCTTCAATAGACCTAAAGACATGACCGATGTAAATAAACTCAGACTTTTATTACCGAAGGTCACAGAAAGTTAGAAAAAACTTAAATTGGAATCGCTTAGATATTCTTTCGTATTTTACCTAAACTGCAGGAACAGACGTAGTTCCGTATACACATACGGGTCTAATTAGGCTAATAGTACCTAATAACTGGGGTAATTGTAGGGGTAATATATTTTGCACTACGATGGCGAATCAATATTATAACTTACAAAGATTTCGGCATGCATCGTGCTCTTCAATCGTTTGCGGCGGCCGGCATTGCTCCGCCCAGCGGCGCGCCTCACGAGCTAACTCCTCTACCCAACGCTGTTAGAGAAACGGTCTCTTCAACCACAGCAATAATATTAGGCAAGGAACTACAACTTACACGAGCCAGTCGACAATAGACGTTTTTACATAGGCCATAACGATAACGGCACGATATCGTCAGGCTAGTAGTTTCGTTTATCTGACAATGTCGAGACGACATTAACAACAGCTAGTATGCGTTACGTCACCAAACTGTCTCGAGTACCTACTCGCGTTCCACCAGCAACTTATATCGGCCGCACGCTTCCGCCGATATCACCGTGACAATATAGTCGGTGACGTTCGGACGCGTTCGTTAGAAAATGTATAAGACTACCAGTCCGACGATATCGTGTCGTTATAGTTATCGCCTTAATGTGAAAACGGCCTATGGCTTTGTTTCAAGATTGACCCAAAAGTGGAACATGGTACTGACGATCCTAGAGCACCAAAACCTTACACCAAAACCCTTTTTGGTGACCCCCTAGTCACAAAACCTTGTTACATGTAATAGTGCATCCGCCTGCCACAGAAGAAAGTCATTATAGGCATGAGGATGTTAAACAAAACTACCTGCAAGAAATTAGCCTTACGGACTAGTGTCGGAGTACCTCCGAAACTGGACTTGCCTGCATTAGATTCACTCTCGCCCTGATCCTGGCTGCAAACCGTCAAAAAAGCACCTTTTTCTGACGGTTAACAATAGAAATAACTCCTGTAACTGATATTGTGTTGTGGCCACTATCCCAATTGGCCTTCAAAGGTTTGCGGAATGGCGTATAAAGTCCCGCAAACCTGCGTTGAAAAGGGAGAATCCTCCGACTAGACGAGTGTTATGTATGGTCCGGGCTATTGCCCGATAGTTGATTTCAGCCTGTTGTACCTATATCTTTTAATCGTGCGGAAAACTTTACGAGGGTGCTTTTTCACTCGCCTATCGTCAACGTCGAGCATGATTTAAAAGCTTGTTACTTCACACAATCCAAAGCGATGTTTGACGAAGAGGCAACGCGAAAAAAGAGAGATAACGCCTGAAAACTCTGTCAGCATTCGGTAATTCCTTGATTTACTGGAATATTTTACAAAACTTGTTCCAGTCACCGTACCAATTTCATCATATCTCCAGCAGTTGGAAAGCCTCTCATTTTGCCAGCCGCTGCTTCGTTCCGCCGCCTGTTTAGCCGCGCTATCACTCGGGATTTCTCTTCTAAAGTGAGGGGTGCATTTATGTACCCCATGCAGTGCCGGCTGGGACCTTCCTAAAATAGTTTCAAAATGTTTTCTTAGAACACTAAACAAGTCTTTGTACATCGAGATATAAGTACTAACGTACTAGAGAAGCTACGTCAAATAACTGAATTGTCCTATTTTCGTAATTTGAATCTTTAGTTCGCTGCAGCGCTAAAATAATAACAATTCGTCTAAACCGTAACTAATTTACCACAGCGCTAGATTTGCTGCGGAAGTGTATCTATTTATTCTCGGCAAAAAGGTCTTAAGCGCAATGTAAATCACGGCAATCACGCGTTTTCTTCGACAAAGTGCGGCGCGATCGCCACAGTTGAACGAGACAAAGTAGGAATTTACGGTGTCTTCTCTAGTACGTTAGTACCTACTTATATCTCGATGTCTTTGTAATTAAAAATAAAATAAGATCATAAAAATTGTGGTGTACTGTAGTCAAGCCCGTCCGAATGTGATTGTAGTGAAGTTGAATTTCGTAGCCATTATTGGTTGTCGAAAGTTGGTACCTAGAACTTTCGACCAATAAAGTTCTAAGGATGAACGTCTATGAGACAGGTCGTGATGCGCACATTAAACAGAGCTACCTACATTTTATTAGGAGTCAGGACTGATACCATTTTTTTGAGTTACAAAAAGGGCCAGCTTCACTAAAATCGCCATGTCGTAAGTAGGTAATGGACACCAGACACGATCCAGTTTACCGTCAAGTTTGCAACACGCTTGAAGCTATGTATGGTAAACCTTAACCTTGACGGAGGTCTTCCAACGCTGCATGTTCCGGCGCGGTCGTCACTTCAGAACCTTTCGGCCTCATCGTCCATCTGTTCTGCGAGCAATGAGCCCTGACCACCGCCATTTAAGTCTGGCGATTCTCGGTAACCTTAATTCTCCTGCGAATATCTTCATACCTAATGCGATCACGCAAGGAAACTCCGAGCTCCCTTTCTCTTTGAGTGACTTCAAGCCTTCTGATGAGGCCCATTGTGAGCGCGACCACGTTTCATAGCCAAGTTATATAATATGAAAAGTAGTGTGTAAACTTCCGATCATATTTCCATTATAAAAGTTGCAGGAACATAAAAGTAGAAACGGATGTAAAAAAGCGCGCGGAACTTCAGCAGTTCTGTTGGATCACTAGTAAACAAGGTTTAATGACATGTTATGATAAATGGAGCAGTACTCACAGGAAACTGGCAAAAAGTATGTGCGTTAGTATTGCCACACATCCTAGAGCCGCAGTAGTTGACCGCGCTGCCGGTGGCGAGCGCTATCACACTGGCTAACACAACGGCTATGCATTGCATTGTAGCACTATAAACGGTTAATTTTGGGCATTTTACATCGTGCCTGTACAATTTTGACAAGTTATGACAGATTGATGTTTGTAGTCTATGGCTAAGATAGAAGAATGGATCAAGGAGATTGAAGGACTAAGGCCGAAAGCTGCGTTACGCGGGCGCCCGCGCGGTCCCATACTAAAGGGCACCCGTCGCGGGCAGCCGCGCCTCGCGTCCTTTTTGCTACGTAATAACACATTAAAGTTCTCCATCGACACAACTACAAGCACACCGCTAAAGTTGAACTAGCGACACTGCACGCACGGGCGCCCGCGCTGGCTCCCTTAACTTAAAAGGCTTAACGCAGCTTTGGCCCTAAGAAGGTTGAGGATTTGAATAGATTCTTCTTTGCGAATATCGGAGTATCCTTTGTGTGAATGCACACGCCTCAGCGGTAGCTCCTATAGATGGTATTATCATCACTTTCCTTACAAAATAGTGTATCAATGAGTGTCACTGATGACCCATTAAAAGTGAGACGGCACAATGCCGGAGGTAGCAGAAACTTGCGTGCGTTAGGCGCAACTTGTGCAGACACGAACATTATTAACATAATATAATGGCGCTGCCATTCTATTATTGGATTGGATATCCACAACATTAGAACCAAAGTCGGCAGTGTCCAAAGACGATTTTACAGGATTAAATAACACTAAAATTCATAATAATATCCATTTAATAAAAATACATTAAACAAAACAAAATTTACAACCAACATCCAAACCTGGGTATATGATCTGTAATATACAAATATAACATAACTTCACCTATATACAGTTTACCTTACATTAAAAAATATTAATTAATTGTGATTACAACAGTGTTCGTTTATTGCTTACCTACGTACTTGTATGTACTTAGCAAATTCACTATGGATAAATATTAAGTTTATTCTCAATCACGAAGAAAGGCCGCGTTTTTACCTGCACGCAAGTTTAATTACATTGCGGGCTAAGACCGAAAGATTTGATTACATTATACCTGGGTAGCTCTAAGTTTGAAAGTGGCGCCAGTGACTGAAAAGTTGAAAGGGAATCGTTTGTCTTGGTATGGTCATGTGAAGAGGAGGAATGAAACGCATGTTACTAAAATAGTTATGAGTTTACATGTGGATGGATGGAGAGGGAGAGAGTGACCAAAGAAAAGATGGATGTATTGTGTGAGAAGTGATATGAAAGAAAAGGGAGTTAGTGATAGCGTGACGAATGACAGGACAGAATGGAAGAAAAAAACCTTTTGCGCCGACCCCAAATAAAACGGGACAAGGGCAAGAAGACGATTATTATGATGAGCTCGAATGTAACCGACAGGGTTACCGACATAGCTCGAAGAATCGTCACACTTAAGTGGCAGTGGGCAGGGCACATTGCTCACAAAACAGATGACCTGGTGACGGTCGCGGGAATCCGATGGATGCTTAATGCACAGGACCGGTCGTTATGGAGACAAAAGGTTCTGGAGTGGCAACCGAGTACCAGAAGACGCAGCGTTGGTAGACCTTCCACAAGATGGAGCGATGAAGTCCACCAGGTGGTGAGAGTCGCGGGAATCCGAGCGACCCGCGAGACGCACAGGACCGATCGCCTTGGAGACACTCGGGGTAGGGTATATCCAGCAGTGGACGTCTTTGGGCTGAAATGATAATGATAGTGGGCCCACAATCTAAAACAATTTGCTTGTGAGCTGGTTGCAGGTAACTTGGTTTTAGGCAGCTGCTTATCGCATATCAAGCACTTGTCTCAATTATCTTAGTCAAGTTTTATACGAGCATAAGATTTTTGCAAAAAATTGCATTGTTTCATGTTTACATAATATGTATAATTCGATGCCTCTTACGTATAAAGTCGTATCATATTTTTTTAAGTTAAATTATATTATTAAAAAAAGAATATTATTATTTCTTATTAAACTACTGTTATTGCAATCTTAAACTGATTATTGATTACTTAACGCAAAAACATCGTTTAAAAATTTTTCACAAATTACTTTTATCATTAACAATTACAAAAATGGCTCTTTTTTTAATTAGATATATACTAGTGCTTGACTGCGATCCCACCTGATGGTAAGCAGCGATGCAATCATTGATAGTGAGGCGCACTAGTTTATTAAGAGCTTATTCACTCTAGCCTTGAAGACACCTAAATTATGAAAAATTTATGGCTCTCCTGAAAAACGCACTTTTTACCTTACGAACTTATACGAAGGAGGCAACGAAAGATTTTCGACGTTTTTCGAGATAATGGAAATTAAAACGTTTAATTTCAATTCCAAATACTAATATTATTATTTGGAATTGAAAGTGATATTATCACAATAAATATAATATTCAAAGCATACGCAAGCGCTCTCAATTATTATTATCATCATAAAAAAAATTGAGAAATCGTCAACTAAAAAGTATTTTTTAGTTTCATCTCAAAATGGCAACCATTTTCTTAGACTAGATGTATATTAATGCAAAAAATACTCTCACCATAGCATATAGTTTTACTTAAAACAAAAATATCTTATTCTCACAACCTGCCACCCAAAATATGAAAGACATAGTGGCGCGCTGAGTGTTGAATTGATCGTAACAAAATAACATTATAAAGGCGAAAATTTGGATGTATTGTCTATGTTAGTTACTCCTAAATGCTCAAACGGCAGAAGGGATTTGGATGAAATTTGGCACATGAGTAAACCATGTACAATTGTACAATGCGTTCCAAATAAGAATAGGATCGATTGACAGGTAGTGACGTCACGTCATACTGTCAAATCGAAGAATTATTATGGTGAGCAAAACAAGAAAATTTTAAAATTTAATTTATTTACGAACTGTGAACGAAAATAGTTTAATCAGAATCCAGTTCTTCAATTTTGCTCATCTCAGAGTTCTTCAATTTTGCCCAATTTCTTGCGATTTGACAGTATGACGTGACGTCACAACATGGCGTCATTCCTATTCTTATTTGGAACGCATTGTACATGATGTGAGAGAGTATGTTCCCTTTGAATAATTATCTCCTTTCACGCGAGCAAAGCCGCTAGCAGAAGCTAGTACATATATCAAAGCAAGGTCTTATAGTAGAGATATAGGAATAAATCTGAAAACAGTAAATTTGTTGTTACGTCACAAAAAAAATACTAGGATTCGGAAAAATCTTCGAGAAAAAACTTTCGGGAACTGAACTATTTACATCGGTAAGTTTGTACGGAACCATAAGTGCGCGAGTCCGACTCGCACTTGCCCAGTTTTTTTCTGTTACTTGACAGTTGCCACCAGATGTAAAAAATTCGTAACTTACTGAATTTTGAATGGATTAAAAAAATCTGTCTATTTACGATATGAAATAAAGCTACTGATTAAAAAAAAAAATTTTTTTTTTTTTAAATAAAAATAAAATATTTTTTTCTTTTAATTTAAAAATTTTTTTTTGGTTTTTGGAAATTGTCCCGAATTATTTTTAGTGTAGTATAAAATATTGTACAAAACAATAAACAGGCAAGTACCAATTGGTTACTTGCCTGCGCAATACGTTTTGGAACAGTTTTGAAATGCCCAACAAGTTTTTTTTTCTCCTCAGCCCGCCACTAAAACGTTGGTGTACAGTATAGGTATATATATTATACAACAGTTAATATGGCCGCTTTTTACAACTCAGCATTCTTATTTATTACGTACATCACTCACAAATGCATTCATTTTAAAAGAAAATAAAAATGTTCTACATTTGTAAGAAATTCATCTGAAGGTAATTTCTCGTACTTAAAAAAAATATTCAATATAAATTAATTTTCTTTTTTTTTTGTAATCAACAATATCAAAGTGTAAGGAAATTTGAGATATTTGTAAGACATAGAAATAAGAATATGATGTTTCTTAAAAATACGGGAATTGCCTTCCGAGATATTTCTAATATGTAACACGATTTAAAAGAGTGTCCATGGAGTTTCTTGCACATTCTTCTCCATAGAGATCTACGCTTTGGAATGAGCAATTAGCATCATTTTTGTGACTGACGAAGAAAGTGCCTGTAAATGGTTTATTTTTAAAATAAATGCTTTGATTTGATTTGAGAACGTAATAATTACAATTTAATAATTTTGTGAGTCAATTAGGATGATGTGCTTTTGTCTTTGGCCGTCGTTTCATCTTCTTCCTTAGGCAGATAGTACATGGAATCTATGAAGTACTTTGTAATATCGGACACTAGGCTCCTGTCCGATATCTCTTGAGCTACGCCGTATATCGCCATCTGTGAATAAAATATTTATTTAGAGAGAGTACATGGTTCCACGGAATAAAGAAAAGTAGGGAAGTGCCCCTCAGATATCGCACGCGTGTCAACATTAAGCACAGCTGTGCAAGAATTAGCTTATTCGCTGTCAGATACTTGTCGCGATTGGTTGTATCAAAAAAACCCGAATAATTACAAATTATGCCTTATTGTGCGGTTTTGACTTGCAAAAACCAAAGCAGAAAAAAAAATGTATCTTGTGGAGGTGTATCGTATCATCGGTAAGTACTAAACTTTGTTAATTTTTAATATATTTGATTTTAATCACAATTCCACATTTTATTACTTCAATGCAAACTATAAACAACCTTATATTCATTGAAACAAAGTCTAAATTCACTTGGTCGTCATCTAGAAAATCGTAACATAAATTCTAGTAACTTCGACGCTACTCAATTAGGGATGGGACACATCCGTGAAGTAGGTTGGTATCGATAATTTTTATTTATTTCTAACTCTTCATTTCATGGCTGGCACCATCATCCAAAATTTGTGTCGGATGGTTCACGTGTATAATTTATAAATATTTAACCAAGATTGCACAGAAATCTCGAGGTTGTAACAACACGTAACCTGCATCCATCCGAAGTAAGTGCGGTTTGCTAATCACTGTCTTTTACTTCTTCACGTTCGAAAGGCTGAACGGATTTCAATAAAACTTGGTACATGGGTAGACCACATCACGAAAGTATGTTCCCTCGGGATAACTTTCTACTTACAGGCGGGTGAAGTCGCTGGCAGCAGATAATAGTTAATGAAAATAATTACATAATATTAATCGTTCACGATTCGTAAATAAATTAAATTGTACAAATTTCTTGTTTTGCTCACCCTACCCAATTTCTTCGATTTGACAGTATGACGTGACGTCACAAAATGGCAATCGATCTATTCTTATTTGGAACGCATTGTACTTGATTATATGAAAATAAGATTACCCCTAGCCTTACATAAAAACATACCTCTTTAACATTGATATTTTAAAGATCAACCTTTTCCATTAGTAAGCATTTGTATGATGTTAAATAATTATTACATTGCTCACCCGAATAAATTACGTAACATCAATATTTAAATATCGATATATATCTACATCTCTAATTGAGTAGCAAATGAGATTACATGTCCATGGGAATATGACATCTATTTCAAAGGCACTAGCGTTCAGAATAGCATGAATTGTTTTCGGCGCCATCTAGCGTTGAGTAGCTGAACTCGTTGTAAATTTGTCTATTTAAAGTTTTTGGACGAAAAACGTCTTTATTGTTTGTGTCATGTCAAATAATAACAACTTTCACTCGTTGTAATAAGACTTAATTTTTGAAAGCAATAAGAAGATGATTTGTAAAAGTTCCGTTTGTAATTTGTAGCCAATCAAATCACTGTTTTTTATGTGTGTAATGGACAATTTTATATGCAAATGTGTGAGTTTGACGACACTGGTTCCCGTGCTTAACCAGTGTAGGGGCACTTCTATGTACTTTTTTGTTCTGTGCATGGTTCAGTCCGTCAGGTGGTCCGTGGAGGACACATTTCATACTGTGACTTCTACGTGCCTAGCAATGCATTTAAGGAAAAAATCGGTACAATGCGTTCCAAATAAGAAGAGGATCGATTGCCATGTTGTGACGTCACGTCATACTGTCAAATCAAAGAATTATTATAGTAAGCAAAACAAGAAATTTTTATAATTTATTTACGAACTGTGAACGAAAATAGTTTAATCAGAATCCAGTTCTTCAATTCTGCTCATCTCTGAGTTCTTCAATTTTGCCCAATTTCTTGCGATTTGACAGTATGACGTGACGTCACAACATGGCAATCAATCCTATTCTTATTTGGAACGCATTGTACGTTGCATTCTGTACTTTTCACAAGTTTAATCATAAAGAAATACTACTCAAAAAAAAATTATTAAAAATTGTTCGCGGCAAAGGTGGTGTGACGATCTGCAGGCCTAGCCAAGTTACGACCGTTTCGTTTCGAATCTCTTTCTACAGTCAGTAACGCTTCCGATGCCTTTCTTCGGACCACGTGACTTAACGTTGAGATGATGTCATTCCCATACATTTGAAGTTTTCTACTAGCGTTAACGATTGTAGATTATCAACTTGGCTAAGTCCTCTGCCCCCCTAGCCAAGTTACGATCGTTTTGTTTGCGCCGAAGGCCTCGAGTAGGCCACGCCTCCGATTCCTTTGTTCTGACCACGTTACAGAGCATTGAGATGACGTCAGAACAAAGGAATCGGAGACGTGGCCTACTCGAGGCATTCGACGCAAACGTAACGATCGTAACTTGGCTAGGAGGGCTGATCATGTTTGCTGGTACAGAAAGGTTTGGAAGGAGAAAGGGTAGTCCTTTGCCCAACAGTGGGACATACAATAGGCTATGAACAAAATTGAACCTTATTATTAAAACAATATGTTTTCAACTTCAAATACCCTCTTTTTAAATTAGGTATTTTTATGATTAAGCTTGCGTTTTGTTTTTTTTACTTTGTGTTTATCATCGTTGTGCTGTATCTGTCCCGAATAAAAGATTTTGTATAATTTGTCTTTAACAGTCGTTACGGGTACCAGCTGCAGTCGATTAGACTGAAAGCCGTCTTAAACATTGTTGGGCGGGCTTGCGGACGGCGAGCAATGGGTAGCTCGCCGTCCACGCGCGCTTCAAGAAGATGTCAGCAAACCGTAGGGGCCCAGCAAGGTCGAAGCCTACTGGGGCCAAGGGTTTATTTCTGAAAGGAAAACTCGGCCCTGGTATGAAAGGCAACGAAGGAACAGGAGTGGGTTTTTAGTCAGTAAAAGTCTGACACACCGTCTCGCTCCAACCAAGAGCAGGGGATGTCATTGGATGATTTTCCCACCTAAAAAAAATGATTACATGGGAAGTATAGCTTACCTTGCCCTCTACTGGAGCACTGCAGTCCTTCAGACAAGTGTTGGCCGCGTCCCGCACGTCCGCCAGGAACCGCTCGGCCACGCCCGCCTGCGTGTGCGCGTGCGTCACGCAGATGTGGATTCTAAACATAATATACATTACATATTAACACACATCATAAAGTTTGCATTCACTTGGATAACTTGCTATATTTTATGTATAACTTATTTTTTTTTTTTATTGTTGATAGACTTGCATTTAACCACGCGTTGGTAAGGGATGATGTGGCCGACGATGGAACGCGCTTACCTAGAAGTAACCTATAGAAATATGGAAACACAGACTCCGGCAGGGAATTCCACACCTTAGCTGTACCCATAATGAATATGTTCCCAAAACGCTAAGATAAACCATTTTTTTAAAAGAGTAACCATGGAATTACTTGTCTTGGTTCTTCTCCATAGGAAACGACCAATTTGGAACCGTGCACTAGCTTCTGACGTTTTATAAGTACCCATGTAGGCATAGGCCTACATGTAAAAAAAAAAATGAATTTTGAAATTTTGTTTTGTACGTGGTGGATGTCCACTGTGTCGATGGCGCAACGCCGAATAAATTTAATTTAAAAAATATCTTGTTTTGTTCACCCTACCTGATTTGATTTGAAAGCTATGACGTCACAACATGGCGCTCAGTCGATCCTATTCTTATTTGAATCATATAGTATTTATTATATTTCCTTCTACTTACCCTGACGGGAACTGCAAAGCGTTCAGACTCCAGCCCTTCTTGTGCAGATGCTCAGCCATCTTGAAGATGTCGAACTGTTTGGAGCCGAACGCGATCACTGATGTCGCCGGCTTGCCGAAAACGAATAAACCTGGGATTTTGCGAACCCTGGAAAATATAAGTACCATTATTTAAAACTGTGAAAGTTATATAAATCGTATATCAAGTTTGTAGATTGAGGTAAATACTCTCAAAGGCTTACTTTTAAAGATAATCCTTTGAGGATATTTCGACTAGCATACTCTTTACTTAAAAAAGATGACGCAAGGGCCTGGCCACATTATTACGGCGCTGCATCGTTAACGTGAACCGGTGCGATGACTGACAGCGGTACGTTGCCGCGCCGAGCAGATAACCGTGGCGATGCACGACACCGGCATGTTGCCGCACTGTGCAGATTAACGGTGCGATGCCTGACTGCGGTACGTTGCCGAATCGTGCAGATTTACGGTGCCGAAATGTATTGAACGGATGCACGCTACGGTGCCGCATCGTTTAAATGCACAACAATAAACGTCCTTTTGTTCAAGACTGATCGCGAATTATTTGACGACGCAGCAGTAGGACAAAACGGTGTCGTGGCACAACGCGGCAGCGTACCGTGCATCAGCTCAACACAGCTCGGCACCGTATAAATCTGCACGATGCGGCAACGTACCGTACAGCCGACACCGTGGTAATGTGGCCAGGCTCTTAATGAATGCCACCGATGCTGTAATTAACGTCACCTACTGGCTATTATAAATTTAAGAAGTTTACCATTGGACTCGAAAAGAAGAAGTTGGTATTCTTACTCATTCTCAATATATCTGGCGGTCTTGATAACCTCGTCGGTCATCTGCACGTATCGCTTCTTGCCGACGAACATCATGGTCGCCCAGCACGCCGCTATCAGACCACCCGCGCGGCTGCCTGAGAATTAATACAAACCTTGTTTGGAAAGTGATCTAATACAAATTAGAATACGGTTCAATTTTGAATGACGAGTTTGGTCTGAACAAGTATAATCAATATGGCTGTAGCCTTTTCCTAACTATCCCAGACCCTACGGTCAGCTTTCAGTCTAATCGGGATGCAAATCTGAATATCAGTATTGATGATCCCTCTTGGGCGGAGCGGGAGATAGTGTCAGACTTTTACTGACTAAAAACCCACTCCTATTCCTTCGTTGCCTTCGTCCCAGAGCCCCGAGTTACGTTTTCACACTACCCGTGGCCCCAGTAGGCTTCGACACTGCTGGGCCCCTACGATTTGCTGACATCTCCCTGAGGCATGGAACAATACGCGCCGTCGATGACTTGAGCTCGGTCCGGACGGTTACCGGACGGTCGGACGGTGGGCTATCCATTGCTCGCCGTCCGCAAGCGCGCGCCTACCGTGGCCGGAAATCGCGGCGGTTGGGGCGTGAGGACCGTTGCCTCACGCGATCGGCCGCCTCCTTTGCTAGCATTACTGCTTCGCAGGAGGCGACCGCCTGCCACTCCTCCTCGCTCCGGACCATGGCCTGTACGCGCGGCCCGGCGCGAGAGATCGCCGCCGCGTCACGCCCCCACGAGGACACGGCAATGCTCTCCCCAAGCGGGGCACACCTCCACCGTGTGCTCCACCGTGTCCTCCGGGCGGTCCACACAGTGGCAACACCTGGGCGTCGCTTCCGCACGAATCCGGTGCATCGGGTAATATGATACCTAATGATAAGACTATTTGTCACTTTTGGGCTTCCGATTAAAGAAAAATAAATAATTAAACCAGAGAATTCCACAAGAACTTATCCCGTTGAGGTCGAGCAGGTCATTGTGTGCCTAGACCTTCATGATTCTAACTATAGTGCTTAAGTATAGCTGTACATTTAAGCATAGCTATACTACACGAACAGTCATAATTAGGTGGATTTTTATTACCCGACTGCAAGAAGGGTTAAAAAACAAGTTCAGTCCAGTAGCGTAGAAACTAATTTAATTAAAACAAAACTGCAACAGTCGGGACCCATTAAAATAATCTAGAATAAAATCATTCCATATAATATGGGTCCCGACTGTTGCAGTTTTGTTTTAATTAAATTGGTTTCTGCGCTACTGGACTGAACTTGTTTTTTTTTTCTTTTAAATTTTTATTAAAGTTATTTATTTCGCAATTGGGTTTTATTGTCTTTTAGATTTATTTTTATAATTTGACTCAGTTCAATAAAGTGGAATGTCTAATTTTAATAAAACCATTTCCTTGACTTAATAACGTTCCCATACATTAAAAACTGGGAACGCCATAACGATGGCGATAAGTCCCTTCTTTGAGGAGTGGCGTGAGAGGAGTTACGGCGTCCTCATCGTCCGCATGACGCAGGTCCTCACCAGACATAGTAAGTTCGGGAGGCGGTCGCCTCCTGTGAAGCAGTAATGCTAGCGAAGGAAGCGCCCGCATGCTTGAGGGAACGGACATCCTCACGTCTCAACCGCTGGGGCGCCGACCCTGACTTCCAGCCACAATAGGCGTGGGCTTGCGTACGACGAGCAATGGGTAGCTCGCCGTCCGGTAACCGTCTGGATCGAGCCCAAATCGTCGACGGCGCGTAGTGTTCCACGCTCGCTTCAAAGAGATGTCAGCAAAACCATAGGGGCCCAGCAGGACCGAAGCCTACTGGGGCCATGGGTTGCCTTCTGAAGGGAAACCCGTAGTCCTAGAACGCAAACGGCAAAGGACAACTGAAGGAATATAGGTGTGGTTTTAGTCAGTATAAGTCTCACTCCGCCCTAGTAAGGGAAAATTCATTAAACAATTAACCACCTTAAAAAAAAAACTAAAATCGACGCATTCTGTACTTTTGTTCTCTGTACTGTTGTTTTCTTTTTTACTTTGTGTTTGTAACCGTTGTGTTGTGTCTGTCCAGAATAAAAGTATTTCTATTCTATTCTATTCTTAAAATCAAAATAACCTAAAAATATTGAGTACAGCGCCATCTAGCGAGAACATGGCTACTCGTACTCGCAGCTTTCACCTTGACCCACATAATACTTCATATGATCTGTTTACTTCCTCTTCCAACTATAATCCACGTTATTACTAAATGTCAACAGTGTACGTTTACACAATGCACACTTACACTCGAGCGCATCCGAAACATAACACTGTGACATTGACCTAGTGATATAGGGCTATACTCAAGTTTCGAAACGTGACTTTGGTCACTATGTTTTGGAGTTTGATTTCCGCACTTAGTCCATGATGGACCATTGTGCGTCATGGCGGCAATCATTCAGAGGGCATTGCAGCCAGCCCACCTCTTTCCAAAATAGGATCAGAAAAGTATTCATCAAAATCATCAAATAACTCCTCCTGTTTTAGGTGGAGCGCGATGGACTGTCGGAGATTTACAGACTAAGGGCCAACGCTGCTTTAAGCGGGCGCCCGTCGCGAGACTATGCGCGTGTGTCGTGTGCGGCGGTCCCCGTAGCGGAAACCGGATTATTACCTGCGCAGTGTCGCTAGTTCAACTTTAACGATATGCATGTAGTTGTGTCGATAGAGAACTTTAATGTATTATTACGTAGCAAAAAGGGGCGCGGGCTGCCAGCGATGGGTGCCCGCGCGGCGAACCACGACGGAGCATTTTTGTATGCGACCGCGTGAGCGCACGCTTAACGTAGCATCGGCCCTAAAAAAGGATTACCGCGACCCTCATCAGGTCTTCGGTCCACCTTGTGGGAGGCCTACCAAAGCTGCGTCTACCTGTACAGGATCGCCACTCCGAAACCTTTCGGCTCCATCGACTATTTGTTTTGCGAGCAATGTGCCCTACCCACTCCTTGGTTTTCCTGCTCCTGCGGATACCTTCATTTTTGATTCGATCACGCCAGGAAACTCCATTGCCCTTTGGGTGACTTTAAGTTTTCCGATGAGCATAAGATGATGCATTGTGAATGACCACGTTTCAGAGCCGTATGTCATCACCGGCAACACGCACTAGTCATAGACTTTTGTCTTGAGACACTGTGGTATGTCGGACGAGAAGATAGCGAATATTGTGTAAATTGGAATCAGCTAAAAATTATGCATTAATATATAAGTATGTTCATCAGAAAACATCATCAGGAAAACATCGTGAGGAAACCGGCATGTCCTAGAACCAAAAATTCGAAGACATGTGACATCCACCAACCCGCACTGGGCCCGCGTGGTGGATTACGGCCCATTCCCTCTCCTAGAGAGAGGAGGCCTGAGTCCCAGCAGTGGGAACATTAAAAGGCTGAATATGTATGTATGTATATGTATGTTCATCAGTATCATCACACCTATCATACACACACCCTCATACACATACACACACACCGTCACACACAGATACGCATACCCAAACCCACACTGCTATGATTGCAACCAACCATGTAGTCATCTGTAATTCATATGTAATTTTTCTAAGCATACCTATGTGAATAATTATTTCTGGAGGAACTGACTCCCAAGTCACAGGCAATAAGCCTAGTTTGGGAGCCAGGGAACCTGTTACTGTGTACCTACAATGTATGTAATGAATAAAGTAATTATTATATTATTATTATCAGTTGTCTAGTACTCATAGCACAAGCTCTGCTTAGTTTCGGACTAGATGGCGTTGTGTGTTAGTTATAGAATAATATTATCATCATTTATTATTATTATTATTTTAGCGTCCGTTAAATACATACCATTAACAGTGGGCGACCCGTACACACCGCCGGGCCACTCCGTCGTGACAGTGTACTGGTGATGTCTGTATTCCTGCTTCCTGTACAAGACTACTGATGTGCCTTTAGGTGCGAAGCCGTACTGAAAATGAAATGAAGAGAATATAACTATCGATCGCCCGTGCTTCGCACTGGTCTTACTAATCTTTGAAATTCGCGGCCTATTCTCAACTATAATATGCATCTAAAGCCTGGTTTTCACAGGCCCAGTTTCTGATCACCCAGTAGTCAGTTTTCAATTTTTTAATCTGGAAGTATGCTCCCTTGGGATAATCGTCGAATTTGATGCGGGTGAAGCCACTGGCAGAAGCTAGTAGTTCATGTATTAAATTGAAATCTTATTCTTATCTCATTTTATGATACATACATAAAATGAGATAAGAGGAATTCGGAATATATAAGTATGTTTATCAGTTGTCTAGTACTCATAGCACAAGCTCTGCTTAGTTTGGGACTAGATGGCGTTGTATGAAAGTTGTGGAATATTATTATTATCATTCTTAACTAATATACTGAACATGCTGCCCATGAAACATTAAAAAAATCATTTCCACACATTGTCTGTGTACATTATATAGATTTGTTTATGTCAAAAATCCGTTGAGTTAACATATGATTATGTACTGATATCAGCATACCAATCTGGCTAGTAGAGCGATAAGACCGAGATTATGACTATTATACCTGTTTAGGTGAACATAAATAGCATTGTATCTAGGAGGATAAATATGTTATTTATCTATGCCCTATGCTAGCCCTCTCCCCATCAATGGTACAAGTTTCTTATTGAATCAGTATGAAGTAAAATGGCAGTAACATTTTACCCGCAACACAAAAATATGTACTACAACATGTTGTGCAACTTTTAAATTTTGTTAAATTCTTATCAGCCTGTTGTGTAACACTGCTGGCCCTCCATTCTTCCACTTTTCTCTGTCCTTAGCTTCTTCTGACTAATCTTTTAGGTAGGGAGGCGCTCTCCTTCTGGGCCTACCACATCGCCGGTTCCAGTTGTTCGAGATCCAGTCAGTAGTCGTCTTCGACTATTTTTGTTGTGACATGCGACAGACATGACCTGCCCTGTTCCATTTTAGTTTGGTGGCTGAGTTGCCTACATCTAGGATTTGTGTTTTGGAACGAAGTAGTACCTAATACTAGTGTTCCGTATGCGGTCTGTGATTTCGACTCCCGAGAATACTTCGTTTCATTGCTCGCTGGCAGACCCAGAGTGCGGACTTTCGGCGATTCGTTAATCATAACGTTTTCTGATGTTTTGAATCACAAACATTTTTTTAAATTCACAAAATCATACAGAATTTATGGATATAAAAACCATTACAATACGTAACTAGGCTGATCAAGTCAGGGTCAGTAAGGTCTAGTTGGTGATTCAAGCACTGAAACTTTTCTTAAATGCACTTATTATCTGGTTAAGACACACTAGAAGCTATTAACTGGTTGTGTGTGTTTCAAACAGTTTGGAGAAATTTAGTCTGTCCAACCAGGTCCAACGGATTTTTAAAGCAGTTCTGTGTGAGACTTTCACAACACTACGGGAGCCTGTTCCATGCTGTTACGACTTCAATTCAAAGGCTTCCTGGATGCTTTTTCCCATAGCTTGAGGGAATATCCTCGTAAGTGTTCATTTGGTATTCAGTGTGTAAAGATCTTGAAGGCTTGGCACATCGAGGTATTCCGTGAGTATTTTATAAGGTAAGGTTAAGTTCCGTTAGGCGCTCTTCTAAGGTAGAGTTCAAATGGAAATTAGGTTTTTCTAAGAAATTAGCTATCTCAATAATTAAATATTACGAGATACACTACTGCTTGACCACTATCTCACCTGATGGAAAGCGATGATGTGGTCAACGATGGTCAACTAGAAGTACAAGTTAACTTATTAAATCTATTCACAGCAACTTACCTTATGCGTATCAGCAGATATACTGGCCACTCCGGGCAGCCGGAAGTCGAACACCGGCACGTGGTGGCCGGCGTCGGGCATGAAGGCCGCCACGAAGCCGCCCAGGCACGCGTCCACGTGCAGAGGCACGTCGTACTCCACGGCCACGTCTGACAGCGCGATGATGTCGTCCATGGTGCCGTACGGGTAGTTGGGGGCTGAGCCCACGATCTAAAATGGAAAAAGGAATTAAATTAAAGTTATTGTTTGATAACTGTAATAATAAGTTCTTGACTTCTTACATTGTTTTTTTTTAATTGTTGATAGGTTCGCGCTTAGGTATCGCTTCCTGATGGAAAGCGAGGATCGGTCAACGATGGAGCGCACTTACTTACCTAGAAGTAACCTAATCACTCTTGACTTATATGTAGATCCCCAGGTTGTAGCCATTAGGAAACACAGACTCCGGCAGGGAATTCAACTCCTTAGCTGTACGCACAATGAATGTGTTCCTAAAACGCTTAATGCGTATAGGTGGGATGTCGCCGTACGCCTGGTGGTCCGATGATGGTACGGGCTAGGCGGAATTACTTAGGCTATGCAATTCCGACGCACACTCCCCGAAATGCAACTGGTAAAAAATCGACAGGATGGACAGGAGGTCGTCCGATCTCCAGATGAGCCTCATTCTGGGGCGGCATACTATAGTTGACCAGCAACTCTTTTGAGGTCATCTTCCCAACGTTTTTTTTTTTATTTATTAGATTGATATTTTTTTTATTGTGAGCTCTAATTGACAGAACTATTACTAAAAGTAATTAGGAACTATAGAACTCGTCTTTGTGCACATAAAGCACTTTTAAAATTTTGCTTTTGGAAAAAATGATCCGCTACCGGAAGTTAGCAGATCATATTTTCATTTGATATTTTTTCCAGGAAAAACACCAGAACTTATTCTAAAAAGTATCAGGAACTCCAGAACTATGGCGAATGCGAGTAGAACTCTCATTTTTTTTATGCTCTGCTGGAAAATGATCTGCTAAGTTCACGGCCATTCTTTGGGATACCAATCTGATATTATTTTAGTACATTTCTCATTTTTCTCTCAGCATATTATGTCCTGTCCATTTCCTATATTTTAAGCCTTTAACCGCTTGCGTCGGATTGGTCCAACGAGCGTTTTCGTATCCTATTCGCCAGGGTCGTGTTTGCGACCCCACTCCATCTCGTTTAGCTCTTCAATCTCCATAGGTGACAGAAGAGCTCACAAGATGGAATATTTGGTCGTGGATGTGCGACCCTGGCAGTATAAACGAGACAGTGTTTGTCGTATATATTCGGCGTAGGCGATTAATCCCGAAGAATCGCCAAACTTAAGTGGCAGTGGGCAGGGCACATTGCTCGCAGAACAGATGGTCGATGGGGACGAAAGGTTCTGGAATGGCGACCACGTACCGGAAGATGCAGCGTTTGAAGGCCTCCCACAAGGTGGACCGATGACCTGGTGAGGGTCGTGGGAATCCGATGGATGCGAGACGCACAGGACCGGTCATTGTGGCAACATTTGGGGGAGGCCTATGTCCAACAGTGGACGTCTTTCGGCTGAAATGATGATGATGATGATGATGAGGCGATTAATCCCTCGAGTGCCGATTGTACATACGTCTGTACAACTTGAGTGACCTTGAAAAACGCTTAATTGTCGTTTTGTACACGTCGGGTGTACGAAATTTATTCGGGCGAAAATGTTGGTCTTATGATCTTCATTTTTCCTAGAAAAATCTTTCTTTTTTGCGATTTTACGTAAAAACGCGCAATTAGGTAATAATAATACCCCTTGACGCGCGAGGGGAAGGTTAAACTTAGCAGAAAATAACACTAAAAAAACAGAAAAAACACCAAATTAAACTTACCAAACAAGTCCTCCTTCCAATAGCCTTCTTAACCTTCTCAACATCCACAGTCATTGTGTCCTGATTCACAGGTATCGTCTTAACAGACAGACCAAGGTACTGAGCTGCCTTATCAAACGCTGAGTGAACGGTTGAAGGCACTATGATTTGAGGGTTGGATATGCCCTTGCTGTAGGCTAGGTCCCGGAATGCTTTGCAGGCCATTATGATTGATTCTGTGCCACCTGTTGTTACCTGGAAAAGGAATTTATATTATTAAAGTGAATACGTGTGGGTTACAGCCCACGAACTTTCTTAAGTTTTTTCATTTCACAGGTACAGTCAGGGATCAAAAGTGCAGTTGCACTCTACCAATGCTAAAGTGTCTAAAATTTCTTTGTTGTAGAAGTTCAATAGTCCACTACTAGTTTATTCAATACTTTAGATTCTATGCTACCAATTAAATCAGTCATGAACCATTGACTCTCTTTTACAATGAAATTTTAGACATTTTAGCATTGGTAACGTGGAACTGCACTTTCGACCCCTGACTGTACATACAAGTTACAAATCTGATAGTGTGTGTCATGATAGCTAGTGGTCAAGGCGCCCGCCTCTCATGAATGAGGTTGTGGGTTAACATAACAGGTTCTCAATTTGTTTTTATAAAAAAATAACTCTGGGGCCGTTCAAGTATTACAGATTTTTTGCAAAAATTAACTCCCCCCTCCCCCTGGTCAGCAAAGGAAAGCAAGCTCTCACCCCCCCCCCCTCCATGCTTACGTAAACATTGGTACAAGCATTTGTCAATGTGTTGGTTTCGTTATTAGTTTATGAGCAGTAGTTGTAAGTCTAGAAATAAGGAATAGGCTTGAAATAAAGGAAAAAAACAAACTTCATTTAAAATTTTGAAATATTAATTTAAATTAACAGGCCTCAGTTCATGATACACGAATCCATGACTCCAAATCTTCAATGACATTGGATGTTTGCGGTTCAGTAATGTATGTCGTGTCTACACATTTTGCGACTTTGGAACATCGGACTCTTAAAAAACTAAAAAAAATATATACTGCTGACGTAATTACCATCTAGACCCCCCCATCCCCCATGTCATCAAAAATATGCAAAGCAAAAACCCCCCACCCCCCTGTAGTGCTTACGTAATACAATGCGTTCCAAATAAGAATAGGATCGATTGCCATGTTGTGACGTCACGTCATACTGTCAAATCGAAGAAATTGGGTGAGCAAAACGAAAAAAAAAAATTAATTTAATTTATTTACGAATCGTGAACGAAAAATGTTTAATCAGAATTATCCAGTTCTTCAATTTTGCTAATTTCTGCGTCACTGTGTGAAGTGTCTGAGTAGTGGCAAATGGAAGAAGAAGGCGAGTTGTTCCTAACAATGAAAATAAGTGCGGACTATTATTATTATTGCACCAGAAGCAGGGGTCAATTATCGACGGTCTCAAGAACGCTCACCAAATCTTCCAAGACGACTCATGTTATGGGCCCGACAGTTTATAATCAGCTGCCTGTAGCTATTTCTGGTGCCCCAACTATAGGGAGCTTCAAAGCTCGTTTGAAAAAATGGCTTATCGAGCAAGCTTTTTATTCTTTTGACGAATTTATGATTTAATTTAATTTAACTTTGACGCGAATGTTAATTTGAATGAAAATTATTTTGACTTTTATTTTAATTTGTAATTTGACTTCGATTATTATTATTTTATTTTTATTTCTTGTATTTTCTTTTATTTGTTTGACATTTTTTTATTATTTGACATTGTTATGTACATAATCATTTATTTTCATATTTTATGTAATATTCTATAAATGACTTGTAAGAATCCCTTACCAATAAATTACTATGACTATGACTATGACTAAGAAAGAAAATAGTTTTTTTTTTTTAATAAATATGACTTAAAACAATATATTCAGCTAATTTATATTAAACAATAACGTTTTTACTTTACCTAGATTTAACCAAGACTTAGTAATACAAAGCAAAAAAAACCCTTTATTGATAAGCAAATAAGTTTTCTTTGCAAACTGTACTTTTCACTCAACATTTCACAGATCGAGGTTATTGACTTTCTTATTCTTATTTGGAAAGCATAGTACTTGAATGGCCCCTCTAACCAGAAATCAAAAACGTAAATTATTAATCAAGTCAGAAACCTTTCAAATCAGGTGGAAGGAGAACCGTCAAAACAGTATAAGGATTCATTTATTGAAATGTGACGTCACCGAAATTAGGTTACGTGTGTTCAAATAAGATAGCGAGATATTCCCACCACGCCCCTACTCTTCCTCACACCAATATTTGGAATGCTAATTGCTGCTGCATTAATATCCAAAGTAATGCGCCTGGCTGGGTTTGAACCCGCGACCTACAAATCGTAAGTCGGGACCGTTACCACTCGGTCACCACTGCTCTACTTTTTTTTTTCTACTACCCGACTTACGAGTTGTAGGTCGTGGGTTTTAAGCCCAGCCAGGCGCATTACTTTGTGTAATTTATTTCATCACCACTGCTCTCAAAACGGTGAAGGAAAACATCGTGAGGAAACCGGCATGTCCTAGAACCAAAAATTCGAAGACATGTGCAATCCACCAACCGGCACTGGGCCCGCGTGGTGGATTACGGCCCATTCCCTCTCCTAGAGAGGAGGCCTGAGTCCCAACAGTGGGAACATTATAAGGCCGACTATGCTATGCTATGCTAATATCCAATTTTGATGCTGTTTTCAGAAAAAGATTTATTTTCAGTGTTAATTTTTGTTTATTATAAAATGTTGCACAAAAATAAGCACAGGCTAATATCCAGTTATGCTAACAACCGTATAGAAAAACATTCAAAGAAACTGCTTGCCTACGTCATACATAGTAATTTACATATTTAATGCTTTGAGCTCGTTGCTTTGAGCAAACAAGTGTTTATAGTTGCCTTTAGTGGAACAGTTATCTCTGTTATCGTCTCGGATAATCATAATTTGTTCCCAAGGTCATTAAAAATATTTGAGTAGGTACATTATCTTTAGTGCAGCGACTTTAACCCCTGAGTTTGTTTCGGTGTTTCTTCTCAGTGTAGTCAGCTAGGAAACACCGGCCTCATCTAGTATAAACGACCAAAAAATAATGTGTAAAAGTATTTTTTTAAACCTATTTGTAAAATATATTTATCTATTATTTATCATTTAACATAAGTCCAGTAATTTCATGAATAAATTCTCAAGTTGACCATCATAAAATCTTTGGCAAACTTAGCATATAAATAATCCCTTAGTAACGGACGCCTTCAATTTTAGTTTTTTTTTTTTTTTACTTTTTAATTGCCTACGTTGGATAACGTCGGACACTACCAAATATTCTATCTCGTCAGCTCTTCTGTCACCTATGGGAATTAAAGATCTAAACGAGATGGAGTACCCAGTCACAAACACACGACCCTGGTGAATAGGACACGGGTTCCGGATTTCTGGAGGGTCTCCTTGTCGGACCAATCCGACGCAGCGGTTAAATATACATAGGTCCAGTAATTTAATGAATAAATTCTCGTGTTGACCATCATAATTCATCCTTAGCAAACTTAGAATATAAATACTTCCTTAGTATCGAACTCTTTATTTTAGTTTTTTTTTTTTAATCATGTCTGCAACATAGATGTGTGCAAACAAAGCATCTGTGTTCAACAGAATGAACCACTCTATTGGCTGTACTATTGAACTGAAATTAAAAAAGAAAGGTAGCTAGAAGTCAATTGTCGTGTCAAGTTATTTTATTACGTTTTTCTGACCAGTACAATACTGTGAACCTAAACCACCCAAGGAAGGATCCACTCACACAAAACAAATAATCACCTGCCGTTCAGTAGTTCAATGACACCCAGGTACAGAAGAAATATAATATACAAAGATGTCGTTTTGTATGCTGAAGGTCAGTTCACTGTCAAATTTAAAGATAATGGTATTTATGGGTGTTAAAAATCTATGTAGGTATAGTATTATACATTTAAGGCGCTGTCTCCACGAGCGAGAGAATCGCGGCGATATTATCGTCGTACCACGTATTTCTATACACTCTCTATGGAACCGTCTCCACACGGCGATATTATCGCCGCGATGCGACGAGTGGCAACGAGCGCGCGAAACGTCATTACATCGTCGCTAGCCCGCCGCGACTAGCAGCGGGCCCGCCGCGCGCTCGCGCAGCGGACCCGGCGCTCTCGCGACGACTCTCTCGTCTGGCACGTAACTGAATTCTTTCTTTCGCAACGCGTCGTCAAGGAAACGCGGCGATACCGTTACGAGTCGCCGCGGAAACGCTGCGATTCCGTTACGACTCGCGACGATACGCGGCGGAATTATCGCTTGTTCGTGGAGATTATCCGACGATATAAGGGCGGACTCGTCGCGATTCTCTCGCTCGTGGAGACAGCCCCTAAGCGATCAAATCTCTCTCTGTCTATTGATGAAAACCGGTAACTAATTTAGAAAAAGCTAATAATTTATGAAGGTGGGAAGGACTGTATTCACGCAAGCGGCAACTAGTATGATTTTTTTTTTTTTTTAATTGTTATAAACTAGTGCTTGACTGCGATCCCATCTGATGGTAAGTAGTAATGCAATCGTTGATGGTGAGGCGCACTAATTTATTAAGAGCCTATTCACTCTAGCCTTGAAGACACCTAAATTATGACGGGAAGACCGCAGCAGGCAAGTTGTTCCAGTCCTTCGATGATATAATACCAACCTTACACTTGAAATAAAATTAGTTTTTGTCTCGACGCTTTATAATGTTAACTCACGCTCGAACTTGGTATGACGGATTTGGTCCGTCCGTACCTACGTCGCGCCTGACTCAGTCGAACTTTCTCCACTATTAACCCAACCACCAACTGCAGCCAGAGGCGTAGTGTGGACTAATTTAGATGTTGGTGAAGGTACATCAACGAGGCCTTTTTCTATCATAAATTCGAAAACGAGACAGCGACTGTCGCAACACAGAGTTCGACCACATCGTCGTTTACTGTTAGGTAAAATAGTGGTCAAACGCGAGTCTATCAATTATAAAAAAAAAACCTCGTTCTTAAAGAGCTAGTGCGAAGCCCTTTTGGGTGCGAAGCCGTGGGCGAGTGCCCACTTCGCGCTCTACTTTAGCTACGCTACTGACTGCAGCGATGTTCAGATTAGCAGTGCCATAACTAGGGCGCTGCTAGCGATGCCAGGGCACAGAGCACAGTCCCTGGAGGGACGTAAATTTTTTATTTATAGTCCTGTTTGATTGTATTGTACTTATTTCTAAATGCGCGTTATAGAAGCTCGCACCGGGAGTACAAAAGGCACTATACTATACATGGCACTATAGAGTAGGGATATTATTATACAGCAAAGCAAGATACGCAATGAGCGCTATTTTTTATTAGCTCTCAGGTTATACTTAAAGGCCCGCCAGTTTCGAACTTAATTTGTTAAAACCTGCGATAAATTATGAACATAAAATCTAAAACTCACAGTCCCACAGCAATCGTCATCTCCATGAAACAGGTTGATGGCCATCCTCACAACTTCTGCCTCCATCTTGTTAATGCCAGGGAACACATCTGCATGTAAGGGGTTCGTGTAGGCTGTGAGGCTGTACGCGTCGCAGGCCACTTGGCTGATTTCCTTGGACACGTGGTATACTGCGCCTGATACTGCACCACCTTGCCAGTCATATGAACCTGGGTACAGATAGACAAAGAAGATTGTAGAAGAATGTGCGTAAAAAATAAATGAAAAACCAGCCAAGTGCGAGTCGCGCACGAAGAGTTCCGTACCGTCAGCGGAGTCTTAGTAATAGGGTCCCGTTTTACCCTTTAGCTATGGAACCCTAAAAAGTGTTCAATTTGGATAGAATTTGTAATTACACTATACACTGTGTCTCGAATATGTACCATGGATCCAGCACATGTTTCTGCAGTGGTGGAAATTTTCGTCGGTGTTTTTCTATTTGTTTTTTTTTTTCTTTACTTTTATTGTTTTATAAACTGTATAAAATCGTTATCCTAATCAACCACAATGATATTTTTAATTAACAATTGTTTTGCCTTTTTTTACTAAAAAAAAACACAAGATAAATAAAACTAGAAGGATCTACTGCTTATCTGAACTCTGCTGTTCAGGTGAAAAAAAGAAGCAAATCAACCATATTTGTGCGTCGACTTCTATAACACTGTGTATTTTGGAGCTCGTTCAGGCTTAGCAATAAAGGATTTCTCCTTTAAGAAATTCTTAGTACCGTAAAATGGGGTGAATAGAAACGCAGGGGTGAATAGAAACGAAACTTTAATGGGGATTGTCACGTTATTGAAAATTTGTTTGCAGAATTTGATTTTGAATTTGAGTAACTACTCAAAATTACAGAAATGGTATATTAAAACATTACTTCATTGAAACTAAAAATATGATCATAAATCAAAGTAAAAATCTTAATCAAAGTTTTGTTTCCATTCACCCCTGCGTTTCTATTCACCCGTTTGACTGTAATAGTTTAGACAGAATTGGACAGTACCCACTAGGGCCGATGCCTACTAAGTCTCCGGGTTTTTTCGAAAGAGTTACCGTGGCCCTTTAACGCAAAGGGCAACTAAAGGAACACAGGTGGGTTTTATTCAGTAATAATCTGACACTCTCTCGTTAGAATGGGAGTGATTCCTTCTTTTTTTAAAGTCGATTAAAACAAGATGAGCTGACTCAGAAAAAAAAAACTGGGCAAGTGCGAGTCGGACTCGCGCACTGAGGGTTCCATACAAACTTACCTATGAAAACAGTTCAATTCCCGAATTGAGTTACGAAGATTTTTCCGCATCGCAAAAAAGTTTTTATTTTTTTGTGACGTAACTACTTTATAGTTTTCATATTTTTTCCTATACTTGTGTTATGAGACCTTGCTTCATGCCAAATTTCAGGATTCTAGGTCATTAGGAAGTACCCTATGAATTTTGATTTCCTCGAGAGTTTCGAAATACACGTTTTTTGCGACATAAACGGCCGTATCTTTTTTCTCCGTTAACTCAGATGTATGATTTTTTTCACAGCTTCAAGGGACCGCAGACCTGAGTATATCGTTTTAATTTCAACTCGATACCTCCACGCGTTCGCGAGATAAAGGGTCTTGACAGTCAGACAGACGGACAGACAAAAAAGTGATCCTATAAGGGTTCCGTTTTTCCTTTTAAGGTACGGAACCCTAAAAATTAAGATCAAGATTTTAGTCAAAACTAAAAATGCAAGAACATTTCACATCTTTGCCTCGACAATGTGATGCATCCGACAGTAATATTATATAGCGTTGTCGAAGCAAAAAGGTTGACTGGTAGAGAATGCCTTCTTGCATTAAGTCCGCCTATGTACCACTACTGTACATGAAGTTTAAATAAATAAATAAAAAGGCGATTTAACCAACATAAAAACTTACCTAAAGCAACATGATCCCTAACTTCCTCAAGAACTCGTTCAGAGTCGAGCCCCAACTCCGGCAGTTCCCTCCTCACAGTAACACCTGCTAGTCTCTTTGTGACGTCCTTCCTGAAGTCACTCTTGATTTCTGCCATTTTCTCCTCAATCTTTCGCCTTACTATAGGAACTGAGCGAAGCCATCTGAAGAACTCTTTGCGTAAGCGTACTGTTACGGCTATTAGGAGGAAAAAGAATAGAAATGTTTATTATTTTAGTTGGCCTGAATTATCAAAATGAAAACATGAATAGAGTTTCATTTTTGAAATCATAAAGATAAACTCAAATGGAACTGGGCAGGACATGTCTGCTGCATGCCCGACCAACTGTGGGCCAAAGCAGCACAAAATTGGTGCCCTGAGACAGTGAGTCGGGTTCGCGGCAGACCACGAAGGAGATGGCGGGACAAACTAGACCGATTTCACCGGAACCAGAACGAGGAAGCACGGGCCCGAGAAAGATGGAATGGAGGGGGGCCTTTGCCCAAGAGTGACATAGCAAGGCTAACAAAAAAAAGGATAACCAAAGACATTGGAATTATTATTTCACTCATGAAGGGCAAGAAAGAAATGTATTATTTATTATTTCAAGAGAATAAACTCTCAGGATATAAAGTATCCTATGTTTGTAATCCATGGTCCAATCTATCTGTAGAAATCAAAATTAGTGCAGCAGTTTAGTTGTAAAAACGTAAGAAACAGACAGAGCTACTTTCACATTTGATAAATAAATGAATTGATTGATTTGAATAACACTATGTAGTACAGTTACACTGTCCACTGTTTGCAAACTGTATGTGCATTCTTTAGACACAAAGCCATGCCTGTACTTTAATCATTATAATGAATAGATTCTTAATACCAAGCTTCAGAAATATTTCAGATCCATATTAATATTATAAATAAGAATGTAACTCAGTCTACCCAGTAGTAGTCCACCCAGTGCATGTGGAGTTATTTAATGATTTCTCACTTTAAAAAGAATCTCTTTCTGTCTGTCATGCAACTGTTTTTTAAACCCCTAGACATAGACATTATTAAATTTGATGAATTTTGCTATAGAGATAGAATGGACCATACAGACATAAGGTTCTCTTGGGATGCGTTGTAAATTTCATGTGGATGAAGCCATGGCCAGTAATTAGTATGTGGTCTGGTTTCCGCACTTAGGCCCGTATTACAGAACTACAATCAAGACTCAAGCATTACTTAAAACGAATCTCAGTTGGAGTTTCATTTTAGAACTTGACTTGAGCAGAGAAACTACAATCAATAATCACCTGAGCAGTGTCACTTTAAAATGACATTTTTTTACGTATTATAGGACAGTGCTTGAGTGAGCTCCACTCAATGTGTCCTTATTTTAAAATCACAATCAGCTCAGAATCTCTGCTTGAGGCGAGATTTGATCTTTGTTTTCGTAAGTGTAGTCGAGACCACGCTTGATCATAGAATCTCATGGAAATTGTTGTGGATTTAAATCAGAGATCAAAATCTCTACTCAAGCATAGTTTCGTTTGATTTGAATTTGAGGATAGTTCTAAAATAAACTGAATGCTTAAGTCGAGATTCTTCGCTCAAGCAGTAATCGGTTGAACGCAGTTTAAGTAGTACTTGAGTAAGGTTCTGTAATACGGGCCTTAGTCCTTGGTATACTATTGTGTGTAATTAGTATATTTACAAATACTTACGCTCTTGTGCATTATACAAGCTATGTGCCCACACTAAAGCAAGCACTGATGATGCAGTCATGGTGACTATCTGCCATGGCTCCTTTCCCTCAAACAGCCTATTGATGGCCTTCAGTGGCTGTGGTCGCTCACTCATGGCTAAAATATAAATGGCATGTTACATGGGCATGTTGCAACATACGGATTGGGACCTCTAGTATTTTTTATAATCGGGATATGCAGGAAGAAATATCTGTTATCTAATCTAGTTTATCAATAAATGTACTAAAAATACAATATTAAAATTGGTAGAAAAGCAAGAAATATAACAATTTTATACAAATATATCTGTTGCTCTCATCAAGACGCCATTTTCTGCAGCCGTATGGGTCTTAGACATCGAAGGCCATGACACCTTTGATGTCTAAGACCATGTTGGGACTTCTCTTAGTTATTAGCAGCTTGGAAGCTGTATAACTTGGTGATGAAGATTTTTTTTTAAATATAATAATATATATATATATATTTGTTTACCAGAGCTAAAAAGTATTTAATTAAATTTAAAAATTGCATGCATATTAAGTAGTAGTTTTTTTTTAATGTTTATCATATATTCAGTGTAAATGTGGACTATGAACAGATGAGATGTAGTCTGGATGGTTTGTAGGGTGCTGCCCCCTGCGGGACCTGCCCTTCCTTAAGTGTAGTCACTTCTATGTGACTTAGTAGTTTTAGTAGAAGTAGCAGTTTTATTATTATTTTATGGCTTTCATGCCCTTATTAGGAAGCAATGTGTGACACTGCTGAACCGTATTAGGACCAGTAACAACAGTATTATGAATGTGTTTGTGGGTGTGGGTGGGACTCTCCACTGCTGCAATATTACGCTTTCACACTGAAAGAAAAAAGAAAGAAAGAAAAACATTTTATTTGGCGGAACAAGGCCCGCACGCACCGCACGGGCACTGCACGGTGAGCACTGGACAGTTCCCCCTCACCGCACTAAATGTGTGTAGTTTTATGTTTTTTATGTACTTCTTTTGTTTAATTGTGTATAATGTAAACTGGTTTATCATTGTCTTTTATATTTCACTTTAAGAAAAGAGATTAAGTAATCCTTTGTCTCAGTTCAGTCATTCATGAGATTATCTTCTTTGTTGTTTTAATGTTTTCAATTTGTTTGTATTTTTTTTTTTGCTTGTTTTCCAATAAGGTTTTGGAGTTACAGTTAATTAGATGATAATGATGATGATGTCTTTAGGTCTGTTTTATTAACACTAGCCAGCACTATTTATTCAAATATTTTCACTTTTTTTTATTTTTTAATAATAATATTTGTTTGTACCTGAATTACTTATTTATACATTTTATACTCAATGTCATTGACCTGGCTAAGATATAAGATAAATAAATGGTTGAATATTGTTCAGTTCAAAGATTAGTTCCAGAACCCCTAGTACATTATTGAGAAAACCTTGTCTTTGTGTACATACATGTAGAATTAATTATGATCTAAACACGAACGTTAAAGATAAACAAATTAGTTCTAATTACGAATTAAATTACGCAAAAAAATAAAAATAATGAGTGCTTAAAAAAGCCGGTAATCTTAAAGTTATAAGAATAGTAATCAATCGAGTATTTTTACAATGGTACATTTTAAATATTTTTTATTATTTTGAATTTGTTACTTACCGAATTCAGCTGGGTAAAAAGAAACTATCACAGTATTTCGAACACCTTATCAAAACTACAAGCTAAGCTGAATCAATTTTGACAATTCATAATCTTATTACACACTGATAACAATTATTATGAAAACGAGATAACAATGATGCTTAGCAGCAGAAACGTGTAATTACAAAGACACTAATTAAAACAAAGGCCAGTGTAATCAAATAAACACTCAATCAATTGAACTTTGAAATCGACCCTGATTCAATGTTGTTCAATGTACTCTGTGCTGCACAAAGAGTATAGTAAATATGGTGCTGCATTAGGTACTTTATAAACAGAACAGTGACAGTGACAGCCAGCAGCACACCTCTAATTACTTAGTGTTGTTCTGTGTTACAAGTCAACTAGTATTGATAAAAAAAATTGTTTTGAAATTAATTGTTTTGGCAGTGATGGGTCTTCCTCGAAGTCATTGGTAATAAAATGTTATGAATTTTGTTGTGTTTAACCAATTAAACTCATAATATTTATTATGATGGTAATTGAAGACAATCGCCCAATCCTAATAATTTGGTAATAGTCGACTCTTCGGTGACTGGAGGCCAGGGAAAAAATTACATTGACAGTGATTAACAGTCACGAAATGTCAGAAACGCGTTCCAGTTTTATTTTGTTATTTTTTTTTAATTTCATAAAATAATAATTTAGGTACCTACCTTTTAGTGTTTCGAGAAATTAAGTTAACTGCTAAAAATTTATTCCATGATGTTATCACTGAATGAAATACATATTTGCAAATTTTTTTTACCATCTGTTTTGATTAGAGACATAAAAAACAAAAATAAAATAAAATACATGCTCAAAGTATGATCAAATCGAAATCTGAACCGCGACTCGATTAGACCGAGAAGGAACAGCTGTTGATATTATGAGTCATCAACCTCCAGTTTCCTGTATTCCAAACACAGCCAAAATGTCGAAAGCTAAAAAAGTAATCGAAGAAGCGAAGGAAAATAATAATCCTGAAATAGATTTGGTGGACAAAGGACTTTCTAGCCTCGATGAAATACCTGGATTGTGTAAGTAATTGCTTTAAACCTGTTTACCCTTTTAAGGGCGTAGTGTAACCTGTTTGTTTGGAACTCGTTTTCGATGTATTACTCTCGGTACTTGTTATTTAAATACAATATGCAGACCATATGTTGAATAACATCTTATTTTATCCCATTGCGGTATAGAAATCACATTGAAAATCGAAATACTCGGGTCTTATGGTTGATCAAGGTTGCATGTAAATATTTGGTACCAGTTTTGTTTTAATTAGTTCCACGAACATTGCATGACAGTTCGCCTACAGTTAAAAGTGATAGTATTATAGACATTTGTTTTAACATTTAGCTAGATAATTAGGATATTCACACAAATTTAAATTAGCTATGGTGGTTAATTTTAACCAATGACATCATTCAATAATTCATCATAGGACAATATTTTATATATTGATGTTTCCTTCCCTGTAGCCTTTTAAGTACACTGTAGGCATTTTTAATTGATTCAAAAATGCCACCAAATCTATTAATATTATAGCCTAGAGGCAATTTTTTAGTACAGATTTACAACATATGTACCTAAAGAACTGTATAACTTCTCAACCTACTGTTTATTTCATTAAGTATCTGTACTTTTTAGTAAATAAACATATTATTATTTTTATATATTTTATTTATCTCAGGACCCTGAGGTCCTGGACCTTTGGGAGGCGTACGAGGAGCCGAAGCCAACTCGCAGAGGCCCTTTAGATAATTATAATGGAACATGATACCAACCGACGATTATCCCTGTACGCGCTATGCTAGTGCACCCAAGGACAACCCCCGGTTATTGAAAAACTGTTGCGACATAATGGAGAACAAAGATTATTATTATTATTTATTAATTCCAACTCCAGTACAAAACTTTAAAAAGAGTAACCATGGCTTTTCTTGCCGGTTCTTTTCCATAGGAAACGACCAATTTGGAAACATGCATTAGCTTCTGACGTTTTATAAGTGCCCATGTAGGCCTATGTGAAATAAACTTGAATTTTTTTTTTACTCCTTAAAAACTCCTGAGGCACTACCACAAGCTCTTAACACGGTCATAAACTGAATTGTTAAAGGGATGGAGCTATACTTAAAGGGTGTATATAATATAATAATAATAACTTTATTCATAACATACATTGTAGGTACACAATAACAGGTTCCCTGGCTCCCAAACTAGGCTTATTGCCTGTGACTTGGGAGTCAGATCCTCCAAAAATACATATTCATATAGGTATGCTTAGAAAAATTACATAATTATGAATTACAGATGACTATGTGGTTGGTTGCAATCATAGCAGTGTGGGTTTGCGTATGCGTATCTGTGTGTGACGGTGTGTGTGTGTATGTGTGTGTGGATGTGTGTGTATGATGGGTGTGAGGGGAATGTAGAAAGGTTTAGATGTATGTACTTGTCATTTCTAAGTTGAGAGAGTTAATAGTTTTTCTGTTTCTTCATAACTTTGTTCCATCAACCAAGCTTTCATTAGTAGTATAGCTGCATCCCTCTTTCTGCCTCATATGCTTGACATTTTAACATATCATGGTAAGCCCCCCTGCGGGGCTATTGTGTAACTCTGTTGACAGTTGAAGTGATGATCACTTGTTAACAATGTGCATCATTGAACTGTCAAACATCTAGTTTCGTATTGCCTATCTTCAGTGGCCAACTGCAGTGACGTCATTAGCCACTGGTGCCTTTGATAGCCACCGTAACACGTTTTGACAGATGTTATTGTATCGATACTTTTAAAATTGCGATTGTGTAAGCTTTTGAAGCTGTATAATAGTCGATAAAATTTTAGAGTGGTCACAATAGGCACCGTAAATTTTTATATTTCACCATATTTCCACCGTAGTTTGTTAGTCACTTGTGTGATACGTAATAAGTACCAATTTTACGAAATTGTCAGTTGACAACTAAGTTTAGTGTACAACGAATGCTAGTTGTCAACTGTTATCGAAAAAGTTAGCCAATAGCCCCCCTGTTCACCAATGTGAATAGGTTGGCAAGGATCTTGTTGTGTATCCAATGATTCTAATATATGACTAAATACTTCATACACAACATTAGTTATAGTATATGCAAAACCCGAAACACGTGTCTAGTATTTTTATGTAAAGAATCTGTGTACAAAATTTCATAACTGTATCATGAAAAATCAAAGTTATAAGCTTGTTATGTTACCTGGTTGTCCGCAAAAATACATGATCATGGGGTCATTCGGGCGACTGAGGGGTGGTTCTGCTCCCTCATTCAGCTGTGCACTGGCGGCTAATGCCCGCTTTCACCTGCTGTGGCCTGTGTTGTACTTAGTGTCAGTGGTGTCCAAATTGTAACCTTGTTAAATATTTTTGGGAAAAATATAACATGGTGTAAAAGTTATTGGAATCCATTCAGTTACTGATTCTGAACAAACTATATTCGGGTTTCGTTTTAGTATATCTAAAAATAATGTTGTATATATATGGGAAAATACTTTTACATCAATTAATTTGCATCAAGTACAATTACATACAGGAATAAACTCATTACAAAAATAAAAATAAATTTAATAAAACCTCCAAAAACAATGTTTAATAATTAATTATTCAATCTTTCTTTTCCAGTCAATCTCGCCAACATCACCCGTCTCTCTCTAAGCCACAACAAAATACAAGTGGTTCCAGCTGCACTCGCAAACCTTGTTAACTTAGAGATCCTGAATCTTGCCAACAACCATGTGAATGAGCTACCAGTTAGTCTCTCCTCGTTGCCGAAGCTACGTATCCTCAATGTCTCTCTCAACAGACTGTATGGATTGCCGAGGGGTTTTGGCTCATTCCCTGTTCTGGAAATCTTGGACCTGACATATAATAATCTGAATGAGAAGAATCTGCCTGGAAATTTCTTTATTATGGGTAAGACAATACTTTTTAAAATTCATATATTTGTTTTATGCCTTTCATCATTATTATTGATAAGTTTGCTTTCGACCGCCTAAGGTCACTAGCATGTATGTATGATAATTGTCAGGCTGATATCTGCAACTCCACAAACAAAGATTGTATTTTACATACATGTCGGACAAGTCTGTTATTCCATCCAACCCAGTTCCTCAAGGAAAACCAGTAGCACCATTTCGTGGTGGATAACTGGGTTGCAGAATTAAACAGCATGCTTGCCTAAAGAAATTGTGTGCTTACCGCCTATGCCCATGCAAAGCAAAGTGATATAAATGTTATCAAAATAAAGCTTCTATAAACACAGTTTACTATGGCAGTATGGCGTCCAGTAGGCACACAGTCATGCAAGCATCAATCAATTCCATCAATCATGAATGATGGTTTTCGTCAGTCAGTACCTTGCAAACGTCAATCATCGCATTAGACGGAAGGTTTTTCGTCGATCAAAACATTGACTGTGGCAAAACTGACAGCAAAACCTATCGTGTAATTGAAGCCTATCTAAACACTACCACTGTATTTTGTTTATCCTAATCTGAATATTTGTTTCTTTAGATGTTTTGGTTTCACATATTTATTAGCTGCTGCCAACGACTTCACGAGCATGACAATAGAAAATGGCCCCAAGGGAACATACTCCCGGGATAAAAAGTAACCTATATACTATTCCAGGACACTGTCTACCCGTGTACCAAATTTCATCCAAATCGCTTCAGTAGTTTCAGCATGAAGGAGTAACAAACACACACTAACAAACTTTCGCTTATAAAACATTAGTGTGATACTCACAAATCCTTATTTAAAACAAAATGAGTGCACTTGACTAATTGAATCAATTACAACATTTCAGACAGTCTCCGTGCTTTGTATCTGGGCGATAATGACTTCGAAACACTACCAGGTGAAATTGGAAACCTTAAGAACCTACAAATTGTAAGTACTTATATGAAATAGACAAATCTTACAAAAATAATAGTTCGCCGGTGTTTGGACTACCGGTGGTTAGAGCTTCTAAGACAGGGATCTCCTCACAATAATAATAATAATATTCCACAACTACCACACAACGCCGTCTAGTCTCAAGCTAAGCAGAGCTTGTGCTATGAGTACTAGACAACTGATAAACATACTTATTATATTTCTAAATACATACATATTATAGTTAAATTACACCCAGACACAGAACAAATGATCGTGCTCATCACACAAACATTTGTCCTGGGTGGGAATCGAACCCACGACTTCCGACATAGCAGACAGGGCCACTAACCACTAGACCAACAGGCCAGTCAAAATGTGACAATGTGAGCCATATCGAAATATATTGCGTTCTGTATCAGGCCCTTGATCCAAACGCGCAACGACAGCTTAGACAATTGGTCATCGAAGCTTTTGGCCATCAGTCCATTGGCAGGAACGACAATCGGCACAAGGACAGCCGAGTCGAGATATTCGATTTACTGCTCAGCTTTCACGAGGTTCACATCATGTGGCATGGTGACATTGATTATTCATTGTGTGGCGCGCTAATTGGTCTATCACCACCGTGATTGATGACTGACTCTGGCATGGCCACCAACAGGGATTTTAAGAATGATCACACAAAAAGTTAGACTAATTAGTCGAAATTTGTCGCCAAATATACGAATTTTTGTGTCACTGGTTCAAAAGTTATAAGAGTTTATAGGTGGCCGTCTCCACGGCTTGGCCACATTTACATATATCTCAAAAATTAGGCCAAATAGCAAAGCTCTGGTTTCTCTAAAATTTAGTCCCTAATTAGACACATTTTGTTTTGTTTGTACCCACTACTATTACTACTTGTATGTAACCACTAATGAGGATAATACACACAACTATTGTTAGGTTAATAGATAAATATTGTCACGTAATGTTATTTCTATCATATTGGTGGAACAGTATATTTGGAATTGGTATTTAAAAAACGACGCGTTTTGTTCCACGCGCGCAACAAAGAGATGTCAGCAAAATTGACGGGGCCAGTTAGGGCCAATGGCTAACAGGGCTGTGGATTATTTGAAGAGCTACCCTCGCAAAAGGGCAATTGAAGGAACACTGTGGGTTTTAGCCAGTAAAAGTCTGACACGCCCTCGCGCACCACCCAGTGGAAGAAGTCAACCCACGTAAAAAAATAAGAAAATAAAGTAATCTTTATTGTCAATACTCTGTGTCTGTAGTTGTTAATAGTTTCCATCCTGCAATCAAAAATTTTGCCTAACAGGACCTTCCAACACTCATTTGCGCGGTTGACACAGTGGTTGAGTAATTGACTACTGCGCTGCATGTCACGGGTTTGATTCCCGCACGGAACAAATTTTTGTATGTCATACATACATTTTGATTTGTCAATTCGAAAGTGCCTGTTATTGGTCTATTTGAAATAAAGTTTCTGATTTCTGTGTCATGAGCTTACTTGGATACCTTCCTCAAAGAAGAGTTATGATCGAAGGGTGTCGTGTATCGACGATTTCGTGGAATAGGATACCGACTAAGGCATGCAATATCGGAGGGGTATCAGTTCCGGAACTGGATCCGATACTGGACAGCTAATTGCGGAATTCCGGAACTGGTTCCGGAATTGGTAATTTTTTTATTTATAATTGTCTTATTGTCTCTGATCCAGCAAAATACAAAAAAAATGTTTTAAATGTCTTTTAATGATTTTGAGTCAAAAATTACGCATTCTCACTATAATAAAACCGACAAGGTATATGAAACAAATAAAATTATTAAACAGTAATAAAAACATAAAAAAAACTTTTTACAAAAAAAAAATAACCGACTTCACTAAAAAACACTAAAAGGATCAAAATAACTTTAATTTCGGAAGTTGGTGTTTCTCGGTATTATTTGTATCTTATTTAACACCGACTTCCGAAATTAAAGTTATTTTGATCCTTTTAGTGTTTTTTAGTGAAGTCGGTTATTTTTTTTTTGTAAAAAGTTTTTTATTTCACACTTTTTAGTTGCGATACACTTATAAGCAGAGTGCCTATTTCTCATGATAATTCCATTTAACTCAAACACTGCTAGGTTACATTGTTTTATTATGAAGTTCCTGTGTCTACCTTCCACCTTCCGGTTCCATCATCAAATCAGTTCGATAGTACCTTATAGCCAAAGTTCATCTCATGATAATTCTAATAAGTTCAAACACGGCTAGGATACATTGATTAATTACATAGTTTCAGTGCCTACCTTCCGGCTCCATCATCATCATCAGATGACTTCGATGACACCATTTTCAACGTAACTATTCAGAACCTTTCATTCATTTGTATTGTCATAGTCGCATAAGTATCTTTATTGTGATATCTATGCGAGTATGAAGTTCCGTTGACCATTTCTGGTCTTCTTCGTCAGTTCCACTTCATCAAATGTTACTTTTTGACTGTAAATGCTTAAGTTCTCGATGAAAATACATAAATCACTATATGATTGCCTATAATATTTGAGGAGTTCCCTCGATTTCGCCAAGATTCCATCATCAGATCCCGATTTGGTGACTATGGGACCATTTGGGAAGCATACCCTTTCCAACAAAAAAAGAATTTTTCAAATCGGTTGGCAAGCGACGAAGTTATCCGCGAACAAACATAAAAAAAAAATAAAAAAAATACAAACATCCGAATTGAGAACCTCCTCCTTTTTTAGAAGTCGAAAAATAGTCTCGAAACAGTCTCCTTCCTTTATAAAATTATTGTAAATCAGTCTTTTTAATCATTTTAAGTTACAAATTAAACATATTTGGTCATGATTTTTCCTTATTACTCTAATTAGATATACTCACTATATTCAAATCAACAACATTTATAAAAAACAAAATAAAGTAATTAAACAGTAAAAAACACAAAAATAAGTCTCGAGATAGTATCCTACCTAATTAAAATTAATATAAATCAGTCTTTCAATCATTATGAGTTACAAAGTAAACATATTTGGTTACCTTAATTATTCTAAAATATTCTAATAATAAAATCAATAAAATGTATATAAAACCAAATAATGTAATCAAACAGTAACAAAAATAAAAAATATTCTCGAAATAGTCTCCTACCAGCTTAAAATTATTGTAAATCAGTCTTTTAATAATTTTGAGATAAGTACATATTATACATATTTGTATTTATAAAATCAAATAGAATAAAGAATAAAAATATACTAACATGAGAATTATTGATAGTGATTAATTGAGATCAATTAAATTATTTGAAAGAAATATTTTTTTTTTTGACAAGAACCGTTGTTCTTGGTAATGAGTTCTTAAGAATAATAACGCGTCTAACATTTTATCTGATAAAGAGCTTCGTATTCGGTTACAAAAGTATCCAGCACACGAAAAAAACTCTCGCTTTCTACACTCGTGGGTAAAACCGATGAAATATACGTATATGCTTCAGTCAAATATACACCTCGGTCTCCTCCGTTATCGTACATGGCCTTTTCTAATTTAACAAAGCCTGAGAGGTCAAAATTTGTTGAGAGATTCTTGCAGGTTTTGTTGCAATTCTCAATTTCTTTGTCCAGCTGCTCTTGAAGAGTTTGTTTATTTGTATCGTTATCACTAATGAATCTAATGCGGAGGGCTGGCCAGTTATAGAGGGGTCAATGTGTTTGCTGGAAGTTCGGAACTTCAGTTGACGCAGTAAATTAACAATTATTTCAGAAATTTCTTCACTATTGGGCTTAGAAAATGTGTCGTCCTCAGCTTGGGTAAAAAAGTCTTCCGGATTGTGTAAATAGTGGAATACACCTGCTAATAGTAGTCGTCTTTGTTTTATACGACTTCGTAAGTTTGTCGCAAGTTTATAACTCAAAAAGCTGTTCTGTTCATCAACTTTACATAGCGTGCGTTCAGAAAAATATAATAAAATCAAAATATTAAAAATGAAGACATGAATATCGGAATTCCGGAATTCCGGAACTGTATGCCCTAATACCGACCTCGCAACGAAACACGACGCCATCACTTCATGTGCAATAATTTGTAAAAATAAATAGATTCGTTATTGTATATTATTAATATGTATTAGTTTATTATTTTTAAGATTATTCTATGTATCCTTCTGTAGGTCTTTGTTGCCTGAAAATAAATAATTATTTTTATTATTATAATATCTTCAAATCCTAATGACATTATTTTATCCAGCTGTCGATGCGCGAGAACGATCTGATCGAGGTACCTCGTGAGTTGGGCCAGCTGGCTCGTCTTAGGGAACTGCATCTGCAAGGCAACAGGCTCGTTGTACTGCCTCCTGAGATTGGTAAGTCATAGTTATAAGTTTAATGATGATGTGTCTAAAAAATTAAAACGATAATAGGTCGTTTCTCGTTTGGATCTTTATGATTTTGTGACTGGCTCTGTAATGATACGACTGCGTATTCTAAAGTACTCTTTTGTTAGGATAAATAACTAAGCTTTTATACCATTAAAATGCCCTAGTCAGCAAACATACACTTTCAATATTAACATAATATAAGCATAAGGCATAGCATATTCAGCCTTTTAATGTTCCCACTGCTGGGACTCAGGCCTCCTCTCTGTAGGAGAGGGAATGGGCCGTAATCCACCACGTGGGCCCAGTGCGGGTTGGTGGATGTCACATGTCTTCGAATTTTTTGGTTCTAGGACATGCCGGTTTCCTCACGATGTTTTCCTTCGCCGCGCCGTTTTGAGAGCAGTGGTGATGAAATAAATTACACAAAGTAATGCGCCTGCCTGGGTTTGAACCCGAGACCTACAATTCGTAAGTCGGAGCCGTTGCCACTCGGCCACCACTGCTCAGTCATCAGTTAACATGATATAAAAAACAATAATAAATTATTATCTGGGGCGATCGTACGTCAGATGTAAAAACATTACTTCTCCCTTTTACAAAAAGATTTTTTATAAAACATTAGTATAAAATAATCTAAAACAATAAAATAATTATTACTTATGACTAACTACCTAGTGTCTCAAGACGAAAGTCTATGACCAGTGCGTGTTGCCAGTGATGACATATGACTCCGAAACGTGGTCGCTTACAATGGGCCTCATCAGAAGACTTAAAGTCACCCAAAGGGCAATGGAGAGGGCTATGCTCGGAGTTTCCTTGTGTGATCGAATCAGGAACGAGGATATCCGCAGGAGAACCAAGGTTGCCGACATAGCACGAAGAATCGCCAAACTAAAGTGGCAATGGGCAGGGCACATTGCACGCAGAACAGATGGCCGTTGGGGCCGAAAGGTTCTGGAATGGCGACCACGTACCGGAAGACGTAGCGTTGGAAGGCCTCCTACAAGGTGGATCGATGACTTGGTAACGGTTGCGGGAGTCCGATGGATGCGAGACGCACAGGACCGTTCGTTGTGGCGACGCTTGGGGGAGGCCTATGTCCAGCAGTGGACGTCTTTCGGCTGAAATGATTATGATGATGATGATGATGACTAACTACCTAGTTGGCAAATCGCACGACTGATCGAATTACACGGCTTGATCGGGTAACATGACGCGCGCCTGTATCTGCCAGTGTCGGCTCTCGCGTGTCACAGGTGTCTGCTTTGACCGTGGCTGTTGTTGTGTGCACGTCGACCATGTTTAGGCGGTAGTTTTCCTCTTCTCCTCCTCCAAGACCGGTGGCTATCAGTAGGTTAGTAAATCTTGAGTCCGCTGTTTGGCCCGTGGGGCGTGCCTCAGCATATTATGTTTGCCTTTACGTAGCATACACAGCGCGCGTGTGGGGATAGTTTCAATATTATATACATGTACCTTACATAATTCTTTGTTATTAAAACAAAAGAAGATTGTAAAAAGCCAGAACTTGCAATACTATACGAAAGAGACTTTTCTATACTCATATTCCCTCGCCGGTGTTTTGTGAAAATAGTTCACTAATATCTCTGATACCGCATAAGGATAGATGGAGGGAGAAAGGAAGGCCAAAAGAAGGATGGTTTGTGTGAGGACTGATATGAAAGAAAATGGAGTTTGTGATAGCGGCACGGCTGACAGGATAGAAAGGAAAAAAAAAAGAAAAAAAACTCGACCGCATAAAAATAACTTGAGATAAAAAGAAAAAACAAGTTCAGTCTAGTAGCATAGAAACCAATTTAATTGCATTAATTAACACAAAATAAAACAAATAATAAATTCTAATATGGAACATATTGACTGTAACAGTCGGGACCAACATTAGATGGAATTATTTTAGTCTAGATTATACTAATGGATCCCGACTGTTGCAGTCAATATGTTCTATATTAGAATTTATTATTTGTTTTATTTTAAGCACTTGGGTTATCAAGACGAATCTAACGATATCTTAATTATATAAATGCGGTCAGCGGTTTGGAAGATGTGAGGTAATAAAGAATATTACATACAAACATAAGATACGCGCGAAAAACATGACCCTTCTTGCAGTCAGGTAAAAAAAACGTTGCGCCGGCCTATGTAAAATGGGACAATGGCAAGTAGATGGTGATGTCGCGTATGGCTGACAATTATATATCAGCTTTATGCGACATCACCTAAGTTTTTTTGTTCTGTACAAGAAGAGGGCTTTACCCTGTAGTAGAACAGATTCATAAAAACGTAATGCGTTCCACAGGATCCCTGGACCTGGCGAGCAACAAGTCAGTGCTGAGACTGGAAGGTAACTTCTGGGTGCCGCCCATCGAGGACCAGCTCAAGTTGGGGCCCTCGCACGTGCTGGACTACCTGCGCACCGAGACTTATAAAGTGTGAGTAATTTATTTAGAACGGGTGAAAAAATCTGATACTCTCGCTCCACTTAACCGACTCATGGCCAATGTCACCCCAGGCGCGTCATAAGCAAATATCCGTGATATTTGCCCATGACGCACCTGGAGCGTCAAGTAAAACTTACTTAAAAACATATTTAAAAAGATTGAAATAAGGGAACTAACACTTTTTATTCTAAATTAATTACTGAAGATGAAGAGTGATGACTGTGATGTGATGTGAATGACGCGTTAGATGAGTCATCCTCGATGTAAGCACATAACGCACCTGGCGCAGCATGGCCCTGGGTCCTGGCTAAAGTATGCATGAAAATAAAGGTGGCAATGACTCGGTTAAGGTGAGAAAAGTTATTTGATGATTTTCCTCCCGGTCGTTGTGGCGACACTTGGGGGAAGCCTATATACAACAGTAGACGCCTTTCGGCTGAAATGATAATGATGAAATATAAATAACTAGCTTTTGCCCGCGGCTTCGCTCCCGTCAACCGACTACTCTATTCTGCTCTATCCTACTCTACCCTACTACCAATTTTTTTAATTTTTTTTCTTTCATAAGATCCTTCTCCTGACAGTAACAAACACAACAACAAAAAAAGTGAAATCGGTCCAGCCGTTCACGCGCGATGGCGTAACCAAGGGAAATAGGGATTCATTTTTATATATATAGATAGTACCTACCACTTTATGTTTAATTAAATTATCTTATGTTATCTTATTTGCAGTCTGTACAGCCGCCACATGTCAGCGAAGCCTCCACCGCCGCCGCAGACGCTCGACAAAAGCAAGAAAGCCAGCAGAGCCGCCTAACTTGACACTAATAATAATATTAACGTGCCATTATTATTAATAATAATACGGTTTAATAACAATATTAACGCTTGAATGAATATTGTGAAACTTCTAAAGATAGCTTGCATCGAATACTATAATCGTAGTTTCTGACGATTGAGTAGTAAGCAAATGTGTTGATCAATTCTCGAAATTATTTGTCCCGTTTTTACTAAGATCTTCTGTCCATGGATGCGTAGCTTCATTAAACGCTTGGTGAACTCTGTCGAAGAAGCAACAACCACACGATAGCAAGACGTTAGCCACTCCGTTGACAGATTTTCATAATTTTGTACAGGGGCGCCGGCTTTTAGAAAACCTCATGGGTGCTCATGCTCATTTGATGACTCGAAAAAGTGGCGAAGTGTGGGAAGAGAAATGCACAGTGATCGACCGACAAATAAATAAATGTCCTACTTACATACTGCGGAATAACGTAGGTACCACAAACACCCAGACCCAACACAAATATCTGTTTCATCAACAAACATTTGTGTTGGTGCGGGAATTGAACCCGCGACCCTTGCGTCTCAACCGGCGCTATAAACCACTGCCATAAACGGGTCGTCGGGTAATGAAAAAACGCCCATCTCTAAAAAGCGATTACTGGTCTGTTTCTTGATGTCTATTCTCAGGGGTAAGCTCGGCACCCACTGTTTATTTCTCATGGGTGCTCGAGCCCCCGAGCACCCACGGAGTTGGCGCCCCTGGTTTTGTATGTAAAGTGTGAGCAGGCGTACACCATGCGTATGATGACGAATACGCGTGTATGAAACTACGCGTCCGTGGACAGTAGGCCCAAAGGTAGCCCTAGCCATACATGCTAGGGTAAGTTGAGTCTGACAGGTAAGTTTGTGTGGGCACCTGCACAATTTTGCAATATTCACAATCCAGTTTACCTGTAAAACTCAACTGTACAGGCAACCCTGTCAGGTATACCCTAGCTTGTATGGCTACCTTTACACTTCGTGACTCCCACATGTATGCCTACATTGAGTTGTTGCACTTTCAACTCTCAGCGCCAAGTCGAGCGTTGATAATCCAACAATACGGTTTTATTTAAGCATTCATTTCAGATTGATAGAGAAAATGGGACTTCATATTGTAACTGCCACCGAGTTGTTTGAAATGATTTTACAGTGACAATTAAAATAAATTTCAATCATTAAGTGCACTTACTTCTATATAGTTATATAAATAATATTTTCTACACTAATATTTACGGTGCTAATTTATTAACTTGTATGTTGTGTTTGTATTTTAATGTATAAGTGATGAAATACACTATTCGTATTAAATTATTTACTTACTAGTACCGTTTTTTATTTATGACTAGCTTTAGCCCGCGGCTTCGCCCGCATACATAAAATATTAGCTTTTGTCACTCAGGAATAAAGCAGCTTTCTATCGGTGAAAAAAATTTTGCAGTCGGACCAGTACTTTCAGAGATTATTACCTCCTACAAACAGAAAAATATAAAAACAAACTAGCTCTTTATAAGTTTTTAGTGTATATAAAACATCAGAATCAGCATTGGTTATTTAGAAGACGCAGCGTTGGAAGACCTCCCACAAGGTGGACCGATGACCTGGTCAGGGTCGCGGGAATCCGATGGATGCGAGACGCACAGGACCGGTCTTTGTGGCGACGCTTGGGGGAGGCCTATGTCCAACAGTGGACGTCTTTCGGCAGACATGATAATGATGATTGGTTATTTACAGATGTATGACCATAAAGCTTTAAACTTTCAAGTGAGAGTCGGATTCGCATACGAAGGTTGCGAGTAGACATAGGGCCGTCCGAACGTGAGCCATATTTTTTTTTTATAAATTTGAAAACATGAGGCAAGTGCGAGTCGGACTCGCGGACCGTTACTGTCACGTCTCAAAAATCCACTGCATGGTGGTCATAATAAAACATATTTTCTGTGATAATGGATATCTCGAAGGCTTTCGATAGGGTCTGGCACGAAAGTCTTATTACTACCTAAGCTTCCTTCTTTCGGTTTACCTGCGAGATAGTTTGCTTAGATCGCAGACTTCCTGAGTGACCGGTCCATCCGAGTGATAATCCATGGCTGCTCGTCCGGTCAAATAGCTATGAATGGCAGGGTCCCTCACGGGTCAGTGCTCTCGGCAACATTGTTCTTGCTGCGATCTGCATAAGCCCGGTATCTTTGGGTATGCAGACGACAGCACTGTTGCTGAGAATTACATGTCCAGCGCGCGAAATAGTGAGTCTCTCTGAGGCTTTTTAAGCTATTGCATAGCTTCTATCGAGGGCCTTAAGCGCGGGGACCGAATCCAGAAATTCCGTACATGCTATGCAATAGCTTTACCGCGGCAGTCCCCGAGTGCCACACGTATTTTTTTTTTAGGTGGGAAAATCATCTAATGACAAATCCCGCTCTTGGGCGGAGCGAGAGATAGTGTCAGCGACTTACTGACTAAAAACCCACTCCTGTTCCTTCTTTGCCTTCATCCCGGGGACCCGGGCTTCGCTTTCACACTACCCGTGCCTCTCCGAGAGGCTGTGGTTGAGCGCTTGAACTTGTCCTTGGAGGCGATCTCAGAATGGGGCGATGCCGATGCCAATTTGGTCAGGTTCAATGCTGCTAAAACCCAGGCGTGTCTATTTTCCGCTAAAAGGAGACAATCCAGCCCTGCTCCAACTTTCCGGGGCGTTACCGTGCCGATAACCAACCATCTTGATCTTCTTGATGTTACGTTTGACATCAATTCTCAACTTTGGGCCATAGGCATGGACGTACCCAGGTTCTGGGCCAGGGGGGGGGAATCAGATTTCTAAGGTCTTAGTCAAATAAATAAACGTAAATTAGGACTTTTTTATATACATTCTTTAATTACCATGATTGATGCAATCATTGACCACCATCAATGATTGCATCACTGCTTACCATAAGGTGGGATCGCAGTCAAGCACTGGTTTATATAAAATAAAATAAAAAATTAGGTACAATAGCTATTTTAAAAGCAACTTTCGAGGGTCTTCAGCTAAACGGTTTATGACGTCTTTACGTACCTACACTAAGCATACAAAGCCCATTTAATCTAAACTCGGTCATAGTTGATTTTAGTCATGTTTTTACACGTCTATGATCTTACGATTGTAGCAGTGGAATAATAAGGCATTGCTAGTAAAATTTCTAGGGCTATCTTCACCTTTGGGTAAAAAGATTCTGCTACTTGTATTAACTCCGTTATTACAATACTTTCAAAGTAATGCTGCTGCTTATTTATCCAATAAGTGCGCCATAGTTCGGCTTCTGATGTGATCCCTTTATAAAAAAATAAGTGTGGCACTCGGGGACTGCCGCGGTAAAGCTATTGCATAGCATTTTGTATCAACTTATGCAATTATAATTATTTATTTATTTTATTTATGCAGTAATTCTTTTTCTTTGATATTAATTCAAGTTACACTTTTTGAGCGTGGTGACCGATAAGAAAACAATTTTTTTTCTTTCTTGTTTACTTCATAAATTGCTAAAAGTATGTTCAGTTGTTATCATAGAACATTACTATAATCTATTATAATACAAAAAGACTATTTTGTTTGACCTAGATTTGAACTCGAGGCACGATGATAACATAGGTAGAACGCTGTACCAATGCGCCACACAGGTCGTTAACGACTTTTCTAAAAATAGGTGTTCGGTCTCTGTCGGCCTTCAAGGCACACCTCCGTGCCCGTCGGAGTGGGGAGCGTGAGGTTTTTTTCGTTACGGAATTTCTGGATTCGGTCCCCGCGCTCAAGGCCCTCGATAGAAGCTATGCAATAGCTTAAAAATCATAAAAATCGGATACTTCCTCCATACGTTTTTGTAATTTTGGAACTGTTGTGTATAATGTACTTACTAGCTTCAGCCAGCGGCTTCGCCCGCGTTTAAATAGGTTTCTTCATACAAACTTTAAACCCCTGTTTCGTCCCCTTACGGGGTGAATTACAAAATCCTTAGTGATTGTCTACGGTATAGTGGTATTTTGTGGATAAAGTAGAATAGTAGTTGTTTTCAATAATTCTTATACTTAAATACCTACCATTTAAAATCCTTCTCCCATTATTACTACTTATTTATTACTTTAACTTCAATAACATTCGACTTTCATAAAATAGGGGGTTGATTTCTAAAGATACTGTTACGCCGTGAAACTTGAACACGCCATAGGTATCTTCGATTAAATCAAGAGTAGGATTAAATAATTAAAACGCATTGCTGTACGAACCTTCGAGAATGGAAGTACCTACTCAGGCCTGGCGAGTTCTAGAAAAGTCCGACATAAAGTACCTACCTACCACTATTATTATTAAATAAGGTTTAGTAGGTAGGTACGTAGGTAGATAAGGGAATTCGTACCTTCCGTAATTAACAATAGAGTCGAAATTCTCGTGAAAGGAGGGAGGTACATGTTTATAATAAAAATAATTTATTACCTACCCCGCGATTCGACGACTACTTTCTGGAAACGTCGGTATCTAGAATGTTCCTGGCTTCGCATATAAATACGAGCCCCCGGCCGGAAGTGCGCAACAACATCTTGCGTTGCGTAGAGTCGTCGACGCCCCTCGCTATGTGAGGAACGACGTCATCCAGCGTGACCTCGGGATTGAGACCCTGGATGAGTTTGTGCGACGCCTCGCGAAGGGGATGTTAGCGCGTGCCGACGCCTCAGCTTGGCTCCACGTCAAGCACTTGGCGCCATGGCATACGCGCCCCCCTGATGCGAGACGACTCCCTCGCGACCTGATTGCGGGAAGCGAGTCCCCCCCCCCCCCCCCCCCCGGACTGACGCCTGAGTAGGCCGCACCAGTCTACACGCGGCCTACTCAAACAATAAGACTCTACATTTGTACTAGCACCCCGACAAACGTGTGCTAAGCTAATATAGGCACGACGCGAGTCGACCATATATTCGCCTCTATACACGCGCTAGACTCACGCACTGAATAGACAGCGCAAGCTAACTATTCGGTGCACGGGCACTAAGCGATGTAACACAGTACAATGCCGCTCACACACACACATAAATCGTCCCCGCGGTCTAAACCGTAACCGGCTCGCTCTGGAAGCGGGTTAGACAGGGGTCACATTTCCTACTGTAGGTCCGTAACAAGTCGGCATACTCGTCGCTGGTCGTCTCCCGCCGGGATTCCCCTAGGGCGCTAGGGACCGCCCGGTATGTCGAGAAGAGTCGGCGCTGTGTGCAGCAGCGTCGTGACGTACCTACAGTACACACATCTACAAAGCCTCGGGCACAGGCGCAGGGTAGCCAGCCTATCGGTATTTTACAGGTTGCATTTTGGAGTGTGCGCGGGAATTGCATGACTTGATTCCGCCTTCTCCTTTCTACCATCGGACAACCCGACGTACGGCGAGTATCCACCCTTACGTTGTTGAAACTTCAACGGTCCGGACTAAGCGTTTCGCTTCGTCGTTTATACCGCGTACCTACATCGAAGGATTGGAACAATTTACCTGCTGCGGTCTTCCCGTTCAACTATAATTTAGGTGTCTTCAAGGCTAGAGTGAATATAGGCTCTTGATTAACTAGTGCGCCTCACCATCAATGATTGCATCACTGCTTACCATCAGGTGGGATCGCAGACAAGCGCTGGTTTATATCAATTAAAAAAAAACACATACAAACATTTACACATAGAGCCATCTGCTCTACAACCGCCGAGCCTAGTTAGGCACCATAATGACGGATCCGTTGTAACGGACCCCGGCTGGACTCCGCGGTCAGAGGGCGAAGGCCTGACACCGCCTGCCACGCCCCCTGACGGGGACGTAGCGAAAGCCACGAGAAGTGAGTCAGTTTGTTTTCGACTGCGAAACGAGTGCGATACCTAAGTGTGTGAAGTAATCTTACCTAACGACCTGAGCGATACTTAACGGAACTCTAGTGTACATTGTGATTTGGTTATTCGTTGATTGGACAAATTTGTTATTGTTTGTGGTGAATAAAGTTCTCTGCTAGTAAACCGGCATTTAATTACTCACGTTTGTAACAATACGTTATTAGTAGGTACACCTCCACACCATTTATAGAGCATACATTTTAAATTTTAAGTCTCTTACTTCAAAAACATAGGACTTTCATGCAAGCTTCCAACCCCCGTTTTACCCCCTTAGGGGTGGAGTTTCGTAAAATCCGTTCTTAGTGGATGTCTACATCCTATAAGGAACCTACCTGCCAGATTTTAAGTTTGTAGGTGTTATACTTTCTGAGATTTCGTGATTAATCAGTGAGTGGTATTTCACTTTTTTTTAACTTTGAAAAAGTTCGTTTTTTTTTAACTTTTATCGACAAAAGTAGATAGTATTATATCGACCGTAGCATTGTCGGATCTACATTTTTGCAATTTTCGTTTTATTGCACTAAAGGTCTTAGAATAAGTATATAAATACCCCCGCAAATTTTTGAATTCCTAAAATCAACCATCTTTGTTTTTCTAAGTGAAAAAAGTAGTATGTGTTCAGTGCGCACGATTAATATTGTCGCTTAATACATTGAGACGTTATTTGCGGGGCGCGGGAGGAGAACAGACGCGAGCGGGCGACGCGCGACGCGGATCTGCCACTTCTGACAATATTAGCGGGAAGAGCGCACTCGTCGGTTATATTTATAAAATGTTAATAAATTCGCCATTTTTATTATAAATTTAATGTTCCCTTTATGTCGAGGCCAAGACGGATATTAGACCTATTGAATCCATCAGTTCCGCCACAAAACAATCCAAATTTTCAATTAACGGACACTAATTAAGTATGTGGAAAATAATCTAAGAAAAAAGAGAAAAAGTAAGTAATAACTGTTGCTTATAACATTTCATCATACCTATAATTTTTGTTTATTATCAGCGACTAAGTGAATTATTATTAAGTCATATTTATTTTAAGAAATATTGATAACTACTCTGAACGGACAATAATGTCGTTTATACCAGATACTACAATGTTTGTGGTTTTTTATTTCGTTTACTGTGTCGGATGTGTCACATACTACATTATTGCTCGATCGGAGATAGTTTTATTTTGTCGGATATGGTACAACAGACTTTGTTGCATGTTCATTTTATAAATAGTATTGTATGATGTACCACTTCCTACATTATTGACTGCTGTGTGTTGATTGTATTTTGTCGGATAAGGAATTACTGACTTTGTTAACTGTTTATTTCTCATTTTTTGGTGTCGAATGTTGGACATTCGACATTTTTGTTCGCTATGCTAACAAGTTACTGTTGAATATGGTACTACAGACGTTATTTTGTTCATAGTTGCTATTTTTTTGTTTTACGAGGAATAGATTAGTTTTATTTTCTCTTAGCTTTTCTATTGTATAATAATTTTTCTAACTGCACTTACTTGGTTTGGTTTGCTTACTTTATTTGCTAACATAGTAATTAATTTTAGGAGAACCGTTGCCTCTTCCTTTTGGCTATGAAGAGGAGCTTGTGTAACTGAAAGACTTAATTGAAGACATTTTTGATGTTTGTTTGAGCAGCTGTTCTGGCGTGAAAAACTGTTTGCGAGGATTCCCAGCTTTTTTGCAGCCAGCTGAGCCTTTGCTTCAATTTACGGCCCAAAGTTAAGATTTGACGTCAACGTAACACCAAAAAGATCAAGATAGTCGGTTATCAGCACGGTTGCACCCCGGAAAGTTGAAGCAGGTCAGAATTGGCTCCTTTTAGCGGAAAATAGTAACGCCTAGGTTTTAGCAGCATTGAACCTGACCAAATTTTCATCGCCCCAATCAGAAACTGCCTCCAAGGACAAGTTCAAGCGCTCAACCATAGCCTCTCGGAGAGACAGGATCTGTGACCCACTAGCTCGCACGCTAGATATGTAACTCTCAGCAACAGTGCTGTCGTCTGTATACCCAAAGATACCGGGCTTAAGCAGATCGTTTATGTGCAGCAAGAACAGTGTTGCCGAGAGCACTGACCCCTGAGGGGACCCCGGCATAATGACCATTTGATCAGACGAGAAGCCATCGATGACCACTCGGATGTACCGGTCACTCAGGAAGTCTGCGATCCAAGCACACAATCTAGCAGGTAAATCGAAAGATAAAAGCTTACTAGTAAGGCTTTCGTGCCGGACCTTATCGAAAGCCTTCGATATGTCTAGGGAGATAGTAAGCGTTTCCCCGTGCTTCTCGATGGCCTCACTCCAGATGTGGACAGCATACGCTAAAAGATCGCCAGTTGACTGATTTCAGCGAAATCCGTATTGATGGTCACTTAGAATGTCATTAGCTTCTAGGTATGTCAAGACCTTAGTGTTGAGTACACGTTCCATACTCTTACAGAGAATGGATGTTACTGAGATTGGTCTGTAGTTAGCTGGGTCAGCCCAGCTACCCTTCTTAGGCACGGGCTGTACGTTAGCTTGCTTCCATGCAATCGGCACTTTTTCAGCCTCAAATGAAAGCCTAAATAGGCGTGTCAGGATCGGAGACAGTTCAGGCGCACACGATTTTAAAACAATTGCAAGAATCCCGTCCGGACCGCTACCCTTGTTCACGTCAATGTTACACAGCACCCTACGTACGTCCTTCTGATGGATGCGATTATCCGACTTACTCGTCTAGCAACCATCAGGTTAAACGGAGCCGCGCTTCACCAGGATCTAGACGTGACGATACCGCGAAGAGAGAGAAACAAATTTGCTTTCTCCTCAGCGGTGTGGGCCAGTGACCCATCGGGTTTCAGCAGTGGTGGTAGTGAGGGACGGCAGAAGTTCGATTCAACCGACTTAGCCAGGGACCAAAACGCTTTACTATCAGTCGGGTATGAAGCGAGTTTGTTCCCAATGCGGCAAATGTTGTCAAACCGAGACCTCTGCATCACTTTCTTGCAAATCTTAGCAACTTTGTTGAAGGCGAGAGCCTTCTTCTTCTTCTTCTGACTCACATCATTCACCTTGTGCATACAAGCCCATCCTTGGTTTGACACGTATTTAAGCACATTAGAGTGATCACACTCCGCACCAAACCAAGGGCGAGCTTGGCCAGACATTGTTACGTCGGAGAATGGAATGTAGTACTCCATCCCCATGATTAGTTTTAAACCGATTATGTTCAATCTGGTTCTAGAACAGTGTTTTATTAACGGTAGTACGTATATTAAGGTAATACTTACCATGTGCCGTAAAAGGTTGTGAATTTAGATTAAGCTAGGTACCCACTTAATTTTATAAATGATAGATTCATTCCCTATTGTCTTGACTGTGTACCTATGATATTTTTCTGGTCCCAACTAGAAATATAATCGTAGGTACGTGCTGTGTAATCTATCTACTGTAGCCTAATCTATAAATGTTGTCTTGGATATAATAGTTTGTAGTTATAGTAAATAGATAACAATAAAAAAAGTTTATGTAAAATGAGGAAGATCTGAAATGTAACTTACTAAGACTGTTAGTTTAATTGTTTTGTTGTTTAGTTGCAGGAAACTCAATTCCTGTTTTGTTCATTCATAAGCGAAGTTATTTAGTATTTTCGTTATAAAACTCTGGATTATTATATAATCTTCTAATAAAGGATTTTAATTTGATTACATTACACAGTGACTTCTTATTTTGTGGGAACGTATAAAAATGTCTGGCATGTACCTTTCTTTTTGGATTGTAAAATCATCAAATGAGTCCTCCCGCCCTGAGTGGAACGGAAGGTACTGTCAGACTCTTACTTGCGTTCCAGGGCCGCGGTACCCTGTTTAACAGTCCCGCGACCCTGGCAGGTATTTGGCCCTATAGTGGGGGCCCCATTAGTTTGCTGACAGTTCCTTGAAGCACGCGTGGTATACGACGCATCGTCGACTCGAGCCTGGTTTTTGATCGGGCGGCGAGCTACCCATTGTGTCGTGAGGTAGAGGATGTCCTCTCCCTCACGTATTCCGCCTTCTCATTCGCTAGCGTTACTGCATAACAGAAGGTGTTTGCTTCCCATTCCCCCTCGCTCCGTAACATACTCTGAAGCTGGGCCGGACACTCAGGTCGCCACCACCTATCGCCTCCGTGAGAACACAATGGTGCTCCACTCAAGCAGGGCAGACCTCCACTGTATGCTCCACCGTGTCCTCCGGTCTGGCATGTAATTAGAAGCACGCGCGGTATGTAACTCAACATTGTATTACCCAAATCCAAAAATAATATAAGTGGTATCTACATCTAAATATTCTTATCTTACGGGCAATATCGTATTAACTTCTTGAGTAGCGTAATTAGAGACACAATAGTAAGACAATGGCGCACGACCGCCGGCGTTCGTGCGGGGATCAACAGCTTAAGTGGTACATCCGACACAAAAGAGATTTCAAAGTCCAGGGAATACTGCAAGTTGTGCCACATCCGACCAAATTCAAAAATTCTAGTTCGGTTAATAATGTCGGATCTAACATTTCCGACAAAATAGTTGCATGATTTAGCGGTTAACAATGTTGCATGTGCAGTTTCTCATATTTCCAATACCTTTTTGATAAACTTGCATATACCAAAACGTCAGGTAATTCATATTTAAACGTCATATGCAATTTGGTTAAGGTACATTGATTATTGTTCACTTTATACATATTTGAAACTTCAAACGGCCGTACTGTAAAGTAGCGATTTTTCACATACGACGATGTTAATTGCTACGGTCGATATATTATAGTACGTAAACAAAATTCAGGGAGGGGCAGCTGCCCCCCCCCCCTTGTTTACGCCCGGTACATCGAGGTAAAGGCTCAACTGGCTGCAAAAAAGTTGTGTGTGAATCCTTGCAAAGGTCAGCTTCTTTCTCGATGTGGTAAATGACGTTCCTAAGTGACAGTGTTTTTCTTTTTTTCTACTTTCCTATAGGAAAGTGCGATTCGATGCCGCCAGATGTAGCTACAGAGTACTCTGTAATATACTGGATGTAGCTTAACCCTAACTAATATAATAATATATATATAATATAATATTCCACAACTATCACACAACGCCGTCTAGTCCCAAGCTAAGCAGAGCTTGTGTTATGGGTACTAGACAACTGATAAGCATACTTATATATTTCTAAATACATACATATAATAGATAAATTACACCCAGAACTGGCTATATATCTGCCAAATCTTAGGGATATACATAGCACAGGAGGGATAACAAATAAGTAAAAATGAAAAACCTTCACAAGTTTATTATTTATAATATTTTAATATTAACAATTCTAAGACAATAACCATTAATCAATGTGATACTGGATGGAATAGACTACTATGTTTAATTGTTTGTAAAGTACGATATGAAATACAAAATAATTGCTTTATTCAGGGAATTTACAGATAATTGTGAGATTCATTATGAACTTAGTCGTTATAAGTGCACTTCTTATTAATATTTCAATTAATATTTTACTTTCTAGATATTATTAGGTTTTTTTTTGAAAACATCGTCTTATTTACAAAATTGTACGCCCCTACATTATATTTTTCAAACAAATTAATCGAAATTAAAATAAATAATATTGAGAGAGGCGCTGTTTTAAATTAGACAGTCTTTTGATGATTTTAATTCAAATGGTTTCACTTCATTATAGGGATGAGAGTAAATATTATTTATTTATTTATTATTTACATAATATTTACCTTCATCATTCATTATTTAGATTTTGTCAAATCAAGATCACGATCAAAATGTATTCAAATATTAACACATGTTCTAAAAGTTTTCTGATATTTTATTAAATCGCATCCTCAAAACAAAAGAGGCACTAGACTGAACTTTTTTTTTAAATTTTCTTTTGAGGGATAACTGAGTTTGTATAAAATAATAAGTATAAACCTATTTCTTCGAATAGTTGATATTCCCCAGTAATTGATGTCAAACTACTTAGCGAGTAAATAGTTCTTATAAACCATATTTTTGGCATAGTACCACTTTTGTTTTAGTATAGGGGTACAAATACTTTCACAAGAGTTTTGAATTTCTTCACGCAAATATTCTCAGATACCTACAGCTGCTTAAAGATTCGTTATTATTACCCGACAACGCGACAGCAAAGACAAGGTTATTTCATATTTTCCGACTAGATTAAACTAGAAAAAAAATCTACAAGAAATCATTTAAGTAACACAATAATTAAAATATATTATCAAGTATTATAAACAAAATAGTAAAATAAAAGTAATAGGTGTGTCTTCCATCTTACCATTTACGAAAATAAAGTTACACAAAAAATATTTTATATCTGGTTACTGTAGCCCTTACCCTTAACTAGATTCAAGAGAAGATCTTTCTATTTGGCCGACAGTCACTAAGAAATAGATAAACTCAAGTTAAGAACACCACAGAAACCAAACATAAATCATACAAAATAGAGATCACGTCTCAAAAATTAAACACTAGCCCCCCTTATTCAAAAACTATAAAAGAGAACACACAAAATATTATAATATCAACACCTCCAATTTAATAGGAACGTGTGGATTTTTAACGTAATTTTATTATAGTGGATCGAATAAAATGACAGCAAAGTACACACGGCAAAATTATTGAGTGTACAGGTCATGGGCAAAATGAATTGTATTTTTCTGTAAGTAACAACAGGTACAGCCTGCTGTAATGTGAAAGACAACTTTTAAACACTAGTTTATTCAATGATTATAAATGTTAGCAGCTCTTCCTCATTCCAAAGACAGTAATTTTCACAATGTCACTAACATTGTGAAACACAAATAAATGAATGTATTAACGTCAATAGTGCAGTGGACACACAATATATTATAGTTGTGTGCTAACAGAATAGTAGATTATAATAGTATATTAACAGAATCTAATAATGCAAATAAGGAAAAGAGCATTCAGAAGCATTTATTGAAAACCACTATTTACATAATTCGAGAAGTTTAAAAAAAATATAATAAAATGCCAAACAAGACATCTTTTAATCGAGAACAAGGAGTGCCCATTGCTTTATAATAAGAAAAGGTATGTAGGTTGTACGGTTCAAAAATAGTTATATGTATATCTATTAAATTGAGCATACGTCATTATTATTTTTATTAATTAAAAAGCAAAAAAAAAATTACAATTCTGCCAGTCCAAAATACATGAATCCATAATGATTAATTATTCTTGTTTGAAGAGCTTCTTACCTACCTCTAATTATTATAACACAAAAGAATCATCATTAAAACTAATCAGAATCACATGTTCCTTGTTCAATCATCATCATAATCTGTGTCGTCATCATCATCACTTGATATCTCCATGTGTCTCGTTGAGTTGGCCATTGGCATCGGTTTGCGAGTTCGCTCAAGAGAGAACGCGTAAGATTCGTAGTCTAGCACTTCATCATCGCTCAAATGGGAGTTGCCTTCCACGAAACTTGCGAATCTGGAAAAATAACGCATGTTCTAATAGACCGACCGCCGTAAGCGAGACCCTCCCGCAGAAGGAGAATGGGCCACGCTTACGACGGTCGGGGTTTAAAGAAAAGATTGATGAAAGTTGCTAGCTTAGGCCCCTTGCCCACGGCGACTTTTTGTAGCGATGCTGTCGCGCACTTACGAAACGCGCGTTAATCGCATTTGCAAGCGCTATAGAAAAGATGCCAACGCGCTACAGCATCGCTACTAAAATTAGCCGTGGACGAGGGGCCTTAAGTCAAGGAAGTGGTATTCGCGGAAATCGGACATTTCACTTTATTTAACTTACTCCAATTATTACTGATTATAGTGCTTAAGTATAGCGGCATACTTAAGCACTATAGTTAGAGATATGGACCGTCAGAATTATGTGGATTTTGGGGCAATAATTTGACTAAGTTCTTACTGAAGTAAAGTGGAGTGGTTATTTCCTGCGTGTGGCTGGCTTTCAGATAGATGATGACAATAAGGGTGAATGGAAGAAAAAAACCTGGTAGGTATGCTGAACCCAAGTAACATATCACTCACAAAAAAACCGAGACCAAGACTATTTCTAGAGGAAAGGATTTTTTCATACTCTTTTTTGCACATAAAAACGAGTTTAAATGAGGATCTATTTTTTATTTCAGTAATGATAATAGATAGATACACAGACAATGCAGTATTCTGAATCTAGTAAAAAATACTTTTCAATGGGAAAAATGGTCCTGTATAGTTTCTGTATTCATTAATACTGCTGAGATATGGGACAAGGAGATGAAGACGATGATAACGCAACAATGATTAGAAAAGATTCTCACCGTTTAGAATCGTTCAACTTGAGCATAATCTTCCACTGCGCACAGTCAGGGCTCGAGCAGTACTTCCTGAGGTTATCCAGCGCCATCTTAGTTTCCCGAGCGCCTTGTTCGTAATATTCTTCGCTGGTTAGTAGTCTTTGTTTTGGCGGGAACTTGCGACGCCTGTACAATAAATGAAAAGGTACATTAAAATTATTGAAGATGTCAAATAAATTAGTTGTTCAATATTTTGTAAGAATTCATATACCTGGATAAACATTATTACATAATTAGTCTTGCTAATTTGTCAAAATCGGAATAACGTACCAATACCCACGAATCCTGTTGATGAGCGTCTGCGGGAAGTACTTAGCGACTAACGACGCGATGATGACGGCGGCCGACGCTTCTTGATACTCGCTGCTAAAAAATATCATTAGCACGCCTACTACCTATAATAATAACAATCGTGGCAATTAAGAGTATTCATTAACAACGATTAACGTAAATGACTTTCATGGCTTTCAAGAAAGAAATAAAGAAACAAACTGGACTTTCTTTAATCTTTTAACCCGCCTACGTCGAATATATCCCACAAAGACTCTCGCGTTTATTTCGCTAGGATGGCACATCCACGACCAATATACTCCATCTCGTCAGCTCTTCTGTTGCCTATGGGGATTGAAGAGCTAAACTAGATGGAGTACCCTGTCGCAAAAACACGACCCTGGCGAATAGGACACGAAAATACTCCGACCTATCCGAAGCAATCGGTTAAAGAGTTAATAGGTTTTTATAGAATAGAACAACAACAGGCAACAACACAAAAAAATAAATAGTACAAATTTACAATACAGTATACATTTCGCGACACCGAGAATCAAGGAAGTGAAATCTTGAGATAGCTTCATGAATGTCAAAATGTAAAATTTCATGGAACTCGAATAATATCTCACCTGCAATGTCCACATGACCAAATTCTTGCTTCTCTGGTTCTTTGGCGGCCCTATTCTGTAGCACACGACGAAACTGGCGAAGCTGACTATCAATGTGTACCAGAACATGTATGTTTGGTAAGTCAGTATTAGAGTTCGAATATTCTCCCATATTTGCTGGAATAGGTACACTCCGACTGTCCAACCTCCGATTAGGATACCGTATGTTAATGTTTTCTGAAAAGATCATAAAAAATCTGGATCATAAAAAATTTGACTGGCCTGTTGGTCTAGTGGTTAGTGGCCCTGACTGCTATGCCGGAGGGATGGGTGGTGGTCCTGGGTGGGAATCGAACCTCGTGGGTTCGATTCCCACCCAGGACAAATGTTTGTGTGATGAGCACGATCATTTGTTCTGTGTCTGGGTGTAATTTATCTATATATGTATGTATTTAGAAATATATAAGTATGTTTATCAGTTGTCTAGTACCCATAACACAAGCTCTGCTTAGCTTGGGACTAGACGGCGTTGTGTGATATTTGTGGAATATTATTATTATTAATTATATGTTATAATAAACTTGCAAACTTACTTGCAAAAATAATGTTCACTTAATGTTGCGTGATAGTAAATAACAGTAATTATTACTAGACGAAACAAGAAACCAGACAGGCTCCAATCAATGTAAACTTTATAGTAGTTTTGAAGCTGCACAGTAACCAATACAATGCGTTCCAAATAAGAATAGGATCGATTGCCATGTTGTGACGTCACGTCATACTGTTAAATCGCAAGAAATTGGGCAAAATTGAAGAACTCGGAGATGAGAAAAATTTAAGAACTGGATTCTGATTAAACTATTTTGGTTCACAGTTCGTAAATAAACTAAATTTTAAAATTTCTTGTTTTGCTCTCTATAACAATTCTTCGATTTGACAGTATGACGTGACGTCACAACATGGCAATCGATCCTATTCTTACTTGGTTGTACGTGTGACAGCAGGGCGGATCGAGTGTTTGACGCACAAACAAAAAGTAATCATTTTAGATATTGTAAAGACTTATTTTTTGTTCACTTACCCTAGGTAGTAGCTTACTGACGTAAAACACGAAAACCATGAAGGAAGCAAACACACCGACGAATATGCCGCAAAGGTAGAAGAACAATGGGTTGGCGCACAGAGCACGCGATGAGAATATCAGGATAATGCCCGCGAACATCAACATGACGCGCCATAGGTCCACCCCTGAGGAAATAAAAGAAATTTTCTTGGTTTACGAAACAATTCAACAAATAGTCCAGTGTCAGCTTTGTAAAATGTTCGAAAAAGTTTACCGTGGCTCTAGAATGCAAAGGGCGACTGAAATACATAGGTGAGTTTTAGTCAGTAAAAGTCTGACACGCCCTCTCACACCACCTTAGAGCACGAGAAGGCATTTGATGATTTTCCACTTCAGAAAAAAATAACTTTCTAATGTACAGGGTGTCTGGCGGCAGATTTATGTTTTTAAATATGATTATTTCAAAAAGTAATAAACGGTGCGGAAGGAAGGTGGTGTCATTAGAATCACAGATCGTGCGGATTCTCTCATCTATCTCAGTCACGATGCCGCAGTGGTCGGGTGAGCATCGCGCATTCGCCATCGAGGCATTTTTCAAGAGTAACGATTCTTACGTGATTGCTCGTCGACAATTTTGCTCACGCTTCGGTATTCGGCGGATAAGTGACGGACCGAGTGTGAATTTAATTCGCTCCTGGGTGCAGAGGTTCCGCGCAAGTGCTTCGGCTTTGAACACCCCACGGCCAGGGCCTAGTCGATCTTCAAGGACCCCGATAACATTGAACTGGTGGAACGGAGTTTACATGAAAATCCACGACTTTCAATACGGAAAAGGGCGGCCTCATTGGGACTTCCAAGAGCCATCATTCACGAAATTTTGAAAAAGGATCTGAAGTTCAATCCTTTTAAAATTCAAATTGCTCAAGAACTGAAAGAAAGTGACTTTCTTAGTCGCAAAGCAGCGTTTTCGCTGTTGAATTCCATTTTTTGGAGCAATGAGGCTCATTTCCATTTAAACGGGCAGGTTAACAAGCAAAATTGCCGTTACTGGTCTCCAAGAACCCATAACCCTCGACTGAAACACCAAAAACCATTGCACTGCTCCAGGGAACTGTTTGGTGCTCTTTATCCACAAATGGGATAATTAGACCTTTTTTTTTTTAAATGCCCGAGGCCAGGCGACAAATGTCAAAAGTGAGAATTATGGGCGCATGATTACGGATTTCTTTTTGCCGAACCTGCGAGCTCATCCATCGTTCTCATCACAGACGTGGTTCCAACAGGATGGTGCGACCGCACACACGGTCAGAGCTTCGATGAATTTGCTTCGAGAAGTTTTCCCTCACAAACTGATTAGTCGCTTTGGAGACATCCCGTGGCCACCGAGATAGCCCGATTTGACCCCAATGGATTTCTTTTTATGGGGATACCTCAAAGAGAGAGTATACACTAACAATCCACAAAATATTGCGGATTTAAAAGAAAACATTCGTCGACAAATTGGCGCAATTGAACCTAGCTTACTGCAGCGTGTGGCGCGGAACACGAGGCTCCGTTTTGAACATTGCGTATAACTCGATGGAAGATATCTAGATGATGTAATCTTTAAAAAATGAAATCCGCACTATTACACTATCTACCTTTACCTTTAATTAAACGATATGTCAAACAGTTATTTTTTTATTAATTTTTGAAAATATAAATCTGCCGCCAGACACCCTGTACAATCCGTTTTAAGGTACCCATGCTGCAAGTCTAGCAACAAACAGTAGATCCCTTATCAATTAATTATAACATCATTTTACTGTAGAATAAATCTTAAGTAATATTAATAGCTTATCTTTATACTGACAAGATGTTTTTTGCCATTTGCCTGAACATTTAACAGTTTTTCTGAGTGTACCTTCCTACAAAGAAAAACTTTCCTTAACCCTTCAGAGATATACCAGCCTAACGGCTCCTCTAAATAGTATAAAGTAAAGTGCAGATAAACAGACTTCTGTCTAATGTCTTCTGTGTAATTACCGCTAAACTATTTAACAAATTTTGATGTGGTTTTTAATAGAGTAATAAATAAGGAAGGTTTACATACAAATTGCACTTATGTGAAGCCAGGGTGGATCACTAGTGTTATTACAAAATCATTCATAACAGCTTTTTTTTATGTTAGCCTATTCTTTTCCATTCCTGAGCAAAGGCCTCCCTCTTCTCCTTTCACAGGCTCGCTCGTACTGCTTCCAGTTCTGGCGAATTTCTTCTCTTGTTTGTCCCACCATATTCTTTGTGGTCTACTGTGACCCCATCTCACTGCCTCAGGAAACCAATTTTGTGTTACTTTGGCCCACAGTTTATTGGGGACGCGGTAGACCTATCCTGCCCAGTCCCACTTAAGTTGAGCAGCAACATCATTTTATATTCCCCAATTTGTTTTGAGCACAAATGCAAATTTTAAGTAGGTGTAAAGAAATACAATTATGTACTTACTCAATACCTGCAACTCAATAGTGTGCCTCTCTTTTGTATTAACTGCCATACAAGTGGGAGTAAAAATGGCAATGGACATGGATCTCTGTGGTTTCTTTTGGAATGGGTTGACCACCGAGGACCAGCCATAGCTGTCCTCTGTGTACTCGCTGAACACCTCATCAGGACTGTCCCCGAAGTACTGACGGAACTGGTCATTCTTTATTTTTATGTTGAACTGAAATGACATATTAAATTGAAGATTAAGAATTGGTTGGACAGACTAAAGGTCTCCAAACTATTTGAAACACATGCATAAGCTAATAGCTGCTAGTGTGACTTTTCAAATAATAATAAATAAGATTGTTGACCTTACAAGTGATGATAATATATGGTGGAAGGGATATCTATGTGCACAGATATCCCTTCCACCATAATTTATTATCACCTGATACATGATTGTAGAGTCCCAAGTGATACTTTTAATTGTTTTTTTCCAAAAACAAAACCCCAGGAATAAGGAATAACTCGGCAAAATAATCGAATACCAGAAAACTTTTATTGAATTCATGAGCAGCTGTTGAAAAATGTCTCTTACACAATTCACCTTCAGCTACCCTTCATAAAATGAAGAGCATTGTTAGACAATAACTAGATCTATAGTGAGAGCTATTCATATAAACAAACATTAAAATATTTTAATAATTTTACTGTTTATGATAGATGTGTACTCAATATTATTAAATCAATACTTACTTTCACAGTTTGCCATAAAGCAAACAAGTTCTTAGGAGTTCCAGTGTAGCAATAAATGTCAGTACTCTTTGTAGCAATGGGCACATCTCTCTCTATTGTTGTGGGGCCCCCTAACCAGTGAACTAAAAAAAAAATGGCAGATGCATGAACTTTATTGTTAAGTTTCTTTTCAATTTAGACCTATGGCATTGACATTATAATATTTGAGTATGCATTGAAATTTAAATAAGTGATTCAAGAATAAAGCTTTTTTAACTTTAATTAACAGCTTCCTTTGAGGTTAGAGTTACATAAAATTGAATTTTAGAGATTTAATCTATATCTAATCCATTTTGGATCAATCAAATATGCAGATAAGATTCATTAATTAGTATGCTAACAAAGATGATGTTTAATCTTGTAGGGCTTCATGTACTCGACAAGTATAAACAAAACAAGCATTAGCTCGATGTTACACAACGAGGAACAAATAGTCGTAAAAGCCAATTATTATATAATTTAGGACCTAAGGAAAAATAAGTTGCTTCTTACCATCATACGGTAATGACTGTGTTCGAGTAATTAGCACAACGATAAACAATAATAACAACAAGTAGCGTCCATAGTCGCCCATGTTTGCTTCAAGTTTTATATGGGAATCTCATAAAATCGTTAACTCATGATTAAATCGCTTGGGCTCTGGACCAGAACTTAGCATCCTCTTATTTTTAGCACTAGGAATTCCACGTTTATCGACAAAAAATCGTGAGTTTGATGAAATGATCTAATAATAGACCACAACACAACTTTCGACGATTTGCTTGGCTTGCACTGACGTTTTTTTGACAATGACAGAATTTTAGTTTTACCATAGAGTAATAGTTTTACTTCTATGTTCCGTTTATGGAACATTGAAAAACTGAAAAATAGTGCCAACATAGTGGGGCCAGGGGTGGCGTAATGTAATGTTAATACTTTTTAGTCGATTTTATTACCTCGTGGTGCATTTTTTAGTATCGATAAGTAACTTAAGATTCTTTGGCGGCAGTTTTTAAGTGAATTTCAGTGGCGGTTTTAATAATTTGCAAATTTATATTGTGATGTAAAATTGGTGTCGTTTTGATGTCTTTACAAAGAATTTTCCTGTAGTGTTGACTACATTTGCTGCCAAATACTAAAAATCATTAGAATAAGTTTTAATTATGCGTATTGTAATATATTTAATAAACAAAGTATTTAAACGAAAACATTTTTTTTATATATGTATAATATAAGCTAGTGCTTGACAGCGATCCCACCTGAGCTTTTATTAATTTTGTGTCCATAGTGTGGATTTAGTTTCCAAGCCAAAAATATTATAATTTAAAAAAGTATCTTTATTTACTTGAGGTGGAAATCATCATTCGCTGGCGCTCGCGTTGACATTGAGTGCGGCAACTCGTGGCGTAGTTCAACATTTTAGTACATTGTTCTTACCGTTGGCCGCCACGTGCTCTGTCGCTGACAGCGGCGCGGCGGCAAAGTCGTGGTTAGGCTGTTACCATCTCGCAAAATATTTTACATAGTTCGCTTTTGTCGCGGTCACGGCTCAAACCGCCAGCTTACAGGTATCGGCACGGATCTTGAGCGCTCGGCGAAAGAGTGGGGATCGCTTTACGCATCGTACACTTATGGCAAAAAAAATGTACACCTATTTTGTTTTATTTTTTCTTTTACCTGCTATCTTCTTAATTCTGGTTGAAGTAAAAGCTAAAAAAAAAACATAAATAGTCGTTGTGTTCGTCTGTTTTTTTTTTCCGTTTACTTATTAACCATGCAACAGATTTTCATACGGTTTTCATTATCTTTTAGAGAATTTCTACCGGAAGGTATAAATTTTCGTTCGAAAATTTCAAAGATTTGTAACACCCCTACGAAGAAATACCTAATATTTTATCTACTTTTGAAAGGAACTTTCTCTGTGTTCCTAATAAACCATTGTTGGTGACATAATAACTACTAATAAAAATAAAATCGATGGTTTAAAAATCACGAGTCAATTTATTGGCACGGAAGTGTACTCGTCGTCGCAGCAAGCGCAGGGAACCAATCACGAGTGACGTCTATGATGCGATGCGTGACGAGCCAATCACTGACACTCCCCGCCCCCGCGTCTCACTTCATACCACCAAAGAGACCTGATATTTTACTTCTGCGCAAGTAAAAGTCAGCGCTCAAGATCCGTGCCTGTACCTCGCTACTGCACGTTTATTTTGCTGTCGAACTCTTCCTGTCCCTACAGAGACTACGACATACAAGAGTAGCAAGTGCTCCTATTGTCGAAATCGAGCGATCATTTTGTACAGGCTCCTTTGTTTAGATGAAAAGAAATAAAAAATCTAATAACTCTCATCATGTTTTTATTTGGTAAAGCATATTCAATAATGGAGTGGTCATGTATTAACAGAGTAACACACTAAGGCACTTGCACGATCTTAAAACCTTGTACTTTAAAAAAAAAAACTTGTACATATAAAAATAACCTGAACATTTACTGCGATCAAAGTAAAAATACAGGAATGTTTGCTTAAATACTGTTCAGAAAACACTTAATTAATAAAAATTATCATAATGCTAGTCAAATAATACAAAAGCTACCATTCACCAGTCTTAGGACAGGAATGTTCAAATAAATATATTTTCTCCATTTTAAAATACTGACCTAAACTTTTTACTGAATTACGAATCACAGCTTACTCACAAAATAAGTATAAATTAATATTTCATGTTTAATTATATAATATAGACTGATTTCGATGTGAATTCCATTACAATAGTTTAGTGTTATCAAATACATTTTATGCTACAGAATTATTAGAGAAATTATGTTTGTCTATGTTAAATCAAAAATATATTATGTCACTTTTTCTTATTCACTTATTTCGGGATGCATAGATGCTAGTTTTGTTTTACAGTACTTTTTAATTGAAATAAAAATTGATAATTAAATTTTAAAAGTCGACTATATAATTGATTAAATCGACTATTGGAATAGTCGCCTCAATCGACTAACGACATAAAATCGAGTAACTATGGAAGAAAAAAACTTCCTTTAATGATTGATGGCATAAACTAGTACTATTTAGTTGCTACCTATAGAATACAATGCAGGTTTTCTTTGCAGGCAAATTGCACATTTTTACCTAAACGGTTCTTATTTAAATGATTTCGCACCTGAAATCCAATATCGTCACTAAAAGAAATTCTTCAAAAAACTGTTTTAACGCCATTACAGAGTGCGTTAAAAACAGTTTTTTGAAGAATTTCGATTCGTGCAGTCTGACCAGATTTTCTAGTTAAAATATTATGAACATGAAATACCTAAATCAGATTAAATGTGAACCGATTTCGAGATATATTTTTAAGGCACGGATTCATAAGCTATTTTTTAAATTCATTTTTTAGTCCTGTTGTAGTAAATCTGACTTTGCTATAATATAAAACTATGGTCAATTTACCCATTTATAAATTATCTCAGTGACCTTCAGTTATATTGCACTAATATACATCTAGGAACCTGGAAGGCACGTTGAAAGCACTAAGTTATTTCTCTATCCAATAATCTATCTTATGCGTGTATTTTTAAAATTCAAATTCCTATGTTTGTGGAATACTTTGCGATTTTGCGACGACGACGAAGTTCCTAAATTTTTCTATGTCCTCGTTGGAATGTGATATCTGGAATGAGAAATTTCATTATTAGATTTTGTATAGACCACATCAATTTGTCTACAAAGTCCATTAAGTTAGTCGTACTTTTCGTTACTTTGGTATGGCGGCATTACAGATTTTTTATATCAAGATTAAGGCCGCGTTCCCACTATGTTGTACCGGTTAATTTATCGTCGGACGACTATCGTCTCTAGCTGTTCCAATTATAACAACTTTTTGTCGTGGCCACGACAGATAGTCGCAACAACAACACATGATATATCGTCACGGTTTAGTCTTGACACATTTTTATCGTTTTACCACTGTCCTGCTAGCCGTTCCCGACTATCACGACAATCAGTTCACACTCACTGCATAAATGTTGTAGACGACAGTTAATCGTGTCGTGTATATATGAAGACCTCCATTTAAATATATAAGCCACGACAATTAAACCGGCCCGCCGTGGCGCGCCCACTCGCGCTCGAACTCGTGCTCCAGGATCTCCGCGCCGTCAGCCCGCTCTCTTACCTAGGTCCCTAGCGCTTGCGCGCGTCGTGCGCGACGTAGGCGGGCCCGCCGTGGCGCGCCCACTCGCGCTCGAACTCGTGCTCCAGGATCTCCGCGCCGTCAGCCCGCTCTCTTACCTAGGTCCCTAGCGCTTGCGCGCGTCGTGCGCGACGTAGGCGGGCCCGCCGTGGCGCGCCCACTCGCGCTCGAACTCGTGCTCCAGGATCTCCGCGCCGTCAGCCCGCTCTCTTACCTAGGTCCCTAGCGCTTGCGCGCGTCGTGCGCGACGTAGGCGGGCCCGCCGTGGCGCGCCCACTCGCGCTCGAACTCGTGCTCCAGGATCTCCGCGCCGTCAGCCCGCTCTCTTACCTAGGTCCCTAGCGCTTGCGCGCGTCGTGCGCGACGTAGGCGGGCCCGCCGTGGCGCGCCCACTCGCGCTCGAACTCGTGCTCCAGGATCTCCGCACCGCGTTTGCGCGTCAGCCCGGTCTCTTCCAGGCTTAGCTCGCACATCTGCATATCGTCAACTCCTGACGAAGATAAAAAAGATAGTAGGTGTTAAATGCGTTAATTGTGATGGCTTGCGAAGGATTACGTTAGCATAGGCTACAAATAAAGGTCTTTAACAAACCCAAAATACCAAAGAACATGGAACAAAACGTACCCATACCCACCCATGTAGCATATTGAAATTGGAACCACTAATAAAAATAAAGTAAAAAACTAAAACCCGACTACTACAAAAAAAAAACGACGCTGAAAAAGTATGAAACAAGATTTTCATACTTCGAACAGAACAAAAAGAAAAACCGCAGTCACAGGTTATAGGTACCAACCGAAACACTTTAATAACGTGTGACTACGGTTTTTCTTTTTGTTCTGTTCGAAGTATGAAAATCTTGTTTCATAGTTTTTCAGCGTCGTTTTTTTTTTGTCGTAGTCGGGTTTTAGTTTTTTACTTTATTTTTATTTAAACAATTTTGGTGTTAAACTTAATACATGACTTTTTGTCCGCTAGAGGGCGTCACTTTAAATTTGAGCAATATTTTCGAAATTTACAAATGTAGCCCTTTCAAATGATACCAAACACGCTAGAGGGCGCCATGTCGAGTTTTGTGACACGTCACGTAGCCTATGTTCAGCGGACAATAAGACGGTTCTAACGATACCTCATATGTCGAGTTCCGATTGGTAGATTAGGAGCTATGAGGGAACAGATGAACATACTCACATACATACATAGCCTGTCAAAATCATAACCCTCCGTAGTCGGGTAAAAAGTTCTTTGAAAATAAATTTATTTGTTTTATGAGGACAACTTTCTAGCTTGCGGGGAAAAAAAAATATTCGACGTTGAAAATGCCAAAAATCCTTAGTAAAATTGACACACGCATTCGACGTTTTTGCGATTTTATCAGTAAGGCATTACGTCGGTGTGTCGTAATTGGCGTTCAGTACGCAACGGTATAGCCACAATTGGTGAGTGAGTAGTAGGGTGTTTAATTTTACGATGATTTTCGATTTCCATTTGACTTTGCTCGAATTCTTAATAACACTCACGCACAGTGTTCATATACCAATAATCACCATAATCGGTTAATATTTAGAGGTTGCACAACGCCAATGAAGTTTTCTCATACAATTAGTACGTCATCAGTGTAGGGCAAAATTTTAATATTATTATTTTTAGAGTAAAGGGTAGTAAGTGTTACTAGTGAGTTATAGTGATAATGGTTCACTAAGCATTAGACTTTAAAATGAGTAAAAAAAGAGAAATTTCGTTACTTGTTTTTTTTTTTATTATTATTTTTTTTTTTTTTATTAATGATAGGCTCGCGTTTGACCACCGTCTCACCTGATGGTAAGCGATGATGTGGTCGACGATGGAGCACGCTTGCCTAGAAGTAGCCTATTCACTCTTGACTTAAAGACCCCTAAGTTGTAGCTATCATTTATTTGTTTCAAAATTTATACAAGTAATAGGTACAATACAGATGATGCAAATCATAAACTTATTAGAGTTTTACCGTGCATCATAATCATCGACACAAGATTTTGCCTAACTAAAACACAAAATAGAGGGTATAAGTAGATAAGACGCAAAATTGACCGTACGTAACATCGCACCAGAGACCGAGCTAACCGCTTATCTATTTACAAAATATTTAAGGAATGTATTGAGACTGATACAGGCTGTTCCCTTATTTTAAGACGCCTATCTGTGAGCATCCCTCATCGCATAATTGATTTATGGGCACAGATGCATATTTTTTTTTTATTGTTATTATTTAGTTAGGTTTTCAAATGTAAGAAGTGTTGTTTTAATTTGCATTTTATGTTTTTATGTGTAATTTTATCTATTAAATTGTCGGTAAACTATTTATAAGGTAGGGTATCATATATTTCAGTCTTCTCTTGCCATGTAGGTTGCTGTACTTAGGAAGTAAAAGCCTTGCGTTGATGACACTACGAGTATTTATTTGGTTAATGCTTACGGGTTTTGATGTCCTATAATTTTCATTAAAGAATTCTTCATTCAGGAGTGTAAATTTAACTTTTTCCTGGATGGGTATAGTTTTACAGAATTCAAACAGCTTATGGTAGTCATTTTTGAATTTAATTTTAATATTATACGGGACAATCGTTTTTAATTATATATATATTATATAGTTGTAGTGTGTATATTTTGTCAAGGTGGGTCTTATATGTTCTTCCATAGCTCGATAGTCCATAAGAAATTATTGATTCGGCCAGAGATTTGTACAGCATTAATAATATTTTATATGGTATTTTGTATTTTATCAAAGAGAATTTGGCTAGGATACATCTTAATTTATCGCAAACCCCATCAGTATGTTGTTTCCAACTGAGCCGGCTATCAATGGTTAGACCCAGATATATTTGCTTATCAACGAGATCAATTGAGTCACAGTTGCAAGGTTTAGGGACTTTTTTATAGCAATTGGAGTGCATACACTCATGCGAGTGGGCTATTAGTCTAGGCAAGGTTTTCTTCTAGTTTGGCTGGAACTAATGTACAGAAGAAGATACCTTATGAAGATTTTTTGGGAGTTAGGCTTCCTTCCAAAGAACAAGTGTTGTTAGAATTTACTCAGGACCACAGAGATATAAAAAATCGTTTTCTGACACTGCTAAATCGATAAGTACAAAACATCAATTCACATGGAAGACAGCAAATATTCCTGTTAATATAGAGGAAAATATTTGTGCTGGTAAACAAGTGTTTTTTTTTATTTAACCGACTTCAAAAAAAAGGAGGAGGTTATCAATTCGGTTGTATTTTTTTTTTTTTTTTTTTTTATATGTGTTACCTCAGAACTCCGTCGTTTATGGACCGATTTGCAAAATTTTTTTTTCCCTTTATAGGATATGCTTCCAGATTGGTCCCATTTTTTTCAAAATCCAGTTCTGATGATGGAATCCATGAGGAATCGAGGGAACTCCTCAAAAATTATAGGCAACCCTATGGTAATTTTAGTATTTTCATCAAGAACTTAAGCATTTACAGTCAAAAAGTAACATTTGATGAAGTGGAACTGATGAAGAAGACCAGAAATGGTCAACGGAACTTCATACTCAAATAGATATCACATTGAAGATATGCGACTATGACAATACAAATAAATGAATGATTCTGAATAGTTACGTTGAAAATGGTATCATCGAAGTGATCTGATGATGATGATGGAGCCGGAAGGTAGGCACTGGAACTCCGTAATTAATCAATGTAACCTAGCCGTGTTTGGACTCATTAGAATTGTCATGAGATGCACTTTGGCTATAAGGTACTATCGAACTGATCTGATGATGGAGCCGGAAGGTAGGCACAGGAACTCCGTAATTAATCAATGAATCCTAGCCGTGTTTGGGCTTATTAGAATTGTCGTGAGATGCTCTTTGGCTATAAGGTACTATCGAACTGATCTGATGATGGAGCCGGAAGGAGGAAGGTAGGCACAGCAACTTTATAATAAAACAATGTAACCTAGCAGTATTTGGGTTAATTGGAATTGTCATTAGAAATAGGCACTCTGTTTATAAGTGTATCGCAACTAAAAAGTGTGAAATAAAAACTTTTTAGAAAAAAAAAATAACCGACTTCACTAAAAAAAACACTAAAAGGATCAAAATAACTTTAATTTTGGAAGTCGGTGTTAAATAAGAAACAAACAATACCGAGAAACACCGACATCCGAAATTAAAGTTATTTTGATCCTTTTAGTGTTTTTTTTAGTGAAGTCGGTTATTTTTTTTTTCTAAAAAGTTTTTTTTATATTTACTTAACGATTTCCACAATTGACAGATGCAGACGTCGTGCATGATGGGTATAAGAACTCTTAAGTGCCTGAGATGATAATATATAATCATTGAGATTGACAACATAATTTAAAAATTATTTATTGGCTGTATTTTATAATAAACTGTGCTTTTTAAGATTGATGGTTTTTATATTTAATTTTTTCCGTACCAAAAACGAACTGTAGGAAGCTAAGCCGGTCTCTCTTTAGACAGATAAAACGACTGGTTATGTATTTGGTCTACAGAATAGAAAATATAATAATAAAGTTTATTTGGAACAACTTAAGTTTATAGATTACAGGAAAAACAAAGATAGCGACAAAAGTAAAATACTGTAGCGCAGCTATCAACGCCAAACAACACAAAATGTGCGATTAAAAATGTAATAAAAAAGTTACCATAACTTCGGTCTCCCATTCATTCATTCATTCGTATATTTATTTTTGAGTTAGTCAATCAAGCCTCTTCTAAATGACACCTAGTCTAAAATGCTACAAAGGTGGGTACGGTGTCCATACAAAATTACCCATTGTTCTTTGAGGAGCGCACTTGTGTTTGCACTACAATGAATCTCGTACACTAGCCACTATTAAGATTGACGCGCCATGATCGCAATTCGGCGAGGAGAAGTAGTTGGCACTGACCAGCTTGCAGCAAGACGGGCGTCTTGTCGGGATGCAGCTCCATCTGTCGCGCCACGTACTGTCCGTCGAAGTGCGCGTACCACCAGCCGCGGCGCTCGTGCTCGGGCGCGGCGGCGCCGGCGCGCACGAAGGGGATGCGGAAGTAGCGGTGCCGCGCGCCCAGGATCTCGCCCTTCTGCGGCAGCCGGGGCGTCTTGGCTGCGGAACACGACAATGCTGATGATATCCTAGTGGGAACACCTAAATTCGGCTCGCGACTAAATAATAATAGCGGTCGATTTGTGAATGGGTAACAATTTCAAATAGAGGCCCCCTTCCTTGGAAAGCACGTTATGCTATTGATCCCGGGTGTCCTTCACAAATCTGTGACGTTTTTATGGGTAATCAGAAACCCGAATGTCGTGACAATCAACCTTAACGAATACATTTTTGTGAGCATGTTTTGTTTTAAACTCCAGGTAAAAAGTATCCTACTAGGGCAGCAGGATTATTCGAAGAAGTCACTGCGGCCCTGAAAGACGAAGGGCAGAAGGGAAAACGGTGGAGCTTTAGTCAGTAAAAGTCTATGTTAATGTAAAGTATAAGTTATTTGATGACTTCCCACTAAAAAAAAAGCTAGAACAATATAAAGCTTTTCATGAGCCTGCTACTTTATAAATCTACACCAATAAACAAATTTTCTATCTTTACTACTAAATAACAATAAATAAACTGTGTACTGGTACTGATAAAAAGCAATAACTTACCAGCATCCATGATAGACTGAGGGGCCCTCTCCTGATCGGCCATGGTAGTCTTGCGAGCGTTCTTTGCCTTCCACGCGTGGTACACCTTCAGGCGACGGTGGAACTCGTGGCGGCAAGCCTGGCAGACAAGATTGTTTAGAGAAAAATTGTGATGGTTACATTATAAATCTCCATTGAAAAGGTTTAATCCTCGGACCAGACGGATATTGTGCCTCGTCCGTGCAACTGCCCGACGATGTTGTTGGGCGGTTGTTCAAATCGCGCTACCGCAACGCAATGTAGGATTTTGTCTTTCAGTTCATATGTATGTGGCGTATACCGCGACAGAGTATCTTGCCTCAGACACCAGGGGGTGTCACTGTGTTTTTATTTTTTTGTTTATGTAGGTACTAGTAAAACTAATTTTAAGATATTTACTAACAAAGTGGACCGCATTGTTGTCTTATATTAAATAAAATTATTATATATATACCCATTACATACTGTTTCAGAATACCAGGGACCTTACCAGGACATGAGGCGTGCGAGTGGATGGAGCTATATACACCTTTTATAGGGTGACTGGTAATTAGTGTACGATACTTAAGCACGTGATTGTGCTCATGATAACCAACAACTTTATTATGGGAACAAACCTGAAATCACGAAAAAAAAACAGCTGTTCAGTACATTTATGTTTGCCTAATGTACTGAACAGCTGATATTTTTTTCGCGATCTCGGCTTTGCTCCCATAATAAAAATTGTTTGTTATCATGAGCACAATCACGTGTTTAAGTATCGGTCACTAATTACCAGTCACCCTATATATAGCTCCATCCCTTTAACAGTTCAGTTTAGGACGTTAAATGGAACGCGTTAAGAGCTCGTGGTATGTCCTAAGGTTGGAAATTTGGGATATGCAACACTAAAGAGGTGACCTGATGGTTGCATACTTGTGTTTGGTTTGTGTTGCGGCTACATGGATGTAAACCACGCGACAACACGTTCGGCGGTTGGGAAAACGCACCCCCCAACCAAGGGCGTTGAAGGTCATGGATTACAACTGCTGTTTACACGGATTGAAACTAGCAAAGTCACCTTGATTGGGACGTTGGTTTGCAACCATCTGGTCACCCCTTTATAAAACAACGAGATAGTTAATTGTTTAAACAAATAAATTTCAATGTAACTTACCTCCAAAAGTTCAATATCACAAGAAGTATTGATAGTATCACGTAGTTCCGAGTACTTCCATTTAGACAGGTCGTACTTTTGCTTGCCCTGCATAGCTTGCTGCATTCGTACCCGTTCGGACCTGTCGTTCGTCAAATAAACCGTCAATAGATAGCGAACATTGATAGATTTCAGGTTATATGTTAAACTACATGCTACTTAACTCCAGTTTCAGGAATGAAGATATCGATGCGTCAAATTAACCTCAGGCCAAGTGAAGATGTTGGCTTTTGAAAATTCATTCCAAGCGGCTAACGTGCATTACAATAAGACCAAAATATCTTGACCTTTTTGAACTTCGAACAATTAGCTGCGCAGTAAGGCCTACTAGCTTCATAGACGCGTATTTGTCACTATACGCTTGGTGTATGCTTGCTCACAGCTTACATACAAAACAATGATACTCCAGCCCACCAAGCGTTCAATGCTTGGTGAACACGAATAGCGGCAGCGGCCGTCGTGCCGACTTAGGTGACTATTCATCCGCAAAATATTTCATCCGCGGATGAAACGTTACCCTTTTAAAATTGTAAGGCGACGAATCATCCGCAAATTCGGATGAGTTGTCGCGTAGTTATATTAATAAGGTCATATCAGCCAAATAGACAAACTTGGAGGGGGAGTTTTTTTTTTAAATAAAAAGTTCATAGGTATATTTAAAAGCGGCGGAAGGAGAGAAAGGCTGACAGCGGGGTAAGGGGTAAAAAATCATTCATTTACTGTAAATCTTGGTTAAATCGAATCGTTTTTCCATGTTTTGTGTTTGGCCATCGTGTCGTTGCCGCTTCGAAACTCTGCCGTTTCATAGTTTTGTATGTGAGCTGTGAGCAGGCGTACACTAAGCGTATAATGGCGAATACGCGTCTATGAAGCTACACGTCCGTGAACAGTAGGCCCAATTCTATTTAAGAATCATGGCGAATGCGTATTTTTTCGAGTATGCGCGATAGTCCGGTACGCCAAGTTCAAACTGGCCAATATATTGTGACTTTACTGTACGTAATTCGAGTTTTTATTTTTGTTTTGTGATAACTTTCGTTCCAAAAACTGGGTCTTAGTACTACCATGCTACGTGCGGTGTTATTTATTATAGTGCTACACATAGATAACTAGTGTTTATATAACAGTTGATATTGTTGCATGCAATTTTTTCGACTCGTTTGGGATCATGTTGTTTAGGAACTTTAGGCTAGTAGGCTACTCCGACTAGTTGCATTTGATAATTGAAAATTGTTAAAAGCTACGATATTTTAAAATAAATTTTCTTCTAGGTTGTAGTCAATGCGTTGTAAGCAGAGATCAGAAAGCCTAGTGCGAGTTTATTTACGTTAACTCGATTGACACGTTTATGACGTTCGACTTTCCGATTGGCCCGCTCCAAGCTCTTAACCAATCAGAAAGCCAAACGCGGTAAACGTTTCGTTCACGTTAACGTAAAAACATCTCACACTCAACGGGCAGAATAGGTAGACTATTTATCTAAAGTTCGTGGAAGTAAGTAGCATAGAGTTAATAGTACTTCCTCTAAAATCCCGGAATCATGAACATGATGATTTAATCCTGGGATTTAATTTATTATATTTTAGAGTCGCATACTAAAACTTTTAGATTAAAACAAAGCTCTTTAATTTAACAGTTTTACTACAGAATTCTAAAAATATAAGATTTTTCATTATAATAATTTAGAATAGAATACAATTTATTCGACGCAGGCAATACAATTCAGTGGAAACGACAAAAAATAATAGAGTACAGAAATAGAATAGGTACGGTTGCGCTAAGCGTGCTTGAACCGAAAGGGTCACCAACACAGAAACGGTTGAGCGTCAGACACCCAGTGCTGGTTTTCAGCTAGCACCTCGTACGCACGGATGATGGTAAAATTTATTCAAAGCGCAATAAATAGTTCGTAATTTCAGAAATTTCGGGATGAAATCGTAATGTTTCTGATTGCGGGACTTTAGAAGAGGTATTATGAACTCTATGTTACTTACCTCCACAAACTTTAGTTAAATATAGTCTAATTATTTCGATCTCTCATTACAAGTGACGATAGATATAATTATATAATCATAACTAACTAGTTTCCGAAATAACATGATCCTAAGAGTAAAACTATGTTAAAAACACTATAAAATTACAAATCAAGCTTTATTCCATAACCTTAAAATAACCTTTATACTAACTCGTATAAATTTCTATCTATTCTTTTATATAAGTTATTCAGAACACGGACATCATCGTTGATTTCAATCCTTATTTTGTTCCCCATTTCAAATACACAGATATAACACTCAGTTTATGAAACACAGCTCAATAATGATTAGAAACTAAACAGTAATTGGTATTAATGTCACAAATCACTAGAATACAGTTAACGACACTAAGACTGCGTGCAGAAAGTTCAAGTAAAGCAGAGATAGCCGTAGTTAGTGGTTAGTCTGGTTATCAGTAGAAGTGGTCCTCTTTCAATTATAAGTGTCTGTGAGTACATCCTCGTACGCAATCAGCTCATGATATTATGAGTATGGAGTGTTTACAGTCATGCCGAACAGGAGAGTAAACATGGATACTAGTGATCGATATATTTTTACGTAATTCCCCTTATAAAAGACTGGTTTTATCGTTAAAAATTGGGTTTGAAGTTCTAATTCAATGTCCAATTCAGCTCATCCCTTGCTGTCCTTCTCCAATTATGCCTAGCCGAGGTTCGTACCCCACAGGGGATGCTTTGAACTTGTAGTTGCTTAATTTTAGTTATCTTTAGATATAAATGGAAAAACTGACTGACTGACATATCAACGCACAGCCGAAACTACTGGGACTACAGAATTTCCAAAAATTCATCCCCTAAGCGGATCAAACGGGGGTCTAAAGTTTGTATGTAAAAACCTGCTTACACGAGGGTGAAGCCGGTGGAAGAAGCTTGTTTTTATATGCTTTATAAGTTCTGGCTTGATGATCTGCTATGATTCGGGTCGCCACTAGCAAGTCCAGTTAATCAGACGATAACCACATAGGTTGACCTGCGGCAGGCCACTCATAATAGAAAATCTCGAAGGTCCTAAATTTTTTCTATTATTCGTCCTACCTGCCCCCCTTGTGTGACGTCATCTCAACGCTCAATCACGTGGTCTGAACAAAGGAATAGGAGGCGTGGCCTACTCGAGGCGATCGACGAAAAGAGAATCGAAACGAAACGGGTTGGAGATTTTAATAATAAATAATTAGGTGTTCCTAACAGGAATTTTTACATAGCCCGTGTGATATGCACTGGCGATAACCAAATTGGAGTGGAAATTGGCGTGATGTTACTTTCACCTTGAAAAAACCGTGGCTGGTGATATTAACAGTAGCTCAGTTAGAAATTATTATAAAAGAGACCTATACTTCTACACCAAATCTGCATTTGCAATTTAGTCTCCAACAAATATCAGATTTTGGGAGTAAAACTTTATTCACGAGGCACATCTTCATGACATTTTAGTCATTGGTCATTCTAAAATCAACTTAATGTACACTAGCACAGCAAATCTACATAATTGAAAGAGGGCCAAATTCAGAGCGTGCGAAAGAGAAATTCGTTAGTTCTGTCTCACTCAGTACCTGTTCAATTTATTCTCTCCATTCATTGACTCCATGGTAGGGAAACTGTGCGAACATATCACAATATTACTTATACGCTAGTTGAACGTCGGACATCCGGGTATGGATACATGTTTTAGTTATATTTATTTAAAATAATAACTATGAAAAAAAAAATGTGTGGCCAGTTTTAGGTGTTTTCTAAATTAACTATAATTTTGAATAGAAGAAAAATCCACGAACCCCAATGTTTTTAGTGTAGTCTATACCACGCACTACTATTAGTGTAGTTTAGTATAGTAGTGTAGTCTATATTACACACTACTATTAGTGTAGTGTATTAACGTAGTATACATTGGTGTCTAAAAATAACGACTCTGCAGTATGATAAAATAAATATGACTAAAACACGTAATCCATTGTAAATCGTAGTGTAAAGCTTATATACAAGAAGAAACTTCGCAGGCCTGTGCTCTCCATGTCATATTGTACAGTGATAATACTGTTTAGATATAATTTTATAGATCAGAAATATTTTTATAAATTACACGATAGTATTGTCTTAAGGAACACAAATCTATTGAATAGTTCAATAACATAATATCAGATATCAAGTAGACTTATGATTCAATAAAATACTCGAATGTCTGATATTTTTTTTAAATTTTTTTTTGGATGAACAAATCACCTTTTGATTCATACAATGATCACAGCCACGTATCAAATGGGCCTACCACACGAACAAGCTTCACCACAGGCTTTTGCCTGCGCAGGCCGATTTGTACACTGAACACCTTGTGTGTGTTTGGTAAAAACTCATACAGTTTTGAACGGTGCTTCGTGTACAAACCGGCCTACGCTGCAGACAAAACTGTGGTGAAGCTTGTGCGTGTGGTAGGCCCATTAATGATGAAATCTGTCAGATTTTAATAATCATACAAACGCAACTATCGCATCCCAAACACATCGTAGATCAAATCTGACGGAAATATTATCAAAACTGGCCGATTTAAGCAGAGACCAATCTTCAAACAAGTTTTTTTTTTAAATATATTGGTCTGGTGTCCGCAACGGCTAAAGCGCGTATTTTGCGAACGGGTAGTATTAACCAGATTTAAATACAAATGGAATTTTAGTATCCCATAAAATCTGACAGATTTGAGTCTTCGATGTTTCAGTCAGGGCCTTAGTAGAGGTACCGTCGATAGTACCTTATAATTTAATATAAGTACATACCTGCGTAACTGAGGCGGGGAGCCCTCCACATGTCCATTGGTTTCCTTAGCTAGTCGCACCGCCATTTCATGATCACGTCGTTCTTGTTCTAACCTAATAAAATAATTGTGAATTTAAATAAATAACTTAGAAACAAAGAAAAGAAGAAAGAGTTTATTTACGACAAACATGGCGCATACCATAAAAAATAAAAATAACGTTAACAACAGCTATAATATGTTCATCGCTCACGATGTTGGAAAGTAGCAGATTCTGGACTTTGTGCTCCATTGGTGTACCTAATTGCTGCAAGGCGTTCCGATGTGAGGATAAAACAATAAATAAATAATAAATAAATAAATTGGGAAGATATGCGTCACATCCGCACTGACTTTTATTATTCTTTAACGATTTAACCGCATACGTCCGATATATCCGACAGACGACACTCGCGTTTATTACACGAGGGTCGCACATCCACGTCCAAATACTGTATCTCGTCAGCTCTTCTGTCACCGGGGATTGAAGAGCTAAACGAGATGGAGTACCCAGTCGCAAACACACGACCCTGGCGAATAGGATACGAAAACATTTGTCGGACCAATACGACGTAAGCGGTTAAAGGGTTATGGTGGTGATGGCCCAGTATTTAAGGCGCCCGCCTTTCATGGATGAGGTTGCGGGTTCCAAACCGGATAAGTACCTATGTGAATTTTTCATCCGTGCCTCGGAAGGCACGTAAAGCCGTTGGTTCCGGTTCTAAGAAAAATAACGTCTGATAACAAACTATAGCAATATACCAAATAGTCTCTAAACTTCGTTTGGTTACGGTTGGTAGACATAATTCTTTTTGCTATTGATTTATCATACAGTCCTTTAAGATATGACCTAAGTTACACTTATGGCGAAAAGAAAAAAAAAACATGCCAGCAATGTTTGGGAAAAGTTTCATTCCCCTTTTTGTTCCATACGGGAATGGAACCCGTGACACACAGCGCAGCAGTCAATTGCTCAATAACTACACCAACCGTGTCTTCATAATTACTATTTTATTTTTATTTTTTTATTTGTGTCTGGGTGTAATTTATCTATAATATGTATGTATTTAGAAATATATAAGTATGTTTATCAGTTGTCTAGTACTCATAACACAAGCTCTGCTTAGCTTGGGATTAGACAGCGTTGTGTGATAGTTGTAGAATATTATTATTAGTATTTTTCGTAATGTGTTACCTTTCTCTGTTCTCCTGGTCAGCTTTAGCGGCTTCTTCCATTTGTTTCTGCAGCTTGAGTGCGGCGATCCGATCCTGTTCCTCTAACCGAAGTTGTTCCACCTCCTCTGCTTTACGGCGGGCCTCCATCTCTGCTTTACTGGAACAAGTTTTTTTATTAAGGGTGATAGGCTCTATTATTTAGAAGAGACTTTTTTTTAAGACAGGAAAGTTGTTGTTTTCATTTGTCACAATTATATGACAATATTTTTATTATTTCTATCTAGTTTTATAGGTAGGCACGACATCTGCCCAACCCTTTTACTACAAAAGTCGTTAGGTATGAGTATTTATGAAATAAACATAATTTTCTTAGTTGCATTTTTAAAACGTACGTGATATGAGCTGAAATTTTACTAAAAATATTTAATTTTTTTTTATAATAGTAATTAAACAAAAATAAAAGATTTTTTTTTAATCATAATTATCATAAATGTCAAGTTTGACTTTCTAAATAGGTTAGCAACACGCGCTGTTCTATTTCGCCACGCTATCAACTGGCCCTGTGGCGCAATGGATAACGCGTCTGACTACGGATCAGAAGATTCCAGGTTCGAATCCTGGCAGGGTCGCGAAAACTCTTTTTGTATTTTCTTTTTTGCATTTTACAAAGTATTTTTTTTCTAAATCTATTTTTTTTAATTATTGTTAAAAAAAAAATTGAAAATCTTTTCTTTTTCACGGATAATAAGTAAAATAAGGGTTTTGTGAACCTAAGATATTTGCACGCCATGAAAAATGGCAGACATGTCGTGACCACTTTTATTTAAGATCTTGCATGCCTGTATTATTTTAATTCTGTATGCATACATGTTTGAGCAAATATTTTTTTTTATTTCTTATGTGAGTACAATTGTGATCTTCTGTAAAATAGGAAATCTAACAGAAACATTGAATATTAGTGGCTATAATTTGTATATATTATTTAACCGATTTCAAAAATAAGCAGATTTTTTTTGCACTATATTTATAATAGTGGTATATAGGCGGACCTAGTGCAATACGCTATTCTCTACCAGTCAACCTTTGGGTTAAAAAAGACTAGATTTGATGCTTAATTTTAACTTCCGGATCGGGCCCTGGGACGAAGGCAAAGAAGAAACAGGAGTGGGTTTTTAGTCAGTAAAAGTCTGACACTATTTTCCGCTCCGCCCAAGTGCGGGATTTGTCATAAGATGATTTTCCCACCTACAAAAAAAAAAACTTCCGGATTAGATTGTTTGATCCGGGTCGAAGATTCGAATTCATACTGATAAACAAGCAAGTATGATAATATGCATTTTGATGCAAGTGGACAGACTTTGTTATTGTAGCCGAGGCCGAGAGTCTGCAATGATAAATGCTCAGGTGTATCAAACGACGTTTTTCAACACACTGGAAAAAATATCGTATTTTTTGTTGTACTTACAGCCTACGGTGTTCCTCTTCTTGCTTTATCCTGTCCTGTTCACGTTTCTTAGCCTCTTCAGCAGCGCGCATCTCAGCCTCCATTTTACGCAGCCTTTCTTGTTCGTCTCTGAAGTTATATTATGTCGTTTACTATTCACATAGTTAATCCGATTGCAACACTAGTTTATATCAAAAAAAAAATAACAAAGTTCGGTTGAATTCTTATAAGTGACAGAAGAGCTGACGAGATGGAGTATTTGGTCGTAAATATACGATCCTGGACACGAAAATATTTGTACAGCCCTATTTTTTAATTAGTACAAAAAAATGGGGCTGTATCCGTTACTCATCATATGTAGTCAAAGGTAAAAAAACGAAATCCCAAAATTTTCCACGAAAAGTCATAATTGAATCAATCAATCATAATCTAACAATTGCTACTAGAAAAAAAAACTACGCGCAGTGTTTTTCCCTGCCTGTACAATATTACCATAAATTGAGTGACATTTTGGGATATAAACAAACGCTAGTAACTTTGTTGTTTATGAATATTATTTATTGAGACTTTACTTAAATAATAACATGACGTTTTCTAATAAGCCCTTTAAGTATTTGTACTAATTAAAAATTAGTGGTGTATAACCTAACCCGTAAAAAAAACTGTAACTTTTGGTCTAACGCAAACGTTCGATCCTGAGACCTTACCATGATGTATGTCAAGCGTGTGAAAGAAAGAAAGAAAAACATTTTATTTGGCGGAGAAAGGCATATTTAGGACTAACAAATCATAAGTATACTTTGTGAAAAATATGCGCCACATCCGCGCAAAGCGTCCGAACGTCAGCGTAATGACCACACGCGGAGTGCGACCGCACTACGGCGCTGGGCTTCAGTGTGGGCCGGAGGTGTGAGCGAGAAACAGGGGTGAAGATATACTTATATAGCTCCATTCCTTTAACAGTTCAGTTAAGGTTGCCAAATGGATCGAGTTAAGAGCTCGTGGTAGAGCTTCTGTTATTGTAATTGGAACGTTATGGTGTATACTTTTAAGATACAACTTAAGTTTTTTGTTTTTACAAAGATAGTACATTTTTGTGAATGGAAATTTGTAAAGGAACTCACCTATTCCTTTGGTCAGCCATAGCCTTCTGTAGTGCAGACATTTGTGTTTCGACGTCTTTGGTCAACTTTGTGTATAGCTTGTCGATTTCCGCGTGTGTGATTTTCTCATTGGACTAGAAATTACAAGTTATACGTTAATTAAATTTTAGTTTTTCATAGCATAATGTTCCCACTGCTGGGACTCAGGCCTCCTCTCTGGGAGAGGGAATGGGCTGTCATCCACCACGTGTGCCCAGTGCATGTTGCAGGATATCACATGTCTTCGAATTTATGATTTTAGGACACACCGCATGATGTTTTCGTGCACTCGTAAGTTAAGACCGGTACCAATGCACTAGTTTTACATGCAGGACTATAATAAATAGAACGATTATTACTAAAGATTCTGGAAATTTTAAACTGAACAAGCAAAATTGGAATAAACCAAGCATTCGAGTTTTATTTTATGTCGAAGAGTAAAATAAGGTACAATTTATAGTTTACAGTTGTCAACCTCATTCAAATAGCCTCCAATTGGTGAAATGGACATCAGATGCTAATAATATGTTTACCACAGTTTTACCTACACTCATACAACATTCTTAATAATCGCGGATTGAAGTTTGCTAAACGGAATCCTGATTATATTGTACTCTCATTCAAATTAGTAATGTAATATGGAAATACAACGTGGCAATGCCGCCAGTCTTTTGGGCACACTTCCAATCGACAGTATTACGGAGGAAATTTTCGATACTATATTTTAGTTAGGAGTTTTTACCATAAGTATATTTATAGTATTTAATTAGTTACAGAACAAATTGATAAATAACGGAATCCTCAAATAACTGGTTATTGAGACTTTCATGTTACTGATAAGAGAAGTATTAAGAAAAAGAGTTTATTTAGGACAAACAAGATAAGGTATGTGAAAAATACCTTAAAAAATAAAACAATAACAACTCTATATAATAGTGTGAGTTATGTAACAAAAACGGCCAGCGCTCAGCAAAATGCTGAGGCTCGTGTATTGGACTGAGCCACAGCGCTGATTTCACCAAGTCAATCAAGTCCTCACCTTTATGGCAGCACAAGCATTCCTAATAGAATTCCTTAGGTTCTCGATGTTCCTCTGCGCACTATCCTTCTCCTTCTTGAGCTGCGCCGTGACGGTGTCCATGTCCTTGAGGTTGTGCTGCAGCGCCCTGATCTTGGCGATGCCCTGGTATCGAGGCCGATGCTTACGACGCACGAGATGGCCGCGAATTGTCTTTTGTAACAGGATTAGGCATTCGCGACGGTACACGATCTTGTTCTTTACTGTTGAGAAGAAAATAATATGGTGAGCTGTTGGCATTGTTGAATGGTCCATGTGCACCCTAGTATCGATTACAAAATTTAAGATTGACGCTAAAATACTTCCCTATTAATTTCAAGCTTCTACTGTAATTCTTTATGGTGCACATGTATAATAATGAGTATATAATAATATACCATATCTGATAACATAAAAACAAAAAAAAAAAACGAAAACGAAAATCGTTTCTTTTGACCCCTTGAAAATTAAACCTATACCATAGAAGCCAATATTTAAACAACAACCTAAATTAAAACAATGTCACAGAAAAAAAATGCTTAATTTCTCAAACGGTATCTCAGGAAGTTCAGATCTGATTATGAAAATTCAATTTTTTTTTATAAGCTCGCGTTTAAACAATAATATCCTGAACTGATTTATTTTTTAAATAGTCTTCTTAGTTTTAAGTCTATTTATGGAAAATCTGGAAATGATTAAAATTAATATGGCACAGTTATCTTGACTTGTTTTTTTACATCAAAGCGCCAAAAATGCGCGAGGCCCGTAGTATTTGGCGCTACTCTTGCTATGTGGCTAATTCGGCACTGAAGCTATTGGTTTTTTTTTTTTCACCAGTTTCTTAGTAGCAGCCCGGAGTCTGGATTTTCGCCAAGCAATAAGCTAGTTCCCTATGACAAGATTTAAAAAAAGGAAAACGGGAGTGTACTGCACCCTCTGCCTAATTCTTTTAAAATACAGACATGATAATAATATAATATAATATTCCACAACTATCACACAACGCCGTCTAGTCCCAAGCTAAGCAGAGCTTGTGTTATGAGTACTAGACAACTGATAAACATACTTAATATATATTTCTAAATACATACATATTATAGATAAATTACACCCAGACACAGAACAAATGATCGTGCTCATCACACAAACATTTGTCCTGGGTGGGAATCGAACCCACGACCTCCAGCATAGCAGTCAGGGCCACTAACCATTAGACGAACAGGCCAGTCAAATAATGTTACTTACATTTAATAATAGAGAGTACAGCAAAGATGGACTTCCTCCACCTGGACTTGACGAGCCAGGACAGCACGGCGTCCACGATGGACTTCAAGTTGTCGGGGTCGGACTTCATCATGGTGTCGAACTCGGAGTACTTGCCGGGACGGAAGAACACGCGCGTCACGCCGAACTTGTAGTCCTTGTCCGACAAGCCCAGACTGTGCACCATGGCCTGCCAACACCAGACATTACTTTTTAATGGACAATTACAAGACAGTTAGATAATATTTTTTTTCTTTCAACCATTGAATGCCGTCATAAACAGTGGCAATCATACAAATGGCCTGGTACGTTACGTAGTACTTTGTAGTTGGCATCACGAATATCAATTATAGGATGTATGTGTATTAGCATAGCATAGTCGGCCTTAAAAAGTTCCCACTGTTGGGACTCAGGCCTCCTCTCTAGGTGAGGGAATGGGCCATATCCACCACGCGGGCCCAGTGCGGGTTGGTGGATGTCACATGTCAACGAATTTTTAGTTCTAGGACATGCCGGTTTCCTCGCGATGTTTTCCTTCACCGTTTTGAGAGCAGTGGTGATGAAATAAATTACACAAAGTAATGTGCCGGGCTGGGTTATGTGTGTGGGTGGTGTGGTATGTGTATTACATGACATTAATTTTATCCAGATTGTTTACTACACACATCATCGAGTGGCAGGATTTCTTCGATTGAAGCACAGTAGCTGTTTTAATTATTCGCAAATTGGTTCCGAGTAGATATTGTAATGTAAAATCGGTGTAGTTTTGTATCTTCAAGTGTCTATGCAACTCAACGACCTTACAGCCACTAGACGTCTAATAACAGGCGACGCATGTCTGTCAATACATATGACTTATAGATCTGATGTAGGTCGTCATAGAATAATTTCCAAATAGTCTCGACCACTTCTCTGAGCCGTAAACACGTCCGCGATAGTTAATAAAAATATTGTTTTGTAAATAATATTTATTATAATGTTACTGTTCAATACTTTGGTGTGATAACAACACCTTCGCGTATTCGAAAAGATGGCATAACATTCCATCGGTAAGATAATTACAATCATATTGGTTTTCTGATATTATTTATCGGAGTTCAACTTATACAGGTCATAACTGTAGGTTTGAACAAAACTAGTGATGTAACAATTCTTATGACACCTCTATTGCGATCTCAGTAAAATGGAGCTGAGAATTTTATTGTAGTGTTGACTACCCGCCAAGCTTGCCGAGGAGGTTGACTTGGTACGTTTGCTGCCAAATACTACTAACACATTGTATATCCATATTCTAATAGTAAAAATATTGCTTAAAAAAAGAATAATGATATCATACACAGATTACTAAATAATTTGTAGTGAAGACAAAGTATTTTTTTTAATCAGTCTTTTTTGGAAGACAACTTTCTGACACGATCCGACTATCCGTTGAGACCATATTCTGTCAGCAACGGTTTTAAACCATTCCACGCTCACCTCATAGAACAGCTTGGCCGACAGCTTCTGCAGTTTCTGCGGCAGGTACTGCTTGTACATGTCGTGCAGGTCGTGGAAGGGCGCGCGCGACGGGTAGCCGTGCTCCATGAGCTCCAGCACGGCGATGGTGCCCGAGCACTCCAGCTGCGTCAGCACCAGCGAGCCCTCCACTTCGCGAGTTCACACTCACCTCACAGAACAGCTTGGCCGACAGCTTCTGCAGTTTCTGCGGCAGGTACTGCTTGTACATGTCGTGCAGGTCGTGGAAGGGCGCGCGCGACGGGTAGCCGTGCTCCATGAGCTCCAGCACGGCGATGGTGCCCGAGCACTCCAGCTGCGTCAGCACCAGCGAGCCCTCCACTTCGCGAGTTCACACTCACCTCACAGAACAGCTTGGCCGACAGCTTCTGCAGTTTCTGCGGCAGGTACTGCTTGTACATGTCGTGCAGGTCGTGGAAGGGCGCGCGCGACGGGTAGCCGTGCTCCATGAGCTCCAGCACGGCGATGGTGCCCGAGCACTCCAGCTGCGTCAGCACCAGCGAGCCCTCCACTTCGCGCCCCACCATGCGCGAGTTAGGCTTTATGCAGCGGATAAAGTTTGTGCCCTAGAATAAGAAAAACAATGAATAGAAATTGCAGTATGTTATTTGTAGAATATGGCCACATATAGTCAAGAAAAGAGGTACAAACTTATTTCCACTAAAACGGACCTGGGCGGAGTAGGGCGAAAAGAGCAGTGAAAAGTGGGCGGAGTAGAGTTGAACTACTTTCCGCTTCGTGATCTCCGTTCAACTCTGTTATGTCAGGCTCGGGGCGGCGTGTTTATCCACTCCGCGCCACTTATAGTTTCCACTAATGGGGAGTGCAGTTTTCGAGCATTGTGATTAGCCAATTCACGGCGGTCCACTCCACTCCATTCTGCCCAGCTACGCTTTAGTAGAAACGCATTCTTAAGCCCGGACACAGACCTTACGGTACGAGTCGATCTGATTTTGCGTCTATGTAGCGTCAAAAATGTCGCTACAGGGACAGTAGGAACCTATCAACATGTGTCGGTCGGTTTGCACCCCCCACATCTTTGTGAAATAAAACAAGTATCATCATCATCAAATCAGCTGAAAGACGATCCACTATTGGACATAGGCCAAACCCAACCCAAAGGTAACCCAAAGGTTGACTGGTAGAGAATGCCTTGTTACATTAAGTCCGCCTATGTACCACTACTATACATGAAGTTTAAATAAATAAATAAATAGGCCTCCCCCAAGTGTCGCCATAACGACCGGTGTTGTGTGTCTCGCATCCATCGGATTCCTGCGACCCTCGCAAAGTATGGTTTCACCAAAGGACGTTGTACGACTGACGCTGGTGTCACTTTATTGAAACATAAATTTGCAGCGTGGGAAGAAGCCAAAGATGCAATAGGAATTTTTTGTGACCTCTCAAAGGCTTTTGATTGTGTTAATCACAAAACCTTGCTTTTAAAGCTAGAACATTATGGACTAGGTAAACTTGCACTCAGCTTGGTGAAATCTTATTTAATTGACAGGCAACAGCAAGTTCAGATAAACGGTGTCAATTCTCCGGGTTTGAAAGTCAAAATGGGTGTACCACAAGGCTCAATATTAGGTCCTTTCCTCTTTTTAGTATATATAAATGATCTACCGCATCTATTAAAAAACAACCACATATTGTACTGTTTGCTGACGATACGTCGTTAATTTTTAAGATCAATAGACGTTCCACAAATCTTGATGACGTAAACAATGCTTTACAGCAAGTCCAAAACTGGTTTACTGTTAATAATTTAGTATTAAATGGAAAAAAAACTAAGTGCATAAGATTTGCGTTACCGAATGTTAAAAATAATTACTCCGACATAGTATTGAACAAGGAGAAACTTGAATTCGTCGAGAATACGGTTTTCCTAGGGATCACGCTTGACTCGAGGCTACAATGGGGTCCTCATTTAACATCTCTGGCAGGTCGGCTTAGTTCAGCAGCATATGCTCTCAGAGAAATCCGTCAATTTACTGATGTGGATACTGCGCGACTAGTTTATTTTAGTTACTTTCATAGTATCATGTCTTACGGTATTTTGCTATGGGGACGGGCTGCAGATATAGAGTCTATTTTTATTCTGCAGAAAAGAGCTATCAGAGCCATATATAATCTTCGCAGACGCGATTCTCTTAGGGAACTATTTAAGGAAATAAACATCCTGACGGTCCCTTGTCAATACATTTATGAAAACATTATGTATGTTCGGAAAAATATTCATCTTTTTACTAAGATAAGTGACAGGCACAATTTTAATACTAGGAACAGGAACAAATTAGATCAACCTCGGTTCAGATTGGCTAAAGTACATAGTTCTTTCATGGGGTACTGTGTAAAATTTTATAATAAGATACCAGTTGAGATTCTACAACTAAATGAGTCCAAATTTAAAGCATGCATTAAACGCACACTATGTAGACAAGCGTATTATAAACTGGAAGATTATATCCTTGATAAAAACGCTTGGCTAAATGCCGGTCCTGCTCCGCAGCCACAGCCACTTTTACCTTCAAATTAGTTTTTTTTTTTTAATATATATATATAAATATTGGAAGAGATACTATTCCCCTTTTTGTATTGTTGTTTTCGAAATTTTTATTTTTGTTTTATTTTATTTGTTTATTTCAATAGAGCTTATGATAATTTATTACCTTTTGTATTTGGAAACAATAGCATTGTATAATGTAGAAGCACTTTTCAAGTTTTGTGAATGTGAAGTACCATGGAGCATTTTTATTAGGTTACAACTTGTTTGACATTACGAGCATGGCAGTTGAGAGTTTGTCATGCTTACTCAAATGTCTCGCTGATGGTGGCACGTGTTATTGGGTCATTCAGTTCCCTTCAAAATGGTTGAGCTGAGTGGGGCTGATGCACGCGTCATGCTCGTGAACGGGTGCCGTCAGTTGAGACTGGTCATCTCTTAGCTGCTAGTGACTGAATTCAATTTCTATTTTTTTTAATTAGTTTTTTTTATTTTAATTATTATTACTTATCTACATTGTGCTCACATATTAGAAGCGACAAGAAATATGTAACCAGGATTTATGTAACTACGAGAGATACGTGTCCGATGCACGTGCTAGTGGGTCACAGATCCAGTCTTTCCGAGAGGCTATGGTTGAACGCTTGAACTTTTCCTTGAAGGCAGTATCCGACTGGGGCGATGCCAATCTGGTCAAGTTCAATGCTGCTAAAACCCAGGCGTGTCTTTTTTCCGCCAAACGGAGCCAATTCCACCCGGCTCCATCATTCCGGGGTGTAACCGTGCCGATAACCAGTGACCTTGAGCTTCTTGGGGTAACGTTGTCATCTACTCTCAATTTCGGCTCTTTCATCGAGGCTAAAGCTCAACAGGCTGCCAAAAAATTGGAGATCTTAGCCAAGGTGAGACAGTACTTCACGCCGGAACAGCTGCTCAAACTTTATCAAGCGCAAGTTCGATCGTGTATGGAATACTGCTCTCATCTTTGGGATGGGTCTGCCAGCTTGATGCTCTGGAGTCGATTGAGAAGCGAGCCAAGAGAATCATCGGTCATGATGCACTTGTCGATTCAAAACTCCAAAGCCTTGAGCATCGTCGCCGAGTTGCTGGCCTGTCGGTTTTCTATCGGTTACACTTCGGGGAGTGTGCGTTGGAATTGCACAATTTAATTCCACCAAGTCCGTTCCATCATCGGACCACTAGACGTACGGCGTTGCGCCATCGGTACATGGTGGACATCCCACCCATACGTACAAAGCGTTTTGGGAACACATTCATAATGCGTACAGCTAAGGAGTGGAATTCCCTGCCCGAGTCTGTGTTCCCTGATAGCTACAACCTAGGGGTCTTTAAGTCAAGAGTGAATAGGTTACTTCTAGGCAAGCGTGCTCCATCGTCGGCCACATCATCGCTTACCATCAGGTGAGATGGTGGTCAAACGCGAGCCTATCAATAATAATAAAAAAAAAAAAACTCATAAGATGATTTAAAAGAGTGTCCATGGAGTTTCTTGCACGTTCTTCTCCATAGAGATCTACGCTTTGGAACGTGCAATTTAGCTTCACTTGTATTTTTTTTTGACTGACCGACATTTTGACAATTCAAAAGTGCCTGTAATTGGTCTATTTGAAATAAACGTTTCTGATTTCTGATTTCTGATTTCCTCACCAGGTCATCGGTCCACCTTGTGGGACGCCTTCCAACGCTGCGTCTTCGTGGTCGAAACTGCAGAACCTTTCGTCCCCATCAACCATCTGTTCTACGAAACAAGTATAAAGGAATACTTTTCCTCGGAAAATCGAAAAATAACGCAAAGTAGTACTCACGTTCTCCTTCAGCTTGTCCATCAGCTGCGACAGCTGCGCCTGGAACTTGGCCCCCACAGAGATGAAGTTGAGCTTGCCCTTTGCGTTGTTGTTGTCAGTGTTCTGGAACAGCTGCTGCACTAGCTTGCTGTTCGATTCCTGGACGAGGAATTCTAGGGAGGCGTGAAGAGCGTCGTTATTCTTCTCTATGAATTGGTTCTGAGGAAGAAAAGGGTAGATTTGAGTTGTTTAAAGTTAACCGGAGTTGTGATATTTCTAATTGGTAATCTACACTAATATTATAAATGTTTGTTTTTTTTTGTTTGTAGGAGGTACTGGTCCGATTGCCAACATTTTTTCATCGATAGAACGCTGCTTTAATCCTGAGTGACATAGGCTATATTTTAGTAAGCCGCGAGCAAAAGCTAGTTAATTTATAAATTAATTAGGGCCTTTAGGGTTTGCGTTGATCAGTCAGTCAGTGAGTCAGAACTTTGGCTGTCTATAAAGATATAAATACATAAATATCTGTGGGTTAAATTATTCCACCATAATTCGCCCTTACGTGTGCCTCTAGCATCAACAAATTATAGACAGAATAGTTTTATTATACGTGCAAGTAGGCAGTTCAATAATATATGTAAGCAGCATGACTTGGATCTCTTTATGACTAGTGTGACGTCAGCCAATAGACGCATTAGCCTCAGATTTTTCAGGTAACCTTCTAATTGTTTCCCTATTTTTCTGTACTGTTTTAAACCCTTGAATGTGACTTAGTGTATCTAACCGTAACCTTATAAGTTCATTGTGTTAAGGTCTTGTTGAGTCCCTTGGTGGTGGTGTGTGGTGTGCGTGTATCCTGGGTACGATGTAGCCTTGTGTAGGATTTATTGGTTTAGTTCACATTATGGTTTACATCTATTATCATAATAATGGTACGTAATTTTTTTTCATTTATGTATTCTGTAACTTGGCAATCTGTGTTGGACACAATAAGCCATTCTGTTGTGCTTAATTATTAGACATGTTCGCACCACCACTGTGCGTAAGGGACTCAACATTGGTGACCCCGACGTGATTTTCTGTATTATCAAAAATAAAAAAAAAACATTTCAATGGGGAGTAATGTAGGGGCTCACACCACACATGCTTACGCGACAAAATGTATAGTCGCCAAGCGGGACCGCGGCGTGCGCGAGCGGAGTGTGTTACATAATTCCGAAAAGTGTAACCTCTAATAACACGTTCCCGTAAGTTTACTAATCCGAAACACATAGCAACGAATGCACGTTACCACGAAAAACTTAACGCCGTAGCCACGCGATCTCGAATTACATGATTCAGAAACACTGTAATATCGAATAACACGACCCCGTATGTTTACTAATAGGAAACTCTTCACAACGAATGCACGCTGCTAAGAAAAACCTAACGCCACAGTCATGGAATCTCGAATAACTAAGTCTCTAATTCAACAATTCGAGTCAGTTAACAACAAATGCGCGATTCTAAGAATAACTTATCGCCGAAGCCACGCGACCTAGCTTAACCAAACCTCTAACGAAAAGACATCTCCAAATTTTTAATCTATCTATTTAAATAATTATTATCGAATTGGTGAATTAGAGATTTGGTTATTCGAGATTCCATGACTGTGGCGTTAGGTTTTTCGTAGCAGTGTGCATTCGTTGTGAAGAGTTTCCTATTAGTAAACATACGGGGTCGTGTTATTCGATATTACAGTGTTTCTGAATCATGTAATTCGAGATCGCGTGGCTACGGCGTTAAGTTTTTCGTGGTAACGTGCATTCGTTTCTATGTGTTTCGGATTAGTAAACTTACGGGAACGTGTTATTAGAGGTTACACTTTTCGGAATTATGTAACACACTCGCGCGAGCGCCAGTCCCTTACGCTGTCTGTTTATGCTCACTTCTCAATTTTAAGTCTGACCTATATGTGAGGACTTATAATTGGCTAGCTGTCGTCTATGATTGTTTTTCTTTTTAATCAGTTTTTTTTCTTTCTATAAGCTATAAGTTCTCCAAGCTGTAATAAATAAATAGTCATCAACATGTAGTAACTTTACAGAACTTAGGTAACTTGAACTCTGATATATCTTATCAATAATCATAATTTAAAATTACCGTATTATAACAAACAGCGCCAGCAAAGTGACGTAGTAGGAACCCTTCATCATCACGCAATGTCCGGTGAGCCTTCAAACGAGATGATCTGGGAACTTGTAATCTGAAAATAACATCGAAATTATCTGACAAAGCAATTATCAATTTATTAATTTGCTTATATTTGATACTAGCTGACCCGGCGAACTTCGTACCGCCTAATAGCAAGGACAACGCCATCTACTGACATTACCAGAACAGCATAATTCATTTTATAATGACATTTTAATTAGAGATGGCGTTATATTCGGATTTTTTTTCGTGATTTTTTCCATATTTTCTCAACGTTTAAACCTTCCCTGGACTATCTCGAATATTTCAAGACCAAAATTAGCCAAATCGGTCCAGCTGTTCTCGAGTTTTAGCGAGACTAACGAACAGCTATTCATTTTTATATAAGTCCTCGCCAGATCATAGAAAGAATAGAAAGAATAGAAAAACTTTTATTCGGTACAGACACAGCACAACGGAAATTGATCACTTCACGAAATGGCCAAGTAAAACTGGCCAGATTGTTTTAAACGTTAAAGTTTGATGATATTTCAATCTTTGTTTGGCCTATTTTCTTTAGAACTTTTATTATCATCGAAATCCTACATCAATAATTTGGCCAAACGAGGATTGACATATCATCAAATGTTAACGTTTATACAATCTGGTCACGACATATATAGGGTGACTGGTAATTAGTATACGATACTTAAACACGTGATTGTGCTCATGACAACCAACAACTTTTACTATGGGAACAAACCTGAAATCGCGAAAAAAAAATCAGCTGTTCAGTGCATTTATGTTTGCCTAATGTACTGAACAGCTGATATTTTTTTCGCGATTTCGGCTTTGCTCCCATAATAAAAATTGTTTGTTATCATGAGCACAATCACGTCTTTAAGTATCGTACACTAATTGCCAGTCACCCTATATAAGAAGAAGATAAGTTTGTTGAAAAAGTACATGATTAGATTTCGCCATCACCTTTCTACTATCGGACAACCCGAAGTACGGCGAGTGTCCACCCTTACGTTGTTGACATATCTACGTTTAGCGTCGTCGTTTATACCGCGCACATCGGAGGACTGGAACAATTTACCTGCTGCGGTCTTCTGTCCGATAGTAATTTAGGTGTCTTCAGGGCTAGAGTGAATAGGCTTTTAACTAGTGCGCTTCACCATCAACGATTGCATCGCTACTTACCATCTAGTGGAATCGCAGTCAAGCACTGGTTCATATTAATTTTAAAAAATAATAATGAGGTAAACTAGACCTCATTAAAAAAAAGCATTTGTTTTGTCCAACTGTGTCTGTCAATCATTGGATGGTTGGTGCATTTATGCGTTACCTGTTGTTATTAACACCCAATTGTTTGTGTACGGAATGTGTAAAGTGGCCAAACTCAGGTTTTGGAAGCTTTGACTCCTCATCCAGTAAGTGGAAGATACCGTGGTTCTTGCTCTCGATTAAATCTGAAAAAAAAGTTAATTGTACTTTCGGACTGCGGGATTCGAAAGCGTTACTGCAGTTCTGAAACGTAAAAGGGCAATTGAAGGAATACAGGTGAGTTTTAGTTAGTAAAAGGGCAATTGAAGGAATACAGGTGAGTTTTAGTCAGTAAAAGGTCAATTTAAGGTATACAGGTTTTTTTTTTTTTTTTTTTATTGGTGGGAAAATCATCTTATGACAAATCTCGCTCTTGGGCGGAGCGAGAGATAGTGTCAGACTTTTACTGACTAAAAACCCACTCCTGTTCCTTCTTTGCCATTTTTCCAGGGCCCCGGGGATCACTTTCGCTTCACCCATGGCCCCAGTAGGCCTCGACCCTGCTGGGCCCCTACGGTTGCTGACATCTCCCTGAGGCGCGCGTGGAACACTACGCGCCGTCGACGACTTGGGCTCGGTCCGGACAGTTACCGGACGATCGGACGACGGCGTTGCATCTCCATGCGCAGATCGTGCATGCGCGCAAGGTCTTTTGCCTCCAAATCCCACGGTGGTTGGCTAGCAAGGAGGCTCGCTGCTTCGCGGGAAATCGTGCGGTATCCCCGCACCATCCGGATGGCCATGACCCTCTGGCTTGCGTTCAGCTTGGCCGCCGGTCGCTTTCGAAGCGACGGTGCCCATACCGGCGCCCCATAAAGGGCCATGGACCGAACGATTCCTGCATAGAGCCTCCGGCAGGAGGCGTCTGGACCCCCGAGGTTGGGCAGGAGCCGCTTGAGGGCAGCCCCTGTACGATCTAGTTTGGGAGCCAGACGTCGGAAATGCTCCTCGAAATTCCATCGGCTGTCGAGGACAAGTCCAAGGTACTTCATCGTCGACTCGACGCCGATGTGAATTCCTCCTACCGTTAGTTGGGAACTCGATGGTGGCGCGTTCCGAGGGCCGTGGAAGCACATGGCCTCGGACTTGTGCAATGCCACCTCGAGTCCCAACTCTTGGATCCTCTCCACGACTGTCGCAACCCCGCGTGTCACTAGTTCGACCGCCGCCTGGTACGACTCTCCCCGCGCCAGGACCAGCGTATCATCTGCGTAGCAGACCACGCTGACCCCATCAGGGAGATCGCCGCGCAGCACGTAGTCGTAACCGATGTTCCACAAGGGTGGTCCTAGTACCGATCCCTGCGGAACACCGCACGACATCTCTCGCCGTTTCCATTCTCCCAGGTGACCAGGGTAGATAATGTACCTGTCCGACAGGTAGGCCTCGATAACATGACAGAGGTAGTCAGGCACCCGGTGATACCGGAGTGCCCTCCTAATGCTACTCCAGGGCAGGGAATTGAAGGCGTTGGCGATGTCCAAAGACACCACCAAGACAAACCTGCCCTGGGATACCGCATCCCCCGTCGTGAGGGCTCGCACGCGCATGATGGCGTCCACCGTAGATCGCGCCCTGCGAAAGCCGAATTGGCCGTCCGAAAGATCCGGCCCCACCCGTGTTAGGTGTGCGACGAGGCGGTCTGCAATAACTCTTTCAAAGAGCTTGCCCACCTCGTCGAGCAGCACGATGGGCCGGTACGCGGACGGTGAGTCCGCAGGGCGCCCCGGCTTCGCAATGAGGACCAGTTTCCCCGTCTTCCAGCGAAGTGGGAACTGGCCCCTCTCCATACATGCGCTAAAGAGCCCTCTTAGTCGAGGCCCGAGTTCCTCCATGGCCAGGACCCAGGCCTTTCCAGGCAGGCCATCGGGTCCTGGGGCGGTATTCTTGGCACTAAGCCTACGTACCGCCACTCGCATCTCTACCTCGGTCACCTCTGGAGCAATGTCGTCGTCGTCGTCGCCGTCGGACACCGCAACTGTCGGAGCCATAGGCGGGGGAGAGTGTTCCCCTCGTGAGGGGAACAGAGCGCCAACCACACCCTCCACAAGCTGGGGCCGGAGACTCTGCGTCAGCGGGGGAGCCCAGGGGCGGAGCTTTTCTCGCACCACCTTATAGGGGCGCCCCCACGGGTCTCCGTTCAGAGTCTCCAGCCACACGTTGTGGGCCTCTAACTTGGCCCGCTTTATTTCTGCTCGAAGGGTGCGCTTCGCCGCTCTGTATCCCTCGTACAGCTCCGCCTCTCTGGCCTCCGCATTCGGCGGACGGATGCGGCGCCTACGGTGCCTGGCGTACTGGCGCCGCGCGGCATTGCACGCGCTACGCAGTGCAGCGATCTCTGGCGACCACCAGTACACCTGGCGCCGGGCACGTCCTGGCTGGACACGGGGCATTGCCACGTCGCAGATTTGCGACATGGCCTCCCGGAACCACTCTGCCTCGACGTCGATGTCGACAGGCCTGTCCGGTGCTTGCACCCAGGCCTGTACCATCGCGGCTTCCAGGAGAAGCTCCCGGTCCAGCTGCTTCAGCGCCCAACGCGGACCACACGGGGTCTGTTGGACCGGAAGGTATACAGGTGAGTTTTAGTCACTAAAAGGACGATTTAAGGTATACAGGTGAGTTTTAGTCAGTAAAATGACAATTTAAGGTATACAGGTGAGTTTTAGTCAGTAAAAGGTCTATTTAAGGTATACAGATGAGTTTTAGTCAGTAAAAGGTCAATTTAAGGTATACAGATGAGTTTTAGTCCGTAAAAGGTCTATTTAAGGTATACAGGTGAGTTTTAGTCAGTAAAAGGTCTATTTAAGGTATACAGGTTTTTTTTTAGGTAGGAAATCATCCAATGACATCTCCTGCCCTTGGGCGGAGCGGGAGGGCGTGTCAGACTTTTACTGACTAAAACCCACTCGTTTGTTCCTTCTTTGCCTTGCGTTCCAGGGCCCCGGGGTTCATTTTCACTTAACCCATGGCCCTAAAGGCATACAGGTGAGTTTAAATCAGTAAAAGGTCAATTTAAGGTATTCAGGTGAGTTTTAGTCAGTAAAAGGCCAATTTAAGGTATACAGATGAGTTTTAGTCAGTAAAAGGTCAATTTAAGGTATTCAGGTGAGTTTTAGTCAGTAAAAGGCCAATTTAAGGTATACAGGTGAGTTTTAGTCAGTAAAAGGTCAATTTAAGGTATACAGGTGAGTTTTAGTCAGTAAAAGGCCAATTTAAGGTATACAGGTGAGTTTTAGTCAGTAAAAGGCCAATTTAAGGTATACAGGTGAGTTTTAGTCAGTAAAAGGCCAATTTAAGGTATACAGGTGAGTTTTAGTCAGTAAAAGGCCAATTTAAGGTATACAGGTGAGTTTTAGTCAGCAAAAGGTCAATTTAAGGTATACAGGTGAGTTTTAGTCAGCAAAAGGTCAATTTAAGGTATACAGGTGAGTTTTAGTCAGCAAAAGGTCAATTTAAGGTATACAGGTGAGTTTTAGTCAGCAAAAGGTCAATTTAAGGTATACAGGTGAGTTTTAGTCAGCAAAAGGTCAATTTAAGGTATACAGGTGAGTTTTAGTCAGCAAAAGGTCAATTTAAGGTATACAGGTGAGTTTTAGTCAGTAAAAGGTCAATTTAAGGTATACAGGTGAGTTTTAGTCAGCAAAAGGTCAATTTAAGGTATACAGGTGAGTTTTAGTCAGTAAAAGGCCAATTTAAGGTATACAGGTGAGTTTTAGTCAGCAAAAGGTCAATTTAAGGTATACAGATGAGTTTTAGTCAGTATAAGGTCAATTTAAGGTATACAGATGAGTTTTAGTCAGTATAAGGTCAAGGATTTCCTAAAAAGCGTTTTTAATTTGAGAAAGTTTTATCAACACAAAAAGTCAAAGCCAACTTTCGACTTTCAGAAAATGGAAAAGGCGACTTTTTCAAAAAAATATATAAATTTGTTTCATCAGTGTACGAGTACCTAAAGAAGTTTGTGCGCTAGTTGAGTCTCGATTAATTATCAAACTTCTTAATTGAAACACAATTATCATGTTGCATTAGTTTCCAAGACAGCATTGAGCCTTTCTCAATTTAGCTTTAAAGAAAATCCTTATGTTCTCCTAATAAATAAATACATACATAATTTGGCTTGGAATTTGGCCATGAAGGAACAGGGAGTCAGTGATAGCATTTCGGTTGTGAAAACGATATGGAAAAATAAACTTGTTGCGCCGACCCCAAGGAACATGGAACAAGGACAGGAAGACGATGAAGAAGTAATAATGGCTTACCAATACAATCTTGGTTGTCTACGAATCTGATCTCCGGTACGTTAAGTCCCTCTCGCTTGTACAACTCCTGTTCGTTCTTCAGGATGCGCTCGTTGAAGAACTGCTGCAACTTCTCGTTGCAGTAGTTGATGCAAAACTGCTCGAAGCTGTTCATTTGGAAGTATTCTGTGGACCAAGTTCACTTTTCACACAATTCATAACAAAAGGTACACTTTAACCTTATGTAGTATTTTAATCAGGATTTTTTTATGGTGTTTGCTTGCTATGAACATATTTTATGACCGTTATGGATTCAAGAGGAGTAAGTTACAAAATTATATAAACCAAAAAACAAGAAAAAATACTAACTAAACAGCAAACAGCACCTATCATTTCTATGGAAGTATAACATAATAGCATAATCAACCTTGTAATGTTCCCACTGCTGGGACTCAGGCCGCCTCTCTAGGAGACGGAATGGATCGTAATCCACCACGCGGGCCCAGTGCGGGTTGGTGAATGTCACAATGTCTTTGAATTTTTGGTTCTAGCACATGCCGGTTTCCTCACGATGTTTCCTTCACCGTTTTGAGAGCAGTGGTGATGAAATAAATTACACACAAGTAATGCACAGGAGACCGGTCATTGTGGCGAGACTTGGGGGAGGCCAACAGTGGATGTCTTTTGGCTGAAATGATGGTGAGAGTCAAAATGGCGGGTGTACCATAGCGAATTAAATTATACCAATTACCAAAAAATCTACCTAAAATGTACTATTCAGTACCTAGGTCTAAAAAATCTGTACCTCTTTCACAACGAAATTATTTAGAAAGTAAGGTACACCCGCCATATTGACATCAAGATGGCGGGTGTACTATAATATTTTATTATTTAACCATTACTCATAAAATATAATTACACCAAAAAATTGTACCTAAAAAGTACCTCCATTAAAAGAAAACGTACACTTGAACAGTTGGATAGTTTCTTAGAAATAAAACAACCGTGTTTTGTGTAAAACTAAACACGATACTTAATTATAATAATATTATTGATATAGTTACATATATTATATGTACATTGCAGTGCAGCCCAGTGGTAACTGCCCCGACTTGCAAGTTGTAGGTCGCGGATTCAAACCGTGTCAGGCGCATTACTTTGTGTAATTTATTTCATCACCACTGCTCTCAAAACGGTGAAGAAAAACATCGTGAGCATGTCCTAGAATCATAAATTCGAAGACATGTGACATCCACCAATCCTCAATGGGCCCGCGCGGTGGATTATGGCCCATTCCCTCTCCAAGAATGGAGGCCTGAGTCCCAGCAGTGGGAACATTATAAGGCCAATAATGCTAATGCTAAATTATGCATTTATATTTTTATTTTCGTATGATTAATCAGGAAACACAGTGTAAATCGCAATTTTTTATCAACTACCCGCATCATACTTGATCATAAATGTGCATTTACGAAGCTAGTTGTTAGTTGCGGAAAATTGCTAATAACAAAAATACCTATATAGATAATTCTATATATTTTATTGCTATGGTCTATCGGTTTAGGTGATTAACTAAAGGTAAACAATCTTGGTATGTCTTTTTATATTAAAGAGGTCGTATATAATATACATAAAGATTATTTAAATTTAGTTTATTAGCTAACATCGATTTAGGTAAATACCTAAAGTGCGTTTTTTAATCCCAGATAATGATTTGACAAGTCCAAATGTCAAACTCCAGAAATATGTTGCCTGCTTTTTGATACAAGTGATGTCTCCAAATTCGATTTTTTTATACCGGTTCTTTTAATAATACAACCTCTAAGGAAAGTAGGCCCAAAATACGATAGTGTTTGTTAATAGCAAAGTCTAATATGAATTGAAGATTGAAATAATTAGAAATATTCAAAAATATTACCAGATTTTTTTACACTCGGACTTTTACTTATACTGAGAACTCACAAAACCGTTTTTACCCGCATCCGCTGCGGTTGCGGGCCCGCAGCTTCTGTAGTATGCTAGAGATATATGTATCCCGCTCCCCGCTGCACCGGCGGGCAACTAGTAGAATGGTGTGGGCCACGGTCGACCACAGACTCAGCAGGTTGCGCCCGCATTCTCTGCGGTCGGTTAACACCCGTAGTGGCCTTCAGGGGGTAGAAAAATCCGATGCGAAATCCAAAAATCGATTGATGCACCCAGAACTTTATAGGCCTTCTTTTTTTAATTTTTCTGTGAAGTAAGTATAACGCAACAGCTCGTTTCTGGTGTATGTCGTCCACGGTGGTCTGGAGCTCAATTGATTATGAACCGCCCGTCTTGCGATTGTCATCTGCCAAGTTTTCAAGCGATAACCCCAACTGCGACGGCTGTATAACCACACAAAACTCTGGTCTCGTGAGTTTAGAAATAAACTAGCTCCACCGTGGCGGGCGCGGTTGAAAATCATGAATTCTTAGCTACTTTCTTTTACCAGGGAGCTCCAGTCACAACACAATTTTATATCCGGTTTACAAGAGCGGAACGAGACAGTCTCAGTTTATGCTTTAGAATTAAAAAAGTTATCATCATTGGTCGTCAATATTTTTTCAAGATGGGAATTCATCCAATGACTTATCCCGGTATGGGCGGGGCAGGAGGGCGTGTCAGACTTTTACTGCCTAAAACCAGATCGGCTCTACTGAGCTCCTCCGGTTTGCTGACATCTCTTTGAAGAGCGAGTGGATCACTAAGCGCTGTCGACGAATGGGGCTCAGTCCCGGCAATTACCGGACTGCTGGACGGCAAGCTACCCATTGCTCGACGTTGGTATTGACATTGTGGTAGTCGGGATTGGGGTCTCGGCGACTGGAGCGAAAAGATGTTCGTTCCCTCACTCGTGCAGCCTCCTCCTTCGCTAGCATTACTGTTTCGCAGAAGGAGGCGACCCCCTTCCATTCCTCCTCGCTCTGGACCTTGGCCTGTACTAGAACCTGACCATGTCCGGTGAGGACTTGCTTCATGCGGAAGATGAGGACACCGTGACGCCTCTCCAGCCACTCCTCAAAGAGGGGACTGACCGTCATGATTATGGCGTGCCCATTGGTCGTCAAGCTGTGAATTCACATGACTGCATTACAAGAAACGGACACTTGATTCGTTTATCGCTACAATTTTATAAGAGATCCATGCGAAAATAGTACAAAAAGAGGACTTATGATTGTTTAATTTTAACTATTATTAGTTTTCAAACCGAAGTCCTATCATTACCTATTATTAAAGTTGTAATAAAATGTCAGCAAAAATATCACTGAGTAATTCTATATTTTTGTCTGGGTTTGGTGATAACAAATCGAGACGAAAAAATAAAATGACGCAGCTTTTGCTAGTCTTTAATTCTTAGGCTTAAATTATATTTTATTTTATGAGTTAGACATTTGCATCTTTCAAATTACCATCAAAAAATACAAAAACTTACCATAATTAGTTGCATTTTAAAATGAAACTATTTTTACGAATATTTTCGGTTTTTTTGTTCAATATCGGTTGCGGTACCTCACTATTTATGAAATGGAAAAAACATGCAACATTCGAATTGTCAAATCATTATCTCTAATTAAAAAACAGACTTTAGTCGCAAAGATTTTTATATACAATTTATAGACAACTTTTAGATAAAAAGACATGCCAAGATTGTTTACATTTAGTTAACTACCTAAACCGACGGAGTATAGTATAGCATAGCATAGCATAATCAGCCTTATAATGTTCCCACTGCTGGGACTCAGGCCTCCTCTCTAGGAGAGGGAATGGGCCGTAATCCACCACGCGGGCCCAGTGCGGGTTGGTGAATGTCACATATCTTCGAATTTTTGATTCTAGGACATGCCGGTTTCCTCACGATGTTTTCCTTCACCGTTTTGAGAGCAGTGGTGATGAAATAAATTACACAAAGTAATGCGTCTTGCTGGGTTTGAACCCGCGACCTACAACTCGTAAGTCGGGGCCGTTACCACTCGGCCACCACTGCTCCACACGGAGTATAGTAACTATTAATAATTATTATCGTGCATATAATTCATAATTTAAAAATATCCTTTAAATATAAATGTCATCATCTGCCTAGCCTTTTCCCAACTATATTAGGGTCGGCTTCCAGTCTTACCTGATGCAGCTGAACACCAGTATTTTACATGGAGCGACTGCCTGTCTGACCTCCAAAAACTAGTTATTGGAAAACACGTGTACATGTAGATACCCCCATGGTAAGACTGGTTGTCAGACTTCGGGCAATAAAATAAATAAAAATATAAATGCATAATTTAGCATTGGCATTGGCCTTATAATGTTCCCACTGCTGGGACTCAGGCCTCCTTTCTTGGAGAGGGAATGGGCCATAATCCACCGCGCGGGCCCATTGCGGATTGGTGGATGTCACATGTCTTCGAATTTATGATTCTAGGACATGCTCACGATGTTTTTCTTCACCGTTTTGAGAGCAGTGGTGATGAAATAAATTACACAAAGTAATGCGCCTGACACGGTTTGAATCCGCGACCTACAACTTGCAAGTCGGGGCAGTTACCACTGGGCTGCACTGCAATGTACATATAATATATGTAACTATATCAATAATATTATTATAATTAAGTATCGTGTTTAGTTTTACACTAAACACGGTTGTTTTATTTCTAAGAAACTATCCAACTGTTCAAGTGTACGTTTTCTTTTAATGGAGGTACTTTTTAGGTACAATTTTTTGGTGTAATTATATTTTATGAGTAATGGTTAAATAATAAAATATTATAGTACACCCGCCATCTTGATGTCAATATGGCGGGTGTACCTTACTTTCTAAATAATTTCGTTGTGAAAGAGGTACAGATTTTTTAGACCTAGGTACTGAATAGTACATTTTAGGTAGATTTTTTTGGTAATTGGTATAATTTAATTCGCTATGGTACACCCGCCATTTTGACTCTCACAAATGATGATGATGATGAATGCGCCTGGCTGGGTTTGAACCCGCGACCTACAACTCGTAAGTCGGGGCCGTTACCACTCGGCCCTCTGGAAGTATTCGACTATAACTATTTTATATTGCAACTATGAAAAGTCAGATGATGTATGGTTTCTGTTGATAATTTCCTCCACCCAACAAGACTCGATGGTTTTTAAAATAGTTGAAATTTATTAAATTTTTCAACTTTTTTGCAAATAAATATATTATATCATTAATTCAAAGAAATACAGAAAGAATTTTTTTTTTCTTGCCTCACACAATCAAGTCTAATTTTTAGTCTTATATTGTCTTCAGTCCTGTCCAGTACCTCATCTCAAAGGATAAGTTTAGTCGCAATAGGAACAAATACTATATCAATAACTTACCAAAGCCAGCAATATCGAGCACGCCGATGTAGTAAGCGGACGCTTGGAAGGGAATGCTGGTGTTGATGCGATGCACGATGTAGTCGAACAGGCGGCTGTACACAGCTTTAGCGAGCGCGTCGCGAGCGTTGTTCGCTTCGTACGTCTTTAGAGGTACCCTGACAAAACGGTACAACAATTTTTTAACTGTTTTCTTGCCGATGTCGATTATAAAAAACTGGGCAAGTGCGAGTCGGACTCGCGCACTGAGGGTTCAGTTACAAACTTACCTGTAAAAACAGTTCAATTCACGAATCGAGTCTCAAAGATTTTTCCGAATCGCAAAAGTTTTTTTTTTTTTTTAAGTAAGTAACTATGAAATTTTCAGATATACAAAGTTTTCAGATTTTTTCCTATAATTGTGCTATGAGACCTGGCTTCATGCCAAATTTCAGGATTCTAGGTCAACGTGAAGTACCCTATGAATTTTGATTCCCTTGAGAGTGTCGAAATGTTCGTTTTTACGATTTAAACGACCGTATGTTTTTTCCCCTTTAACTTGGAAGTTTGATTTTTTCACAGCTTTAAGGGACCTCAGACCTGAGTATATAGATTCAACTCGATACCTCTACGCGTTCCTGAGATAAAGGGTCTTAACAGACAGACGGACGGTCAACAAAGTGATCCTATAAGGGTTCCGTTTTTTCCTTTTGAGGTACGGAACCCTAAAAAGACCTGAGGCCCTACCACGAAGTTTTAACGCGATCCATTTGGCAACATAAACTGAACTGTTAATAGGATGGAGGTAAGTATATAGGATGTGTAGCTCTATCCTTCTTTCTCACTATATAGCCCCAGAAGCCATTTCGCATTTGTGTCAGTGACATCGACAGGAAGAACGAACATTTTCAAAATAATTATTATAAACTAGCTTTTGCCAGCGAATTCGTCCGCGTGAATGGTTGTTATTGCGAATGCGAAATCGACGTCGAAGCTAGAGAAAGCCAGAAAAATAATCACAAGAGGGGTAATAAAGGGGATGAATAGTTTCCTAGACTTCCACGTGGCCTGGTCGCTGGCGGAAGATTACAATTTGGAGTAATTGAAATGCAACATCTGTAGTGTTGTATGTTCAAGTTTTCACATGAACTTCACATCAACCTGGACACTAGCGCCATCCTCAGTTCTCTATGGTCGACACCTAACAACCCAGCAGTTATAGTCAGTACTCGTTCAGAGTCATTCAGAATAAATGAGTACTCACATGATGGCAGTTCCTTTGATCCCTCCTCTAGAACTCTGCATGAGCCGCGACACCAGCGCCATCCTCAGTTCCCCAGGGTCGACCCCCAGCAGGCCGGCCGCTGTCGCCAGCGCTTGTTCAGAGTTAGGAGTGACCCTGCATCCGCCCTTTGCCCCGCTGTCTTCCTCAAACTGTACGTTACCGAGGTGTAAGACTGCTCCTACTACAGAGTACACAGCTTTTTTCTCTTCCTCTGTGAGACCGACGCGAGATAGAGCCTGGGGAGAAGTTTGATGGTTTAATTGGTGTGTTTAGAGTTGCGTGTAAGTTACTGAAAATTGAACTTTATGCCAATGATCATAAAGTTATACGAAGTGTGTCTGTGATTTAGAATGACTGAAATAATATAATATCTACAACTTTCACACAACGCCATCTAGTCCCAAACTAAGCAAAGCTTGTGCTATGAGTACTGCTGCTGTACAGCCAACTGATACATACATTATTATAGATAAATTACACCCAGACACATAGCAAATGATTGTGCTTATCATACAAAAATTTGTTTTGGGTGGGAATTGAACCCACGACCTCCGGCATAGCACTCAGAATCACTAACAAGTTAACAACTAGACGGATAGGACAGTCAAAAAAAAAATGATGCTGGTTAATGAATGACGCTTGTAAAAATCCGTTTTTATGTCTATATTTAGTCCATAACAATATAGGCCTTATCAGAATATAACATAGCAAGATTAGAACCTAAATTAACCTCCATGATAAGCCGAAATGATAAATGGCTAATACTAAATACCAAAATATTATTGACCTTCTGGAAAACGGATTACTTAGATTGGACTTTCAGTTATGTTTAGTCAATAAACCATTTTTAACGCATAAATACTATCGACAAAATAAAAACCAACCGAATAAAAAGTTTAGATGAGATACGGAACAGAGTGTAAAGTCCCATAAACCTCTGTTGAAAAGGGAGGATCCTCCGACCAGACGGGTGTTGTGTCTGGTCCTGGCTACTGCGCGATAGTTGACTTCGGGCTGTTGTATATGTTCTTCGCACGGAAAATCCGAGTTTTCCGTTGAAGAATTGTTTTTTTCTTTTTATACTTTGTTATATTAGTTCCGATGTAGTGACATAGATGATGTTAAAAGTGATCACTTTACCTGATGCAGTCTCCCAAAGTCCTCCACATCATCAAGGATGGGGTCTCGTAGACCACCTTTCGCTTGCTGCTGCTTACTCTTGCAGTTGGCGGCGATTTTCTTTTCCGAGTTGGCCGTCGTGAAGTATTGGGTGCAACCGTTCTTGAGATACTGAGGTCAAAAATATTTGTGTTTTTGTGAATTCATTATGATAAAAATATAATGGCTGATGGTACGCAGTTTTACAATAAGTTCGGGTCTTCTCTGACATTCACACATGTGCGGAGTTTTGTATCAAAACTCCATCTGCCATATTATCTTAATATATAAAAGGAGAAACTGACTGACTGACATATCAACGCACAGCCGAAACTACTGGGACTAGGAACGTGAAATTTTACACAAGGCTTCCTTTTATGACGTAGGCAAGGACTAAGACTTTTGAGGGTTTTTTGAAAATTGAACTTTTAAGGCGGTGAAAAGGGGGAAATTTGTTTGTATACAAAATTTTATTTCTTGGTCCTGTATACTTGAAACTTAGTATAATATATAGTAACTGAAGCAAATAAAAAAGGTTTTTATTATTCGTTACTCAAAACTATAAAACGATTTATGGAGTGTTAAAGGTTGTATGCGAGGGGTGTATACGGGGTCCCAATCAACACCTATCGGGACCCAAGCCAACCTCACCTGCACGTGGTGCACCCTGCTGATAAACGAACGAGGCTATGGCGACCCGCCAACACGCACTGGACCAGCGTGGCACTCCGGTCCGATGAGAAGATTGCCGAGCTTGAGGAGGAGTTGAGCAGGTTACGATGGAGTATTGTGGGATTATCCGAAGTCCGAAGACAGGGGGTGGACACGATAATCCTAAAATCTGGTAACCTGCTCTATTTTCGGGAGGGGGACCAGCAGTCCCAAGGTGGTGTCGGGTTTATCGTCCACAGGTCCCTTGTGAACAATGTGGTGAGGATCGAGAGCGTGTCGACCAGGGTGGCGTACCTTATACTCAGAATATCATCAAGATATTCGCTGAAGGTCATACAGGTTTACGCTCCGACCTCGACACACCCCGATGACGAAGTAGAGACCATGTATGAGGATGTATCCAGAGCCATACATGGTTATAAGACTCACTTCACCGTGGTCATGGGGGACTTTAATGCGAAACTGGGCAAACGAGACGGTGACGAGCTGCGAGTGGGGTAATTTGGATTTGGACGTAGGAACCACCGGGGACACCTACTGGCCAGCTTTATGGAGAGGGAGGGCCTCTACATGATGAACTCCTTCTTCAGAAAGCGTGAGCATAGGAAGTGGACCTGGCAAAGCCCTGATGGTGTAACAAAAAATGAGATTGACTTCATCATGTCGACGAAGAAGCAAATATTCAATGATGTCTCAGTGATCAATGCGGTGAAAACCGGAAGTAATCACCGCATGGTAAGAGGCACATTGAATATCAATGTCAAGCTTGAAAGATCTCGACTGATGAAGTCTACGCTCCGTCCTGCACAGATCCAGATCCAAAACTTCGAGAGCTTTCAGCTCGAACTTCAAAATCGTTTCGAATGCCTAGGAAGCTCTGTGGACGAATACAACGATGGGTTCGTGGAAACTGTCCATACGGTCGGGTCTAAATTCTATAAGACTCGTACAAATAAGAGCAAGAGGCTCACAGATCGAACTCTCCAGCTTATGAAGGAAAGGCGTGAGATGATTCTGCAGTCTTCAGACGATGCGTGCACATATCGGCTGCTCAATAAACGGATCTCTAAGTCCTTGAAACGCGATATCCGTCACTTTAATACTGGAAAAATTAAAGACGCGATTGAGCGAAATAAGGGCTCCAAGGTGTTTGCAAGAGATCTGTCTATTGGGCAGAGCCAGCTCACGAAACTGAAGACCGAAGATGGCAGAGTCATATCCGCCAAATCGGAGCTTCTGGGAGAGATCGAGGCTTTTTATGGACAGTTATACACGTCAATCACAAAACCCACTACGAATCTAGCAAACGACCCAAGAGCTAGGTTGACCCGACACTATACCGAAGATATCCCGGACGTCAGCCTGTACGAGATTAGGATGGCTCTGAAGCAGCTTAATAACAACAAGGCACCGGGTGATGACGGAATTACAGCCGAACTCCTGAAGGCGGGTGGTAAACCGATCCTTAAGGCCCTTCAGAAGCTGTTTGATTCCGTCATATTCGAGGGAAAAACACCACAGGCATGGAGCGGAAGTGTGGTGGTACTCTTCTTTAAGAAGGGCGACAAGGCCCTGCTCAAGAATTATAGGCCCATCTCACTTCTGAGCCATGTCTACAAGCTGTTTTCCAGAGTCATCACGAACCGTCTCGCGCGCAGGTTCGACGACTTCCAGCCTCCCAAACAAGCCGGATTCCGAAAAGGCTTTAGCACCATAGACCACATACACACGCTACGGCAGGTTATACAGAAGACCGAGGAATATAATCTGCCTCTCTGCTTAGCGTTTGTGGATTACGAGAAAGCCTTTGATTCGATCGAGACTTGGGCTGTGCTGCAGTCTCTCCAACGGTGCCAGATTGACTATCGGTACATCGAGGTGCTGAAGTGTTTGTACGAAAACGCCACTATGTCAGTCAGACTGCAGGACCAGACCTCGAAACCTATCCTCCTGCAGCGGGGTGTGAGGCAGGGAGACGTCATTTCTCCGAAACTGTTCACGGCCGCAATGGAGGATGTCTTCAAGGTTCTGGACTGGAGTGGATTGGGCATTAATGTCAATGGCGAGTACATCACTCATCTTCGGTTTGCCGACGACATAGTAGTCATGGCTGAAACTACGGAAGAGCTCAGCACAATGCTCAATGACCTCAGTAGAGCTTCCGAAAGAGTGGGTCTTAAAATGAACATGGACAAAACCAAAGTCATGGTAAATAACCATGTAGCACCCACTCCGATCAAGATCGGAGACTCTGCACTCGAAGTTGTAGACGATTACGTCTACCTTGGACAGACAGTCCAGTTGGGTAGATCTAATTTCGAGAAAGAGGTCAACCGTCGAATCCAACTCGGCTGGGCAGCGTTCGGGAAGCTGCGCGGTATCTTCTCATCCAATATACCACAGTGTCTCAAGACGAAAGTCTATGACCAGTGCGTGTTGCCAGTGATGACATATGGTTCCGAAACGTGGACGCTCACAATGGGCCTCATCAGAAGGCTCAAAGTCACCCAAAGGGCAATGGAAAGGGCTATGCTCGGAGTTTCCTTGCGTGATCGAATCAGAAATGAAGATATCCGCAGGAGAACCAAGGTTGCCGACATAGCGCGAAGAATCGCCAAACTAAAGTGGCAATGGGCAGGGCATATTGCTCGCAGAACGGATGGCCGTTGGGGCCGAAAGGTTCTGGAGTGGCGACCGCGTACCGGAAGACGCAGTGTCGGAAGGCCCCCTACAAGGTGGACCGATGACCTGGTGAAGGTTGCGGGAATCCGATGGATGCGAGACGCACAGGATCGTTCGCTGTGGCGACGTTTGGGGGAGGCCTATGTCCAGCAGTGGACGTCTATTGGCTGAAATGATGATGATGATGATGAAAGGTTGTATGGTTGAATCTTATTCCGTGGGATAATAAACTTGTAAATAGCACAAATTCTAATCAAGATAAATAAAAAAAGGCTATCATTATTAGTTTTTCAAAACTACTCTCAAAATATGGTTTAAGGGCATGCAACTCACTGTTTTTCATACAACCGCTCTTACGCGATTATGACATTATTACACATTTTTCATTAGATACTTTGGAAACACAGTATCTTGTGGATATTATCAAGGCTTCTATTGAAATCAATTTATAAATTTGTGTAAAACTAATCCAGTAAAGACCTCTGAAAATCTGCTATTTTGCATGAACTTTGACACTTCGTAACTTACTCAAAAATTTTAAAAAAAGTATAACAATAGAAGCCTTGCAAATTTAATAAAAAAAAATTTTTCAAAAATTTTTAAGGATTTAAAAAAAAACGACATGTATTTCCTGGAACAAGTTTTGTAAAATATTCGAGTAAATCACGGAATTACCGAATGCTAACAGAGTTTTCAGGCGTTCTCTCTTTTTTCGCGTTGCCTTTTCGTCAAACATCGCGTTGGATTGCGTTAGATGAAGTAACAAGCTTTTAAACCATGCTCGATGTTGACGATAGGCAAGTGAAAAAGGAGGTGTTATAGTTTTTATGAAAATATTCTCGCAAAACGGAGTCACTGGCAAAGTGCTACTGGTAGATAAAATATCTCATTTTTATTTTGGGTACATAAAAATTTGTTATGCATCTGCATACTATACAATATCTAAAGATGATACAATATCATTGTATCGGTGACACAATGATAATGTTAATCAAATATTGACTGAGTTTTAAGATGATGTGTTTCGTGTAGTACTGATAAGTCATTGTTTTGTAAACAGGTAGTCACTGTAAGTCATCTATAATAGCATAATCAGCCTTTTTAATGTTCCCACTGCTGGGACTCAGGCTTCCTTTCTAGAAGAGAGAAACGGCCGTGCTCCACCACGCGGGGACAGTGCGGGTTGGTGGATGTCACATGTCTTCGAATTTTTGGTTCTAGGACATGCCGGTTTCCTCACGATGTTTTCTTTCACCGTTTTGAGAGCAGTGGTGATGAAATAAATTACACAAAGACAGTAATGCGCCTGGCTGGGTTTGAACCCGCGACCTAAAACTCGTAAGTCGAGGTCGTTACCACTCTGCCACCACTGCTCTATTCCTCTGTCATCTATAATACCGAAACAATATAACTCTTTATAGGGAATTCAAATACCCTAGCTTTTTTTTTAGAGGTGGGAAATCTTCAAATAACTTTACTCGCTCTGGATGGAGCGACAGGGGTGGTTAGACTTAACTGACTAAAACCCACTTGTGTTCCTTCAGGTGCTCTTTGCGTTCCAGGGCCGTGGTAACTGTTTCTAATAATTCGGCAGCCCAAATTCCCATATCCTTGTTGGTTTCAGGTGTTATAGGATCGTAAAATTTCTGACGCCTCCCCTTTAAAGCCGGAAAACGGCATTTTGTAAGATACTTTTTGTAGCATCTTAATTGGATGTTTTTATTGGCATTTTTACGTTATACAATTTGCAAGGTGACTGCAAGATGACTTTGGAGCATTTTGATTCGGTCTGTTGCATTCATCTTAAAGAATTATGTTTTTAACTTACTTTACACAATTTTATTATAAGGATACAGCAACACTAAGATCAATTATAAAAGATATTCATTATCACAGAAGAAATCTTCACATGCTCCGTTCAACTAATTAAAATAACTAAAAAACCCAAGATGTAAGGGGCAATATTTGCAAAATCTATACATACATATAATTTTTTTTTATTACTAAATTTAAATAAAAAAAATTGATTCAATAACTGTAACAAAAATGCATTTTTTTTTTTAATTTTTGTCTCTCAGTGAGTTTTAGTGGGCAACAGTTGGTTGCAGCACTGTTTTTTTTTTTAGGTGGGAAAATCATCTAATGACAAATCGCGCTCTTGGGCGGAGCGGTAGATAGTGTCAGACTTTTACCACAGTATAGATAAGATATGGAACAGTACGGAAACTACCTACAAATATTCGAAACGGCACACTCACACCAACATACGCATCGACGAGACTCCTAAGCGTTTCTCGAGGTCCTGTCAGTAGCGAATGCCGCTTAGGAGTCTCGTCGATGCGTATGTTTGTGTGAGTGAGCCGTTTCGAACATTTGTAGGTAGTTTCCGTACTGTTCCATATTTTATTTATACTGTGCTTTTACTGATCAAAAACCCTCTCCTGTTCCTTGTTTGCCTTCATCCCGGGGCCTCGGGTTTCGCTTTCCCACTACCCGTGGAGCGCTGTGTGTTGCGGACTCGATTCCCGCAAGGAACAAATATCTGAATGGCCGTCAGATAGTTGTTCCGGTTCTAGGTGTCTTGAGTCCTTGAGTAAGTGAGTTTACATGTTTGGGAACGCACCCACGGTACAGGAGGAGTTCCTACTGTGGGACAACTATTTCTTATAGAAAAAAAACCGGGCAAGTGCGAGTCAAACTCGCGCACTGAGGGTTCTGTATAAACTTACCTATGAAAACAAACCAATTCCCGAATTGATTTACAAAGATTTTTCCGAATGACATTTTTTTTTACGTACGACGCATCTACAAATTTACAGTTTTCAGATGTTTCCTATATTTGTGCTATGAGACCTTGCTTCATGCCAAATTTTATGAATTTTGATTCCCTTGAGAGTGTCGAAATACACGTTTTTTTGGACATAAACGGCCGTATCTTTTTTTTTTCGTTAACTCAGAAGTTTGATTTTTTCACAAGCTTTAAGAGACCGCAGACTTGAGTATATGGTTTTAATTTCAACTCGATACTTTTAAGCGTTCCCGAGATAAAGGGTCTTGACAGACAGACAGACGGACAACAAAGTAATCCTATAAGGGTCCCGTTTTTTTCCTTTTGGGGTACGAAACCCTAAAAAAGCTAGGCAGATTATGGTTTATCTTGAAGCAAATCATAAAAACTCACCAAATAATCATCAGGCTTCGTAATCTTCAGCTGTGTCCTCAGCTCCTGCGGCGCGCCGGCACACAACAGATAGAACACATGATAGTTCCTCTCCTCTGCGCTCTGTGTGCATATCCGGGACTTCTCCAGCAGATAGTGAGAGATATGACCCCCCACTACATGGTACTTGTTGTTGAAATGCACTTCCATGAATTTGCCGAATCGAGAACTGTTGTTGTTTCGTGTTGTTTTCGCGTTACCGAAGGCTTCGAGGATTGGATTGGCTGTGAAAGAAGAAACAAATAAATGAATTACGCAATAAATAATATCTTTATCTTTAATACGTTAGATTTTCATAGACACGTGGCATCCACAAACCTATCGTATCTAAGCGACACTAATGGGACAAGACTGACTTCTGTAATATAGGTCAGGAGTTGAAATACTGTACTACTGTTGTCTGTACTTTTTTACTTATATTATAAAAATAAAATAAATACTGGACTAATTTAAAAAAAAAGTAAAAAACTAAAACCCGACTACGACAAAAAAAAAACGACTACAGTTTTTCTTTTTGTTCTGTTCGAAGTATGAAAATCTTGTTTCATACTTTTTCAGCGTCGGTTTTTTTTGTCGTAGTCGGGTTTTAGTTTTTTTACTTTTTATTATTTAAACAATTTTGGTGTTAAATTTAACACATGACTTTTTGTCCGCTAGAGGGCGTCACTTTAAATTTGAGCAATATTTTGGAAATGTACAAGTCTTTCAAATGATACCAAACACGGCGTATTTATCTCCATTTTTATTTTTTAACACATTACTTTTTGTGCGCTAGAGGGCGCCATATCGAGTTTTGTGCAACATCACGTAGCCTATGTTCAGCGGACAATTAAGACAGTTCTAACGATACCTCATATGTCGAGTTCCGATAAGAAGATCAGGAGCTATGAGGGAACAGATGAACATACTCACATACATACATACATAGCCTGTCAAAATCATAATCCTCCTTTGGCTTTGCCGTAGTCGGGTAAAAATTGATCCTCCAGTAGAATGCTACTTTATATAATAAAGTCACAGGCACAGGTTACTACGGTACAAATGTATATATATATATATATTATATATAAAAGCACAATACCACCCACTGATTAATCACGAAATCTCCGAAACTATAACACCTACAAACTTAAAATTTGGCAGGTAGGTTCCTTATAGGGTGAAGACATCCGCTAAGAACAGATTTTACGAAACTCCACCCTTAAGGGGGTAAAACGGGCGTTGGAAGTTTGTATGGAGAAACCCAACATTCGCGCGGGCGAAGCCGCTGGCAGAAGCTAGTATGTCAATAAAAGGAGGAACATGGGTGGTTTTTAATTAGTAAAAGTCTAACACTCCCTCTCTCTTCACCCATAGCGGGAGAAGTAATTTGATGATTTCCCAAGACAAAGAAAAAAGGACGAGCAAAATAAGTCATTGTCTGTGAAAAAAAAAATACTGCGATGACTAAACTTATTTCCAAGTCTCATTATACTAAATGAAATGAAGATAGGATGACAAGAAACTGGTTATTGGTCAACAGAGTTCACAAGCAACTTCTATGATTCATAAAACTACTACAAAACATTAACATGAATCAACTTAGCATATTAATTGCCCACTTAATAAAAACAGAATTAATTATATTATCTCAAATTAATGCTTAATCACAAAGAGACTTAACTCAAAAAGAAGGTATTTGAACTGACAAAACATATTTCAACAATAAGGTTCAATTTGAAATACCCTTTTTTGAGTTACGTCTCTTTTTGATTAAGCATGCGATTATCTGTCGTGTATTTAAAAAGGCAACTACCAATTAATAGAACGGAATGTAATTAAGACATAAATCGAAATATATTAATATTTCAGTATTATTTATTACTGGTGCATATTAAGTTGCAGACCGTTCATTTTTGACATTCCGTTAACAGTGCACCCTATTTAACCAGCGCGGCAGCGGCTTGAAATAAAACATTATTTAATATATTCTTTTATTTCTTTTTTAATGAACTGGCTCTCTAAAGCTTAGACTTTAGCTGACCATCTGACGAAAAAAGACTTAGGGCACCCTAAAACTGACAGGTTAGGTTCGAAGGAGATGACGGGGGCAAGAGTGAACGACCAAATGGAGCGAACGACGCCCCATCATCTTCTTCATGTTTAGTTGTTCTTTTAAACTCTGCAGAGAAATTTAAGAGCGAAGCTTCCTCGGGTCATTTCTGCAATCAGAACATTGTCGACTGAACATAAATTATACAACTTTGCCACAGCCTCTCTTAAATGTCTGGGCTAGGCATTAAGCAAGTACCTAGTTAAACGATATCAATCCAAGTCATTTGCCTAGCTGTTTGACTGAACGCTGAATTTGGCGGTTAGTTGAATGACACCGTTAAATAGATTGGCCTATTGGTCTAGTTGTTAGTGGTCCTGACTGCTACGCCGCAGGTCGTGGGTTCGATTCCCACCCTGGACAAATGTTTGTGTGATGGGCACGATCATTTGTTCTGTGTCTGGGTGTAATTTATGCTATGCTAAGTATGTTTATCAGTTGTCTTGTACTCATAACACAAGCTCTGCTTAGCTTGGGACTAGACGGCGTTGTGTGAAAGTTGTGGAATATTAAAAAAAAGGCAAGACTGAACTTTAACTGAACGGCGAATTAAGCTAATTAGCTACGAGACATACATTAATGACTAATAAACTGTAATTATACCATTAAAAACAATAAAAAAATAGTAATATGATACGAACAGTGCTCTATGATCAGCAAACATGATATATTATTAACACTGCACTGTTACACAAGGCCGAATCGTCTTTTATTTGCATAATGTTTACAAATGACCTTCCGAGGAATTTATTGAAACTATAAGTGGATTGGAATGGTCATAAAAAACAGCAGAAATGTGTTGAATAATGAATAAATAGCAGCCGAACATATAACCTTTTTGAAGTCGGTAAAAATGTCTCTAAACATGGTCCCGATTAGAATTATAGGTACAGGTTTGGAAAAGAAATGAAAAAAAAAATATCAACGAACTTATTTTATTTGTGAAGAACACTAAGACCCAGTTTCTGGAACGAAACATAATGTGTCAAATGCGCGATAGCAGCTGATTGGTTGAAAAATTTTCAATAATCAATCGCAGCACCTCACTTTGTCTAATTTGTGACACATCGATGTTTTCCGGGTAAATAACAGTATAAAATAATGATATCATATAACCTATAGGTACCTATATCAACGCGAAGGTTTGTGAGTGTGTATGTTTGTTTCTCTTTCACGTTCAAAGGGCTGAATGGATTTAGATGAAAATTGGCACACCATGTAGACCATGTCCTGGAATAGTACATAGTACTATGCGTTCCAAATAAGAATAGGAAAGCCAATAACGTCGATCTGTCAAATGCTGATTGAAAAGTACGGTTTGCAAAAAAATATTAATAACGGTTTTTTTTTTGCTTTGTATTACCGAGGCTTAGTTAAACCTAGGCGAAGTAAAAACGTTATTGTTTAATATAAATTAGCTATATATATTATTTAAGTCATAATTAGTTAAAAAAAAACATTTTCTTTCTATTTTCATTGTTAGGAACAATTCGCCTTCTTCCATTCCATTCCATTCCATTTGCTACTACTCAGACAAGATTAGCAAAATTCCGATTTAACTTTTTTCGTTCATGATTCGTAAATAAATATTATTTAAACAAAGTCTTGTTTTGATCACCCTACCTAATTTTTTCGATTTAACATCTATGACGTCACAAAATGGCGTAAAAATCAATCCTATTCTTATTTGAAACGCATTATACACTTCTTATCGAGTTTCACGCGGGTGAAGAAACCGCTGGCAGAATCTAGTATGATCGTAAGCTTGTATTACCAAACAGCTATCTTAAAAACTAGGAAAACAGTTTCGAAAACTATACAGCAGATTCCGAGAATACATAAAACAGAAACTAATCAATTAAGATATAGAAAAACTGATTATGTATTTATGTCAGTGACACGAGTTTGGTATAATAAGTAGGTAAAACACGAAAGTTGCAGAATCGTTGCATTATGTTATGCGATGTTTATTTATAAAGTTGAAACGTATTCCCATCAACACATCAGCTGGTTGTCGCGACAGGTTTTAGAAACAAGTATGTGCTTATGTCTAATGTATTCGGAGAAGCGTAGGCGATTTAGTTTGTGAGCTGCAACTACTTAATTCTGCTCATTATTATCGTTTTGTTTAACAGACAACATGGTGTTTGTATGTAGGTAGTTATGACTGTTCTGCGAACGCCTTCATAGCTTTGTAGGATGACTATAAATAAGTGACTAAGGCGTACTGTCCACGGACGCGTAGCTTCACAGACGCGTATTCGTCATTATACGCTTGGTGACGAAGCGGCAACGACACGACGTCACGACGTTGCCGCTTCCTCGACAGAGTTTCATAGTTTTGTATGTAAGCTGTGAGCAGACGTACACCAAGCGTGTAATGACGATTACACGTCTATCAAGCTACGGGTCCGCGGACAGTAGGCCAACTCATTTTTCCTAGGACATGTTTGCAAAGCAGGCGCAGCCAGAACTATCTATTTGTGATATCGAAGGTTATGTATGAGAAACTGCGTTTGTTAATTAGTGGGTTGATCAGACAAATATACTTTTAAAGGGTTAGGCTTTAGGATAAGATCGGTCTCGAGTCGGCAACGCCTCAGATTCCTTTGTTCTGACGTCATCTCAACGCTCAGTCACGTGGTCAAAACAAAGGTATAGGAGGCGTGGCCGACTCGAGGCGATGAACGAATAGAGAATCGAAATGAAACGGTTGTAACTTGGCTAGCCCCGGCTGAATACTTTTAGCAAATAAGCTATAGCTTTCTTCAGCAGCAGACCTATTTGAAACGATCAGGCGCTTGTGACTTCTGGCTGTCCTGTTTTTTATTTATTTATTACACTCATGTTGTGGTCACGTGTTACATTATTGTATTGTCTCAAACATGGACTCTAGCACAGACACATTTATATTGTTAATATTGCATGCATTATAAAAATAAATTAATACAACAAACATTACATACAAATTATCACAATTTCATACATTATTAATATACTGAGTCATTCGATATTATTATTATTCCATACGTCATTACATTAAATTATTACTTAATTTTAAAATTATTTTCATTATTGTTGTTTGTTATTTGTTGTTCTTTGACACTATAATAACATTTTTCTAAAAGTAAACGCTTCCAGTCTATGTTTAAAAATACATAATGTTTTTGTAGGTCTTATACTAGTAGCCTGTTATAAATCTAAGGAGCACGAGTAGTTCTAGTCAGTAAAAGCACGTAAAAGTTTGACACTCCCTCTTGATGATGTCCTACCCAAAAAAAGGGAACTGTGACAAACTTACCATCCAAAATCTTCTGCTCGACTGGTCCAGCACCCTTAGCCCACAAGTCACACAGATACTTGAGAATGTACTTGGTGGACTCAGTCTTGCCGGCACCTGATTCTCCGGAGACTATGATGGATTGCGACTGCTTGAGAGACTTCATGTCACGGAAGGCTTTGTCGGCTGTAAAGTAATAATGAACGTATTAGTTATTTCGTTTGTCACGATTTTTGTGGGATGGGTTTCTGTGGGATGTGGATTCGATATGGTTAAGCCAAAAAACACGTTCAATTTGACATCAAACGCAGTTGGTTTACAAACGCTAGTCAATTTAAATCTATACTTCTATACTAATATTACTTATAAAGAGAAAAGATTTGTTACTTTTGTTGGTAATTAATAAACTCAAAAACCACAAGACCGATTTTAAAAATTCTTTCACGAGAAGAATCCTACTTTATTACTGAGGGACTTAGGCTATATATTTTCGACTTTCACGCAGGCGAAACCGCTGGCAAAAGCGTAAAACGTCGTTGTAAAATTTATGAGAAAAAAAAAACAATTCCAAAGGGAACAACGCGACGTCAAGAAATTAGAAGTAGATTATACTAATATTATGATTTCACAGGGTCCTGCCCCCCTTGCCAAGTTACAACCGTTTCGTTTCGATTCTCTTTTCGTCGATCGCCCTAAGTCGGCCACGCCTCCTATTCCTCTGTTCTGACCACGTGACTGAGCGTTGAGATGATGTCAGAACAAAAGAATTGGAGGCGTAGCCGACTCGAGGCGATCGACGAAAAGAGAATCGAAACGAAACGGTTGTATCTTGGCTAGGGGGGCTTGAATTAAGGGCACCCACCCTAGCTCAGGAGTTAGGATTTCACTTATTTGTAGCCCAGTGTTGTACTCGTAAACAGTTAGCTGAAAGTAGTCTGAATCGTTCAGTGACTAGCCTGCATAAAAATTTCGAAGCGAAAATATAATAGGTAGTTCCATTTTTTCTAAACTGTATATTAATATATATTCTACGCTTATTCATTTAAAATGACGTAAACCAAAAATGTTTTAAGACGGTAAATCCCTCGGAAGAAATACAGAATCGTTGTTTATAATTCCGAAAACATTTAGAGTTGTCAATGTTGTCATTAAAGGAAAATAGATGACTAAATGATTCTTGTGAACAATACACTAGGTCCTGCCGTCTTTAAGTTACATAGCCATCGAGTTTAGTTCGTCACGACGGGAAATTAGAGTGAATAATACATTAGAAGATTCTTACTTTCTTTAAATTTCTTTCTTTCTCTAAACTACCGTCAGGCAACTGCTACGTAGTTGTCTAGCCTTATGCTGAACTGGACATATTTAGCGCAGCCGTGAGACACACAATGTTATTGTTTTTATTTAAATTTCTATGTACTTATTTGTTTCTTCATTGTGTGTATCTGTGTGATAAATAAACGTGTTTCTTTCTTTCTTTAAATTAGACCGTATAATTTCTTTGGAAAGTTGTCTCAAGGTAACAAGCGGGTGAATCTCCAATTTGGACAAATTGATCAAAAATTCGAAGACATGTGACATTCACCACAACTGGGCCCGCGTGGTGGATTACGGCCCATTCCCTCTCCTAGAGAGAGGAGGCCTGAGTCCCAGAAGTGGGAACATTAAAAAAGGCTGATTATGTTATTTATGCTTTATGATCAAAAATGGACATCTTAACGGAGGATTCACCCATCGTAAACTGTTAGCTGAATGGATTTATGCTCGCTTTGAGATCCAGTTATCTAGATGGGCAAAAAAATAATGGATGGTATTTCCCATAAATAGATGAAAGCCTACTTCTATATATGGGGTACCGTTTCTATGGAATTACAAGAAACACTTGAGTTTGTAAAAAAAATATAGGTAAGTAGATTTTTTTCGTTTAGCTTTGTAGCCCGTGATAGTCAAAAACTAAAACAGTTTCTCATAGGGTGGAAATTACTCATTTTGTAAGTAGTTTCTGGATAACGACGACACTGTTGGCGCAGTGGTTGAGGGATCGGCTGCTGCGCTGGATGAAAGCCTACTTCTATATATGGGGTACCGTTTCTACGGAATTACAAGAAACACTTGAGTTTGTAAAAAAAAAAAAATAGGTAGATTTTATCGTTTAGCTTTGTAGCCCGTGATGGTCAAAAACTAAAACAGTTTCTCATAGGGTGGAAATTATTCATTTTGTAAGTAGTTTCTGGATAACGACGACACTGTTGGCGCAGTGGTTGAGGGATCGGCTGCTGCGCTGGATGAAAGCCTACTTCTATATATGGGGTATCGTTTCTATGGAATTACAAGAAACACTTGAGTTTGTAAAAAAAAAAAAAATAGGTAAGTAGATTTTTTTCGTTTAGCTTTGTAGCCCGTGATAGTCAAAAACTAAAACAGTATCTCATAGGGTGGAAATTACTCATTTTGTAAGTAGTTTCTGGATTTCGACGACACTGTTGGAGCAGTGGTTGAGGGATTGACTGTTGCGCTGGATTAAAACCTACTTCTATATATGGGGTACTGTTTCTATGGAATTACAAGAAACACGAGTTTGTAAAAAAAAAAAATAGGTAAGTAGATTTTATCGTTTAGCTTTGTAGCCCGTGATGGTCAAAAACTAAAACAGTTTCCCTACAGGGTGGAAATTACTCATTTTAATTATAAGGCCGACTATGCTATGCTATATGAACGTACCTACAATACAGAAGGAAATTCCTGGTGTGGAGTAACGTTTTTTTTATGTAACATATAAAACTCATTGTTTAGTTCTATAATTAGCTGTGGTTGTATAATCATTCACAGCCCGACTTCAGCATCTGCCGAACCTGTAGCTGCAATCATAGTCCATACTAATTTACTCTCTTACCGATAGCGAAAACATGGGGCGGCAGTTCTCCCAAAGACTTCCCCTGGTACTTCTTGATGGTGTTCGAAGAGTACATATCCTTGATGTCTTCATAAGGATTGACGGCTAACAGGATATTTGCTACGTATGTCTGTAAAAATAAAAGTTTACATTATTGTTTTGTTTACTTTTGGGTGATGAGTAATTGTGTTTTTATGACGTCACTGGTGATGTCTGTGTGTAATGTGGTCATTGTGTATATTTTGTTTTCAATACGTTTATAAAGTTAGGTGTTTATTAGAGATGTGCCGAATATTTGTTTTCTATACGGTACTCGGCGTATTCGGCAGAATTTTGAGGTAATCGGCCGAATCATTTTTTTTAAATGCACAATGTATTCGGTTTAATAGATCATTTTAAAACAGACTTTAGAGCAAAATAAATTAAAGGAATCCCATATTCAAACAATCATATTGTAATAGGAAAAGTTTACTTAGGCATAATGAATGAACATAATATCAAATCAAGAATATTTGTAATTAAAATTTAATACATATTTATAATCAAGCAGCGGTAGTATATGATGCAAAAAGACTAAGCCAGCTCCATCTGGCAAAAGCTTATTTCTTTTCTCCTCATACACAATTCCTGCCTCGGAAAACAAACGTTGTTTGCGCAGTAAAACTATGGAACGGGGAACCGAATTATCCGGCAGTATATTCGGTTCGGAAAGAACTTAATTTTATTTGGTATTTGGTTATTCGGTGAAACCACTATTCGGCGCATCTCAAGTGTTTATATAAAAAGAATACAATCAATAACTGTTAAAACTATTGTCTTTTTTTATAAATCATCAAATAACTTTTCCCACTCTGTGCAGAGAGAGTAAGAGACTTTAACTGACTAAAACTTAACCGTTTCTTCAGTTGCGTTCCAGGGCTCCGGTGACTCTTTCGAATAGTCCAGAGCCCTAATACGATTGCCTCAGTTCTTTATTTGAAAACTTTCTATGATGTAGGTATGTTATCTCAGAAAGGATAATGGGCAAATTTGTATTGAAGGCGGTCCATGTTACTAATACACGTGGTGGGTGTCTTTTTAGGTAGGTAGGTCTTGTCATAAAATCTATGAAAAGAATTTTTTTTATTATTTTAATGAACCGGGTATTAGTGCAGCCCAGTTCATAAGAATTAAGTATTATCAAGGGAATTACTTAAATTCTTTTGTTATGGTACATAATTATATTCTTACTCCGTATTTCTATATTTTCGTACAAAAACACAAAAATCTATTGAAAAATAATGAAAAGTTTTCAATTTTAGTGTAATGTTACCCGGCTACTTTTTTTTATATATATATTTTCTATTTACTTAGGGGCTATGACCAACCATAAAAAAAATATTTCTTGAGTATTGGTTACTTGGACCACTTTGACACATTGTCCTTTAAAGACAGACGTCTGTAATTTACGTCACCTCAAATGATATAATTATACGTGTTACGGTTGAAAACCATATTACTTGACATTGACCTGTAAAATGCATTTAAAAAAAACTTACAAAGTCTGAATTACGCGGGCTACCGTGGCGCATTCTTAATGATTTCCTTTAAGAAAGGCATCATTCTATCTCTTGTTCCCGTTTTTATCTTCATGTACAGTAGTGGTACATAGGCGGGCTTAATGCAACAAGACAATCTCTACCAGTTAACCTTTGGGTTAAAAAGGACTACACTAATAGGTGTGCAATAAATAATTATTCGGTGTCGACGGAACACGTCTATTTCTAATTAGTTTTCAGTAGGTAGTAGTGTTGTAAGTCACACTGAAATCTAAATAATCTGCGTAAAAGCCATAGGACAAGGAAAACTAACGGAATCAATACTCGTACATAATTTTCCACGGTAAGAATAAGCACCTACGCATAAAATATTTTCAAGGTGATTTCTTCAGGCATTTGAAATGAGTCATAGCAGGTAGGTTATTACTTACATAAATCTTATTTTTCTTGTATCGTGTGAGAATGTTGTTCAGCAGTGTGGATTCGTTAAGGAACATCAGCTCACCTGGAAATAAAAGGTTTGGTTAGCATAGCATACACAGCCTTTTAATGTTCCCACTGCTGGGGTTCAGGCCTCTTTTCTAGGAGAGGGAATGGGCCGTAATCCACCACGCGGGCCCAGTGCGTGTTGGCGGATGGGACATATCTTAGATTGTTAAGTTCTAGGACGTGCCGGTTACCTCTTGAAGTTTTTCTCCGCCGTTTTGAGAGCAATGGTGATGAAATAAATTACACAAAGTAATGCGCTTGGCTGGGTTTGAATCCACGCCCTACAACTCGTAAGTCGGGGCCGTAACAACTGGGCCAACACTATTAACCAAAGTTTTGGTTAGACAAAGATAATTGATGAAAAATGGAAGGGTCATTTAGGTGTTGCAGATGAAGACTCCTGTTAGAATAACACTTGGTAGTAAGACCGATGGGATTTCCCATAGGCAATGACGAACTTCTATAGATCAATAAAGGAGTAGCCAGTAGTAGTAGGTAGTAGTAGTAGTAGTGTTGTAGTTTTAAGTTTATGTATAAGTTGTGTAACTATTTTGGTGTACAATAAAGATAATTCAATTCTATTCTATTCTATCAATCAAAATCAATCTGCCTTGCCATTTTAAGTGGCGACACGAGGTCACCATTTGGGGGCGCCACCCTTAGCATCACTCTCACCCTTTTAAGTCGTGAGACACGGACTAGATTTATTATGGCTAACTAGTTCAACCTATATAAGCTAGTTATGGGTCACTTGTTTATCTATCTATTGTTTAACAAATATATATTGTTGACTACAAGTTGCACTCTTACTTCTGGCTACGGTCAGAATATCTTTCATCTGCGTCCCCAAAACATTTATCTATATGGTAGACAAAATAAATAAACCATAGCGTTAGCCAGCGAAGGTTTGCCACGACAAGTTCTGTTCATTTAACTTCGTATTGAAGACGACCTCGTGACCCGAAAAGTCGATGACTGGATGTCGTGCTCGTGACCGATCATAAATACGAAGTCAATGAATTGAGAATATTACGAAAGGAAATAAAGCTATCATCGTTGCATCGAATAAAAGCCTCCCACTAACATAAAAGGTAAAATTGTTTTTTTTTATACAGGATGTAATGAAAGAGAGCGATCATATTTTAAATACTGCTTCTGTGCATAAAAATAAACAACTGTTTTCGAGAGCGCGGACAATGAGGGTTTTCAGCAAATTTTATACCACCAGTTGGTGTCACTTAGCCGAGAGGTCTTCTACTTGAAAACGTAATTTATGACGTTGACGTCAATTTAATTAATATCATTAACATAAGCGTTTTGCCTGGACCTAACGACTCAGTGCTGCCACCTGGTAAACGTCATTTTAGAAACCCTTATTCCAAAAAAAAAAAACTACGTCTGCTATTCTAAGTTGAACAGCTCGGGCCCTACCACGAGCTCTTAACGTGATCCATACTGCACTGTTAAATAGATGAGCTATCCTCCATCCCTCTTTTCATTTCATTTCCCTCTTTCTCTCTCGCACAAATCACATTTTAACATGTCATGGTAAGGCCCCATAAGTCAATTTTATTTTTGATGCCAAATAATATGAGTATGGTTTTCTAAAATAAAGTTGATCATTTCTACACATTGGTCAATTTTATTATTTTTAGAAGGTAAGTTCTGAAAGAACTGATCCTCTGAAACAAATCCCAGCATTTAAAAAAGAAAATCTTTTAATAGCATCTCAATGGTACCTATTATCGTAAAGACATTAAGATTCCTGTTATTAACTACAAACAGGGAACAAGATTATTACAAGACCATGAGAAAAATAATTCTAAACTAGTTCGAAACAGGTTCGATTCTATTCCAGGAGCTATTAGATTGCAGGGATCGATTTCTATGGCTCATCGGACTTAATAGCTTTAACTCGTAAGATGATTACGTCAATTAATTCTTGTCAGTAAAAACGTAAGATGCGGTCGTGGATGACGGATGTTGCATTCGTTTTAAATGTAGGTATTGATCATACTCGGTATGGGGTCTGCGTAAAAAATGTGGCAGGAATGATATGGGATTATATTTTACTCAATTTTCATAAAGTAAATGCAAAGAAGAAGATGAATGCGAGAGTCGAATGTATTCTACGCTTCTATGCTTATTTAAAAAGTAATGTTTGATTAATTTGTTAATAGGCCAGTCAATATCAACACAAAAAAGGGCAAACATCGCAAACACGCATGTAACTACAATTTTTTTATACGTTATTAGGTTCCTTGAGAGTAGTTAACACCCAAGTTTGCAACCCTGAAAACCCTGTGCTTCCCCCATGATGCTCGAAAAACTGCGAAATTTTGGCACTTGTTTCAGTTTTTTCGAAAAAGCTACCCTAAGGAAGCGTTTTTCAAGTATGTTTGCTTAAATAAATTAATAAAGCTAACTACATTTACTACAATTTAAGATTAACTCCAGCACTCTAGGTCCATTAGTTGTAGTTATAAAGCTTGTCAAAGGTAGGCATTTTATTGTGTTTTCAGGGTTCCACACGGGGTTTTTAGGGTTGCAAACTTGGGTGTTAACTACTCTCAAGGAACCTAACAACATATAAAAAAATCGTAGATACATGCGCGTTTGCGATGTTTGATGTCAATTTTGACTGGCCTGGCCTGCAGACTACCTCCTTCAATATTTTAAGTTCTTACGATCCATCCTAATGTTGTCTGGTAGATATCGCTGTTAGCGATAAGACCGCCATTGTACCCACAGATATAAGTGTTTATAAGTTGTGTTACTTTTTTTGGTGTACACTGTACAATAAAGTTTATTCTGTTCTATTCTAAATTCAACTCTTTGTCACTCACGTCTTGCTTTTTATATGCATCGATGACTATTGGATGGCACAGCATAAACCAAATCTATCTACTTATAATGTGCCTACTGGGACACAGGTTGTCTATGAGAGGGGTTACGCCGTGCGTTTATCCACAATATTGTGTCTTTTGCAGCTGGTAGTAATACAGGTAGCAGGTAGTAATACAGGTGTACTGCAAGCTTAAATACAATCAGTTCGCAAACGGCTGCAATAGGAAAGGATTTCTTTGCATGCGGTGGCAAATGGCTAACCGCGCGAGTACTCTATGGTTTTTAGTGTTGTTTGTTTAATGAATGTTTTCCTCTCTTTGCTGTTTCCTTTCTACATTCGTTTTGCAGCGGTATGTAAAGCATCCTATTAAAGAAATTTTGTGCATTTTTTCAATTTCAAAGCCATTTTATTTACCCGTCAGTGTGGAGGAATCATTTGCATTAGCTGCTAAGTGTATAAGCAGCTTCAATGCATGTTTCTATTACTTTGATGGTTACAAAAAGGTCATTGCAGTCATCATCATTATCCTCACTTGATTCCAGTTTATTGTTGTAATTTTGCTCATCGTCATACATGCATTTTTTTTATTTACTGATCTTTGTCCTTTAATTTGTGTGTTATCGGAAAAAAGAATTAAAGGATTAAAAGTACAATAACACATAGAATATCCAACGTTATCACGTTTTAGTTTTAGCTATCTTTTGCACGATGAGTCACCTAATTTGTGTCACTGTTCAGCGATTTTAGTACGTCATTCGGTTATTAACTCATTATCATTGTAGCCTTTGTTACGGGTTTTGCAGTCTGCACACACGTAGCTATTTATTTATTTAGGTGTTGCGCGCTGATCCGAGTAGCAGTCTTAGTAGGTAGCTACTTGCGGTTTTAGCTCCTTCTAATTTTTTATTGTTTATCTTCTACAGTGTGAGTTTCTGTACTTCTTCGTCAATGTGTCAACAATTTTATCATTACATATTTTGTAGAATCAAATATTTGAACTCAATATGTGTACTAAATGAAGTGCATGAGAGGATTGACCTATTTTCGAGCCATGAGAGTGAAATCGCAAGAGTTTTATTAAATTTTATCAGTTATATTTAAATATTTGTTACTGTACTAAGTCTGAGTTTATATTGTATTTACATATAGGTTAACGTTAAGTTTTTTATTTATTTTTTATGTACTTCTTTTATTTTTTATAGTTAGTAGTATTGTAATAGAGTTTAGTGTTATTTTAGCTTTTTAGTTTAATGTTAGTGTAAGATTATGACTTTTTTCAATATCTTTTTTTTTTCTTGGTTTGGAAACCACTATTGTATTAGGTTCCGCCTGTAAAGATAGTGTGTGTATATTTAATAATAAATAAATAAAAAACTATTTTATACATTGATTCGGATCAATGTATAAAATAGTTTTTTTTCATCTCCTTTTACGTCACCCACAGAACTTTTTGTTTTACGTGGGAAGTCGTGGGAACGAGAGGAACTCCGACTATTACTGACTAAAACCCACAGTGTTCCTTCAGTTGCTCTTTTTTGCGAAGGTTACGGTAACTCCTTCGAATCCGCAGCCCTGAAAGGCTGGGCCCGTCAATTTTGTTGACATCTCTTTGAGGCACGCGTGCAATGGAATACAGATTATTACGACCAACAAAAAAACAAAAAGCTATACTCACAGTTATCATCAACATCTTTCCCAGGATCTCCAGCGGGGAATATATCTTCGAAGTTGCAGACTCTCTTGGGGTACTTATTGTCCACAGGGAAGACGTCTGCCTCCTCCCCCATGAGCTCGTGCAGTCGGGCGAGGATGAACCCCTCGTTGGGGTCCCGCACCCAGACCAGTTGCTTATCCATCGTCATTGTTTACTGGAAAAGAGAATGAAACATGTTAAAGTTGTAACTTTTAAAATTATACTCGTAGCTCGTAACGTGGACTTTTTGTTAGGGAGTTGTAGATACCAACTAGCAGCTATAGAACGAGCTTGCTTTAAAATTGGTGGGATTACCATTGTAATATCCATCCAATCATACGGTGAAGAAAAAAATGAGTTGTTTGATAGTATAACATATAATAATACTATAGAGTATAATCTATAACCTACTGAGCTTACACATGATAGAAAGACAGAGGGTACATTTAGCTGAATACTTTATATAAAAAGGAATAATAATACTCTTGGAATCGAATAAACAAGTATACAAATAGTATCTAATCAATATTTCAGCATTGGGTGATCACGATGATTTACGACTGTTTTCCAATTAAAAGAAAGAAATGCAGGTAAATATTTACGATTATCATGATCCTCGTACTATTACTAAAGCTTTTATTTATAATTTGCTATCAGCGGCGAGTCACACGCAATATTGCAGTGACTACCGTCATTAGTTTCCCAGTACGCATTCGATACAATGGATTAAATACATTATTCATTAGCTAGGTTTATATTTTTTGTTATTACAGCTTTTTTGAGCCTCTATCAAGTTTTTTTATTATTTTTGATTGATCAGGCATTTGTGCCAGACCCTGTCCCTGACACTGTTTAACACCACCCGGGAGCAACGTATAGGGATGCTAAGAGTGTTCTCCTCTAAGCTAAAGGAAAATAGGCTGTTTTACTTAAATGTACATAATTTAATCGTCTATAGTCTCATCTTAAATCACGAGACAATATCAATATTTATCTCATTCTTTTCGCATATGAGGACTACACGTCTGTCAAGGATCTTTATTCCGCATATCACACAAAGAAACCCTCATAAAATATTAATTAACCATCTTCATAATTGACAGAGCAACTGCAACTTGTGCATTCATAACACAAGCGCACTCTCATAACGCACTAATTATAGCTGGCAGTAGGAAGCATTTAGACAGACACAATAACATCAATTACATAACTAAACATGATACTGTACATCATAATTGCTTTAATTCCTTGAACATAAACCATAACGTTAACTAAGAATATCATTAACTCACTTTCGGAACAGCAACGCGTATATACTGTAACACTTTCATATACACAGTGTTACGTAATTGGGTTTATAGTAAAAAAAAATAACAATGGTTGCGCAGTTGTTCCGGTGGATGACGCCCAGAGCCCCGGAAGCAAAAAATTGTTCAATCTACCACAATATTTAAATAGAGTATTGAAACAACCGAGAATAACCTACCACGCTATGCACGGGTGTAGTACGTGTTTGCTTAAATACTAGAAGTTTTTCAAAAAATGTACAGAAATAACAAAGAGTCCCGAAAACTCGAAGACTAATTCTTCAAACCTACACATATTCTTTTACATATAAAAATGAATATTGATGAGGATATCTATCCAAGGGTTGAAATTATGATACGTACAAGAATTCATAACGATACTAAGACTAAAATAATACTAACGCAGACAAGGTAAATAATATGCAACAAAAATGAAAGAGTACAAAGTCAAAAAACCTAAGTGCTGTCGGAAGAAAGAACCGAGATGTTTTAACCGTTACAATAACAAAAAAGTCCAGAAATTATGACGACACTGATCTGGCATGAAATAGGCTTTACAACGGTGAAAGGATTATACGAATCGGTCGAGTAACATTTGAGATTAATTCAACGGAACCAAATTACTCAAGACTTTTTTATATTGTATATTTTGTTTATTCTAAATGTTCAATTGTAACTGAGGAACTGCAAACATTCGCATTCACGCTTAGCGTTCAAGTTAAAGATATACTTACGGAAGATTGAGGGAATTGCTTGAAAATGTACACTGATCTTATGAATGTAATTTTGCAGTAACTATCTATCATAAATAACATCACCATTCGATTTCACCGAGTTGCAAAGGCTCTGATGCTCATGGAAGATTAAAGCACTGGGTACTGATAGCAAATTCAGACTAAGTGCTCGCTTTTTGACGGTCAAAGATACCAGAAGTAGAGCAAAGAACTGTGAAATCTCAATCATCTTAAAATTTCAATGGCTTCATGCTATTATTCTTCACAATCTATCGGAACAAACACATTTAAAACGAAATCGTATTACTGTGACGTGTACCAAGCTGGATAAGTTTCGGAAGAGTTACAAATTTTAACCTTATGCATCAAATAGAGAAGAATTTAATAGGTCAGTAACAGTTGGATTTTTACACGGTGAAAGTCAGATAAAATTATTCCAGCTTATCGGAAATGATGAAATAGATAAACGTTTGGTAGAGTCGCTAACCGTGACGTTTTATGTCAAAACTGAAGGGGAATAACCAAAGAGTTTCTGTTGCAAGAACATAAGAACTCTATTTAGTTCCAAAGCGGTCTTTTAACGGAAGATTGCACTTAAGAAAAATTGCATGTTGCGAAGGACTTAATGACGAAGGTGACTGGGGAGCTAAATGGCTGTGAGTTATTTATATATTGAGTTAACAGATACTTGGATCAGATGTGTATTAAGATTAGATATATTGTTTTTTCTATGAGATGTAATAAGGATGTAATTGATGTGTTACCTGCAACAACCCAGAAGACAAAAACAACTAAAAATCCATTAAAAAAAAACATAACCTTCCTTCTGGCGCAGTTGGGTTAATAAAACATAACATCAGATGGTCAGAATAGAAGCTAAAATTTTAGTTGCAATGATATCCAATCTATCAACTCTAAACGCACATTTTACGTAAGTCGTTTGGTTAAGAGAGAAATGAGGAACTAAGCTGGTGAACAATAGGATTTGATGATGAATGATACTACATATTTTTTCGTAGACCTAGTACACGACTGCACGAGCATACTTTATGTCACGCATGTCGGTGGAATGATCAATAGACATAATTTATCACAATCAGCCACGTTTATACTTGTAGCTTTTAAAGAAAAAGAGACCAAAGAAGCAGCTGAATAAGAGAAGCTGAGGATCGAGCTGAATTACGTGTTATTGGAGAGGGATTTTTAGGGACATATGCCAAGCAAGACCCTGCCAAATGAGACAAAGAGAAATTCAGCTTCAATAAACTGCTAAGAGAGCTAGTCCCTTCTTGGAAACAGGAAAATTAAACCAGATTGTTATTACTAACCTTCAATAACAACAGGTAAAGATAGCAATAATCTTTGTGGAAGATACGATCTACATTTATCAGAATTATGGAACAGTGATAGAACCAGTTTTTCCTTGATGTAAAAGTAAATTCTAGATGTAATACGCTAATTTTACAATTATTATTGATTTTGTAGGACCCAATTGAGGAAACATGCATTGTATTTATTTATTTAGACTTTAATGTAGAGTAGTGGACACAGGTGGACTTAATGTAACATGACATTCTCTAACAGTTAAACTTCTAAAGGACTAAGCTGTAGTAGAAGTGTACAATAAATAAATAAATAATAGATATTTGAGATACGAGTAGAATGAAGGTTCTAACTATCGCCTAATTTTAATAATCAGATGTACTGTGCATTTTAACTAATCATTAAAACGCAGGAATGTTTTATATCTAAAACTGTGAAGTACGTGAAAGTTTTAACATCAACAAAATATAAGCAAAAGAGGAAAATTCTATAATATTGGTTACAATTACCAAAAAGACGAACAAACATCTCACAGAAAAGTGAAACTGAATCTTTATTTGGACATTGGATTTCCCTACGTAAAAACCGCAGCCGTTCCGTCTGAGGCTCAGAAAATTATTCAAAACCATTAGAAGAAAAGCGCAAAACGTATGAATAAGCACAATGTGATAGCGTAAATAAACGGATGCAAATTATGCAGCCCAACGAGACAAAACGAACAAGAAAAGCGTACGAAAGCGTGATTTTGACTGTCACGGGAGAGAATCGAGGTCAAACCACGGTTTGGTACGAGAGGTTTGTAGAAACAGCCTCATAGAACTTTGGAATCTCTAACAAGTTAACTATGTAGGTGCAAACACAATTATCAATTGTAATGAATCTTTGACGCACATTGCCGATTTGTCTTTTTTTAATAAGGTATTAAAAAAAGAAAAATCATTCAATTCAACAATCAATGTGCTTAAACACGTATTGATTATAGCGTATCATGAAAGAATGGACTAAACAATGATAAAATTTTAAAGGTTGTTAAGAATAAAGTTTACCAACCTACTAACCTTAGTTGCACATGAATACAGAATTCCGTAGCGAGGAAAAACACTCACTCAACCACATGAACAAAAAGTAAAAAATTATGCGGGTACTGAAATAAAACAGCAACTTCGTACACTTGAAAACGAAAACTACCACAATCCAATCAAAATATTCTTCGACTTTGCAAAAGGTTTCGTTAATCTTATCGAGTTGATATCTAACAATATCTGCTGTTGCGATACGTAGTAACTTGTAAGCGACTTCAATCAATTCAATGATCATTGTATTATACTAATCGTCGGCAAGATATTATAACTGTAGAATTATATTGTTCATGTTTATAGAAAGTTGAAAGATATCCATGTTCGTTTGTACTTCTAAAGTTCTTGAAAGGTGGCTGCATGTTTCCAAGGTCCCCGTTATTAATATTGTCTGTAGTGACTCGTACATAGACATATACACATCTGTTTTAACACTTGTAATCAATAGAACAGACGTTTGGGTCAAACATGTTCAATAAGTTTGATTTCTTCACCAATATCTGTTTATTTTCAACGTCACAACTTCACGAGTTAATTAATTATTTGTCATGGTTGTTATTCAGTAACATCTTCGTTAGTTCATTACTCATTTGTCACGTGTTAAAGTTTTCAAGCTTGTCCAGACATTCTCATCTACAGAATTCATTTGAGGTTCACGGTTCGGTGCTGTGATAAGTTTGGTTTTTCCATTAAATTTTTGCTTGCATTCAGTTCACACATTTCAATGCGACAATACAGTTACGCATTGTGTATACCATTGTCAATTGGGTATTGTACAAACAATAATGTCCGAAATCTCCCGTCGTTCTGTAGTACAAGACGTAAAATGATGTGAATCGTACATTGTTCTGCCAACAATGACCCGAATGCAGAATCGCGTTGCATGTTCACATGAACTGATAATTATCTCGCTTTAGCCTTGATACTTTAAACCTATAATAATTGGAGTTAACTGAACTCGTAATAAGCTTTAATTGTTATCTTACACACAGTTATAATGCGTTTGAAATCTTATACTTATGATTGAATCAGATCAGAAGGTCGTTGATCTAAATTATAACGCACTGATTAACAGCAGCAGAACTAACCTTTTGTAAAGGTTTCACATCCATTAACCTTATTGTTTGGCATAATTTCTTCAACGGGCACTTTCGCCTTCCCTTGACTCGAATTAGGGAGGCATTGAACCATTAACGTTAAAATAATTTTAATTTCGTGCCTGAACGGAACACAAGTGATGGATGATTTACCGCTACACTAAAAATTCTTCATACGTAACATAAAACCAGACAGCAATGAGTTCACCCAAACCTTGTAAAAACAAACAAAGCATATCTAAGCGACGAGATTTGCGAAAACGCTTATCGTCACCATATCTGTGGCGTCGGGTCGAACACCTTATTAAGCTGTGTTGTCGACAATTATAGTAAAACCAACAATACTATCAACTATACCAATAACCTTTCGTATTTATGGATAATTTCTATTATAATTGTTCTCAAAACCAACCTTCGAAGATCTTCTAGAAACCCTTGCTGTTATAATTGCTACCTTACAATGTATTGTTACGGTTCAAAACGCCTTGAACTTTCAAGTTCATGGGTGTGATATTTCTGGTCGTAGTGACCTCGCAACCTCAATCTGTGCCATTTTCAGAAAATTGATCCGGTAGACCGCACCTCCCTACTTTCCTATGTCAACTGCTACTAATGATGTCCAACAGACAGCTATTCCGGGACATATGTGGGGCAAAGTACTAAAGGTTAAGGGAGGGGTTGGTTTCATGTCTTTCTTTGTAAAGCTATAAATACGAGTTTATGTACGTCTGCAGAAAACGGCCGAGCATTTGAAGTTGAAGCAACTTTGAATCATCATATTTAAATGGGATTGTGGGATTATTCGAAAGAGTTACTGCAACTAAAGGAACACATTTTGGCTTTCGTCAGTTAAAGTCTGTCACTCCCTCTCGCTCCACCACGAGCGGAACGGAGGCGGACGGGCGGGAGCGAAATTATTTTTCCAAAAAAAAAAAAAAACAAAGTGTGATCAGTCGAGTGTTTTTTTTTTCTTGCCTAGCCATGTATTAGCAACATTTCAAATTCAAGTCAACGTATAATGCAAACCTGATTTGAGAACAGGCTCACTCAATAAGCAAAACATGAACAAGACTGTTTTGAGAACACCAAGTAAAATGAAGTTCTCGAAGTTACATTGGAAATGTATTCAAGGCATTTTTCGCACGCCAAGTTTCGTATTCGTTGAAAACAGTAGGTAACAGACTCGGTCAAAACAAAGCACTTTGATATTGCGGTGTTTAAACAAACACAATAAGCAAACACAATATTGCACGTAGCAGTGGAATCCTGTAATCAATTCAGACTGTTTAGTAGAATTTATGAAATCAGACGATATACGGCATTTTCCAGGATATGTAAAAAACAAACATAATAGAAGGCACAAAAGATGTCGTGATTTGGATATAGGGTGGATTTCTGAATTGAGTATTTTGAGTTAAGAACGTATCAAACCATACTTAACTGCCAAATTTTGACAGGTTTTCAGGGCAAAGTAGAGTTTAAGTAATTCTCAACTTCGAATGCTTAAATCAGAAACCGAGGGATAGTGTAGGTAGATTTTAGGTAGATTTTAGGTAAGTATGATATGTATTAAAAAAGTAATTAGAAGCTTTCCTTTCCAAGAGAGATCTCGAGTTTTCCATCATCCTTGCTTATAGACAATAGTAGTAGATTAAAAAAACCCTACACACTAAATATATCGTTCAGATAGCATACACCATAACCGTTATGCTAGTAAATGACTAGTAATAGTTTCAAAAACAACCGTAATTGCTGTCGCATTGTTTTCAACTAATATCAATACCAATGACGCATATAAAAAAAAACTAAGAAAGTAATGGCTACATTCATACATGCATTAAGCTCTTCTGTGTGTGGCACAAATACACATTTTTTCTTACATGCTTCGTTTATGAAACAGATTTTCTATAGCATAAAAAACTAGGTACATAAACCTTAATTATGTAAAATTACAGCAAATATAAATCACACATCTGTTAAAAACTTTTTGCAGAACCTGATGCAAATTCTCGATAGTAATAATGTCAAAGAAGATGATCACAAAGAAGCTAATACTAAAGTGATATAACTAAAGTGTTTGATAATATTAGTGCTGACATATACTCGAAAGATACGAGAGACTCATCGATATATGTTTATGCCAACCTGGATCTAATGCTTGGTCGGAGAGAAGTCTAGAAGCATAGGAACATTCCCTAGATTTATGTAGCTATATTTATGTAGCTATTTTTTTTTTTCAATTTTTAATTCGAAGACAGGTGACATTCACCACTCCGCACTGGGCCCGCGTGGTGGATTACGGCCCATTCCCTCTCCTACAAAGAGGAGGCCTGAGTCCCAGCAGTGTGAACATTAAAAGGCTGATTATGTTTATTTATTATATTTTTTTACACTGTCAAAATGGAGTCTTCTGCTTCGTCATAATTCATACCATTTATGTGGAAATTGTCACGACTGGCTCCTACCGTGACTCAGAGCAGTGCAGAGCTAAATTGCTATTAGCCGACCTCCGGGGTCGGGTTGCGATTTACCCACTACTTATCTCGTGACGAAAATTGATCTGAATTACTTCTGGCAAATTGATGCTTGAAATGATTTGTTTTGCTTTTACCTGCGTTATTTAGAGCCATGGAGAAATTATGTGATCATGCATGGATTTTTTTGAATGAGAAATAAACCATATTATAACTTAATTGGACTCCTATTGTGCGAACTATTTAGCTGATTACTGAAGTCTGTCTAAAAAGTCAAACGACTTGGGTAATTATTAGAGTGATGTAGTCAACACTGGTTGAATAATCAAGGTTGATGGTAAAAGGTATTAATCATTGTTTACTAATAGAACCTTATAAAACTTATCGAATATTTTTTTTTTAATGATTTAATATTATTAAGGGACTTTTTAACAATAAAAAAATATATTTCAGTCTCTTTAATGACATTCTTTATTACATAAAACTTTAAAAAAAAAATACAACCGACTTCAAATTCAAAGTAAAAAAAAACACTTAAAAGTGCAAAATAACTTTAATTTCGGAAGTCGGTGTTAAATAACGAAGAGACAAAACTATTATAGAAACACCGACTTCCGAAATTAAAGTTATTTTGCACTTTTAAGTGTTTTTTTTTTTACTTTGAATTTGAAGTCTGTTGTATTTTTTTTTTTAAAAGTTTTTATTTTGCACTTTTTAGTTATATTATGGTACCACCACTAAAAAGTACCCCTCAGCTAAACTTAAATACCTTATAGCCAGAGTGCATCTCATGACAATTTTAATAATCCCAAACACGGTTAGATTACTTACATTAATTTATTACAGAGTTCCGGTGCCTAACTTCAGGCTTCATCATCAGATCAGTTCGATATATTCCTCCTCTACTTTCAGTCAGTCATCGACTACACGTATAAACAAAGCAATTTTACTTTTCACGACGGTTCTGCTGTTATCCTATAAGGAGTTCTGTTCCATATCTTCGAAGTTCATGATCAGATCATAACAATATTTCTATGGGACCAACTCGGAAGCATAACCTTTCAATAAAAAAAAAAAAATTAATCGGTCCACAATTGACCGAGAAATCGGTGAACATACATAAAAAAAAAACATATATTCAACCGAACATATAACCTCCTCCTTTTTGAAGTCGGTTAAAAAGTAGGATACATTTGCAAAGATATAATAGTGTGACAGTGTCATAAGTAAGTATAAAGTAATAATATAAATCAGGAATCGTAAGAGAAATCTGATTCTAAGTATATTTTACTTCGCTTACTGATACATCATCACTAAAGTAGGCGCCAGATAAACTTGGAATAACGGTCATTGACCCTCGTGGGTGAATATTTGAGAGGCTCCAAATTCATGTCTTTGAAAATTTCTTGAGAACGCGTGTACGTATTTAAAAAAAAAGTGTTACTTTTAATAGTAAAAGAATCAACGAAAATGTTGCTCTAAACCACGATTGTAAAAAATTAATAATAAAAAAAAATATTAAAAAAAACCCAATAAAATTGCCACTTTTTCACGTGTCGCCTCGGCACACGCGGTCTATATTTTGATGATATAAAAAAATTGTGACTTCATAGAGCTATTTGCTGTTGAGTGCTGTAATTATACATAATAAATCTTCATATTCTTGATAAAATTACCAATGCCCGCTAAGTTAATAAATAAAAAACTCATGTTCAAAAAATGTGCGTCATTGTCCTGAGCTATGTTTGATTTCAATATTATGTCGAGTAAGAGACGGGTGGGAGGGAAATTAGTGGCTGGGCAAACAGACCTCCCCGCACCACAGTCGGACGACGTGCTTTGGTGTAGATATACACGCTCGTTTTTTGCAGGTAAGGCTTTGAAATTCATTCTCCAAAAAGTTTTATTGCAAACGTCATTTACATTTTCATTTGTTTACCCGTCAAATTCTATTGTTACACTATTCATTTAGCAAAAACATATAAAGGTTTTGTGTACATACGCAATTATAAAACGTTTTTTGAAATACTACATGCGCAAAACATGTTTTTACAAGATTTTTTCCGATTCATCATTTTTCTCAACGTCATTGTCCTGAATTTGTACTGCCAGGATAATGACGCACGTTGAGAAGAATGATATTATGTGAAATTATAATGACACATGTTGAGGATAATGATGGGAGTTCGTAATATATGCATTTATTTAAGGTCTTTTCGTAGCCCTATGCTATAATCGCATGCGCGTAGGAAATACTACGCGCATGCGATTATAGCATAGGGGTCTGCTTGGAAGATCGTCGCCAGTTTGCCCATGCTTAGGTTGAGATTGCAGTTGTCGCTATGTACCCGGCTCCTGTACCGGTGTTCATTTTAGAGCCATCCGTGTACCATACCTGGTTGTTCCCTTTGTGGGGTTTTATCCCACCCTTCCATTCCTCCCCACTCGGAATGTAGATCTTAAACTCCTTTTTGAGATTATGAATGGTATGTATTTTGTCATATCACATACCAGAGAATGGGCAGCAGCATTCTCTGTGCATTGCAACAACCACACTGCGATCGCCAACCCGCATGCCAAGCGTGGCGATTATGGCAACCCCAAAATGACAAGCACAACCAAAAAATGGCCCCTAGTGCCCGGCAGGCCGTCTACCCTTGACTCCGGTAGCGGTTAAGGTTACGGCGAGGCAAGGGGTGCGAAAAATCTCCGGCTACCCCTTTAGAAAACGACGACTGGACCTGGCAACATATAACACGCGTACACTCCGGTCCGACGAGAAGATCACCGAACTTGAGGAAGAATTGAGCAGGTTACGATTTAGTATTGTGGGATTATCTGAAGTCCGAAGACAGGGGGAGGACACGATAATTCTCAAATCCGCTAACCTGCTCTATTTCCGGGAGGGTGACCAGCAGTCCCAGGGTGGTATCGGGTTTATCGTCCACAAGTCCCTTGTGAACAATGTGGTGAAGATCGAGAGTGTGTCGACCAGGGTGGCGTACCTTATATTCAGAATATCATCAAGATATTCGCTGAAGGTCATACAGGTTTACGCTCCGACCTCAGCACATCCCGACGACGAAGTAGAATCCATGTATGAGGATATATCAAGAGCCATGCATGGTTCTAAGACTCACTTCACCGTGGTCATGGGGGACTTTAACGCGAAACTGGGCAAACGAGACGGTGATGAGCTGCGAGTGGGGCAATTTAGATTTGGACATCGGAACCGCCGGGGACACCTACTGGCTAGTTTTATGGAGAAGGAGGGCCTCTATATGATGACCTCCTTCTTCAAAAACGTGAGCGTAGGAAGTGAACCTGGCAAAGCCCTGATGGTGCCACCAGAAATGAGATTGACTTCATCATGTCGACGAAGAAGTAAATATTCAATGATGTCTCTGTGATCAACGCAGTCAAAACTGGAAGTGATCACCGAATGGTAAGAGGCACATTGAATATCAATATCAAGCTTGAAAGATCTCGACTGATGAAGTCTACGCTCCGTCCAGCACAGATCCAGATTCAAAACTCCGAGAGCTTTCAGCTCGAACTTCACAATCGTTTCGAGTGCCTAGGTGGCTCAGTGGACGAATACAACGATGGGTTCGTGGAAACTGTCCATACGGTCGGGTCTAAGTTTTTTAAGACTCGTCGTACAAAGAACAAAAGGCTCTCGGGTCAAACTCTCAAACTCTTGAAAGAGAGGCGTGAGATGATTCTGCAGTCTTCAGACGATGCGTGCATCTACCGGCAGCTCAATAGACGGATCTTCAAGTCCTTAAAACGCGATCTCCGCCGCTTTAATACCGAACGGATTAAAGACGCGATCGAGCGGAATAAGGGCTCCAAGGTTTTTGCAAGAGATCTGTCTATAGGGCAGAGCCAGCTCACGAAACTGAAGACCGACGGTGGCAGAGTCATATCCGCCGCGAGATTAGGATGGCTCTGAAGCAGCTTAAAAGCAACAAGGCGTCGGGTGACGACGGAATTATAGCCGAACTCCTGAAGGCGGGTGGAAAACGGGTCCTAAAGGCCCTTCAGAGGTTGTTCGATTCCGTCATACTTGAGGAAAAGACGCCACAGGCATGGAGCAGAGGTGTGGTGGTACTTTTCTTTAAGAACGGCGACAATGCCCTGCTTAAGAATTACAGGCCCATCACACTTCTGAGCCATGTCTACAAGCTGTTTTCCAGAGTCATCACGAACCGTCTCGCGCGCAGGTTTGACGACTTCCAGCCTTCCTAACAAGCCGGATTCCGAAAAGGTTTCAGCACCGTAGACCACATACATACGCTCCGGCAGGTTATACAGAAGACCGAGGAGTATAACCTGCCTCTATGCTTAGCGTTCGTGGACTACGAGAAAGCTTTTGATTCGATCGAGACTCGGGCTGTACTGCAATCTCTCCAATGGTCCCAGATTGACTATCGATACATCGAGGTGCTGAAGTGTTTGTACGAGAACGCCACAATGTCAGTTCGACTTTAGGATCGGACTTCGAAACCTATCCTTCTGCAGCGGGGTGTGAGGCAGGGAGACGTCATTTCTCCGAAACTGTTTACGGCTGCAATGGAGGATGTCTTCAAGGTTCTGGACTGAAGTGGACTAGGCATTAATGTTAATGGCGAGTACATCACTCCCCTTCGGTTTGCCGACGATATAGTAGTCATGGCTGAGACAACGGAGGAGCTCAGTACAATGCTCGGTGACCTTAGTAGAGCTTCCGAAAGAGTGGAGACTCTGCACTCGAAGTTGTAGACGATTACGTTTACCTGGGACAGACAATCCAGTTGGGTAGGTCTAACTTTGAGAAAGAGGTCAATCGTCGAATCCGACTCGGCTGGGCAGCGTTCGGGAAGCTGCGCGGTATCTTCTCGTCCAACATACCACAGTATCTCAAGACGAAAGTCTATGACCAGTGCGTGTTGCCAGTGATGACATATGGCACTGAAATATGGTCGCTTACAATGGGCCTCATCAGAAGGTTTACAGTCACCCAAAGGGCAATGGAAAGGGCTATGCTCGGAGTTTCCTTGCGTGATAGCATAAAGAATGAAGATATCCGCAGGAGAACCAAGGTCGCCGACATAGCCCGAAGAATCGCCAAACTAAAGTGGCAGTGAGCAGGGCACATTGCTCGTAGAACGGATGGTCGGTGGGGCCGAAAGGTTTTAGAGTGGCGACCGCTCACCGGAAGGCGCAGCGTTGGAAGGCCTCCCACAAGGTGGACCGACGAACTGGTGAGAATCGCGGGAGTGCGGTGGATGCGAGACGCACAGGATCGGTCGTTGTGGAGACGCTTGTGGGAGGCCTATGTCCAGCAGTGGACGTCTTTCGGCTGAAATTATGATGATGATGTATTTTGTCACATCCCATGTCCATCATCCAGTCAAGTTCCCCCTGTTTGGTCTTGTGTTTGTATGGTTTGTTTTACATCCGGTGTTTGTCCAGTGCCCCATACTTTTGAGCCTATGAATGGCCCTTCTCGCCTCTATTTCCACTTCAGTGTGTAAAGGGGTGAGATTGAGCAGCGTTTCCATCGCCGCAGTTGGCGTGGCCCTAAATACTCCTGTAATGGCCATGCAGGTAGTCCGTTGTACTTTGCTTAGGGCCTGTCTGCAAGTTGCCAGCTTGGTTCTGGTCCACCATACGATGCTCCCGTATATGATTAGCGGTTCCATCATGGTGTAGATCCATTTGATAACCTGGGGTCTAAGGCCCCATGTTTTCCCATAGGCAGAGCGACACATGCCAAATACTCTTGGAGCCTTGTTTGCTGTCGCTTCGACATGGCTTTTCCAAGTGAGTTTGCTGTCTAGGATTACTCCAAGATATTTTACTTCTGTGGACAACTCTAGTACGGTGTCGTAGAGCTTTATGGTACCCATTGCTGTTAGGTCCCTCCTTCTGGTAAACGGGATGAACACCGTTTTGCTTGGGTTGATGTATAAATGGTTGAGTTTACACCACCTTTCAACCATGTTTAGTCTCTCCTGTCCCTGACACAGTGTTAGGAAATTTTTATAACCATAAATGAGGCTGTTAAAAATTTAAAATTGTTAATAAGTAATAATATTGTAAAAATGAAAAATTAATCAATGACTATGTTTAATTTATTTTTGTTAGACTTGTAAACTCAGTCACCGTATGATTGTGAAAACCGTGAGTTTATAGTTTGTTATAGTCTGGTTATGAACTAACGTTTTTTACGATCCTACGGCGAACAACTTTTAATATTTTTATATTCGACTGTTGATTTTGATACTTTTAATTTACATAATCTATCTGAATGCAATCATGTTTTTAGAAGTCTTAGAAGTTGGTTTTTGTTGGACTTATTTTGACGTTCGTTTATATTATTTGATTTGTGATACTTTAAACCAAATAAAAATATCAGTTAGATACTTAATTATTTTTATTTTCATTTACCTTCGTCGTTTACAGAAGTACAAAACTAAATTCATGAGCATTATCATTATCCTCAACATATCGTCATTTTTCTAAGCTTGAAAATCATTTTTCTCAAATTACATCATTATCCTCAACAATGGTTAAAAACAATATATGAATATCTCCTTAAATTCTTGTTTATCTGGGGTAAATTTCATAAGAAACTTGTAATCTGAACATGCCTATTAATACTATTAAAAATTAAGAGCGATGCACGCAGGTTTACAAGAATCCACAAAATTTACTCAAAAATAATATTTTCTGGAGATCCACCCTCGTACATTTTTGTTGATACTCTTAATTTCAAAAACGAAATAAAGACAAAGCTATCTTCAATCAACATCTATCGTTACCCTTTACATTTTTTAGTAATGAAAAACAGTTCATTACTTATTTGTTTTTAGGGTACCTACGCAGAGATTTTAGGAAAAGGTCAATGTACTTTATTCCACGTTTATTTGGCGCCTTGTATAGCCATTTCACAATCAATATCTGTTGTAGAACTGTCATCATCTCAAGAGACAAGTGAGTGACAACTAAAATTCGCTTTACCAGTAACAGATGATTTTATTTCGTTAAAAAAAATCCCAAGTCGTTTGACTTTTTAAACAGACTATAAAAGGATCATCCTTTTGACTACAAAAGTCAAGAGATCTAAGCTGTGTAACTTTCAAATATCTTGTCTTGATTTGAAAGTCTGGTCTTTATTTTCTTCATTTGTCTTCTATATACAAATGAAGAAAATAAAGACCAGACTACAATTAGTAACTCTTTATCTTATCGCTGTCAAGGATAAGAAACAATGAAATTCTCGAAGATATGAGTTTCCATATTAATCAGTTTAAACCGACACAGACCAACATATTTCAAATTATGTAGACAAGTGGAACAACCTACCTGCTTATATAATAAACAAGATAAAATTACGTACGAGGAAATGATAGAAAACTTTCGACATTTTAAGAGAGTACGGTGGAACAGTGGAAATCATGTCTGCCGACTTGCCGAGATAAAATCGTCCACGCGTGGTTGGAACGATGAACGTGCCGATAGTGACTAGCTCGTAAAGTTGTATTGTGTAGGTGTCAGTAGGTACATTATTGAACACCTGACTTAAAATGTCCTAAGCAAACCGGACTTCGTTCAACACCCACAGCAGAAACAGATCCTAAGTGCAGTTAAAATCAAGATATACGTAGAAACAGAAATAATGCACTCCACAATCAAATTTGCATTAAATACAAAAGAAACGGTCATAGCAGGAAAACTTGGTCACGGTAAGCATAAGAAAACTCGGTTTGATAAAATATGACGTAATGCAACGTCACTAACTCTGTGCAAAGTCTAGTTTGCAAGCCAAGGTATAAACGTGTCTGGTTTTAATCTGCTGACGTGAAGCAAGCAACTCCAACATGCGCTATGCAAAACCATTAACACCCAGTCTACAGTGATTTATGGGAGTACTTCCAAACAGGTAACTTTGGAAACGCAATTTACACGCAAACTGTTGCTAATGCTATAACTACTATTATGAAATAAAATTTAATTTCCATCACGCAAGTCGGTTCGACCATTACTTGACGTAACGCATAAGTAAAAAAGTAACGTGCAAACATTAGTCATAGAGTTCCCTCAATGCCAAGGTTGATCCAAAACCGCCGCGACGGTTTTGGTAACGTCTAAAGAAACTGGTTCTACACAAAGTCGGTCACAGTTGGACCTACTATACCGACAGCTAAGCGGTAAATGTAACGTTCGGAGAATCTCACATTTATTGCAATCGCTGTTGAGCGGTCACTTGAAACGGTTAAGCATAATATTGGACATCGAAATTGCAGTTTGAACGATGCCTTCGACCACAGATCCGAAGCCCACACAAATGGTAATCCAGACACTGATGTCAATTGAAATGCAAATTACAGAGATCGTGTGGAGAATACTAATATCTGATATTCTGAATATCAGCATCACACTATAGGCGAAAGTCTAACTACATGAGCAAAATGTAATTTGCCTAGATGAATAAAGGAAAGTAGGTTCTATAAACCACATTATGCTGCGTAAAAGCTGATCGATCTTATTCATATATGCTACATTTTCCTCTCATTAAGTAGAAATTCGAAGTTTCAAAGTCATCCTGTTATGACGAGAATTTGAATATGGATGACTTGGTCGTACTTAGTAGCAAGTAAAAAGGAAGTTTTGTGCGACATAACAAATGGGATTGTAGCGTGAATAATAATAGAAAAGCAGGTTGCAAATAAAAATGAAATGCATAATTACGCCAGTGCGGACGTATTCGAGATACGTGAACTGATACACACAAACAAACCAGTCCACCGGCGGCATGGAACGGATTTAGTATTTCCGCTTGCAATTTTAAATGCGAGATCATTCCTGTTTCGAGGTAGTAATTTATGTAATGAACCTGCTAAGCTAAGGTGCGATTTAAAACAGGATAGAGGATGTTGTATATATTATAAACGTAAGAACGCACGAGGTGAGCAGTTCAGTTAAAAGAAATGATCACGAAAGATTAAGATATTTAAATAGATCTAACGTAAATTTCACTCTATTGTTTCCGTCTGGGACATCTAGTCTTCTACGTTACATTTCAATAATTTCCTTAGGCCTACAAGTCAACATCTTTCTGTACAGGCGTTACAATTAAAGTGCCAACTTGTCTTTCCTTTAATTAATGAGACAGTTACGGTAAATCAACTCTGATTGTTACAAAAAGTATGGTAGAAAAACACCCGTTTAATGACAAAACCTTCAGGCAAGTTTTTAAGTTTTTTTTTTTCCTAAACACATTCAATTTGATTAAATTTTCATTTGTCATTTAGTCATGATTATTAGTTCCAGTCAGTTGCGATGCCGTACTAATGATGCGGGTACTATTTATATTGTGTATAAGTCAAAGCACTTGCAATCTCTAAATAACTAGAAATCAGAAAACCCGTTATTATGAAATAATTATATTGTAATGATACAAATAGCTTCAATTAAAATAATATCAGCAGTAACGGTAGTCTTCGTGGTTGCGAAGTGATGACTGATGATGAAATAATGCTGATGTGATTTGCTACATAAGCTGTCATAATGTGAAGGTTCTTTGATCTATCATGATTTACAATCAAGCAATATACTACGCTCTTAGAGTAGAAGGTTAATTAGGACCATGAATCAATTACATTGAAACCAGTAACACTTGTTAAAGAACAAATTTCTGTCGCGTGTGTGACGAAGAGCTATGACAAATATGAAGCCTTTGTTCCAAAACTGTGACTAAAGATGCATTTTCATTAAATTATCAGGACGCAAGTGATTCCCACGAGCAATGACCGTTACTGACAAACGCAGAGGCTAGTATAAAATTGCAATGTAAAAATAATGGCTTCTGCTTCTTATAGAAGCAAAAGAAAAACATGGAATGTGCTTGAAGTCAGATTGCTTGGCATTACACGTACTATTGCTATATAAAGCCAATCTAAGAAAACTAAAAGACTTTATTCATAATGCCTTAGTATTTCATACATCAGTTCTAGATCAACATAGCCATTAGCATTAGCACATGTTATTAAAACTAACAACCAACGTTTCAAAGGCAATTGTCAATTGCGAATGTCACCACCAATGAGGTCAAGCTGTATCAATACAGTGCAGGTTAACGAATAAATCAGCTTGGGGCGAGCACAGGGCCATATCAATTGATACCCGACTCCCCTAGTAAAATGACGTGGTCGAATGACGGAAAACTGAATGGCGCATCGCAGTTGAATATAAATAAACTGGGGGGAAGTTTCTGGATGATACTGAAATGGGAAACACGATTGATCTGGTTTGAATAACTACACAAGGGTAAAGTTTGAACGTGCTTGAGTCTGTAAAGAAAGCCAATCAAATGAAATGTTCTTCAATTCCGTTAGAGAAAGAGGAAATTTTAAACCAAAATTAATGTTCATGGTAGTGTTAACCTTGTTAGCTTTTTAGAAATTCGGTAAAGTAAAGAAGCGAAAACAATAACCAAGAACAGTTACAGTAATCATGGATACCTACTAAATATAGGAAGTAACGGTACAGAACAGACATAAAAAAAAAACAGAAAACATTATGTAATAGAAATATGATACAACAACATTGTATTCAAAACATGATATAATTTAATAAATAACCAAAACAAAGGAAACTAGGTGACTGGAGTGACTCGGACGTAAAGTCGTATTATCCGCTTTACATTTACTGTACGTACGAGTGTAATGGAAGTAGTACAATACTGCAATTCTCAGTGACGTAACGCAAATTAATTACTCGAATCACGCCAAATCTCAGCTGTTCTGCACGCTACGGTGATTTTAAATATAGGAAACTGTAACGTTGCTCTACAAGAAATTCTTTGCCGCTAAGATTTATGAAATACCATTTAGAAAAACAAAATATACTCGAGATAAATTGGACTTTGCACGCGAAACGTGGACCATTTCCTAGAGATGGAAATTATTAAGCTGCAGACGGAACAATGTTTAGTGCAATGGCTAGCAAATGCAGTATTCATTATCATATTGCATATGAGCTTCCTCGATATAAAAGTAACGTTAAACGCAATTAGTTGCACTGCAACCTTGCTACAGAATTGCCATTGCGATCGTAAAACGGATATCATCCCGTTAGTGCCAGATAATCAGCTCGGCTGACCGGGGCCCGATACGATAACGGTAAAAGAGCCTTCGGACAAGAAGGCAAACTGAATCGCTGTAGCGTAACGTAGAGAAGCCTTGCAAGAACGATCGATATCGTGTAACGTGGGAATGCTGAATCGTTTGAAGATGTTGCAATAACCAAACAAAATACGAAAACTGATCATTCAGTAGATATTTTGCTTTAAAATTAACACTTTCTAAACTGTAAGGTCATTTCTATCAAAGATTTGTACGCTGATGTTGCTAAATCATCGTTCCGAAGTGGCGATAGCCTCGACGGAGAACTTTACGAGGTGTTTTCAAAAGCTTTCACTACTGATAAGTCTATAAAATTATATTCATGCAGTGTGTATGAAATGGAAAGCAATGAGTAAACGGTTTTTATAGACTCCTTATAAAACTTTCAAACTATTGTACAGCTTTACATCTAAATGATTAACGACGCATATTACGATGGTGACGTGAATTAGAATTGCTGTGCATTTTTCTACAATGAACTGGAAAAAACGTTTTATTTATCTAGCTGAAGAGGCTCTTTGTTTTAATTTATCATTTCAGACATGTATAGAGCGCTTTGAAAGTGTGACTGTGGCCTCATTTGAGGCCATTGACGACGGTTCAGCCAAACCCACTCGACATTGAATTTTGGGATGCAAGTGGGCTTTAGCACTAGCCAAACAATACTTTCTCTTGTTTTAACATTATGCTTATTAGCCATTGTTAGTACTAAACAATGCCCACGTGCGTGATAATCCCTCTCTGTTGCTCTTGGGGACAAGTTAGTGTTGTCCTATTCGGATATCCGTGTTTCCGCTACTATCGGCGCGTGACCAGACCTTCCGCTGTGGGGTGCTGACACGACCGTGACGGCCAGTCGCAACAGTGCTAATGACTGTGACGTCAACATTTACAGAATTAACGATGTTAATAATATTGTCAACATGCAAAATTTGCCATAATTCCGACATTACCTTAATGATGATGCATTACGCATCAGGTTGTCTCCGACAATTCAGTCATTACTTCGTTTGGTAATATTGTTCTAATGTTTTGTTGAACTAAATACATACTTTTGTTACGAGTCAATTCCAGACTTTGCTTTATTCCATTTGCAAAAAAACAGTAATTTATCATCTGAGCATCCGCAGACTTCCCTTTATAAAAGTAATAAATAATTGAAATATCGTACATACCGGAGATTGTCTATTGAAGACTACAGACAGCACAAGCATTATTGTGGTCCAGTCTCCAGACATGTCGTTACAATTCTGATGAATCACTAGCGATTGTCAATTTAGAAACTATCTAAACTGTCACGATTGATTGTGGTTGCTTTCTCTTCAATTCTTCCTCAATTAAAATATGACAACTATTATTTTGCAAGATTTCGGCAAACACATTAGTGGTGCAATATTTGCAATGTACTTACCAAGCTATTTAGAAACAAATGCAGTCTTGCAAAAACGATCACTCGTTTCATGATATAGATTATCATCAAAGATACTATCCACCGGTCTACCATAATTATCCATCACTTGCTTTACATTACGGCGTATCAAAGGATCCGACGTTTCCGTTTCCAATGAATAACAGCAATAACCATTAAGTTATTAGAAATCATCGATTACTGCCACATTTTATCTCGCTTGATTGTCCTTGATAGCGGTTGCATGAGTCTAGAATTCATTAAGTGTTACAGAAATTTCTGTGCTGTTTTTGTAGCCATAAGAATTATTACAGCTTGTTTTCGGTTCATATAATTGCAGTGTTCGAGGTTTGCAATATTAGTATTGTTCTATGTAGTCGCCGGATACAACGACACGATTACGTAAACCGTTCTCAATTCACAATAGGTGCTTGAAAACTTAGTTATCATTTGTAGGGTGGCGTTGGGAACTCGTACTAAGCCATAGCAACGGCTGTGGTTGCAAAAGTTAGATCAATATTAGATGACGTCATCAAATAACAGGGTACGAACAGGGGAGCGATTTCCCCTTGACATTAGCTTAAAGGTGAAACGGCAACTTTGGAGGAAGACCCACTAAATATTATATTCTTAGGCTTATTTGTATCGATCGTAATAAATAACATATGGTGAATAAGTTGTAAATCAGAAATATAAAGGAACAGGGTTTTAGTTTTTTGTTAATATAGCCAAAAACAAATATTAATCTTTTGGATTACCAAGAACCACAAGCCTACAAGGTCAGAATGACTTAACTGATAGCATCTGACATATATTATATCGGCATTTCTAATTAACTTTTAGATTTAGATACTGTTTTATCACTTTCGCCTAACAATTTATTTATAAATGTTGTTGATCTAAAGGTTTTTGTTTATTTAGTTCCGTCCGCTGCTGTCCAAATTTATCTGGGATACGCGCAAGATTTCAGCAATCACCTTATTTGTTACCTTAATCTTTCTTCATACAGTTTCCTGATAGCTACAACCTAGGGGTCTTTAAGTCAAGAGTGAATAGGTTACTTCTAGGCAAGCGTGCTCCATCGTCGGCCACATCATTGCTTACCATGAGGTGAGATAGTGGTCAAACGCGAGCCTATCAATAATAAAAATACAGTTCTTACATCGTTTACTTTTCCGGTTTCTCTTTTAAAAGCTCTGGGTCTTAGGATCCTTACTTCTAATTAGGTTTCATCTCTTTCACTGACAGGTATTCTTTCAGAACCTACCAGTCTCATTGTTTTGAAATAACCTATTACCCTTCAAAAGATGACACTATACAAGTATACAGCCCATCTTTGTAAATATTACGTCAAACTGCAGTTTCATCACTGTCTTTCATTTTAGAGGTCGAGGTAATAGACTGCTATTACCTCTAAGACTGCTTTAACAGTGCTTAAAATAATCTTAAGTATTAAGTAAAATTGTCCTTTGTGTCTCAGTTCTCTATTATATTTTCAAGGATTAACGCTAGCACTGGCTGCATTGTCTAATTGCCTTGGGAATATGAACAATTATGTCACTTCTCGTGTGAATGTCACGTGTAGATTAAATTAATTCTTGTTATCTTTGTCTCCGGTTCCTTGTACCACGTTAAATACCTGCTTCATTCTATTCTGGGTAATCAAGTGAAATTATTAGGCTTAACTGAAGCTAAAAATAGAATTAATTCTATTTATAATGTGTGTAACGTGCATGGCTTCCGCCGATTCTAATTTATGACGGCCACAGTTTATTCACTCCATTTCTCTAGCATTTTAGCTGACTTCGATGACCATTTTTTGTTTTTATCAATATGAATTTATTGAAGTTACTAGCTACTGCGAATATATAATATATATACTTACCCATTATTATTATTTATAGGATCACAGATATATATAAATACTGTTTTATTTGATCTGGGGATAGGATAGACTACTGATGGTTAGCGATGATATGGTCGATGATGAAGCACTTTTGCCTAGAGGTTACCTCTTGATTAGATCCCTAGGTTGTAGCATCAGGAACCACACGGCTCCAATAGGGAATCAGGGAGAAGTAATTAATGTCATCAGTAGACTGTCTTATCTTCATTTCGACTAGACATTACTGGGTTATAATCAACAACACTCTCAAGTTATTTTATGAGTATGTAGGTGATTCCACAAGTTCTGATATAAAACAATTATTGAAATTATAATCTCGGTTTTAGACGATATTAAGCCTCATTGCAATAATAATTAATACTGTCGTCAAGTTTTACTCCGATGATAAAACTGATATTACAAGTTTGCGGAATTTAGAAGTCGTGTCTATGGTAACCACTCGTAAAACCATCAACAAATATCTAAACGTATGTGGTCGTTTAATAATGAATGAAGGTGAAAAAAGGATGAAGGTGTTGTAGAGTAAAAAATATTATTTTGAGAAAGAAGACAGATTTAAGAAAGGAACAATTAATAGACCACTTAGTAACAAATCGACCAAACACTTAGTCCACTGCAGCAATGCAGAATACTCGTGTTATCTAATCTGAGATTACGTTAGCTAAGGACGAACAACCACACCTAGTTTTAACAAATGAAAGGCGAACATTAAAAAAATACAAAATATTTATTACATTTTAATCAATATAAATTAATTAACATTAAACATATTACATTTGGCGTCTGCCGCCGAATGAGATGCCGGATTGCTGGCCCTTGTTGGTGCCGTATTGGAGAGAGATGACATTCTGTCCGGCTTTCAGCTGCTCATCACTGAACTCACGAACGTTCTTGTCGGCCTCCTTAGGCCCAATGGAAGGCTTACCAAAGTTCCCGGCTTTACGTCCCAAAGACTGCAGGCACACGACGACGGAGTACAGGTTCTGCTTCTCCCACAAATCAATGGTTTGGAAAGTCTCTTGCGCTGGTACTCCCAGCTTCTTCACGGCTTCCAAGAATGCGTTAATGTTCTCCATGCACTTAAACGCCATGGTCGACTGGTTGATCTTCTTCACTGATCCCTCCTGCAGAGAGTTGACGAGTTTACACAGCAGAGTCCCGTCTTTCAGGACTGCGTACAAGTTTTCGGCTGTTCCAGAGGTGTCGGCTGGTTCGCCAGTCAGCTGCTTGATCCATTCGAGGGTCTCGTGAGCGATGTCATCGTTGTATTTGCTGTGGATCCTGGCCTGAGCCTCAGCGTTGATGCCAGCTTTACCCGCACGATATTCGCCCATGTTGGATGTTCACTAGTGTACTGACACGTAGCCACTGAACTCCTTATGATAAGCGTCCTTACAATATCAGGTTGACGATATGTTTGATAGCGATTATCTCTGTTCTACGAACGAGTATTGGAGTTTATCACACCGGCGTTATTATCTTGCGACATAAACGATTTATAATTATGATGGCATTTTATACCTGCACGTATTACACGTATGTTTTGGAATGTTAGTGCTTCATGCAGTTAATGATAAGAACTTCCTCTCTTGGACCATCCAAGTTTTAAATGCAATGTCCGACATTCGACTCAATGACTTTTACAACTTCTGAGTGGATCAGTGTACCCCTACACTACCCTAAATAGTTTTGGTTGCCGAAAAGCGATAATTGTAGAAGAAAAAAGAACCTACCTTCTTACACATCAAGGCCAGGTCCGTATTTTGTAGCACTTGGGTATCGATTAGGTGACTTTTACTAATTTCGAAGAAAGATTTTGGTTGGAAACCTCTGGAATTAGTTACTCATTGGTCATACTTATCTTGTTGATAAGTCGTACGTTGGTGTTTGTGGTTAGATATTAAAAGATAGTCTTGTGATAGAAACACAAAATTGTTCAGAAAAATTGGCTATGGTCTTATCATCCAATGATACCTATACTATTATAATTAAATTTTAGTCAAACAGGTGACTAAATCATGCATCAATGACGTCATTATCATTATACGAATTAGCAACTATCGGAGTTGCGGAAATTCACGGAAAAGGATTAAAAAAAAAACATTCATTCTACTACACATTAGATATATCATACACATACTCAAGATTGTTTGAAGTGGAAGCTGGAGTACCACAGGGATCAGTTCTTGGCCTAGTGCTGTATAATATACATCTGCTGTATAATTTACTAACTGTAGCAACTTACGCTGATGATATAGTATACTTATCTGTTGACCACAACCCTGAAGTAGCTAGTAAAAGATTATAGAAACAGCTTGATGAGACGCACAAATGGCTCTGTAAGTGGCGGATACGCGCCAGCGCTACTAAGTCTAAACACATCACGTTTACGCTTAGACAAGGAAACACCCCTCCTGTGAGACTAGGAGCAGAAACTCTTCCACACACAGATTGTGTGAAATATCTTGGCTTCCATTTAGATAGGCGGCTAACATGGAAGCATCACATCAAAAATAAAAGAAATGAGATAAACCACAAGTTCCGTAACCTATATTGGCTAATGGGAAGAAACTCTGTACTCTCTGTGGACAATAAACTACTTATCTACAACTCAGTTCTGAAGCCAATTGGACATACGGGATCCAGCTGTGGGGCGTAGCCAGTAAATCCAACACACTCTGCCTGCAAAGAGTTCAAAATAGCATCTTAAGAACAATAGTTAATGCGCCTTGGTATGCTAGGAACGAAATCCACGACTATTTAAATATGCCATCAATGACCTCTGAAATTGAGCGATATAAAACGCAACACAAGGAACGACCTTGCATCCGAACCCACTAGTTGCTGAACTGTTGAACCCGACTGCGGTGGTGACAAGTGGGACGAGCAACACTGGCTGCTCCACCACTTTTTTGCTAATTGGTTAATTTAAAACTATATTTTATCAAAGTTAGTTCGAATGTGAGTTTCATTTATTGCTATAATAGTCACCTCCATGGAAAAGGACAAACCTGGGGCCTTACTATGTCCTAACATGTCAGGCGTGCGAGCGAAAAAGAGTGATGGAGCTATACAATCTATACAGCTCCATCCCTGTAACAGTTCAGTTTAGGTTGTCAAATGGGTACTCGTGCTATAGCCCCTGCGCTTAGCATAAGCATAATCAGCCTTTTTTAATGTTCCCACTGCTGGGACTCAGGCCTCCTCTCTCTAGGAGAGGGAATGGGCCGTAATTCACCACGCGGGCCCAGTGCGGGTTGGTGAATGTCACATGTCTTCGAATTTTTTGGTTCTAGGACATGCCGGTTTCCACGATGTTTTCCTTCACCGTTTTGAGAGCAGTGGTGATGAAATAAATTACACAAAGTAATGCGCCTAGCTAGGTTTGAAGCCGCGACCTACAACTCGTAAGTCGGGGCCGTTACCACTCGGCCACCACTGCCCCTGCGCTTACTATACAACGATATCAGAGGAACATAGATCACGAACTAACTGCATAAGAATTTACGTCTGTCGACTCGTGATCGAAAGTATTATACTTTCGATCGCGATTTCATTTTCAGTCAGAATCAGGAAAATTAGCATCATGCTAATTTTCCTGATCCAAGAAAGAAGAAAAAAAAAATACCAATACTAATTTTTCAAATACCTAGTAAACTTAATTTTTATTTATCGTCGAAACTGAAATTCTTCAAAGCTATTGGTATTTTTTTTCTACATCGAACTTATGTTACAAAAATTCATTTACTTCAATGGTATCCCGTCTGTAGACAGATTTTTAATTGTATGTGTCACATATTGTTATTTCGTAGGTGGCTTTTTATTTAGAAGGAACTATAAAGATAAAGCACTTATTAGTTCTTAGAGAATCCCCAGTATAGGGTATCGTAGTGGAAAATTGAGTGCTGTGTAGTCCCCTGGGGGACTGAATTAGGGGATCGTAGTGGAACGAGCGAGACTACCTACATGATGTTGATAATGGAGTACAATTGATTGTTGGTACTTATTTGATTTTTTTTTTTTAGTTTGACGTTTTTCAGCTGAAATGTTTTTTTTTTTTATATAAGCTAGTGCTTGACTGCGATCCCATCTGATGGTAAGCAGTGATGCAATCGTTGATGGTGAGGCGCACTAATTTATTAAGAGCTTATTTACTCTAGCCTTGAAGACACCTAAATTATAATCGGACGGAAAGACCGCAGCAGGCAATGATGATGATGATAATTCAAATACTTCATGAAATGACTAGAAGATGACCTTTCAGAGCCAGAACTGATAAACTAATCAAATGATGTCAGAAACTACAGAAGGTAGGCCTTAAAAATCCTCCATAGCAGTTTCCCTAATTTCAGTAAAAAATTGCAAAACTAGCCTTGTTTGAGGCCCAGATGTGCCAATTTTTTTGTGTTTTAGTGTCGGCCACAAAACAATGGCCGCGCGGTTGATTGTTTCGAACAAAGACTCGCTATCAACTCTAAAATGATAAAATCATTGATATAATCTCACAAACACAGTAATACTGATAAAGATGAGGTCCGCTTCCTTTTGCCAACAAATTGACAAAGCTAATTTTGAATATTACACACAAAATTATTTTGTTATTTAAAGCTGAAAATTAAAATAATAGCAAATAATTTATTTATAATTTAAGTTTTGATATTTATGAAATGTTACTGGCACCTTTCTGCTATAAAGGATACTCCAAATACCTTACTTTTGGCAATCTACCTATATTAATTTTATAAATAGAATATTCTCGCGCCGATTTGTGAGGAGACCCAACCCCAAATATTGGGAACAGGAGAGGGCAAAGAAGAAGATACTGATATTATAAAGCTGAAGAATTTGTTTATTTGAATGAGTTGATTGCAGGAATTACTGGTTCGAATTGAAAAATTATTTTAGTGTTGGGTAGTCTATTTATCGAGGCTCTAGCCTTCCTCGATAAATAGGCTGATGTTATACATAATAGCCTCTAGGCTATTATATATAATATCATGCTACAACCCACAAGAGTGTAGCAGTAACCAAAGACTCATGTGAAACCGCAGGGGACAGTTAGTAAACAATAAACGAAAAAGTTTAGCTCAAGTCAGTAGTAGCAATGTTGGGTAGTAAAAATATTTATTTTCCCTGTACATAGTGCTATTTGAAATATAATAATTCAAAATTCAAAAATTCAAAAGCATTTATTTCAAAACCATTTACAGGCACTTTTGAAATGTCAAGAAGTCAGTCAGTCAGAAAAAATGATGCTAATTGCACATTCCAAAGCGTAGATCTCTATGGAGAAGAATGTGCAAGAAACTCCATGGACACTCTTTTCAATCATATTTTTAATATATAATATACAGATTGAGATACTGGGAAAAATTAAGTGCATCAAAAAGTTTTTGTACTGAAAATAGATTGATATTAAAGTTGCATTGCAAACAGGTAATGTTTATTAAGAATATATTATTATCTAACTAATTTTAATATAAAAAGAGTTGCAAAAACATGTTTTTATTTAAAAAATTTCATATAAATTTGATTAATCTAGAGTTTCTTTTTGTTTGAGTTCATTGTGCTAGAGGGTTCCGTAAAGGGTGTTTTCTCAGCACACTGGTGTGCCGTAGTGATTTGTTGGTGTGCCTCGGAAAAATTATATTATTTCTTAAACTGAATAGTCTGTTTGATTAATAATAAAAGTTGATTTATATTACTTAAAAAATGATTCTTACAGAAAAGTAGACAATGACCTTTTACTGATAATTAATATTTTCAAAAACTAAAAGTATTTTAGTCTTGGCAATGAGTTATGACTGATCAGACATGAATTTCCAATTAAAAAAGAAATTGAAATTAAGTGTGTTAATAGAATAGAGATGTTATTATCAACTGATTACCTCTTTTCTATGGTATTTAAATGCTTGAGGGATACCCAGCTGATAACCGACTGTACCTTATAAACTTCATACAGTGTAATTCAAGATAGTCAGCTACAATATTGTAAAAGTATCCCTAGCATGAACTTCATGTCTTACAATGAAGGAAGGAGTAAGAATTACTCTACTTGCTCCGGGTAATATAAAAAAAAAACTATGTAAACATAACTTGTCTGCACGCTACTTTAGGCACAATTCTAAATCTCTTACTTTTGTCAATGAGCAAAAAAGCTAAGTTTTGTGAACAATATTGGGTAGTAAACATCTTTTTTTTTTCATCATAATCCATACAAATATATTGAACGAACAAGTGTAAAACATTTATTAAAAGTGCATTATAAAGTAAGATTCCCTAAAATAGCCCTTTGTGGCACAATGCAATGATCTGTTGCAACTCGTACAGTGACAACTGTAAAGTACCTAATACATTCTCCTATTGACCTCAACATTTAATAACATTTATGTTGAACACATTTTTTAGATAAATTTAATTTTTATTTTAATGTGCAAGTGGAACTCCTTCGTTTAAATCTCTTTCAGATAAAAAAAAAACTTTATGGTAATTTTTATTTGGCTAAAAAGTCAATAGAAAAATAAAGTTTTTGTTAATCATTTTTAAAAACTTAACGTTGGAGTAATAAAATAGAACCTTTCTGATGTCAGGGACACAACAAAACTGTATGGAAAATATTTACACCACAATCTATATTTTTATCTAGCGTAAATATTCTATGGTCACGACGCTAATTGCGTAGGTGAACAATCAATGAGCTGGCTGAAACAGAAAAGAGCAAAATTAAAAACAAAATACGATCACTACCACTATCAAAAAATATTTTTTCCAACCACCGACATTCCAACTAGATTCTCTCAAAATTTCTGACTAAACAGCACAAAAATTACTATCGAGCTATAAATTCGTGATAAGATTGCGACGGAATCAAACAATACATGGGCCAGGTAAAATATAGGTACGTATGAAAAACTGAAAACTTGAAGTAAACTAAACTTACCGAAACTTTCCGAAGAAATAAATACAACACTTTTCACAGTACTGTGACAATTAATAAATAATATCCATTGTATATTTCACAAGGCACTTCACATTCACAAGTCGAACTTATTTTATTAGAACCGGCCGCGTCACGAGAATTTGTTAACAGCGCGAGACTGCGAAACAAAAAGTTAGCTACGCTGCCTTTTCCGTTCGGAAACCGCTCTCCGGCGTTCCCCTCCACGTGACAAATGACGTTTGTGGTATTCGCTGATTGGTTGACTCAACTTGACTCATCGTGAATAGTGATGGAGTGCAGTTATGAGACATCAGTGAATATTATCGATAGTATATTATTGTCGATATATTATGTAAAACTAAATATGGGAATCACATTTCCGATCCCTAAAATTATTACTCATCATCATCATTCATCATTTCAACCGAAAGACGTCCACTGTTGGACATAGGCCTCTCCCAAGTGCCGCTACAACGACCGGTCCTGCGCGTCTCGCATCCATCGGATTCCCGCGACCCTCACCAGGTCATCGGTCCACCTTGTGAGAGGGCTTCCAACGCTGCCTCTTCCAGCACGTGGTCGCCACTCCAGAACCTTTCGTCCCCATCGACCTTCTGTTCTGCGTGCAATGTGGGGCTGCCCTTTGCCACTTACGTTTGGCGATTGTTCGAGCTATGACGGTAACCTTGGTTCTCTATATCTTCATTCCTGATGTGATCACGCAAGCAATCTCCGAGCATAGCCCTATCCGTTGCCCTTTGGGTGACTTTAAGTCTTCTTATGAGGCCCATTGTAAGCGACTATGTTTTGGAGCCAATGTCATCACTGGCAACACGCACTGGTCATAGACTTTTGTCTTGAGACACTGTGGTGTATTGAATGAGAAGATACTGCGCAGTTTCCCGAACGCCGCCAAACCGAGTCGGATTCGACGATTGACCTCTTTCTTGAAGTTAGACCTACTCAACTGGACCGTGTCTGTCCCCTGGGACAGACGAAATAAATAAATAAATGGAGTCGTCCACAACTTCGAGTGTAGAGTCTCCGATCTTTTATGAGGCCCATTGTAAGCGACCATGTTTTGGTGCCAATGTCATCACTGGCAACACGCACTGGTCATAGACTTTTGTCTTGAGACACTGTGGTGTATTGAATGAGAAGATACTGCGCAGTTTCCCGAACGCCGCCAAACCGAGTCGGATTCGACGATTGACCTCTTTCTTGAAGTTAGACCTACTCAACTGGACCGTGTCTGTCCCCTGGGACAGACGAAATAAATAAATAAATGGAGTCGTCCACAACTTCGAGTGTAGAGTCTCCGATCTTGATAGGAGTGTGTGTTACATGAATGTTATCCAAAACTTTGGTTTTGTCTATGTTCATTTTAAGCCCCACTTTTTCGGATGCTCTACTTAACTGAGGTCACTGAGCATTGCATTGAGCTCGTCCGTAGTCTCAGCCATGACTACTATGTCTTCGGCAAAACGAAGGTGAGTGATTTATTCGGCATTGACATTAAAACCTAGCCCTCTCCATTCCAGAACCTTGAAGACTTCCTAAATTGGCCGTGAACAGTTTCGAAGAAATGACGTCTCCCTGCCTCACACCCCGCTGCAGGAGAATAGGTTTCGAGGTCTTGTCCTGAAGTCGGACTGGCATCGTTGCTTTTTCGTACAAGTACTTCGATGTAAGTCCAAATCTCGATCGAATCAAAGGTTTTCTCGTAGTCCACAAACGCTAAGCAGAGAGGCTGATTATACTCCTCAGTTTTCTGTATAACCTGCCGCAGCGTATGTATGAGGTCCACGGTGCTGAAGCCTTTTCGGAATCCGGCTTGTTCGGGAGGCTGCAAGTCGTCCAACTTGCGCACGAGACGGTTCGTGATGACTCTGTATAACAGCTTGTAGACATAGCTCAGATGTGAGATAGTCCTGTAGTCCTTAAGCAGGGCATTGTCACCCTTTTTAACCATGAGTACCACTACACCTCTGCTCCATGCCCGTGGCGTTTTTTCCTCGAGTATGACGGAATCAAATAGCTTCTGAAGGGCTTTAAGGACCGGTTTTTCACCCGCCTTCAGGAGTTTGGCCTGAATTCCGTTCTTACCCGACGCCTTGTTGTTTTTCAGCTGTTTCAGAGTCATCCTACTCTCGTACAGGCTGTCGTCTGGGAAATCTTCGGTATAGTGTCGAGTCAATTTAGCTTTTGGATCATTTGCTAGCTTTGCTGCGGCTTTAGTGATTGACTGTCCATAAAATGCCTCGATCTCTCTCAAAAGTATCGATTGGACGGATATGACTCTGCTATAGTAGGTCTTTAGTTTCGCGAACTGGTTCTGCTCAATAGACAGATCTCTTGCAATTATTTGGAGCCCTTATTCCGCTCAATCGCGTCCTTAATCTTCTCCGTCTATTGAGCTGCACGCGTCGGCTGAAGACTGCAGACTCATCTCATACCTTTTCTTCATGAGCTCGGGAGTTGGATGAAGAAGAGGTAGGAACAGCTGGTTTAAAAAATTATTACTACGGGACCAAAATTCAAATTATCCGGCTGATAGTTCGGTTAACTTAGTCGGTACCGGTAGAGCATGAAATTCATTTTAAATCAGCTGTTCCCTTGTAGTCAGTGTATATTTTGTGAGTTTTTGGGTGAGCTTGTAATGCCATGTGTAAGAAAAATAAGTAGTATGTTTTTACCTGAAATGAATAAAATAATATTATGCAGACTTAAATGTACTAAACAAATGATTAATTTTATATTTCAGAGTGGTTCTGTATGAATAACTGCAAGATATCAAATAGAAATGACTTTAAAGTTACCTTGTGATTCTAAAATAAAATTATATTTACATCAATCACTTAATGTTTTTTGAAATTATGTTTTATTTCTTTTCCACTATCGATATCGATGATGATACGTAACTATTAGTTGACATTTTCGATTTTCGAATCCAAGGTTCATTGGTTCGTTCAAAAACAACACACAGACTATAAAAACAATATTTTTATTTCCGTTTCAGACAGTTTCAGTATCATTCCACTAGAGGGAGTTACTATTATGAGATTGTTTTAGTTTGTCTTTTGGGGAATTTGGACGGGTTTGTAAAACTAAAACCGTTTTTATTCGTATTTTAGATTCACCTTTTATTGACTACTAAAAAAATAAGAACAATTCTTGAGTCAGACAGATTGCAGTTGGATATATTCTGCTACCTACTATTTTTTAAGGTAGTAAGTCATCCAATGACTTCTCTCGCCTTGGACATCCTCCGTAACGTTGTACAAGTGCTTGTAAATAAGTTCCTTCTTTGCATTCCGTTCCAGGACCCCGGGTTTCAACTTCGGCAGTCAACCCATAGTCCCAGTAAGCTTCGGCCTTACTGGGCACCTATGGGTTTTGTTGACATCTCTAAGGCGCGCGTGGAACGCTACGCGCCGTCGACTAATTGGGCTTGGTCCAGACTGTTACCCGTCGGCCGGACGGCCAGCTACCCATTGCTCGTCGTTCGCAAGCCCACTCCTACGGTGGCTTGAATCGTACTGCCCCGGCGGCTGGGGCGTGAGGAAGGCCGTTCCGTTTCACAACAGTAGAAAACATTTTTAACCGACTTCAAAAAGGAGGAGGTTATATGTTCGGTTGAATGTATGTTTTTTTTTTTTTTTTTTTATGTATGTTCACCGATTTCTCGGTCAATTGTGGACCGATTTTGAAAAATTTTTTTTTGATTGAAAGGTTATGCTTCCAAGTTGGTCCCATAGAAATATTGTTATGATCTGATCATGAACTTCGTAGATATGGAACAGAACTCCTCATGGGATCACAGCAGAACTGTCGTAACAAGTAAAATTGCTTTGTTTATACGTGCAGTCGATGACTGACTGAAAGAAGAGGGGTAATACATCGAACTGATCTGATGATGAAGCCTGAAATTAGGCACCGGAACTCTGTAATAAATTAATTTAATCTAACCGTGTTTGGTATTATTAGAATTGTCATAAGATGCACTCTGGCTATAAGGTATTTAAGTATGGCTGAGGGGTACTTTTTAGTGGTGGTACAATAACTAAAAAGTGAAAAATAAAAAACTTTTTACAAAAAAAATACAACCGACTTCAATGTAAAAAAAACACTGAAAAGTGCAAAATAACTTTAATTTCGGAAGTCGGTGTTAAATAACGAAGAGACAAAACTATTATAGAAACACCGACTTCCGAAATTAAAGTTATTTTGCACTTTTCAGTGTTTTTTTTACATTGAAGTCGGTTGTATTTTTTTTGTAAAAAGTTTTTTATACAATGGCAGACTTATTGCATGGGACATTTTCTACCAGTCGACCGTAGTGCAGTGTACAGACAGAACATGGCAGGTGCCAAAGATCGGTCACTATCTTTTTCCTCGGTATGATAAGCCACTTGTCCTACCGCCAACGTTGAGCGATTAGCGAGCAGCTCCCCTAGCCAAGTTGCAAACGATAAACGTGAACGCTTAGTAATCTCCAATAGATTTTCAACTTTATACCTAAGAGCATAAAGTTGAAAATCTATTAAAGACTACTGAGCGTTAGCGACCGGAACGAACGAAAACACTATGTAATCTTCAATAGATTTTCAACTTTATATCCAACAACATAAAATTGAAAATCTATTAAAGACTACTGAGAGTTTACGTTTATCGTTTGTGACTTGGCTAGGGGGGCAGAGCTAGAAACTAGAAACGAGTTGGCGAGCAGCGAGAAGGGAGTGTGTAGTTCCGATAGGTTTGCCGCTGGGCTATAACCGAGTGTACGAGTCCAACGGGAGATTACTCGCAACATTCGGTTGGGCGGCTAGTCCTGGGCAAAACTATCTATACGTGCTATGCACTAATATCTCTTAGGTCAGTGCTATGCAAGTGATCTGTTCTGACCGCCAAACATGTATCGCTGAGTAAGGCGTCCATTAGGGGTCCATTACACGATAGGTTTTGCTGTCAGTTTTGCCACAGTCAAATATTTTGATTGACGAGAAACCTACCGTCTAATGCAATGACTGACGTTTGCATGACGAAAAACGTATGGCGATAAAATTCCATCACTCAAACATCATTCATGATTGATGCTTGCATAACCGTGTAATGGACGTCTATGGATTGTTTAGTAGTAGGTAGTTCGGGACCCTTATTAGACGGAATTATTTAAGTCTAGATTATTTTAATGGGTCCCGACTGGTGCAGCTGCAGTCAATATATTAGGATTTATTCTTTGTGTTTAAATTAATGCAATTAAATTGGTTACTACGCTACTGAACTGAATTTGTTTTCTTCTCTTCAGTTTTTATTTAAAGTAATTTTTTTCGCAGTCGGGTCTTTTTATGTTTTAAATTTAATTTTATTTATTTTACACTTTTTAGTTATTATAATCTAATATCACTATTTTTTCACTCTATTTTAGGTAGGTACGCCTAAAATAGAGTGAAAAAATATAGGGTGACTGCATGTGATTGTGCTCATGATAACCAACAACTTTTACTATGGGAACAAACCTGAAATCGCGAAAAAAAAATCAGCTGTTCAGTACATTTATGTTTGCCTAATGTACTGAACAGCTGATATTTTTTTCGCGATTTCGGCTTTGCTCCCATAATAAAAATTGTTTTTCATCATGAGCACAATCACGTCTTTAAGTATCGTACACTAATTGCCAGTCACCCTATATATTTATCACTTAAATCACTTCATTGAATTTGATCACTTTGTTGTCCGTCCGTGTGTCTGTCTGTCTGTCTGTCTGTCTGTCAAGATCCTGTATCTCGAGAACGCGTGGAGGTATCGAGTTGATATTAAAGCCATATACCTACTCAGTCCCTTGAAACTGTGAAAAAATCAAACTTCTAAATTAACGAAAAAAAAGATACGGCCATTTATGCCGCAAAAAAACGTGTATTTCGACACTCTCAAGGGAATCGAAATCCATAGGGTTCCCGTTGACCTAGAATCCTGATATATGGCATGAAGCAAGGTCTATAGCACAAGTATAGGAAAAAATCTGAAAACTGTAAATTTGTAGTTACTTACATCACAAAAAAAACTTTTTTAAATTTGGAAAAAAATTCGAAACTCCATTCGGGAATAGAACTATTTAGGTACATAATACGTAAGTTTGTATGGAACCCTCAGGGCGCGAGTCCGACTCGATAAAATTGAAGTGTCTGTTTGTACCTATTATTAAAAAAAAAAACATTTGTTTACTAAATGTATTTTAAAGTGTATTCGATACCTATAACAAAAACATGAACTTTGAAATTTTTGATTACCTAATCAAAAATTTCAAAGTTCATGTTTTTGCCGATAACCACCTAGTTATCGGTTCGTTTCGGCTAACATCTAAAACGGCTAGACCGATTTTGACAGGACACTGACGGATAGCAAATGTTACAAGCAGTTACATAAGCTACTTTTTATTGGGATATAGCTAATGTTATAATAATAATAATCAATTTATTCCAGGCAACATGTACCCATATCATAAATACTATATAGACTACATAACTACTTATAATAAATCATTTTGTTAGTAAACATGATTAGTAATGAGTAGGTAATCAAATTTTTATATTTCTGCGGGACGGGACTTATTTCTCGAGGGCAGGGGCATTTTAATTCTCGCAGGAGGTAGTTCATCCTAATTCCCGGGGATAATGAACATCTTCGAAACGGCTGGACCAACTTTGAGGGACTTTCACTGACGGTTAGCTGATTTTACAAGGAGTAAGTTGGGCTTCTTTTTGACGGAACTTTCATTGGGATATAGCTAATGTTATAATGAGTAACTGAAGCTACTTTTTATATTTAAAAAAAAGGGACTTAATTCCAGTGATCGGGGGGACATCCTGATTCCCAGGGGAGGGTAAATTTTAGAAACGGCTGGAACGGTTTTGACGGGACTTTCACTGACGGAAAGCTTTTTTTTATGTGGGTAATCATCTAATGACTTCTCCCGCTCTATGGTGGAGATGGAGAGCGTGACAGACTTTTACTTTTACTGAGTAAAACCACACCTAGGTTCCTTCAGTTGATCTTTGCGTTCCAGGACCACTGGTTACCTTTTCAGAAGTCCTCCCATGGCCTTAGTAGCCATCGGCCCTGCTGGTCCCTACGGTTTTGCTGGCATCTCTTTGAGGAACGCGCAGTACCTACACGACGCGCTGTCGTCATTTTGGGCTCGGTCCGGACAATAGCCGGACGATTGGACTGCGACCTACACACTGCACATCTTCTGAAATTCGTCGTTGATGTTACAAGGAGTAATTTGGGCTACTTTTCATTTTCCCGCTGTGATGGGACTTAATTCCCAGAGGGATATAATAAGGGGAGTAACGAAATCGCGAGTAACAGTTACTAGATTAATAATTAACATATTTCCTATAGTATTCAGAGATGTACAAAATGGTTTTAAAAAAGCATTTAAATACAAAATGCAAAATACTTTTCAGATTTACGATTTCAAATGCAAAATACCAAATAGTTTTGTGTTTTGTATTTCAAATGCTAAATGCAAAATAGGTATTTTCAAAATAAAATACCTTTTTACCAAATAACAGATATTTTTATTTATTTTAGGTATTTATCATGAGAAATAGAGACACAAAATACAATATTTTACCTTCCAACTAAAAATTAAAGTTGGCTTTGTACAATGCGTTCCAAATAAGAATAGGATCGATTGCCCGGTAGTGACGTCACGTCATACTATCAAATCGAAGAATTATTATGGTGAGCAAACCAATAATTTTTTTAAATTTAATTTATTTACTAACTGTGAACGAAAATAGTTTAATCAGAATCCAGTTCTTCAATTTTGCTCATCTCTGAGTTCTTCAATTTTGCTCAATTTCTTGCGATTTGACAGTATGACGTGGCGTCACAACATGGCAATCGATCCTATTCTTATTTGGAACGCATTGTAAGGCACGCACTCTGACCAAAGAAGAAAAAAAACTTTTTACAAAAAAAAAAAAAAGATTTCACTAAATAAAACACTAAAAGGATCAAAATAACTTTAATTTCGGAAGTCGGTGTTTCTCGGTATTGTTTGTTTCTTATTTAACACCGACTTCCGAAATTAAAGTTATTTTGATCCTTTTAGTGTTTTTTTTTAGTGAAGTCGGTTTTTTTTTTGTAAAAAGTTTTTATTTCACACTTTTTAGTTGCGATACACTTATAAACAGAGTGCCTATTTCTCATGACAATTCCAATTAACCCAAATACTGCTAGGTTACATTGTTTTATTATAAAGTTCCTGTGTCTACCTTCCTCCTTCCGGCTCCATCATCAGATCAGTTCGATAGTACCTTATAGCCAAAGTGCATCTCATGACAATTCTAATAAGTCTAAATACGGCTAGGTTACATTGATCAATTACGGAGTTCCAGTGCCTACCTTCCGGCTCCATCATCAGATCAGTTCGATAGTACCTTATAGCCAAAGTGCATCTCATGACAATTCTAATAAGTCTAAATACGGCTAGGTTACATTCATCAATTACGGAGTTCCAGTGCCTACCTTCTGGCTCCATCATCATCATCAGATCACTTCGATGATACCATTTTCAACGTAACTATTCAGAATCATTCATTTATTTGTATTGTCATAGTCGCATAACTATATCTTCATTGTGATATCTATTTGAGTATGAAGTTCCGTTGACCATTTCTGGTCTTCTTCGTCAGTTCCACTTCATCAAATGTTACTTTTTGACTGTAAATGCTTAAGTTCTAGATGAAAATACTAAAATTACTATAGGGTTGCCTATAATTTTTGAGGAGTTCCCTCGATTCCTCATGGATTCCATCATCAGAACTGGATTTTGAAAAAAATGGGACCAATCTGGAAGCATATCCTATAAAGAGAAAAAAAAATTTGCAAATCGGTCCATAAACGACGCAGTTCTGAGGTAACAAACATAAAAAAAAATAAAAAAAATGATAAAAAAAAAATACAACTGAATTGATAACCTCCTCCTTTTTTTTGAAGTCTCGGTTGAAAAGGGCGCGCATGGCTAGCAGGCGCCTCTATCGGTCAAATTCGGCAATACAAGCGGCATTCGTTCATTTCATTTTGTTTGACTGGTGATGTTAGCTAAACTTAATCACAAAGTATTTTGCATTTTGAAATGAATATTAAAAATGCAAAATACATCTCGAAAGGTATTTCAAATAAAATACAATTTCTTTTTTACTAAAAGGCATTTAAATACAAAATACAAAATAGGTACTTATTTTGCATTTTGTATTTGCATTTTAAATAGAAGTATTTCAAATAAATCGCATCTCTGATAGTATTTATTTTTAATATGGTCATGTAAAATGGTATACCTATATTTTGAAATCCTCATGATGAGCCCTTTAATTTGATGGCCATATCGCAGTATTCAAAAAAATATTTTATTTTTAACCTTAAATTATGGTGTCTCACAGTCGTTATGTTGGTTTTTTTTTAACGTCACCTCATCAAGACGAATGTAACGATATCAAATCCGTTCAGCATACATACATTACATACAACATACATATAAGTACATTCTGATTACATTCATATATCTATATACCTACATCACAGTAGATAAATATACCTACATACAAGATACGCGCGAAAAACGTAACCCGGCTTCTTGCAGTCGGGTAAAAAGTTTTTATAATAACATGCGTTTCATCCCTCCTCTTTACATGACCATACCTAGACAATCGATTCTCCTTCATAAATAAATGCATGCTGAGAGCTCTGTAATACAATGGGAATGGGAGGCTTATTTGTGATGGACACAGCGTTGTCTTAGGCATCTGCGGGATTGTTCGAAAGAGTTAGGTAGGTAGGTTTTACATGTAAAAGTCTGTTTTTTACACGTCCTCTCGCTCCACCCTAAAGCAGGAGGAGTTCTCCCCTGAAAAATGTACAGCAGCTTGTACTCCCACCTTTTACTGTGTGCCACCAGGCAGACGGTGGCACACAGTTATTTTATAATATTCTTCAGAGGTAATTTTCGGGTACCCATCTCAAAAAACCAGTCTTCTTTGAGATGGGTTCCCGTGCTCGTGACAAAGTCACGTCGAGGCCAAATATGCAGGAGATATCATAACTAATCAAGAGAAAACGTGAAGATATCGGTATAGGTGTCTTCAAGGCTAGAGTGAAGAAGCTCTTGATAAACTAGTGCGCTTCACCATCAACGATTGCATCACTGCTTACTATCAGGTCTGATCAGTGGTAGGACTAACGGTTTTCCACGTGCTTTCCGAGTCGAAGCTGTTACACTGGTCATGCCCTGGCTCAACACTGCCAGTATGAAGTTCTATAACTAAAATCCAACAGCTGACGTTAACCGTAAGTACTATGTTTTGATAGATCCTAAGCTTAATTCGTATGCGATAATAGATTTTATATAAGTATTTATTGTGATCTGTACTGTTCCACGCAAAGCGCATTTGGAGGTTAAGTGTTCTCAACACCGGAGGCGTTGTGTTGCGATGTAAACAAAGCCGGAGCAGCGCGGGCACCGGAGTCGCTGGACGGGCGGCGTGCGCATGCGCGAGGCGATGCGCGCGCGGGCGGCGCTTGCGCAGGGCGGGCGGCGGCCGGGCGTCAGTCCGCGCGCGTCCTCGCCATGGCTCGGTGGCTGAAGGCTCTGGCGGCCGTGCTGCTGCTCGCCGCCGCCGCGACCGCGCGTAAATCCCCCGCCCCGAGCAAACACGTCGAACCCCAGATCGAAGAGGTCACCGCCAAACAGTTGGAGCGAGTGCTGGAAGACAAGGATTTCGTCGCGGTGTACTGGTGTAAGTGGCACTCGCCCGCCGCCTGCCGACCGGCGCGCGTCTCCGTTTAATTTTGCGAGCTTTCGAAAGCTGGCGCCCGGCCAGCGCGGGGGCGGCCCTGCCGTGTCGAAACGTCTGCGACGGCGCCCGTCCAAATGGGTTATCGTCGAGTTAATGATCTTCGGACGGGCCGAGGGGAAGACCGCTTCGGCGGACCCGAGCTTTCGGCTGTGCGCATGATATTTTCGAAGCGAGCGACTCGGTTTGCGATTCGCGAGTTATGCAATCGAGCCGCGGAGACAATAAAACTTGACCCGGCCGCCGACCGCTGCGGCCGTCGGCGCCGCCTAAAATGGTACCGAGTCTCGTGTTCCACCGTTCCACCGATGCTGGCTCCGCCAAGGTCGCAAGGCGCCTACGCTCTTAGCTCGGCTAAAACTGTGTGCCGCCGCATTTGCTGAAATAGACTTCCATTACGTGGTATCGGCATTCCGACTATTTTCTTTTGTCGCCAACTGTCGATGTGATCTGTTTGTTGCTACGTCACATTCCTCACAATGATCATTTCATAAAAGTGCAAGCTGTGCGTGTGTGCTTATGAGTGTGTGAGTTGGACGCAAGACGCAAATGTAGCCTTATGCTAATTCGTTAGATATTCATTAATTATCTTGACATATCTGTGGTCGTTGCCATGCCTACAATGCATCTCTCACTCATCCGAAGGATGCAGTGGCTAGTCTAGACACAAAAAGTGTCATAAATCAGTGTCGAAGACGCCACCGATGCAAGATTGTCTCTTGGCTGAGAGACTAAATTGTTCTGAGCTAACTGTAGATGTACGAAGAAAATTGTTTTCTTAGTCTTGTTAGGTTCTTATTTAAGACGTTCCAGGAGAACGTCTTAAACAAGATTCAGTTAGTTAGAAGTTGAGTAACCACGTTGGATAAGATGCTGCAGATATTGATGGATATAAACAAAAACATAAACAAAACATACCTCATCTAATATAGGAACTTAATTAGCTAGTATCTTTGCACTTAAGTATAATAATATAATGATTCATTTTGCTTGAAGTGTCAATAAATTACAAAATAATTATTAAGACAGTGACTTGTAATTTATCTGACAAATCATAAACGTTATTTCAAACGATTTACAAATATTGATGACGACAGGAGAGTTAAACACTCTGGCTGAAACGTTCCAAACAACAATTACCAGAATAATTTGAACATCTGATAAAATCAAATAGATGCGGCCCCTTGATAGTGTGAAGCCGTCATGAAAAGTTTTTGTGTTACAAAAATAGGCTCTGGTCAGCTAGTAAGTGTTACAGAAAAGACATAATTACGAAAATGTGCTGGTACAACTGTTTCAATTGGAATCCTTCCAAAATCAAGAATGCTAGCATTAATTCCTGGATTAATGAAAACTGCTTCAATTCGTATACAAGAATACCTACATTAATTTTAACAAATTAACGAGAGCTGATGTATTGGTAGCCATCTTGATAAAAGTATGAAGCTGTTGCTCTGTTTTGATTTATAGGGGCTGAATGAGAAGCAAATGTTGTTATGCTCGTAAGTTTAAAAGGGGTTGAAAATGTGGTACTTAGCAATGCATAATAGAATTATCTAGGCAGTGTCGGGACACTAGTCGTATACTGCAAATCTTATTTCCAATTCATAAAACCAAAAATCGTATCACTGTGATGATTTTAAAATTTTCATTGAACACGTCTGTCGTATATGAGGTGCTGTTGCTTGGCTTTTCTTGAAGATGATTATAAAAAAAAAACTATTAAAAATAATTTAAACACCAGTTGTTTGTAAAAGAAAAACATGCAATAATTCCTCATTTTGATGTTATTGCCTTGGGGTACTCCAAGTTTAGACTTTTCAAAGGCTTTTGATACGGTCAATCAAAATATTATTTTTTTGTTATTTTTTAGCTACAGGTTATTTGCGTATGATTATTTACTTCAATCTACTAAATTCGGCCAGAAAATTATTTTATAAAGTCCGTACATAAATTCACTAAATTCTCGAAATTTCACGTAGATACATGTGGTCGCCATTCGTCCTACCTTTTATATTAAAAATAATATCAGCCCGTATCTGTCCCACTGTAAATAAAACAGGCTATTTCTCATATCAACACCACTAAATAGAGTAATGTTGATTGTTCTGGTTCATTGTCGAACTTCCTCATTCCATGTTTCGAGCCATCACATATTATCTTGTTCCTGCCAAATGTCAAATGTTAACGTCATTCTGGCAATGGCGGGTTGCCGTCATTGTTTTTAGAATACTCTGTTTCCCTGACAACTTCTTGTATACGAGTATCTCCTTCTTTGTGTCATGCTAAATAATGAGCTGATTTATCTAACCACAAAAAGTTTGGGTCTTTTTTTTGTCCCAGTGCAGTTTGGTAAAGTTTTCCTCAGTGCTTTGCAGCTTTTAATATACGTCCAGACCCTCTTCTTTATCATTTTTAGATGTCTACTTATTCCTTACATTCATCGCTCAATATGTTTTGATCAAGCCAAGCTAGCATTACTTACACCTGATGACTAGATCATAAACATTTTCGAACAATTCGTTATGATCTTCATATAGGCTTTTTTATTGATTAATAATAAAGATACCTTCTGTTAATCACCACTTTTTTAGGTTTCCGTACCAGAAATGTAACTTACAGAACTACCTAAATATATAAATATAAATCTTCGGTTTCTGTCTGCCTGTCAGCCGGCTGTATCTCGTGACCCAAAATAGGTACCCAGTTTAATTTTTGTAGAATGTGTATTACGTACTGTTGCCGCTGCAATAACTTGTAATAAAAATTAAACAAAATTTCGATTGTGCCTTAATGGTCACGTTCTTGGCCGGCTTCTATTATAGCAAATAAATTGTTAGATTGAAATTAAAAGTGCCAGACAGCAGGTAAAATAAAGGCTTTTTCCCAATCGTTTCATACTTTGTGTCATTACCTACTACACACTGCATTGAAAATTATTTCATCACCGCTGATCTCAAAACGATGAAAGAAATCATCAAAAGGAAGCCCATCGAAGGCATATGACATCCACCAACTAAAACTGGGCCCATATGGTAGATTACGATCCACTCCTTCTGACTAAGAAGAGGCCTCTGTTCCAGCAGTGGAACATTAGGTGATTATGCTATTCTAATGGATCTTCCACACGCACAAGTTTCACCACAGTTTTGCCGGCGCAGGCCGGTTTGTAAATTAATAAAAAAAATATTTAAAGAAAAACAAAAAACCCGACTGCGTCGAAACTAATTTTAAAAAATACGTGAAAAAATTAACTTAAATAAAAACTAAAAAGAAACAAACAAGCCCAGTAGTTTAGAATTCTGTTATGTACTACTAAATAACTACACAAATTAAATAGTTTTATAATCGATACACACATAAAACAAATCATACATTCTAATGCAGAACAGAACGACTCACAGTCGGCCCCTTGGGAAGATTTGATTGGTAAAATTTGAATGGGCCCCGACTGTGAGTCGGTCTGTTCTGCATTAGAATGTATGATTTGTTTTATGTGTGTATCGATTATAAAACTATTTAAATTGTGTAGTTATTTAGTAGTACATAACAGAATTCTAAACTACTGGGCTTGTTTGTTTCTTTTTAGTTTTTATTTAAGTTAATTTTTTCACGTATTTTTTAAAATTAGTTTCGACGCAGTCGGGTTTTTTGTTTTTCTTTAAATATATTTATTTTTTCACTGTTTTTTTTTATTTGTGTATCGTTTATACTTGAAATGAAAACTTAAATCAATAAGTAAGAAAATTAGCGAGAATTATTGTTTTGTTTAACAACTTTAAATCGTTATATATCCTAAACTATTATTTAAAATGAAAAATGATAAAAGGAACCTAAAGATGATTTTAAAATACCTATTCAACGACACCCCACTTGACATAGTTCATCGACTTTTTTTTTTTTTTTGACAATATGGCGTCTGGTTGTAGCTGTGGTGAATTTTGATTACTGTCATGTCTTTAGTGACACTCGCAAGGTTAAGACGAATCGATTGACGTAAGAATTATCAAAATCGGCCTACGCATTTGGTCTCTAGAACGCCACATAGAAATAAACATACATACATACATACATACATACATACATACATACATACATAGACTGATAAACACATTACCCTCCTTTGCGTCGCGCAGTCGGGTAAAAACGACAATTTCATACTTTAACCCCTATTATTTCATATCAAGTCTTTATTGTGCGGTATAGTACTCATCAAGACCATATCAAAGAGCTCAAACACTATGGGATTATCTTGCTGCACTCTGTAGATCCTATGGCTACTATCCGACTCCATCAGACCAGCTCCATATTATAGCATTGTTATCCAAGTTACATTGGTGTACCAAATATTGACTCAATTAGTTAGGGGTATCTGTTTCAAAATCCATTTGCAAAATTTACCCTAAACAAACATAAATACAAAGTAGGTACACACAAACATTGCAAGTTAAATAAAAGCTTGTAATTAAAATAACTCCTTGTCAAAATAGTAAAAACGGTTGCCCACGAAACAATTGGTTGATTCACAAAAACAAGCTGATATCACATCACACTAATATTATAAGGGTGGTATTTAACTGTTCCTCAATTTATTCCCATTTTCTACTACAAATGCCTTTGTTACACCAAAAATACTAATTGTAACCACGAAGAGGACGACGGGGTCTGCGTTCGCTTGCTTTGCTCTCACACTAGACCCCGCCATCCCCTTCTAACCTAAGCTGTCCGAGTCGGGGTGTCCCAAGTCCCTTAATAATTTTAAAAAGTTCATTAATATTTGGTGTACAAATTGTGAAGGATAAGATTTTTGATGCACATTAAAAAATATCCCATATTTGAGCGAAAGTTTGCAAATGTGTGTGCCTGTTACTCCACGACTGAACGGTTTCGAGCGAAACTTGACTTAAGGGAAAATCATTTCCTGGAACAGCATAAAGGATACTTTTTATTCCGGGGAAAAGGCTCCCTTGGAATAATTTTCTACATTCACGCAAATAAAATCGCTGGCAGAAGTTGGTAGGCACGAAAAAAAATTATATTCAGAACTCTTCTTTTTGTCGTCGGTTTACTGATTATGATAAAATATTTAATATTTTTTTTCGTTTTCTAACTAAACATGACATTGTCATGTAGCCTTATGCAATCGTACACGCTCCGCACAGAAATCTTACCCTGAACGAAACGGACATACTGCCAATTAACGCTGTCACGTCATTGAGAATTTCTTACGCATTTGTTTCTCCTAACCATATGAATCAGTAGACTCCGAAATAACTGAAGACATACGAACGGGGTCGGTGTTCGCGTCACTCTGATGAATGTTCACAAATAAAAACTTATAAAATGCTATATTTAAGTTAGTCCAGGCAGAAATGAAACTGTAAACGTTCGTGTTGCAAATATATATAGGGTGACTGGCAATTAGTGTACGATACTTAAACACGTGATTGTGCGCATGATAACAAAAAATTTTTACTATGGGAGCAAAGCCGAAATCGCGAAAAAAAATATCAGCTGTTCAGTACATTAGGCAAACATAAATGTACTGAACAGCTGATTTTTTTTCGCGATTTCAGGTTTTCCTATAGTAAAAGTTGTTGGTTATCATAAGCACAATCACGTGTTTAAGTATCGTACACTAATTACCAGTCACCCTATATATAGACAGATGAAGCATTTTTATTTGACACAACACAAAACTTTTTTTTTTTAAATTGATATAAACCAGTGCTTGACTGTGATCCTACCTGATGGTAAGCAGTGATGCAATCATTGATGGTGAGGCGCACTAGTTTATTAAGAGCCTATTCACTCTAGTCTTGAAGACACCTAAATTATTGTTGGACGGGAAGACCGCAGAAGGTAAATTGTTCCAGTCCTTCGATATACGCGGTATAAACGACGAAGCGAAACGCTTAGTCCGGACCGTTGAAGTTTCAACAACGTAAAGGTGGATACCCGCCGTACGTCGGCCACCAAACATACACCAAAGCAAAAATAAATTATAAAAACTAAGCACATAAATAAAAACCACAATAAAAAAAAAAACTACTTACACATGTCATGTAGTACTTAGATAAAAAAAATTAAGTAGATAGATAGGAGCCATAGTGCGGAATGTATCTCAGTGTTGCACCAAATGGGAGTCCAGCTCAGCATGTGTCAGGTAAATATACCTGACGCTGATATTCTGCTGGATCCTTGCGGTGACATTCGATATAATAATCAGGCCACGTGGTTATTGCCAGGATTGCGGGATTATACGAAAGAGTTACCTGGCCCTGGAATGCAAAGGGTGACTTGCGGACGGCGAACAATGGGTAACTCGCCGTCCGACCGTCCGGTAACCGTCCGGACCGAGCCCAAGTCGTCGACGGCGCGTAGTGTTCCACGCGCGCCTCAAGGATATGTCAGCAACCGTAGGGGCCCAGCAGGGTCGAAGCCTACTTGGGGGGGGGGGGGGGGGGGGAGGGCAAGGGTCTGATTCTGAAAGGAAGACTCGGCCCTGGTATGAAAGGCAACGAAGGAAGAGGAGTGGGTTTTTAGTTAGTAAAAGTCTGACATGCCCGCCCAAGAGCGTGGATGCGGATGTCATTGAATGATTTTCCCACCGACAAAAAAAAGAGTAACTGAATGTACACAGGTTTTAGTCAGTAAAAGCTTCGATCAACAATAAATAATGTAATGTGCATTGTTGATCGAAGAGTAAAAATCTCACAATCACTCTCAATCCACCCAGAGAGGGAGGAGTTATTTGATCATCATCTTCCTACCCTTGTCCCGTTTTATTTGGGGTCGGCGCAACACGTTCTTTTCTTCCATTCTGTCCTGTCACTCGTCACGCTATCACTAATTACCCTTTTTTTCATATCACTTCTCACACAATCCATCCATCTTTTCTTTGGCCTCCCTCTCCCTCTCCATCCATCCACATGTAAACTCATAACTCTCTTAGCAACATGCGTTTCATCCCTCCTCTTCACATGACCATACCAAGACAAACGATTCCCCTTCAACTTTTCAGTCACTGGCGCCACTTTCAAACTTCCTCTAATATACTCATTTCTCACTTTATCTATTCTCGTCACACCACACATCCATCTTAACATTCTCATTCATTCGGACTTATTTGATGATTTCCCAAATTAAAATGCTAATATAGTTTACTTATATTAAAAACATGTAGAAAACGATGTTTATAGACTTTATTAGATATTGATATTACACCGTTGATATGGGGAAAATTGTTTCTACGTTTGTGTAGAAAATCCCTGGAAGCCATGCTCCAATTACGAACATTCTTTCTCAGAAGACAGAGAAAAAAGAAAGGGAGAAAGCTTCAATATCACCGATATCATAAGGCTACGTATTGTCCTGGAAAAAAAAAAGAGTTCGGTGGGAGCCAAGGGAGCGAAGTTGCGGGAAAAAGGAAAAACGGTGGTCACCAGTCTTGCCAAGGGATGTCGTGTTACATGATTACTGGTTTGTGGAGGTCTGATAGGAAGTCGCTTCATGTATAAAATACAGGTACTCAGCTGGACCTATCTGGTTAAACTGGAAGCCGACCCCAACAGTTGAAAAAAGACTGATTGATTTTAGGCACGCAATAGACTGTTTTCCGCACTACTGCAGAAAAGTACGCGTGCTCTCCCCCGCCACAATTTTATTACATTTATCGATCAGGCTGGGCGCGCGTCGACCCTCACGAGTCGCCGGTCAACCCCCGTTTATTCATTTCTTCGCAAGTGTACTGAAAAAAATCGTTTGATACACGTGCAAATTTGTCACTGCAGCCTTCGGCTCCATAACGCCCTCGCCTACGGTTCGTGCGAATTCCGCCTCGTTCGCAATTACCAATTTTCTGCACTTGTATCAAAATGTACTATTTTAAATTTTATTATTTATGAGAAAAGTTTGTTTATGATTCAAATTAACTTCATGAAACTAGAATTTATTGAGGAAATTGAATATTTAGATAAATCAACTATGTAAATTGTAACAAATATAACAATATTTATATGTTAACATTATCTAGATGTAAACAACCATGATAATGTTTATATAGAAATATCGATTAGATTCTGAAGTGATATGTGAGTAATCGCAATTTAGGATGATGAAAAGAACATGATTGAATGAACTTTTGATGGAGAAATGGAACGGGTAAGGATTCATTTTTATAACCAACGGATAATAAATCAGGGGCGCCGGCTTTTAGAAAACCTCATGGGTGCTCATGCTCATTTAATGACTCGAAAAAGTGGCGAAGTGTGAGAAGAGAAATGCACACTGATCGACCGACAAATAAATAAATGTCCTACTAACATACTGCGTACTTAATTCCTAATTATGTTTGATAAAAATATAAAATGAATGGTTTCATTTTATTTTTTATACATATAAAAATGAAACTAGTTTTTATTATCAAGAAATATTATAATTTATACGTAACTTAAAAGGCGATTACTGATCCGTTTCTTGATGTCTATTCTCAGGGGTGCTCAGCACCCACTGGTTATTTCTCATGGGTGCTCGAGCCCCCGAGTACTCACGGAGTCGGCGTCCATGTAATAATTGACTTTTCTTGCTTACTGAAAAACTTTACATTTTTTTTGAGGTGGTATATATTATTATACAACTCTCTCAACAACGTGGAAATTTTAGACTTTTACACCCTGGTCAGTTAAAGTCTAATAGTGTTACTTCAGTTGCTCTTTAATTTCCAACAACCAACAATTCTGCAACTCTGGTAAAAATCTGTTCTACCGAGCCCCCTCGATACTATACTATAGATTCAGAGACAAACTTTGTAGATGAGCCTACTGTCATATCGGCGGGCGCTGTAATTCTGTTGGAACATTGAGTGAAAAAAATCGCTTCAACAGGCTTGTTTGTTTTTAAATAATCAATTAATGTATATCCCTAAACTTGTGGACAGAAATATTACATTATGAGCCAGCAGTTATGGATGTAATCTGCGATTTTGAACATAAAAAAATGTGAAAATAATGCAATAAAATTTGCTTTTCTATCATGTTTTCAGTAGAAATTTGCTTTAATCATATAGTTCATATTCATAATAGTTTATTGGTAAAGGATTCTTACAAGTCCCATTCAGTCTCATTCCTTATAAGATAACTTTAGTAACGAAGAAGCCGATTTTTCTTCATTAAATTTATTGATATACGTTTTTCAAGCACTGTTTGAACTATCTTGTTTCGAAAGTAGTGTAATTTATAAGTTCCTACTAATTATTATCAAATAAGAAATTAGGGTCAAGTATGAAAAACCGCATTGTGTTACGAATTCAAATTTCAAATTAAACGAGATAGAATCGGAAATTGAAAAGTTCAAAATAAAACACAAGTATTACTGTTTTATTCATCACAAACAAACAGTTAAAAATATTAGACTATTTATATTACACTCTTAAAAATTATGTTAACGAAATAATTTATTGGAGTGTGCGAGCGCACTATGGAATTTACAAGAGTTAAAAAAAAAAGCCGAGTTTCCTAGCAGCTACCTTGGCTTTGGACTCAATGAACCGCCCAAAATTAAGGTCTGAGGAAATTTCAACTCCCAAGAGCTGAAGGCAGTCAGTGTAATCCAGGGATACATTCTGAAAAACAGGAGCCAAGGTGAACGGGCTCCTTTTAGCGGTGAATAGACACGCTTGTGTTTTGGCGGCGTTGAATCCCACCAGATTGGCTTAACCCCACTTGGAGACTGCCTGAAGTGAGACATTCGTACGCTCTACCATAGCCTCTCTTTCGGACCGGATTAGCTCCTTACTAGCTCGAGCACCTAGCAGGTATCTCTCTACAACTGTGCTATCATCTGCATACCCATAGATACCGGGCATCAGCAGATCGTTGATATGCAGCAGGAAGAGAGTTGCAGAGAGAACAGACCCCTGAGGAACTCCGGCATTAGTCGTCATGGGCTCTGATGAGCATCCATCGATAACAACTCGGAGAGAACGTTCACTCAGGAAGTCTTTTACCCAGTTAATCAGACCAGGGGAAATGCCGTACGCTGAAAGCTTACTCAATAGACCAGCGTGCCATACCCTGTCGAAGGCCTTCGAGACGTCTAAGGAAACAGCAATCGCTTCCCCATTCCTCTCGAGGGTCTCGCCCCACAAGTGGGTGGCATAAACTAGTAGGTCCCCAGTAGATCGATTGCGGCGAAACCAGTACTGTCGGTCACTGAGGAGATCGTTACCTTCCAGGTATGCCAAGAGGCGCGAGTTCAATACACGCTCCATAATCTTGCAGAGTATGGAGGTTATTGAAATCGGCCGATAGTTGCTAGGATCGGTACGACTGCCCTTTTTGGGCACGGGTTGCACGTTGGCAAGCTTCCAGGACTTGGGCACTATACCAGTCCCAAATGAGAGGCGATACAAACGCGTCAATACAGGAGACAACTCGGGCGCAAGTTAATTTAAAATGTTACTGAATACATCTGAAGCAAATTATAAATAAATATTTCACACAGTGACAAATTGTGTATATGTTCGGGGAAATAAACAAAAAGCTGGAGATTGAACTAAATCGTCCAGAATCTAAAATAGACGGTAGGTTACGTAGACATGTTGCAATGGAATGGAATCTTACTAATTTTATGACGTATTATAAAATTTCAGAATTTAAAGAAAAGATTATTTTTACTAATGATAATATACAAATTATTTTATTTCATTTCCTTTGTATTTATTTGATACGGTATGCATACAAATATATAGAGGCGGACTTAGGTATTGTCTACCAGTCTACCTTTAGGCGATACAGAGACAAATACTGGTAGGTGCAATATTGAGTTTTGATCGCGATTAGTTAAGTCTTCCTTTGTTATGCTTGCCATAGGTTTATTTTCAAGTTTAACTATAATTCATAAAAATTATAGAAAAAAGTATTTAGTGTTGACCTAATTTGCCCTTGGCTCAGGGCAAATTTTATGCCCGCACTCAATCAATTTCAATAACAATCGTTTCGATGACCTGCCGGTGGAGTAAACTATGTATGTAACTACTTAACCCTAAATATTATTATTATTGAAATATTATGTACACAAATTCCTACTGAGTCGATACCTGTTAGACACGAGCAGTAGCAATATTTAGCGATGGCATACTTTTTTTTTTAAGTGGGAGATCATCTAATGACATCTCCCGCAGTCGGGCGGGGTGGGAGGGCGTGTCAGACTTTTACTGACTAAAAACCACTCCTGTTCCTTCTTTGCCTTCGTTCTGGGGCCTCGGGGTTCTCTTTCGCATCACCCATGGCCCCAGTAGGTTTCAACCCTGCTGGGGGTTGCTGACATCTCCTTGAGGCGCGCGTGGAACACTACGCGCCGTCGACGACTTGGGCTCAGTCCGGACGGTTACCGGACCGTCCGACGGCGAGCTACCCAGGACCTACTCATTTCCGTTCACTAGAACATAATACGTAAAATGTACTCGCTCGAATTTGTCTAGATTGTATTTCCATTCACTATGACAATTCCAATATGCGAAACACGGTTAGGATACTTTTTTTAATACGGAGTTCCCCGCCTAACTTCTACATTCTGGCTCCATCATCACATCACCTTTTAGCCAAAGTGCATCTCATGACCATACTAAAAAGCCTAAACACGGCTAGGATACATTGATTTATTACGGAGTTCCGGTGCCTACCTTCCGACTTCATCACCAGATCATTTCGATATGTAGGGAGCGAGGAGCGCTACCTTTGGTCAGTCATCGACTACATGCAAAGCAATTTACTTGTTACGACCGTTCTGCCATGATACTCTGAAGAGTTTCATTCCATATCTCCAAAGTTCATCATTAGATAATGACAATATTTCTATGGAATAAATTCGGAAGTATGAGCTATCAATAACAAAAAAAACAAAATCGATTCACAATCGAACGAGAAATCGTTTAACATACATTAAAAAAATACAGCCCAACATATAACCCCATCCTTTTAAACAACAAAAACCACAATGTTACAATTTAGTCGAAATAAATTAAAAAGACTGTCATTATTATTTTTTCAAAAGTACCCTCGTATACGTTACGTTCAGTATAAGGGCAGACAATGATTACTATAATGTAAACATTACGAAGAAAAAAATACTACATAAGTATGTATTCGTTTCTGAAAATCGTTGGCATGATCCAGTTGCGCTGGTCCGGATGTTTATTTTTCACCCAGATCTTGAAGTTAATTTTGAACTCATGAATTAAATCCGCACGGCAACAGCTGCAATCAAAGCAAAATCACAGAAAGCAAAGCGCCTAGACTGTATCTGGCTCCGTTTGTGTACTTTTGGGCTAATTCCAAAACATTTCACATGTGTGGATTTCGATAAGGCTTTTGTTACGCTAGAGCATTTTCTAAGCGCATTATCTGAAATTTCTAGAAAATGTATCCACGAGTAATTCTTAAGTTGCTTTTATTTTGAGTTTTATTACATACTTATAAGTTTCTGGATTCTGATAAATAAGATTAGATATAAGACTTACGATACGTTTATTGTTTTTTAAAGTATATTCCCTCGCAATTAATAATTTTTTTCATTCACTGAAACTACTGTACAAAGCAGTTGGACCAGTCTTCTTTAGGGACCTCTTCAATGGCTATATGGAACGCATTCACAGCTGATTCGTAAAACATGTGCCTCTAAGTTTGTCTTTAATTTTCGGAAACAAATAGAACTCGTAGGGTGCAAGATCCGGGCTGTAAGGCGGATGCGTCATCAGTTCCATATTTGAAGCCTTCAAATAGGATTCTGTTGCTTCAGCGGAATGTGAGGATGCGTAATCGTGATGGAGGAGTGCATTGCTTCGAGGACGATTTTCGCGAACTTTTTCTAAGACTCTGGGCTAGCCAGTGTCGACGCACCAATCTGCATTCACTGTCCTTTGATCTTCAAGCGATACTGTAGTGTCTGATACTGTCCCGATTTGCCGAAAAAATAAGCGACCATTTTTTACCAACGCTTCGACTTTTCATAAATTTTGTCGGCAAATTTTCAATAGGAAAGACCCACTCTGCCGACTGGCTTTTTCTTTCGAGTTCAAAGCAGTACACTCAGGATTCGATGCACATGTAAAATGTTTTGCACTTGGCTCATTCCAATGCTTTACAAAGTACGAATTTGCTGGCAAGTAATTTTTTGTCAGTTTTAATAAGTTGTAGTACAGTGTCCATTTTCGAGTTTGTAACCGCAATCGCCGGCCGACCTTCACGTAATTTGTCATAGAGATGGTCACGTCCACGTCTAAATTCTCCAAACTACGAATACACAGAGCTGCGATATGGTGCTTCATCACTAAATGCCAATTGAAGTCTCTGGCAACTCTCTTGTTGACTTAAGCCACAACGAAAATCATAAAAAATCATTGAACGAAAACGTTCACGAGTTAAATTCATTTTGAAAGCGACACACAATCTTCGAAAGGACGCCACAATGAAAAAACAAATGACAGCTTCACAAATTAAAAAGTAACATGCTCGCAAATAGTTCCACTTTCGAATTTTATAATTGTTTTTTCATTCTTTTATTGTAAGTGGCCAGATCCAGAAACTTTCAGTATGCCCCACGTGCTAAATATACTCCGTGTTCTTCATCACGTGTGAAGGCGTTGTAATTGTTTTGCATGTCCTGCATACTCACGCGCCATTGCAACAGAGCTTCGGCTGCGTTATTATTAGGTTCACTAGTATTATTACTATTATTGTACATACACCTATAATGACTCAATATTTTATTATGCATAATGTTGTGTTAGGTCACGGATGAACAGCTGTGTTTATTATAAATTGGAGCTGAACGTTTTTCTGGTAGTTATAGACTATTTATTATGCTTTCTGATAATTGCTTTCCTTTTGCGCTAAAGTTAACTGATCTCATTGCTCTGTACCTAGGCCATTCACTGGTTGTCGTTGTGTCAACACATTTGATAATAATGTTAGTAACTAGCCAACTATTCGGCGTCGCCGCGTCGTCCCACAGACTGGTACTTTTCCGTGTACATATTTTATTGCTTTTAGTGCACTAACTGTAGGCCGTCATCTTGATGATATGCCAGTAATACATTGTCTTATTTAATTATTCATAATTTCGTCGATGTGTTGATGACAAATTGATTTTCAAAATATATACTCAGCTTCAAATCAGAAATCGAAGGCCATCCCTGATTTCAGATTTAAGCAATTGAAGTTTTGTTTTTCTCAAACTCTAGCCTAAAAACTTGTCACCATTCAAGTCAGATTTGAAACGTTCTTAACTCAAAATACTCAGTTTGAAACCTGCATTTACCTGTTTTTTTTTTCCATTGATATTTAAACTAGTGCTTGACTGCGAATTGAGATAGTTCTTGAATTTTTCAAACATTTTGCTATATATAGGATTCTTAGATTGTGCTGGTGCATGGCAGTGGTGTAGCTACAGCTAAATAGTTGTTTTTATTCTGCATAAAAATACTTCTCATTAGATTATCCGAGATTGGAACAGTGCCTAATACATGGCAATGACCTCGCCCCTTAAAATTGAAAGACACAAACGATAGCAACACGTCATTTGAAAGCTGATGGACGTATTTCGAATTTAATAGAATCTGCTTTATGTAAGTTTTTAGGCTACTGGAAGATAAAACTGAAAATCGTGAATGTATCAAAATTAACTCGAAAAATAAATAAATAAATAACTCGAATAAAATAAATTCGATATTTAATAGCTCGAAGAATTTATAGTAGATAGTCCTCTGTGCAGAGGATGTATGGAGTCAGAGGAAACTGTTGCGCACGTGCTCCTCGAGTGCACAGCCGTCAACGAAATAAGAACACGTACCTTGGGAGCACTGAATTCACTCATAGATGCCCTGAGCAAACTGAAAAGACTCATCTGTTTCTGGAGTGAGGTGGGCTGGTTGGAGTGAAGGCCGCATGGCTCATGCACAATGGCCCGCCAAGGACTAAGTGCGGAAACCACACCACAATAGATAGATAGATAACTCGAAGAATCGCCAAACTTAAGTGACAATGGGCAGGGCACATATTGCACGCAGAACAGATGGTCGATGGGGACGAAAGGTTCTGTAGTGGCGACCGCGTACCGAAAGACGCAGTGTTAGAAGACTTCCCACAAGGTGGACTGATGACCTGGTCAGGGTCGCGGGAATCCGATGGATGCGAGATTCACAGGACCGGCCGTTGTGGCGACGCTTGGGGGAGGCCTATGTCAAACAGTGGACGTCTTTCTGCTGAAATGATGATGATGATGATCAAAATTAGATTTTTGGTGAAGTCTTTTAGAGAGTTCCTTTTCAATAGCTTAAGCATATATGTATATGGCGAACCATTGTGAATAATGCTATCAGTGTTCCTGTAATTGTAATAGATGCATAATGATTGAATGTTTACACAACAGACGGAAGAGCCAAAGCATAGAGCTTAGAACATTAACTTTTGACAAACAAATCTTGATAGCGTACTATTATGCTTGCCAGATGCCTAATTGCACCTCTAATAAGACAAAAATAAACCATGAGTTCAAATAAGAACATGCACACCTTTAGGAGGTGTTGTTTGTTCTAAACTTCTATCATCACATGTTTGGTTAAATAATTTCAGTAGTCGATAAATGATTTGCTTACATTGACGATGTTGTACTAGTAAAACGTGTTCATGTTCTTGAGGTAACATAAAACTGGCAAAAAGCTATTAAATTAAAAGCAACATCGGCCACGAATTGGACGTTACGTGGGCTCAAGCGTACGCCAGCACATCGTAAATATAAACTAGGAGCTATCGCGACTTCTTCGTTCGCTATATTTGTAAGTTTATTTTCTTGTACTAAGTTTAACGATATTTATTGCGTCACACGTGTAAAAATCAACAACGGACGCAAACGGCCGTAAATTAAAGAAACAATAGATACCTGTCAAACATAGAACTTGAATGTAGTCCAAATGGATTTGAATAACATTGGAGAATAATTATGACGTGAGTACTGAATTCGTTTCTGAATCAGAATTGTTATTGACAATTTAGCAGAGGAGGAATTCATACTTTACATCAAGTATTATGTAGGAGACATAGGTACTTACTACTATGTAAACAATTTGTTTTCAACACTTCTTACTATTGTAAATCATCGAAGATATCATGATTTTGAACTGAACATTTTGATTAATTAGCTTCAGATATTTTTGGAACAATCCGAAATATAACGTAACAGCTGTTTCTTATTCCTTCGTCTAGTTTGGGGCATGTCAGTCATCTATCGGCTACAGTGCTACACAAACTAAATCACCAAGCTCGACATAACTGATTTCGGGAGCCAAATTTAAGACACGATTAGTAACATCAGTCAGCACTTTAATATTTTCAATCTAAGAATATAACGCGTTATTTTTATAAAATATTTAGCTTATGCAATAAATTTTATCTGCCACGTGCTATTTGGGATAGTCTGTATCCACTATTGAGACATAAAACTGTATGGAAACTGGTATGATATATTAGAAATCTTACAGTTATTAGTAGGTTTTATAGCAATAGCAATTTTTATGTAAAATTTTATTTAAATCGTTGTGATGGCAGGTATACGTTATTTTGTATTTTTAGCTCTAAAGAAATGCCCACACGCTCACTCTGTGACATCGAAGGTATGTCTGAATGAATGTCTTCAGAAAGTCAGGGTCTTACTCTCCTTTAAGGCCAACTTTCTTAGTTTGCCTTGATAAACCAAAATTTTACTGCAGATCTAAAATTGAGAATTCCATAACTTCACTTTCGTCCAAAATTTTCATTATATATTTCATTATTATATACCTATATTTATTGTATTATTCTTTTACATTATTTATGATGTTGTACACTGACAGCCCTAATTTTTTTCCTTTCGATTAGTCCATCCAAAGGTCGTCTGTAAGAAATTGCTCTGTGAGATAAGACCGCCTATTGTACACTTACGTATTTTGTATTATGATGTACCAAGTTTATTCTGTACTAAATTAAGGTGTGCAATTAAATATTTAAGTAATAATAATAATTATTTTTTTTGGATAGATTGTTATGATTATGGTGCACAATCAATAAAAATATGTTATGTATATGTCACACAATTTTTACTTACCTACTGTGTAGTAATGACTACAATAAATCAGTGATTTAAACACAGTTATTTGGATCACTGATTTATTTAACTACTAGCTTCTGCCAGCGACTTTGCTCCCCTGTTAGTCGAAAATTATCCCAAGAAAACAAAATCCCGCGATAAAAAGTATCAATATAGGTACATATAAAAAGTCATATGAAAATCTTATTTGCTATTCTTATAACCTACCTGTGTACCAAATCTCATACAAATCCATTCAGCCGTTTGAGTGTAAAAGCAAATGATAAATTATGTTTATTTTGCAAATAGAATTGTTTTTCGTTAATTTAAACTAGATGAGGCCAGTGTTTCCTAACTGACTATCCTGACAAGAAAATCAGAGCTTAAAAGGTAACAAATATAAACTCACATAAAAACTTTTGTCTTTATAATATCAGTGTGATGAATATGAGTTGTTAATATGATTGTCCTACGATATATGGCGATTGTCAATTCTATATATACCACTCTGATTAATTAACTAGTACGTATGTACAGTTTTGAGTACTATTTAACGTCACATTTCCGTTTTTCATGAAAACTTTGGCATCGGTGGAACATGTTGGATATGTCTGTATATACGAATATAAAATTTATAACTAATCTTTAGTACTTCCCACTTATTAATTAAAACATATCAATTTTTCTTAGACTCAAGTACGAAGGCAAAAAAACGGAAAACGATGAGGAGTCATCATGAGAGAGAGAATATTTCGGTATCGTTCATAAATCATTTTCTTAAACAGATGCAAGAAGCTGTGTAACGTGTGACAAGGTACTAGAAGAACTGGAAAAGATAGATGATGACACGGACACATTCGGAGTGGACTTCGTCAAGATCAACGACAAGCGGCTGGCCAAGCAGTATGGCATCACGAAATTCCCCGCCCTCACGTACTTCCGTGAGAAGGAACCGATCATTTACGAAGGTCAGGCCGTCACTATTATTAATAATTGTGTAATACAAACATAACCTAAAGTAAGTGATTATTAACCAGCGCTGGGCCGGGCGTACACCCCTATTGCTGCAGGCTGAAACTGGGCAAAAATGTTACACTGAATTTCATTATGACCCGCTAGTCTATAAAGTTAAACTTCAACATCACGTGACTTGCACCTAGGAGCAGAGCCCGACCAGTACCGCGCGTGGTGGCTGGAAGCAACTCCTCGTAGCTTACTTTCAATTATCTTGCAGTAGATGTGAAAAGTAGAGATACTCTTCGGGTATTTCCCTTGGACTAGCTTGAATCATGTACTGTATTCAGGATTCTAGCATTATCTTCCTCGCTTCGCACCTGGCCTAAGACCTGAACTCCTTCTCTACGGTCGGGAGTTAAATCTGAAATCCTATATAATACAGTCGGGATTCAGAATGTCGCCCATGACATAAGACACTGTTTTATCCCTATCGATGTTGGTATAATCTATTATTTTTAGGGTTCTGTACCTCAAAAGGAAAAAACGGAACCCTTATCTAGGATCACTTTGTGGTCCGTCCGTCTGTCTGTCTGTCTGTCAAGACCCTTTATCTCGAGAACGCGTGGAGGTATCGAGTTGAAATTAAAATCATTTACTCAGGTCTGTGGGCTCTTGAAGTTGTGAAAAAATCAAACTTCTGTGTCAACAAAAAAAAAAAGATACGGCCGTTTATGTCGCAAAAAACGTATATTTCGACACTCAAGGGAATTCAAATTCATAGGGTACTTCCCGTTGACTTAGAAACTTGAAATTTGGCATGAAGCAAGGTGTCATAGCCCAAGTATAGGAAAAAATCTGAAAATTGTAAATTTGTAGTTACGTCACAAAAAATTTTTTTTTGCGATTTCGAGAAATCTTCGTAACTCAATTCGGGAGTTGAACTGTTTTCATAGGTAAGTTTGTACCCTCAGTGTGCGAGCTCGACTCGCATTTGTCCAGTTTTTTTATTTGTTTTAAGAAGTTTTTTTTCTTATCAGGGATATTGTGGGTAACTGAACGATCATAACAAATTAATTGAAATAGAGCAGCATCTGTAAGAAGACGCCATATGTAGTGATCAATAGAATAAGCTCTGAATTAAAGGATTTCCATGGAATGGTTACAAAATGACGAAAAAATATATACAGAAACTACTATTCTGAAAACGTATTTCTACGATATTGCAGAAAAAACTAACTGTGTGGTCTAAATGAATGATAAGATCAAATGCCAAAAATAAAAGTTGAATCCAAAGAATCAGCTGATTCATTTTCATAGTATATTCTTTTTTGTATAAACGAAATAAATTTTACAGCTGTAAGTGGTTGACCCAAAACGCAAACCACATTTCATTAAACATATCATGGGGCTAAAATTAATTTTGAATCACTCCTGGGAACATGTAATTATTGTTTGATATTCAATACGTGTAAATAAATGTCTGTCAAGGACCCTGAATGCTAAGGATGCCTTCAAACAAATTATGAAGCAAATTATAAAGTAAAACATTAATGGCCAATTAAATGAGCTACTAAAGCTTTCTGCGAACGTTAGCTGACGTTTTATTATACAACTAATTATAAACGGTGATTCAAGAGAACTTCCCTTGATTGTTAAATTTATAACTGGGCTCTTATACCGGATTTCATCTATTTATAAAAGGTGTGATTTAATCACTCTGAAATCTTCAATTTGTTTTGCAACGTCCTCGGTTTTATCTATCCACCCATGGTTTTTAAAATGTTTTTTGTAGCGATTTATCAAATATCTTTTATTTATTTTTATAACCGTTAATTGGAACAGCAAAATATAAAGAGAGGTCTATGTCTAACAGTCGAAGAACTTGGGTTTAGAATAATTGGAATATGTACATAATTCTGCCCTGTGTGCGATCTATCTGAAACAATATAGGTATACTAATCGGATCCATCAAACATTGTAAATTCTAGGAGATCTCATGGACGAAGAGAGTGTCCTGGATTTCTTGACGAGTTTAGAAGCAATGGACCTTCCTGACCGGATAGAAGAAGTCAACCAAAAGATCCTGTCGAAGATCATCGAGGACACAGACTATGTAGCCGTTCTCTTCTGTAAGTATTGGAGTGTTACATTATGTGTTCTTGTCATCGTATCTTAGCAATTGTGGTAAATTCGAGTCATTTTTCAACTAACCATCGTATAATCAAAGTGATTCTGTAAATTCTTTCGACGTAGCCCTGTCGAGTAGTTAATCTTCCTCTCAGTTGTGTACATCGTAATTGTTAGTGGAGGTTAGAACATGCGTCTGTATATTGTGCAGTGTGTTTTGATTGTGTTTTTGACGTAGGTCCTGATCACAAAAGTTGCGGCCCGTCAAACAGTAAGTAAGATTCTCAGCTGGCGGCATGTCTCCTTGTAATGTCAGCTTGGCTGTAATTCTTCTCGCTTAGTAGACTAGTATTTGTGTACTTTATGTCATTATATGTGCTTCTCGCTTATATTGGAACCGGTAACGACATTGGTAATTGGTGCAGTTCATAAAGGCCCCGTTGTGTAAATCAACAATCGATGATGAATATGGCTAATTAAAATTTTGGCTCAGATACAACATATTGAGACGATGTGACTCATATAGCAAATTATATTCAACGGTTATATTCTAACGAGGATTATTTCATCATTTTATCTATTACAGATACAGTCGCAGTCATAGCAAACTAAACGTTAACTCTTTAATTTGTTGAACTCTGCGCAATAATTGACTGCCTATCTGGAACCTTACTGTTTCATTTTAGACATTGTTCGTGTATCTGGTCTAAGGAAAATTAGAATCAAAAACGCGTCTGCATTATCGGGCCGTGAGGCGAGCTATTTCGGCTGTGCTATTTGCGTCTTGCCAGCAAGCTCGGATTGACGGACCGACATGTCACGACTACAGCGTCAGATGAGCATTCTCCCCCTTAACGACAGTAAAAACTATTAAAAAAACAAAACTATGTACCTACATCATTAACAATAATACGTACTGCCAAGTTATAATGGATTATGTTAGAAAAGCTGTTCAAAAACAAGATCATACGATGACCTTGACCTAAATATGTGATGCAGAGTCTCGTATCTACGGCAGGCCGTCAAATATCGTTGTTTACAATGCCTTTCTATTTATAAACGTTTGCAATGATGCAAATGTTCACATCACCAACAGCGTGCGTAACAAATAAGAAACCCTTAATACTGCTTTGGCGATCTTGTATAGATCCCGAGGACATTGATTTAATTTAACTGTTTTTCAACACGATGGTTTCTAAAAATCCCATTGGATGTGCGCACTCAATATAGTCCCGCTTATGATAATAGTTATAGAGATACATATAAGATTTTTTGGCAAAGCGGCACCACCACACATAAACCTAATAGGTATTTGCACGACACAAGCTTTATTTGCACACTAAATTTTTAATTTTAACACACAGCCAAATTCAAAGGTAATAATTAGGCACTTAACTGCACCGCTTCACGTCCGAGGCATGACCTAGAGAGAGATTTGGGCGAGTCATAAAATAAAGCAGAACGTAACATGTTACAGACAAGCCGGAATGTAAGAAATGTGCAAAGGCTCTGCAAGAGCTGGAAAACATTGACGACGAGGCTGACCAACTCGGAATCGGTTTCGTGAAGATCCACGACGAGGAACTTGCCGAGGAGTACAATCTTGGAGACTTGCCAAGACTGGTGTACTACAGGCATCAGATACCTATTATCTATGAAGGTTTGTGACTCATATTTTACGTTTTGCTGACGCTTGCATCACGGAAACGGGATAGTGTTAATGACGACGGTTACTGGTTTACGTCAAGTCTCACTACTTTCTTTTGTATATGATTGGAATCGTTATAAAGATTTAGGCTAATGTTAGATGGTAAACTTTTTGTACTGCCCAGACTACAATATTAGTAAGTCCGTTGCCTGTATTTTGGGACGAACTTGAATTTAGTATACTTTTTCTTACGAGTATTCAAGTTCTATTTATTTTCAAATCTACAATTAGTCAAAATTTCTTAGAAGATAACTTTAAACAAGTATATATGTATTTCAGGTGAGCTAAGCAGAGAAGAGGATGTACTGGAGTGGTTGATTGCTAATAAGTCTACCGGTGATGAAGAGGATGTCATTGAAGATGTTACAGCAAAGACTTTGAATACCTTGATTGGGAATATTGACAACCTTGTCGTACTGTTCTGTGAGTATTATAAATCAGATCAATAAAGTCTTGATTTCAGATTTTTCAAACAATGTTATAAACATTTAGATATAAATATGTGTAATTTCTGCCAAAAAGTATTAGGTTCAGTAAAGTTTTACTAAAAAGCCTCTCCAACACATTGAAAAAGTCCTCAATATTTTCTAAAATATCTATAATCTGCCTTTTCCAGACGACCACGGCGACGAAGAATCAATGACGGTTTTGGCTGAGCTTGAGAAGATAGATGATGACTGCGACCGCCACGGTATTCAGTTCGTCAAGATTGACGACGTCAAGGCGGCGAAAGACTTCGGTATCGATGACGTTCCATCCATCGTCTACTTTGAGAAACAAATTCCTAACGTTTACGACGGTAAGAGTATTTCAAGAGTAGTATTGAATTTTGTTGGGTTATATTTCAGTAGTACGGTAATGATATTTGTCTGCTTTTGTCAGGTGACCTTGAGAATGAAGAAGAAATCCTGGAGTGGCTAGTCGAACAACTAGAGAAGGACGAAATCGAAGATGTCACCGATGAAATGCTAGACCGTCTTATCAAAGATGGCAAAACTGTCGCCGTGTTGTTTTGTATGTACTTTTCTTGGCAAAAATCGACCATAAACTTCCCTTGAGATTTGTCACTGAAGGCCATGTTTTAATGTCTCTTGCAGATGATAATAACGACCGTAAATCACAGAAGGTACTAAACGAACTGGAGAATATTGATGATGAGTGTGACACACTTGGTATTGCGTTTGTGAAGATTGATAATGATGACGAGGCTCAAGAATACGGAATTGAAAAGGTGCCCACGCTGCTTTACTTTGAAAAGGGCATACCGACCTACTACGAGGGCAACTTAGAAGAAGAAGAGAAGGTCCTGGACTGGCTCAGGCATCAAACTGAAAGTGACGAAATCGAAGATGTCACCGACGAGATGCTGGACCTCATCATCGACAAAATGCATTACGTTGCCGTCCTGTTCTGTAAGTAATTTTTTAACTTTTATAGGCACGGCCTTAACATTAGCTGTAAATCTTGAAACAATGCCAGCTTTTTAAATTGCCACATGTCTAAAAATAGGGAATTTCATAAATCAGTACAGAACTCTATCAAGAACTGACATATAAATGAAATACAGTTCTTCGAATTTATTACAGACGACAAGGATCAGAAGAAGAGTCAGAAGATATTGGCTGAGCTGGAGAACATCGACGATGAATGTGACCAGAATGACATCGCTTTCGTCAAAATTGACGATGATAAGGAGGCTAAGGAGTACGGTATTGAGAATATTCCCACTATGGTGTTCTTCGAGAGGGGAATTCCTCACGTATATGAAGGTGACTTGCTCAAAGAAGAAGAACTGTTAGGGTGGTTGCTTCACCAGAAGCGTCACAGCGAGATCCCCGAAGTCACGGACGAAATGATGGACAAACTTATCATCAGCACCCCTTACTTGGCCGTGATCTTTTGTGAGTATAAAATATAGTTAAATTAAATTAATGTTTAAAACTGAAATAGTCATTATTTAAGATGTTAATAAATGTGTGTTGCTCACGTAAGTTCTGACGTAAATCTATAAAGCAATTGAGGAGTGTGGGTGCACTTCCCACTGTAATTTAAACAAGCTTTGGAAATCAAAATAACTGTTTTGTGTCTTTATGTTGTTATTTTGATCGCCTGAAATTAAAACGTCGTACGGACGATTCCTTTATTTTAGAAAGACAAACTTGATAAAGTCTTAAAGTTATTTTTTTATTTCACATGTTTAACTCAAATGAAATCCTCTTCCTGGTCTGGTCCCATTTTAATAGGGGTCGGCGCAAGACGTTTTACTCTTTTATTGTGTCCTGGCAGCCGTCACGCTATCACTTCTCACACAATCCATGGAATCAAACAATCACACAAATGGAAAAAGTTATAAAAAGCTTAAAATATCCAAATTAACACATACTTAACATAATATTCCAGATGACAAAGAAGACAAACAAGACATTAGAATCCTAAACGAACTAGAAAACATCGACGACGAACTAGAAAAGGAAGGCATCGTCATCGTACGAATGGACAATGAGAACGAAGCTAAAGAGTATGGTATTGACCATCTACCAACCCTTGTCTACTTTGAGGAGAATATCCCTGCTATATACGAAGGAGATCTTATGAATGAAGAGGAAGTTCTGGAGTGGCTGATCGAACAGAAGAACAGTGCGACCATTGAAGAAGTTACTGATGAGATCTTGATTGAACTCATTGAGGAGCATGAATATGTGGTGGTTTATTTCAGTAAGTATTTACAACTTTTATTATTTAATCTGAATACATGCTTATTTTCTCGTATATCAAAGTACGCACTGAGAATTTGAGAAAGCTTTGGAATGCGGTTCCGTAGTTGTCCCATAAACGTATATGGATTTTGAAATATTCAACGTATTAATTTATTGTGACGATCAAAATAAAAAAAGAAAGCTAAATCAATAAAAAACCGTTATAAAATTAGGGCGTGATTTAGTTACTAATAGGGAAATGTGAAAAAGTTTATTTATGCATTAATTGCATGAACTACAATATCATGTAACACGTGCTGTTATCAAATTTTACGTGGAGGTCAGTGTAGCACCTCAACCGTAAAACAACCTAGTTACAGAGGAAAAATAACGAAATTTCCTAAAAATCCTTCCAGGCGGCAACTGCGAAGAAGGCGAAGAATGTGACAATATCCTCGACGAGCTGGAGAACATTGACGATGAGCTCGATGAGACCGGCATCATCTTCGTCACAACTGAAGACATTTCGCTGGCCAAGAAGTACGGCATCAAGACCTTCCCTACGCTCGTGTTCTTCAGGAACAAGGACCCACTTATATATAAGGGTGAGTCTTCAACTAAAATAACATTTGTATTTAATTTTTCTCAACTTCTATTTGATTAAGGTAACATTCATTAAATGCATTTGTGAAAGGCAAAAATTTACACAATGTAAAAAAAGGTATTGAACAGTTGGAATTTAAATTCACTAAATTAGGACAAAGTTTCCTTTTTTAGGGATTGAAACTACCGAGAACATTGAAATATTTTCAAATGGATAAGAGTGCTGCATCTATTCTTTCTTTGAATACAACTGTGCAGCAGCAGTGATATTTTTTTTTTGCATAAATAAAAATTTTTTTAGCATTGTAATATTGCAAAAAAGTAAAAAAGGCAAACTTTGTTGAGGATAAATTTAGGAATGGAGGTTTGTTAAACTAGGCTAACTACCAAACTGGGCTAAGTATATTTTATTCCGCGGGGAAGTACTAATACCACGCGGGCGAAGCCGCGGGCAGAAGCTAGTATGCAATGAAATGAATATAAGACGATGAGCACTCGAAACTTTGAAAGTATAAAATTGCAGTGATTTCAAAACATACAATGTTTTTAATTTTAGGAGACATCGAGGATGAAGACGAGGTCCTTGCCTGGTTGACAGATGAAGATACCCTGGAAATCCCCGGCAAGATTGAAGAAGTCAACTCCAAGATGCTAGAGAAGATCCTAGAAGAGAACGACCATGTTGTTGTATTCTTCTGTAAGTATAAGATTGATTCTATGTTCTATTGATTTTAATAAGGCCTTTGATACCTTAGATTGATATTTGATGCTCTCTTCGAATTCATTTAACCCGTACCTCATTATCTGGCTAATACTCGTAATTACATTCAAAATGTTTTCTGTTTTTGACGTTAACATTGTTGGCGTTTTTTTTTGGAGGCATATTATGTTCAAATTTGGCTCCGAATCATTTAATTTATAGCAAATGTACTAGTGTAGTACTAGCATTGCTACCATAACGATTGATTGATTGATAGAATACCTCAACTTTGTTTTACAGACAAAGAAGGTGACAAGAAGTCCCAGAAGATCCTAAGTGAACTTGAAAACATTGACGACGAATGTGAAGAGAAGGACATTGATTTCGTCAAGACATCTGACGACGGCATTGACAAGGAGTATGACCTGTCAGAATTACCAGCTTTGGCTTTCTATAGGCACAAGTTCAGGACTATTTACGAAGGTGACCTGACCCATGAAGAAGCGATCCTCAAATGGGTACTCGAACTCCACGACTCCCAACCTGATGTCATTGAAAACGTTGACAGGAAGACTTTGAAAGATCTCATCAATGACGTAGAGCACCTTGCCGTCTATTTCTGTAAGTGTGAATTTCGATTTAATACCTTAAAATTATATCACTCAAATATTATAAAAGCAAAAGTTTGTAGTTTGTATGTGTAAGTTTGTTACTCCTTCACGCTTAAACGGTTTAACACATTGGTATACGGGTAGGCTGTGTTACGGAATAGGACATAGGATACTATTCCATTATTATATACTACTTTTACGCAGGGGAAGCCGCTGGAAGAAGTTATACATAAAAGTGTTAAGGAAACCATTTAACTATTAAAATATTAAACACTGTAAATCATTTTAAAATATTATGTGGTCTGGCAGTTGCCCAAGTAAATACCGATTTTAGAGTCTTCTATTCGTGTAATGGCTTACGGAATCGTCTAAATACCACAGACCACTGGAATTTCTTCACAATTATTTATCAACTGTGAATGTTAACGTGTAGCCTATTGCAACGTAGACATGTAAATCGTGAATGGGCAGATACCATACTCAAATATTATCGTCTAGACAATTCATTAGCATCACATATATGCACAGTAATATTTTTTAAATAAAGTATGTAAGTTTGAATTTAGGAGGTAATTCCCGAAGCTACTCAATCGATTTAAAAAAGTTTTTCGCTTTTACAATGCTATATTGTCATTAAAAATTTCTATAGTCCCCAATTTTCGATAGTTGCCTATAGAAAATTGGGAATTAGCCTGATCTAATTTATTCTTTATTGTACAGAAAACTCAATATAATTACAGTGATTTGACAGTTCATGTTCAAAGGCGAGCTTATTATTTAGAGACGAGATGTTTACTTTTGTTTGTTTTTTATTTGTACTAAACAACAACATTAAAACTAAATCTTTTTCTAAATATTTGTATCTGGATGAGTGGAAGCGTGATGGGAACATTTCTGTATCTCTATTCTACGCGCTTATTCTAATGGTGACGTCACATTGCAGTTTGTGCATCCTTTTTCTGTGACTTGACAGTATCAGTATTCTACTAGATTGGAAAGGCATCTAACTTACTTAATTTCGACGTGATTTTTAAAATATTTCTATTTGCGATTTAAAATATTCCATTGTAATGTCCAATGTCCAAATTGCACGCTTACTGTGGGATATGCGACGGGAGCGAAACCGCAGGAAATAGCTAGTGACTATTAATGTTAACCGATTCTCATTCTCTTACAGATAGCGAAGACTGTGACACATGTGACGATATCCTTGAAGAGCTGGAAACAATCGATGATGACACAGACAAGCACGGCATTCAGTTCGTTAAGTCCAAGGATTCCAAACTCGCCTCAGATATTGGTATATTCAGCTTCCCAGCTCTGGTTTACTACGAAACAGGTGTTCCTATCATGTATGACGGTAAGTGAAATGACCCTGTTTGCATATGTTTTTCTTAATTATCCGTGTACATATATTATCCTTAATATGATTTGAACTATTGGCGTTGGCGACTATATTTTGTTGGTGATCATAGAACACGGAGACGTCTTAGTGGCCGCTGCTAGAGATGGTATTGTCAATATTTCCATACAAACAGTATCGCCGTTAATTTGCACTACAACACTAGGTATCGTAAGGAAGCTGACGGCTTTGAATGGCATCTGGGACAGACGCTTAACGCCTTTTCGGTACCACGAATATTACTGCTACAGCTATCTCTAGAAGCTGCCATCGCGGCGATTTCGTGCTCTGTCTCTGGTAATGTTCTGATGAAGTGTATAAGATATGCAATCTAACTTTTATCCTGTTTATAGGTGATTTAAAGAACGAAAATAAGGTTCTGCAGTGGCTTGTAGATCAAAAAAGTAAGAATCCACATCCATATAATAAACGTTTCTAATGTTATATCTGTTTAAGGTCGAAGGACTTTGTTTATTGTTAAAATATTTTGAAATTCAAAAGTATTACATGCATGACATCATTCTTGATATATTTCTATGAAACAAGTGTTACTACTTTACGCCTAAAATGCTGGATGTTTGAGCTATGTCATTTTGCATGACAGTTACTAATGCCTGCAGGTGAAGATAGCCACCGACATAAAAAAGCTAATATTAAATCGAAGGCCAATGCAGATGGTGATAAAAAATCGTCGGGGTTCACGAAAGGTGACAATGTTGATGTATTAAAGAGAAATGCCCCGAAAAATTTGAAATCTGCGCAATGGAAAGCTACGGGATCGCTGAAAGCTGACACTGTTGATAAGAAAAGTCAACGAGGCAAAGTGAGTTCCAAGGAGGAGGATGATGATGACGGTAAAGTTGATGATGACGATGACGACGATGATGATGACGAAGATGATGATGATGATGACAACGACGACGACGACGACGACAACGACGTTGATGATGAAGAAGACAAAGCAAAGTTAGCGGCCATCAAAAGTATCCTAAAATTTAAAAACCCAAGTGATGACGCCACTTGGAAGAAAGTCGGTAAACTAAAAATTCGTTTTCCTGGTAATAAGCCTGGCAAACATTCGACTGAAATTGACGACAATGACAATGACGATGACGATGATGACAATGACAATGACGATGATGGTGATGACAATGACGACGACGATGATGACGAAGACGATGATGACGATGACGACGATGATGACGACGAAGATGACGACGACGACGACGACGACGACGACGACGACGACGACGATAATGATTATGACGATGATGATGACGACGACGACGACGATGACGACGACGATGATGATGAAGAAGAAGGATCTTGGGCTCGTTCAAAAATAGGTAAAGTCAGTCGTCGCAAGCAAGTTGAGGATGGTGATGATGATGATGACGACGACGACGATGATGATGATGATGATGAGGATGATGATGATGATAGCGATGAAGATAGTATATTCAGTAGAATAAGACGAATTTTCTCAGGTAATTGAGTAGCGTAGGCCCCGGGACCCCTCGCATCACATCTGCATGGTCGCGTGTCGACTGGCCCGCATGGGACCCACTCTCTAGCTATCGCCTGCAGTCATTCGCGACCGCTTAATGACCAATAAATGTTTTCAACTCTTATACTTACTAACATTATCATTAGAAATAGCGCTTATCTGTTGGCGCAATGATTACAAACATGCACAGTATTAACGCAGTTAACCGTTACTTGTTATTACCGTATATACGGGTTGTAAACGAGATTTTTACTGACTGCAGGCGATCGCTGTTTCTACATTGGATTGGGGGCGAAACCGGCTGTCCCAAAACTGACTTACGAACCCTACCAGTGCTGTCCCACTAAAGTTCAGAGTCCGACAAAAGTAGCGAAGGCCACGCCGACCAAGATGCCGAAGAAACTCGACAAGCAGCCGCAGAAACCTGAGAAGCCGGTCAAGGGCAAAAACAAGGCCCTCGCCAAACCAGACAAACCGTCCAAAGGGAAAAAAGGTTTAATCGAGTCTGACAATAATATTTGGTGGTGGTAAAGTTAATACATGTTAGAAGTATCTTGCTCTGATATCCTCGGATATGAGCGCAAGTAGCGGCGTGCACGCTAGGCATCAAGTGGACACGAATGTTATCGTTACTGGCCCTCAGATTCTGATCCTCCCAGCTCTAATAGATCACTATATCTAACTTTGCATCTCTGTCATGGCTATTAACATTGCTAGCTTTTCAATAACCTCGTGTCCCTTGATCCCTGCAAGCACTTAACAGGGTTGAATGTTGTAACACGTTGCACATTGGACTGTACTCGCACGTCGTGTCATGTCCTACGTACGTACTGCACCCGCCAGCTGCCGACCGGTGCGAATACAGCCCACACTGATACATCCTCAAATGTGCTTTACTGTAAATTGAAGATCATGAGCGGACTAAATATTGGGATGTCTAGAGACATTGTAAGCAGGTGTACAAATCGTTATTTTCATTGTAAATTGATTCCAATATTTAGAAATTTAATGTAAATCAAGACGTAACAATAACAACGCAAGGCATTTCTCATTGTATTTTGCCGTGACATCTTGAAAGACTTATAATCGTTGTAAGGATTTCATGTTCATGTAGTTTTCTAGTCTTCATGGAATCTCATTATTTTGTAATGCAACATTTGATAAAATAAAATATTACTTTTTATTACTTATAGACATAAAAACTTATAGTTCTTAATATTTTGTATCAACATTAAACTAATGAATTACTTGATATTAATTTTCATAAGCGCAGTGCCGGATATCAGTGCAATAAATCTACTCATTTATCATTTGTTCAGTAACCGATAGGGGTCGGACCGCATTGGACGATGTCTGTCACAAGTCGACCTGCATTATATAGGTAGTTAGGTGACTATCTGTCAACTATTGTTTCCATTGAAGACTAATTTTGTGATTAGAGTCGTCTAAAGCTTTCCGGTCGAACAGTGCTGGCGTTGAGTGACAAATATGTCGATATGTAAGTTGTATTGTTTGGCAGAAAATTCGCATGAATGTTTAATTTATTTATTTGTTACGTTGAATTGTTGAGTCGGCGCTGAAACAACTTTTTTTTGTTAAATAAATACATTTTTCTATTATAAAAAAACTGTCATTACTCATTTCACACACGAATGATGTCAGCATGGTATTGCTGTAGTTGTATCCGCGCATGTCAATTATTGGATTTTACTGGTGAGTCTCCCAAATTATGAAATGGATGTGGTTTCTTTAAATAATTTAATTAGTTCATAGGGTTTTCAGCGTGAAGTATAATGTGAAACTATTTTAGGGGATCTGTTGGACGAATCTGAGGTGTTGGACTGGATGGTGAAGCAGAAGGAAGATGAGAGTATAGAGGAAATCGATAGAGAGCAACTGTTCAAATATATTGAGACTAAAGAATTTCTTGCCGTTGTTTTCTGTGAGTATCTCAACATTGCATTGTATTCAGTTAAAAACCTATCAATACCTAGATAAGCTACATATAAAACCATTGCATTAATACCATATAACCATAAACACCCAGTCCCTGTCCTAGCAGTGGGAACATTAAAAGGCTGATTGTGCTATTCTATATCACCAAATAACACATTTCAGATAAAGAAGAAGATCCAAATAGCCCAAAAGTATTGCGACACGTAGAACTAATCGATGATGAAGCAGCTGAATATGGAATCAAAATAGTCAAATGTGCCGATCGATTAATGGCGAAGAAATACGGGTTCCGTAACCCACCAGGCATCACATACTTTAGGAAAACGAAAGCAATTAACTATGACGGTGATATTGATGATGAAGAGGAAATATTAGACTGGCTAACGAATCCTGAAAACATGGAATTGACAGATCATATCGAAAAAGTTAATAAGAAAATGTTTCACAAAATAAGGCAAACTTCGGATTACGTAGCAGTATTCTTTTGTGAGTTTTCTTTAATTACATATATTCAAAGATACCAGTTTTATATATGTATATACACCAGTTTTCTAAATAGAAAATTTAAATTTAAGAACATATACAAATATAATTTATTGTCAAAGTTTAATAGTAATGTGTGTTTGTTAACATGATAGAGTCTGGCATGTTCAAATTCTTAGTTCACAAACAGGAGGGTCAGTTCCAAAGATCGTAGTAAAATAATTCTAGTGTAGAATGTTCTTTAAAAAGCTGATACTCACAAATCCAATTGTATTGCACATAACACATGTTTTAGACAGTAATGACTGCAAACAGTGTCCTAAAGTGCTAGCGGAGATTGAGCACATTGACGATGAAGCCGATGACTCCGGTATCAACTTCGTGAAGATTGATGATAGGCAGATGGCTAAGGAGTTCGGAGTGTTCGCTCTGCCTGCCGTGTTATTCTTCAAGATGCAGTCGAAGGATCCTGTTATTTATGCTGGTACGGTTTTTTTCGCAGCTGCTTAAGAGGTCAATGTTAGTCAAGCTTGAGTGAATGTGTGTTCTTATATAGCTTTCATATTATTCGACATGACCGTCTCTCTGATATTGACCTGGTCTTTACAGTTGATAATGTATTTTAACCGTGTCAATTTTGCAGGTGATCTATATGACGAACAACAACTCCTAAGTTGGTTGCTAACTCAAAAGAATCCAGCTGGAGATGTCATTGAAGCTCTTGAAGGTCAAGATCTTTTAGACTTGATAAAAGAATCTGGATCACTTGCTGTTTACTTCTGTAAGTTGCATGCTAGTGAGCGAATTATAAACTTTTTTACTGCACATACAGTACATCACACCACTAATTTTATATTCTGCTAAGTGTTCAAACTCTAATCGATTGTTTAATTTTTAAGAAATATGAAGAAAAAGATGAAGACGTGGAAGAAGATTGTTTATAAAAGCCAGGACACTCTTCTTCTACTTTGTAAATTGGTCATATTTAAAAAAAAAATTAACATAATTTGTGTTTTATTAATGACTCTTGCTTTTTATTAGGGAACAAAACGTTATGTGAAATGTGCACTCCGAAATTGATGAAAAAATCGTCGAAAAAGAAAGTAGACCACGAGGAGGATGAGGGACTGGATCCAGAGGGTACTCCTATCCCCTTAGAACCGTGCCCATTGACAATAATATGTTCCCTTGCAATCGCAAATGATTCTAATGATCCCATGTCTATGTAGCCATTACTTTTGTTGCATGTAGCATGAGCGCACTAAGAGTAGGTACTTTAAGGTCTGGTTATAATTAGTTAGTTTAGTCCCAATATCCACACCCACTTGTATCGAATCTTTGAAGTGTTCAGCCTACGTACGCATCCGAATTGTAATTTATCAAGCGCATAAAGTATGATATTTTGGTTTTGGTTTTCGTAGCAGCCAGCACAGTTTAAATTTCCCATAGTGCACACAATAGTTCCGAATGATCGAAACAGTTTGTCCATCCAATGAGGTTTGCTCAAAAAATGTTATAACACTTTAATTGGCAATAGATCGGGATGTTACAGATAGCCTGGACTGCGAGCAATGCGCCGGGATATTAGAAGAACTGGAGAATATTGATGATGACTGCGATAGACATGAAATCAAATTCGTAAAGACTCAAGATTACTCCATAGCTGAATCTTACGGAGTAACAGATTTCCCAGTACTGGTATATTTTGAGAACAATATACCGAACGTGTACGAGGGGTCTCTGGCTGAAGAAGAGGAAGTACTACAATGGTTGATTACTCAGAAAACTGAGGATCGAATCGAACTTATTACTAGAGTGATGTTGGAAAAAATGGTGGAAGAAACGCAGTATTTGGCTGTTTATTTCTGTAAGTATGAGCTGCTAAAAAAAATCATTAAAGAATTTCTTTTATCATCACTAGATACTAATAATACTATTTTTCTTTCATTTAGATAAACTGAATTGCCATATATGCGACCACATTCTTGAAGGGCTTGAGGGCATAGACGATGAATGCGACGTCTACGGTATTCACATGGTAAAGATTCAAGACCCACAACTCGCCAAGAGATATTCGATCAAAACTTTCCCAGCTATGGTATATTTCAGGTAAAGCTCCTTTCGACATACAACTTCATACTTAAAAAGAATGTTAAACATGAATACTCTAATAAGAGAATATTATTTTAGGAACGGCAACCCTCTTCTTTTCGAAGGTGATTTACAAAACGAAGAGTCTATATTAGAGTGGCTTATTGACGATGATAACAGAGAATTGGCTGATGAAATTGAATCTGTTAATGATAGAATGTTGGAGAGATTGCTGTACGAGTCACATCTGTTGGTTGTCTTTTTCTGTAAGTATATTTTTGTAGCAGGCAATTACATATGAAGAAGAAAAGAATGATAATTTTACACTCATTTCCTTTTTAGATGACGATGAAGACTGTGCAGAATGCGAAGAAATCCTCGAATCTCTCGAACAAATTGATGGAGAAGTCGACCAATTTGGTATTGATTTCGTTAAAATTGCTAGCCACGAGGCAGCTGCTACTTACAACGTTGTCAATATACCTTCCCTCGTATACTTCCGTAAGCAAATACCGATGTTATATGACGGAGACCTTCATCAAGTGGACAGGATCTTACAATGGTTGACATCTCAGGACGTCTTTGAAATTAAAAATGAAATTGAGGAAGTGAATCGTAAGATGTTGGACAAATTGTTGGAGGAGAACGAATTCCTGGCTGTTTACTTCTGTAAGTAGAATACATTTTCGGAAATCTATAATGTTATAGTAATCTTTAAAAGTTAGGGATTTCAACTGACTTTGTGGTTCTAGACGAGAAATCTACAGAAAGTCGCGCAGTTCTAGACAAATTGGAAAACATTGACAGTGAAACCGATAACCTAGACATAACGTTCGTGAAGATGCAAGACCCACGGTACGCTCGCAAGTGGGGAGTCACCAAGCTGCCAGCTATTGTGTATTTTAGGAAAAGATTCCCTAGTATTTATAGAGGTAAGCAAAGGAATTCAATCTATACTAATATTATAAAGCTGAAGAGTTTGTTTGGTTAAACGCGCTAATCTTAGGAACTACTGGTTCGATTTGGAAAATTCTTTCAGTGTAGGATAGCCCATATATTGAGGAAGGCATATATATATATATATACAACATCACGCTATGACTAAGAGGAGCGGAGAATCGCCAAAAAATGTTGCAAAAACGGGGGAAAATTATTCCATTTGAGAGCTTCCGTTGCGTGCGCTGCGTAAACGGTTAAAGTTACATAAAATTTAGTATTACAAAATTGTTCCCCTTTAAAAGTAAAAAAAAATGTCTGCGACAGCATACATCTATATTATAAGATTGGCTCACTAAAACCTTTTTTATGGTAATAAAATTGGTGGTTGATGGTGATTTATAGACTTAATATTAATCCTTATACAAATAAGTACAATATTCATTTTAAGTATTTTATTGTGGACATAATTGCCTTTTACATCATTTGATTTCGATAAATATCTGTAAGCGTCAGGACCCTTGGACCACTAGCGATATTTGATGTTTAGCGAATACCAAAATTAACTACCTTTTTGCTACTATTTGGTACCTACCTTCAAATATTTGGTACCTCTATTGACAGCGAGAAAACGCCAGAAGAAAGTGGCCAGACATTCTGACGTCAGGATGTCTGGACCATTTTTTTTTTCATAGTTCTAGACAACACAGCTAATTTATCTTTTTGTAAATATTTACTACCTTTTTAGTACCTCACCATATATTTTTTTCAACATTTTTTAGCATACTTGAAAAAAGTTAGATGTGAAATATTTTTTTCAAAATGGATATTAATTTATTTTGCCACATATGCCATGAGATATCTGATGTTTAGAAAATACCAAAATATACTACCTTTATGCTACTACTTGGTCCCTAACGTCAAATACTTAGTACCTCAATTAACAGCGAGAAAACGTATAAAGAAAGTGTCATCAGGTTGTCTGGACCATTTTTTTATTTTCATGGTTCGAGACAACACAGCTAATTTGTCTTTTTGTAAATATTTACTACCTTTTTAGTACCTGACCATACATTTTTTTCAACTTTTTTTTAGCATACTTGGAAAAAGTTAATGTGAAATGTTTTTTTAAATGGATATTTAATTTGCCATATGATATGACATAAGATATATGATGTTTAAAAAATACACTACTTTTATGCTACTACTTGGTACCTAACGTCAAATACTTACGTAGTACCTCTATTGACAGCGAAAAAACGCGTGAAGAATGTGGTCTGACATTCTGACATCAGTATGTCTGGGCCATTTTTTTTTCATGGTCAAGACAAAACAGCTAATTTATCTTTTTGTAAGTATTTGCTACCTTTTTAGTACACATATAATTCATTTTTTTTGTCGTTCTATAAAAATGTAAAGCATTAAAAAAAAAACATGATAGATATGTAATTAGCTACATAGACAGCATGAGATATTTGATGTTTAGAAAATACCAACATTTACTACTTTTTGCTCAGTCGATAAACGCGTAAAAATAACGGTAAGACATCCTGACATCGGTATGGCTACACATCTTTTTTTTTCATAGGTCGAAATAATGCAGCTACTTAATTTATCTTTTTGTAAATATTTACTATCTTCTCAGCACCTCAATATATTATATATATTTTTTTAGCATACTATAAAAAATGTTACGCTGCGAGCGTCTCGAACCATGAAGAAAAAATGGTCCAGACAACCTGATGACACTTTTTTCATGCGTTTTCTCACTGTTAATAGAGGTATTAAGTATTTGACGTTAGGGACCAAGTAGTAGCATAAAGGTAGTATATTTTGGTATTTTCTAAACATCAGATAGGTCATGCCATATGTGGCAAAATAAATATCCATTTAAAAAAAAAAAATATTTCACATCTAACTTTTTCCAAGTATGCTAAAAAAAGTTGAAAAAAATGTATAGTGAGGCACTAAAATGGTAGTAAATATTTACAAAAAGACAAATTAGCTGTTGTCTCGAGCCATAAAAAAAATGGTCCAGACAACCTGATGACACTTTCTTCATACGTTTTCTCGCTGTTAATTGAGGTACTAAGTATTTAATGTTAGGTACCAAGCAGTAGCATAAAGGTAGAATATTTAGGTATTTTCTAAACATCAGATATCTCATGGCATATGTGGCAAAATAAATTAATATCCATTTTGAAAAAAATATTTCACATCTAACTTTTTTCAAGTATGCTAAAAAATGCTGAAAAAAATATTTGTTGAGGTACTAAAAAGGTAGTAAATACTTTTCAAAAGATAAATTAGCTGTGTTGTCTCGAACCATGAAAAAAAAAATTGGTCCAGACAACCTGATGACACTTTCTTCATACGTTTTCTCGCTGTTAATTGAGTTACTAAGTATTTACCAAGCAGTAGCATAAAGGTAGTGTATTTAGGTATTTTTCAAACATCAGATATCTCATGTCATAACGTGGCAAATTAAATATCCAATTTGAAAAAAAAAAATACACGTAACATCTTTCAGGTATGCCAAAAAAAGCTGAAAAAAATATTTGTTGAGGTACTAAAAAGGTAGTAAATACTTTTCAAAAGGTAAATTAGCTGTGTTGTCTCGAACCATGAAAATAAAAAAATGGTCCAGACAACCTGATGACACTTTCTTCATGCGTTTTCTCGCTGTTAATAGAGGTACTAAGTATTTGACGTTAGGGACCAAGTAGTAGCATAAAAGTAGTATATTTTGGTAGTTTCTAAACATCAGATATCTCATAGCATATGTGGCAAAATAAATATCCATTTTGAAAAAAATATTTCACATCTAACTTTTTTCAAGTATGCTAAAAAAATTTGAAAAAAATATATGGTGAGGTACTAAAAAGGTAGTAAATATTTACAAAAAGATAAATTAGCTGTGTTGTCTAGAACTATGAAAAAAAAAATGGTCCAGACATCCTGACGTCAGAATGTCTGGCCACTTTCTTCTGGCGTTTTCTCGCTGTCAATAGAGGTACCAAATATTTGAAGGTAGGTACCAAATAGTAGCAAAAAGGTAGTTAATTTTGGTATTCTCTAAACATCAAATATCGCTAGTGGTCCAGGGGTCCTGACGCTTACTAAATATCTTAGTTAGGAGATATGATAATTCTAAAATAACGCCGTAGCAAACGCACCGCCGACTTTGCAGTATGGCAGCGTGCGCAGTGCTCGAATCGTGTAAAAATGGCCCTCTGGGAAAAGTTTTGCAAGATGTCAGTATAATTGTTATGGGATGAATGCACTATGATTCATAGAGCTCATGTAGAGAGAGAACCCTTAGAGACATAAGCTGTAATAAAATCATGGGTGAAATCACTTTTAAATTTGCTGGTGATTTTCGCTAAACATTGCCAGTGATAGTTAGGGGAACTAGAGCTGACAAGTGAAGTCTTGCTTTAAAATCCCCCGCTATGGAAATTCATCCACCCTATTAAACTATCTACTATTATGAGTACACATTTGAGCGGAGGTAGTACCAATTGTCCTTCAAAGTTACTATTAATAGGAGACGGGAAAAGTACCTTATTGTGAAAACAAAATTTTAAAACAAGAAATTGATCGTAATTGGTGTAAATTGACCTAATCTCAAAGTCTACCCAGATGTAGTCTGAATATAAAATTAAGACAACCTGGATGTGTCAAAGGGCAATATTGGCGGCTAGAAATAGTAGCGTTGACAAAATCAATAATAAATAATTCCGGGTAAACCTCCAAGAGATAGCATCAACTACATTTCCATTGATAATATTATATTACCCAGTACTTTCACCCAACTTTCTATAGTTGCGCTCTTACTTATATTGGCGTGATGCACCTAAAACAGCCTTCTAATGTACTTAGACTTTACAAATATCTCCAACTTCTACGCAAACGAAGTCGTGGGTAAAAGCTATTGATTGTAGTAAAACAAAATCAATCAAAAAACCTAACAGAAACATTTCGACTTCTACGCCTACAAATTCGAGGGCAAAATCTATAATAAAGAAAACATAAGTGTAAAGTTTGAAAATTACAATTTCTTTATGATCTTTTTTCACTTCAGCCGAGTATTTCTTCTGTTTAGTAACTGTGACTTTGGAAATCTATTATAAATATTACAAGTTGTCTTCTAAATTAGATTCAGTTTTACTTACCTTGACTATATTTACAGGAGATCTCCTGTCCGAAGACGAAGTACTGGAGTGGCTCCGAAAGCACCGATTCCGACAGCCAGAGTTGAACATATTCATGTACGCATTGATAGCGCTATCAATAGCGTTTGTGATGTACACGGCCTTCCTCATGCAGTGCTTCAAGCCTTCTCCTCCGGCGCCCGCGCTGCATCCAAAGCAAGCGTGAGCTTCGCAAGACTCGAGTCTTCTTTTATATAGATTGTGACTTATCGGCCAAGCGCCTCAGATTACACCCGACTTCGACAAATGATCAGTTAGTCCTTGACGATCCACCGATGCAAACTTTCAGACATGGACTAAGGATCAACTTTACGTTTATGTTCTTGGGATCAAACTTTTATAGAGATTTTTAGTGAACGACGAAAACACTGGATTGAACTTTGAAACAGACATGTTTTAAAACTGATCGGTTTGATGGTGACCTCTATTTCTTGATCAACGGCATTTTGAAATACGATCGTTTCGTTAAGACTGTATTCTCGGTAGAAATCTGTATGGAAATAAAGTGTGACATGTACCGTTATCCGTTATCCAATCCGCGTTCAATACAATGATTTTTTACCGATAATGTCTTCTTGTTACTTAATGTCTATAGCCTTTTAGGTTTCGATGAGCCTTTGTTAAGTTTGTGTTTGAGTTTTCTGAGCTCTCGAACAATGTTACTTATCAATAGAAATCATTCTTTACTTTTATTAAAATTGGGATATGTCTTTAAATATCGTTGTTTTAAAAATATTCCGGTAGTACAATCTTGCCGCGTGTTTATAATAGCTGTCTCGTAAATTGTATGTTACAATGAGTTTTATAGTTGTTTTGTCGGTGATTTTGTTTTAGAGCTCATTTTTTTCGAGTGACTGTCCAATGGGCGGGAGCTGGACTGACGCCCGCATGGTACTACGATACTTCATTTTATTTCTTTCTTTCATAATTGAATTTTATATTTACTTAATTGTTGTGCGAAAATAGTTTGATCGATATTAGATACTTGTATTATTATTATTATAAATACGTTGATGATTGTGTAGTTAACTTCCACACTGATTTGTAAATTAATATTTACCTACTATGTTATATCTACTGTCTTGACATACATTGCTCATTATCAAAGACACTCCTGCTTTTCATTACCTAGCTATGTATCATCTCCTGTGTCCATTGTATTATCATCAAACTCTTTAATTTCTAGTACTGCATCATCATCAATGTGTTATTTCTAAGTAACGTAGTAACATGCCCGATATACTCTGTATCATTCCCGCTCGTAATGTATATTATTGTGTATAATTATAATGATACCTTCATCATGAAACGTAAGGGAGGCATGTTGGCTATGAACGCACAAATGTGACGAAAGTTTGACGTAATAAACAATGAATAGGGTATCAGAAAGCTATGGAGGCAAAAATAAACTTGAAGATGTAAGTACCTATGCAAGCTATGAAGAAATCAATCATGATAATCATTGTAGACAGAAAATATCTGAAGAAATGCTTTATTCCAGAGTTTTGTTCCACGGAGTGGGAGAAAGGTTTTCAATGAGGTTGCAATATTTACAGTTTCCATTTTGATTTCTGCGGGATGGGTTCTTCTCTGCGCCGTTGATATGTTCAATGCGCGTCATATCATTTTTGTGCGTTTATAGCCGAGTAATAAAAATATGCTCAAATGAGTCGTGCGCGAAGACATGCGCATTCGTTAATGTTAACGTTGTATATAAAATGTAAATAAATATAAAATAAATAAAAATAGTAAAACTTTTTTGTTTTAATTCATTCATTCTGTAGTGTGTGTGTAAGTCTGGGTTTGTCATGGCCGTTTCCTTTATCAAAATGAATCGTATTCGGGATGATACAATAAACGACCACCTTCGTCTCGACAAATAATTAGATGAAAATACAAAATACAACATATAAAAAACTTTTATTTATGTACCCGCTTATTTATAACAATCTTATTACTAATTCATATAATTATAATAGGTATATCGATCAGTCTATTATAAAGGCATTACTATTTCTACTAAATTAACTGATGCACTTCGTAAATATATTGGAAACATTTCACAAAAACATAATATTTAACAAAAACGTACATTATTGGAGTGGGCAAGATATGTTTCTGCGTAGGATTTTGAAAAGTTTATATTTCAAAAGAGCAAGACAATTTTTTTTTTTTATACTGATTTAAACCGAAACCGCAAACACCAAATAGGTACTGAATTTTATTAATTTGATGGGATGCCCCTCTATAATAAAGAAATTCTGCCAGGAATCATCGCAGAAAGCTGTTGGGTGAAGCGTCCTGGATAACTTACAACAACGATTGATATGAGGAATTTCTGGTGCAGTCGTAAACAACGACTAAATTAAATTTAAATTTAAACAGTTTGTTTTTTTATTCTTTATTAATAAGCTCGCATTTGACCACTATCTCACCTGATGGTAAGCCATTTTTACTTAGAAATAACCTGTACACTCTTGACTTAAAGACCCCTAGGTTGTAGCTAGGTATTAGGAAACACAGACCCAGACCCCAGCAGGGCACTTCTCATAACCGGCATATGCTTGGCAAGTTCTGAACTAGTACATGTAATATAAAAGGTCTGAAAACTCTAATTCATATCGTGTTTTGCTATGACGGGACTAAGTCTTAAGACGAAGAAAGTTGTAGTTTAGATCATACATAAGGAAGTTAGTGTCGTAAACGACTTCATTTACACTATATACTAATATAATAAACGGATAAGAGTTTTTGGTTTATTTAAAACCACCGATACATTAAGTCATACTACATACACTCTCCTTACATACACCCTTACACACCCCTCCACTCCACACCCTCACTACATACACACTACACACCATGCACTACTTTAAGTTAGGATAAGTAAATATTGTAATGTTTAAGATATGGAACTACTCCTGTTCTTATGTTTCTGGAGGTGGGCGTTGATAGCTGCGCCTCAGTTTCAAACTATTGCAGCTATCATCGTACATAAATAAATTGTTTCTAATTTTACATTTATTTCTAGTTTCAAATAAAGATTTATTACTATTATTACTATTAGGGGACAAAATGTCTCACCACATAATGCGCAATCCTCAATCTACGTGACGCAGCAATGTTGCCCAGTGTCCCGCAACTTGCCCCCCAACATTTTACACACATTCACGTGACGCGGGACATGTTGGATAATTCGGCAGCGTTGCGTGTCATGTTAGGGGACATTATGTTCCCTAGTGTATTTGAGGCTTAAACGTGCTAATTTCTAGAACTACCTGTAGGATTGAAAAAAATGTTTCTGTAAGGGATAGCAAGATTCATGACGAATAACATTATGCCACGAACCATGGTATCGTGGAAGTAACCAAAGACGTGGTGGAAACCCCGCGGGGGGAAATTACTAAAAGATATTTTTTGTGCCCAAGACCTGAGCACTGCCAGACTCCATCTCCATTCGCATTAAGATTGGACATTACCTTTTTTTTATTGTATTTAACCGATTTTGATTTTTATTGCGTCGGTGGCATGATAAATGGTGGCTGCAGTAAATAGTTAGTATTATAACAACTTTTTTTTATTTTAAAACCATCCTTATCCCTAGGGAATAGAAGTCAAATTCGGTTGAACGGACATTAAAAAAAGTTTGTTGAAATGTCTAATCATAATGCGAATGGAGTATAGACCTTAATTATTGAACAACAATATGAAGATTATGCCTACGTGATGACTAGCCTGGCTTCTTCATGGTACTTCAAGTATTTGACCTTCTCAGTTTCGAAGAGAGTCTTCAGGCGTTCCGTGAACTCTGCGTGTACTGCGTCTATCTCTTCGTTCGTTGGCTCCAAGTTTCTTTTCACTTCCAGTGGGGCACCGACTGGAATCAGAAAATAAAAACTTGTTTAGACTTTCAAGGTCAGCTTTTTATTCAATTAGGTTTTGCAGTGGCTTCGCCCGCCTGATAGAAGAAAATTATCCCAAGGGAACATACTCCTGGGATAAAAAATATCCTATGTGCTATTTCAGAACACGGTCTATCCGTGTGCCATCCAAATCCCTTCAGTAGCTTCAGCGTCAAGGAGTAATAAACATTCAAACTCATAAAATTTCGCCTTCATAATATTAGTGTAATCGTGGCAATTGACAGATGTAGCCACAGCTTTGTGTCTACTCTATTCGTCTGGGCTTGAGACAAAATGCAAACAAAGAAAACAATGTAGGTACCCTCGACCAAGTTTCTTTGACGTGTTTGAATACATTGACAACAGTCTCCTTTTCTGTTGAATTCATTGGCGTTTTCTTTGCACGCTTTTTCTTCGGCGAATAACAAGAATTCAACGAAAATATCTCGTATCAGCAAGTTGATCGAAAGTGAAAAAGATGGCGGATTATAACCCGCCCGATGACAAAACGTCACCTTTTTTATGTGAAATGTTTGCAGTATCTGTGGTTTATAATTTAGTAGTATTATAAATGGTTTGTTTACCTTTTAACTCACGGCTCCCTGAATAGGGTATAGAAGCATTGTGTCCAAGACAAACGCGTCTTGGACACAATGTCTGCTTGACTAGACTACCCAAGCAATGGCTAAGTAGGCAAACTTGGTTTAGGTAGTCTATACAAATAATAGATTTTCATTATAATTTTCCGATTAAAACTTACCAACAGCAGTCACAGGCGCCCTTATAGGCAGCACCCCATAAGAGTACTGGAATATGCCTCGTCCCATAGGAAACATGGGCGAGATACCGGTGTACTGGCGCACCTTCTCCTGGACCCGGCGCAGTAGGCTGTTCTCAGGGTTGTTCGGTGGACGGAACAGGTCTGTCTCGCCGAATGAGAAAACTGGCACTAGGGAGGCCCTGAAAATTTAAATTGGAATTTAAAATTAAATGCAATACAGTGTCACGACTTAAGAGTTTTTTCTAGGGTTCTGTATCTCAAAAGGAAAAAAACGGAACCCTTATAGGATCACTTTGTTGTCCGTCTGTCTGTCTGTCTGTTTGTCAAGACCTTTTATCTCGGGAACGCGTGGAGATATCGAGTTGAAATTAAAATCATATACTCAGGTCTGCGGACTCTGGAAGCTGTAAAAAAATCAAACTTGTAAGTTAACGAGAAAAAAAGATAATTTGTTTTATGTTGCAAAAAACGTACATTTCGACACTTTCGAGGAAATCAAAATTCACATTACGTCACAATTTTTTTCTGCTATTTGGAAAAATCTAGCGAGACTCCATTCCGGAATTGACTTATTTACATAGGTAAGTTTGTACGGAACCCTAAGGGCGTGAGTCCAACTCGCACTTGCCCAGTTTTTTTGAGGTGGAAACAAATCAGACTATATACGTACCTATATACAGTCCTAATATCATGCCTTTTACCAATGAATAGGAGAGCAGAAACAACAGATGATCGGCGTCAACATTTCTGTCCATTATGTGGTCAAATAAATAAAGAAAGAAAACATGTTTGTTTGGCACATAATAAACAAAAAAGTATTGAAAACTACAGAGCAGCATTTTTAGAGTAGTGCCCCAGTGGTAACGGCCCCAACTTGCGAGTTGCATGGCGTGGGTTCAAACCCAGGTGGGTGCTTCACAACTTTGTGTACTTAATTTATTTCATCACCACTGCTCTATAAACGGTGAAGGAAAACATCGTAAGCCAACTGGCATGCCCTAGAACCAAATATTCGAAGACATGTGACCTCTGCCAATCCGCACTGAGCCTGTATAGTAGATGGATTACAGCCGATTCCCTCTCCTAGAGGAGGCCGGAGTCCCAGCCGTGGGAATATTACAAGGCTTCTGGTGGTAAGCGATGATGTGGTCGACGATGGAGCACGCTTGCCTAGAAGTAGCCTATTCACTCTTGACTTAAAGACCCCTAAGTTGTAGCTATCTGGAAACACAGACTCCGGCAAGGAATTCCACTCCTTGGCTGTACGCATAATAAATGTGTTCTTAAAACGTTTTGTGCGTATGGGTGGGATGTCTACCATGTACCGGTGGCGCAACGCCGTACGTCTAGTGGTCCGATGATGGAACGGACTTGGCGGAATTAGTTTGTAAGTTTCTACTGTACAACGCCTTGGACATCCTCCGTAACGTTGTAAAAGTGCTTGTAAATAAATAAATAAATGACAGCGCAATCAATACTTACCTAGGTCATTGGGTCTATTACTCAAAATTCAATAGGCATTAAGTAGAAAATAAGTCAAAAGATTTATCACTGGATACTAGTGAATACGCTAATAGCCGAATATTAATTATGACAATTATATAGATAAACGTTCCTTAATTACCTTATTTGTCTCGTTAATGAGCTTACCATCCACGTGTCTATCATAGGTTCATAATCAGCATTATAATGATCTCACTGCTAGGACTCAGGCCTCCTCTCTAAGAGAAAGAATGGGCCGTAATCCACCACGCAGGCCGAGTTCGGGTTGGCGAATGTCACGTCTTCGAATTTTTTGGTTCTAGGACATGCCGGTTTCCTCACGATGTTTTCCTTCACCGTTTTGAGAGCAGTGGTGATGAGTAATGCGCCTGGCTGGGTTTGAACCCGCGACCGCGACTCGTAAGTCGGGGCCATTACCACTCGGCCACCACTGCCCCCGTAGCCAAGTTACGATCGTTTCGTTTGCGTCGAACGCCTCGAGTAGGCCACGCCTCCGATTCCTTTGTGCTGACGTCATCTCAACGCTCAGTCACGTGGTCAGAACAAAGGAATCGGAGGCGTGGCCTACTCGAGGCGTTCCACGCAAACGAAACGATCGCAACTTGACTAGGGGGGCTGTTCTGTCTCTCATAGGTATGTATCTATCTATCATAGGTTCAAAGAAATAAAAAATATGCATGCTAGACGAATAGAACTAATCTTACCCAGACTTCATAGCAACGCGAATAAATCCTTTTCTCCTGCTCAAAATCACTTTATACTCCTTCGGATGAGCATCCAATGCTTCTGCAGCCCCGCCAATAATCATACACGCACAGTTCCCTTCATATTTCTTCTTATCCAGCAAATAAAGTAAACTCTGTTCTGAAGAAGAACAGAATCCTAGTGCTAGAGCCAAATCCCTGAAGAATGGAACTAAGAAATGTCCTCCAAGAGTTATTAGGTGGCAAGTCATGCCAGGAAATAGTTTGTGAAAGCCTGTAGCGTTAGTACAGAAGCTTCCAAAAGCTCCCAAGGATATGACGCCGTGTGGAAAGCAAGCGAACATGTAGTTCTTCGAAGGGTCCAAGTCCACTGTCTTTACGAGTTTGATTGGGAAGTAGTCGCAGAGGTAACGCCACCATATCCAGTTTCGAACCCATTCGGACCTGGAATCAGATAAATTGTTTTGTAAGGCATCGAATGTTTTACTTTTTTTTTTTTTATAGCTAGTGGAAGTATGGCCAGTATGGCATAAAATATATCAGTTTTGTAATATCAGAAATACATTTTTAGGGTTTTTTTTAGGGTTTCGTTTCTCAAAAGGAAAAAACGGAACCCTTATAAGGTCGGTCATACTCCTTAGTAATAACAATCTGAATTTTTTTTTATATATAAAATAGTGCTTGACTGCGATCCCAACTGATGTAGAGGCGCACTAGTTTATTAAGAGCCTATTCATTTTAGCCTTGAAGACACCTAAATTGTATTTATTTATTTATTTTATAATTTATGTACACACATATATATTGAAAAAGATATAACATTATAAAAATTTGTACAAAAGTAGATACTGCTTATTTCAAAAAGAAATTTCTTCCAGCAGACCTGCGAAAGGAAAGGTCAGAAGAAATGTAGACAATAGTGTGTAGAAATAAGAAGAGTTTGTGAAATCTTAAATTAAATTAAACTATATAATAGGGTATATTATATAGTTAAATTTAATATACAAAAAAAAAATACATCAAATATAATTATACATAATTATGACTGGCCTGTTGGTCTAGTGGTTAGTGGCCCTGACTGCTATGCCGGAGGTCGTGGGTTCGATTCCCACCCAGGACAAATGTTTGTGTGATGAGCACGATCATTTGTTCTGTGTCTGGGTGTAATTTATCTATAATATGTATGTATTTAGAAATATATAAGTATGTTTATCAGTTGTCTAGTACTCATAACACAAGCTCTGCTTAGCTTGAGACTAGACGGCGTTGTGTGATCGTTGTGGAATATTATTATTATTATTATATAGATAAAAAAAAATCAGCTGTTCAGTACATTTATGTTTGCCTAATGTACTGAACAGCTGATATTTTTTTCGCGATTTCGGCTTTGCTCCCATAATAAAAATTGTTTGTTATCATGAGCACAATCACGTGTTTAAGTATCGTACACTAATTACCAGTCACCCTATATAATTATCACACTAAAGAGGAAAGATAGTGCTCTTTTGTAAAGTATGTTGGTCTAGTAAAGTACTTACGTTCGTCCACCACGACTGGCAATCTCAATATCATTGAGGAACCAGACTCCATACAATATCGCCAGCCACCAGAACCTGGAGTACACCAGCTGTATGAACAGGTATATGCAGATAACTTCCCCGAAGAGTATGAGGTAGATCCAGACGAAGGCAGCCAGGGTCTGCAGGCGACGCGACATGGGAATGTCCATGGGAGCCCATTGTATACCCAGTAAAGCGGATATCTGTCTGGAATACAAAAAAAAATCTCATTTCAGGTAAGATAGTAGGTATAATAAATTTTGTGAGTGCCTGGGGGTTTTTATGACGGACTACTTTGAATGAAAATTAAAAAGCAAATATTTTTAAATTATATTGCATATTAGTTTTTTTTAAATTTCATCCTCAGTAACCGTAATCCGAGGTTATGGTGATTTTAACGCCCCAAGCCTAATTATAAAAACCTGATGGGTAGCCATCAGGTCTTTAAAATTAGTCTTTTTTGCTCTTAGCGAAAATATTGCCATTACCCATAAAATTAGGAATACCCATAAAACTAAAAGCAACCAAAATCCATACTACTATTATAAATGTGAAACTAGCTCTCTCTGTGTGTTATGCTTTTCCGGTTAAACTACTGAATCGATTTTGATGGAGTAGCTTGAAACCCAAAGATAGACTAGACATAGGCTACTTTTTATCTGGCTTTGACTTGAAATTCACGTCCGCAAAAACTAGTGTTATAAAATATGTGTAACACAAACACTAGCTTTTTTCCGCACTCTTGTAGTTTAGTTATAACATTATAAAAATCCAAGATACCAAACAAATTACGCTTAAATCACGAAATAGCATATCTATTTATAAATTTAAGTCGTATCAGCGCAGCGCTACCAGGGTCCATAATAAGGAAAATAAGCACTCTGATCTCAGAAGTTTTAAAGTATCTGTGCCTAATAATTAATTATGAATTTATAAAGATTGTCTTTTTTTAGTTAAAAAAAAAAGAATATTTACGTATCTACATAATCACCGTTTTAAGAGTTTTAATTGGATATTGTCACACAAGCTTCACGTTGCTCCGAAGTTAAATTAAATAGCGAGTTTCTAAATAGGAAATATTGAAATGGGTCAATATACATGCAGGGGCCACATTCCCACCGTTTCCTCTACTCTGACCAAATAAATGAATTGTGCAGATAATTTTTTTTTTTCTGATAGGTTCGTGCTTGACCACTATTTCACCTGATGGAAAGCGATGATGCGGTCGACGATGGAGCGCGCTTACCTAGAAGTAACCTATTCACTCTTGACTTAAAGATTCCCGGGTTGTAGCCATCAGCAAACACAGATTCCGGCAAGAAATTCCATTCCTTAGCTGTACGCACCATGAACGTGTTCCCAAAACTTTTCGTGCGTATAGGTGGGATGTCCACCATGTATCGGTGGCGCATTGCCGTACGCCTGGTGGTCCGATGATGGAACGGGCTAGGCGGAATTAGGTTATGCAATTCATCAGGCCAGGCATCAGGCGCTTAGGTTGTTTTGGTTTATTTTATTCTATTTATTTTAATGAACAATTTTACTAACATAGTTTTAAGTTCTACTAACATAATATGGATGTAACTGATATAAATAATAATAATAATAATAATAACATGCCACCGACCCGGGGAATCAATCCGACACATTATTTCTGGGTGTTCTCATCTAGCTAACGGAGACTATTTGCATAGACACAACCTCGTAGCCAGGATTATCCACCAGCAACTTGCTCTTAAATACAATCTTGTGGAATCAGAGGTACCGTACTATAGGTATGTGCCCGACCCAGTTCTCGATAATGGCAATATCACGTTATATTGGGATCGATCTATCATCACTGACAGGACTATTGTTGCCAATAAACCTGATATAGTGGTGATAGATCGACTAGAGCGTCGCACAATGATTGTTGATATAGCGGTCCCTCATGACGAAAACCTCGTGAAAGCTGAGAAAGATAAGCAAACTAAATATCTTGACTTGGCTCGCGAGGTTGTCGACATGTGGGAAGTGGATAGAGCAATCATTGTGCCGATAGTCGTAACGGCCAATGGCTTAATAGCCAAGAGCCTCGAACAACATCTGAGGAGGCTCTCGTTAGGCAGCTGGATCAAGGGCCTGATCCAGAAAGCAGTACTCCTAGACACGGCGCGTATCGTTAGGAGATTCCTCTCTCAGGAGCCCTGACCGCCGGCAGCTTGGACTCTGTTCCCGATGCCGGTGGGCTACTATTTTTACCCGACTGCGCGACGCAAAGGAGGGTAATGTGTTTATCAGTCTATGTATGTATGTATGTATGTATGTTTGTTTCTATGTGGCGTTCTAGAGACCAAATGCGTAGGCCGATTTTGATAATTCTTACGTCAATCGATTCGTCTTAACCTTGCGAGTGTCACTAAAGACATGACAGTAATCAAAATTCACCACAGCTACAACCAGACGCCATATTGTCAAAATGAAAAAAAAAAAAGTCGATGAACTATGTCAAGTGGGGTGTCGTTGAATAGGCATTTTAAAATCATCTTTAGGTTCCTTTTATCATTTTTCATTTTAAATAATAGTTTAGGATATATAACGATTTAAAGTTGTTAAACAAAACAATAATTCTCGCCAATTTTCTTACTTATTGATTTAAGTTTTCATTTCACGTATAAACGATACACAAATAAAAAAAACAGTGAAAATGCATGAAGAACAAATATTTTTGGTAAAAAAAAGTTTACCACCAAACTCGATAGATGGCGTTGTTCATTTGATGCACGTTTGTAAATCAAATCATTCGAGTTTTCCCATCTACTAGACAGGTCGATGAACATAAGCATAAGATGACAACTATATTGGCAAAAACTACTAGGTTGTATAAATTACATGCAGTTAATATATCAGTAGAATCGAAAACATATGAGGTCCAGCGAGGCTATTGTAACTAAAAAAGTTGCAACCAATAATTCAAACTGTTGTATCACCATCAGTAAGAATTTTGGAGTTGAATTAATAAAACATATAAGTTGCACATGTATCAATTAATATTCTTAATTAGTCAAAAAGAGATAAAAAGACTGCTTGAAGTGTAAATTGTAATTTTTTCTCAACAATAACGTAAATAGTTGCAGTAACCCCTTGCCGGGGTAAATGCAACTAGCGTTGGTTGGGTATCACTATCATAAGAATTCGAAACCTAAAACGGTCGTGTCTTATAAAAAAAAACATTTTTCTCCCGATAATGTACCCTATACAGCAGTATGATGGATTGATTTACAGTAAAAAGATCTAAAAAAATTAAAGGGGCTATTGCAACTTCTTTTCATAGTAATAGTGATGGGACAATATGGCGAATTTATCGACAATTAATTTTTATTATCTCTTTATCCGAGGCCGAGCCTGGTAAGTACAAGTTTATGCTATATATATAATTATATTATATTGTAAATTCGCGCAATATCAGCTATTTCTGTTCACAGACATTATTTTTGTGTCTGGAAATAAATAAGCCGTGCGATCCTTTCACTATAACTAAATGCAACAACTTTTGCTCTATGACTTTAGTAGAAAACTATAAAATAAAATAACTAGAATTTATAGATTCGTTTTTATTATGGCACGAAAAGAAATACAAAAAAAATGTTACTTGACTAAGTCAACATAGTAAACAAAAAAAAAGAACAACTTCAAAATATCGCTAATTAGTTATCAAAAATCTTAATCATCTTAGAATTAGAATTCAATCTTAGAGAAAAAATATTTATAAACTAACACTACTGGCAGGAATTGCAGACTAGGAAAACAGGAAACTATATTCTAAAGCCTCATTACGAAATTGTCTACATGTCTAAAAGGTCTTAATTACTAGGTTGACCCTGTTATCTTTGGATGTAAATATTAGGCGGACAAATAAAAATATATCTTCAGTCTTTTACTGAACATTAAACTCACTAAAATCGTAATTAAATATTAACTGCCCACGTCTAGCAATTTTTGGCTCAGGCAGTACTACAATTATATCATCTAACTGTTTAATGACACATACGTCATCTACGGTCGGATAGCTGAATACAGTGCCTTTAGAATTTTTAATTTTTCTAACGAATTTCATTGTAGGGTATTTTGCATCATCCAGAGTCATTACTTTACCAACAAAATGTTTTATGCTCTTTTTCGTGCAGAATCGGACTATAGCCCAGTCATTTTCTTTTAAATTCATTTCTTTGTCAGTATAATATTGGATGTCATGCAAACCAAATGGTACCGGTGTGAAATTATCGTTTTGCATTTGCTCATGTAAGATCTCAACAATATCTTCTGTTTCTTCACCTAAACATTCAGCTAGATAATTATCAAGTGTTTCATAATCAGAATTATCTGTGACATCAAAACTACAATTAGTAGATAATGAGTCTGAGCTAGATTCACTATTATATCGTTTCCGTCTTCTCTTTACGGTGTTTCTTTGGCTGACCTTCTTTCTTGTAGAGTCTCGTCTTTTTGTTGGTCTTTTAATGATATTTGTTTTAGACGCTTTCTTTTTTGTCTTTGTTTCTTTCTCGTCATCTTCGTTTTCTTTATCAGATTTATGATCTTCATGTAATGTAGATGTTTTATTTTTCTTTTTTTTCTTGGCTTCCTTTTCGTTTTTTTCTTGCATGTCATTTTTCATTCGCTGTATTGTAGCTGGATATGTTAAAACTTCTGCACCTTGAGTGTTAATACGTTTTTTGGTCTTCTTGGGTACATCATTTCGAGCAATTGACTGCAAAATTAACTGTTCAAAGGATATGTGTGGTGTATCTTGGTGGGAATGGAACATTTCATGGGTACTAGAAGTTGAAGGTACAATTACTTCATTAGATAGTACTTTCACAGATGGTGCCGAGCTAGTTGCAAGCTTATTTGGTAATGGAAGTTTGTAAGCGCCAGTACCGTATCCTGATCTATAAATAGTTACATTATTGTTTTTTACACCAGCCGTTGTTTCATTCAATATTATTTGAATTTCCTTATCAGCAGATTTAACACTCACCATATCTTTTATGTGAAAATCTGTTTTTGGATCTACTTTGAAGCATGAATTAACTATATTAATCACCATACTCAAAAGACTAGGCACTTTTTGGTCAGGTGTTTGAAGACTACACTTATTAGTTTCTTCATCGAAGGATTTTCCTATAAAACAATCTTCAGACGTATTCTCGCTGCTTTGTTGTTTTATGTGTTGCTGCCATTTCAGCCATGACAATGAATCAAATTTTGTCTCTTCGATTGCATGGCGATTAACGGGAAATATTCCAGTTTTTCTAAATCCGTTTTGTAGTATAACGGGATTGAGTGAATTCCAAATTTCTGTGATAATACGAGCAAACTCTGCCTTCGGTAATTTCATACCTACGTGTAACCGCTGCCATTTGATAAGGGCTTCTTCCCATTTATCTTTCATTGGCTTCATCGTGCTGCAGTCTAAAGGCTGTAGCACATGTGACGAATGCGGTGGTAATTTTATAATGGTAATACCGTTAGATGCTGCTAGTTCCACCACATTTAAATCCACATGGGTAGAATGCCCATCGTATATTAGCAATACGGGTCTTTTGACACCAATCGCTGGAATAAATACGTCTTTTAAATATTTTTCAAAAATTGTAGTCTCCATCCATCCTTTTTGGCTAACTGCATACGCAGTTTTGATATTATCATTTTGATACATCCACTCATTCCAGAGATATTTCCCCTGAAATATAATTAATGGTGGTACCTTTACACCACTGGCACTGGTAGCAAGCAAAACCGTTGTATTTTCGCGTCCAGGGCCGCTTGTTGTTCTAGTAGACTGGTATCCGGTTAACCCAACAATTTTGCTTTTAGACGGGTCAGAACAAAAGCTTGTTTCATCTAAATTGAAAATTTGACCTGGCTGATCCGTAAGATCCAACTCTTGCATGACCTTTTCAAGTATATCAAAATATTCAAACACAATAAATGGGTTGCAGGCCTTTTTGCGGGCCATTTCGACGGACTGAGGTTTTTTGTACGACAGTTTATGTCTTTTACGGAAAGCTAAAAACCACTCTTTTCCTGGAACATCGTTAGTGAAGGGAGTTATAATTCCATTACGTCGAATATATTCTGTAATCATCTGTAGTATTTCTTTTTTTGTTAATGGAAATCCACATCTCTCAAGGATGTGAATAGAGGATGCAATTTTTGTTTCAATTTCTAAAGAAAATACACACGGTCTTCCAGCTCTATTCAGTTTAGAGCCTCGGGTACCGTATAAACGCGCAATAATAGTGGATCTTGGGATTCCGTATTTTTTAGCAGCGTCATAGCTATTAATTTTTTTACTGCGCACTTCTTCAACAGCTGTAAGAAGTTGCTCCTGAGTGTATTGCTTTTCCTTTTTCCTTTTATATTTCCGCACCATCTAAAAAAAATATTCAATTAATTGACTAACAAAATAATAAAAGTTTATATTAAAAATATAATGTCCAAGTCAAAGATTTATATATTTTCTTTTCTGCTCTCGGGAGTCTAAACCGCCATCAGATACTCCGTAGTTAATATCGACTGCGCCAAAAATGTATTTTAAAATATTAAATACCATTACCAAACCTTACTTTATAGTAAGGTTGTGTTTCCTTATGATCGATGTTATCATCGACCATGAGGACAGCACTAGCTTTTTTCAATTTCATACAAATTAGATGGGGTAATTGCAACTACCCTAAAAGTCACAATAGCCACACAATGCGATTCCGAGGGGCAAATGTATCTGTAGCCAAATTACTTATTTGAAGCAGCATTTTTATGAATTATATTATTAAAAGGACTCACCTTTCATTTATTCTGCTCACCACATAAAACTCTTGTCGAAAAACTGGGAATTTACAATTTTTTCACTCGAAATTCTGACGCCGGTGGTTTTGTCAACACTGCCGTAAAAGTGGCGGTTATTAAATGACACTCTAGGCAAAACAGTTTACGCAGTAGTAACTCCATCTATATTTTGCTACGAAGACTAGTAGTTCACCTAACGATTCTAGATGTCACTATCTTAAAAAAACAGTTCTATGGAAAGTTATTTAGATGAGTTGCATTTTCCCGGTAGTTACAATAGCCTCGCTGGACCTTGGTCAAAAACCGAAAATGTAGGTATGTTTCTGATGATCCTAACAAAATTGGAGGAATAGTTAAATATTTAACAATCGGTTTAGGATCACGAGTTATGTTACGAAAAAATTTGAATGTTACCCATGGTCTTGTTAACGGAGCAATGGGTGTTATAAGGACAATTGAGTGGCCAGCTCTTCGGAGGGACCAATTGGAACCCGGAGAATTGCCACAAGCTGTTTATATAGAATTTGACGACAAAGCAATTAAAAAAAATGTTCCTGGAGTAGGAGTCAGAATCGAACCATCGACGACAGAATTCGATGCACTTCGCGGACAGGGTAAAATAGAGCGAAAAATGTTGCCATTGATATTGTGCTGGGGTGTAACTGTACACAAGCTCCAAGGAACTACTTTGGACTTTTGGATCGAGCTGTGGTTGACTTAAGTTCACGCATTTTTGCTAAAGGTCAAGCATATGTAGCTTTGAGCCGAGTTAGGTCTCTAGAGGGACTAATCATCAGTAGTTTAGACCACCGCAAGTTACTTAATAATCCCCACGATATTAACTCCCTCAATGAAATGACTAGATTGCGAAATTTACCATCTTATAACGAAGTCAATGAATCGTAACTAAAAAGTATAAAATAAAATAAAAATATTTAAAGAAAAACAAAAAACCCGACTGCGTCGAAACTAATTTTAAAAAATACGTGAAAAAATTAACTAAAATAAAAACTAAAAAGAAACAAACAAGCCCAGTAGTTTAGGATTCTGTTATGTAATACTAAATAACTACACAATTTAAATAGTTTTATAATCGATACACACATAAAACAAATCATACATTCTAATGCAGAACAGAACGACTCACAGTCGGGGCCCCTTGGGAAGATTTGATTGGTAAAATTTGAATGGGCCCCGACTGTGAGTCGTTCTGTTCTGCATTAGAATGTATGATTTGTTTTATGTGTGTATCGATTATAAAACTATTTAAATTGTGTAGTTATTTAGTATTACATAACAGAATCCTAAACTACTGGGCTTGTTTGTTTCTTTTTAGTTTTTATTTAAGTTAATTTTTTCACGTATTTTTTAAAATTAGTTTCGACGCAGTCGGGTTTTTTGTTTTTCTTTAAATATTTTTATTTTATTTATATTTTTAAATGTTTTTTTTAATGTGTTTTTTTTAAGGAAATATTTAAAAATATAATAAGTATGTAATATAATAAATAAATGGAATAATAATAATAATTCCGACGCACACTCCGTAATTCGCGTAAACTATACTTTGAAGAAAGCATAATAGGACATATAAACTCGTGCCCGTATCACTCTAATAGATAATATTTTCTCTAACTTCCCTTGTCGGATTTAATTACTCCTTCTTCAGTTATTATTGTGCTATGTGGCCCTGCTTTAAACAAGTCTGGGTGTTAAACCTAATGGTTTAACGCCCAGATCTGTTGACCTGACTTAGACCTATAAAGCTCCCTGCTAAGTCCGCATGTTGTAACGAACCACTACGGAACCCTACACTGCGCGTGGCCTGACACGCACTTGGCCGGTTTTTATTTTTTTTCGGCGAAGCTATAATTAAAGTAAACGAGTTAGCTTTAGGTGCGTAATAAAATGAGATTTTTCTCAAAATCGTTGAGAGATAGGCAAATATTAATAGACAGCTACCCGTACCGGTATTATTTCATTGTTTTTGAATCTTCCAAGCGTGACAATACCTACTAGGAAATCTGACTTCCTCTATGAAGCCTCGGCATCATCAGCATCATCATCTATAAATATATATAAAAACTGAGCAAGTGCGAGTCGGACTCGCGCACTGAGGGTTCCGTACAAACTTGAAAGGTAAATTAATGCGGTTTACGATTTATGAAGTATTAAAAAAACTACTTACTAGATCTCGTTCAAACCAATTTTCGGTGGAAGTTTATAAGGTAATGTACATCATATATTTTTTTTAGTTTTATCATTCTCTTATTTTAGAAGTTACGGGGGGGGGGGGGGACATTTTACCACTTTGGAAGTGTCTCTCGCGCAAACTATTCAGTATATAAAAAAAATATATTAGAAACCTCAATATCATTTTTGAAGACCTATCCATAGATACCCCACACGTATGGGTTTGATGAAAAAAAAATTTTGAGTTTCAGTTCTAAGTATGGGGAACCCCCAAAATTTATTGTTTTTTTTTTCTATTTTTTGTGAAAATCTTAATGCGGTCCACAGAATACATCTACTTACCAAGTTTCAACAGCTCTTATAGTTTCGGAAAAAAGTGGCTGTGACATACGGACGGACAGACTACATGACGAATCTATAAGGGTTCCGTTTTTTGCCATTTGGCTACGGAACCCTAAAAAGGAGAAACTGACTGACTGACATATCAACACACAGCCGTTACTACTGGGACTAGGAGCGTGAAATTTTACAGAACGTTTCCTTTATGACCTAGGCAAGCACTAAGAGAGGATTTTCTAAAATTCACCCCCTATGAAACGGGGTCCAAAGTATATATGAAGAAACCTACTTACGCGGGCGAAGCCGCTGGCAGAAGCTAGTCTACCTATACTCATTAGATGGACTAAAGTGACAGTTCAAATTTAAAGTGACAGTTCAAATCGACCTTATTTTTTTTGTTACAATCGTAAAAGCTTTTGTTATAATACGGTTGAACCTAATCGATTTACATTATTCATAGGAAATAGTTTTTCCTAATTAAAATTATTTATAAAATCTGAATCCTATGACTTTTTTTTTAAGGTGGGAAATCATCCAATGACTTCTCCCGCTCTGGGCGGAGCGGGATGGCGTGTCAGACTTTTACTGACTAAAACCACACCTGTGTCCTTCAGTTGCCTTTTGCGTTCTAGGACTACGGGTTTCCTTTTCAGAAATTCTCCGCGGTCCTAGCTAGCGGGCATCGGCCCTGCTGGGCCCCTACGGTTTGCTGACATCTCTTTGAGGAGCGCGTGGATCATTACGCGTTGTTGACGACTGGGCTCGGTCCGGTCAATTACCGGGCGGCCGGACGGCGAGCTGCCCATTGCTCGAAGTCCGCAAGCCCGCGTTTACCGTGGCTAGTAGTCGGGGTCGGAATCTTGGCGGCTGGGGCGAGAGGACGTTCGTTCCCTCACGCGTGCGGCCTCCTCCTTAGCTAGCAATACTGCTTCGCAAAAGAAGAAGTCGACCGCCTGCCGTTCCTCCACGCTCCGGACCATAGCCCGAGCCAGGGCCCGGTGCAGGAGGTCGCTGCCACCGATTGCCTCCACGAGGGCACGACGGTGCTCCGCCTAAGCGGGGCACACCTCCACCGGTGACATAGGCAATCCACACAATGGTGACACCCGGGCGTTTCTTCCGCCTGAATCCGATGCAGAAACCTCCCGAACTTGCCATGTTCGGTGAGGACCTGCGACATGCGGAATTTTAGGACGCCATGTTGCCGCTCCAGCCACTCCGTTATTCGCGTAACTACAGATGTATAATTATGTCGTGCACTTTTTGATTAGGCAAGAAAAAACCCTTACCTATTTGTAAATTAGTGCAAGTAGTTGTTAGCGCTGTTTTTTCCTGAAAAGCTATTTGCACACATACCTACCACACATACATAAACCAAAGCCTAAGGCATTAAGTCCGCCTTTGTACCTTTATGTTGCATGAAGTTTTAATAAATAAATAAATAAATAAATACATTTACCTACATCACGCTACTGAACAACGCATATTCAAACTTAATTAATAAACTTACTAAACTGAATCGTTCAGGATACAACACTATTTTTACATTACGATTAACAACGCGGCAACCCACCTATTGTCATTTTAATCCTTCTCAATAAAAATTTGATTCTGAAACATTTCTCCGACGTTCGTTTCGCCGTTGAACGGTTCGCCGACAGAACGATTCACTTTTGAGAAAGAACCTTTCATCGGCGAACGATTCGCCGATGCAACTGTTCGTCTGCCCCTGGGGTATAAAACATATTCGACACGTAGACCCGTTTCCGTATTGTTTACACCTGAATCAAGATTTGTACAACTTTATGTTTCGTCTTCACAACTGTGACTTTAACTTTATATATGTCGCCAATTAAACCTGGCCAGATCGTTAACATTTGATGATATGTCGATCCTCATTTGGCCATATCATTGATGTAGGATTACTATGATAAAATACCTATCTAAAGAAAGTAGACCAAACGAAGATTGCCTTATCATCAAACTTTAATATTTAAAACGATCTGGCCAGTTTCACTTGGCCATTTCATGAAGTGATCGATTTCTAAGATCTGGGCACGACATATACAATACTTGTGGAAAACTAGCCAAAACAGTGACCAAAACGTATTTGATTCAATTCAATACATGTATCATACATGTTATGGTTATACATACGTTTTGAAAGGTTAAAACATCATGGTAAGGCCCCTTGGGATCTAGGTTCCCAGTTTCAAAGTCACAGTACACAGATATTATTTATGTTGCTATTGTTGTCTCGTGACGATTGTTTTTTATTACATGACTACCACATGACTCGATTTTACGTTGTTGCTAACGAAATATGTGTAATTTGCCTTATCTAGATGGTATATATTCAATACTTAGTTAGCCTACATTATGAAGTTAGTGATAAAGGTTCTACTACTTCTAATCTCTTTAATAATTTCTCTATCGATTATTTTTATTACGAATTTGCAGACAATAAGTGATAACTTTTTATAGACTCAAAATCAAAGCCTTATAAATAGCTATAGGCCTCCCCCCCCCCTACCTCTACCTCTTGTAATCTAGTACCTATTTCATCATCGTCTTCCTGCCCTTGTCCCGTGTTATTTGGGGTCGGCGCAACACGTTTTTCCGAGATACCTATTTCTTTACGATATATTTAATCGCTACCGCTCCGCTTGTAATTTGTCCCAGGCTCGCTGTGACCTCCTCCGTCGTATATACATATAAGGGTCGTTTCGATACGACAAAGCACTATTTGCAAGTTGTTAGCACCAGCCAATTATGATAAGCGCAGTAGGTAAGCTGTCTTAGCTTACCTACTATAACGACTAATACCGAATTAGCAGTGTGCCCAGAAGCGGATCTATATATATGTATGTCGTGGCCAAATCTTAGAACTTGACCACTTCATAATATGGCCAAGTAAAACTGGCCAGATCGTTTTAAATGTTAAAGTTTGATGATATTATACTGCAAGCTTCGTTCGAAGACATATTATATTTAACCATGCAGCTCTTCCGCGTGCTAGGCGAACCAATCGCAGCTTTTCAGAGCCTAAAAGCAAAAACAAAACGCACCGTATCCGAGCGAGTATCTGTCAGTAACGTCAAATGTCATTCCATACGTTTGCGCGGCAACCAATACGTTTTACGTTGTGTTTTATTTGCTTTTTTACCAATTTAAGTAATTAAATAAGAGCATAGTGCTTGTATAATTTGTAATGAAGTATGCCAGAACGAAAAGATATGAAATACTATCTTCATATGATAAAAAGTTTGAAAAAAGGATGAAACGACGATAACATAGTACGTCACCTGTCCTATCTCTATTTAATTATTTGATTCCAGGTGAAGTAATAGATTTATCTATTAGATTATTCAGTGAAGTAAGAGTTTCACGTACTTAACCCAAATAATTGTATGCATTGACACGATCAAACTTCTCGGGGTGTTTACGAGATGAACACACGAGCTTGTTTCCTTGTTCCATAACTTTAAAGGCTTTGCCATGGTACATTAAACAGTGTAAGACTGTAAATCAAATGGGTTTCGAAATATGAATATACCTATTGACGCGGGTTGTGCACGTGATGCATTGACGCGTTCAGCTGACTCGGGATGTTTACGAGATAAACATACGTGGTTGTTTTTTTCCCCACACCTTTGGGGTAACCTGAAAAGCTTCGTCAGGAAAGTTATCTATAGTACATTATATCTACAGTGCAAGTGAAATGGATTTTGAATATTGTACCTATGGACGCGAGTGATGTACGAGATACATTGGCGCGATCCGCTGACTCGTGGTGTTTACGAGATGAACACACGATGATCTTTACCTTTTGGTACATGGACACGGGTGATGTACGAGATGCATTGACGTGATCCGCTTACTCGTGGTGTTTACGAGATGAATGCACAATTACCTTTTGATAAAATCAGAAAGGCTTTGCCTAGGTACACTTTGGTACCATAACAGGGTCAATATTTTTAGGTTTTTAGACCTTGTATTTAGGATGATCCTCAAGAAATGGACATTAAACTAGATATCTGTTGTATCATCATCGGCTCCAACAGGCACAACCCCAACTGTTACAGACTTGAGTATATAACATTTCCTGAACTAGCATCTGAGCTAGTCGTTGAACCAGTTACTATATTTCCTGAAGTATTCAGAGTATTACAGTATTTATATCTACAAAACCAAATGATTTAATGGCCTGACTTAATGAATGACTTAACCCACATCTAGAATACCATTTTTGGAAATACTCAAGGAATATGAACAAAAACTAGATAAAAATGTGTGTAATAACTGTTTATAATAATATAGAGATTATTGCCTCAGTCAGTAATTCATTGATAATACAAGAATATACTGATACAAAAAGATTAAATCAGAACAGAATCAGTTGGGATTGGGAATCACTAGACCCTATCTAAGCTTCTCAGCAATGATGGCATAAATAGGCTGAAACTAATTTTCCCAGTTGATTGATAATGGAAGAGTTTTAATAGATTTGCACTTCACATAAACAAAGATATTGTCAATGATGTTGATAGAGACGACTACCTGCATGGGAATACTTCAACAGAGAACATTTAAAGTCCTAAAGACATGCCACAGAAGCGGCAAGCTTATTATGAAGCCAGCCTAATCTTCAACTGTAACCCGTCAGGGAAACGGGAATGGTCCATCTTGGTACAACCAGCAAAGAATAATACCTAGGCCTGGACGAAAGTAACTGCAGTCCTCATATTAAACTATAACCAAGCAATTCTCGCAACACATCCAGTGTATGCTAGAACACAAAAAATTCCACCACTGGCTCATGGTTGAAACTAGAGGTTAGTCAGGCTTATAGATTAGCCCATTCCCTACCTCGTTGTGGTAATGCCCCAATTTTGAAGCACATCAGTGGATGTTCGGTAAGTGCATTTTTTCTTCCATAACTTATCAACCAAAATTCAACGGTTCAAAACAAAATGGTTTTACAAGTGATCAATCAGGATCTTCAAGATCAGGGGCCAAGATGAATGCATATTTATGTATAAAACCATTCATAATTTATTGCCATTGAGCACAAATTCCCCATGGAAACCGTGTGGGAATCAACTTATATCCAAGATATTTTTTGGTTTCCCAACAGGGATGGAGAAGGGAGGTTTATTGAAACCTTTAAACCCCTGAACAAATTGATTCACACATCCAAATTTATAAGATGTAAGATCACTGCGGTGGCTCTAGTGTACCCAGGAGATCTTATGGCAAAAATTGAATCCAGATCACAGGAGATACCTATTATTTCATTATGATCATTTAAAAAGAGTCTATTGCTGTCCCATATGGGATTTGTTTTGCACATTATGCATTTTTGATAGTGGTAGTTACATGTATATCTATGATCAAAAGTTCACAAATCAGTATGTACATCATCTTGATGACCTTTTGTGTATTGGTTCAGACTATATAGTCTACTACTATACACACTACACTATTCATACTAGCCTACTATTATATAATAAAAGGTTGAAAAATATTCAAGGAACAATTACTCCTTTTTACAAAATACGCCATCCCAATCATGTTAATTATTTAGATTTTATATATGACACTTATACAATGACTGATGTCACATACAAAAAATGTTGTTTCTGTAAATCCCTTAAAAATATTTACAGAAACAAGTTTCTTAGCTTATGAGAGATTACTCACTTAATATGTAGGTACATCAACTGTTGCATTATTTTGTTGCAACAACATTTGTTGTTGGTTGGCTCTATACTAAAATTAGAACATAAATACTTAGTTATAAGTAAAGGCAACTAAGATTCAAAATAAAAATTCATCCAATCATCAAACTAGACCTACAATGATGCAACAAGAACTGGGGGGGGGGGGCGCAATTGTAGTGATAATAGAAGTCTATGGGTTCTGGAAAAAGGATAAAAAATTATAATTATCACATAAATTATTTAGAATTGCTTCACATTTTTTACCTTTAAAAATACTATTTTGTTAAACATGAGCACTTACACATTTTGTGTGAGTTTGATAATAGTTTGCTGTATCTTATTTAAACCGAATGGGAGGAATACGGTATCAACAATTAAATAATATAGCCAGAAATATGGAGCAATGGTGTGAAAATAATTAGATTTGTCTATTTGCTTCATATATGGATCCAAAAGACAACAAAGAGACCAATTAACAATCTCATACATCTAACATAGAGTGGGAACAGAATATCTCTACATTTTAGTAGGTATATTGTGTCTCAGTTTGGTCAAACTGATTGATCTTTTCCCTTCTACAAGTAATGCATAAATGTGATGCTTGTGTTTCCTGGAAACCAGATTCAAAATACATTTAATTAGATGTTTTTTACTGCCCTTGGACATGATAATTTATTTCTTTTATGTGTTCTTTCCTCCATTTAGCCCAATATTGGGGAGGCTACAAAAATCAAAATGAAAAGGTGATGTCATATTGACCTTCACAAGCTTGTCCACCATTGAAAACAATGTTAGTTTTTTCAAGCTGTTAGTCTTTATAGGTACCTACTCAATAAAAAACTATTGCATTCCTCTTTTAAAGAGTGTCATCTTACACACCTCCTTACACTAATTTCCAGAATATTGACATGATGTTCTTCCATCAGCCATAGAGGTTACATTAGGTTACCTTCCAAATAATGCCTCAATTCAATGTTACTTATAGGATCTCACTTATTCACACAGTCTATACCAATTAATAAATTAATAGACTCATAAATTGGTGGTAATGATCACATCCAGAGATTATGTTAAGGTTTCTATAAAAATCAAATTGTCTAAAAAGTTAGTGAATTTGTTTGCACTTAGCAGAGCCCAAGTAGCACAGATTTATCATTTATAAAAATACCCAATATTATAGTTAATGAAACCGGTGTAAACATTTCTATCCTAGACACTATAAAAACATCTGGTTCTGGTTGCAGCGGACCGAACCTCTTATTTACCTTTATTTTAGTTTTTATTTTATTATTTTTATTGTTTTTAGTAACATACAAAAATAGAGCCATTTTCTGTAACGAAAATGCACGGCAAAACCTGAAATCTGCCCTTACACTACTTTATTTTATTACATTAGATACACTCAAGAGTATTAGGGAAGATAATACTCATTTAATACTTTCTTTGAATAACCCACACAAGCCAATTTCTTCGTCTACCATTAGTAGATGGATAATCCCGTGAGATTCTAAAAAGAACACCAGGTACTAGCCTGAGAAAAATTGCCTAAAAAACCATAATAATAATAAAATATATTTAGATATATACTTTCTCTATGTGTGGCATAGATATTAGCGTTTTTTCAGGGCATAGTACAAGACATGCATCCATGTCGACTGCTAAAGCTAGGGGAGTACCATTAGATGTAATTAGGCAAACGGCTGAACAAACAGTTCTTCAACTTTTGCAAAATTTTATAATATACCTATTTCCAACAATTCATCTGAATTTGCTCATGCTGTGCTTAATGCTGAACAAAATATTTGCTTATAAATGCCTTAATATGTTTAAAATAATTGTAAAAAATATATTATATAATAATATATATTATAATAATTATAATATATAATATAAAATGTATAAGTATGACAAAAAGACTGATTGTCTCATATTACCATTATATTAAGAGCCTAATAAGTGCCTAAGAGATTTTGGTTCCTGAAATATATTTGTTTGATATTAAAAATCTTAATTTTGCTTTAAGTTGACTCTTAACATCTGCATGGTTAAATATAATATGTCTTCGAACGAAGCTTGCAGTATAATAGATGATCAAACGAACTTACCTGTGATGTTCGATCATTATTATACGTAGCTTCGTTCGAAGACATAGGGAACCCTCCCTACCCTACCCAGCAAAACTTAAGATTTATCTCTAACTCTGAAAGAATGACATTTGACGTTACTGACAGATACTCGCTCGGATACGGTGCGTTTTGTTTTTGCTTTTAGGCTCTGAAAAGCTGCGATTGGTTCGCCTAGCACGCGGAAGAGCTGCATGGTTAAATATAATATGTCTTCGAACGAAGCTACGTATAATAATGATCGAACATCACAGGTAAGTTCGTTTGATCATCTAATATATGTCAATCCTCGGTTAGCCTCATAGATATCCGTGGTTAGCCTACTTTCTCTAGACCTATTATTATCATAGAAATCCTACATCACGAGGATTGACATATCATCAAATGTTAGCGTCTAAATAATCTGGCCAGTTTTAGTTGGCCATGCCATAACATGTAGTGATCAATTCTAAGATATGGCCACGACATTTATAAAGGCCTTTTAGGGGCTCTCATTGTATTTCTATTGTGTCTCTAATTACGGTATTCGAAAGGTTAATTGTAATATAATATTCTTTGAATGCAGCCTCGCGTACAGCTAGATAGTACATATCTAAGCTACTAGGTAATACTAAATCACCTTGCTTTGTTATCCTTGGACTTGGAACAATATCGGAGAGATATAGTATTAAGCCACATTAAACTCTATAGGTAGGTAAAAACAATACCTATTTGGCAATATACGGGCTGGTCATACATATGTAGATATTTTGAAATAATAAAAAACATAACCCTGCTTTGGCTTTACCGTAGTTGCGTAAAAACTACAAGCAAATCAATGTGTTACCACTCTTTTTCATTGAATTTATCTAAATGAGTAACAAAATAAAGAGAATGATAAAAATATTGTTGAATGTACAGAGTTCATAGTATTTCTTGGAGTAATTAGTCATAGTTATAATATAATGGATTATACTTCGTAATAATTTCTTAGTAACCTTTGCACTTTCCGTTTTGATTGGACTTTGTCGGACAATTAAATAGGTACCAAGGATAGTGTTGTATTGACCGACAAAGTCCAAACATACCAGTTGTCGTTGACTATAAAGTTCTATGAGTCATCAAAAGGCATACCTACTCAGGGGCGGACCGTCGATTTGTGGGACCCCGAATATCTTTGCAAACTGTGCTCATTTTATTAAAATCCAGGTCCTCTGACCCAGTGACGTTAATAATATCTTCTGCCGTTTGTCGACACTGCCAAACCTGTGGGGGCTCTCTAATGGAGATCCATATTGAGCCTTATCAGGAAGAACATCGTAACCAACAGTTTGCGCTTTTTACAGGAAGTGGTATTTTCTTTCCAAAAATGTTAGGACTTGTTATTCATAACACTATTGATCTAATAGAATAGTCACTATTGACATAATATTATTATTATTTAGTAAGTAAATACTTTTTAATCAGAAAGGAAAAATCCTCTTCATGAAAGATTCCGATGATTGTAGATAAGTTTCACTATTATAGGTACAGGAGAAATCGACAGAGAGGACGACAAGGAGGAACCAATACTGTAGAAAGGTCGGATTTTTTCTGATCAAGATATCTACAGACTGATGGTCAAGACGCACAAAGGCTTAAACATAGAGACCCATACTTCAGCAATAATTCTACGACAGCCGCACACGCAGCATGTAAAGCCGTTGATACTGCGCCTGTCGTGCTATTCTCTAAGAATACAGCCTCGAGCGCAGCGCTGGCTGTAGCGACGAAATCCAAATAGGTACACATTGGATTAACAATCCAATGTATAGAAGCATTGAATTTTTAATCCTATGTAAGTATTTGGATTTCGTCGCTGCGGCCAGCGCTGCGCTCAAAGCCGTTTTCTTAGACAATAGCACTGCTGATCTTTCCCCAGTGTGTTGGATTGCCGTCCCATCGGACTATGAGGGTTAACAAACAAAGAATGCACATGTAAACATATGCGCACTACCTATCTCCTGTGCACTTGGCTAATCTCCGACGAAACACAGTCGAGAGGATTATCTATACGACAGGCAGGCGTAGCCGTAAAGCTTGATCTTCTTCTTTTTTTAATTTGTACTAGTTTATATACTAGTGCTTGACTGCGATCCCACCTGATGGTAAGCAGTGATGCAATCGTTGATGGTGAGGCGCACTAGTTTATTAACAGCCTAATCACTCTAGCCTTGAAGACACAAATTATAATCGGATGGGAAGACCTCAGCAGGCAAAAATGGACGTTTTCTCGGTCCTTTTCCAAAGAAAGAAAATCCAAGACAGAATAAACCTCTTAAAGGAAAAATCCATTAGGTACCTACTTGATTAGGCGACCTAATAAAATTGCTTATCAGTCATGAACCTTGCACTATATTCACGTGTAAGAGAGTACCAAGCAAAGGTATGTGACTACGTCCGATATGTTATCAGGTGTGCTATCAGAAGCAGTTACGAAAGGTAGACGAGACGCCTAAACTTATGAGGAATGTTTCTAAAACTATGTACCTAGGTTGATTTAATGGAATTGTAGATTTTGAAAAAATCCGTTTGAAAAAGAAAGTCTAAAGCCGTTTGCAGGGCAAGAGATAAGGTAAGTTAGTTATGCTGCCACAGCTCATCATCTTCCTGCCCTTGTCCCGTTTTATTTGGGGTCGGCGCAACACGTTTTTTTCTTCCATTCTGTCCTGTCACTCGTCACGCTATCACTAACATCCCTTTTCTTTCATATCACTTCTCACAAATTCATCCATCTTTTCTTTAGCCTCCCTCTCCCTCTCCATCCATCAACATGTAAATTCATAACTCTTTTAGCAACATGCGCTTCATCAAACAGTTGGCTGTTTTATTATTTTTGTATTTTTTTTCTTCTTTATATTTTTAGCCTAACAAAATATTTCGTGCCGTCTTCGTCGACACGTAGCAGAGGTTACCCATATAGATTATATCCATGGGTTGTGTGATAGTTAACCGCGGGGCCCTGGAACGAAGGCAAAGAAGGAACAGGAGGGGGTTTTAGTCAGTAAAAGTCTGACATGTTCTCCCTCTCCGCCCAAGGGCGTGAGATGTCAGTAGATGATTTCCCACAAAAAAACCCACATAGATTATATCAACATTTCTTCAAAATATCATACACTTAAATATTTAAAATAATAAACTGTGGGAATAAATATGATTAAGCGTGTACGATTTCTATCTCTTCTTGCTTGGTCAAGGTAAACAAGATAGATAAATGTAGTTATAGAGATTTGTTCAGATAAAAACAGTTTTTAAGTACTGTATTTAAATAAATCCATTTCAATTTTTTTTGCTAAACAGACAAGAAAAGGTAACAACAGTGCAATTGTATCACTCTGAGTCGATCCAATGTCGTCCCAATTAGACGAGAGCAAAGTGAGCATAATTAAAACTAATAGGAATAAAGATCTATCCAGTAAGATTGTTTACACGATATGCTATGTAATGTAACTTCGCATTTCTTACTTCTTAGGAAAAACTACAATAGGTAGGTTCAGCTTCTATTATGATAATCTTTTTTTTTGGTGGGAATATCATCTAATGATCCTGATGAATCCTTTTACTGACTAAAAACCCACTCCTGTTCCTTAGTTGCCTTTCGTACCAGGGCCGAGTCTTCCTTTCAGAAGCAGACGCTTGGCCCCAGTAGGCTTCGACCCTGATGGGCCCCTACAGTTGCTGACATCTCCTTGAGGCGCGCGTGAAACAGTACGCGCCGTTGACGACTTGGGCTCGGTCCGGACGGTTACCGGACGGTCGGACGGTGAGCTACCCATTGCTCACTGTCCGCAAGCCCGCGCCTACGGTGGCCGGAAATCGGGATCAGAATCCTGGCGGCAGTTGGGGCGTGAGGACCGCCGTTGCCTCACGCGATCGGCCGCCTCCTTTGCTAGCATTACTGCTTCGCAGGAGGCGACCGCCTGCCACTCCTCCTCGCTCCGGACCATGGCCTGTACCAAGGCCACAGTAAAGGCATGGACGTGTAATAATAATTGTAAACAGACAAGAAAAGGTAACAGTGCAGTTGATACACTCTGGGTCGGTCCAATGTCGTCCCAATTAGACGAGAGCAAAGTGAGCATAATTAAAACTAATAGGAATAAAGATCTATCCAGTAAGATTGTTTACACGATATGCTATGTAATGTAACATAACGCATTTCTTACTTCGTAGGAAGGACTACAATAGGTATTGAATTAAGCTTCTATTATGATCATCATATTCACAAAAAATCTGATTCCAGTTAATTTATAGAAAGGTGTCTTTATTTCCAAATTAATGTTACTACACAACAATTATTGCTATAGAATGGTCCGGGTGACAACTGTCGGATTCATACAATGCGTTCCAAATAAGAATAGGATCAATTGCCAGGTAGTGACGTCACGTCATACTGTCAAATTGAAGAATTATTATTATGGTGAGCAAAACAAGAAATTTTTAAAATTTAATTTATTTACTTACGAACTGTGAACGAAAATAGTTTAATCAGAATACAGTTCTTCAATTTTGCTCATCTCTGAGTTCTTCAATTTTGCCCAATTTCTTGCGATTTGACAGTATGACCTGACGTCAAAACATAGCAATCGATCCTATTCTTATTTGGAACGCATTGTACAATGTAATAAGCTACCTATCCTTTTCTCTCAGATGCATATTTTCGTCCTGTTGTTATCCTATCCAAGCTATGTAATTAAGACCTTATTAGTATAAACTTTGATATTTTACTAGTAAATAAATAATAGCTGGATGGTAGAAAGCTGGTTGAGCCATTTGGTTGCTGTGTTGCGTGCCGCGGGGTCGATTTCCCGGATAAATATTTGCATGGCCTTCAGATAATTGATCCGGGTCTGTGTATCTTATGTATGTGAATGCACCCACAATACAGGAGAAATTTCTCGTGAGGCTAAAACAATGTAGGTACCTATATTACTCATCCACCTACAATTTTCTATTGTTGTGGTGGTCACAAAGACACATTTGATATAAACAAAATATCAAAAGATAGTAAATTCTGCCTTCCTTACCACGTTTTTGAATTGTATGGTACCTTTATGGGGGCCCTCTGTAGCTACACATACGATCGTTACATTAGAAAACACATGCATGGCAGTTGTGTTTTATCCGGCTGTGAGATATTTGTAGGATTGAATTGGGAGTTTGGGACTTTGAGATTTAAATAGGAACACTTCACTAGATTAGTTTGTTGAACTTTGTTCTGTATCATTTAAAGATTGATTGACTTCAAGTTTTTAAAGTAATAATAGGTAGGATAAATTGTTGCTTACAATGTCTCATGTACCTAGTAACGAAATAATTATAATTAATGATTGTGTACAACATTATGGCGCTAATATCTACCAATAAGTATACAATCAAGTTTATCTCACAGCTAACTGCAAGCAAACCAATTTCCGCTGTTTACATACTTATCAATGACCGTAAACATTTAACCTTCATAGTTAAAGTAAAAATTATTTATAATTATATTATTTATACTTACTTACCGAATAGCCAAAATAGTCTAAAAACTTAAATGGACCCACTTACCTGAATATTTTGGTCGCTATATCCATGATATATGAAATCCGTTGCAGCATTTTTAATTCACGTTTGCGTTTATCAACTTATCACTGACCGACGCATTGGCACGGGCGGTCGCTGCGACATCTAACTTGTTACTAAATTAAGACGTAGGATATAATTTTCAATGTCAGCTTCTGTTGAACGATTACAACTTTGTTTTGAGAAAACTATACAACGTTGAGTAGGTTTGTAACTTGTTGATCTGTCGTTGTACCTATTTTAAGTTATTTTTTTTTTTACTTTAATTTCCTTGTAACTGGGCGCGATACGAGATAAAATGCCGTTGACCACATGTTTTGTGAATCATACAACGATATAATTATGTTTGGCCTTAATGTAGGTTTTTATTTACAAACCAACTTATGTTTTGTGGGTAGATTTAGTAACCACTTTAATTATTCGTAGCCGTATTTATTTATTTGGCTTGCTTTATTGAATTCATTGATATTTTAGGGGTAAGCGGAACAGGGTGTAGATATAGTCCCACATACCCCCGTTGAAAAGGATCCTCCGACCAGACGTTTGTTGTGTCTGATCCGGGCAACTGTACGATAGTTGATTTTCGGGCTGTTGTATAGGTATGTTGCATAGATATAAGAAAGGAGTTTTTTATATTTCTATGGTGTGTTGTAATCACGTAGAGAATTTTAACACAGCGACACAGGATATTGAAGTTTGGAGTTCTTAATGCGTCGTGATGCATGCCAAGCCAGTAAAAGATTGGTTCCAGTGAGTCGTAACTGGAAGCCGCATAGTTCTTGAGTCGGAATTTTTACTGTCTGCGGTGATACCCCAGTGAGTCAGGCTGGTGCTGTCCCAGTGAGTCGGGATGATGCCCCACTGAGTAGGGGTGGTGCTGTAGGTTCCATTGGGTCGAAGTAGTGCTGCTGGCTCCAGTGGTTCGGAGCGGTGCTGTGCGATGGCTTGACTGCTGGCGTCGACCAAGAGACCTTCAGGGCTCTTTATGTTACTGGCTGAAGGTGCAGTGAGCTTAGGCAAGGTCTTCCACTCAAGGAATTCTACTCCTTAGCTGTACGCACAATGAATGTGTTTCCAAATCGGACGGTTTTTTTAGGTGGGAAGTCATCCAACGACATCTCCCGCTCTTGGGCGGAGGGTGTGTCAGACTTTTACTGACTAAAACCCACTCCTATGTTCCTTCGTGTGCGCGTAGAACACTACGCGACTAGGGCTTAGTCCGGACGCAAGCCTGCGCCTACGGTGGCCGGAAATCGGGATCGGGATCCCGGCGGCTGGGGCGTGAGGGCCGTCACTTCGCGCGTGCAGCTTGCCGCCTTTGCTAACATTACTGCTTCGCGGAAGGAGGCAACCGCCAACCACTCCTTCTCACTCCGAACCATGGCCTGTACCAAGGCCCGGCGCGAGAGTTCGTTGCCGCCAATCGCCCCTCCAAAACGGACGGTGGGAGGTCCACCATGATGTACCAGTGGCGATGGAGCAACGCCTTCGTCTAGTGGTCCGATGATTGAATGGGCTTGGCGGAGTTTGTGTAATTTCAATGCACACTCCTCGAAATATAAACGATAGAAAACAAGGCTAGCAACTCGGTGTGGATACTCAAGACTTCAGAGTTTTGACTAGACGAGTGCATCATTGCTGATGATCTTGGCTCGCTTCTCAATCGACTCTAGCGCATCAAGCTGGTATTTGGTAGATCCTTTCTAAAGATGAAAGATCTGACCCCATACACGATCGGACTTGCGCTTGATAAAAAAATATCAAGTGCACTGGGTTACAAATTACAATACAGTAGGTACTAGTCTTAGACCTATTTTGTCTCTTCAGCACTGAACTATGGAGAATCTAATCGCTCAGCATATTCTGAAGACACTACAACTAAAGGAGCTACTTCGCATTGAAACTCGTAAATTCTTTCCATGGTAAGCCACTTTCGAAGCTACGGAGAGCTAGGAACCTACTTCCTTTTTATTTTTGTTGGGAAGTCGTCAATACTGCTCCCGTTCTGGGTTGGTTTTGACCAATTTCGCAGTACCTTATTCCCTAAGCATATTCTGTGGTACTAGGTGAAAAAGGGCTCACCAGGGAAACATAAAGGATTAGATGAGAAAACATAAAACTCAATAAATAATAAACAACGTTTATTACGATATCATAGAAAGAATAGTTAAAACAAAACAAATAATAAACTTCCTGTCTTACATTGCAGGTAAATAATAATAGTTTGTTCACGATTCAATAGGTTCTTTCTTTTGAATACAAACCTAAATTAAACCAGGATCACTAGAAAAATATACAAAGAGAGACATTCCAGAATAATGGCAACTATGATTCTTATCAAATCAAGGGATGACAAGTAGCTGTTTATAAGTATATCAATATGTTTTTAACGGAAGGGCCGATTCATATCTACCAAAATGGCAGCTGCCGGCAGCGACGCAGCGAGCACTTTTAGAGTGAAATAATTTTAAACTTTATCTACATCCTTAAAAGACCATTATCGCTTGTAAAAAAAGGTTTAAAAAGGGCGCACAACGGACCGTAGCGCCGCAAGGCGACGCGTGTCTTGTCAGCCGTTCTGCCGTACGCGGCTGCCAGCGGCCGACCGCGGCAGGCCATGCCCACCTCTCCGTGTTGGTGCCGGCTACTGCTATTCCGATGTGTGTGATGTGTGTGTGTGTGTAATGAGTGTGTGTGTGATATGTGTGTGTGATGTCTGTGATGTGTGTGTGTGTGTGTGTGTGGTAGACAATGCCTAAGGCATTAAGTCCGCCTTTATACTTTTGTGTTGCATGAAGTTTTAATAAATAAATCGGCCCTTATGATATATGTGTCAGCACCGAATCGAAATTTCTTATGCTTCCATCCTTGTTGTCGACCACCTCGTTGATGCCGCTGCGTGCGATCGCACGCCCGCTCTCTTTCTCGTTCTAGTAAATGACGGTTCCAAGTGACAAAAAAGGATAGAAGTATAGGAAAGCGGTGCTGACGGATGTAGCTTAACCCATAGAAGACATAAATATAAAATGAACGAACTTACGCCTTTGCTGTTAATAAAATAGGCATTAGGCTATTTCTCATATCTTATCTCGCCAAACCTAACCGTTTTTCCTTTAACTGTGGATGTTATTATGGTCTAAACATCACAATACACCTCTGGTACTTTACGGGATGAGAGCAAGATGATGTATACATCTTTAATATATTAGTACTCCCCCAAAAGTTCCCTGCCGAACACTATTCGCCCTTATTTCCTCAGCAATAAGGCTGTGGAAACTATCGCAGATTTATTATCTAAGAGTGATGAAAATATGGTTTGAAGTTAAGCATCACTGTCAATAATACTCCTGAAGTGTTTGATCCTCTGTTCCGTTTCTTTGATGGACTCTTTCATATCCTTGTGGATCTCGCTGTACGCCTTGATAGACTGGTTCGTTTCAGTGAAGATGCTCTGTAGGATTTGCAGGTGGAGAATTCTGAAAGGAAAAAAAAATGTTTTAATTACAAAGTGTACTTAATCTTGCTTTCTTGAAGCTTCAGAAGCGATAAGAGAGTGAGAGAAGGCATTTTCTTATAGTACCGCCTTTGGTTACCATCACAGAACAAAAAATACATAGAAGTGCCCTTAAACTGGCTAAGCACAGGAACCAGTGTCGTCAAACTCACACATTTGCATATCAAATTATCTATAACACACATAAAAAACAGTGATTTGATTGGCTACAAATTACAAACGCAACTTTTACAAATCATCTTCTTATTGCTTTCAAAAATTAAGTCTTATTACAACGAGTGAAAGTTGTTATTATTTGATATGACACAAACAATAATGACGTTATTCGTCTAAAAACTTTAAATAGTCAAATTTACAACAAGATCAGCTACTCAACGCTAGATGGCGCCGTAACCAATTCATGCTATTCAGACCGCTAGGGTGTTTGAAATAGATGTCATATTCCCATGCACATATAATCTCATTTGCTACTCAATTAGAGATGTAGATATATATCGATATTTTAATATTGATGTTACGTAATTTATTCGGGAGAGCAATGTAAAAATTTGTTAACATCATACAAATTAATCATGGAAAAAGTTGATTATCTTTAAAATATCAATGTTAAAGAGGTATTTATATGTTAGTATGGAGGGCTAGGAGGTAATCTTAATTTCATATAATCAAGTACAATGCGTTCCAAATAAGAATAGGATCGATTGCCATTTTGTGACGTCACGTCATACTGTCAAATCGAAGAAATTGGGTAGGGTGAGCAAAACAAGAATTATTTAAAATTTAAGTTATTTACGAATTGTGAACGAAAAAAGTTTAATCAGAATCCAGTCCTTCAATTTTGCTCATCTCTGCGTCCCTGTGTGAAGTGTCTGATTAGTGGAAAATGGAAGAAGGCGAATTATTCCTAACAATGAAAATAAGAAAGAAAACAGTTTTTTTTTAACTAATGATGACTTAAAACAATATATTTATTTCGCAGCTAATTTATTTTTTTGAGGTCTATCTATATAGAAGTTAATGTATTACGATTAATATTATGTAATATTATCTTCATTAAATATTAACTGCTGCCAGCGACTTCACCCGCCTGAAAGTAGAAAGTTATCCCGAGGGAACATACTTTTGTGACGTGGTCTACCCATGTACCAAGTTTTATTGAAATCCGTTCAGCCTTTCGAACGTGAAGAAGTAAAAGAAAGTGATTAGCAACCCGCACCTACTTCGGACGGATGCAGGTTACGTGTTGTTAAAACCTCGAGATTTCTGTGCAATCTTAATTAAATATTTATAAATTATACACATGAACCGTCCGACACAAATTTTGGATGATGGTGCCATCCAAGAACTGAAGAGTTAGAAATAAATAAAAATTATCGATACCGATCTACTTTACGGATGTGTCCCATCCCTAATTGAGTAGCGTCGAAGTTACTAGAATTTATGTTATGATTTTCCAGATGACGACCAAGTGCATTTAGACTTTGTGACAATGAACTTGTGTTTGCATTGAAGTCATAAAATGTGGTATTGTCATTAAAATCAACTATATTAAAAATTAACAATTTTTAGTATTTACCGATGATACGACACACCTCCACAAGATACATTTTTTTTCTGCTTTCTTTTTTGCAGGTCAAATCCGCACAATAAGGCATAATTTGTAATTTTTCGGGTATTTCTGAGACAACCAATCGCGACAAGTATCTGACGGCGAATAAGCTAATTCTTGCACAGCTGTGCTTAATGTTGACACGCGTGCGATATCTGAGGGGCACTTCCCCCATGCCCTAAAATATTACATCTTTTTTGGGATGAGTCATATAATATGTACCACAAAGTGGACCGACGACCTCCACCATCCATGAGAGTCGCGGGAATGTGGTGGATGCGAGAAACACAGGATCAGTCGTTGTGGAGACGTTTGGGGGAGGCCTATGTCCAACAGTGGACGTCTTTCGGCTGATATGATTATGATGATGATGATTATCAAATAAAGCTAAGGTTACATCGTCGCTGTAATCAGGCTGTTGACTTAATTCTACAATCACATCAGTTTACGACTGCTTTACCGGCTTTACCATTGTCACATTAATTTTCCGTGCATTTTTGATGTTTTTAAAAATGGTCACTAAATAATGAATGTACTCATAATTGAATGTACTCATAAATTAATAAAGTAAAGAAAATATGGAAACCTTGCACATTAAATTAAGATTCTGAATGACAATTTTTTTTCCGAAAAATTTTAAGGATAAAAAGAACACGTATTTTACAACAACAACACAAGTTACAAAAAGTTTTTGGAAATATGTCAACCAAGGGTTCAGGCACTACCTCTTTTTTTCGCGTTGCTTCTTTATCAAACACTTTACATGCTCTGTGTCAAACACTAGCTGACCCGGCCAACTTCATACCGCCTAATAGTAAGGATAACGCCATCTATTGGCATTACCAGAACAGCATAATTCATTTTAATGACATTTTAATTAGAGATGGCGTTGTATTCGGTTTTTTTTTTCGTGAATTTTTCCATATTTTACAAGCTTTTTTTTCTCACTGTTTAAACCTTTCCTAAGCATAAGCATAATCAGCCTTTTAATGTTCCCACTGCTGGGACTCAGGCCTCCTCTCTCCAGGAGAGGGAATGGGCCGTAATCCACCACGCGGGCCCAGTGCGGGTTGGTGAATGTCACATGTCTTCGAATTTTTGGTTCTAGGACATGCCGGTTTCCTCACGATGTTTTCCTTCACCGTTTTGAGAGCAGTGGTGATGAAATAAATTACACAAAGTAATGCGCCTGGCTGGGTTCGAACCCGCGACCTACAATTCGTAAGTCGGGGCCGTTACCACTCGGCCACCACCCTAGACTATCCCGAATATTTCAAGACCAAAATTAGTCAAATCGGTCCAGCCGTTTTTGAGTTAGCGAGACTAACGAACAGCTATTAATTTATATATATATATATATAGGTTTTTTTTTTAGGTGGGAAATCATCAAAATGACTTCTCGCACTCTGGGTGGAGCGCGAGGGCGTGTCAGACTTTTACTGACTAAAACCACACCTGTATCCTTCAATTACCCTTTGCGTTCTAGGACTACGGGTTTCCCTTTCAGAAATTCTCCGCGGTCCTATCTACCGGGCATTGGCCCTGCTGGGCCCCTACGGTTTGCTGACATCTCTTTGAGGAACGCGAGGATCACTATGCGCTGTTGACGACTGGGCTCGGTCCGGTTAATTACCGAACAGCCGGACGGCGAGCTACCCAGTGCTCGACGTCCGCAAGCCCGCGTCTACCGTGGCCGGTAGTCGGGGTCGGAATTACGGCGGCTAGGGCGTGAGGACCTTCGTTCCCTCACGAACGAAGTCCCGCGCGTATAGGTAGATTGCGTTGGATGAAACAATAAGCTTTTCAACCATGCTCATGTCAACGATAGTACACGGACAGGTAAGGACCCTCTTAATTAGTCGAAAATTATATAATTACCAAGCGATGTTGAGAGATTTGAACGATATTTTAAATAAAGTTTTTAGCTACACTAGAAGAATGGTAATAATTATCGAGAGTATGTACGTTTTAAATTAATCACAATGCACGGCGCCTTTTGAAATGGATAGAGTAACGAGTCCCTGTAAAAAAACTAATAGACCAAATAAAACAAAAATTGAGGAATTACAGCTCATAAATTCATTTTGTAGAAGAAATTTTATCTAAATAAATACTTTTTAGAAAAAAAAAATCCATTAAGCCTGTTTTAAAAGCATAGGTCATGGTCCAACATAAACAAAAAATAATGATCATTTAGCCATGATCTTTATACCTAAATGAGTTGCAATTAAGAAGGCAACAGTGATAACTTGTCTTAATGATCAAAAAATAAGCAGTTGTCACTAAGAACATTGTTATTTAATATCTTCATAATCATCAAGTATTCCATTACTAACTTACATAACTAGGAAGCAAACTGACTATACTCCATTTGTTTAAGTAGTTAACTGACTAAACGTAAACAATCTTGATACTTATGTCTTTTTATTAAAAAAAATATATTGGAGAGAGAGAGAAGAGGAAAGTCTTCTACGGCGCGAAGTGTTCTACGAGCGTATCAAAGAGATGTCGTAAAAGCCGTAGGGGGTCAAGGGGAGCCGATGCCGGTAGGGCCACGGAATTTCTTATCCCTTTGAACGCCACGGTCAGATATAGTCAACAAACGAAAATGTGCCAAACACACCACCGACGTTTACAGCCGACAAGATAACGAATTTTTTTTAAGTACAAAATAAATATACTAAATTAAGTTTTGTTTCTTTATCTTTAAAAGTTATGCCAGCCACGCCAGAGTCGGGACTTCCTGATAGCGAATGACGCCACGAACGAGATTAGTGTTGTACCTTATTATTATTTGACCTTGAAAGAGTCCGGGCAACTGCCATGTCTTTGCTTAACTGGTTGCCAGAACCTCACTTACTAAATGTTTTGGCTTTAACCTAAAGTTTCAGTGACAAACTAACTTGGACTTATAATCCAGTATCTTAGTCTTCAGTGTCAGCACTTCACTAGAATCTTGGCTAAACTGGGTCACGTCTCGCAGCCTGTGGTTGAGCCACTGCATCAACAGCTCTGTTTTTTCACTCTCCTGTTCTTCAAGGTTGTTCAGTTTGTTATCAATACTAGCCTGAAAGATAGAAAAGGGTGTTTATGTTCTATATAAATATACATTAATAAAAAAGGCAACCATTGCCTTGATCAGAAAAACAATTCAAATTATAGCAAAGAGATTTAAAGAGATACAATAGAGCGGCTATCAGAACAAATGTCTTAAGAAAAACTGTCATCCTATGTCTCAGTGACGCCATCTGGCTTTGAATAGCAAACACGTGAATTAAATTTGTCAAAATTTATAATTATTTAACTATCGCTCGGTAGGTGGCCAGGGGCCTTACCATGATAATGTTAAAGTGTCAGTCGTACGAGCGAAAAAGAGTGATGGAGCTATACGCCCTATATAGCTCCATCCCTTTAACAGTTCGGTTTAGGTCGTAAAATGGATCACGTTATGATCTCGTGGTAGAGCCTCAGTGTGTGATAAAGGTAAGGTTAAGCTTTTCAGCAATAGATGGCGTTATCACAAAACCAGCAAATGTTCTAGAACAATTTCTCAAAATTATTGAATTTTAATTAATTACTTCGTAAATACCAAAAATATTTAGGAAAATAAACCGAAGTTAGGTCCAGTCATTTTATCATAACAAGATTTGCAATAGCGTAATGCGCAGTTCGGCATATTTTCTCAGAAAATGATTTTCTTTTAATGCATAGAGCGGATACAAACACGACTTGACGTGTAGGCGCGTCATACTAGACTGAGCGACTTATGACCACTAGGTAATAAGTATCGGAGCACGATTTTGGTCGCTATGTCCTGTCTATTGGTAGTATATATTTAATGTCTTTGAATTATAGTAATTAAAAGCCACTGGTAGCATTCATAATGTTGCCTAGTTGGAAATTAAGTAGGACAGGATTTTCGAGTCATACTATGTTTATTATTCCCTTAATTCAAACAAGTCTATATCTTTGTCTGTTTGTTCTGGCTAATCTCCAAAATGGCTGGACTGATTTGACAAACCTTTCACTAGTAGATAGCAGATGTTATAAGGAGTTACTTAGACTATTTTTATTTTTGAAAAAGACAAATGGAATTGTGCTGTTTTACGAGTCTGACGTGAAATTGCGGGAACCAGCTAGTTAGGCTATATGATATCACGCTGCAACCAACAGAACCGGACAAGTAACCAAAGACGCAGGTGATACCACGGTAGTAAGCTATAACAGATATAAAAATACCTGGAGTTCCTTCTTTTCATCAGTTTGCGGCTTCTTACTGCTGGTTGACTGTTTTAGGTGTTCTAGCTCTGAAATAAATGCTGGCAGCTTGGTTTGTATTTTTTGCAGGACAGCCTGGTTAAATTCTGACTGTTCATCAAATGTAAGCTCTGCTGCAGTTTGGTGCATGAATCCTGAAATATATCCAAATGTTATAAATTGTTAATTGTATTGTCAATGTTTTAAACATATTAACTTTTGGAGTAGCGTAATTAGAGACACAATAGTAAGACAATGGCGCACGAACGCCGGCGTTCATGCGGGGATCAACAGCTTAATAGTAAACTAAATTCTATTATAGTACCTGTTATTACAGTTTGTGTAATATGTAAACAAAACAGTAGCATCAAAAGTTCTATGTTTGGGCAAATAAAATTCATATTAATATTCAGAAAACTTTCTCAGTCTGCCTGATGAAGAATGGGTCTTAGAGGGCTTATAGCATCATCATCATCATCATTTCAGCCGATAGACGTCCACTGTTGGACATAGGCCTCCCCCAAGTGTCACTTATAGCATCACTTTATTGTTTAGCATGGACCACCCCTGATGGTCCTCTGACCATGGGTTTACATTGTTGGTAGGCCTCTACGAAACTAAAATTTTCGCTTTGCCCTACAATGCAGCATCACTTGATTTGGTCCTGTCAGAGAATACATTCTTAGTTTCTTACCTAACACAGTAGCTGTACTCTCATCTCCAGTACTCAGCCTGTGCAGGCTGGAATAATAAGAGAGATCGCAGTCAGCGATGATCCTGTTCACTTTCCCCTTCAGTTTATCAGACAATTTGTTTTCGCTACAAACTTCTCTGATTATCTCCAGCAACACATTCTCTTGTTTCATTTTTATGTCCATGCATACGCTGTCCGTGCTTGTGACTGAATCCATTGCAGCTATTTTTATTATATTAAATTGAATTGAATTCAATAAATTATTTAACTAAGGACGCGCGGACGGTCAAAGAATATTAATTAGTAGATTTTAAAATATTTTTAGTAAAAACTAAAAACAAATCTGTAACCACGACAACCGTTGTTGATTTGAAAGATGACTGATGAAGATGACAGCTGCCCAATGACAAATTCAGTTTTTTTTTTCTTCAATCAAAGAACTGTAATTTCTTTTTTGATAAAGTTTTCTGACATTTTAACAATAATTAATAAAACTTAAAAAAAAATGCCTTTTTATGAACGACTACACAGTCATGATTTACTCTTCAGTTAATTTTCGAACGAAATGTAGCTCTCCAAAATAAAATAGCTCAATCGTTATGTCAAATTATACGTTTTTCTCTTTTTAACACACTGATTTGCACGCAGTACTAGCGCCATCAATTATGATATTTGAGTTAACCATTTTGCCAGTGTAATAACACAAAAAACCACTTCACTCTGTACACTGTCGTTCCCGTACCGTATTTTCGTATTTTATTTATTTGGAAAATCTACCTATTGACTTTATTCATAAAATGTGAGTGAGTTTATGTATTACGATCGATAAAGCCGCTAAATATTGAAAATGTCGTCAGGAACCTCGGAATCATACAAAAAATCCTCCGAGTCAGATGCTGGCTCCAATAATGCTCACAACAATCAATCAGAATCTCAAAAACTGGGAGAGAATATAGAAAGAAATAAATCGAATAAAACCTCGAACGAATCTCAAGGAAATTGCTACTGGTGAGTAAACTTTTCTTCTTTTACTTTTTTTTTTAATTCTAAAGGATTCCGTAAATAACCTTTTATTATCATTTTAGCGGGAAAGATCGAAATCTGAACATAGCAGAGTTGCTATGTGCTTCTTGCAATCGATGGTTTCACGAATCATGCATTGGCTACCAACTTGGGAAGTTGGTACCATTCATGACAAACTATTTGTTTATTTGCAAGAACTGTTCTCCAACTGGACTAGAAACATTCAAAAAGAACCAGGCTCGTGAGTATCTGGCGTATTTATAGTTTAATTCATGTTAATCCCTTTTCTACTCCAAGTTCTAACTTTCAAGTCATTTATGTGTAGAGGTCATTCAGTAAAACCTGATTTGACCTTCACCATGAACTGCATGTTAGTGAAGTACCTACATAATAAACCTGTTTATTTGTTAGTTAGTCAGATAAACAGCAAAATTCATTGTACCATAACAGTTATTTTTATTAAAACCTTTTGAGTACCGTAATTAGAGACACAATAGAAAGACAATGAGCGAGTGAATGCCGGCGTTTGCTTGGGGTTTAATGAATGAATCGATCACTAACATAAATTAAATATATAAGTACAACATCACCATAACAACATTGACAAAAGTAGATAAAAAGTGGTTCCCAAAGCTTTTTGCTCAAGAATAGAAAATCAAACTGATGATTGCCATTTCTCGGCATTAATGTATCACCTTATTCACAGCGTTCCCTCAGATGTGTCTGACAGCTATAGCAAACCTGAAGCAAGAGACTGTGAAAGATGGCAGCAAGAGACTCCTGTTCAGTAAGGACCGGGAGATCATACCATACATAGACCAGTATTGGGAAGCTATGACTACTATGCCAAGAAGGTGAAACCTCTATTTCCTAATAAGCAAAATAAAATAAATTTTATTTTCAATTTTTTTTTTTAATATGTTGGTGGTTGGTGTTGCAGTGATGCAATCATTGATGGTGAGGCGCACTAGATTATTAGAGTTTAATTGATAAAATCTAAATAGCAATCTAATATAGGCCAGTTTTGTCTTAGCATTATTTTGCTTTTTATAAAAATGTTGCTTTCAGGCCACACTATGTCATATCTCAGGTATTCAAATTTAACTAAGTACTTTTTTATTTTAAGCTTATATAGGGTTATTTGTAAAACACTGATAACCTCTCAGGACCACATTAAGAACATCATGAACCAGGGGCGCCGGCTTTTAGAAAATCTCATGGGTGCTCATGCTCATTTGATGACAAAAAAAAAATGACACAAATAAATAAATTTATTAACTAATAATAAATTGAGACAACATCACATACATTGTCCTGGTCCCAAACTAAGGTTTTCTCTTGGAACAACGAAACAACGAAGGTACCACAAACACCCAGACCCAACTCAAATATATTTTTCATCAACAAATATTGGTGTTGGTACGGGAATCGAACCCGTGACTCTTGCGTCTCAACCGATGCTCTAAACCACTGCGATAAACGGGTCGTCAAATAATGAAAAAACGCCCATCCCTAACAGGCGATTACTGATCTGTTTCTTGATGTCTATAATTCTCAGGGATGCTTGGCACCCACTCTTTATTTCTCATGGATGCTCGAGCCCCCGAGCACCCACGGAGTCGGCGCCCCTGTAATAACCAACAACTTTTGTTATATGACTTTTAAAAATTTATCATACATTGGTTTTTTTTTTTATTATTGATAGGCTCATCAGATTTTCATACAAAAATAAAAATATTTAAATTGAACATTCTAAATGTTATGAAGTCTATGCGAAGCAAGCGATAGTACAATAGCGGAGGGGTGCGGGGATCGTGCGCGGGAGGCGAAGGTGGGTACAGCAAAATACAGAGTTGGAATTTGTTAGATAGAACAACATAATCTTGAAGGTTTGTTTTTGGTTTTCGTTTTGTAAAAAGTCATAGAACAAAAGTTGTTCTTTATGATGTTAGTAATACAGTTCTGCAAGGTTGTTAGTGTTTTACAAATAACCCTGTATTGTGCCCCATTGCTGGGCAAAGTCCTCCCCCTTCTTCCAAACCTCTGTCTTGGGGATCTCTGGCCAATTTTGCTCCATGAACATGATCAGACCATCACATCAGCGGGAGAAGTCATGGTATGATTTTCCACCTAAAAAAAGGCCTTAGCCATGGTCAACCTCAACGACATTCGCCTCCCTTTGGCATATCCAGTGAGTTAAGATCTTCGCCCGCCTGTCTAGGTGAATTTGTGCGTCGTGGTTAGTCCACTTGAGTGCTAACTACTAGTGATGTAACGAATGTTAGATTTCTCACATTCGCAAATGCAAATATGCAAATTCAATATTCGCGAATGCGAATGTTGACTTTCAAATAAAGTACTCGCAAAATGTCATACAGGTTTGACATTTCGTATCAGTTAAGTTTAAACCGAACATAGCAGAGCCTTACAGACTGATTGAACGAAGCTAAAAGATTTGTTATAATTTGAGGTTAGTTAGTATTATTATAATTGTTAAATTTAAGTGATCTAAAAACATGACTATGACTCCAAACTTCTCTAACATGTTCTTTCGTTTCAATTTGCGACACTGAAAATGTAAAATGCAAGTTGTGTGATAGAAAAATATTAAAGTAAATATAAAATTATAAAATCATATCAGTTGTATTGTAATTCTGTGTCCATTCAATCTATATATTATTTCCTTTTTGTTTGTCAAAAACATTTGCCAAACATTCGCATGTTTCTAGCGAATACGAATGCGAATATTCGTTACATCACTACTAACTACTACCTTACCTTTCTTTTAAATTAAAATAGATTTTATTTGTTTTGGTGCATTTTTATAATTCTCTCCACCTTTCAACTCTCTTGTATTGTATATTAGGTTGAAGTCAATAACTTCACGTCCAAGGGTGTATTTTGCAAAATAAACTATTTCTCAAAATAGACCTAAAAATCGTGTTTCTAAAAATTAGTTGCTGACGATTCGGATGCAATATATTCGGACACAACCAAATATATTGAAGCTGTTTATTACAGTCAGGTAAAAGAAGTTTTAGAATATAATATAAAGAAATTTTTTACCCGAAGTTGCCGCCTTAAATCCACCCTAAAATAGTTTTGATAACGCTTTTTCCCCATATTTTGACAATACGAAATAGTGTGTCCGAATCGTCAGTAAAAAAAAATATTGAAATAAAAATGTGCCAATTGGGACACGGGTGTCCGTATATATTGGGTTCTAATTATAGAATCCAATCCCGCATCAAAATCGCGATCCCGCAAGCCTGCGGGATTGGGATTTTTTAAATATTTGTTGATTTTTAGTAGTAATATTCAAAAAACCGATACGGGCCCTGGTTCAGTCCATGGACCGGAGCAAGAGGGAATGGAAGGCGGTCGCCTCCTTCTGCGAAGCACTAATACTAGCGAAGGATATGGCCACAAGCGTGAGGGAATCGACATCCTCACGCCTAAGCCACCGCGACGACCATGGTAGGCGCGGGCTTGCGGACGACGAGCAATGGGTAGCTTGCCAAAAAAAAACCGTAGAGGCCCAGAAGGGCCGATGCCCGCCGGGACCGCGGGAAATTTCTGGAAATTAAGCCTGCGATCCTCGTTCGCAAGGGCAAATAAAGGAATGTATACGGACACCAAGCGAGATAGATATAGCTCTCGCATAGATGCTGCAAATGTGAAACTCTGCGCGCGCTGTGTAGTAGTGTGGCATAGGTAGATACTTTGTGTTATTTTGATAAGAATTAAAGCGCGCGAACTTTTAAATAGTTCGGGTTTGATATTGATTCTCTATCGAGCATTTTAGTAAGGCATGCCTGGCTTTTCTGCTTTTATGAAGGTACCGCCACTGACACCCGTGTCCCAATTGGCACCTTTTTATTTCAATATTTTTTTTTTACTGACGATTCGGACACTATATACTCAGGTTTGGTTTTAGTCAGTAAAAGTCTGACACCACCTTGGATGATTACCGACCTCAAAAAAAATGTCATTGAGTAGGCACCTACCACATATCGATTACATTCCGTTCAACTTACGACAAAGGACTCACTAAATTTAATTTTTTTGCAATTAAGTAAAACTTTAAACACAATTATTTTCTATACGAAATTTATAGAAAAATAACGAATTCCATGTAAACTTGATAAATCGCTGTACTGGGTCTAATAAATACATGATTAGAACGGCGTGTCGTCTGAATCCAGTAAAAAGAAATCAATCCCACAGACTTTAGGATCCCGCATGAGTTATCCCGCAAAAAAGGTGCGGGATCCCGCGTTTGCGGGATTGGATTCCCTAGTCCGAATCGTCAGCAACTTTTTCTTCTTCTTTTCGATTCGATGGTAAACTCGTCAAACTGTTTGGGCCCAATAGGTGGCTACATTAATAGCAGCATCGGTAGCACTCATCAAATCCTCCAAAGTGCAGGTGTATGGGCACTTGGGGCATTCTAATGTGTGGCTCATGTTTTGAACAGGAGCACCGCACTCAGCAACTGAAAAATATAGACTTATTTCCCTCCAAAAGTTTGGAAAAACAGTTTATAAATTGACAACTGTAACTTTATGTAATTACAAGTGATGAGATTAAGCAATGGAGTTGGCATATCTGGATAGATAAAAACACCAAAAAAAAAGAAAAAAAAATAGACAACTGGAAATTGGTACTGGCAGCTTATAAACTTTTTAGGGTGAAAAAAAAAACATGAAGTTGTCAACTTGTGTTAATTTTTTAATAATAGTTTGTAAGAAAGTGCTTTATGTGATTAATAATTTAATTTGCAGTGTTCAGGTATATCAGGTTATTAAATTTAACTATGATTGTAGATCCTAATGCAATTTTAATAAGATTATCATTATCATCTACAGCCCAATTTAATTCAGTGCTGGCATAGCCTCTTTCTTGTGCCAATCTCCACATTCCTGTACCACTCTTAGCCAGGTCCTACTTACCAGCGATGGCAACAACATTTTTATAGTACCCTTTTCATATTCTGATCTGTATCTTTAGTGATATCTGATTTTGGCTCGCATTTGTCCACTATCTTGCCTAATGGTACAAGATGATGTGGTCGATGATGGAGCGCTTACCTAGTCGTAACCTAGATATTCACTCTTGACATAAAGACTAGATTGTAGCTATCATGGCTGAGAATTCCACTTCTTAGTTGTATGCACTATAAATGAGTTCCCAAAACGTTTTGTATATATGGTCGAACGTCCACCATGTACCGGTAGCGCAACGCCGTACGCCGTGGTCCCATGTGGAATGGGCGTGGCGGAATTAAATTGTGCAATCTTTAACGTAAATATTTTTCAGAGTAACCCAATCTTGGTATGCGACAGTGCAGCGGGCCCTTATAAAGGACATCCAAGTACTATTCACCTACGAAGAGGACGCCAACCAAGGACCAATGTTTGGGCTATACAACATGGAGTTGACAGCTATCAAGCCCAACTATGAAGCTATGATTAAACAGGGGCAGCTCAAGGTTACTGATATGGGCATAGCTACAAGTAAGTTATACTTTTATATCTACTTCAAAATATGTGGCTACTACCTAAGTACTATTTTTGTTCTTTTAAACTTGCTGATTGGCTGATGGTTTTACTAAAATGTGGGCTATTCTAGCTTTCATAGTTAGAGCCAGTTGATAGTAAAAAAAAAAATGTTTTATAATTATACTAAAATGTGTAATTTAATCTATCTACAATACTTGTAGATTATGTACGAATTTATTAATTGAAGGATAACAAAAGAATGACTATCATCCTTGCATCTTACCTGGAAAATGCATGTTAATATAAAATAAAAAGTTATTGGTTTTACACCAACAGAAATTAGTAAACTGTTAGTGTAACACCAACAACTTTTTACAATGATTATACGAATATAATAAGCGCGTAAAAGTTGCAAATATTTGTACCTAATTATCTGAATGGCAAAACCATGAACAAAATCAAAGCTCTTAATTTTTTTTTTCTTATTTCCTTACATTCCCAGACAGCAATAATAAAACCTGTTACACAATAGATATTATGCAAAGCAGTTGTCACGGTCGATTATATGATTAAAATATCTTATAATGGAAGTACGCTCCTATACAGCGTGGGCATTAGGAAGAGATTCAATTGTACAATAACAGGCCAAAGGCAATTCTCGTAAGACCAACGAGCCTCTTTAAAACCCATCAAGTATTCAAGACATTAAATTAATGGATGTTATAAAATATAATATAGTTATAAATATTAATCTACAACAACAGTTACAGCCGCGGGAAAGGCTATACGAAGCGTGAAGCTACTAATCTGACCTCAATAAAATAACGTCAAGTTGGAAATTGTTGAGTGGCCTAAACACCATAATTGACCGACTGACATGTCGCTTTGGAAACGATCCAAAACACTGAAAAAACGTAGTCGTAACGCGCGGTGCATACATAGAATTGTAAAATCAACCACAAAGACATGTTATTGAATAATGACATTGTTCTTTATGCATTGGTGTATGTAAACATAACTCGCGACGCACACAGCGGCCGCATTAAAACACTATATTCTACGTTAGTGTGTTCGTATATTCGCCGATAAGTACACATAGGTCCGTCGCGTTAGCCGCGCGATTTCTCCTCTATTGATTTTAGATTTAAATAGTTCACTTCATAATCACCTTGAACTTTATGGCTGGTGAGTGACGTCCGAATATTATTTTCTTCTTCTCTAATTCACTGTTACACCTCTATAGAATGTTATGTGCATACATAATTAGTTTACACGGCTATCTGTTATCAGAATCGTAATTTGCCTTGAACAAATGTTTACTTATAAATAGGTATGTATTGGCGTCGCGTTTTTATCTCGTTAAAAGTAACGTATGTATAAGGCTAAAACTATTTTTATTCCATAAATGATGTTGGTGGGTTGTTTATGTTCAGCGCCCCACATTGTTGTGTTGTTTGTCACGTAAGACCCCGATGTAATCGCGCGTAGCTTCGTCTCGATACGTGTACTTTATCTTATCAACACTTGCACTAAATATATTTGTCAGTCCAGTTATAGGTGCTGACGACATGGATAGTAAGTCAAGATTTTAATTGATTTTAGTTATGTATTTTAATGGCTCTTGGTATGGTGTTAACATCCTCTTGCATAAATAATTGTTTCCTGCAGTTATGATTGGTATGGCTGGCGTGGTATAATGGAAGTCTCTATTCGTTTATTCAATTAGGACTTGCCCGTCGTTTTTGTAATAAAACTGCAGTCGTTTTAACCGTTTTATATCGAATATCAGCTTATTGTATTGTTTATTTCAACTTATAATATTTTTCCGGTATCAGGCCCATTTTGATGAGGAAATTAAAAGCATGGCCAAACCACAACCGTTATCATTGGTGTTTAATATTTGTGTCCATTGCGGAAAATGTATGTCGAAATTTTCTTATTATAAACGGGCAGTGTATCGTATGTATGTCAAGTCTAGATAATCGTGTTGTTTGAATTCCATGATGTCGTGTTTTATGACTGTAATGAAAATGCGGTTTTTCTTCGCAAAATTTATTTTCTGTAGTGGTAGTACTGCCATGAGAAACACTAAGGATGTTATTTCTCAAGAAAATTATCAAGGCTCCTTGCTATTGTTGTAAAACTCCCATCTCTAGCGAGGGACTAAAAATACTTCCTACCTGTCTACGTCGGAGCTTTTCTTGGAAAGCGTTACCTTGACTACACGCATATTAAGGTTTGTCCTTGTCCCCCAAGTCTTACCCAACTACGAATATTACCAAAATATTCTTAGAGATACCAACTGAAAAGAATTACCTCCTTTTTGGGGTATAAGTACTTTTCCGGAGATATAAGTGGAGCATACGGGCACTGGGTAAATGCACTTTGAAAATAACTACATTGTGCAGTATTTTTTTATTTGACATAAACTTGTGCTTGACTGCAAAGTTTATGATAAAATTAAGAAAAAATAAATTGTAACACTTTTGAAAGCACGCGATTAGCAGATCAGATTGAGACGGTATAGGAAGGCATTTTGCGACGTAGAATGAGGTCACGATGTTTACCCTATGACTGCATCGCATTCACATGTTATTGTCCGATGTTGGCCATTCTGCTCCAGTTTTCAGCGAGTTTAAATAAAACGAATTTTAATAACAAAGTAGCTTAAACTTTCTACCGACAGCTCTTGAATAAGAAAAGAGAGACAAGTGAAAATTTATTAAAAAAACGTCCGCAAAATGTCTGAAACAGCTGCTGAAGAATATACTAAACCTAAACTCAGCTTTTCCACTATTTCTATTCAACCTTTATTTGAATAACAACGCTAGCAGCCCTATCTTATTTAGTTTACACTTGACGAAGCACACTTCCTCTATATGCGATACCAAAATAACAGCCTGCCATGTTAGCTTACCAATTACGCAATTTTGCATCAATTTATTTGACTAGAACGAAAAAGTTTCGTAGGGCTGTGTGTGTTTTAGACTTGGCTTCGTTTCCAGCTCCCCCCCCCCCTCCCCCCGAATCTGCGCCTGGGTCTACTGAGAAATTAAAAAAAAAATCGTCATCGCCACTTTTCAACATCTTAAAACTGCATAACCGCTTGTAGAAATGACAGTATACACGGAACAAATATTTGTATAGCCCACAGTTGTGCCGTATTTGTGCACATGCAGTCATATTGTCTGTATATAAAAAACATTTCACTACAAAAAAAAAAAAACAAAACACTAAATCGTTCAAAATAACTCCAGTTTCGGAAGTGTTTTATATTTTTTATTTCACACTTTTTAGTTGTGATACACTTATAGCCAGAGTGTTTATTACACATGACAATTCTAACCCAAACACTTTTGATACATTGTTTTATTAAGATGTTCCTGTGTCTGCCTTCCACTTTCCGGCTCCATCATCAGATCAGTTCGATAGTACATTATAGTCAAAGTGCATCTCATGACAATTCTAATAAGCCCAAACACGGCTAGGATACATCGATTAATTCCGGAGTTCCCGGTGCATACCTTCCGGCTCCATCATTATCATCAGATAATACCATTTTCAAAAATACTATTCAGAACCATTTATTTATTTGTATTGTCATAGTTGCTTAACTATCTTCATTGTGATATCCATGCGAGTGTGAAGTTCCGTTGGCCATTCCTGGTCTTCTTCACCAGTTCCACTTCATCAAATGTTATTTTTTGACTGTAAATGCTTGAGTTCTTGATAATAATACCGAAATCACCATATGGTTGCCTATAATATTTGAGGAGTTTCCCCAATTCCTTATAAATTCCATCATCAGAACTGGATTTTGAAACGATGGGACCAATCTGGAAGCATATCCTTTTAGGGGAAGAATAAAATATGCAAATCGGTCCATAAACGACGGAGTTCTGAGGTAACAAACATTAAAAAAAAAATTATGATGATAAAAAAAAAATCCAACAGAATTGAGAACTTCCTCCTTTTTAACCGACTTCAAAAAAAAGGAGGAGGTTATCAATTCGGTTGTATTTTTTTTTTTTTTTTTTTTTTTATCATTTTTTTTTTTTTTTTTTTTTTTTTTTTTTATGTGTGTTACCTCAGAACTCCGTCGTTTATGGACCGATTTGCAAAATTTTTTTTTCGTTTTATAGGATATGCTTCCAGATTGGTCCCATTTTTTTCAAAATCCAGTTCTGATGATGGAATCCATGAGGAATCGAGGGAACTCCTCAAAAATTATAGGCAACCCTATGGTAATTTTAGTACTTTCATCAAGAACTTAAGCATTTACAGTCAAAAAGTAACATTTGATGAAGTGGAACTGATGAAGAAGACCAGAAATGGTCAACGGAACTTCATACTCAAATAGATATCACAATGAAGATATAGTTAAGCGACTATGACAATACAAATAAATGAATGATTCTGAATAGTTACGTTGAAAATGGTATCATCGAAGTGATCTGATGATGATGATGGAGCCGGAAGGTAGGCACTGGAACTCCGTAATTAATCAATGTAACCTAGCCGTGTTTGGACTTATTAGAATTGTCATGGTTGGCACTTTGGCTATAAGGTACTATCGAACTGATCTGATGATGGAGCCGGAAGGTAGGCACAGGAACTCCGTAATTAATCAATGTATTCTAGCCGTGTTTGGGCTTATTAGAATTGTCGTGAGATGCTCTTTGGCTATAAGGTACTATCGAACTGATCTGATGATGGAGCCGGAAGGAGGAAGGTAGACACAGGAACTTTATAATAAAACAATGTAACCTAGCAGTATTTGGGTTAATTGGAATTGTCATGAGAAATAGGCACTCTGTTTATAAATGTATCGCAACTAAAAAGTGTGAAATAAAAACTTTTTAGAAAAAAAAAATAACCGACTTCACTAAAAAAAACACTAAAAGGATCAAAATAACTTTAATTTCGGAAGTCGGTGTTAAATAAGAAACAAACAATACTGAGAAACACCGACTTCCGAAATTAAAGTTATTTTGATCCTTTTAGTGTTTTTTTTAGTGAAGTCGGTTATTTTTTTTTTCTAAAAAGTTTTTTCCGAAGGCGGTTAAAAACGAAACAAGACAGAAGAAAATCTTAATAGAGTGCCTAAGTACTAAGTAGGGTCGTAGTTGTAGTTAAATAATATGGATTTCCATAATTTACAGGTCTTACTCTTGTGTACAAATTTTTGTGATGACATCACTGATGTTTCTTGGGCTAATCGTTTTTAAAAGACACAGTTAGGTACATTAGTGGACTTAGAGGTATGCGGAACAGAGTGTAAAGCCCCGCAAACCGTTGAAAAGGTAGGATCCTCCGACCAGACGGGTGTCATGCCTGGTTTTGGGCAACTGCCCGATAAATGATATCGGGCAGTTGTATTATATGTTCAAATCACGCGGAGAACTCTAATTGCGCGAAGCAGGATTTCGTAGTTTAGTTCATATGCGGCGCCATAGATGTCGCTACTAGGGGATGTTTCTTGAGCTAATCTTTTTAAAAGCCTCAGATACATTAAGGGACAAAATGTCCCCCAACATGACGCGCAACGCTGTCAATCGTCCAACATGTCCCGCATCACGTGAATGCATCGTGAAATGTAGGGGGGCAACTTTGCAGCGAAACTTTGAGCGTTGCGGTATCAGCCCCCCTAGCCAAGTTACAACCGTTTAGTTTCGATTCTCTTATCGTTGATCGTTCGAGTCAGCCACGCCTCCTATTCCTTTGTTCTGAACACGTGACAGCGTTGAGATGACGTCAGAACAAAGTACTCGGAGGCGTGGCCGACTCGAGGCGATCAACGAAAAGAGAATCGAAACGAAACGTTGTTACTTGGCTAGGGGGGCTGAGGTTTTAAACCTCAGACTAGTGACGCTGCAACGTTGCTCACTGTCAAACTTGCCCTCAACATTTTACAACGTATTCACGTGACGCGAGATTTGTTTCTGGACAATTTGACAGCGTTGCGCGTCCTGTTGGGGGACATTTTGTTCCCCAGTGTATCTGAAGCTTTAATGTAACTACGAGTATATAATTCTATTTCAAGAAACAATTTTGCTTTCGCCGAAGTCTCTGCGACGAAAGCAATTATCTTATTATGTTTGGGTACTGTAGATTAGGATGTTTTTTTTTCCTTGCCGTCCAGAAATAGAGCAATTTTCAGCTATATTCAATGCTATAATAATAGAAATTGTATCTCTCACAAGCGATTAAATCTGGTGTAGAACGCTCGCTAGCTCTTAATTGCGACGTAGTCATTATGAGCGGTGTTAATTTTCTTCCAACGTCTCTGTAATTTGCGTTGATGATAATTTTTTTTTTTTTTTATGGTTTCACGTCCTCGTTTTTGTATCAGACGGGTTTCACGTCCTCGTTTTTGTATCAGACTGTGTATTTCATTAGCACATTTAAAAAATATAACAATTAACATATCTTTGCGGTATTAGGACGTGGCTCCTTTGGTTTTGTGATATTCGTTTTCAGGCCCTCATGTTACCTGTGTTACCATTAAACCAAGGAACCAGCTTAGAAGTCGACCCAAGTCGACTTCTAAGCTGGTTCCTTGGTTTAATGTTGCTCTGGTTCTTGGTTCATTATCTTCCTGCTTCTTTTCTCATATGAAGTGATGCCGGCGCGCAACAATTTGTTACCTAATCACAAACTGTGAAAAAATATGAATAATTCTACTTTTTTTCAAAAACTCGAATCTCAGAAATGTACCTGAAAACAACTTTTAGATCATTTTTAAAAGTTTAAAGATATCGGCTATATGAACTAAGATTAATTGTGGGGTAAATGAACCATGTGTGTATTTAAAGAAAAAGAAAATTGCCTCGTACTTACACAAATTTATTAAAAAACAAAATCAAAAATAATAATCTTACAGTACCTTTAGCTGGCAACGTAAAGGGCAGGCAGGGGAAGCGTCGGCCCGCGGTCGGCGGCACCGCTGACACCGGGGCCCCTGTTGGCAAGAAGGGCCGCACAGCCGATCTGGGTGCCTTGAAGTTACCCTCGCATGGGTACCCCACGGAACATCCCTTCAACAAGGACGGCTACCGGTATATACTGGCCGAGCCCGACCCACACGCGCCTTTTCGACAGGTGAGGACAAAAAACGAAGAATATATAAAAAACCTTTAGATGACATTAAAAAACCCTTTTAAATTTTTCACGCTGCTCTCAAAAATAAGGTAACTATCGCTCATCGTAATCAGCGGGGCTATTGCGTAACTCTGTTGACAGTTCAAGTGACGATCACTTGTTAATAATGTGCATCATTGAACTGTCAAACAGCTAGTTTCGTATTGCCTATCTTCAGTGACCAACTGCAGTGACGTTGAAGCTGTTTAATATAGTCGATAATATTTTAGAGTGGTCACAATAGGCACCGTAAATTTTTATAATTCACCACATTTCCACCGTAGTTTGTTAGTCACTTGTGTGATACGTAATACCAATTTTATGAAATTGTCAGTTGACAACTAAGTTTAGTGTGCAACGAATGCTAGTTGTCAACTGTTATTGAAAAAGTTAGCCAATAGCCCCCAGGTTTGAAATCCAAGTGATAAACTACGAGGTATTTTTAGAGATATCTAAAAATATAAGGTGTAAAAAAATTAACTTTAAGAATTTCGAGGGGACATTGTACTCCTCATTATGAACAACTTTTACTATGGGACCAAACCTGAAATAGCGAAAAAAAAATCAGCTGCTCCATACGTTTTGACGAGTTATGCGAACATAAACGTAGGGAACAGCTGATTTTTTTTTCGCGATTTCAGGTTTGGTCCCATAGTAAAAGTTGTTCATAATGAGGAGTACAATGTCCCCTCGAAATTCTTAAAGTTAATTTTTTTACACCTTATATATATCTCTAAAAATATGCTTCAAGAAATCGGCGCAACAATCACATGTGATCAGATACAAACCAAGAACAATTTGCACATATTTACTATAATTTAAATTTATTTTCAGTTTCCACCTTATCTAAAATTGGTGAAGTACTTAAACTACAAAATCTTTTCGAATGGATGGTTTTCTTTTCAAATCTTTCAAAGTTGTTGGGCTCAGTAGGTTGTCACGTTAATAGCGGCGTCAGTGGCGAGTGTATGAAATGCATTTCACACACATCCTTGTAAAACTGCTATAAAATCTTAAATTTCATTTAGGAGTTCGATGAAAGCAACGAATGGAGTGGCAAGCCGATTCCTGGCTGGCTATACCGGTCCTTGTGTCCTGGTGGAGTGTTACTAGCACTACACGACAGGGCGCCGCAGCTCAAGATATCTGAAGACAGGCTCGCGGTCACCGGGGAGAAGGGATACTGTATGGTGCGGGCCACGCATGGTAAGATATTCTCAGATATTTGCTGCACAAGTAATTCAAGCCCCAGCTTGTTATAGTGGTCCTTGTGTCCCGGTTTAGTGTTACTAGCACTACACGGCAGGGCGTCGCAGCTCAAGATATCTGAAGACATGCTCGCCATCACCGGTGATAAGGGATACTGTATGGTAAGCATAATTATATGTCTTAGACCTCCAATATGTGTTGCTTTTAACGTACTGTGTTGTGACTCCAAAATGATGTTGCTTTTTATATAAAATCAAGTAGGTAGTATACTAGGTAGCGTTATAAAATGGTAGCAATTTTGGCTAGTGGATAAAATCGATGCTTTACAATTTTTCTGCTACATTCATGATTCATTGATTCATTACATACAACACCATGCCTATATTTCTCGAACATTACTTAACTTGTCCTACAAAATACTCATTTGTGTTAGCACTAATTTTCATATCTCAAAATTGGATATATTATAATTAACGTCTCTATGAATGAATTCTGTATGTGATCTGTATAGTCAATGAGATCTCTGTAATTTGGTCTCTATATAAAATAGTGTTTGTTTCAATTTTTATTATGTCGTCAATAACAGGTCGTTACGGGCACTATAATTAATGAGGAAAAACATGATTTATTTAATTCAAGAGGAAAACTATTTGTTTGGTTTAGCTCTCGGATAGTAATACATTCATTTGGATCTAGAATTCTAGATTGCAACGACCTTGGTCTTAAAATAAATTTAGGCTCCCGTTATCCGGCTATAAACTCTATCGTGGTTACTCTATTCTCAGATTCGTCTGAAAAAATCTGAGTATCGTCTACGACAGGAACGATCACTATGCAAATCGTTGAAACTTAACATTCTGATAGTGTGATTGTTTTGTGCCTGTGTTCTAATCTGATCAATTCGCGTGTTTCGATTGATATTATGTACAGTCAGGGATCAAGTGCAGTTGCACCAATGCTAAAGTGTCTAAAATTTCTTTGTTGTAGAAGTTAAATAGTCCACAACTAGTTTATTCAATATTTTAGATTCTATGCTACCAATTAAATCAGTCATCAACCATTGACCCTCTTCTACAAAGTTTTAGACATTTTAGCATTGATAAGGTGGAACTGCACTTTTGACCCCTGAGTGTACATATCGGGTCTTAAGAAGATACTATTCCACGGTGATGGAAGTTAGGAGTGCCAAGAATTGTGTGTTGGGTCTTAAGAAACTTACTGACGAGAAAAGTGTATTCTACAGCACTGTTCAATCGTTCAGGGAATGTACGCTGTTCTTGCTGATGTTCCATCTTCTTCTGACTATATTGCAGCACACAAGTTTGCCTGTTACCTAAAAATCTAGCCCATACTGCAACAGCGAGAGTTGGGACGAAAGGGGAGCGGCCTTTACTTAGCAATGGGAGAAACGGTGCAACACTTTTTCTTGTTTTAATTACTCTTGTCAACCATCACGCTAACATATTTATTTTGTTGCTTAGGCGTGTCCCGCGGCAGCTGGTACTGGGAGGTGGTGGTGGAGGAGCTTCCAGAGGGTGCGGCGGCGCGTCTGGGCTGGGGGCGCCGGTACGCCAACCTGCAGGCGCCGCTCGGGTACGACAAGTTCGGATACTCCTGGAGGAGCCGCAAGGGCACCAGGTAACTACACTTGTGCTACTGGGTTTCTATTTGTGGTGAAAACAAGGAAGAAATCTTTCTCACTAAGTCTTAATACTAGCGAATGAGGCGGCCGCATGCGTGTGGGTGGGTACGGCCCTCACGCCCCGGCTCAGCCGCCGGGATTCCGATCCCGATTTCCAGCCACCTTAGGCATAGGGTTGCGGACGGCGAGGACCCATTCCTCGCCGTCCGGTAGCCGTCCGGTCCGAACTCGAATCGTCGACGGCGCGTACTGTTCCACGCGCACCTCAAAGAGATATCAGCAAACCGTAAGGGTCCAGCAGGGTCGAAGCCTACTAGGGCCATGGGTTGTACGAAAGAGAATCCCGGGGCCCTGGAACGAAAGCAAAGAAGGAACAGGAGTACGTTTTAGTCAGTAAAAGTCTGACATCGCGCTCCGTCCATGTGCGAGAGAAGTCATTGGATGATTGCCCACAAAAAAAAAAACAGATTTTTGTGATATAGGGTGGAGAGGCGGACAAAGTTGCAGGCAAACTCCTAGTTTACCAATTAAATTGGGGTACATTCATTTCTACATAACTCCTTGATATTAATTAAGGCCGTGCGTGCACTGCCTTCCGTTTTTCTAACGCATAATCTGTGAAGTATGGAGTCTCATAGAAGTGCGCGCACTGCCGTGAAATAAACGCATGCGGTAGAATCACCGTTGGCCTCTCGCTGCAAATTTGCGGTGAATCTACCGCAAATATTTTTGTATCGTATAGAGATCTAGGAAGCGCCGCGCACTGCCGCGAAACTAACGCACGTTTTAACCGACTTCAAAAAAAAGGAGGAGGTTATCAATTCGGTTGTATTTTTTATCATCATTTTTTTTATGTTTGTTAGGTACCTCAGAACTCCGTCGTTTCTGGACCGATTTGCAATATTTTTTTTCCCATATGATATATGCTTCCAGATTAGTCCCAATTTTTTAAAAATCCAGTTCTGATGATGGAATCCATGAGGAATCAAGGGAACTCCTCAAATATTATGCATTTACAGTCAAAAAGTAACATTTGATGAAGTGGAACTGATGAAGAAGACCAGAAATGGTCAACGGAACTTCATACTCACATAGATATCACAATGAAGATAGTTAAATATAAACAAATTTATTATAGTTAAGCGACTATGAAAATACAAATAAATGAATAGTGTTCTGAATAGTTACGTTGAAAATGGTATCATCGAAGTGATCTGATGATGATGATGGAGCCGAAAGGTGGAAGGTAGACACAGGAACTTCATAATAAAACAATGTAACCTAGCTGTGTTTGGGTTAATTAGAATTGTCATGTGAAATAGGCACTCTGTTTATAAGTGTATCGCAGCTAAAAAGTGTTAAATAAAAACTTTTACGAAAATAAAATAACCGTCTTCACTAAAAAAAAAAACACTAATAAAACACTAATAAAAATTTCGGAGAAACAAAAAATACCGAGAAACCCCGACTTCCGAAATTAAAGTTATTTTGATCCTTTTAGTGTTTTTTTTTAGTGAAGTCGGTTTTTTTTTTTTAAGTTTTTGTCATTCGAACTCCGGCTGTGGTGCTCACATGTCATGGTTATACAAAAGTCTTTTTGTATATAATTGACGATCTTAAGGCCTATGAAGGGCTTCTTCGTCCTAAGTTATAACGATTCCGATTGCATTAATTAAAAGTTAAATGTCTATGCCTCGTTTACATGTGGGCCCAGCCTCGGCCAGCGTCCAATGTACCTATTCTCCACCAACGCTTGGTTGCCATTTACATGCTGGCGAGGGCGTCAGTCTGTTATGGACAGGCAAGCGCGGCAGACGATGACAACGACTACTGTGTTGTGTCGGTTTTTACTTTTCGCTTGACATATTTCTTACCAACTTCAAAAAGGAGGTTATAATATGATGTTCGATTGATTTTTATGTATGTTCTCCAATTTTTCGGTCAATTATGGACCGGTTTTGATTTATTAGAACGTGTATAGGTACCTACTTCCAAATTTCATAGGTTTCATACAAATATTATCATGACCTGATAATGAACATCGAAGATATAGAACGAAATTCCTGCAAAGCTGCTATGATCCTATGAGGAATTTCGTTTCGTTTCGTTCTTTCTATGGAAAGTAGTCACGGAAACTCCGTAATAAAACAATATACCTACCTATTCTTATTTTAGATTTAAATTGTTTAAACTCTATCCATGTGGCCTCCTGTAATTGAGGAAGTGCGCTAATTTAAAACTTAAATGTATTCAACACTTATATTTGTGTGAACATCCTTTCTTGGAGGCCCTAAATAAATAAAATATAAAAAAATAATGTATCTCAACTATGTCAAAAAACCACAGTGCAAAATAACTTTACTTTTAAAATAACTTAAATATCGAAGAGACATAAAAACTTTTTAGAAAAAAAAAATAACCGACTTCACTAAAAAAAAAACACTAAAAGGATCAAAATAACTTTAATTTCGGAAGTCGGTGTTTCTCGGTATTGTTTGTTTCTTATTTAACACCGACTTCCGAAATTAAAGTTATTTTGATCCTTTTAGTGTTTTTTTTTAGTGAAGTCGGTTATTTTTTTTTTCTAAAAAGTTTTTATTTCACACTTTTTAGTTGCGATACACTTATAAACAGAGTGCCTATTTCTCATGACAATTCCAATTAACGCAAATACTGCTAGGTTACATTGTTTTATTATAAAGTTCCTGTGTCTACCTTCCTCCTTCCGGCTCCATCATCAGATCAGTTCGATAGTACCTTATAGCCAAAGAGCATCTCACGACAATTCTAATAAGCCCAAACACGGCTAGGATACATTGATTAATTACGGAGTTCCTGTGCCTACCTTCTGGCTCCATCATCAGATCAGTTCGATAGTACCTTATAACCAAAGTGCATCTCATGACAATTCTAATAAGTCCAAACACGGCTAGGTTACATTGATTAATTACGGAGTTCCAGTGCCTACCTTCCGGCTCCATCATCATCATCAGATCACTTCGATGATACCATTTTCAACGTAACTATTCAGAATCATTCATTTATTTGTATTGTCATAGACGCTTAACTATGTATATCTTCATTGTGATATCTATTTGAGTATGAAGTTCCGTTGACCATTTCTGGCCTTCTTCATCAGTTCCACTTCATCAAATGTTACTTTTTGACTGTAAATGCTTAAGTTCTTGATAAAAATACTAAAATTACCATAGGGTTGCCTATAATTTTTGAGGAGTTCCCTCGATTCCTCATGGATTCCATCATCAGAACTGGATTTTGAAAAAAATGGGACCAATCTGGAAGCATATCCTATAAAGGGAAAAAAAAATTTTGCAAATCGGTCCATAAACGACGGAGTTCTGAGGTAACAAACATAAAAAAAAAATGATGATAAAAAAAAAAAATACAACCGAATTGATAACCTCCTCCTTTTTTTTGAAGTCGGTTAAAAACAAAACTAATATAATAATACCGACTTCCGACGAAGTTATTTTACACTTTGATTTTTTTTTACTATCCATTTTTTACTATCTTCATTGTGATATCTATGTGAGTATGAAGTTCCGTTGACCATTTCTGGTCTTCTTCATCAGTTCCACTTCATCAAATGATACTTTTTGACTGTAAATGTTCTCGATGAAAATACCAAAATCACTATAAGGTGGCCTATAATTTTTGAGGAGTAGGTACCCTCGATTCCTCATGGATCCCATCATCAGAACTGGATTTTTCCTATAAAGGCAAAAAAAAAATTAGCAAATCGGTCCATAAACGACGGAGTTCTGAGGTAACAAACATAAAAAAAAAGATGATAAAAATACAACCGAATTGATAACCTCCTCCTTTTTTTTGAAGTCGGTTAAAACGTGCGTTAGTTTCGCGGCAGTGCGCGGCCCTGTGAATGCGTTTATTCTACCGCACGGTAGAATAAACGCACCGCATTCCACCGCAAGGCAGTGCGCGCACGGCCTAATTGTTTGATGTATTTTCCCGAAACATTTCAAATACTTAATCAAATCATCTTTCTTGCATTCTATGGGCCCAAGTCGAGTGTGACCATTTTTTTACTAGATGGCGCTGAACTTTACCTTATTTAGTTTTGTGTATGGGAATACTCTCATACACCAAAAACTGTTAAGCTACTAAGTCAAGGAAATAATATTAGCTATAACCTTATCCTACATACGACTATACTCAAGATTTTAGCAGTAGTACAGTATAAACTAAATATGTTGAGTTCAGCGCCATCTAGCGAGGACATGGCCACGCTTGAGGCCTTAGCTTTCACCTGAACATTCCTAGTTTTCACACTAATAACAAAATTCTAAATGTTCCAGGTTCCACGAGTCTAAAGGCAAGCACTACAGTCCTGGTTACGGCGAGGGCGACACGCTCGGCTTCCTCGTCGTGTTGCCAGAGAGTACCACCACCAAGTATACTCCTAATACTTACAAAGACAGGGTGAGTGAAGCCAGTAAAGGTTTTTCAAGGCAAAAAAAAAATGAAAATATAAACCGTGCTTACTGCTGCCGCAAGAATTTACAGAGGCAAAGGAAAAGTCATAAATGGGCCTTTATTATAAGAACGCTTATTTATTACACTCAACGATCATAATTAAAAATGTTTTTTTTCAGGCCCCCTTTTTATAAAAAAAACGGAAAAAAAATCTGTAAAAACAAAACGTATTTTTTTTTTTATTCGTTTTCGCTAAAATTGGCATTTCTATTGACCATGAGTTTTTATTATGATTTTTACTGCAGCTTTTTACAATTAAAACAAAATATACACACTTTGGCCACGCCTAGTTGCGGGAGCCGGAGGTCACTTGTGTGGAGGCTCGCAGAGCGACGACTTGAGTGCCGCGTCGGCCGACTTCGCGTCGGACACGTGTCGAGCTACAGAGTCGCGGGACTATTAATGTCCCCTAGTGAAAACGCAGCTTTACACTAATAATAATATCTTTCCCTACTTGCAGCCGCTCGTGAAATTCAAGAGTCACCTCTATTACGAAGATAAAGACAACATACAAGAATCTCTCAACAATCTCAAGCCGTTACCAGGCAGCAAAATATACTATTTCAAAAATGGCGAGTGTCAGGGCGAGGCCTTCGTCGATATTTACGAAGGGTGTTATTACCCTTCTGTCTCTCTTCATAAGAATGTCACAGTCAGCGTGAACTTCGGACCTAACTTTAAATATCCGCCGTCAAGCGAGTATAAGTACAGGCCGGTAAGTGTATATCTGCTAATTTAGATTTAATTGAGGCAATTCAACAGAACAGAGTCACGCAAATTGAGACAAATCTTGTTACTCTGACAGCTTTTCAAAAAATAGTATGTATTGGTAACTTAGAGATAGCGCGCACGAGTAACTTTAATCTCCGCAGCTAATTTGTTGTTTCTCACATTACATCTACGAGATTGTATGAAAGTGGGAGCTGGGACAGCTGAGAGACGTCCGCAGTTTCGGCGATGCATGTATCGGCTCGTCTATTGGCAGCTAATTATTACGAACATGTCGCATAGTTCCCGCTCCCATATATCTTACAAATTTCGGCGAGGATACAGCGACAGACACAAAAAAGTATATGGGCAACTAAGTTGCTCCCTTATGTTATAAGGAAAAACGGTCCACCTAGAGATTTGTGACCTTTCGAATACCGTAATTACAGACACAATAGAAAGACAATGAGAGGCGTTCGCTTTGGGGTTTAATTAATTAATATGTTGCAAATTAGTTTTTCAAGAACTATGCAAATTATTTTTTCAAGGGAAGCATTACTAAAGTCTTAATCTTTAAAACTTTAGTTTGTTATTTAAGACTATTTTAGTCATTTGTTATTATTTTACAGATGTCAGAGAAAGCAGAAGAAGCAATTTGTGAGCAGACCATGGCAGACCTACTCTACCTGACTGAAAACGAAGGCAAGCTACGACTAGACAACTTTAATCTCTGATACAACTAACACCGTTATTGCGGTGTGAAATGAGTGAATGGATCGAGTGCAGTGATCAAAGTGAACTATTTGAAACACACTGTACAACTGTGCAAAACAATATAGCAAAGAAATGAACAATTAATAAAATATCAGAGTATATAAAGGCTTTCGTATCTAGTGTTAAGGTGCCATTCGAACCTCGGCTGCAGGCTGCGGACGCAGGCAGCACATGCGGCGGCTGTACGAAGCCGGCTGCAGCTGCACGACTGGTTTTCTATGTATTGTATGGATTTTTGTGGAAACCATTCTGAACGCGGCTGCGGCCGCACGTGCTGCGAGTGCTGCCGCGACCTGCAGCCGTAGCCGATCGCAGACCAGTAGTGCTGCGGCCGCAAGTAGTTACGTCACTCCAAGTTGCTTAGACAAGTCCGAAATAATCGCTACTCGGATTGAATTGTAGATTTGCGACTGGTAGCACGTGCAACCAGCCTCGGAATCATTCCCGGCTGCGGATGCAGGCAACGGCTGCGTGTTATGCGTGTGCTACCTGCATCCACAGCCTGCAGCCGAGGTTCGAATGTCACCTTTAGTAGACAAAGCGTTAGCACTGTGTGTACTCGCGTCAACACTTACACTAGATTCGAAGAAGGCCTTAGTCCAAAAGCTTTTCAGCTGTTAGACTATAGTAGAATAAGTCTTCTACAGTGTAAATTCTTTAGAAGATAATTAATCAAGTATCAAAATTATTGAACAAAAATGTTAATCATATTTTTACGAATCTATTAACTAATATACTTACATGTATTTAATCTGATTATACTAATATTTGTAACATAGCAAGAAATTGTGGAGCTTCATCTAGTTTGGTGTAATTTTTCACCATCTGGCGGTTTGGTGGTCTGATGAACTGCTTCATAAGTATGTAAATAAGCAATAACATGTCAACCTACAAAAAATGACGATGTTACCATGTTATTGTCATCAAAAGTGTTTTATTCAATACTAGCTTCTGCCAGCGGCTTCGCCCGCGTGAAAGTAGTTTTCTCCATACAAACTTTGAACCCTCGTTTCATCCCCTTGAGGGTGAATTTTGGGAAATTCTGTCTTAGTGCTCATCTTTTATATATTATATAGATATAAGGTTAGTGGTTTCAGATCCTACTAATATTATAAACGTAAGTTTGTATGGATGTTTGTTACTCTTTCACGCAAAAACTACTGAATGGATTTCAATGAAACTTGGTGCATGGGTAGACCATGTCCTAGAATAGCACATAGGGTACTTTATATCCCGGGAGTGTGTTCCCTTGGGATAATTTTCTACTATCACGTGGGCGAAGTCGCGTGCATCAGCTAGTATATGATAAAATCCTTTTCTTTTGTTATGTCGAATGTTCTGTGAACCCAACAGCTGTGTCGGTTGACATGAATTATTTATTTGTGTCCAGTTATAACTTCACACTATGTTATGTATGTACTTTAAAAGTACCTTCGCCGCGCAGCACCACTCTTGGTAGAACTCCTACAATATGTATAAATTCTTTCTATAACATATAAAAGTGCATGCTGTACAGTTTTCAAATATTATCAGTATTGGTGATTGAAATTGTGTGTAGTATTGAAATAATGAATGTCTAAATGTATTAATTGAGTATTACAAGAATAATCTTGTTGTGACATATTGATCTGCTGAAAATGAAAGTCCAATTAGAATGTTAAGAGATGGTGTAAGAATAAAGTTATTATTGTCAAAAAAATGTTTTTACTATGAAACCAAATTAAAATCATTTCTCTTATTAACCTATGAGTACCGTAATTAGAGGCACAATAGAAAGACAATGAGCGAGTGAACGCGTTCACTTGGGGTTTAATGAATTAATCAGTAAATTAGAGCTATTCGTTTAGGAAGCATTAGAAACATTTTGGCTGTGGGATGAATCAGGGTATCCACTTTCTGGAAAATCAAGGAAGTCGAGGAAGATTTTTTCCAGGTTTAAAGTGATCTACTACACACCAGTTTTTTTTTAGTACACACCATAAATAGGCATTCAAGGTGTCTTAAGTTTGTTACTACCATTAGGATTAATAACTAAGAATAGCATATAAATTATAAAAGCGCGGCAGCCACCTGTGGCTGTGGTTGGTGGCCCGTTTGGGTCAAAGGTACTCTTATTTGAAAAAAAAAAAAATGATAGTCAAGGATTTGCTTTAGAAAGTAGCACCCTGATTAAAACAGAATAAGATAAATAAGTTTAGTTCATAATCATCAGAATATATCTACACTAAGGGGACAGACAGAGAGGAATAATTCTCGCGAGGTCTCGGGCATTTTCTGACGGAACGCGTATGCTCGAACATGCGCGCGACCTCGCAAGCCTGCGCGAGTAAACCGTTCTTGGTGACCATTCTACCGAAATATGCCAGTTTGTCACGGTCCGTCAACAATGATGTACTGGGTTATGATTATAATTGCGCTTTTAGTGGAAAAAGAAGAAGATTTAATAAAGTAAGGCGTCAGAAAGTTTGAAAAGTCTCCCTCTTTGAACTCAATGACAACACTGCGCGTACGCCGCGGGCGCCGACTCGACGCCGCGCGCGGGGCTCCCCGCGTATCTTCGAGGACGCGCGAGCATTTTTTGTCAGGTTCAAGCATATCTGCACTTTATTTCAATAAATTCAAAGTTCGTTTTCGAGTGCCTTAATAAAATCCTCTCCGCTGCGCTTCTCAAGTTTGGTTTTTTGTTTGTAGGAGGTAATCTCTGAAAGTACTGGTCCGATTGTGAAATTTTTTTCACCAATAAAAAGCTGCTTTATTCCTGAGTGACATAGGCTATATTTTATGTACGCGGGCGAAGCTGAGGGCAAAAGCTAGTGTGTAATAATTTAGCAGTGACCAGCTGAATGGTTTTTCACGACTTTAGAGTTAATTCCACAGTAAAAGTACGAGTAGGTATATTTACCTACCTGTAAAATAGTGCATAAGAATTGCAATTAATTTTAGTGGCATGTTTCTGAATTAGTATTTTGAAGTTGAGTTTGTGAAAACCTACTTTAATGCCAAAGTTCAACAGGCCAAAGTACAATTTAACAATTGGACAAATATAATTTTACAATTTTTCTTAATTCAATAATTGGGTGTCTCTCAAAAGTAGGATATAATCATCATCATCATCATTTCAGCCGAAAGACGTCCACTGCTGGACATAGGCCTCCCCCAAGCGTCGCCACAGCGAACGGTCCTGTGCGTCTCGCATCCATCGGACTCCCGCAACCGTTACCAAGTCATCGGTCCACCTTGTAGGAGGCCTTCCAACGCTACGTCTTCCGGTACGTGGTCGCCATTCCAGAACCTTTGGCCCCAACGGCCATCTGTTCTGCGAGCAATGTGCCCTGCCCATTGCCACTTTAGTTTGGCGATTCTTCGTGCTATGTCGGCAACCTTGGTTCTCCTGCGGATATCCTCATTCCTGATTCGATCACGCAAGGAAACTCCGAGCATAGCCCTCTCCATTGCCCTTTGGGTGACTTTAAGCCTTCTAATGAGGCCCATTGTAAGCGACCACGTTTCGGAGCCATATGTCATCACTGGCAACACGCACTGGTCATAGACTTTCGTCTTGAGACACTGTGGTATATTGGACGAGAAGATACCGCGCAGCTTCCCGAACGCTGCCCAGCCGAGTCGGATTCGACGATTGATCTCTTTCTCAAAGTTAGACCTTCCCAACTGGACCGTCTGTCCCAGGTAAACGTAGTCGTCTACAACTTCGAGTGTAGAGTCCCCGACCTTGATAGGAGTGGGTGCTACATGGCTGTTTACCATGACTTTGGTTTTGTCCATGTTCATTTTAAGTCCCACTCTTTCGGAAGCTCTACTGAGGTCACCAAGCATTGTACTGAGCTCCTCCGTAGTCTCAGCCATGACTACTATGTCGTCGGCAAACCGAAGGTGAGTGATGTACTCGCCATTGACATTAATGCCTAGCCCTCTCCATTCCAAAACCTTGAAGACATCCTCCATTGCTGCCGTGAACAGTTTCGGAGAAATAACGTCTCCCTGCCTCACACCCCGCTGCAAGAGGATAGGTTTCGAGGTCTGGTCTTGTAGTCGGACTGACATAGTGGCGTTTTTGTACAAACACTTCAGCACTTCGATATACCGATAATCAATTTGGCACCGTTGGAGAGACTGCAGTACAGCCCAAGTTTCAATCGAATCAAAGGCTTTCTCGTAGTCCACAAACGCTAAGCAGAGAGGCTGATTATACTCCTCAGTCTTCTGTATAACCTGCCGCAGCGTATGTATGTGGTCCACGGTGCTGAAGCCTTTTCGAAATCCGGCTTGTTCGGGAGGCTGGAAGTCGTCGAACCTGCGCGCGAGACGATTCGTGATGACTCTGGAAAACAGCTTGTAGACATGGCTCAGAAGCGAGATGGGCCTATAATTCTTAAGCAGGGCATTATCGCCCTTCTTAAAGAAGAGTACCACCACGCCTCTGCTCCACGCCTGTGGCGTTTTTCCCTCGAGTATGACGGAATCAAATAGCTTCTGAAGGGCCTTAAGGACCGGTTTTCCACCCGCCTTCAGGAGTTCGGCCGTAATTCCGTCCTCACCCGACGCCTTGTTATTTTTTAGCTGCTTCAGAGCCATCCTAATCTCGTACAGGCTGACGTCCGGGATATCTTCGGTATAGTGTCGAGTCAATCTAGCTCTTGGGTCGTTTACTAGATTTACAGCGGGTTTAGCGATAGACGTGTATAACTGTCCATAAAAAGCCTCGATCTCTCCCAGAAGCTCCGATTTGGCGGATATGACTCTGCCATCGTCGGTCTTCAGTTTCGTGAGCTGGCTTTGCCCAATAGACAGATCTCGTGCAAATACTTTAGAGCCCTTATTCCGCTCAATCGCATCCTTAATCCTTGCGGTATTAAAGCGGCGAAGGTCGCGTTTCAGGGACTTCGAGATTTGTCTATTGAGCTGCCGGTATATGCACGCATCGTCTGAAGACTGCAGGATCATCTCACGCCTCTTCTTCATTAGCTCGAGGGTCGGATCGGAGAGCTTCTTGTTCTTATTTGTACGGTGAGTCTTGGAAAACTTAGACCCGACCGTATGGACAGTTTCCACGAACCCATCGTTATATTCATCCACGGAGCTTCCTAGGCACTCGAAATGATTGTGGAGTTCGAGTTGAAAGCTCTCGGGGTTTTGGATCCGGATCTGTGCTGGACGGAGCGTAGACCTCATCAGTCGAGACCTTTCAAGCTTAATGTTAATATTCAATGTGCCTCTTACGACGCGGTGATCACTTCCAGTTTTCACCGCGTTGATCACAGAGACATCATTGAATATTTGCTTTTTCGTCGACAGGATGAAGTCAATCTCATTTCTAGTTGCACCGTCAGGACTTTGCCAGGTCCACCTTCTATGCTCACGCTTTTTGAAGAAGGAATTCATCATATAGAGGCCCTCCTTCTCCATAAAGCTAGCCAGTAGGTGTCCCCGGTGATTCCGACGTCCAAATCCAAATTGCCCCACTCGCAGCTCGTCACCGTCTCGTTTGCCCAGTTTCGCGTTAAAGTCCCCCATGACCACGGTGAAGTGAGTCTTAGAACCATGCATGGCTCTTGATATATCCTCATACATGGATTCTACTTCGTCGTCGGGATGTGTCGAGGTCGGGGCGTAGACCTGTATGACCTTCAGCGAATATCTTGATGATATTCTGAGTATAAGGTACGCCACCCTGGTCGAGTAGTGGTGGCCAAGTGGTAACGGCCCCGACTTACGAGTTGTAGGTCGCGGTTTCAAACCCAGCCAGGCGCATTACTTTGTGTAATTTATTTCATCACCACTGCTCTCAAAACGGTGAAGGAAAACATCGTGAGGAAACCGGCATGTCCTAGAACCAAGAATTCGAAGACATGTGACATCCACCAACCCGCACTGGGCCCGCGTGGTGGATTACGGTCCATTCCCTCTCCTAGAGAGGAGGCCTGAGTCCCAGCAGTGGGAACATTAAAAAGGCTGATAATGCTAATGCTAATGCACCCTGGTCGACACACTCACGATCTTCACCACATTGTTCACAAGGGACTTGTGGACGATAAACCCGACACCACCCTGGGACTGCTGGTCACCCTCCCGGAAATAGAGCAGGTTACCGGATTTGAGAATTATCGTATCCTCCCCCTGTCTTCGGACTTCAGACAATCCCACAATACTCCATCGCAACCTGCTCAATTCCTCCTCAAGTTCGGTGATCTTCTCGTCAGTCCTCAGTGTACGCGTGTTAAAAGTTGCCAGGTCGAGTCGTTTAATAGATGGGTAGCCAGATCTCATCCAGAGATTCTTCGCACCCCTTGCCTCGTCGTGGCCTTGACCGCTACCGGAGTCAAGGGTAGACGGGCTGCCGGGCACTAGGGGCCATTTTTTCTTTGTTTTTCATGTTGGGGGGGGGGGGGTTGCCATAATCGCCACGCTTGGCAGACGGGTTGGCGATCGCAGTTTGATTGTTGTAATGCACAGAGGATGCTGCTGCCCATTCTCTGGTATGTCCCTTAGTCGCCTCTTACGACACCCTCGGGAAGAGATGGGATGGTGTTATTCTTAACGTCCAGACACCATATGGATATAATACTGATATTAAATTATAAACATGTTTTATTTTAAATTACTAATAAATTTATTAATTTAGTACAATAATTTCAAGACTACTTTCCGAATCCACCTTTGCATGAAGGGCTGCTCTCCACAAATTGGTCACTGGTTTCCCATTGCTGAGGAGTTTTAGCCATGATGGACAGTGCATGGACACCATTCTGCAGCTCATCCTTTAGAATGTCATTTATTAAACGGTGCCTCTGAATTTAAAAAAAAAGACAGAAGTTTAGTGTCTGGTCAGAAGTACAATATCATAATCATTGTAATGAGTGACTAGGGTACAGTAAATGGGTAATGAGGTGGCTACAACACTAGTGAGTTGTAGCAGGCAACAAAAGTTAACTTGTTTTGTCAAGGTGAAATAATAGACAATTGTTCACTAGCCACCTTACTCAGCCACTTTATGCTAAGCACTCGCCATAGAAACTTAAGTAACAATATAAATGGTGATTTTGTTTGTACAACAACCAAGTTCCACCTTGGCACCTGTGCAAGCTTTTCAACTTAGTTGGGGCTACAATAAAGTGTATATTTGCCTGAATACTTGGGTTGAATGAGTCTTTTTCAAGACAAGATATCAAGATTTTGCTAGCAAGCTAGTCATTTTGTTCTCATTTGTATATAAATATTCTCATTATTGTGCATGCTAAGTCAAGACATTTTTTTGCTTACTATCAAAACTAGCCTATTGTAATCCAAGCATCACATATAAAATCAATCTTTGATATAATAGAATTTTATTAGACTCGTGTAGATCTCAATTATTATGGTACAAGTACAGGTTAAAAAAAAGAATTACAGGCATTATACTTTCATGTATCTGTAAAATATTAGGAAACAGCAACTATATCATTACAAGACAGTTTATAATAATAGTTAAGTGTTGAAAATGAATGTTATTGGTAGGTATTTGAGGCTTACAGATAGTTCTCTTACCTTGATTAATGGCAATCCTTCAAATTTAGGAGATACGACTACTACTTTGAAATGCGTCTCAGACCCTTTCGGCACATTGTGCATGTAGGATTCGTTGATCACATCCAAATGTTTAGCGTCTAACTGAGATAGCAATTTGCTTCTAATTTTGCTTTCTATAACGCCTGCTATAGTAGCCATATTTCTGTGGATGTTACATACACCTAAAAACATTATTCGTATCAATGAATCATCATTGCTTGCCAAAAAATGTATACTATCCGAACCTGATCTCAGGTTCGGACCTGAGATCCGAACAAATTTGGTACAAAGTATAACCTCTCCCTACTTACCCGGCTTCAAAATAATACTCATAGATACAATTATATTCTTGTAATTTCTCCGCACGTAATTTATTCACAGTGAATTTGAATTGCTAATTACTCTTGTGTTTTATATTGTTCCAGTTTCGCAACATATTATTTTGACTGAACAGCTGAAACAACAAACAAACAGCAAAATTGCAAATTCAACAAAACGTCACATAGACATTGGACTGACAGCTGTCTTTATTTTTTGTTAATATTTTTTTCTTGGATACTAAGTCTTTTAAGCAATGTCTTCATATTAATAGTTAATTTGTTTACCATTAGAATATGGATGTACACATTCTAATATTTATTTTTGTAGTATTTGGCAGCAAATGTATCAAGTTGACCTTCTCAGCAAACTTCGCTGAGGTAGTCAACACTACAACAAAATTCTCAGTTCCATTTTACCGAGATCGCTACTATTTCTATAATTCCAACTATAGTCCAGTTGCGCAGCACCTTGATATATTATTGTAGGTAGTTTTTTTTTAAACTTGGAAGGTACCTAATCTCTAAAAGAGCCCCTAAAATTCACTCGAATAAATCCCGCCAAAAATTCCCGACAGCTGTCAGATGTGACTGAAAGGATGACAATGACATTGAAAATTGAAACTTAATGAAACGTTCTAAAACTTGGTACCTAAGGTTAGTTTTGTAAGTAGGTACTTATGTTTTGCTTTTGATTATGGCCCCTCCCCATTTTGGGCGCCATCACATAAAAAGGTACTGTGTGGAGCCGTCGTAGAACTTACCTTTATTATGAGATCAAGAATGATCAAGGAAATAAACTCTCATCGTCCTTTGTGTAATGGCAGTTTACAGAAAATCCGAAAAATTGATACTTGATAGTAGGTATCAATTTTTCGGATTTACCAATGAGTTTGGATTGAAACTGAAGTTTAAGTTATTTATTACACAAATCGGTAGGTACTTGTACTAATCTATACATATAATAAAACAGTAAAATGGTGGAGCGTTGGTATTAGTTGGCGAAAAAACTACTGAACCAATCCTGTTCAAATTTTGCATACATAATCCTTATAGGCCGGGTTAACTGTTAGGCTACATATTATCACGCTATTTGCTATGGGGGGTGAGCAATAATCCAAAATGTCGACATTGAACGACATTTGCCACGTTCGATCCCCAGCTACAGTTAAAAATTTTGTCATTATTTTATCTTCTTTTTTGTAATAAAATAACTTTTACCATTTTTTCAAAATAAAATTAACATTTCTATTCGATATCTTCTAAATATTTTGTAAAAACTAATCAAAACACATAATAAAATCAAAGCGGCGAGTAAAATCACGTACTAAAATGTTGTAAATATGGCACCACACGCAATTCAGATACTCGCAACTCCATCTAAAGACTGAAAGTAGAAATAATGATGACAATGATAGTTGAACGTCATATTTGATAGATGGCATTGTGTATTTTACGTAATTTTCTGAGTGGCGGAAGAATGACCATTGCCCAAGTTTGCAGACAGTTTTATTGTTTAAAATTTGACGAAAACCGTTATGGTTAAACTGGAGTTAGACGGAGACATTTTTAATCCTACTGCTTTTTTCCCCGTGGTTGTAACAAGCTAATTGACCGTGATTATTCAAGGGATACCAACCAAAGGCGATAAAAGTAAATACTTATATGTATTTAATTATTGACTTTAAAATAACACGGCCAAATTTTCGGAAGGGGTAGCATGGCACCTTGCGTTGGAAGGCCCCCAGGTGGACCGATGACCTGGTGAGGGTTGCGGGAATCCGATGGATGCGAGACGCACAGGACCGGTAATTATGGTGACACTTGGGGAGGCCTATGTCCAACAGTGGACGTCTTTCGGCTGAAATGATAATGATAATGATGGCACCTTTATTTTTCTTTTTTTAAGGGTGGAAGTCATCCAATGACTTCTCCCACTCTGGTTGGAGCGGGAAGGCGTGTCAAACTTTTACTGACTAAAACCACACCTGTGTCCTTCAGTTGCCCTTTGCGACATCTCTTTGAGGAGCGCGTGGATCACAACGCGCTGTTGACGACTGGGCTCGGTCCGGTCAATTACCGGACGGCCGGACGACTGTGGACGACCCACTGCTGGATGTCCGCGAGCCCGCGTCTACCGTGGCTGGTCGTCGGGGTCAGAATCTCGGCTCGGCGTGAGGACGTTCGTTTCCTCACGCGTGCGGCCTCCTCCTTCACTAGCATTACGGCTTTGCAGAAGGAGGCGACCGCCTGCCATTCCTCCTCGCTCTGGACCATAGCCCAAAGTCACAAGGCCCGGCGCGAGAGGTGACTGACGCCGATTGCCTCCACGAGGACAACACACACCTCTGTGTGCTCCACTGTGTCCTCCGGGATGATGGCACCTTGCGGCCTAATAATGGTGTGTTTTATTATTAGCAGTCACTGCTTCATATAAAACTGGGTCGAAAGGTTTGCGTTCCTGATCACAGTTCGACAACGTATGATGTATCTCAGATTCCTTGCAGCCTTACGTCGACATCCGTACGTTACCTCCTTGCAGTGAGTGGTGACCAACACTGGAACCACCCTCTGAGGGAGGCCAGTCTCAGGTATAACACTAATCGGCTGCTACATTTGTTTACCGGAATTTCATTGTTTTATGGATACACAAGCTCAGGACTGTTGAGGGTGTTTCACGCGGTTTCTGTTCCGGATTCGGTTGGAAGTACCCTGATATTACCATTTTACAAATCGCCCGGAGAACCCGTTGTAGCATGCAGTGGAGGTCTATCCTGCGTGGGTGAACCACCGTGTCTTCATAGAGGCAATCGGCGTCAGTGACCTTTCGATTTGGCCATCAATATGCGAGTTCGATTGGACAGGGATACACGCGTTCAAGATTTCACCGAAATTCATTCAAAAGTTGGAGACTCTTCATAGGGTAGTTCCCACTATGGAATAACATTTGTCTGATATACGAGGACGTCAGTCAAATACACACCAAAAAATCCTAGGTAAATGAACAAGTAATTTTTACGCCCCAAATGATTAAGCTGCAACAATCAATTCAAGCATGCTCTCGCAAATTCTTCATAAGTACTTTTGTGGAGGAAGATAGTTGATGATGATGGTAATTTTTGGATTCACTGGCTTTTTGGCTTTGCACCATCAGTGCAAACGTTATCCAGCTGAAGGTCGGTGTCCCGATTATGTTCCTTCGTTTACCTCTACCAAAGCTGTCTGACGGCTTAAACTCTTCAGTGAAACATTATTGAGGCGAAAATTTTACAGGAGGTAACTCTTTCGAACAATCTCGTAGCCTTAGCAGACATTGGCCCTAGAGGGCCCTATCCATTTGCTGACATCATTATGAGTCGCGCGTAGATTACTACGCGCCGTCGATTCAGGATTGCTTTGACCAGATGACCGGACGGCTCCACCGCAATCGCCCTGCGGCTTTCAACACCTGGAGCATCACTTCCCTCATCATCCTTCATAGTTTCAGCCACCTTCTTCGATCGTAGTGCTTCACTGAAGGAGGCTACTGGTTGGCATTTTTTCCACTAATCGCCTCCATGAGGACACGGCGGCGCCGGCGCTCCTACCAAGCGGGACTGACTTCCACCATAAGTTCCATCGTATTCTCCGGGCGATCCGCACAATGGTGAGACTCGAGTGTTTCTTTTCGCTGAATTCGATACAGATACCTCCCGAAACACCTACATCCGGTGAGTCCTGCACAAAGAGAGGATGCCGTGACGCCTCTGTAGCTACTCCTTAAAGACAGGCATTACCGCTGCGATTGTGACGTGCTCACTTGGACAATGTTGTTTTACCAGAACATAAACCAGAAACATACATAAACTAGTGCCTTTTCCCTTGGGGTAGGCAGAAATGCCAACTGCTACGACCCTTACATACTCTTTCTATTCATTGACGTTCATACATCTGGATCTGGACGAGTACATAACATGTATCCTGAAGGTAATTTGCGTTTTTACCTTTAACAGTTTTATGTAATAATAATAATATTCCACAACTATCACACAACGCCGTCTAGTCCCAAGCTAAGCAGAGCTTGTGTTATGGGTACTAGACAACTAATAAACATACTTATATATTTCTAAATACATACATATATAGAGAAGTTACACCCAGACACAGAACAAATGATCGTGCTCATCACACAAACATTTGTCCTGGGTGGGAATCGAACCCACGACCTCCGGCATAGCAGTCAGGGCCACTAACCACTAGACCAACAGGCCTGTCAAAGTATGTGTATGTGAAAGTACAATAAATAATTACGATGCTTTCAGAATGAATTGCAAGCACAGAATGATTGTATAGTTTTACGAACTTAACGCAGACGAAGTCGCGGGCAACAGCTAGTAATCAATATAGTTTGATTCAATTTAATTTTTTAATTAATTAAATATTAGTAATTGAAAGAATGTAAATGAAAAACAATAGGTATATTTATCCTGATTTTTGGTGCTGAATTCTGGATTTTTTTTAAACAAGTAGATAGTACTTACAACAAATATTTAGAACTGACTCTTTCCTTTCAATTAAAACCTACCTATAATATTATATATATATTATTATTATTATATATATTATAACCTTGGTTGAACCAAGGTAATGGGCAAATCACATTGCTCGCAGAACGGATGGCCGTTGGGGCCGAAAGGTTCTGGAATGGCGATCACATACTGGAAGACGTAGCGTTGGAAGGCCTCCTACAAGGTAGACCGAAGACCTGGTAAGGGTTGCGGGAATCCGATGGATGCGAGACGCACAGAACTGTTCATTGCGGCGACACTTGGGGAGGCCTATGTCCAACCGTGGACGTAGCCAAGCAAGACTTCAACGGCGCGTAGTGTTTTCCACGCTTTCCTCAAAAAGATGTCAGCAATTCCGTAAAAGCACAGCAGGGCTGATGGCCACTAGGGCCACGAGGAATTTCTGAAAAAGAAACCTGTGGTCCTAGAATGTAAAACAAAACAAAAGCAAGCAAGGGCAACTGAAGTACACTGGTGTGGTTTTAGTCAGTAAAAGTTTGACACGCCCTCTCGCACCACCCTAGAACAGGAGATGTCATTGGATGATTAATTCTTACCTCAAAAAAAAATCCTTCTGTTGCTCGCTTGTACCGCAGTGATTCTTTCAAACGGTCTGGCAGCCCTTGTTTTTTTTTTAGAACAGTACCAGCTCGACCTTATATGTATAGGTACTTATTTCGGTAGGTAAGAACTTTCTTTCTAAGTCATACAAAAGTAAAGATTATTGGTCCAAAACTTACTTCCTTCCTTGACTGGCTTGTTGGTCTAGTGGTTACTGGCCCTGACTGCTATGCCGGAGGTTGTGGGCTCGATTCCCTCTCAGGACAAATGTTTGTGTGATGAGCACGATCATTTGTTCTGGGTCTGGGTAATTTATCTGTAATATGTATGTATTTAGAAATATATAAGTATGTTTATCAGTTGTCTAGTACTCATAATCACAAGCTCTGCTTAGTTTGAGACTAGATGGCGTTGTGTGAAAGTTGTGGAATATTATATTAGCATAGCATAGCATAATCAGCTTTTTAGTGTTCCCACTGCTGGGACTGTTCCCCCTCTCTAGGAGAGGGAATGGGCCGTAATCCACCACGCGGGCCCAGTGCGGGTTGGTGGATGTCACATGTCTTCGATTTTTTTGGTTCTAGGACATGCCGGTTTCCTCACTACGAGTATGTTTTCCTTCACCGTTTAGAGAACAGTGGACATGAAATAAATTACACAAAGTAATGCGCCTGGCTGGGTTTGAACCCGTGACCTACAACTCGTAAGTCGAAATATTATATCATTATTATTATATTACAAAAAAATATAGGTTGGTATACGTATCTTAGGATAAGCCTGAACCAAGAACTGTCGAAAAATATAACCACGGAAGCGATTGCGGCAGTCGTAAAACTTCATTTTTATTTGTTTTTATTATAACCTAATTATGTCCGAATTGAAACAAAAGTAAACAAACAAAGCGGTGAAGGGAGAATATCAAATAAAAGTTTATGCGTAGGTAGGTACAGATAGCGGCACGAATCTTGAGCGCTCGGCGAAAGAGCGGGGATCGCTTTGCGCATCGTACAACATCGGCCGGCGAGCCAATCACTGTACAAGGAATGCACTCCCCGCCCCCGCATCTCTTTTCATATCACTAAAGATACCCGATATTTCACTTCTGCGTGCTTCTGCGCAAGTAGAACTGTAGAAGTCAGCGCTCAAGATCCGTGCCGGTATCTGTACCTATTTCTGACACAAAACTATAGGCAGTTACAAATCATGCCTTAGCGTCGAAATAATAACAAGCTCTAGATTTTTATTGGTTTGTTATTTTTTTTTTTTTTTTTTTTAGGGTTGGAAATCATCCAAATGACTTCTCGCGCTCTGGGTGGGGCGCGAGGGCGTGTCAGACTTTTGCTGACTTCCCTTTCAGAAATTCTCCGCGGTCCTAGCTAGCGGGCATCGGCCCTGCTGGGCCCCTACGGTTTGCTGACATCTCTTTGAGGAGCGCGAGGATCTGCGCTGTTGACGACTGGGCTCGGTCCGGTTAATTACCGAACAGCCGGACGACGAGCTACCCAGTGCTCGACGTCCGCAAGCCCGCGTCTACCGTGGCTGGTAGTCGGGGTCGGAATTACGGCGGCTAGGGCGTGAGGACCTTCGTTCCCTCATGCGTGCAGCCTCCTCCTTCGCTAGCATTACTGCTTCGCAGAAGGAGGCGACCGCCTGCCATTCCTCCTCGCTCCGGAAGATTTTTATTGGTTTGATGGATTGATTTTTCATTGGATAGGTACTTAATGGAAGTGAGTTTGTTTTCGCACTCCCCCATTTCTATTTGCGTGATACATCGTATGATCAAATAATATCCGTTTTTCTTTTTCACTTTACACCCCATTTTTGTTGGGTCACAGATTTTGTTATGAATGTTATGCTGGTGTTTGAAATATGGATTATTGATTTCCAATTGTGATGTTTTATTGTTTTATCAGACAATGGCGTGTTTTTTTTGTTTGATTCAATGGTCCATGGGTTTATGTTAGGAATCTAACTTTTTATTAGTTTTGCTGTATGATATTTAGGACAATGTCCAGGATGTTCCAGTCTCCTTCTCTACTCATAGGTGTCAATTAGGTTTACATTATTATAGCTAAGAGGACTGTAAGTATATTTATAAAATTCCCTAAAATACTGGAGAATAGGCAAGTACGCACACTTGCCCATTGTATTTCTTTTTCCCAACGAAATTTGACAGAACCGACGAAATTTTTTGGTGGGAACAAAACACACTGACTCACAGCTAACTTAATTAGCGACCACGTCACAACTTAATTACATTTGTATCTACTGTAGAGGGTGCATCTATACAATAATACCTTATCTATGCAGTGTTTAGTTTATTTGAAATTAAAATGTCCGTGGTTACCCGCTGTCCGGGGCTACCCGACTTTCCCTTAAATCACCACATGTTGGTGCTTTGATTGGCTATTATGTTGATTTTTAAATATCAATCAATGACTGCATGGCAATGACAGAAAAATATCGATGATCGGAGAAATGACAAAACCATCAATAATTTAAAATGTTCGTTTTATTCTTGTATTTTGTTTTAGGGTTGGAAATCATCATATAACTTTACCTGCTTTGGGTGGAGTGTGTGGGAGTGGTAAACTATTACTGACTTAAACCACTGTCTCCACAACGAACGGTCGTGTGCGCATCGCATCCATTGCATTCCCGCGACTCTTACCAGGTCATCGGTCCATTTTGTGGGAGGACTTCCAAGTTCCAACGCTGCGTCTTCCGGTGCGCGGTCGCCACTCTAGAACCTTTCGGCCCCATCGACCATCCGTTCTACGAGCAATGTGCCCTGCCCACTGCCACTTAAGTTTGGCGATTCTTCGGGCTAGTACCTAGGCAGTAACTAGATAGTAAAGAAATTTGATATCATCATTTATTTTCCAAAAAAAATAATACATTAAGGTAGATATTAGTAGATACCTAGGAGAAGACAAGAGGATGTGATAGGTACCTACACTGGTTAGTTCATTACAAAACAAGTCCTGAAACCTAGCCCGTACAACCTATACGTGCGAAGGTACCGCCCGGAGGACACGGTGGATCATACGGTAGAGGTGTGCCCCGCTTGAGCAGATCACCGCCGTGTTCTTTGGGGGCGATCGGCGTCAACGATCTCTCGCGCCGGGCCTTGGAATAGGCCATAGTCCGATGCGAAGAGGAGTGGTAGGTGGTCACCTCCTTCTGCGAATCAGTAATGCTAGCATAGGAGGAAGCTGTACGTGTACGCGCGAGGGAGCGGCTCTCACTCCCCAGCCGCCGGGATCCCGATCCCGATTTCCGGCCACCGTAGGCGCGGGCTTGCGGACGGCGAGCAATGGGTAGGTCGCCGTCCGACCGTCTGGTAACCGTCCGGACCGAGCCCAAGTCGTCGACGGTGTTCCACGCGCGCCTCAAGTAGAAGTCAGCAAACCGTAGGGACCCAGTAGGGTCGAAGCCTACTGGGGCCAAGGGTCTGCTTCAAAAAGGAAGACTCGGCCCTGGTATGGAAGGCAACGAAGTAACAGGAGTGGGTTTTTAGTCACACACCCCGTCTGACACACCCTCCAGATTCGCCCAAGAGGGGGGATGTCATTAGATGATTTTCCCATCTAAAAAAAAAATAGCCCGCAGAACCTCGAAATAGAATATCTAAGTTTTATGTAGTTGCATAAACTATTATCAACACGTCAATTTTAGAACCTCCTTTTTGATGCCGATTATACCAACACCTAGATAAGCAACGAACTATGAAAGTTCAACGAAAAATAAATAAAACGCGATTCGTTTCTTACAACAATTATAACACTGGTTAATATGGCTATAGTTCGTGCTATTGCGCTTTTAACGCTAAGGTTTATCGGCTTGAGATCTCAACCGTGCTGCAGCAAAAGTAATGTTTATAGGTTGGCAACACCGCTTCGAAATGTTGCCATATCAAACTATTATTACGAAGCTGTTCTGAACCCGGACTGTTAATGCGATTACGTGAATTTTGTTATGTGGTTATGTTTGTTACTTTCCTTAATTTTGAGGTCTTATTTTTATTTTGGTATTTGTATTTGTTTCGGTTCTTGATCGTAATGTTAATTCTTTTGTCTACGTTCATTATCATAAGTTCAGTTCATTAGTTTAAGAGTTACATTAGCAACGGCCTTTTGCGCCGAGTCTTGGTACAGGCCATGGTTCGGAGCGAGGAGGAATGGCAGGCGGACGCCTCCTTCTGCGAAACAGTAATGCTAGCGAAGGAGGCGGCCGCCGGGATCTTGAACCCGATTTCTAGTCTCCGTAGGCGTGGACTTGCGGACGGCGAATAATGGGTAGCGCACCGTTCGGTCACCGAGCCCGAGTCGTCGACGACGCACAGTGTTCCACGCGCGCCTCAAGGAGATGTCAGCAAAACCGTAGGGGCCTAGCAGGGTCGAAGCCTACGGGGGCCATCTGTTAGGTATTGGCAAGTGAACTCCGGGGCCCTGAAACGAAGGTAAATAAGGACACACAAATATGAAACATAGGAGTGGGTTTTAGTCAGTAAAAGTCTGACACGCCCTCCCGCTCCACCAAAGAGGAGGAGAAATCATTGGATGAGTTCCCACCTCAAAAAAAAAACCTTGACAGGTCTTCCGATGCTGCGTCGCCACTTCAGAACCTTGCGGCCCCATCGGCCATCTGATATATTTGGAGGTAGGCGAAACAGAGTGTAAAGTCCCGCAAACCTCCGTTGAAAAGGGAGGATCCTCCGATCAGACGGGTGTTATGTCTGGTGGGCAACTGCCCATTAGATGATTTCGGGCTGTCGTATATATTCTAATCGCGCGGAGAACTTTGATTGCGCGATGCAGGATTAGTTCTTATGTGACGCCATAGATGTCGCTACATCACTCCCCTCCAGAGATCGGAGATCGATGGTTCTTGATGCTTCTTGATGCTTCTTGATGCTTCTTGATACGTGCCAGGCCAGTGGTAGGTTGGTTCCAGTGGGTCGGAACCGAATGCCGCATGGTTCTCGGTGACTCGGAACTGTCTGCGGTGATGCCCCAGTGAGTCGGGGTGGTGCTGTCCCAGTGAGTCGGGATGATGCCCCAGGGAGTCGGGGTGATGATGTTCCAAGTGAGTCGGGATGATGCTGGCTCCAGTGAGTCGGAGTGGTGCTGTGCGACGTAGTGGCTTGACTGTTGGCGTCGACCAGGAGAGGTTCTTCGTGGCTCTTCATATGACTGGCTGAAGGTGCCGTGTGCTCCGCCAAGGTCGCTGATGAGGCTGAGGGTGATGACCAGGTAGGCATGCTGGTGGTCAAGATACCCTTTATAGCCATGAGTGCTGGCTGTATGGCTCGCTGCTCGGAAGCTTGAGGAAGTGATGATGACGTCACGAAGTAGTGGCTGCACGAAGGCTGCGCTGAAGTTTATTGTCGATGGTCACCAGTTTGGAGGTAGGCGGAACAGACAGTAAATTTAAAGTCCCGCAAACCTCCGTTGAAAAGGGAGGATCCTCCGGCTAGACGGGTGTTATGTCTGGTGGGCAATTGCGCGATAGATGATTTCGGGCTGTCGTATAATTATATTCTAATCACGCGGAGAACTTTGATTGCGCGGTGCAGGATTAGTTCTTATGTGACGCCATAGATGTCACTACAAGCGAGCAATGTGCTCTGCCCTTTGTCGATTCTTCGGGGAAAGGCTTCACAGACACATTATCAAAATTTGCTAAAATTTATTTGTGCCTGTGACTTATTTACACAAGATATATCAAGTTTTGTTTGACTTCGGCTGACTGTCCATCGGTTTGCCTGTACACGGCTAGACCATGGCCTGAATTAGCACTTAGGATACTTTGTATCCCGTGAATATGTTTCCTTGGGATAATTTTCAACTTTCGAACGGGCGAAGCAGCTGTCAGGAACTAGAACTTATATTTATAGGGTGACTGGTAATTAGTGTACGATACTTAAACACGCGATTGTGCTCATGATAACGAACAACTTTTACTATGAGAACAAACCTGAAATCCCGAAAAAAAATCAGCTGTTCAGTACATTTATGTTTGCCTAATGTACTGAACAGCTGATATTTTTTTCGCAATTTCGGCTTTGCTCCCATAATAAAAATTGTTTGTTATCATGAGCACAATTACGTGTTTAAGTATCGTACACTAATTGCCAGTCACCCTATATAATTATTCCTGAGAGTAATACGAAGAAGTAATTCAACCCCTCAGTGCTTAACAAATAAGTGTCTGTTATTAACACCCCATGTATGTCCCAATTTCTCAGATTAGCGGAACCCCTTTATCCCTTACAATAACGCCCTTACCTCATCGGGATGTTTTTGCTTCCCGTTTTTCTTGACGTTTCCCTTTCCGGCACTTTACTCTCCAAATGCCATTGACGCTATTAGCACCTCCCCTTAATAAAAAAAGCCTAATGATGGGAAAATGCCTGCAGCTGAATAAAATGGTTTTAAGGAGAACGTTTAGTTAATTTAAGTGTGGAGGGTCGTGGTTAGCATCTTTAGTTTATAATCTTTAGGGACGTGCTTTGACTGATTTTATGGAGGGCTTTTCGTGAAAAGTTTTTGGAAGATTTATTTATTTTGGTCGGCCATCATCATCATCATCATCACAAGATGGATCGACAGCCTGGTGACGGTCGCAGGAAGCCAACGTATGCGAGACGCATAGGACCATTCTTTGTGGCGACACTTGAGGGAGACATATGTCTGACAGTGGACGTCTTTCGGCTGAAATAATGAGGTACGGTACCTGTACATTATAGTTAGAGTTCATGCAATCGTGTGATTAGTTGTGACTTTTCCAGCTTCATTTATGGAAAATGTTAGGTACGTATGTACCTACCTATTAATATTGTGAAATTGTAGTTAATTTTAAGTTGCGTATGCTTTTCCTCACTGCTTGGTATTAGTAAACAAAAATTAAGTTTCAGCCAATAAAAAATACGTGTCGTAAAGTTTATTTACCTATTTTAAAACTCTTGTTGTGTTGGTAATATAATCTGTGATCCAATCTGAATTTTATATCATCCAGTGACGTACCGCAGGTATTGTATGGGCATCGAATATGAATGCATTGTGGCGCCATGACACGTCAGGTAACTGGCAATTAATATTAACTGCATTGTATCATAGATACGTAGATGCAATGTTTACGTCAGAGTTACACCGCGGGTTGATCAAATTGGAACGTATCTATGTTTATTTCAATGAGGGTGTAACAATATATTTTTTTACACCACCTGCTCGATAATGCCCTTTCATGTGTCATACCATCATAACCCTCACTTAAAGCAAGTCATTCTGTCCCCAGGGATCTAATGTAGGTAGTAGATATGGGCATTTCTTATGGAATAATGAGATTTGAATTTGGAACGTCAAAACATCACGTGCATCAAACGAGTTTATTAAACAATCAACCTGGCCACTAACCAAAAAAAAAGAATGTAATGTTATTGGAGTAAAAGGGAGGTAAAATGGTTCGTACTTTTCATAAAAAAATTAAATACTTACTCAAAAAATCTAATAAGAAAATTAACTATAAAATCTTGGGTCGGTGGGATTTTTGATTTAAGCTTCCTTTATGGCAAAAAAATCCTCCAATGATGCTTTTTAAAATAATTCTAAAAGGAAAAACGGCTAGTCAATACAAACAGCAGGTCGACTTTGCATTCTTTCATACCCCACATTTTAACAAAGCGACAATAACGGCACAGTCCAACTCCTACAAACAACTCGACTACCACATTCGCCGACACATCACGCTGAGCTGCACTCTGCAGGTTACAAAGTACCGCAACTATCAAACAAACTCCTACGGGTAAATCTGAGCCATGAGTCGTGTCGAACGGTCGCGCCGTTTGACGCCGATCAACTCTTCCGCACGCCCGTTTTACAGGGTTGCCATCCAGAATAATAATATTAATGAGCCCGAATTAACTTGGCTGCTTGAGAGAACTTTATTCCAATGTTCTTGTTCCAAATCACGTATGGTAATCGGGTTTTAAATTGCTCTGTTACAGGAAGTTTTGTCGAAGCTTCATTCTGTTTTCTTTGTTGTTATTTTGAGATTGGGAACAAAGGAAAAGTTCACTCTGTTAGGTTTTGGTGCGTAGCTGAAATGGAAATAATTAGATTAGATTAAAATTAAATGTGTATTTCAAGCGTATTACAAAAACAGGATATAGCACACATAGGTTCACGTAGATAGGTATCTTTAGGTATGTCATACTTCTTTTTTTTTCTTTTTCTGTTTACCCCTCAGGGAAGGCTATAGTTCTTCGACCATATCGTCTAGTCTTTCGTCTATGTTTTCTTCCGTAATAGTTGTTTCTTTTTGTTTTACATTAGAATGCAGGTGTAACACATTCTAATGTTTTTTGAAGTATTTGGCAGCAAATGTATCGATTCAGCCGTCTCAGCAAACTTCGCTGAGGTAGCTAAAACTACAATAAAATTCTCAGCTCCATTTTACCGAGACCGCGCCTATTTCAATGATTCCACATATTATTCCAGTTGCGCAGACACTTGAGATACTAAACTACACCAATTTTAGATCACAATATTCACTAGAAATCAATTTGCGAATAATTAAAACAGCCACTGAACTTCACTCGAGTTCATTTCTTCAACACACTCGGTTATTAACCTTCAACGCGCATTTGCTTCCTATACCATTAGAATAACATAGTTTGTATCAATCTAGCTAAAGCTTGTTCATTATTTTGAATCAACAAAATATATCGACCTAGTGTTTAGGTCTCAGTAGTGATTTTATCTCAAAAGATGCTTTTTCCTACAAAACCTAACCTACAAAAAATAGGCCGAAATTCCGAAAGACTGACTACCTACTAACAGACTAGTCTTTCTAAGGGGTATCTTAAAAGGTATTCTCTAGAGTAAGATAGAAAGAAAGAAAGAAAGCCATAAAGATGTAAAGAAAAACATACCTATTTATTTGGCACACACAGATATTGTTTATAGGTTAGGCAGATGATGAATCAGTAAGTTTATTTATTCAATAAAACTTCTTCCAACACAAAGATACAAAGGTGGACTTAATGCCTTAGGCCTTCTCTACACAGTCAACCGAGGGTAGTGGAGAGACAACAAGGCAGGTGCACATAAAAATGTAAGTTAAGTACTAAAAAGTAGATCGACTTTTTAATCATTAAGTAGGTACTTACAACTTCTTTTAATATTTTACGCTTAACTATAGCAACACCCAACTATTCCATATTCCGTGTAGCAACACCGCCATCGCAGTCTAGAACGACGGCCGGATATTGGAAGCACAACACACACTCTTTGCTCGCCGGCCGGTTGACACGCTTTCACGCTGACGCTAGAGATACCATCTTCTTGTCTTGAACGAGGACTGGACTTGTTTTTATGTATTATGCGGTATGTGATGATGTTCTGGACGTCTTTAGATGCTAGCTGATACATTTTTGTCTTTGTCTTTTAATAATTCATCTTATAGATAGATAGATAGATAGATATATTCTTTATTGTACACCAAAAATACAAATTACATTAGGAACTTAAAATTAATAGGGTGTCACAATGGGCGGTCTTATCGCTAAAAGCGATTTATTACAGGCAACCTTTACCTTATATTAGAAGATTAGCTTTTTTTCTGCAGTCTCTCTCTAGTTCTGTGGTCTGTTTTATTTTTCAAAGATAAAGAAGTATTCATAGACCATTTTTTTTATAGTGGGAAATCGTCCAATGACTTTTCTCGCCCTAGGGCGGGTCGAGAGGGGTGTTTGACTTTGCTGACTAAAACCACACGTATATTCCTTCTTTGCCCTTACGTTCCAGGACCACATGTTTCCCTTTTGGAAGTCAACCCATGGCCCCAGTCTCCTGTAGTACTGTTGTCTATTTTTAGAGATGAAAGCAGTGTCCTTAGGCCATAGTATAACTTTTTATCAGAGAAATATTTTCTGTACCTTTACGGATTAATACTTTCAGAGGTTATAAATATTGTATTTTACGCATCTAATTTGTTTTATTGGCTTTTGTCCATCACGTTTTTTCTTTACCATATAGAAATAATAGACCTTAACTGAATGTTAACGTCGAACCTTTTTCCGAGAGGATTTATATCTATTTTTTAAAACCTAAGTTCCGTAAAAAGTTTGAAACGGACAACTAGTTTTTTTTTAGGTTCTGTACCTCAGTCGGTGAAGCGAATCCCTTTTAGGACCACTTGCCCATCTATCCGTCTGTCAAGACCTTTTTCTCAGGAATGCGTTCTTTTTTTCTCGGTGCGAAATCATCTAATGATTTCTCCCGCTCTAGGGCGGGGTGGGAGAGCGTGTCAGAGTTTTGACTAAAACCCACTCATATGTTTCTTCTTTGCTTTTTTTCAGGAATGCGTGGAGGTAAAGCTGAAATTAATATCAAATACTCAAGTCTGCTATCTCTTGGACAAATTAATCAAGTTTCGTTTATGGTGTATATTTTGACAGCCGCAAGGAAATCTAATCCTATAGGGTACTTTCCGTAAGCCTAGAATTCCGAAATTTGACAAAGAGCAAGGTGTCTTAACACAAGTAACGAAAAACTCTGAAAACCATTTTTTCATAAAATAGTGTACAAAAATAAGTACAACCCAGTTCTTCTCAAAACTTTATCCAGCCAATCATAAGCTTATTCGAAATTGCAACTCTGAATATTAGAACAAACAGTTTGGAACACTGTTCAGTTCTAGTTCAAATAAGGAGTAACATCTCTAAGAATTAAACTTTAGTATCTGCTTTTGTAGCTTCGAAGTTGAACGAGCGTTGCATGCTCTTTCCTCATTAGAAGCAGACGAATATTATCTTTATTACTGACTTTGTATTACGTTGGAATTTAGTGTGGCTCAGATTTGGGTTACTGGAATTTTGGTATGAATGTGGAAATATTGTCTGGTAGATTGACGTAATGTCGGCAACGGCGGTGTATTATAGGTAATATTTAAACTATTAACAGCATCGTCGTCTTGTGGTCGCAAGCGCGACTGCTGAACATGGGAGAAGAATTCGTAATGGAAAAACCCAATATCACTTTTTGCCCAACCCTGAACGGGTTGGGCAAAAAGTGATATTGGGTTTTTCCATTGCGAATTCTTCTCGTCCAACATACCACATTGTATCAAGACAAAAGTCTTTGACCAGTGCGTGTTGCCAGTAATGCTATATTGCTCCGAAACATGGTCGCTTACAATAGGCTCCATCAGAAGGCTTAAAGTCACCCAAAGGGCAATGAAAAGAGCTATGCTCGGAGTTTCCTTGCGTGATCGAATCAGAAATGAAGATATCCGCAGGAGAACCAAGGTTGCCGACATAGCACGAAGAATCGCCAAACTTAAATGGCAATGGGTAGGGCACATTGCTCGCAGAACAGATGGCCGTTGGGGCCAAAAGGTGCTGGAGTGGCGCAGACGCAGCGTTGGAAGGCCTCCTACTAGGTGGACCAAAGACCTGGTAAGGGTAGCGGGAACCCGATAGATGCGAGACGCACGGGACAGTTCATTGTGGCACTTGGGGAGGCTTATGTCCAACAGTGGACGTCTTTCGGCTGAAATGATGATGATGATGATTACGAATTACTCTACAGCAGCCTGGAGTTTGGAAGTTAGTGGTGTGTCGCCGTTGGTCTGGCGCCTGATCTCTTTCCGTTCGAGTCGGATTGCCGACCCATCCGACTAGCAGAAGAAACAGAGAGTGCACCTGTGCACTATAATACCTTCTGCAGACTTGGCTAATCTCTGTTGAGATCGGCCACCGTGATCGAAATTTGGTCAAGAATATTATTATTAGGTATACTATTGTAGCGACATCTATGGCGTCACATAAGATAATCCTGCATCGCGCAATTAAAGTTCTCCGCGCGATTTGAACATACAGAATAGCCCGAAATCGTCTATCGGGCAGTTGCCCAGCAGACATAACACCCGTCTGGTCGGAGGATCCTCCCTTTTCAACGGAGATTTGCGGGACTTTACTCTCTGTTCCGCATACCTCCAAACTATGGTGTTGGTGGTGAATAGCATGCTTCGTCATTAGACGACAACTGTTAAACTAAAATTCTTAAACTCATATAAGTGAACGTTTATAATATGTTCTTATGAGAAATAAAGATTCTTTAAACCTAAGTTGTTTTAGAGTAAGGTGAAATTAAACTTACCTCTGATGACTAAAACCAAAATTATAAACAGTAGCAGCAAAAAGTTCTGTAAAAGAAAACATAATGAACCTCTTTTATTTTCAGTCATTAGGCAGCTAATTCGACCTTAAATTATTTTTTCTATTACCTACACGAGACAAGCTTATATTAAACTCGACTCATGACCCACGAACGTGACTAAAAGGTGGTAAAATGATATAATTTTAATTAGCATTTAAATCTCGTTAACAAACAGGTGCAAAGGGCGAACAGAATTCAGGATTTGTCAAACCTCCGTCCACCACTCTGGGGTATTATGGCACCTACGTCATAATCCTTGCTTAAACGGGACCCTGGCGCATAAAAGGTACACCGGACGCGTATTTGGAAAGTGTCGTTATTGCACGCCTAGACTAGAAACGTGGAGTTGAAATGCGTGAGGATTTGACGATGAAATGTGTACAGGGAATGGTTATGGTATCGCTGGATATAAGTCCAGATTTTAACAGGTACCTGTTTTGGTAGAGTTGTCCAGATCAAACACTTTATACAAAAATGCCATTGAAAAACAATTTTTAGTTTTTCAAGACTATTCCAATTATCCAGAAATTATTTCGAAGCCTAAAAACCTTATACGGATGTTACGAACATTAAAAAAATTGTCTAGCTGATTTCAACCTCTTAAGGTTTAGTACAGCTTGACTTCGCTTAAATTTTCAGCTTAAAGCTTAAATCTTGCCATCAACTTGTGATGCGCTTACTATCGAACAGTATTTCATTAAATTTCGCCTCCGTCTTGTAGCAGCATTTCAACATACGCGTCCCAAACAAAACTCCACTTTCGAAAAGATTACAGTAATTACATTTCGTTGTAAATTTTCCGCTTGTTATGACGTGAACACAGTACTGTAGCTCTCATTGAAGATTTATATCGTTAAGCCTTTCGTTTCAACTGAGAGGTCTCGTGTTTATTTGCGAAATGGATTTAGGGGCGTAAAGTTTTGAGTTCGTTGTGATAGACGGATGACCGTTGAATGATCGTTGTTTTTGTTTGTGATCGGATACTATTTGCATTTTATTTTATCATCAATCTGCTTAGCCTCTTCAGTATTTCACATGAAGCGACTGTAATCTGACCTGCATAACCTAGTAATTGAATAAAACGGTACACGTCGGCAAGGCTGCTGTCAGATTTTTTAGTTTCTGACTATCCATAACAACTGTGAAAGATCTGTAGTATTTTATCAGAACAACAACGGGCCTAGAACATATAAATTACAAGCAAGCTATTGTTATATAATATAAGTTATTTCTTCAGATAATCTCACTGTTTCTTAATAAGTATTAGTATAAGATGTAGACTGCTAAGTAGGTAAACTTATCATAGTCGCCACTAGAATTTACGTCTGAACGCTACGAGTGCTCTCGACCGACTGGCTATTCCCCCTCCTAGGGCTTATTGCCTCCCCTCTTTAATATTTTAAAAGCGTTATTTAAACGACTTCCGGTCTAGCACTCAAATCAATTTAAATGTTGCCACATAAAATAACATTGAAAATTAAACTGAATACTAGGTTTTTATTGAAACCTAACAGATCCAAAAACGTGCTTAAAAAGACTAGGGAGACTATACGAAGAAGGTTACTAAAATTAATGACATCTCACAAAACATTACGTTTAACAATGAAATCTGAAACAAAATATATGCTTAATCAACCACTAAACTAAAAACAACAAAGGAAAAACGTCTAGACAAAACCTACCTCCTCATGAATGATCGCTCCTGTTAGCTGTAACCACAGCCGTTCGTTAGTGTGCCACCCGTAATGCATTAATTGGCTTAACAGTCCATCGATCCGGCCTGAAGACAGCTTTGTATGGCTCGAGCTTACTGCTGTAAGGCGCTTTGGGGGGTAAAGGAAAAATGGACACACTGCTGGACATGTATGATTTGGTGGTTTTGACAGGATTAGTCAACGTGCAGAATAAATAAAAACGTTTTATGAATGACCATGACTTACCTTAATCCAAATGAATACAGTGGAACCCAAAGGATCTAGGATGCCGCCGGGCCCTGGTACAGGCTATGGTTCTTTTGTTTAAGGTGGGAAAATCATCTAATGACAAATCCCGTTCTTGGGCGGAGCGGGAGATAGTGTCAGACTTTTACTGACTAAAAGCCCACTCCTGTTCTTTCTTTGCCTTCGTCCCAGGGCCCCGGGTTTCGCTTTTACACTACCCGTGGTCCCAGTAGGCTTCGACCCTGCTGGGCCCCTACGATTTGCTGACATCTCCCTGAGGCGCGCGTGGAACAATACGAGCCGTTGACGACTTAGGCTCGGTGTGCAGGCCATGGTCAGGATCGAGGAGGAATGGCAGGCGGTCGCCTCCTTGTGCGAAGCAGTAATGCTAGCGAAGGAGGCGGCCGCGCGCGTAAGGGAATATACGTCCTCCCACCACAGCCGTTGGGACCCCGACTCCGATTTCAAGGCACCGTATGCGTGGGCTTGCGGACTCCGAGCAATGGGTAGCTTGCTGTCCGGCCGTCTGGTAACCGTCTGGACCGGTCATGGGTTAATTTCCGAAAGGAAAACCCGGGGTCCTGACACGCAAGGCAAAGAAGTTTTAGTCAGTAAAACTCTGACATCCCCTCGCGCTTCGCCCTGGAGTGAGAGAAGTCATTGGATGATTTCTCAAAAAAGAGCAATCGAATGACATAAAAAAACACTATTGTGCTCGAGTGAAGCAGTGCTGGAAACATAAAAGAATGAGTGCGGCCTAGCGGATCAAAGAGTAGTACATGTGTAGCTGAGGTGGTTGGTATTATGCAAGTGATATCGAAGCCAGACTGTGTAGGCATCGCTTGCGTACGATCGTTGATTATAAAGACACATCGGATAGCAGAACCCGAAAGACTTCAGCCACTGGTGCTCACTCGACAGTCAAAAGGTTAATGTTCAAACATGATTATTCAATGACATACTCGTACATGAAATAGCTTATTTCATATAGAAAATGTTACTCGTTACGAATACGTAGGTACCCATTCACGTAGAACACACGGTCGTGTCCATCACACAGCCACACCCCATTTTTTACGGAACCCTTTGTGCGAGAGTCCGATTCGCTTTTGACCGTTTTTAGGGTTCCGTACCTCTAAAGGAAAAAAACGGAACACTTATAGGATCACTTTGTTGTCCGTCTGTCTGTCAAGATCCTTTATCTCGGGAACGCGTGGAGGTATCGAGTTGAAATTAAAACTATATACTCAGATCTGCGGTCCCTTGAAGTTGTGAAAAAATCTAAATTCTTAGTTAACGAAAAAAAAGATACGGCCGTTTATGTCGCAAAAAACATATATTTCGACACTCTCAAGGGAATCAAAATTCATAGGGTACTTCCCGTTGACCCAAAATCCTGAAATTTGGTATGAAGCAATGTCTTATACCACAGGTATAGGAATAAATTTGAAAACAGTAAATTTGTTGCTACTTCACAAAAAAAAAACTTTTTGCGATTCGGAAAAATCCTTGAGAATTCATTCGGGAATTGATTTTTTATTGATTGATACTTAAGTAAGTTTGTACGGAACCCTCAATGCGCGAGTCCAACTCACACTTGCCCAATTTTTTATTTTTCAAATATGTCGCATTGTTAAATTTATTTAAAAGGGCCCTGACAAAAACTAGTTCAGCGCTTTTTTGAAGGTACAATCAAAGTTTCAGTTACACTGCCGATTTCATTTATGCCTTTTCGAAATACCAAACGTCACGTCACTGAAAAATAGTTTTGGTGTCGAGTTATTTTGTGGGCTATCTGGTTCAGGCTGTGAAATAAAACCGCAACGGTATTCGATATGAAGAATTTTTTGAACGATACGTTTTTAGAGTCAAACAAAAAAAAAAATACAACTTTGGAATACCAGTATTTTTATTGCACAAGTGTAAAATTAAGGAGTGCTGTATAAAATTAAAGAACACTCTTTAAATAATACAAAAACCCATCACGATTTCGTCCTCAAAGAGAGCCTCCATTTCAGATTTGTGTCCGAGCTACTAATTTAAAACAAGGAAGAGCCATTAAAAGCATACCTTTCCATATCGTGTAAACCACTTGCAAATTTATTCAGGACACTCATTCCCCACTCATCAAATAATATGACGGTAACATTTTCATTTGTACACTCATATATCATTACAATCCTTAATTCATTGTGTTAGAGTTGAAAGTTATTTGTTTGTGTCTGTTGAATATTTCAATTTAAGTATTATTCTAGCAATTTGCATTGCAGTGTTCGTTATTGTGAAGCTGTTATAGTGAGTAGGTGCCCTGTCCCGTGGATTTAGAATAATCAAGTAAGTATTTTGCATTACCCGACGCAGATGCATGTACGAAACTGAATAAACATTTCTGTAGGGCTTAGCAGGGTTATTTAAGGCGAAGGCTCGTGTTACATTATTACTTGGAGCTAAGTAATTTATTGTAGACACTTAAATTGTTTTTGTGAAATTAATTTCGCTGATGGAGTGGCTCGTTGGAATTTAGGTGGCGTCGGTGATTCTTGATAAAGGTGTCTCGGAGTTACGTTTTTAGATAAGAAAAATGTTGCTTGTTTTTATTAAATTAAGTTCTGAAGCGTCTTTGGGTTTGAAAGTTCTGGTGAGATTTTATTAATTGTAAAGTTATAAATTATGTGTTGTTGGAATTATTATTTTAGAGAGGAATTACAGTTGGTGTTCGTTTTTCTGTGTGGGTGCGGAAATTACATGAAATATTAGGTTTATTTCGGTCATCTCTAGTGAAAAGTTATTGAAATAGATATACACCACTAATTTTTAATTAGTATATAGTATACTAATTTTTAATTAGTACTACCCAATTAAAAAAAATTATGTAAAAATCTATATATATAAAAATTAAACCCGTTTTCCTTGGTCACGGCATCACGCGTGAATGGCTGGACCGATTTCACTAATTCTTTTTTTGTTGTATTTGTTATTGTTAGGAGAAGGTTCTTACGGAAAAAAATATTAAGAAAATCTCTCAGAAATATTGAAGAATATACAACAAAATAAAGTAGTGCATCATTGCTACGCTAAGGCGGTACGAAGTTCGCCGGGTCAGCTAGTATATAAAAAATATAATATTTTTTGTATAATAACAAGACTTTTTCTATTAACCCTTTAAGTATTATTAAAGGGCTTAATAGAAAAAAAAGTCTTGTTATTATTTAGGTAAAGTCTCAATAAATAATATTCATAAACAACAAAGTTATTAGCGTTTGTTTATATCCCAAAATGTCACTCATAGCATAAGCATAATCAGCCTTTTAATGTTCCCACTGCTGGGACTCAGGCCTCCTCTCTCTAGGAGAGGGAATGGGCCGTAATCCACCACGCGGGTCCAGTGCGGGTTGGTGAATGTCACATGTCTTCGAATGTTTGGTTCTAGGACATGCCGGTTTCCTCACGATGTTTTCCTTCACCGTTTTGAGAGCAGTGGTGATGAAATAAATTACACAAAGTAATGCGCCTGGCTAGGTTTGAACCCGCGACCTACAACTCGTAAGTCGGGGCCGTTACCACTGGGCCACCACTGCTCTCACTGGGCCACCACTGCTCTCCCACAAATGTCACTCAATTTATGGAAATATTGTACAGGCTATTGATTATGAATGAATAAATGACGATCAAAATGGAAAAGAACACAGCGCGTAGTATTTTCTAGTAGCAATTGTTATGAATTATTGATTTCTATTATGAATTTACCAATTATGACAAATTTTCGTGGACAATTTTGGGATTTCGTTTGTTTTTCTTTTGGCTACAAAAATATGATTAGTAACGGGTAGGTAGGTACGGATAGAGCCCCATATTTTTTTGTACGAATTAAAAAATAGGGGTGTACTAATTAATTCAGTGTCATGAATATGTTCATAGATATTACTACTGTATCTGTCATGATAGTGTAAAACATATTGCAATCTTAGTAATATGTGGAACAGGGTAAAGTCCCACATCCCTTCGCTGAAAAGGGAGCATCCTCTGACCAAACGTATGTAATATCTGGTCCCGGTAACTGCGTATATGTTCTAATCACACACACACACACTATTTGTGTCATGAAGGAACTTGAAACGTTCTTTCAGATAAGCGGGGGTTTTAGGATTGATACCAGGAATTTATTGATAGTAATTGAACCAGCAAAATTTTGTATAGAAGTTTGGAGATATGCGGAACAGAGAGTAAAGTCCCATTTACCTCCGTTGGAAAAGAAGGATCCTCCGGCCAGACGGCTGTTAGGTCTTTTGGGCAACTGCCCGATAGATGATTTCGGGCTATTCTATATGTTCAAATCACGCGGAGAACTTTAATTGCGCTATGCAGGATTAGTTCTTATGTGACGCCATAGATGTCGCTACAGAAGCGCACCTGGCAAAACTGTGTTCAGTTAGGAAACTTAACGTAAGCTACGTTCAAAGTAAAGTATCAAATAAAGCACCAGCTAGCGCCAGTTAGTTCTAATTCAAAGAAGCACTCGTGCTGGTACAAATATTTAGCAACTTTCGAAGTGCTTTTGTTATCGTGCTAGTACACGGGCGATTGTAAAGTATAGCCCGATGGTCGGTGATCCACAATTAGTTGAATCACACTAATATTATAATGTCTTATTACGTGTGAATGTTTGTTAATTTTTAAGCGCAGACGGCTGAATAAATTTAGATAAATTTGGCACACGGGAAGATCACATCCCAGAATAGCACATATGACATCCCCCGCTCTTGGGCGGGACGAGAGGGTGTGTCAGACTTTTACTGACTAAAAACTCACTCCTGTTCCTTCGTTGCCTTCGTACCAGGGCCCCGGGTTGCCCCTACGGTTTACTGACATCTCCTTGAGGCGCGCGTGAAACAGTACGCGCCGTTGACGATTTGGGCTCGGTCCGGACGGTTACCGGACGCAAGCCCGCGCCTACGGTGGCCGGAAATCGGGATCGGGATCCCGGCGGCCGGGGCGTGAGGGACGCGCCCTCGCGCGTGCACGTGTGGCCTCCTCCTTTGCTATCATTACTGTTTCGCAGAAGGAGGTGACCGCCTCCCACTCCTCCTCGCTTCGCACCATGGCCTGTACCAAGGCCCAGCGCTAGAGATTGTTGCCGCCGATCTCCCCCACGAGGACACGGCGGCGCTCTGCCCAAGCGGGGCACACCTCTACCGTATGCCCCACACAGTGGTGACACCCGGGCGCACAAATCCGGTGCAGGAACCTCCCGAACTGACCATGTCCGGTGAGAACCTGCGTCATGCGGAATATGAGGACGCCGTGAGGTCTTTTCAGCCACTCCTCAAAGATGGGACTTACCGCCATAATTATGGCATGCCCAATCCCGGAATAGCACATAGGATTTATTCTGGGAATCATAACTTTTTCTCTTGGGAGTATGTTCTCTTGAAAGGTTACTGTACTCTCTTCAAAGGTTGTCTGTAAAAAATCGCTTTAAATTAGCGATAAGATCGCCCATTGTGACACCCTATTAATTTTAAGTTCCTAATGTAATTTGTATTTTTGGTGTACAATAAAGAATATATCTATCTATCTCTTGGAATAATGTTCCACTTCCATGCTGACGAAGCCGCTAGCTGTAGCTTATTGGTCATATAATTAGGGTATTGATATATCAATAAGATAGTAGTAGTTTAATGAGCAAAGAAGTAAAATTAACTCATGAGAATACAACTCTCTATGAGAAAGAATGTAGTTCAAGAAACACTATACGAGAATTGTAATATATTGTTTACTCTATTTATCCAAGTTTTTAAATTATTCGGACATACATATCTAGTGCAATAAGTAAATAAAAATGTCGCCGCCAGTAATAAGCAGTACCTATCTGTACTTAATTTATATTGGACAAAAATTACGAGAAGTGCAAGAGTAAAATTTGTAAAAAAAGTTACTCGCGGAAGGGAGTACGTCCCTTAATATGGTTCATGGAGAGCTTGATTCAGAAATAATAACTTAAATATTGAAAAAAAAAAAAAACGACAAGAACGTACAAAAATACACACTCTGTTTGGGCAATAATTGCTTTGACTTGCTATATTATTTATCACGTAAATGTCACTGAATAAAAAAATACATGCATACCTATCTTTAACTATAAAAGTAGTCAAAAACAGAAACTTGTTTTTTTGAGTTTGTGATGGGCGAAAAATGCCTCTTATCAAATGCATAGTTCAATTTCGATTGAGCAAATTTGTCGTTTTGTAATAACTTTATGCGCTCTCCACCACACTTAAAATTGGAATACTACTCTGTCAAGAAAGTACCGGGAAAAGTTCAATAATACACAAAATGTTTGTTATTCATCCAAATTTATTTTATCACCTTCAAAGTATGCTCCTTCAGAAACGATACACTTACGCCAACGAATAATCCAATCATCAAAACATTTTTTAAATGCTGTTTCTGGAATTGAGTTCAGTTCTCGCCACGAATTCTCCTTTATGTCTTCTACCGATTGAAAACGGGTGCCACGAAGTGGTAATTTGAGTTTAGGAAAAAGAAAGAAGTCGGCTGGAGCCATATCTGGTGAATATGGTGGTTGCTCGATGGTATTTGTTGAGTGTTTGGTCAAAAATTTGTTCACAATGATAGCCTTGTGCGAAGGCGTGTGCAAAATCCAAGAATTTTCTTTCCTTTTTCGTCGAATTTGCTTTCTTAAATGCCGCATAACGCTCAAATAATATTCTTTATTTACCGTTTGACCTTCCGGCAAGAATTCCGAGTGCACAACACCGCGATAATCAAAGAAAACAGTCAACATGACTTTGACTTTTGATCGACTTTGGCGTGGTTTTTTCGGTTTCGGTTCAGTTGGAAGGCGCCACTCCGAAGCTTGTTGACTAGTTTGCATGTCAAACTCGTAAACCCACGTCTTGTCACCAGTAACAATGCGTTTCATGAATGTTGGTATACACAAAGTTGGGTGGCTATCTCTCTCAAAGTTGAATGAGGATTTTCAGTCACTATTTCCTTTACTTTTGCGATGTTAACTACAGTTGAAGACGTTGATGGCCTACCAGAGCGAGGCAAATCTTCCATCACATCTCGACCGCTTTTGAACGCACCACAAGTACCACTCATAAGTACCTACGTGTTTTTGATAACGTCGATTCACCACAAGCCTTCTGTAACATTTTCAGTGACTCCGAACACAAAATTCCATTGGCGATGCAAAATTTAAGACAAACTCTTTGTTCGATGTTTTTGTCCATTATGAAATTCGCAACACACATTAGATATGATATAACTAAAAACAGCACTGTATTTAATATAAATAACAGATGCAACTCAAACTCCGCGTCAAAATGGAAAACAGTTGTGCCAATCTACCAACAAAAAAAAAACAAAAATTTGAATTTGGAACCATAAACAAATCATCCATTCCTGATACTTTTCTGACTGAATGTATTTTAATAATAATAATCCTGAAATCCACATCCGCGGATGTGGCTCTCTAATAATCCGCAACCACATCCGCATCCACGGATGTCGAAATTTTTGCCTCCGTAACAACCCTAATATAGACAATAACAAACAACAATAATACAAATGCAAACAGATCCTAACAAATCCTTAGTTACTCAACTCAGTTAGCTAACAGCTGTCGAACGATTATCCAAAGAGATCCAGCAGCCAAACTATAAGGTGTAAAATCTAACACAACAGATAACACCGTCCCTTTTCGAAACGGAATCACGATAACATTAACACATAAATAGTGCAGCCACTTATCTTTAGTTGCCCAACTCAGTCTGCCAACTGTTGCCGTAGATTGCCCGTGTAGAACACAAATAACAGCAATGCCGTCGAATTTCAATGCTATCGCGAACTAACCGAACAAAGTGTCATTGTAGTCAGCGCATGTTGGATGGAATGTTTGAGAGACACTTATCTATTTATCTTGTAAATTAGGTAGAGATAAGGCTACTGAACGAATGTCTAGGTACTGAGGTGGATGGATGGAGAAGTACAGGAACCGTCGATGTAGAAGTTTGAGAGAGGTCCAACAGTGGGCGTCTTTTGGCTTTTGCATGTTGATTGTGATAATGATTTAGGTATAGATTATGTTCCCCGCTTGGGCAGAGCAATGCCGTGTCCTCGTTGAGGCGATCGGCGGCGGCGATCTCTCGCGCCGTTCCTTGGTACAGGCCATTGTCCGGAGTGAGGAGGAGTGGCAGGCGGTCGCCTCCTTCTGCGAAGCAATAATGCTAGCAAAGGAGGCGGCTGATCGCGTGAGGCAACGGTCCTCACGCCCCAACCGCCGCCGGGATTCCGATCCCGATTTCCGGCCACCGTAGGCGTGGGCTTGCGGACGGCGAGCAATGGGTGGCTCGCCGTCCCACCGTCCGGACCGAGCCCAAGTCATCGACGCGCGCCTCAAGGAGATGTCAGCAACTGTAGGGGCCCAGCAGGGTCGAAGCCTACTGGGGCCAAGGGTCTGATTCTGAAAGGAAGACTCGTCCCCTTGTAAGAAAGGCAACGAAGGAACAGGAGTGGGTTTTTAGTCAGTAAAAGTCTGACACTATCTCTCGATCCGCCCAAGAGCGGAGGATGTCATAAGATGATTTTCCCACCGTAAAAAAAAGGTAGATTATGTTATTTCTTAGAAATTGATAAAAGATGATTCGAACAAAAATCTCAGTACTTTTTTTAGCTATGTATTACCACTGACTCGCCATGGCTTCTTATGGGTGTAAATTATATACATAAATCTTCCTCGTTTATTGTTCTAGACGAAAGAAAAGAATTTCTTGTGTTTTCTTGTGTGTTGTTTGTGTGTGTTTTCTTGTGTTTCTTGTGTAGTTTCTTGTGTTCATATTGATATTTAGTTTTCATAAAACTATAAAATAAATGTAACTAGTAGGCCGCCCCGGCTTTGCACGAGTATATATATTATACATATGATGTATAATACTAGCTTCTGTCAGCAGATTTGCCCGCGAGCAATTAATGCTTTTCCATTATAAATTAAAACACATAATATGAAAATAATGTATAACCTCACTCATGGACAGTGCGGCAGCATATTAGTGAAAGAATTTTCAAATACGGATCAGTACTTTTCGGGATTATCTATATACGAACTTACAAATTTTACGTCATTATAATATCTTTATATATATGTATATCATGTATAATTCTTCTATACGTGTGTTTGTCACCTAATTCCTTGTAAACGGCTTGACAGATTTGGATGAAATTTAGTGTAGATGTATATTTGAGTGGGTCCCCGGATGATTTAAAAATACAATTGGATCTGGTAGGTGGCGCTGCAGTCGGGTTCTCATTGTTTTTTATGAAAAGCTAGTTTTCAGACAGGACAGCGTCTCTGGGGACCGCTAGTATATATATTTTTGAGCCTGATTTGGGCCTGATCTTCTTCCTTTCAGTTCTGGCGAAATCTGTCCAGTTCGTCCCGCCATCTCCATCGTAGTCTGTTGCGATTCCGTCTTGCTGTGTGTTATTATAAATGTAGTGCAGATTATGCTAATTTAGGAATCCATAACGGTAAAAAAATTGTATTGCACCTTTGTTAGAAAACAGCTAGAGTATGCATCTCAGATATGGAACCCACGTTATCATAAGTACATCGATCGCATTGAAAACATACAAAGGCGTTTTATTAAATATCTTTGTTTTCATCAAAAAAATCCTTATCATTCCATCGATTATCTCCGGCTCTGTAAAAAAATACCATTTATTACCTCTCGAAGATCGACGTGAGATTGCTGACTTTTTGTACGTATTAAAAATCTTCCATAATAATATTGACAGCCCCGAACTTCTATCTAAATTTTATTTTAATGTGCCGCAAAAAATATTCCTTCATAATCCGCCCGTACGTGTGCCTCTGGCATCAACAAATTATAGACAGAATAGTTTTATTATACGTGCAAGTAGGCAGTTCAATAATACACTTCTGGACACATTTATTGGCCCACCTTAGAGTTTAGGTTTCGATGGCCCCTACCGAAATATGATTGCTAGATTGAACAAAAACTGTTGATGCAGTTTTAAACCTGATACATTTTACCATCTTTTTCGATCGTATTGTCTTAAATTTGAATTCAGAATACCATACGACATGAAGCTACGCCTAACAAGTCGGATATGCGCCTTGTTAAAGGCAATTGATTTTTGAATAAAAAACATGTTTTATCAAATAAAGTTTTAATTAAATAACGCGTGTTGCCTCCATGGGCATCTACCACAGCTCTCATACGATTAGGCATAGAGTTTATCAACCGCTCTATGAAATTTTGAGGGATCATCTCCCATTCCTCTTCTATGGCAGTTTTCAACTCCTGCATCGTCTGGGCAACTGGCTGACGAGCCCTAACACGTCTTTTTAGCTCGTCCTACATGTGCTCAATGGTGTTCATGTCTGGGCTTCTGGCTGGCCAGTCCATAACTGTGATGTTCACATCCCGAAGATATTCCCTGACGATGCCGGCCGCATGGGCTCTTGCAATATCATGCATAAAAAGGAAATTTGGGCCCACATAGTCCGCGTATGGTATCACGTGAGGTTCTAAGCACTCACGAATGTACCTTTCAGCATTTAATGTTGGCAGCCGTGGTCCTGTAACAACCTCAAGTTGAGTTTTGCCGCTCGCGGATATACCGCCCCAGACAGTCCATGAGCCACCGCCATAAGCAACCCTCTCTTCAAAGCAGCATTGTGCGAAACGCTCTCCCTTACGTCGGTAGACCTTCTTCCTTCCATCATTGCCATGTAACACAATTTTAGACTCATCAGAAAAGAGTACACGGCTCCAATCTTGCTGTGTCCAATTTAAATGACTGCGTGCGAAATGAAGGCGCGCTGTTCGGTGGGCTCGCGTTAGTTTGGGCCCATTAGCTGGCTTGTGTGGTACCATATCGCGTTCTTTTAACCTTCTCCGAACAGTTCGAGCGCTCACAGATACTTCGTGGAAGTCGCGAAGTTGGTTTTGTATCTCAATGGAGGTAAGGTGACGATTTCTCAAGCTGGTCGTCACGATGAATCGATCCTGCCTTTCAGTTGTGACCCGAGATCGTGGCCTTCCTTGGCGACGAACAAAGCCGCCAGTCTCTAGGTACCTCCGATAAACATTTCGGACCGCAGATCGACTTAAATTAAGTTGAGCACTCACGTTTCTTTGGCTGTGTCCGGCCTGAATAAGTGCCACAGCTTGGGTGGCGACTTCAGGTGAAGTATCCATAGATTATTGATAGAACCTCACCTTAATGTTAAGAATAAGTAATGTTTGTTGCAAAACCAAAGATATCAATCACTTTTTCGAAAATTAAATCCAAGTAAACCAATAAAACCAAGTTTTCTTAGTATTCGATTGTTTGATATCAACAAACAGGCTCCAAATTGTCTTTTGTTTCTTTAAATTCTGTGTTCGAAATTCAAAAAAAGACTATTGAATGAAATTGTGAATGTGCCAGGTTCAAAACTGCATAAAAACTTTTTGCTCGACCTAATATAAAATTTTAGCTAGGACCAAACGAAACTGAAAATACAAGGTGGGCCAATAGATGTGTCCAGAAGTGTATATTTATGTAAGCAGCATGACTTGGATCCCTTTCTGACTAGTGTGACATCAGCCAGAAGACGCATAAGCCTCAAATTTTTCAAGTACCCTTCTAACTGTTTCCCTATTTTTCTGTAATTTCTGGGTTAAAAACCCCTTGAAAGTGACTTTGTGTATCTAACTGTAACCTTTTAATAAGTTCATTGTGATAAGGTCTGTTTATGCTCACTTCTCAATTTTAAGTCTGACACTATACGGGACTACTATGAGGACTTGTAATTGGCTAGCTGTCGTCTATGATTGTTTTTCTTTTAATCAGTTCTTTTTTATAAGCTGTAAATCCTCCAAGCTGTAATAAATATTAGCTGTAACAAATAAATAAATAAATTTAAAAGTCTATTGAATAGAAACAGCCCTAATTGAGCCAGTGTACCTCTATTGGATACGTAAATAAGGAGCACAAGACCATCCCCGTAATGAATTCATAGCACTTTTTCCACATTTTCATCCCTATCTCTCTAGTTACAAATTGAGCACCCTTGTCCAATTTGTAACTGGAAACCTTACCTTCCCACCTACAGAAAGTAATGATTATTTTCCAACGCTCTCGTCTTCCCAAGATAATTTTATCAAAATATTCAGGCGGCAAGTTTGTTATTTGCAGCGTAAAATTAATGGAACAAAGAAAACTAATGGTAGGAAATTATTTTTCAATGCGGAGGAATTTTTTGAGGACATCTTTTAAGGAATTTAGTTGGAAGTTTTTATTTTAAGTGTTTAGTGTTTGTTTTTTTTTGTGTTTTTTAGTGTTTTATGTGTGTGTGTTTGTGTGTGTGTAAAGTTTTTTTATTAGACTAACTCGTTGGTATCGTGTTCGCAAGCGCGACTGTTGAGCGTGGGGTCCTGTGGGTTCGATTCCCGGATCGGGCAAAAGTGCTATTGTGTTTTTCCATTAGGAATTATTCTGTCGCTGCTCGGAGTTTGGAAGTTGGTGGTATGATACCATTGTACCTCGGAAAATACGTAAAGCTGTTGGTCTTGTGCCTGATCTCTCTCCGGTCGTATCGGATGGTCGTCCCATCGGATTATGAGAGTGACGAAACAGAGAGTTCACCTGTGTTTGCTCACGCACTTGTGCACTATAATATCTCCTGCGTACTTGGCTAATCTCTGTTGAGATTGGTCAACGTGGTCAAAATTCGGTCGGGAGGTTTTTTTTTTAAGTTTTTTAATGGGTAACCTCAGCAACACGTACTGGTGTTGCTAGTGATGTCATATGGCTCCGAAACGTGGTCGCTCACAATAGGCCTTATCATAACGCTTAAAGCCACCTAAAGGGCAATGAAGAGGGCTGTGTTCGGAGTTTCCTTGCGTGATCGAATCAGAAATAAAAGTGTCCGCAAGAGAATCAAGGTTACCGAAGAATCGCCAAACTTAAGTGGCAGTGATGGGGCCGAAAGGTTCTGGAGAGCCAAATACGTACCGGAAGACGCAGCGTTGGAAGGTGGACCGATGACCTGGTCAGGGTCGCGGGAATCCAATGAATGCGAGAAGCAAAGTACTGATCATTTAGATGACACTTCAAGGAGGCCTCTGTACAGCCTGCAGTGGTCGTCTTTCGGTTGAAATTATGAAGTCTTTACCTGTGAAATTGTTGTTATGAAACTTTACGCTATGAAAAATGGTTGTAAATACAGCGATATTACAGAAAATAAAAAACACAAACAAACCTAATTTCGAAAAAAGAATAACGTACCTTTAATATCTGTACGAGCCAATAATGCTCATACAGCAAAATACGTTTTGCTTATAAAACCTAATAATTTTATTCAGTCGTAACTACACCTTCGTCACGGTATTACCGTGCCTTCGTCACGCGGTAATGTGTTTGCAATAAATAAGTGCGGCTTTACTAACTTTATTGTAACCAATAAAAATTTTAACGTGTTACTAAGTGGTTTTGTGTTACTTTATTTACAACCTACAACAACTATTGGAGAATCGTCAACGGCGAAATACTCCAACAATATCAATTTTATTTGAACTTATAATTCCAAGTCAATCCAAAGATCAACCACTCACTCAAAGCAACCCGTTTTAAAAAACGACAATTTCATAGGTTAAAGACCTATCATCATTAAACAATGATGTCGAAAGAAAAAGACGATCCAATGGCCACTGATGTAGTTCCAAAAGCGCCTTTAATTTACGCAAGTCATAAATAACATGTTGAATATTCTTTTTGTTCTAAAGAATTGTATTATTGGCTTACGTCATAATGAGTTTCTATTGTTAGCTTAGTTAATATTACCTGTATTTTATTTGTTTCGTCTTCTTTGTGGAGCGAGCTTTGTGACGTCACATAGTAGATTTAATTATGTCCCTGTTGGTTTTAATAATTACAACTATAATATATATTTCAGTATGTTTGCTAAGCTTTTATGTTATGTTTTTACGCCATCTGAGACACTTAATCTGCATGATTCTGATATGATTCGACCATTACATGTTTACTGTACGGACTTACGGTTAACCTGAGATAAATCCTGTCCAAAATCAGGTAAACTTTGTTCAGTAACACAGATTCGTGCGGAAGAAACTCCTGGATGTCACAATTATGTGGAACACTCGGAGGGCATGGTGGGGCATATGGTAGAGGTGTGCCCCGCTTGGACGGAGCACCGTCGTGTCCTCGTTAGGCCGATCGGCGGCAACGACCTCTCGCGCCGGGTCCTGATACAGGCCATGGTCCGGAGTGAAGAGGAATGGCAGGCAGTCGCCTCCTTCTGTGAAGCAGTAATGCTAGCAAAGGAGGCGGCCGCATGCGTGAGGGAACAGCCCTCCCGCCCCTGCCGGATTCCTGCTGGAATGCCTGCGGGATTCCTACCCCAATTTCCAGCCACCATAAGCGAAGACCGAGCCCGAGTCGTCGACGGTGCGTAGTGTTCTACGCGCGCCTCAAGAAGATATCAGTAAAACCGTATAGGCCTAGCAGAGCCAAAGCCTACTGGGGCCTTAGGCTCGCTTCTGAAAAGAAAACCCGGGGTCCTAGAACGCAAGTCAAAGATGGAACATAGAAGTGGGTTTTAGTCAGTAAAAGTCTGACACACCCGAAAAGTCATCGGATGGTTTTCTACCTAAAAAAAAAAAAACAGCCGTCCATAGTAATATGGGCAATTTCTTTTGCATTTCAAACATGTACATTTTATTTATATATATTTAGACATAACAATAGAACACTAGAGTTCATATAGTGAAACTATTTATGAATACTTCACAAAAAGTTTGCCAACTATGAATTTCCTTTGCCAAAATCCATTACAGCAATCATAGACACGTAACAAAATCTGCCAGAACCTACACACTATACGAAAACAAGCTCTTTTCTTGATGCATGCAGCTAGAAAAACAAAAACATAAGGCTCACGTACACAAAACGAATCACATCTACCAACTCCATATTCTCAGGAGGGGAAGTGAAATGAATAAAGGCTAGCCGGACACCTCTTGGCGTCGAAAAAGACGTGCGCGAGTGCTGCCCTCCTGTGGGAGCGGCGGCAATTTCACGGTATTCTGCCGCCGCGTTTTATAACGTGAGACGTCAATTTTTTACTGGATGCTTCGAGTTTAATAGGCAGGTCTTAGGGGTTGTTCTATTATTGTCCTGGAGGAGAATAATTTGTTTTGGATTTAACTGAGGTTCAGTGTTGTTTATTCTTGAATCTCCACTATAACCTCAGATTATATAACACAATTTTTGTTAAAAACTGTCTGTTCTTCCGTGGGGCTACCTGGTAATTTGTAATACTAGCATTTTATGCCTAACTCAGACACGAGCTCCCCACATTGCTAATTAAACAAACAATATGTAAAACCTAGAATAAGTATGTCATTGTGAGAAGAAATAAATAATTTATTATTATTATTCTTGGTTTGTGATTGACATAGCTTCTGCCAGCGGCTTCGCTCATATGAAAGCGGAGAATTATTACAATATTGTACAGGCAGTATTATGAATGAATATATTATTTAAGTAAAGTCTCAATAAATAATATTCATAAATAGCAAAGTTATTAGCGTTTGTTTATATCCCAAAATGTCACTCAATTTATAGAAATATTGTAAAGGTTATTGATTATGAATGAATAAATGACGAACAAAATGGAAAATTACTGCGCGTAGTATTTTCTAGTGGCAATTACTGATTCAATTATGAATTTACCAATTATGACAAATTTTCGTGAACAATTTTGGGATTTCGTTTTTTTTTACTTTTGACTACACAAATATGATCAGTAACGGGTACGGATAGAGCCCTATTTTTTGTACTAATTAAAAAATAGGGGTGTATAGACAAAAATAGTGTAGCTATATTAGTGAAAGTATTTTCAGAATCACTTCAGTAGCTTTAGAAGTTAACCTCCACATATAAGCTTATAAATTTAACTTTTTTGTAATACTAGCTTCTGCCAGCGGCTTCGCCCACGTGAATATAGGTTTTTCCATACAAACTTTGGACCACCTTTTCATCCCCTTATGGGAAAAATCCTCTTTTAGTGCTCGCTTACGTCACAAAAAGAAGCTTTGTGCAAAATTTCACGCTCCTAGTCCCAGTAGTTTCGGCTGTGCGTTGATATGTCAGTCAGTCAGTTTCTCCTTTTATATATATAGATTAGTCGCAAGGAGGAGGAGGAATATTAGTATAGATTTATCTCTTTTTTTTAATGTGGTGTTGCTTTAGTATCACCTTGAAAAGTGTAGACTTATCCAAGGTGGTGGTTTTAATATTGCTTGCGATTAATTTATGATGTGTAAGAAAAAAAAAACACTGTAAGGCCTGTAGGTCAAAGAAGTTTTATATAGTAACGACATAATACTAAATGACCAAAGACGGCATCAACAATTCGCATAAAGTACTTTGTTTAAAAGAAAACCTCACTTACTTCAAACAAAACAAATTCTAATGCATTTTCTATTTACTATACAAACACTGCCAACACCTCAACTTCTGTAAACATGGCCACCATTTTTAGGGTTCCGTACCTCAAAAGGAAAAAAATGGAACGCTTATAGGATCACTTTGTTGTCCGTCTGTCTGTCTTTCAAGACCCTCTTATCTCGGGAACATGTACTCAGGTCTGCGGTCCCTTGAAGCTGTGAAAAAATCAAACTTCTGAGTTAACGAAAAAAAAATACAGGCGTTTATGTCGTAAAAACGTATATTTCGACACTCTCAGGGGAATCAAAATTCATAGGGTACTTCCCGTTGACCTAGAATCCTTAAATTTGGTATGAAGCAAGGTCTCATAGCACAAGTATAGGAAAAAATTTCAAAACTGTAAATTTGTAGTTACGTCACAAAAAAATCTTCATAACTGTGCTCACAAATTATTTAAAACTTTCAAAACGCCTCGTTGACACTTCGCGTGACCCAAGGGCTGGCTTTTACTTCGGACAAAGGATAAGCATTGCCATTCAGCGTGGCAATGCCGCCAGTCTTTTGGATACATTACCAGTCGACAGCGATGTAGAGGAGTTTTTCGACGCCGTAATTTAGATTGGTTTTTTTAGTTCTTTATGGCTTCTATTTTTATTTTGTAAGTTAGTTTTAATTACGTTATTATTAGATTTAAATGTAGGTATATAAAATGAATAAAAAAAAATAAAAAAAATCATAACTCAATTTGGGAATTAAACTGTTTTCATAGGTAAGTATGGTGTACGGAACCCTCAATGCGCGAGTCCGACTCGCACTTGCCCAGTTTTTTATTTTTTCCGTTCCCCTTCACTTGTTTTTGTGGAGTAATCCGTCTTCATTACCCGTTTTATTTTGTCAGCTCGTGAGTCGAGCGTTTTTCAAGACTTGGTAAGCCCTCCAGCGCTCAATTGACGACTAATTGAGTTGTTGTCGAAAGGACTGATTCGTATTGTGTTCGTGTATCATTATGGTGGATGATATTTGAAGGAAAAACAATTTTTTGAGCGTGCTTCGGTCTCGAGGATGTTTGGTGCAAAGGAAATAATTATTTAATAAGTGTCTTCAATATTGTTCCTAAAATAGATGATAATGAAGGCTTTGAAGTTGCTCTTGGATCCGTCAAAAGAAAACAGACTCTCAGGTTTAAAAGAGGTCACAAATGATACCTACACTTAAGATTTATCAATCTGAATTTTAGGTTATCATGGCATCACCAAGTTTATAAAGTTATATCTTTAAAAAGTATCTGGAAACCAAACTAAGAAATGCCATTTTTAACTGACTCCAATAAAGTGTGAATAAAGTGTGTAAATGTACTGTGGATTTCCGATCTTTCGGTCAATTGTGGACAGATTTTGAATTTTTTATGATTGTAATATTATACTCCCGAACTGGTCCCATAGAAATGTTGGTATGATCTGATGATGAACTCCAAAGACATTTTTTTAGGTAGGAAATCATCTAAAGACATCTCGACTCGTCGACGTCATCTCATCTCGTCTCTTTAGATGATTTCTGTATACGATAGAAATTTTAAATATGTTAAAGTAAGTTTCGGTTCGGTGGAAACTAAGACCAAGACCGAAAGTTCGGTTTCGGTTTCGGTCGAAACTAAGACCAAGGCCGAAAGTTCGGTTTCGGTTTCGGTTTCGGCTAAAAAACCTGTTTCGGTCGGACACTACGCTTTTTTCCCTATTTTTTAAAACTCTTTTATATTAATGCGAACAAAACAAAATAAAAATGATTAAAAGCAGACCAGCCACAAAAAAAACTTCTCTATATTCTTTATAGAGAAGATTTGGATGGTTTACTCTCTCTTGCGTGGCTATGGCTACTAATGAAGTTAAATGTAATCCTACTATTATCACAATTTATCGAAGCTAATTCTGCTTTCATCTTTGATTATCTATATATATATACAAAAGCGAAATACCACTCACTGATTAGGTAATCACGAAATCTCAGAAACTATAACACCTACAAACTTAAAATTTGACAGGTACAATGCGTTCCAAATAAGAATAGGATCGATTGCCATGTTGTGAAATCACGTCATACTGTCAAATCGCAAGAAATTGGACAAAATTGAAGAATTTTGAGATGAGCAAAATTGAAGAACTGGATTATGATTAAACTCTTTTCGTTCACAGTTCGTAAATAAATTAAATTATAAAAATTTCTTGTTTTGCTCACCCTATTAATTCTTCGATTTGACAGTACGACGTGACGTCACAACATGGCAATCGATCCTATTCTTATTTGGAACGCATTGTAAGTTCCTTATAGGGTGTAGACATCCGCTAAGAACGGATTTTCCAAAATTCACCCCCTAAGGGGATGAAGCGGGGGTCCAAAGTTTGTATATAGAAACCGACTTTCACGCGGGCGAAGCCGCTGGCAGCAGCCAGTGTCCCATAATATCTTCATACCACAACATCGTAAACGCAATTAAAACTGCCACACGATAAAAAAACTTTTCGAAATTGATTCCAATTTTCCGATATTCTTTTGTGGCTCGTCCATTCATCGTAGAGGCTCAATGTCAATCATCGGCAGCCTTTTTATCGTCCTTATCTGTTTCAAACTGCCAATACGGGCTGTTTGTGAAGTTAGATAATGTCTCGATACCTCCGCCATATGATCTTTTGAATTTTTCATTTGTGCGATAAATTCTCGCCGTTTTCCTGGTTTTGTTCGGTTGTTACGCGCGTGTAAGTAATGATTTTGATATTTTCTCTCATTACGGATGTGTCAAAAAGGATTGTAGCTTTTGTAAGCTTTTTTTTTCCTGTAGTCGTTAGTAACATTAGCCTTTTACATTTAGATTTTCGAGGTGCTTATAAATGTTTTCTGCCTTACGATTTGCTTAATTTCATGCTTAATCACGAGGGTCTATGTGAAACGACAAACTGCCACAGCGTAAATTTAGTCATCATCATTGCAGCCGAAAGACGTCCACTGTTGGACATAGACCGGTCCTGTGTGTCTCGCATCCATCGGATTTCGACGACCCTCACCAGGTCATCGGTGCGCCTTGTGGAAAGCCTTCTAACGCTGCGTCTTCCAGTACGTGGTCGCCACTCCAGATTCTTCCAGCCTCATTGATCATCTGTTCTGCGAGCAAAGAATGAATGATGATGTGATTTTAGTAATCGGTTGTCTATCCCAAATATTTTGCACTATCCACATTTTCTCCCTATCATCAATATAAAGATAATTTCCTGCTCAAACTTCTTCCCAACCATCCATTCACCATTTGCAACAGTTTTAAAAAGTAACACCAAAGTTCATTTTATGAAAATACCGTCACAATTATTTTCGTCACAACGGCTATCCTCCAATACAGTGCATGTTTATCCAGCCACTGAATATTTTATAACTGTCATTTACGCAAATGAAAGAACGTAGCGCGACTGTTTCACTGGTGAATTTAAAATGGCTGCCCTATCAATATGTATGATACTTTCGTTATTAAGCACAGATACATTGCGTGGTTTGAAGCTATCGATTAATAAAAATTGCTTTTTGAGCGTTCGTTGGATTTCGGAAATTAAGGTTTGTGTTAATTGTTGTTTATTTTTTCATTTTATTGCTACGGAAGTATATAACCTTGGGTAAATGCCCTCACAAGGTGGACCGATGATCTGGTAAGGATTGCGGGAATCGAATCGATGCAAAGCGTACAGGGTCGGTCATTGTGGCGACACTTAGAGGAAGCCTATGTCCAACAGTGGACATCTTTCGGTTGAAATAATGAAGTTAAGTAGATGATGAACTTAATGTTGTGGTGGAATAGTCTTTTTTTTTTGTGACAATTTTCAAAATTTCTCTCGTTTGACCAATATCTCACTTGATAGTAAGCGATCATTATCATTCATCATCATTTCAGCCGATACTCCGATAGACATCCACTGTTGGACATAAGTCTCCCCCAAGTGTCGCCACAATGAACTGTCCTGTGCGTCTCGCATCCTTCGGATTCCCGCAACCTTTATCAGGTCATCGGTTCACTTTGTAGGAGGCCTTTCAACGCTGCGTCTTCCGGTACGCGGTCGCCACTCTAGAACTTTTTGGCCCCAACGGCCATCTGTTCTGCGAGCAATGTGCCCTGCCCATTGATTGCCACTTAAGTTTGGCGATTCTTCGTGCTATGTCAGCAACCTTGGTTCTCCTGCGGATATCCTCATTCCTGATTCGATCATGCAAGGAAACTCCGAGCATAGCCCTTTCCATTGCACTTTTGGGTGACTTTAAGCCTTCTGATGAGGCCCATTGTGAGCGACTACGTTTCGGAACCATACGTCATTACTGGCAACACGCACTGGTCATAGACTTTCGTCTTGAGACACTGCGGTATGTTGGACGAGAAGATACCGTGCAGCTTCCAGAACGCTGCCCAGCCGAGTCGGATTCGACGGTTGACCTCTTTCTCGAAATTAGATCTACCCAACTGTCTGGACTGTCTGTCCGAGGTAGACGTAATTGTCCACAACTTCGAGTATAGAGTCTCCGATCTTGATAGGAATGGTTGCTACATGATTATTTATCATGACTTTAGTTTTTTACATGTTCATTTTAAGACCTACTTGTGACTGTTCCTAAAAGACCCTAGGCTGATAAAATTTTCGTTTTTCCTGAATTTGCCTACATGAAGGTATGAAAGTCGGCTTCCCACAAAGTGGGAGGGATAGTGCCCCTCCGCTGCCTCCCCCCTGTGGTCCCCATCCTGATGACTTGGACAGACCTCCACCACAGTAATGGACTCCCAAGAAATATATCACCTCGTCTCGACTTAGACAGCTAGGGGACAAGGAAGGAATGGATAAAAACAAAATTAAAACAATTAGGATTAGGAATCCATAGAGAAGGAAGGATAATCTACTTTTCTTTTGAGTTATGAAATTTAAGAGACTGAGAGGGCTACAAAAGGGAATATATACACGAGACGCTTGTATTTGAAAATTAAATTATTTTAGAATTACTTTATTCCGTTTCGCCCGTGCATGTCCTGACCAATCCTACGGCAAAGGGTTGTGAGGCCTCTGTTATTGGATAAGACACACTACAATTAATTCCTTATAACGGCCTATTCACCATCGCCAATACAATACAAGACTTAAACAAGCGTGACGCAACATCAGTCGCCGTAGAACTCTTTACAGTTGCCTCGCTAGACGCCGAAGTGGTTTATATATCGACACTTCTCACTTCCTTACTCTGCCCCAGGGTGAGGACAACATAACCTACACACCTCCGAGCTACGTCTAGCTGCGGAACTTTTCTGAGATGTGTCCAAGTTTCGTCTCTTTCGTCTCTCGTTAAATATTTTTTTATTTTTGTATCAGAGGCTGGCCTACGGGGACCAAGTTGATTTAACGAGATGCGATCCCTAGCGTTCCTTAGAACGACTATCAATGCAGTTCAGGCTAATTGGTGAAACCTACCCCCCTCTCCCTGGAATTGTGCGCATATCAAGAGCAATGCAAAGTATCCTACTGTCAGTCAGTCCTTAGGGGGAGGTAGCCGTCGCTAACGTTTGGTGGTTTGTGATCTTATTATAGCTTAAGCTGGCTCTAATATGTAACGAATATATATTCGGTTCAGCCTTCAATCGGAAGTGCCTCAGTCATAGTTGCGTCAAGTACGCCGGCCGGCAAAGGTCAAGTCCACCCCAAAGGAAGTCAGTGTCAAGCCCACTCCTAAGAAGTTAATGTCAAGTTCACTCCAAAGGAAGGCTTTCTCCGAGTCCCTAACACCAACCGCAAGCTTAGGTCACCTTGTCATGGAATGGAATAAGGAGATAAAAGAGTTAACACTCACCCATTCGGTCACCAACGCAGTCGCTAAGATTCACTCGCGTACTTACACACTACTTACGCACAACCAACGCCCATCCATTCGTACTCTAACTCACACACGGATCTGTATTATAAATATTATACAAGCATAAACTGGACTTAGCCCACTTGTATCTAATACTGTATCACACTCCTAGCACTTCTAAGAATTACAACGGGACATTGTGTAGTTCTACGATATCTACTGAGTTAGTTAGCTCCCGCTGAACGTCTGAACCCTCTTATGCCTTGAAGCCAAGTGTCCTATGGTGGCCGAGTCCACACTCCGCCTCCCCGCTTCACGGCTCAGTTTTGCCCATCAATTCCCAGGTATGGCTAACAAGTCTTTATGACTCCTTTTTTTGTATACTTTCTTAATTATCTCTAAAAAGATTTGGGTCCTGGTTCTTAACGTCTCGGTCTGTCCTGCACATGGTGTTTGGGCCCTTTGTATTGCCATTAGAAATTGCATAAGTTTCTCGTTTCTTTAGAATTCTGTCGGCCCTTTCATTAAAAAGGACAATTTACGAGGGTCCAAGTGGCCCGGCGCCATTCGTGGTGTTTAAAAATAAATATAATGTCTTGTTATTAATTTGGATTATGTGACAGACAGTCACATACTCTTTCGGAAGCTCTACTGAGGTCATTGAGCATTATTGTGCTGAGCTCCTTCGTAGTCTCAGCCATGACTAGGTACTATGTCGTCGGCAAACCGAAGGTGAGTGATGTACTCACCATTCACATAGGTAAATGTCTAGTTCACTCCAGTCCAGAACCGTGAAGACATCTTCCATTGCGGCCGTGAACAATTTCGGATAAATGGCGTCTCCCTGCCTCACACCCCGCTGCCTGCCGCTCCCGCTGAATTAAACGATGTAAGTAATTCCGACGCATACTTCCCGAAATGCAACTGATAGAAAACCGAAGCGCTAGGTAGGTACTTGGCATCGATGCTCAAAGCCCTCTTGATGGCCGTCATGGCTCACGGACAATCGGCGCAATGGTCGTAAGGAAAGCAAACTCAAATAGAGACCAGCTTAAGTCAAAGGAAAAAAAAGACCTATTCTAAATTCAGAAACTGAGAGTTGGAGTTTGACATATTCCTAACTTCATATCTCAAGTCCGAAATCGCGAGTTTATCCAAATGTATTGTGTACACGTACGTATAACTTCACATAGTACCTAAGTATTAGGTATGTTAAGTTCGTACAACTTCACATAGTAAGTATTATGTGAAGTTGTACGTTTTATTTAAAAAAATAACTATGTAGTTTATGTCCTCTATTGAAAAGGAACACAAAAGAACCATTTCCAGTCAGAAATTACGAACCCATATGACAATGAATAAAATAAAATGTCATACAAAAAAGGTTTTAGCTAATTCGATAGCCGATCGCGTGTGTGTCCATTGATTTAGAAACAAAATGGCGGATGTTTGAAGTACAAACGATTCTTGTTCCACATTTTTCCGTGCATTAATGAATGCTCACATATGTCGTTTGGAAATCGGTTCGTTAGTATGTATGGATGGGAAAAAAGATGATTATGAAAAAGGGAAATACATATTTTTAATTCAATGTTGCTGGTTTGTTGGTCTGCTGGTATGAAATCAAATGCAAAATGTTTTTTATGTTTTCATGATGTTTTCTCATACATCAAACTGTGTTACAGAATTGGGAGTAACCCTAGTAAGTACACAAGTACACTTTATAAAGTATACTTGTGTTGGGGCTATCTCACGACACTATGAGAAATATCTGATAGTGTCTATTATGTAGACTAGATTTTGTCAGCGGCTTAGCCCGCGTTCAGGTAGGTTTCTGGAACTTCTTAACTTATTGGAACCCCTTGTCTCCCCAAAGGGGGTGAATTTTGAAAAATCCTCTCTTAGTGCTCGCCTACGTCATAAAATTGCATTGTGCAAAATTTCATGCTCGCATGATTATAATAATAACAATCGTTAAATTTATATTTTTTTATTATTATTGTTAGGTTCGCGCTTGACCACTATCTCACCTGATGGAAAGCGACGATGCGGTCGACGATGGAGCGCGCTTACCTATTCACTCTCGACTTAAAGATTCCCCGAAATTACAATAAAAACATTGACAATAAAAAAATATCTTAAATATTATAAAGAACACAATCGCTTATTTGCCTGAACTAGGATAAACCTGTGCTTCAGGCTGGAAAGTGCTTAAATTAAAAACAATAATAATAAATTAACATTCAGTAAACATAAGAACGAAACTGAAATAATAGATATGGCTTGTTTTTTTACATACAGCAAGTAGGTCTTTTGTCTCTACTTAAGTTGTGCATAGAAGAAATTGGATAACAATCTTGCTACAACTATAGTAATTTAATTTGTATATACCAAATTATCTATTTAATCTATTGTATATAAAAGGTCTTATAAAAGTAAAAAAATTGTTTACAAAGCATTTGCATTAGAATGGCATACAGTATCATTCCGTCTCTTGTTAGTAATTTCGGCGTTATAGGAAAGCGTGGTGTGCTGTTTTAATACTAAAAGGGTATTATGAAAAGCTGGCGAATAGTCAGCACGCTACAGGATTTGTATAGCAGGTCTGTGGGATAGAGAAAGGGGTGGAAATGGCTACTTTTAAAATTAATATGTCAGTCAGTATTTTTTTCCTTTTATATAAAGGTAGTTTTATAATGGAGAATTGTATATTTCTTCATCATTATTATTTTTCAATATTCTCTTGTGTTGATGTTGGGCCTAATTTTTTAGTCAGTGACTCCGTTTTAAATGCTGAAATTCAGCTGTATCCGAACAGATTTATAGACGATCCCAACAAAAGATAAAAGGCTGGATAGATGATGATTGCGGGCTGATAATTGGTTTCCCTCGTGACTTAGATACTGTGTAAAAAAGTGTATGTGGTGTAATTTCTTTATTATCTCTACCCAGCTTTGGTGGTCTGCAACCATAGCAGGAATCGGTTCTAGTGAAACGCAAAAGGCAACTGAATAACTTTTACTGACTAAAATCCACCTGGGTATCCAGCAGGGTTGAAGCCTACTAGGGCCATAGGTTGTGCCCAACCCATTCTCCTGGAACGAAGGCAAAGAAGGAACATAGGAGTAGGTTTTAGTCAGTTAAAGTCTGACACACACTCACAACTCCTGTCGCTCCGCCCTAGAGCGAGAGAAATCATTGGAAGATTTCCCACCTGAAAAAACCCACGATACAGGAGTTATTCTGAGTGCGGGGTTATAATTTTTTTATTAAAAAAAAAGCAGATACTTCAGTGTAGCAAGAACAAAAGCAGAGTATTTTAGTTAAAAAGTATTGAAAGAACGATCATCATCATTTCAGCCGAAAGACGTCCACTGGTGGACATAGGCCTCCCCAAGTGTCGCCACAATGAACGGTCCTGTGCGTCTCACATCCATCGGACGCACGTACCGTAAGACGTAGCGACAGAACAATATTGATGAAAAAATACTATTATCTTCAACCCACCTTCACGATCTGTTCTGCTATCCCTACCGCCCGGTGGTCAAACATTCGCAATCAGTGAAAACTGGTGTGTTTGCCGTGTGCGCGAATAAATTGGGAGGCGCACGGTTCAAGCCGACTCACGTACGGTACGATCGCGAGGAGAACCGGGTTAATTGTATGTCCAGCGCTCATGTGGATTAACCGAAATGAAGGGGATTGTTTTACTGGCCGAGTTATTAATAAAGCTATTTAAATAAGATACATATCCACCATCCACTTAATTCTGGGATTTTATTCTCAATATGGTGTATAAATAAAAAAAAAAACTCTCTCAGTGAGGGTTCCTTACAAACTTACCTATGAAAACAGTTAAGTTTCCGAATAGAGTTACGAAGATTTTTCCAAATCGCAAACAAAGTTTCTTTTTGTGACGTTTCAACAAATTTACTGTTTTCAGATTTATTCCTATACCTGTCCTATAAAACCTTGCTTTATGCCAAATTTCAGGATTCTGGGTCAAGGGGAAGTACCCTATGAATTTTGATACCCTTGAGAGTATCGAAATATACGTTTTTTTATTTATTTATTATATTCTTTATTGTACACAACATAAACAAAAATAAGGACAAACATAATTAAAAATAAGTGTACAATGGGCGGTCTTATCGCACAGGGCAATTTCTTACAGACAACCTTTGGATGGACTGAAAGAGAGGAGATGGATTTAGGGCTGTCAGTGTACAACATCAGAAAAATACTAATAAGACAGAATAACACAAATACATACATACAATATAGGAAAAAAAAATAAATTAATAAATATTAAATATATTCAAATCCTAGTACAAGAGTCAGAGCTACAGTGTTAACTATGTCTTGAAGTGTCAATAAAAATATTACTATTATTATTATTATATAATTGAGCCAGGAGAAGAAAAAATCAAAGTGAAAGGTAATGCTCCTTCACCATTTTTTAAACGTAGGTAGCGTTTGTTTTTTGCGACATCAGCGGCCGTATCTTTTTTTCTCGTTAACTTAGAAGTTTGATTTTTTCACAGTTTTGCAGGACCACGAATCTGAGTAAATGATTTTAATTTCAACTCGATACCTTCACGCGCTCCCAAGAAAAAAGTGATCCTATAAGGGTTCCGTTTTTTTCCTTTTGAGGTACGGGACCCTAATAAATGAGTCATCTACTCAATTGAGTGGAAAAGAGATGAAGCGTATGTTACTAAAATACACTTGGATGGGTGGAGAGAGAGAGGGAGGCCAAGAAAAGATGGATGGATTGTGAAAGAAGTGAAGGACGGGAGCAGGAAGTCTGTGATAGTGTGTCTGATGACACGACAGAATGGAAGAAAAAAACGTCTTGTGCCAACCCCAAATAATTGCAAAACTCCTAGTCTCATAAGGGCAGGAAGATGACGATAATAATTAGATATCAAATATTCCAGCTTCTTTAGCTTTAGTGTGATACTCGTATAATATTAGTGTGATACTCGTATAATATAAGTGTGATACTCGTATAATATTAGTGGGATACTCGTATAATATTAGTGTGATCATCATCATCATCATCATTTCAGCCGAAAGACGTCCACTGCTGGACATAGGCCTCCCCCAAGCGTCGCCACAGCGAACGGTCCTGTGCGTCTCGCATCCATCGGACCCCCGCAACCGTTACCAAGTCATCGGTCCACCTTGTAGGAGGCCTTCCAACGCTACGTCTTCCGGTACGTGGTCGCCATTCCAGAACCTTTCGGCCCCAACGGCCATCTGTTCTGCGAGCAATGTGCCCTGCCCATTGCCACTTTAGTTTGGCGATTCTTCGTGCTATGTCGGCAACCTTGGTTCTCCTGCGGATATCCTCATTCCTGATTCGATCACGCAAGGAAACTCCGAGCATAGCCCTCTCCATTGCCATTTGGGTGACTTTAAGCCTTCTAATGAGGCCCATTGTAAGCGACCACGTTTCGGAGCCATATGTCATCACTGGCAACACGCACTGGTCATAGACTTTCGTCTTGAGACACTGTGGTATATTGGACAAGAAGACACCGCGCAGCTTCCCGAACGCTGCCCAGCCGAGTCGGATTCGACGATTGATCTCTTTCTCGAAGTTAGACCTTCCCAACTGGACCGTCTGTCCCAGGTAAACGTAGTCGTCTACAACTTCGAGTGTAGAGTCCCCGACCTTGATAGGAGTGGGTGCTACATGGCTGTTTACCATGACTTTGGTTTTGTCCATGTTCATTTTAAGTCCCACTCTTTCGGAAGCTCTACTGAGGTCACCAAGCATTGTACTGAGCTCCTCCGTAGTCTCAGCCATGACTACTATGTCGTCGGCAAACCGAAGGTGAGTGATGTACTCGCCATTGACATTAATGCCTAGCCCTCTCCATTCCAAAACCTTGAAGACATCCTCCATTGCTGCCGTGAACAGTTTCGGAGAAATAACGTCTCCCTGCCTCACACCCCGCTGCAAGAGGATAGGTTTCGAGGTCTGGTCTTGTAGTCGGACTGACATAGTGGCGTTTTTGTACAAACACTTCAGCACTTCGATATACCGATAGTCAATTTGGCACCGTTGGAGAGACTGCAGTACAGCCCAAGTTTCAATCGAATCAAAGGCTTTCTCGTAGTCCACAAACGCTAAGCAGAGAGGCTGGTTATACTCCTCAGTCTTCTGTATAACCTGCCGCAGCGTATGTATGTGGTCCACGGTGCTGAAGCCTTTTCGAAATCCGGCTTGTTCGGGAGGCTGGAAGTCGTCGAACCTGCGCGCGAGACGATTCGTGATGACTCTGGAAAACAGCTTGTAGACATGGCTCAGAAGCGAGATGGGCCTATAATTCTTAAGCAGGGCATTATCGCCCTTCTTAAAGAAGAGTACCACCACGCCTCTGCTCCACGCCTGTGGCGTTTTCCCCTCGAGTATGACGGAATCAAATAGCTTCTGAAGGGCCTTAAGGACCGGTTTTCCACCCGCCTTCAGGAGTTCGGCCGTAATTCCGTCCTCACCCGACGCCTTGTTGTTTTTCAGCTGCTTCAGAGCCATCCTAATCTCGTACAGGCTGACGTCCGGGATATCTTCGGTATAGTGTCGAGTCAATCTAGCTCTTGGGTCGTTTACTAGATTTACAGCGGGTTTAGCGGTAGACGTGTATAACTGTCCATAAAAAGCCTCGATCTCTCCCAGAAGCTCCGATTTGGCGGATATGACTCTGCCATCGTCGGTCTTCAGTTTCGTGAGCTGGCTTTGCCCAATAGACAGATCTCGTGCAAATACTTTAGAGCCCTTATTCCGCTCAATCGCATCCTTAATCCTTGCGGTATTAAAGCGGCGAAGGTCACGTTTCAGGGACTTCGAGATTTGTCTATTGAGCTGCCGGTATATGCACGCATCGTCTGAAGACTGCAGAATCATCTCACGCCTCTTCTTCATTAGCTCGAGGGTCGGATCGGAGAGCTTCTTGTTTTTATTTGTACGGTGAGTCTTGAAAAACTTAGACCCGACCGTATGGACAGTTTCCACGAACCCATCGTTATATTCATCCACGGAGCTTCCTAGGCACTCGAAACGATTGTGGAGTTCGAGCTGAAAGCTCTCGGGGTTTTGGATCTGGATCTGTGCTGGACGGAGCGTAGACTTCATCAGTCGAGACCTTTCAAGCTTAATGTTAATATTCAATGTGCCTCTTACGACGCGGTGATCACTTCCAGTTTTCACCGCGTTGATCACAGAGACATCATTGAATATTTGCTTTTTCGTCGACAGGATGAAGTCAATCTCATTTCTAGTTGCACCGTCAGGACTTTGCCAGGTCCACCTTCTATGCTCACGCTTTTTGAAGAAGGAATTCATCATATAGAGGCCCTCCTTCTCCATAAAGCTAGCCAGTAGGTGTCCCCGGTGATTCCGACGTCCAAATCCAAATTGCCCCACTCGCGGCTCGTCACCGTCTCGTTTGCCCAGTTTCGCGTTAAAGTCCCCCATGACCACGGTGAAGTGAGTCTTAGAACCATGCATGGCTCTTGATATATCCTCATACATGGATTCTACTTCGTCGTCGGGATGTGTCGAGGTCGGGGCGTAGACCTGTATGACCTTCAGCGAATATCTTGATGATATTCTGAGTATAAGGTACGCCACCCTGGTCGACACACTCTCGATCCTCACGACATTGTTCACAAGGGACTTGTGGACGAAAAACCCGACACCACCCTGGGACTGCTGGTCACCCTCCCGGAAATAGAGCAGGTTACCGGATTTGAGAATTATCGTATCCTCCCCCTGTCTTCGGACTTCAGACAATCCCACAATACTCCATCGCAACCTGCTCAATTCCTCCTCCAGTTCGGTGATCTTCTCGTCAGTCCTCAGTGTACGCGTGTTGAAAGTTGCCAGGTCGAGTCGTTTAATAGATGGGTAGCCAAATCTCATCCGGAGATTCTTCGCACCCCTTGCCTCGTCGTGGCCTTGACCTTAGTGTGATACTCGTATAATATTAGTGTGATACTCGTATAATATTAGTGTGATACTCGTATAATATTAGTGTGATACTCGTATAATATTAGTGTGATACTCGTATAATATTAGTGTGATACTCGTATAATATTAGTGTGATACTCGTATAATATTAGTGTGATACTCGTATAATATTAGTGTGATACTCGTATAATATTAGTGTGATACTCGTATAATATTAGTGTGATACTCGTATAATATTAGTGTGATACTCGTATAATATTAGTGTGCTACTCGTATAATATTAGTGTGCTACTCGTATAATATTAGTGTGATACTCGTATAATATTAGTGTGATACTCGTATAATATTAGTGTGATACTCGTATAATATTAGTGTGATACTCGTATAATATAAGTGTGATACTCGTATAATATTAGTGTGATACTCGTATAATATTAGTGTGATACTCGTATAATATTAGTGTGATACTCGTATAATATTAGTGTGATACTCGTATAATATTAGTGTGATACTCGTATAATATTAGTGTGATACTCGTATAATATTAGTGTGATACTCGTATAATATTAGTGTGATACTCGTATAATATTAGTGTGATACTCGTATAATATTAGTGTGATACTCGTATAATATTAGTGTGATATCACATTAAAGGCGACCGTTTGTGAGTGTGTGTACATTTGGTAATTCTTCACGCTCGGACGGCTGAACGGATTTTTTTTTGATTTGGATGAAACTTAGTACACGGGTAGACCATGTCTCGGAATAGCTCATAGGATACTTTTTATCACGGGAGTATGTTCTCTTGGGACAATTTCCTACATTTACCCGAGCGAAGCCGATGGCAGCAACTAGTTAGAAATAAAAATGACCAAATTTTTCCAATAACCAAGTATCGACGCTATATACGAAATAAACGACAAAACAAACAAAATCGAATGACAAAGGCAGTTTTGCAGGTTTCCTTTAAAAAAGAGAAATTAGAGTTCAGAAACGATTTTACGTGAAAAGAGGATTAAGTTGGTGGGGATGCTACAATCGGCTGCATTTCGATACTGCGAGATCGACGATACACTGAGAAATGTAAACAGTGGAACAGTTGGTCGTATTTTGTGTACCGATTAGGAGACGAAAAGGTTATTTTTTTTTTCGAAATAACGCGTTTCGTTACTTTATTGGTCATGTGAAGAAGAGAGATGAAACACATGTTACTAAAAGAATTAACATGGGAGAAGGGCAGGTAGATGGTGGTGGGTGGTTACTTGGTTATTTTAAAAGTATTCAATCACTAGAATGAATCTATTAAACTTTAATGCAAAGTTAAGGAAGGCTTAAAAAAAAATTTGTCAATGACACATGAGTAAAATTTGACTCACAAATTCAGATGATAAATGATATTTATTTTGAAAATAAGTTTTAAAAAACACTTTTTTTTACATGTCAATTTTTTCGTCTAGATGAACCCGCATTTTCCTAGCTAAGTACCCTGAGAAGAAACACTGAAACAAACTCAGAGATCAAAGTTTCTAAAAGTCCATACAGCAAACATGTAATGTTCGAATCATATGAAAACCATGTACTCGTAGATTAGTGTCTGAGATGGTTTTTTTAAGAAAAAACCACACAGATTTGAGTGGACCTGTCCAGTCAGTGCAAACATTTGTCAGTATTCGTGTAGCTCAACAGAGGACTCCTAAGGAGCTCAACGACTTTACTAACAATACTAAAGAAATGACATATGGGTAGGCTGCGTACTCTAACTGCCAGACATACGTAAAAATTACTAAAAAGAAAAAAAATACATTCAGTCGAACATCCCAATTTATAAGTGAAAAAAATATCACATTATCACACTTCACTTAACAATATAAAGGTGAATGTTTGTGTGTGCGTGTGTGTGTATGTTTGTTACTTCTTCATACTCAAACGGCTGAATGGTTTTCAGTGAAACTTCGTACAAATTTAGACCATATCCTGGAATAGCGCCTAGGATACATTTTTATTGCTGGAGTATGTACCCTTGGAACAATTTTCAACTTTAACGCGGGCGATGCCGCTGGTAGCAGCCAGTATAAAATTAAATTTCAAACTAAATTCAATTAAAACTTAACTTAAAAAAAAACGAGTAAATGCGAGTCGGCCTCGCGCACTGAGGGTTCCGTGCAAACTTACCTATGTAAATAGTTCAATTCCCGAATGGAGTCTTCAAGTCTTCATCAGTCAAAAATTTTTCCGAATAGCAAAAAAAGTTATTTTTTGTGACGTAGTAAAAATTTACGGTTTTCTGATTTATTCCTATGCCTGTGAAGACCTTGCTTTATGCCAAATTTCAAGATTCTGGGTCAACAGGAAGTACCCTATGAATTTTGATTCCCTTAAGAGTGCCGAAATATACGTTTTTTTTGTGACAAACGGCTGTATCATTTTTTTTTCGTTAACTTTGAAGTATGATTTTTTCACAGCATCAAGGAACCGCAAACTTGAGTATATGGTTTTAATTTCAACTCGATACCTCCATGTGTTCCCGAGTTCAAGAGTCTTGACAGACAGACAGACAGACGAACGGACAACAAAGTGATCCTATAAGGGTTCCGTTTTTTCCTTTTGAGGTACGGAACCCTAAAATGACAAATTTTAAAATTAAAAATGACGGTGCTGATCCTACAATACAGCATTTCACCCTCCCTCCCCTTACCTCATACCAATCACACAAGGTTATCAAAACAAATAAATTTCACGAACCACCTAATTTAACACGCTTCCCTTCAACCCGATTCTACTCAATAATTTCAAAGACACGGCGAAACACGCTCGCTTTCCAGCTAGCACCGTGTCATAACGCCTTCGATACGAAACCGATGGCGAACTAAAACCCTGGAGAGTTAAGTTATGGAGGGAGGCAGGATTCAATAAAGAATTGAAATGTATTTTCTGTTGGAATGGTTTCTTGCGTGCTGGGAATACAACCCTAGCGTGATTACTGCGTCGAATGAGCGATTGTTTTCTTAATGTCGATATTGTACGATATTGCTTCGCATTGGGTATGGATTGGAATAAATAATTTAATGCGGTGTGCCGTATTAGGTAATTTGGGCTGGGTTGTAGGTTGTCGGATTTGATTGATTGATTGCGAATATTGTAGGTTTTGAATGTTAATGTGCATGTATAATCGTATATTCAAGATCATATGTTGTTGTTTCTGATTGACAAGCCGTTATAGGTCATTAAATATTAAAATTGTATGCTGAATATGAAGATGTCTGCTAATGGATGTGATATAGAAGAAAATACATATGTAAGTATGCCGCCATGTTAAACTCAAAGTCACTGGTGGCTAAAGCATGAAGACCGTAGCCTAGGTGGGCCGCAAAATGTAATCTTAAGAGAAAGAAAGAAAGAAAACATTTATTTAAGACTTGCACAGGACAAATAACAATAAAACAAAAAAAGTAACAACTTAATCTATAAATACTTAGGTAACTTAAAATAAAAGAAAACAATATTAAAAGACAAAAATAAAAGACCTGTGCGAGGCCAAAAAGGCTCCTATCTCAGCATATGCTGCGATATTTAACAAAAAGTAAAATAACGCAGCGCTGGTATTCTGATAGGGCCAAATAATAGGGTAAAGAAGACAAAATACTGAAATCTTTTCGATAATAATTGATAGGATTTTACAGGTACATTTTCTCATTTCTATACCATTAAACAGGCAAGTACTTCTAAAATTCGAATAGACCAACACTACCATATATTTGTTTTATATGGGTCTGACACTGAATCTCAATCACTTACATCTGCAAGTGCCCCCCACTCTATTAATATTTGCTATCAATGGTTTTTGACAAGCTCCCGGCTCGTATTATCTCGCTGTTTTCAAAAATTGATTTGGGCCGTAGAAAAATTCTCAGCGGGCCGCGATACTGAAAATATATAATATAACCAAAAGCAAAACTCACTGAAAGAAATATATTAACATTTTAAAAATCGTTTCCGTAATGATTTTTAAATACCTACTTCTAGAAATCGTTTTATATAATATTTATATTACTAGTGAACTGCCTTGACTTCGCTCGGGTGTAAATTATATACATAAACCTTTTTCGTTTATTGGCCTTTCTATCAATGAAAACTGCATCATAATCCCCAGGACTACATGCACAGCAGACGCGTTTTCGACCACGCGACCAACGAGGCAGTTCTATAACTAGAATCAATCAAACACATCAATAACTAGAATAGTCGATTGTTTTTGCAGCTCATCGTTTCACTAAACGCACACATTTGCACACATACTCGGTACCAAACAAACTCTAGTCAGATAATCCAATCCATTGTGTGTGAAAAATAAATACCATTTCAAAAACAATATACGATCGTTTAGATTAACCCAACACCGTATAATGGTGTGGTCACATTGTTTCAAAAGCCACAAGATTATGTTAGACAGAAATGCCTTAATCTGCCCCAAGACCCTGTGGTTTGCCCAAGATGTACTGATTGATGTATCTTTTGCCCAAGGCAACCTAAGGCTAGATGGTTTCGCTACGAGGTTCACGAAGTAATGTATGAAAATTAATCATTAGGGATTAAGCCGAATAGCTTAAATCTATTCTCTTGAGGGTTTTAAAGATAATTGAGTGTCAATCATAATGGTAGAGGGATTATTCTATTATTTTGCTTATGATAAATTTGGTTTAAAAATGCACCCTTATTTTTTTACAATTAAAATAATCAAATAATTTTTGTATTCGTTTTTATTTGACGTTTAAAGTTGGTTTAACTCCTGCTTTAAGACAAACAAATTGCGAAATAATTTGGCAGGTCCGATTTCTTTAATCTTTTGTCTTCTAAGGGTCAATCTATACCGAAATGGCATCGATGCAGCGAGTACAATCAGTGTGAAATAATTTTAAACTTTATCTGCATACTTAAAAGACCAGTATCGCTCGAAATGTTTAAAAAAGGTGCCCAGCTGCCCTTTCAAGTTTCAATAGATACTGGTCTTTTTCTTGTTTGTTTCTTCTTCTTCTTCAGGAATAAGTGTTATAATAACCAATTCTATAATTTTCTCTCTAAGCACATGAGTTTCTTTGCCAAATGTAGAAACTAAACTGGTCAAAAACAAGCCTAGGCGCGTGGTATTGGGCGGGTGATGATGGGCGTTGCTCTGCCAGCCTTGTCGCGTTGCGGCCGGCTGCTGTTATTCCGCTGTGAATCAGCCCTAAATGTAACAGATTACTCTTAAGCAGTTTCATTTAAACTTGAACGTTACAACATGGTAACAAAAACATCCTTTTCAAAGAATTGAATTATGAAGCAGAAACAAATAGCAAATCAGCAAGACATTTAGTATTCACACTTTAACATCGCCCTGCGATTCGCAAGCTTCATTAGTCTGTACACACAGCATGCTAATCCCAATACACAATTTATGAGTAGCGTACCATGCATCCTTAATGCAATCCAATTCTTTACGGTTGCCCGGTTTACCCACTTTGCCCGCTTCACCCCACCACTTTAATTAGTTTGTATTTTAATTCAACATGTAATATTCGCTCTGGCAACATTTTTATTGGTTTCTCTCATTTTACTTTACGTTTCTCTGTTTATAATTCAGAAGTAGGAAGTTGAATACGAAGTTTAATAATTCTGTATTTAATTTTCTTTTGGATGAATAAGTGGAGTAATTTTGACAGACATTTTTAGGTTCTGTGTTTTAAAGGTAAAGAGCGGGCGTTTTATGTTATTAAACTAAATTAAATTAAATACGTATCTGAAATATTAATTATTTATTGTGCACACCTATCACAGTATAGCCTATAGTTTTACAACACGGCGTCCTTACCTTCCGCATGACGCAGGTCCTCACCGGACGTGGTTAGTTCGGGAGATTCTTGCACCGGATTCGTGCGGAAGTAAAGCCCGGGTGTCACCATTGTGTGGACCGGACCGCCCGGAGGACACGGTGGAGCACACGGTACAGGTGTGCCCCGCCTTGACAGAGCGTCGCCGTGTCCTCATGGGGGCGCTCGGCGGCAGCGATTTCTCGCACCGGGCCTTGGTACAGGCCATGGTCCGGAGCGAGGAGGAGTGTATCTTTTATTTTTTCAAAGGTTGATTATGTAGAGATTGCTTTGTTGCATTTAGCGCTGTAACTTCCAATTACGCGCGATTTGGCTCAAAACCATGATTTTCAAACCGGTTTACAACCATTAATGATATATATTGTACAAACACGTGATTTACGAATAACATTAGGAAATATTCTTGTCTAAATAGTTAGACAGATTTTATTTAAATTAAAAGCACGCTTGTGAACTATATTCACATACGTTAATGCAATTTTTTATTTTATTGTACTTTCAGAGTCAATTTCGAAGCTTTAAGCTTTAATTGGGAGTTAACGCTCTTAAGTCCGCCTATGTATTAAATCCACCTATGTGTGACTACTGAACGTAAAGTTTAAATACATAAATAAATAATTTAATGAAGTATCTGCACGAATCTATTATTGAATTTAGTGTGTATTCTAGTGGAAAAGATAGTTCGTTAAGTTCGATAAGTTGTTCAAAAACAACACTTCAAACAAATAGAATCTTAAGCAAATTTTCAATAAAACCACTTCAATGATCATTTACATATTACTTTTAATTGATTAATTTCTAGTTTCAATTGTTATGCTTTCGCAAATCAAGGTCACAAAGGCTATCCGTCTGGTCTATTCTAAACATTCAATGAATTTATTCTAGAATAATATTGTTACTGATAAATTCGAGTGTAAGTTTTGTTTTTTCTCTATCGTTTGAAACCAACTCCATTTTAGTTTTAAAAGCAACTTTGTTATGGCTGCCCCGAGGATTAATTTTTCATGAAATGTATTCGTAAAGTAAGAGTAAAAAAAAATATTACTTCAAATAACATATTTTTTTTCGTTATCTGCGTCAAAAACTATTTGGCAAGCTTGAATTTGAATTCTTTGCCAATTTTATCGATAGTACTAGCCTCTGCCAGCGACTTTGTCCGTTTCAAAGGAGAAAATTAGCTCAAGGATACATACCTACGTACTACCGGGAAAAAAATCCTGTGTGCTATTCCAGGATTTATGGTCTTCTCGTCTGCCAAATTTTATCCAAATCTGATCAACCGTTTGAGCATGTAGGAGTAACAAATAAAGGTTCTCACACACACACACACACACACACAAAGTTTCGCCTTTACAACATTAGTGCGATAACAAATCATAAACGTAAAACTTCAGATTATTTAACAAACATTTTACACAAAAATACATCGAATTAATTTTCAAAACTAATTTTTGAAAACGAATCAATCACTTATTTCAATCAATAAAGCCCCTAACTCACCATCTATTTAGCACAAATATCCTATGAAAACATGCAACTGCACAGTTCGATTCGAACGTGCCCCGACACTAATGTGTGTCCATCCTTAGAACAAAGGAAACTAAAGACATACTTCATGCAGCGCAGGGGACAAAATGGGCCAATTGTTTTACCTCAACGGGTATTTTGTGGTACAAACATAGTGTGGCCAGTTGCGTGGCTTAATTAATTTATAAAGGCCACGCTTTGAAGCCCCTTGTGTACATGGCACAAATGTTAGTGGAAATGTTTTAAAAGAACTAGGCTTAAAAATGGAGGCTCTGATGGAAGGACATTTTTGTTCACCTTTTTTATGAAGCCTCAGTGCATGTGTGTACCAGTTTAAGTCTGGTACACATATGCACTGAGGTGGATCATTAGAGCATTTATGGCTATTCAGAAAAAAAAAATATAGTAGTATTTTGGGACCACAAGGAAAAAGGAGGGTATTTATTTTATTTGTGGTCCCAAATACTACTCAATAAAATAAATATATTATAGGTGGAAGTTGGAACCACGACCCCGGTCCAAAGAGCCCCACGACCCAATTTTCTCATCATGACTAAATGAAATGAAGATAAGATTGCAAAAAGCTGGTCAACAGAGTTCACAAGAAAGGGTGGTGACTCATCAGACAGGCCTTAGACAGGCCTGTTGGTCTAGTGGTTAGTGACTCTGACTGCTATGCCAGAGGTCGTGGGTTCGAATCCCACCCACGACAAATGTTTGTGTGATGAGCACGATCATTAGTCCTTTGTTTGGGTGTAATTTTTAATGTATTTAGAAATATATAAGTATGTTTATCAGCTGTCTAGTACTCATACCACAAGCTTTGCTTAGTTTGGGACCAGATAGCGTTGTGTGAAAGTTGGGGAATATTTATTATTATAAAAAAAAAATTTCATGTTCCCAACTTCAAAAAAATAATCTTACGTACTTTACGTGCTTTATTTTACTCATACCAAAATAAAAGCTTGTACCAAAATTTTTCTTCACAATAGAACACGCTGCTAACAACACAATTGCACTCCCATTTCCTCAATGCAGTATCAATCGCCTGTCCAATAAACATCAGAGCAGAATGTGTGCCTGTCCAGTCTTTAACATTTCCAGTATGGATTCCTCGCTTCCCGTCATAAAGCCACTTGGTACCCAGGGCCCGGACACTTGTAACTTTTGCCGGACACTTTCAGGAGTATATTTACGTTTTGTTGGCACGCTATCTGTTTGGCCACAATCCTTACTTTGTGTACCTGGATTTTTGTTGCTTTGTTGATGGCGTTTTGGGAATTTTTACCCGACTGCGCTATGTAAGTGAGGGTTAAGTTTGTTTTGGTCTATGCATGTTTGGTCCGTTGCGACGCTTTAGAGACCAAACGCGTGAGCCGATTTTGTTGTTTCTTAAGTAAATCGATTCGTGGTTTGTGGAGAGTCATGGATTCGTGTATCATGGACTGAGGACTCTTAATTTGAATTAATATGTCAAAATTTTAAATGATTTTTTTTTCCTTTATTTCAAGCCTATTTCTTATTTCTAGACTTACAACTACTGCTTATAAATTAATAACGAAACCAACACATTGACAAATGCTTGTACCAATGTTTATGTAAGCTTGGGGGGGGAGAGCTTTGTTTATTTTTGGGAGTTAATATTTTCAAAAAATCTGCTTAAGTAATACTTACTATTTTATTTTATTTATTTTATAGGGATAACAAACAGCAGTACCTATACAATACAATACTTGAACGTCGCCTTACGCATACCTCTAAAGATTTTATGAAAGGTTGCTGGAAAATATAAATATAATTCAATTTAGAGAGTTTAGGGTAATATTAAAAGCCTAATAAATATTTTACTACTGTTTTTAATGCCGTCACCACATTACCATCTTAAACCAATTGCTATAAATACTGGATCATTAAACAGCATTCAATAATGCAATAAAACATATTTTATTACCCTTCGATCATTTATTTATTACAGGAGATTTAACACGTGAATGTTACGCCATGTTGCCACAATCCTGACTTAATTTCCCCAAAAATGGACGACAATTTTGAACGGAATCTGTGACAAATATGTCACACACACACGTACTGTTATCAATGACGTGTACGGTTAGGGTTACCCCTTTTTTTTTTGCAAAAAATATAGTATATTTAAATATAAAAGGCACGGAGCGAGGAGGATTGGCAGGCGGCAAAAATAGGCGGCCGCACGCGAGAGACAACGGCCCTCACGCCCCAGCTACCGGGATCCCAACCCCGATTTCCGGCCACCGTAGACGCGGGCTTGCGGACGGCGAGCAATGGGTATGTCGCCGTCTGACCGTCCGGTAACGGTCCGGACCAAGCCCAAGTCGTCGACGGCGCGTAGTGTTCCACGCGCGCCTCAAGAAGTCAGCAAACCGTAGGTGCCTAGCAGGGTCGAAGCCTACTGCCATGGGTTGTGCGGCCCTGGAACAAAAGCAAAGAACGAACAGGTTTGAGTTTTAGTCAAAGTCTGACACGCCCTCCTGTCCCGCCTAAGGGCGGGAGATGTCATTAGATGATTTCCCACATTTAAAAAATAAATAAAAGGCGAAGTTCTGATTCACTGACTTATCAACGCTCAGGCCAAACTCTTAGACCTAGAACGCTGAAATTTTGCACAGGTTCCTTTTATAATATACACAAAAATTAAGACAGGATTTTTCAAAATTCAACTCATAAGGGGATGAAACGAGGGTACAAAGTTTGTGCGAGTTTGAGACATCGTGGTGAAAGGATTAGTCATCTAGACTCTGCGTTACCGAGTGCTATCTGTTCAGAGGTCTTAGCCAAGTTGATAATCTACAATCGTTAACGCTAGTAGAAAACTTCAAATGTATGGGAATGACGTCATCTCAACGCTTAGTCACGTGGTCAGAACAAAGGAATCGGAGGCGTTGCCGACTCGAGGCGATCGACGAAAGAGAAACGAAACGGTTGTAACTTGGCTAGGCCTGCAAGGTGCATCAGGCGAAATTTCTAACGCCACTCGGGAAGGCTCCTTTCTTCCACCCCTGTTTGTATGCAGAGACCTACTTTCAGGCGCACAAAGCTGCTGACAGAAGCCAGTTTTTCTTAAATCATTGCAAACAATATAGTACATTTGGAAAATTTAGAAAAAAATTGCCTATTTACACATTTATTTTAAATTTTTCTTTATTCATTGTAGATTTTTGAAGATTAACCAGTGGTGGACGAAGCCTGTAGTGATTTTATGATGCTCTCACATCGCCAGAGACAGAAACAGATGGAGGAATATCATTCAAGAAAAAGTAGTGAAGCATGGTGGTCACGACCCTCAGCATTACGGAATAAGACGCAAGGAGGAGGACTATATTTTTATAGTTAATTCGAATATTCAAAAGTATTGACAAAAATATAGTAAGATAATATATTCTAATATAGGTAGCTGGCAACCCTATGTATAGTTAAGGATGTTGCTACTTGCAAAGGGTTGAATAAATATTCTACGGTTATTTTATGTCAAGTGATCTATGACGAAGAATATGGTTCTTTGGTTCAGGTTTTCTTATGATGTTTTTCTTCCTCGTATTTCATCGCGTTAATGATCTGTTACCAAGCTTACATAAGTGATGATACTTTATTACACGGATTCTCCGAAAGAGTCACCGTGGCCTTGAAACGCAAAAGATAACTGAAGGAAGACACCCGTCTTCCCGTCGGGTTTTAGCCAGTAAAAGTCTGACAATCCCACTCGCTCCACCCAGTGCAAGAGAGACGTTATTTGATGATTCCTTACCATACAAAAAAGAAAATAGGTACTGGTGGGCAAATCATCTTATGACATCCCTCGCTATTGGGCGGAGCGGGAGATAGTGTCAGACTTTTACTGACTAAAAACCCACTCCTGTTCCTTCGTTGCCTTTTGGACTAGGGCCGAGTCTTCCTTTCAGAATCAGACCCTTGGCCCCAGTAGGCTTCGACTCTGCTGGGCCCCTACAGTTGCTGACATCTCCTTGAGGCGCGCGTGGAACAGTACGCGCCGTCGACGACTTGGGCTCGGTCCAGACGGTTACCGGATGGTCGGACGGCGAGCTACCCATTGCTCGCTGTCCGCAAGCCCGCGTCGGTGGCCGGAAATCGGGATCGGAATCCCGGCGGCGGTTGGGGCGTGAGGACCGCAGCCTCAAGCGATCGGCCGCCTCCTTTGCTCACACTACTGCTCCGCAGAAGCAGGCGACCGCCTGCCACTTCTCCTCGCTCCAAAACATGGCCTGTACCAAGGCCCCGGCTAAGAGGACACGGCGTTGCTCTGCCGAAGCGGGGCGCACCTCCACCGTGTCCTCCGGGATACTATACTTTGATTCAGGTTTTCTTTTGGTTTTTCTCCTTCCTTGTATTTTACTTAGCTAATGATCTGTCACCAAGCTTACACGAGTGGAGATACCTATTACACGGAATAAAATAAAAAGAAAGAAAGAATAATATTTTATTTGGCACACATATATACACACATTCTAGAAACAACATGTAGAAACAAAAAAAAGAAAACTATCATTGTGTGTCTCACTCTTACAATTGCGTCAAATAGGTCCAGTTCAGCTAAAAGCACCAACAACAGCCACGCTACCAAAAATTATATTCAGTTTTAAGGACTGGTGAAGTGGTGAGATACTTATCATAAAGGCTCTTGTCGACAGGCGCGATGCGACAATACTACGCCTATAAAATGTTATCAGGAACTAACAGTGTGGTGTGTACGGGTTCTTATATACATGTCATCGGAAAATTGCAAAGTTAAACTGTAAAATATCGCGAGAAATTCTAAACTATTTTTCTAAATAAGACAAGGTTATGTTGAAAACTGATGAATTCGGATGTAGGTTATCGTATATAAAACGATATTTTCGATCGACAAATTATAATCTAATAAAGGTTTTAGTCAATAAAAGTCTCACATGCTCTTGCAATCCGCCCAAGAGCGGGAGAAGTTCTTGGATGATAACCCATCTAAAAAAAGGAGGGAACGTGTCGTAAACACGAGATTGTATTACCCAAATGGAGATTGGCTAAGACCAGCAAGTCATTTATAGTCAACAGCATACGCTTTTATAACAAGCTGCCAAAGGCGGTGACTGAACTTAGCGAGGGAAAGTCCAAAACCCATATTAAGCGTGTCCTAACTAAAAAAGCGTATTACAGGGTTAAAGACTATGTCGAAGACACGCTTGTTTGGCAATGACTGCTTATGCACATGTGGCCCCCTGGTAACTCATAATATTGTGTAAACGTATCTATTAACTGCTCCACATTTGTTGTAATATATACTTTTTTTTTCTTCTAACACATTTCTTTTGCAATATTTTTTATATTATTAGACGCCAACCACCATAAATTCGTTAGTAATTCATTTTGTTACCATGTCATAATAATTGTAATTATTTATTTTTTTGCCTCTTTTTTATAATGTGAATTCTTAGGTTGCTTCCTATTACGACTCACTTTTTATTTTTTGAATATGATTATTTGTATTGTGCTTTTGGGTACAATGGGTACCATTGGGTACTGGTCTACACTGTTCTTACATAATATCTAATAATACTGTAATATGAAAATGGAGTTTCTTGCCGGTTCTTCTCCATAGAAAACGGCCAATTTGGAACCGTGCACTAGCTTCTGACGTTTTATAAGTGCCCATGTAGGCCTATGTAAAATAAAAACTTTTGAATTTTGAGTTTGAATCTATCACGCGGGTCCAGTGTGGTGCACCTTATATCCGTGTAAAACCCAGCTCACAATTCCAATAAAAGAACCGACACAATCGTACAAACGCTGCATTACAGATACACATAGTCTATTTTCATGTAGTTGCTCGCATGCTAATGTATATTCAATTTATGGTTCCTATTAAAGACATTGCATTGGCAAGTGGAATGGTTCACAGTCTAAGCACGTTGCGCGTTCGTGTAGGTCCGACTACGGAATATTAACAATCCCGCCGCATGTAGGGGTTGAGAAAACTGCCTTTTAGCGGACACTGAAAAATAAAATCTTGCTGCTACGCTCCGTGCGAATGAAGTACAGTTTTTGGAGATAGTTTTGCATCGCAACTAGGAGGATAGTGTAAGGATTTTGTGGAAGGAGAATTCTTTGTAAGGTGTTTTGTGTCGGTATTGGTGTACTCTTTTCATACTTTTTGTAATAATTATACAACATTATTTCGTACCATTATTGCAAAAACCAACTAAATGCACCAACATTTTCGTATTATTATATTACGTTATTACTATTATATTCAATCAAATTTGTAGGTTATTTACTTTTTACCGAAGCTATCTTTGTAAATAAGTGTCGTAGCTAATAACCGGTTTTACCTGTTGATTCATCTTGATGAGACGAATGGATGAATGGATTTAACTTTAATTTGGGTCAAAATTGCAGATAGTTGGTTTTTGCAATAAGGGTACGATTTTTGGTATATGTGAAACCTGAATATAGTTTGTTCAGAATCAGTAACTGAATGGATTCCAATAATTTTTACACCATGTTATATTTTTTTCCAAAAATATTTAAAAAAGGTCACAAGTTGGACACCACCGACACTAAGTACAAAACAGGTCACGGCAGGTCATAGCGGGCATTAAACGCCAGCGCACAGCTGGGTGCGGGAGCAAAACAACTCCTCAGTCACCCGGGTGGCCCCGTGACCATGTATTTATGTCACCAATTAGGTACCTTAAACCCTTATAACTTTGTGATTTTTTATAATATAGTTTTGAAATTTTGTACATAGATTCTTTACATAAAAATACTAGACAGGTGTTTCAGGTTTTGCATATACTAAAAATAAGGCTGTATAACTCGACTAGCTCCTGCTAGCAGCTTCGCCAGCGTGAAAATAGAAATTTATTCCAAGGAAACGTGCTCTCGAGATAAAAAGTGTCATTTGTGCTTTTCCAGGATATGGTCTACCCGTGCACCAAGTTTCATCGAAATCTGTCGAGCCGTTCGTGCGTGATGGAGTGACAAACATAGACTACCCTCCACGACAGGGAATCCTAGTGTGGAGGATAGTGTATTTTATTACATTATGTCATGTTTTTTTGGACAATAAAAGGATTATTATTATTATTACATAAACTTTCACCATTATAATACTCGTATTAATGTGTTGTATAGACGGACAGACGGACATGCGGAAAGACGGACAGATAAACAGACGGACAGACACCCAGACGGACAGACACCCAGACGGACAGATGGATAGACGGAAAACAAAGTGATCCTATAAGGGTTTCGTTTTGTTTGCCGACTTAGGGATGAAACCCTAAAAAAAACGAAGTCCAAACGAAAATGCTGATAAAAAAGTAAAAACAAATCAACCATCGCAACTTTGACCGACAAGCCTCAAGTAGGTACATCGCATCGCCAGCTATCCATTAAGGACTATGCCTCATTAGCCTGATTCGCCTCATTTGATACTCTCCTCTACTTCCTTGTGAGGTAAGAGTATATTGATGGGATGTTTTGGCTACTTCCGAAAATTCTTGACCGATACAGTTGACCCAAACAACCTTGTTTTGTTATAAATAACCTCACTAGTTGCTGCCAGTGGTTTCGCTTGCGTGATAGTCGAAAATGAACCTAAGGGAACATATTCCCGGGATAAAAAGCATCTTATGTGATGGTCGCGAGACGCACGGGACCGTTCATGTGGCGACAATTGGGGGAGGCCTATGTCCAACAGTCTATCGAATTCAAAATAAAAAAAAACAAATATTTTTATTTCACATAGAGTCACGAGTGGTAACGGCCCAGACTTACGAGTTCAAACCCAGCCTGGTGCATTACTTTGTGTAATTTATTTCATCACCACTGCTCTCAAAACGGTGAAGGAAAACATCGTGAGGAAACCGGCATGTCCTAGAACCAAATATTCGAAAACATGTGACATTCATCAACCCGCACTGGGCCCGCGTGGTGGATTACGGCCCATTCCCTCTCCTAGAGAGGAGGCCTGAGTCCCAGCAGTGGGAACATTAAAAGGCTGATTATGTTTATGCTACACAGACCTATATGAGCACTTATAAAACGTCAGAAGCTAGTGTACGGTTCCAAATGGGTGGTTTCCTATGGAGAAGAACCGGCAAGAAACTCTATGGTTACTCTTTTAAAAAAAGTGGTATTTCCATATTACAGTATTAATAGATTTGGTACCCAAAAGCACAATAAAAATAATCATAATAAAAAAGTGAGTCGTAGTACTTAAATGAAGATGGTAATGATGGGATGAAAGCATAGTCAGCGATTGCCTGTACCATGGCGTAACAATTACAAATATCTAACATTGGATAAGCGAAATGAGGCGAAAAATAAACAAAATATCGCTATTGCTTATTTAATTTTCTGCGTCTATATCTTCGACATTACTATCTCTTTTCAACATTCAAAGAGAGAATGAGAGAGAGTATTGTAACTGTACCCTTATGTCGAGCCCCTTAGCCTTAACAAAGATATTATAAGTATGTCCGTGGGGCTCAGTAATTAAAGTTAACGAACTTAGTATGCAAATGAGTTCTCTTTATCGTTTTTGGGTTAAAACATCTATTATACGACTTTATAAGGAGTCCCAGTGGTGTAGGGTGTACGGAGTACAGGGCTACTTCATTTTGTGGGGTAACCATGGGGTGTAATGGTCTCTTTATTAACAAGGGGTGGGCGGAAATTATCAACGAGGTGCATGTAATGTACTCGTTGACGAGTTCACTACCTGATGTGTTGTGGAAGGGTGGAGGATCACTATTTTACTATGTTGCTGTGTCAGTTCTTACTTCTTGTAAAAGTTTTATTGTTCCTTCACTTCTGTTTTAAGCATCTTTAGCTTAAAAATGTATTGGCTGTGGGGTTGATCGATTTTTTACTGTGTTTTCCAGGAACGCAAAGGGTAACTGAAGGGACAAGGGTGGGTTTTAGTTAGTGAAAGTGTGACACTGCATCTTGTTCCACCTAGAGCGGATGGTATTATGGTAAAAGAAAATAAAGTGTATTCTACCTAGCCAACTATCTTACTAAACAATTAAATAAATCAATCTTATGACTTCATTTGATCATTTACTTCAGGCTCGCCAATACCAATGCGTTCTACAGTTCCTTCAATTCATATTTTCAACTCGTAACAGTAGGTATTTTTTAGCATAAAATGTCTCTGTAAACACCTACGAACGTTAGGAAAACAAAGTAAAAAGGTTTCTTCAGACTTCCAAGTTGAGAGTAACCTTAGGTGTTTATCATAGAGTTCGGAACTGCTGGTAAAATGAGAGGCGCCACGGCGTCCTCACATTCCGCCTGACGCAGGTTCTCACCGGACATGGCCAGTTCGGGCAGTTCCTGTTACGGATTCAGGCGGAAGATACGCCCGGGTATCTCCATTGTGGAGACAGCCCGGAAGACACTGTGAAAATAACAATGGAGACGTGTCACGCTTGGGTGGAGCATCGTTGTGTCCTAGTGGAGGCGATCGGTTGCAGAGAACTCTCGGGCCCGGCTCTGGTTCAGGTCATGGTTCGGAGCGAGAACGAATGGAAAGCGGTCGCTTTTTACTGCGAAACAGTAATACGAGCGAAGGAGATAGCCGCGACCGTGAGGGAACGGACTTCCTCACGTCCCAGACACCACAGAAGAAAACGTCCCGGACGTCAAGAGTCCCAGTGTGATTTCCAGCTACCCGTAGGCGTGGGCTTGTAGTCGGCGAGCAATGGGCTAGCTCATCGTCCGCTCGTCCGGCAAGGATCAGGCTAGAGTAGACAGCACGTAGTGTCCCACACTCGCCTCAAAGGTAAAGCTGAAGGGGCCTAGCAAGGCCGATGCCTCCTTGGGCTACGGGAACATTTGAAACAGTATAAACCATGGCCGTAGAAAGTATAGGGCAACTGAAGGACACAGCCCCCCTAGCCAAGTTACAAACGATAAAAGTAAACTCTCAGTAGTCTTTAATAGATTTTCAACTTTATGTTATTGGATATAAAGTTGAAAATCTATTGAAGATTACATAGTGTTTTCGTTCGTTCCGGTTGCTAACGCTCAGTAGTCTTTAATAGATTTTCAACTTTATCCTCTTAGATATAAAGTTGAAAATCTATTGGAGATTACTAAGCGTTCACGTTTATCGTTTGCAACTTGGCTAGGGGGGCTGGTGTGATTTTAGTCTGTAAAAGTCCATCCAGAGCGGGAGAAGTCATTTCATGATTTCCCACCTTAAAAAAAAGGCAGCAGAGCCCGCCGAGGCGTTATGAGACTCTATGGTGTTTATGTACTATTGCATATTCTAAAAGGGGTGACGCTCTCACCACTTCAAGTAAAAGGCTCGTGTTTTTGTTCCTGCTTGAATATCATCGGAATGGTAATGCTGGTTCATTGAGTATTTGTCGGAATTGTCAGGTAGAATATAGCAAGTATAGTTTAAATGTGTATCTGCGAAGTTACAGCATAATTTCATACTTGTTTTCGTAGCAGCAGTACTTTTTTTATAGTGGGAATTCATCAAATGAAGGGAACAGGAAATGTCCACTTGAATTGATTTTGAGAAAAAAGCATTTAAAGTTTAAAAGTCTAATTATTTTTAACAAGATCAAAGTTTGCATTAGCGCAGTTTTAACGAAATTTGATGAATTTTGTGCAAATTACATTATACATAGATGTAGTACCAGTAAAGAACAGGGAATGTTCTTATTAGATGATTTTGAGAAAAAACCATTTCAAGTTTAGAAAATTAATTATTTTTAACGAAATTTTTTGAGTTTTTGTGAAAACCAATGGTTGAGAATAAAATTATATTACAAGTAGATGTGATACCAATATAAAATACAAAAATACAGTTATTGTGACATTCCCTGTTCTTTGTCTGTACCCTTCAAATAATCTTGCTGCGTCATCAGTGCCGTATTTACTAGAACAGGGCTTAAATGCCCACCATATATCTCTGATGAAAAGGGAGGATCCTCCAACCAGATTGATGTTTTGTCTGGTCTAGGCAACAACCCGATAGTTTTTTTTTAAATTTTATAAACTAGTGCTACGATCCCACCTGATGGTAAGTAGTGATGCAATCGTTGATGGTGAGGCGCACTAGTTTATTTAGAGCCTATTCACTCAAGCCTTGAAGACACCTAAATTATAATCGGACGGCAAGACCGCAGCAGGCAAGTTGTTCCAGTCCCTCGATGTTCGCGGTATAAACGACGAGGTGAAACGCTTGGTCCGGACTGTAGAGGTCTCAACAACGTAAGTGTAGATACTCGCCGTTTGTCGGGTTGTCCGATGGTAGAAATGAGATGGTGGAATGATGACGCAAGTTAGGCTACCCTACGCCTGTGCTCAAGTTGATTTCGGACTGTTGTATATGATACAGGATTATGAATTTTAGTTCTTATGTAGCGTCATAGATGTCGCTACAGCGCTTACTAGCAAAACTATGAGAAAACTCTGTAGTTTTTTTAGGGTTCCGTACCTCAAAAGGAAAAAACGGAACCCTTATAGGATCCACGGGTAGTGTGAAACTGAAACCCGGGCCCCTGGGACGAAGGCAAAGAAGGAACAGGTGTGGGTTTTTAGTCAGTAAAAGTCTGAAACTATCTCTCACTCCGCCCAAGAGCGGGATTTGTCTTTAGATGATTTATCCACCTAAAAAAAAACCCTTATAGGACCCATTATCTAAGGAACCCGTGAAGGTATCGAGTTGAAATTAAAACTATATACTCAAGTTTGCGGTCCTTTCAAGCTGTGAAAAAAAAACAAACTTCTGAGTCAACGAAAAAACAAAGATACGACCGTTTATGTCGCAAAAAACGTATATTTCGACACTTTCAAGGGAATCAAAATTCATAGGGTACTTCCCGTTGTCCTAGAATCCTGAAATTTGGCATGAAGTTTAATTTTCTTTGAAACTAGTTTAGGTCCCCATCAAACAATATTTATAATCAAACGTAACATAATCCTCCTTATAATGATCTAGAACATGCCGGTTTCTTCACGATGTCTTCCTTCACCGTTTACCACCTATTACCTCATCGGAATATTTTTTATTACCTTCATCATCATCATCATTTCAGCCGAAAGACGTCCACTGTTGAACATAGGCCTCCCCCAAGCATCTCCACAATGACCGATCCTGTGAATCTCGCTTCCTCCGCATTCCCGCGACTCTCACTAGGTCGTCGGTCCACCTTGTGGGAGGCCTTCCAACGCTGCGTTTTCCGGTGCGCGGTTGCCACTCTAGAACCTTTCGGCCCCATCGGCCAGCCGTTCTACGAGCAATGTGCCCTGCCCACTGCCACTTTAGTTTGGCGAGCATAGCCCTTTCCATTGCCCTTTGGGTGACTGTAAGCCTTCTGATGAGGCCCATTGTAAGCGACCATGTTTCAGTGCCATATGTCATCACTGGCAACACGCACTGGTCATAGACTTTCTTCTTAAGACACTGTGGTATGTTGGACGAGAAGATACCGCGCAGCTTCCCGAAAGCTGCGCGCCGAGTCGGATTCGACGATTGACCTCTTTTTCAAAGTTAGACATACCCAACTGGATTGTCTGTCCCAGGTAAACGTAATCGTCTACAACTTCGAGTGTAGAGTCTCCTATCTTGATCGGAGTGGGTGCTACATGGTTATTTACCATGACTTTGGTTTTGTCCATGTTCATTTTAAGACCCACTCTTTCTGAAGCTCTACTAAGGTCATCGAGCATTTTACTGAGCTCGAACGATATAGTAGTCATGGCTGCGACTACGAAGAGTCTCAGCCATGACTACTATATCGTCGGCAAACCGAAGGTGAGTGATGTACTCGCGATTGACATTAATGCCTAGTCCACTCCAGTCCAGTTCATTGAAGACATCCTCCATTGCAGCCGTAAATAGTTTCGGAGATATGACGTCTCCCTGCCTCCCACCCCGCTGCAGAATGATAGGTTTCGAGGTCTGGTCCTGAAGTCGGACTGACATTGTGGCGTTCTCGTACAAACACTTCTGCACTTCGGTGTACTGACAGTCAATCTGGCATCGTTGGAGAGATTTATTACCTTATCAGTGATTAAAAGATTATTTCCAAGAATAACTGAAGGCTGTTTCTTCTAATTGTATACCTACTCGATACTTGTAGTTTGCTAAGCGCCTTGTTGAAGTGCTTCATTGAAGTACTAATTTGCGGTTTGCTGTCTGATAACCGTTTTGACTAAGCTCGAGTCGTCGACAGTGCTTAATGTTCCACGCGCGCCTCAAGGAGATTTCAGCAAAACCGTAGGGGCCCAGCAGGTTCAAAGCCTACTAGGGCCATGGATTATGCGAAAGAGAACCCCAGGGCTCTAAAACGAAGGCAAATAAGGAACAGGAGTGGGTTTTAGTCAGTAAAAGTCTGACACGCCCTAGAGCGGGAGAAGTAATTGGATGCCGACTTTCCAACTGAAAAAAAAAGTATGTATGAATTTATGTAAGACTAGCTATCCCTGATAGTTCTACCCGCATCTTGGGGTTCTACTTCACTCTGGGTGACTAGGGGATAAAGCAGTGTCTTAAGTCGCGGGCGACATGTTGAATTCGGAATGAAACGATAGTTGCTAAGTTTTCATCCCGAACGCTAGTGAGGATTGATATAATTAACTCCCGAGCATTGCGAGGGAGTTAATATATAAACCTAAGTGAAGTGAGGAATTCAAGACACCTAAGACAAATATAGCTTTATCCCCGTGTTAGATATTGTACTTTTTAAATCATCTGTGAGAAAATTAAAAGATGATTTACTAAAACCAACTACATATTAGAAAAATTTAAGTACTATTTACAAGTTAATGACTATCACTCGACATATTTTGAGATTTAAGAAACAAAATTGACTACTCTAAGATTCTATAATTTTAATTTTCTTTAACTCTTACATTATTTTTTTTAAGACTCGTCAATAACCACATTTTATTACTCGTATTATTTTTTTTTAGTTTGATTTTAGAATAAACTTGTTCGATGCACGTACATTTAAATTCACTTAGTGTTTTTTTTTTCAAAATAATGGCTTTTGCCGTTCTAAATTCAAATCTCATTACTACATTATCTCCCTAAGAATAGAATAACTTGCTTTTCGTGCTATATGTATGACATATTATTATAAAAGGGAATTATCGAGCAGTTGGTGTAAAAAGTTACTTTCACGTAACATACACTTTTCATAAGACAATCCAGACTCAATAAAAGTCTAATGTGACTTGAGAAAAAGTTAAAGAACTATTTTTTTCTAGACTTCGAAAGATGTTAACTTAACATTACTTAAAAGATTTATTATTCACTAGGTTCTGCTAGCGGTTTCGTCTGCGTGAAAGTAGAAAATTGTCCCAAGGGAACATAATCCTGAGATTAAAAGTATTATAGACCAAGATTCATGGTCTATCCTTGTGCCAAATTTCATCCAAATCCGTTCAGCTGTTCCAGTGTGAAGAATGATCATACACACACCGTCACACACACTCACAAACATTCGCCTTTATAATATTTATAAGTGTGACAACACTGCACATATCATGAAATATGCGAAAAAAGTTTCTTTTGCTCCCAGAATTGCCTGTCATCGCCTCACACGCATGTCCAAAGTCCAAAGTAATGGCTGCCATTTCAGCCGTCCAAGGAAAAAGGGGCGCATCTGTCTTTTTAGGCCAAATTGAGTTATTTACATATTTGAAATCAGGAAAGTAAGGTTCGTCCAGTCATATTTTGTGTAAATATTTTTCCACGAGTTTTCCATGCTCGAGTTACATTGTGAAGTCCAGTTTCGTCGAACGAACATTCAACATTTCAGATATTTTTTCATTCATTTTGGTCAGTTGCGCTATTTTGCCTTCTGGCAGCAGTTTTTGGGGACACTTTCATATCACTTTTTCGACTTACCGGACTGTCCTTCGAGATTTCTTATGAAAAAAAAATGTGTGATGTGTCCTATATTAGTAGTGGCGGACAGTAAAAGGTTTTTGTTTGTCTGTCACTCATTTTTTGATGGCGAGAATGTTGGACCGAACTATGTCCCGTTGGGACTAGGCAGAGATATTGGATGTGAGTGTAGTATGTAAGAGTTGTCGCCTTGTTTTATTTTTTTATTTGATACGACATGTTATTTTTGTCCTGTAATTTGTCTTGTGAATTTGGGTGGGTCTGGATATAGAAATGGAATTACAATACATGTGATACTGAGTAGCTTTGGGTGTTAGGTGCCCCTAAACAATTTCTTCTCCTGCTGCTTTTTATACGATCAAGTCTAGTTGACCAACCCGCACTGGGCCCGCGTGGTGGATTACGGCCCATTCCCTCTCCTAGAGAGAGGAGGCCTGAGTCCCAGCAGTGGGAACATTAAAAGGCTGATTATGCTTTATCCTTAAGTCTAGTTGTATTATTTTTGTTTAAAATTAACTCAAGGTAGTCACTGCCTTCATTATCCTTCAGTCATAAGCCTTGGTAGCTTCACAATCCCCCTGGGCCACAAAGATCTTAAAGTTATATTGTTAAAAGAAAATTACTAATTTCTTTGTGAATGCGTTTGATATTTCTTTTTACCGAAAAACGCTTTTAAAATACTTCACAACAACACAATATTGGAGTTGCGTCAAGGCGGCAAGCGACTTGTAATATCCGGTCCAAACCAGATCGTTGGCTAAACAAAGCGCCCGGGGCCATGTTGGAAACATATACTTGCAGGTTCGCTTTTGTTCTAAGTTAACGTCTCCTTTCTCTTTCTAACGTGGACGAAGAGAAAGAGACGGAGTATTACTATGTGCAAAATGTTACAAAATTAAATAAGTAATTTCAGAAGTAAGTACTTGTGATATTTTGTTTTTGTTTACAATGGATAAATGTAATTAGACGTTAGGAAATATTTATTAAGGGGCAGTAACTTAGAAATAACCCTTGTTTTACACTTTAGGCTCTGTGTAGATTCTAATTACTATTATAATTTTACAGGGCACTAGCCTCTTCTAATAAATAAAGAAGGAACATTTTCAAATCGTTCAAAATACGGTTCTCTGACACAAAACCTCGTAAGAAAGTTGTAAAGATAAAAATGAAATTATATTTTTCACCCACGTTAAGATAACTTGCACATATATTCACTCGAAACAATTCTATCAATTCCTCTGTAAAATAAAATTTTACTGCAGCAAATTTTAATCTGAAATGGTATTTCTCGGGTTCACCTGAATTGAATGGAGCACGATACAAAAAAAACTAGACTGAGTAGCACTTTATTTTAGCGACTAGGTTTTAAATTCTTATATCTGAAGAAAAATGTGAGAGATAAGTTTGTAGTAATTTATGTGAACTACGCTAGCTTTGTTCTTGCACTTTATAAGTAGAAATAGAATTTAGTTCATTATTTTGGTAGTGCAAAAAATATAGTTGTACAATATACTGTGCACTTGTACAGTTACGAGCAATAATGTAACTGTATTCATTGTCACATTTATAAAATATCTTTACTTCTACCATTTGACTGAGCTGTTGGTCTAGTGGTTAAGGGACCTGGCTGCTATGCCGGAGGTCGTGGGTTCGATTCCCACCCAAGATAAATGTTTCTGTGCTGAGCACGATAATATGTTCTGTGTCTGGGTGTAATTTATCGACAACTAGTGACCCGCCCCGGCTTCGCACGGGTGCAATGCTGATACTAAAAATATTGCAAAATGTCTTTATATACAACGTTCACAGCTTTTTGTCATTAGACAATACAAACATGTTTTCTATAGATATTACTCTTGAAAAAGCGACATATAATTGGCCATGTGAAAAACACTCAACGCTAAAATCTAAACCTACAACGTTGAAAGTTTGACCCGCTATTTATATGCACGCGCCGCCGGCCCCGCGGCCGGTCCCTGCATTTTAAATCTGTAATATCTTCAAAAATATTCTTTTAAAATACATACTGTAAGGAGCCATATTGATCTATATTAAATGCACAATATATTTAAGGTACATAATTGGATAAAGATTAATGCTGTATTGTTTAAAATCGCTTCGTAAATAAGCCAGTATTTCTCGTAAAAAGTAAAGGATAAAAAATGGTTTTTGTGGGTTATCTCTAAGAGATAGATATATACCATCGCGGACTTTTTTGTAAACCTTTTTAAGGTGTACAATACTGTAGTACATTATTTTGATCTATCTCGTAGGGTTCAGCCAGCGTTTGCAATGTAATTTACGACATCACATTAGAAACCTCTAAAATTATCAGAGTTTCTCTACTATATTATGCATATAAACCTTTCTCTTGAATCGCTCTATCTATTAAAAAAAAAAAAACAAATCAGTTTGCTTGTGACGAGTCATAGTTCTGTCTTTATTTGCTTTTATTTGTAGGCAGCACAACATGTCTTGTACTGACAGACATCTATTAGTCGTTAACTAAATGGTCATTTCCTTTCGAGTCATCTCATCTTTCAGAGAACAATATTCATATTCTTATTGTACACACAATTTTTATAAAACAGTAAAAATAAGACATCTGATGCACACAGGCGAGTTTAATCCACAATTGGGTTTTCTTACTGCAAACCTTATATAAATAAGAGAGAAATTTTGCATTTTTGTAAATATAAATGCACAACAAACATTTAAACACATTAGTTAATCATACTTAAAACTAAAAAACCGGGCAAGTGCGAGTCGGACTCGCACACTGAGGGTTCTGTAAAAACTTACCTATGAAAACAGTTCAATTCGCGAATTGAGTTATGACGACTTTTCAGAATCGCAAAAAAAGTTTTTATTTTGGGACTTAACTTCCGTATTATACATATATAGATATTATACGTACCTTATGAATTTTGATTCTATTAAGAGTGGAGATATATACGTTTTTTGCGACATAAACAGCCGTATCTTTTTTTCGTTAACTCAAAAGTTTGATTTTTTTCGCAGCTTCAAGGGACCGCAGACCTGAGTATATGGTTTTAATTTCAACTCGATACCTCCACGCATTCCCGAAATAAAGTGTTTTGACAGAGAGATAGATAGACGGTCAACAAAGTGACCCTATAAGGGTTCCGTTTTTTCCTTTTGTGGTATGGAACCCTAAAATACACTAAAAAAATAAGTGTACAGCACATAAACATACTATATACAATAAATAAAAACCTATAGTCATGTTGTGTGGTTGGTTTAGGATCAATCCATCATTATTTTGTCTTTCTCTAACTCTTTACCTTTCTAAATTTTCACAATCATAATCACAAAGTGAACTTTCCTCACAACAGCAACATGAACCTAAATCTTTAGCATTTTTATTGATATTAAAAATAAACTTTTGACATGATCTGCCCCCCTAGGCAAGTTACAATCGTTTCGTTCGGCGCGAACGCCTCGAGTAGGCCACGCCTCCGAATCCTTTGTTCTGACCACGTGACTGAACGTTGAGATGACGTCAGAACAAAGGAATCGGAGGCGTGGCCTACTCGAGGCGTTCGCGCCGAACGATACGATTGTAACTTGGCTAGGGGGGCTGTAGCCTAAGCTACTACGGCGCGTAGCACGGCTACGACTGCTACGCCGTCGTAGCAACAATATGGTTGTTGCTACGACAAAGCAGACAAAGAATTATGAGTTCAACCGTAACCATGTATTTATACTGTTAATTTGATTCAGTGAGACAGAGAAAATTACTTAGAACATAGGGGTAAACTTCGCAACATACTGCGTTTGAACTCTTCACACTCACTCACTCACTCACACTCACTCAGTAGTCCTTATCCATTCTTAAAGAGGGAAATCCTCATAATAACACAGACGACGGGCTCTTAAATAAAACAGAATAAACTCAATAACCAATTGCCCTTTTTTAATTTAAGTGCCGGTTCAGAAAATGAGATCATAAAATTCGTGTCCCTTAATTATGTGAAGTATATTAGCGGGCCCCTTCGCCCTTGGGGCCCGGAATGTCGGAGGATTAATAGGGCCCCGGGTGATATGTCTGTTCTCATTTTTAGCTTAACCTCCCTGTGCTTCGGTTTTGAGTGTTCACAGGTAATTTTATCTGTTACACTCTAGGGTATTGGAGAGGTGGTTTTAAAGGGAATGCTTCTGTGATTAGGGTCATGTGTTTAATTATGATTGTTTACTATATTTTACCGAATCAATGTTTCGATCGTAAAAAACTAAATATCAAAAAAAGATTATCGTCGTCTGTGTAAATTCGAATTCTCAATTTCTTCGAGCATATCACCCGTAACGAAGACAATTTATTTTGACATTTATATTTATTTTGACATTTAATTGATTTGACGTCCAATTATTTATCTATTTTAATACTTGTAATATTAATAATTTTTGCTTTTCCTTTTTAAATGTTATTGTGAATTTAATGAGAATTTTTAAATGTATTTTATTTTATTGAAATTTATTTATTTGTTTCGCAGTGCCTTTACAGGGTGCATGTTTGAAAATTTGAATTTTTCCAGACATGTTTGCAATAAACTGATTTGATTTGATTTTGACGAAGACTCGATGGAACAACTTTTCCCCTCACTAGGTATTACTTCTGTGCTCCTGTGGGTGCGTTCAGGAACAAGTAAACTCCCAGACCCGGAACAACTATCTGTAGGCCGTACAAATATTATTCCCCTAGTTATTTAGCCCCTCACTTTCAATACATTAGCGCCTACCACAAGAGAAATCTGCACTTATCTCATAACCGCCTACTTCAATGTCCCACTCATCGTACTAACTGTTTTCACTGTTCTTTTTTTGTTAAAGCTATTTCTTTGTGGAATGCGCTCTCCCAGGAGATTAGGATGACAACAAATCGATTAACATTCAAAACCAAAGTTCGCGAGCAAATTCGTAAGAAGTTGGCAGTAGTGTCATCACAGCGTTAATGTTTTCAAATTGTCGATTTGAACCAATTGTTTGACCTTATTAATGTAGATATATATGTAGATAGTTTATTAACTTGTGTATGTATTATATAATTGTATGATATTTATGGTTTATTAGTATATATATTCTTGTAAGTTTAAGTTTAGTTTAGTTGTTTTTAGTTTAGTGTGTAGTAAGTTTTAAAGTTTTTGTTACTATTTTGATGTACAATAAAGTTTTATTCTATTCTATTCTTGTACATATTCGCCTTTTCTCTCTCTTTTATTGCACCTACTACAATTTATCTCTGCATCACCCTAGGGTTGACTGGTAGAAAATGCCTAAGGCATTAAGTCCGCCTCTGTACTTTTGTGCATAAAGAATTTAATAAATAAATATTAGTTTAAAGCGGAAATCGAACCCGAAACACGCAGCCCAGCATTCAATCACCCAACCACTGCGCTAGCCATGCCATTACTTTAATTAAGTTTGAATCTAATTGGTTTCTGTAATGTGTATGTGAAATATTCCTCGTTAGTGCTACGCAACTTTCTGTTCTCGAGTATGTCGGAAACTTACTTACCAAAACTTAGAGCCCGATTAGCTCTTTTACTCAATTTTAGCTTAGACTCTCCAGCTCCAATTCAAATTCCCCTCACTCCAAATTTCATTACTCAAATATTTCACCTAATTGACTTTCATACATGTATTTCTTTCAACCCAATCCCTGTATTAACCATTCTGTTTCCTTATTTAATATTCAGCCAACGTTCGGACCACCAACCCTACGGTCTAACTTCTTAGCCTTCACATACTATGAACGCAGAATTATCTTATTTTAGATATTTGAACACAGCCAATTTTGTGGTTTAAATATAGGTTGAATCGCGTTCCTCACGAAACTTGTGATATTGATTCTACTTAATTTTATGTAGATTTTGGATTACTTTTAGTTGGTCTTTAGTTTGGAATCGAAATTTTTGGCTTTTTAATCAGGGAGCACAATATATGTGGGTAGGTAACATTGGAGCAATATACACATCATTTCAGCTGAAAGACGTCCGCTGTTGGACATAGGCCTTCCACAAGTGTCGCCCCAACGACAAAACAAAAACTTTGCCTCTTTATAATATTATTATATTTTATATTAAAGTGTAGATTGTCTCAAAGCAGCAAAGTTTATTTTTATTTTAAGTCTTACACTACCGTCATGAAATATGACAGTTGTGGTAATAGATAGAAACTGCGGGCTTCGGAAGAGTTACCGCGGCCGTGAAACACAAAGGGCATCGACTACTTTTATTTTTTCGTTTAATTCATCATCATCACCATCATCATTTCAGCCAAAAGACGTCCACTGTTGGACATAGGCCTTCCACAAGTGTCGCCCCAACGACCGGTCCCTTGCGTCTTGCATCCATGGTATTCACGCGACCTTCATCAGGCCATCGGTCCACCTTGTGGGAGGCCTTCCAACGCTGCGTCTTCCGGTATGTGGTCGCAACACCAGAATCAATGTAGCAATGTGCCCTGCCCCCTACTCTTAAGTTTGGCGTCTCTTCGGGTTATGTCGGTAATTTTGGTTCTCCTGTGGATATTTACTACAACAACACAACTACTACAATATATTATTATAATATATTTATTAACTTCGAGCTTCTTAAGAACTTCTAATTTCTGCCAGCGGCTTTGTCCGCATGAGAAGGCCGGCAGAAAAAGTATCTTACGAGCTATTCCGGGACATGGACTATCCGGGTGCCAAATTTCATCCAAATTCGTTCAATCGTTGGAACGTGAAGGAGTAACATACATATACGAACACATATATGTCGGCGCAGGATGCCGATCATCATTGAAGCTCTGTCCAGGTACTCTGTTTTGTGGGCGATGGCTGGGTATCGAGTAATAAACAAACTATTTCAGATCACACAACTGATTTATTATGATGCAAGCTTTAGGTATAAACTTCACACAACGAGCCGTGAGACAATCCCCGAGACTAGACGTTGTACGCACGGCTGCCGACGGAGGAAAGAGCCTCGGACCTCTGCGGCCGGCACTTTTACCTGCTCGGTTTGTGCAAACGTCAGCGCGGATTCTGTCAAAGTGACATGTGTTACTTTTCACTTAGCTCGTTCATTCGTTCTCAAGCTTCCGTACTATTGACTTCACGGACATATATATAGAAACCTTTCCCTTTTTATTATTAGTAGGATTCTGGTATTTCGTATTTATGTGTTTTCCATTCTGATGTTAAAAGAAGTCAAAAATTTACAACGCAATCATGCATGATGTTGCCAAATTATATTCTTAACGTTCATACTAACATATCTTTTCCATTTTCTTAAATTTCAGTAAAATATAATTTGATTATTCATATTAAATTAAGACCCACCAATTCAAATTGAGAACCTTCTCAAAAAGAATGTCCATTCATATAAGCTTTTAGACCGCCATTATAATTTGGTCCGCCACTCAAATATTTCATTGTTAAAGGTACTGGTATGCTAGTGTTTCCCAACACATTGCTAATTTGACAAAACAAATGGTAACTGAGAAAAAGGACTAAACAAGGAAAGATTTTTTCTCACGAAAGTGAATACGTCACTCTACAAAATGATATTTATGATAAACATAATTTGTCAGAACCTTTTCCACACATTTGTATACAAGTCATATCTTATAAATTTCGTACGCTACCCCAACTATACGAGAGGGTTATTTTCTACCCTCGAGCTAAGGGTGTGAATTGGAGAAGGGAAAAATGGACACTCACCGGTTTTTTGGGACGCGTATATTCGAATTACGTTAGAATGTTAGTAATTTATAAAGTCCAGTTCGAGTTTTATTCTATTACAAGGTAAAACTGGATAACTTATGTCTTTCAGGGTGTTTCTTTGCACAAGTTTTTATTATTGATCGACGATATGGCCAACGTTGGAGCACGCTTGCCTAGAACTAACCTATTCACTCTTGACCTAAACACCCCCAGGTGGTAGCTATCAGGAAACACAAACTCCGGCAGGAAATTCCAATTGCTGTAAGCATAAGCATAAGCATAATCAGCCTTTTAATGTTCCCACTGCTAGGACTCAGGCCTCCTCTCTCTAGGAGAGGGAATAGGCCGTAATCCACCACGCGGGCCCAGTGCGGGTTGGTGAATGTCACATGTCTTCCAGAGGTGACCGAGGTAGAGTTGAGAGTGGCGGTACGGAGGCTGAGTGCCAAAAATACCGCCCCAGGACCCGACGGTTTGCCTGGGAAGGCCTGGGTCCTGGCCATGGAGGCTCTCGGGCCTCGACTAAGAGGGCTCTTCAGCGCATGCATGGAGAGGGGCCAGTTCCCACTTCGCTGGAAGACGGGGAAACTGGTCCTCATCGCGAAGCCGGGACGCCCTGCGGACTCTCCGTCCGCGTACCGGCCCATTGTGCTGCTCGACGAGGTGGGCAAGCTCTTTGAAAGAGTAATTGCAGACCGCCTCGTCGCGCACTTAACACGGGTGGGGCCGGATTTAGCAGACGGCCAGTTCGGTTTTCGCAGGAGGCGCTCCACGGTGGACGCCATCATGCGCGTGCGAGCTCTCACGACGGGGGATGCGGTGGCCCAGGGCAGGTGTGTCGTGGCGGTGTCTCTGGACATCGCCAACGCCTTCAACTCCCTGCCTTGGAGTAGCATTAGGAGGGCACTCCGGTATCACCGGACGCCCGACTACCTCTGTCGTGTGGTCGAGGCGTACCTGTCGGACAGGTACATCATCTACCCTGGTCACCAGGGAGAGTGGGAACGTCGAGAGATGTCGTGCGGTGTTCCGCAGGGATCGGTACTAGGGCCGCCCTTGTGGAACATCGGATACGACTACGTGCTGCGCGGCGACCTCCCTGACGGGGTCAGCGTGGTCTGCTACGCAGACGACACGCTGGTCCTGGCGCGGGGAGAGTCGTACCAGGCGGCGGTCGAACTAGCGACACGCGGGGTTGCGACAGTCGTGGGCAGGATCCAGGAGTTGGGACTCGAGGTGGCATTGCACAAGTCCGAGGCCATGTGCTTTCACGGCCCTCGGAACGCGCCACCACGGGGTTCCCAACTAACGGTAGGAGGAGTCCACATCGGCGTCGGGTCGACGATGAAGTACCTGGGACTCGTTCTCGACAGCCGATGGGATTTCGAGGAGCATTTCCGACGTCTGGCTCCCAAACTAAATCGGACTGGGGCTGCCCTCGGGCGGCTCCTGCCCAACCTGGGAGGTCCAGACGCCTCCTGCCGGAGGCTTTACGCGGGGATCGTTCGGTCCATGGCCCTTTATGGCGCACCGGTATGGGCGCCGACGCTGCGGAAGCAGCCGGCGGCCCGGATGGTGCGAGGATACCGGACGATTTCCCGCGAAGCGGCGAGCCTCCTTGCTGGCCAGCCACCATGGGATCTGGAGGCAACAGTCCTTGCACACATGCACGACCTGCGCATGGAGATGCAACGCCGGGGCGAAACTCCGCTGCCGCGACAAGTCGCAGCATGGCGGACAGAGCTCCGGCGGGTTCTCATGGTGAAATGGCGACAGCGACTGTCGCAACCCGGTGCTGGGCACGCCACAATTATGGCGGTAAGTCCCCTCTTTGAGGCGTGGTTGGAAAGACCTCACGGCGTCCTCACCTTTCGCATGACGCAGGTTCTCACCGAACACGGTAAGTTCGGGAAGTTCCTGCACCGGATTCGTGCGGAAGCAACGCCCGGGTGTCGCCACTGTGTGGACCGCCCGGAGGACACGGTGGAGCACACGGTTGAGGTGTGCCCCGCTTGGGCAGAGCAACGCCGTGTCCTTGTGGGGGCGATCGGCGGCGGCGATCTCTCGCGCCGGGCCCTGGTACAGGCCATGGTCCGGAGCGAGGAAGAGTGGCAGGCGGTCGCCTCCTTCTGTGAAGCAGTAATGCTAGCAAAGGAGGCGGCCGATCGCGTGAGGCAACGGTCCTCACGCCCTTACCGCCGCCGGGATTCCGATCCCGATTTCCGGCCACCGTAGGCGCGGGCTTGCGGACGGCGAGCAATGGGTGGCTCGCCGTCGGACCGTCCGGTAACCGTCCGGACCGAGCCAAGTCGTCGACGGCGCGTATTGTTCCACGCGCGCCTCAGGGAGATGTCAGCAAATCGTAGGGGCCCAGCAGGGTCGAAGCCTACTGGGGCCATGGGTAGTGTGAAAACGAAACCCGGGGCCCTGGGACGAAGGCAACGAAGGAACAGGAGTGGGTTTTTAGTCAGTAAAAGTCTGACACTATCTCATTAGATGATTTTCCCACCGAAAAAAAAAAAAAAAAAACATGTCTTCGAATATTTTGGTTCTAGGACATGCCAGTTTCCTCACGATGTTTTCCTTCACCGTTTTGAGAGCAGTGGTGATGAAATAAATTACACAAAGTAATGCGCCTGGCTGGGTTTGAACCCCCGACCTACAATTCGTAAGTCGGGGCCGTTACCACTCGGCCACCACTGCTCTATTCGCTCTATAATTGCTGTACGCACAATGAATGTGTTCCCTAAAGGTTTTGCGCAGATGGGTGGGATGCCCTCATGGTGGGCCGTATGTTGTATGAATAGTGGTGGAAATAATTTCTATTAAAATAAATGACAACCACCATTAACACTGATTGTAGAGTTACATAATTCAAATTATATTTTTGTCATGCCTAATAATATTAAATACTTAAGTAATTAACAGTATTCGTGAAAGACTAAGATTATAGACATTTATTGAAAACCCTCTTCAATTAATAAATAATAAATCATACTTTTGGGTCGCATAATTTATTCAGTAATTATTGACGATGTCGTTAAAAGCTCCTTATCCTCATTCTCTCTCTTTCGAGGTCAAGTTTGCAATTATTATGGACATAAAATATTGAGAAATAAATTAATGTGTTTATATTATTAACGAAAATCATAACAAAGTTGATTATACGAGTATTATAGCTTTGATACTGTAATTATAAGTAACACTGGATTAAAACTCTTCTCATAAATCCAAATATTGATCAATATTATTAGATGTTTTTAATTTCCGCGTATGAGTGAGAACATCATTATACTATTACCACTTTCTTGAGGTGGAAAATAATAACATAACTTATCTCGCTGGTCACGGGTGAAGCGAGAGGGATCAGAATTACGGATGGTCGATGGGGACGAAAGGTTCTGGAATGGTGACCACGTACCGAAAGACGCAGCGTTGGAAGGCCTCCCACAAGGTGGACCGATGACCTGGTAAGGGTCGCGGGTATCCAATGGATACGAGACGCACAGGATCGGTCATTATGGTGACCCTTGGAGGAGGCCTATGTCCAACAGTGGACGTCTTTCGGCTGAAATGATGATGATGATGATGATGATGATGATGAATATAATATATAATAATATTATAAAGAGGTAAAGTTTGTTTTTATGTTTGATTTTGAAAATAAAAAACTGTACTTTTTTAAATTAATTAAACTGTTTAAAATCGTTATTCTAACCAATCCCGATGATATTTTTAGTAATAAAATAAATAAATTAATAATGAATTAATTAAAAAGTCATCGGGGTAGATGAAATCGTTAATTTAATCAACTCCGGTGACAATTTCAACTTTAAAAGTAATTCAATCATTTTTTTAAACCAAAAATGTTAGAATAACGATTTTATACAATTGAAATTAAAAAAAACGTGTAGATTAAAAAAAAAATAGGAAAAACCGACGAAAAACTCCACCACTGAATCCTGGTATTTGTTTGTGCATCGATGTCAAAGACACCCTTTAATAGATGGACAAACGAATCGTCCATTGTGTGTTGCACAAATTGTCAGGGTACAAAAAAGTAGAATGGAAAAAAAACTAGGCTTTCCACATACGCATCCGGTTCCATTAATCTAAGGTCGCCAGCATACGTTGATGCAAACGATGGGTAAGGAGGCTCCATGCTAATACATTCTTTTCGATTATTTGTTGTGCCAGTGGTAGGTAAATGATCTTTTAGTAGAATATTATTGGTGTATCCTTGACCAACTACGTGTAATGCCCGGTTTACATTATTCCAGTCCAGTGATCCAGCGAGAATCCAGTCCAGTGCTGGACTGGATCTGTAACGTTTACATTATTCCAGTTATTTAGAAGATGTTGAAGTGTGAACACTACAGTGACAATGATTTCAAGAAGAGATCAGTTTCGAAAATGTTTCAAACGTGCTCAATCACTTTTGCTACAAGAAGTTATTAATGAGGTTGATAAGGAACTAAGAAACAAGGAACGGATTTGGGTGACAAATCGGATCAGCGAAAGAGATCAAAAAGGAGGGTCAGTAATGCTTTTGCAACAACTGAAGTTAGAAGATCCCACTGAATATAGACTGGCATTGAGAATGACAGCAGAAAACTTTCTACTGTTTTTTTTTTTTAATTTTACTGTATGTGTGAGGTACGAATAAACGTTTTTTCTTTCTTTTCTTTTTTTCTTTCTTTCATTAGTTTCAATTAATTCAAGTAATCCGCAAAAACCACCAATACATGTTTATTGTGTCAGCACTGGAATGGCACTGGATTGGCCGTCTACATTATTCCAGTTGCACTGGATTGGTCGCACTGGATTCAAAAGTAGACCGCCAATCCAGTTACTGGATTGGAATGCTAACTGAATTCAGTGCATTCCAGTGCCGGTTTACATTTTTCCAGTAAGCAATCCAGCACTGGATTCGATCGCTGGACTGGAATAATGTAAACCGGGCATTAAACTCTATTGGAAAATACGTCATCAAGATGGTGAGCATATAATCACGGTTGCTAGTAGAGTTTATCTAGCTCTTAGAGTGACCTTTTGATTTTTATGTTATAGATAGTAGTATATAAATATCACACTAAGTTTATAAGGGCGAAAGTCTGTGAGTGTGTTTATGTTTGTTACTCCTTCACGCTGTCGCTGGCAACAGCTAAGTTATTTATTAGGTCTATACCTATGAAATTGCCGTTTTTTACAACGGGTTGCTTTGAAGTGTTATATCTTTGGATTGACTTGGAAATATAAGTTCAAATAACCTACATATTAAAGGTATGTTACTCTTTTTTCGAAATTAGGTATTTATTGGTATCTTTGTGCTTTGTGTTTTCTGTAATATCGTAGTAATTTAACCTTAATATAATTAACCTTATAAATTTTATAATATGAGTTCTACCGTGGAAACAATTTATCTCAAACAGGTTACGTGTACCAATTTTTATTTCTAAGTTTTATTTTTTATTTTGTAACACTCGTTGATGATCCTTAAATAAATAAAATAAATAATTAGTGTGATTCCACTTTGATAATATGACATGGCTTAACATATATGATAATAAGTGCCTTTAAAAGAGATTGGCTGGTGGAGGCAAAACATCGGAAAAAGTAGAAGGCTACGGAGCAGACCTTTGTCTAAAAGTAGGATACTTCAGATTGAATAAAAATGAGTTATTTTTTCTTTTGGTGCAAAGTTATCAAATAACTTTTCCCGTTCTGGATGAAGCGAGAGAAAGTTGCCCTTTCCGTTCCAGGGCCATGGTAACTCTTTCGAGCAACCCCGCAACCCGCACAGGCATCGGCCCTATCGGGATCCGTAAATTTTGCTGATAGCTCTTTGTGTTGGCGTGGAACATATTGCACCGTCGACTCAGGCTTAGTTCTTATCACAGCGGCGATCTGTCCATTGCTTGCCGTCCGCAAACCCGTAAGCGCATACGGTGGTCAGGAATCGCACTGCAACTCTCGACGCCTGGCGCACCTCTTGTGATGGTTGGGGCGTAACGACGTTCTCTCCCTCACAGTTTCCGCTACCTCCTTTGCTCGCATTACTGCTGCACAGAAACAGATGACTGGTTCCTATAACCTCTCGCTCTAGTTCATAAACTCAACCAAGGCTGGATGCGAGTGATCACCGCTGCCGATCGCCTCCACGAGAACACGGCGGCGCTCCGCTCAGCCGAGGCAGACCTCCACTGTGAGCCCTACCGTGGCCTCCAGGCGATGTGTACTAAGGTAAAACCCGACTGTTTCTTCAAGCCGATGCCGAAACAAGTCCCTCCCAAAACATTTGTGTCCGGTTAGGAGCTGCGTCAGGCAGAAAGTGAGGACGCCGTGACATCTCTGTAACGAATCCTCAAAGAGGGGACTTATCACCCCAAAATAATTGTGGTGTGTATAATAATACTGCCCCAAAGTGAAATACCTACGAGTTTTAAATCTCAAATACCCTTCAAAAGCACTTTTTTTATCATAATTGTGTTTTACAACTGTGCTTTTCATTATTTTTATTAGCATTAAACGTTATATTTTTACAATGGCGTATCATTTTCGTAATTATATATCGAGATTTTCATTATTTCGCCATAAAACGGTACAAGATGGACTTTTTCACAATCACTTAGCCAACGACATTGCCCGGAGCGATAATTATAATAGGTACAGCAAATATGGGGTTATATGGCTTTCGGAATTAATAGTCAGAGAGTCTCGGGCACATAATAAAAGACATTTTCTACTCAATTGAAATATCATCGGATGTGTTGTATTCGTGTCGTGTTCTATATTTCTATGACAAAGAAAGTGATAGAAATACAGTAAAACTCGTTTAAGATGATTTCACAGGGTCTCAACCAAAAACACGCCTTAAGCGAAAAAAAGCGCATTATGCGGGTTAGGGAAAATAAAAAGTACTATTATTATGTATTATATTATAATTTCGTATATATAGGGTGACTGGTAATTAGTGTACGATACTTAAACACGTGACTGTGCTCATGATAACCAACAACTTTTACTATGGGAACAAACCTGAAATCGCGAAAAAAAAATCAGCTGTTCAGTACATTTATGTGTGCCTAATGTACTGAACAGCTGATATTTTTTTCGCGATTTCGGCTTTGCTCCCATACTAAAAATTGTTTGTTATAATGAGCACAATCACGTGTTTAAGTATCGTACACTAATTGCCAGTCACCCTATATAGTTATTAAATTATACATTTATAAATTACGTTAAAAACATAGTGTAATAATACGTCATTTACAGTAATCACTTGTTTTGGTTTGACATAAAGATATAGAGATGTGCTAGCAATAACAAGATTTTCAACATAATTTAACTTTTGCAGTGTGTCTTCGCTTTGATTCAAAGAAGCTACATAGAGTCTTAAATCATTAACAACTGATAAAGTCTGAGCCTTTGACAAAATCGGACCTCATTTTCGACTTCATTATTATCACTTAGAGTCTCTTTTTGTGTATTATTCACATTCTCAATAGTATCTTCAATTGATTGAATTTCATACGGTGCTACATTATAACGTTGTTATCAAGAGATAATACGTTGGCGTATTAGGCTTACACGGGATGAGGAATCGTATTGAGTGTTAAGAAATGTATGAAAACATGTCTCGAGTTGCAGGGACTGGCAAAATTGGTATATTATGCGAGAAATCGTATTATGCGTGGTCGTATTAAGCGGGTTCTGAAAAGCTCAAGATCAATTTTGATGTGTCCATTGCGTATGGCATAAGTCCCATATTTTGGTATATCTTTAAGTTACAGGAGGAACAAGCACCAAATAACATTTATTTATTTAACAATTTATGTACACACACAGAAATAAAAGACTCAACATACATTACACACACACACATACAACACAAAACAACACATACAACACATTACACACAACAAAACATTAACAACAGAACATTATGTCTAGTTAGATACTTATGCATAGGCTTTAGGGCTAGGCCTTGTTCCCTTATTTTTTTTTTAAGTCGGTTTCCAGTCTAACTCGAGGCAACTGAATACCAGTATTTCACATGGAGTAGTTTGAGTATCTGACGTCCACAACCCTGTGATTGGGCACCCCTTGGTATGACTGGTGTCAGATTCTCTGGATTTGTGATGGCATCTCGATGTGTATGGATGATCATTCAACCACAGACCGAAAGTTGCTTTACTGTGGAGATCACCTTATGCACTATTATTATTTGACTGGTCTAGTAGTTAGTGGCCCTGACTGCTATACCGGGTCGTGGGTTCGAGTCCCACACAAGATAAATGTTTGTGTGATGAGCACGATCATTTGTTTGGTGTCTGGGTGTAATTTATGCATAATATGTATGTATTAAAAATTATATAAGTAAGTTATCTAGTACTCATAACACAAGCTCTGTTTAGTTTGGGACTAGATGGCATTCAGTGATAGTTGTGGAATATTATTTCAGCTACATTCCTCTCACCAGATAACAATATGTCAACCTAGTATAATTACTTTACAAATAAGGCTTTGAATAAAAAATCAGTTGTTTAAAACCAAAAATGTATTTCATCAAACTCTTAATAGACAATAATATAAAAACGTCATATGCAATAGCAATAAAAACTGTATCTTTAATGCAGGTTTCTAAAATAGAGCATTAATATTTAATGAGACTGTGATTTATACCACGTCATACGTTCAAGTGACTCAGTACAATACAGCAGCCATGTTAGAAAAATTAAAATCATTTTACAACAAAGACAATTCAGATTATTCTACAGGATATGTAGATCCATTTGAGTTCCATCAGACCTTCTATCAGATATTGGTCATGTTTAAAGTAGCAGACCTCAAAAACAAGAATCCACCATCGTAAGTTGCCTAAAGATTATTGAAGACACATAATTTATTAAATACAAATAAATCTGGAATGCTTAGAACATACCCATTTTCCATTTACCCTATATGGATATATTTATTTGGAGATGGTGCAGGACCTCTTCGACATCGATATGTGTATTTGTATCAGCTATCACTCATTATTCACGCATTTTTATCACTCATGCACCGTTTCTTTATTCTTCCCTTTCGCGTGTCCACAGAAAAAAGCAGCCAAATATGATTTATTATCTTGAAAAGTAATGTTGAATTTCAGGTACTTCAATCAAAACACGATTCTTTTTCTATTTGCGCTATTGGCAACAATATTGATCTTCATTTCCTTCTGCCATGGCCTGGAAACCGCAGACTTACTACATATTACTGAAGCTGGAACTTACACTATTGTACTGAGCTATAAAATGCTAATACTATACTGTGCAAGAACGAACAAACCTCAGTATCACAACTTTTTAAGAGTCCTGCAAAAAGATTTTCAATATATTTGTACGGTGGGAGAAAAATACCGGTAAGTCTTTAATATACATTCACCTACTGATCAGAAAAAATAATATTTCAGTCCATCATTACAAAAAGAAGAATAAGAAGACCTACTAGTGCATTTATAACGGTTGCATGTCACGTCATTTAAAATTACTGTTAGGACAAGATTTTTAATTTAGTAATAAATCATTATGCTGGCACTTTTCTACTTTACATTTCAGAGCGCAGTACTTTGAGAATCAACTTAAAACTTGGAAAGTCTGTGTATTCATCTGTATATACAATGGTGGTATCGCAATAATGATGAACATATTCGCCTACTTTTCGCTCGTATACTTTCTGGCTACTCATGATGCAGATACAGAAAAGAGTAGACCTCTTTTATTTCCATATTGGTTACCTAATGTTGATTTTAGCAAATCCCCGGTTTATGAGGTAGCTTTCATGTTTGCTAATGTTACCGTTGTGCTATACACCTATAATTATACATGTGAGTTGTGATTTACTTATTTCTTTACCATTATCATCATCTCCCTGCAATTATCTTGTAAATGTTACTTGAGGCCAGCACACCTCGTTTCGATTTTTCATTTCATCCTTTAAATCGTCATGTTCTCACTGACTCCGTTTTTTTCATAACGTGATCCACAAAATCCATCCATGTTAAACTTACTATAAGCAAAATATTAACTACCTATCATCTTTACTGTTATATTTCAGTTATGCTTCAGACCCAAATAGTATGGATCAGGCAGATAACATCGAAAATAGACATTATAATATGGAGTCTCCAAGATCTTCTGGTAGATGTGTATCCAACCACAAATAAGGAGAAAAGTAAATATTTCTCTAAGTTGATTGAGATTCGAATGAGAGACATTATTATTCACCATCAATCTATGTACAGGTAGGTAACAGCAACACGAGAAGATTTCCAAGGTTAAGCATATCTTAACATATCGGAATTCCTCCGTGTCTAGAAAAGCACGTTAAGATGTTGCTCCCTGCTGTCATTTGTAGATCATTGACACTCGTTATGGATAGTCAGAATTCAGGTAATCTGACACCAGTCTTTCAAAAGGGGTATCGTGTTACCCATGTACTGTTTTCAATCCAATTGTGAAGGTCCGATTGGCAGTCGCTTCTTGTAAAATTTTGATATCCAGCTGCATCTGTTTTGACTGGAAGCCAAACACAACACATTTTTGGAAAGGTTCGGTAGATCGATTGAATCAATGTACAAGTATGAAAGCATCAAATACCTTTGTCGGGACAAAGTCAGTGTATATTTTTCAATTCATCTTTTGGGATAAGTTTCAGTATTCAGAACTTCATGTACTTTATTAAACACGGTATGAATGTTTGATTTTTCTATATTTTGTTTCAGTTTATTGGAGGATTACGCGATAGTCTATAAGAAGTTATTGATGTTTGAGCAAACAGTTAGTAGTCCTCTGGTTTGTTTAACTGCTTACTGCCTTGCAGAGGTACTTACCACAGTGAAATGTTTATATTTTTTTGTAAACAATATAATTTTTCTTTAAATACTTACCTACAGTTTAATGTTTTCAGAAACTCGACAATGGCGATTTTCAAGCCATACTTCTGTTACTTTGTCTTACTATCATTTTCGTTTATTTCATACCAAATTTGATGTGCACCTATCTTTCCATTAAGGTATGGATTAAAAACTGGTTTATATCAATGACATTAGACATAACCGCTGTAGAATGAACAGCTCTGAAAACTTTAGACAGTGATCTTTATAACTGCTCTTTATTTACATTATCAGGTCAGTTCGGTTTGTGACGCTTGTTGGAGCATTCCTTTCTGGAATGCAAGCCCCGTGATACGTCCTTACATAGTTCTCATGATGCAACGCTCGCTGCGACCGTTGCCACTTCAGGCTCCTGGTTTTAAAGATATTTCTATTGAAACTTTTTCTGAAGTAAGTCTAAGAATATTTTGAAACTATCCCAGAAATAAATTAGATTAGGAATATGAGAATGATGATAGTGATGTCTCAGAAATAGGAGGCCAACCAACATAACAGTTTCTTGTTTTTTCAGAAAATGACATCTGCATATTCGTACTTCAATATGCTGCGAGCTTAGTCTTTGAAAAGCTTGGAACATCGTTGCCTCCGCATCGTGTTACTGCGGATCGCCGCAGCGCTTTTTGTCATATATTAAATTTTCTTTCATAGCATTCCTCACACAATTTAATTATATTTTAAACTTCTCTCTTTTTCAGTCACATGCATTGGATCTTTCCTCCTTTACCACTTGAGGCTAAGAAAAATTATAATAACTATTTTGCAACATGCGAGTGCACTGACTAATAACTAATTAGATGCACAGTACTAGAAAAAATATTATCTAATATAATAATAAAATTATTCTATGGTCGTTGTTTTTCTTATAATCAGATCCTTTTCATAGTAATAATTAATATTAGGGGTAAAGTATGAAATTGCCGATTTGTACTGAAAAATTGAAATTAGTTTTTTTTTTAAATTTGACATATTTATTTAATCAAAATAATTACCATTATTATCTATACTTTGCTGCCATCTAATAGGAAGGTCATTTATGACTTTGCGGTAGAACTCTGGTAATCTAGATTCGACAAACTGCGCATTTTGTACTGCTTCTTGAGAAGAAAACATTTTATCTCGTAGAAAATTGTCCAAATCACAAAAAAAATGGTAGTCCGTTGGAGCAAGGTCTAGCGAATACGGAGGTTGAAGAATGGTTTCTAATTGCAGTTCCTGTAGAGTTAAAACGGTTTCTCTTTCTGTATGAGGTCTTGCGTTATCACGAAGCAATAATGGTGAAGATCGATTCATTAGTCGGGGCTGTTTCACTGCTAGTTTTGCTATCATTGTTCGGAGTTTGGCACAGTAGACATCATTCTGCCGTCATTGCTTGACCAGTTCGGAGACAGCTATAGTAAATAACAACATGCTGAGACCACCAAACAGTTACCATTACCTTTTTATTGGTAAGCTTTGCTTTAGGACACTGTTGCGGCGTTTGACCTGGGGTCAGCCATTGCATTTTTCGCTTACCGTTATTGTAAAGAAATCACTTTTCATCACATGTCACAATTCGATCCAATATTCCTTCATTTCTGTATCGATTCAACAAGGCAACACAAGTTTCAACACGCGTTTCTTTCTGCAGATCAAATCATGAGTCAAATCATGAGGCACCCATTTTTCATATTTTTTTATTTTATTGACTTGACGCAAATGAGTCAATATTGTTGGTAAGGTAACGTTAAATCATGCCGCTAATTCCTGGGTAGTTTGGCTCAGATCGGCTTCCACCATCTCTTTCATTTCATTGTTATTCACCTGTGTGGGCGGCCTTCCACGTGGTTTGTTCTTCAAATCAAAAATTCCATCACGAAAGCGTTTAAACCAAAATCGCACGGTGCGTTCATTAGCAGTCCCCTCTCCAAACGCAACATTGATATTGCGAGTTGTTTCTGCCACGTTAGTTCCGCGTCGGAACTCGTATTTAAATTCACTCGAATATTCGAAGTATCCATCTTTCTTGTCTAAACTGAATAAAAAACAACTAAAAGTCTATAATCGAATGTTGCACATTTTCTAAAGAAGAACTTCATAGGTAACCATGTGAAAAAAGTTTCATTCAAAAAACTCAAACCATGAAGGTTCTATGTCAATTCGAAGTATCTATTACAAACTTTTTTAAGGTGTCAAATGATCCAATGACTGGGAATTGAGAAGCAGTTTGTGTCAGACTTCCGGGGTTCCCTTTTACAGTATGCTTTGGTGTTATTGTTCTTCTGTTCCAAATTCAAATCATAATCTCCACCGCGTTATTACATTACACCAAGCTTCCAACTTGCTTCATTCTTAAGCCATATACTGACGTCACAGTGCTCAGCTCCGCGTTAAGTTTGAGCGCGCAGCATTGCAATATCCGGCTGGGACATGTGTAGTGACGTCACGCGGGGAACGAACGCTTGGTGGCCATATTGATTCGGATCCGGTTATTGTAGTGTATGTATGAAACAGGAGCTCGGTGAGATGGCGTGTGGAATTGAGAAATATGGTTAGTTTGGTATGCGGTTATTCTTGGATTTATTTTAATACTAGTTGCTGTCAGTGGCTTTGCTTGCGTGAAAGTAGTTTTGTCCACACAAACTTTGGGCCACTGTTTCATCCCCTTAACCCCTCGGGCACCCCGGGGGTATTATTTTTACGTCATTGCGCGTTTTTACGTAAATCACCAAAAAATAATAATAATAATAAAAAAAAACTTTTTCTGGATTTTTCTGGGAAAAACAAATATATAGGATATAGATAGATAAACCCAAAATTTTCGACTAAAAAAAAATCGTACAAACGTGTGTACAAAACGACAATTAAGAGTTTTTCAAGGTCATTCAAGTTGTACAGACGTATGTACAATCGGCGCTCGAGGAGAGAGGTTTTTTTTTTTTTTTTTTTTTTATAGGTGGGAAAATCATCTTATGACAAATCCCGCTCTTGGGCGGAGCGGGAGATAGTGTCAGACTTTTACTGACTAAAAACCCACTCCTGTTCCTTCGTTGCCTTCGTCCCAGGGCCACGGTTTCGTTTTCACACTACCCATGGCCCCAGTAGGCTTCGACCCTGCTGGGCCCCTACGATTTGCTGACATCTCCCTGAGGCGCGCGCGGAACAATACGCGCCGTCGACGACTTAGGCTCGGTCCGGATGGTTACCGGACGGTCGGACGGCGGGCCACCCATTGCCCGCCGTCCGCAAGCCCGCGCCTACGGTGGCCGGAAATCGGGATCGGAATCCCGGCGGCGGTTGGGGCGTGAGGGCCGTTGCCTCACGCGATCGGCCGCCTCTTTTGCTAGCATTACTGCTTCGCAGAAGGAGGCGACCGCCTGCCACTCCTCCTCGCTCCGGACCATGGCCTGTACCAAGGCCCGGCGCGAGAGATCGCCGCCACCGATCGCCCCCACGAGGACACGGCGTTGCTCTTCCCAAGCGGGGCACACTTCCACCGTATGCTCCACCGTGTCCTCCGGGCGGTCCACACAGTGGTGACACCCGGGCGTCGCTTCCGCACGAATCCGGTGCAGGAACTTCCCGAACTTCCCGTGTTCGGTGAGAACCTGCGTCATGCGGAAGGTGAGGACGCCGTGAGGTCTTTCCAACCACGCCTCAAAGAAGGGACTTACCGCCATAATTGTGGCGTGCCCATCGAGGAGAGAGGTGGATTTTGGAAAATCTCTTAGTGCTCGCCTACGTCATAAAATTAGTTTCGGCTGTGCGTTGATATATCAGTCGGTCAGTTTCTCCTTATATAGATATAGATTTTAGGTCATCAAGTGGATCACATTAAGAGCTCGTAGTAGGGCCTCACGTTTGGTAGTTACATAGTCGTGAGGGAATGGACTTCCTCACGTTCCAGTCGCCGGGATCCCGACCCCGATTTTCATCACCGTAGGCGTAGCCTAGCGGACGGAGAGCAATGGGTAGCTCGCCGTCCGGCCGTCCGGTAACCGTCTGGACCGAGCCCAAGTCGTCGCTGCGCGCCTCAAAGTGATGTCAGCAAAACCGTAGGGTCCCAGGGGTCGAAGACTACTGGGGCGAAATAGAACCCTGGGGCGCTAGAACGAAGGCATAAAAGGAACATATGAGTGAGTATTAGTCAGAAAAAATCCGACAAGCCCTCTCGCCCCGCCCTAGAGTGGGAGAAAGTCATTGGATTATTTCCCACCTAAAAAAAAGAACGTTTCGGAAAATGTGGTATTTCTGAATCTGGAAATTTTCAGGCTATGTCAGACCTAGTCTTTATGTATAATTTTAATAAATTTTGTCTGCCTTGTCACTTTTTGCAAGCACAAATTGCCTTAGTAGCTTTGTGCTAGCTCTTTAAATCTTGTATTAAACGCACACTATGCAGGCAGGCATATTATAAGTTGGAGGATTATATTCAAGATAAAAATGCTTGGCTCAATGCTGGTCCAGCTCCACTATGCCACACCACACCATGCAAAAAGAAAAAGAAAGTACTCAGGCTAGGGAAACTAACCATTTATATAATGAATTATTAAGCTCCAATTGTAACCCCCATCCCATGCTTACTATTGACCTAACTGAGGATTCCTTATTGAATCATAACAATAGTTTAACAGTTAGTCACAAAAATTTAAAAAAATATGCAAAACTAAAACGAATAATTAAAAAATGTCACCAATTCAAAAAACAACATAAACGCTTTTCCAAATATATTCCACTTAGGAAAGAACGTGTTGACTTAATAAATAAATTAAATAATTATCAGATTAAATTGGAAGACAGCAAGAAGATTTATGAAATAGATACACAGCAATTACAGTCGGAAATGAAAGTACTTGAAAATTCACTCAGTTCTCTGTACAGTAAGTATGTACAATCTCAGAACCAAATTAAAGAACACATTCTTGCTGCAAATGAATTAGTTATGAGTCAGTGCACATGTCAGACAGTCTCAGACCTAGAGGCTGGCCAGCCTGAGGCAACGGAGGACCCGTCCCAGGCTGAGAGTTCTTCTCAAGACTGTGTTGCTGAACAAGGTTTACCTGATTTTGGACAGTTATTATCTCAGGTTAACCAGGCTGAGTTTGGTGATTTCCAATACTGTAATAGTCAGGATTATAATCATTCAGTTGTGTTCTCAGATAGTATGGGAAGAGGTTTAGGCAAATTAATAAACAACAACCTTACCTATTCTACTCAGAATTATTGTATACCTGGGTCAACATACAAGCATATTATGGAATTAATAATTGAAAAAACATATAATTATGCTACTAATTTAACTGTGTGTATAGGCAATAGTTTAAAGGTACAAAAGGAAGATATCACAGACTATGTAACTAAGATGTTAAAATTAAAATGTAAAAAAATAATATTGTGTGCTTTTCCATATTTTGAACAATTGTCAAATAGGCAAAATAATTATATTCATATGCTTAACAAACATATGTACTTTTTAGTTAGTCACTATAGTGACAAGTTTATGTTTTTTGACACCAACATTTTTGTTGACCATTTAAAGTCGACCAGGGGTACAACGTATCTGCCAATTAGTTATAGACACACAATAGCAAGGCTATTAGCTTATTATATTAACACAGACATAAGTAGTATGTCGAAGTCTTGTATAATTGACACCACAATGTTTAGTAATCATACTAATAATCATGTGGTGGACCAAATTAACGGTAGCACAATTGCTATGAATACTTTTATGAAGTGTACGAAGGAGGTTCCAAGTTCCACTTTGGAAAATTCTTTATTTAACGTGGAGGCTACAATTAGTTGCAACTCACTGCCAAGTGATAATATTATAGATTTGGAACAAACTCCGGATCATTTAAACTAGTTCATAAGACAACAGAGGGTACCAGAAACACCGTAGTTATACCAACCATCAATAAGGTATCTTCTTGCTCTCAAATAGTTAAGCAGCAAAAGGGGTCTCAGCAGCATGAATTGAAATTGTTTCATCAAAATATTCAAGGTATCTCTTCTAAATTATTAGAAATAGAAATGTTATTGGAAAGAACAATGTTTGACGTTGTATGTCTTAGTGAACATTGGTTGAAGGACTACCAGGGGCTACTCAGTTATGAAAATTATAGTGTGGGTAGTTGTTTTAACCGTAAATCAATGCTGCGTGGTGGTTCCCTAATCTTAATAAAAAAATGCTTAAAATATAAGCAACGTAATGACATAGTTAACTTGTCAACGGAACATTGCATTGAACTGTCCTGTGTTGAGCTGGATAAGCATGTTATAGTGTGCGTGTACAGACCCCCGAACCCTCAGAACTTTAGTCTTTTTGAATCAACAATGGAAGATGTTTTAGCCAAACTTGCAGATAGTAACAAATCCGTAATTATTTGTGGAGATTTTAATATTAATATTTTGGAGAATAATTCAAATAGCATCAGATTTTTAAGCCTTTTTAAATCATTTAATTTGACTAATGTTTTTAAAGAGCCAACTAGAGTAACTCCAACCTCTGCTACTTGTATTGATAATGTTTTCTGCAATTGTGACTATTTACATAAAGCCATAGTAAATTATCTTCCGTCTGATCATAGTGGACAAACGGTAGCTTTTAAGTCTCACGCAGCCTTGGAAAAAACTTTAATTCAATTTAGGCCAATTACAATTGGCAAATTAACAAAATTTAATAGTAACTTAGAAAATAAGTTAAATGTTCTGGGCCATGATATTGATGATGCAAATAAATTTTATGATAATTTCTTTTCAGTGGTACTCAATGAATTTAATACAGCTTTTCAAAAGAAGTCGAAAAATATTTTTCCTAAGTTTGTATTTAGTGACTGGGCGACTAAAGGTATTAGGGTAAGTAGGGAAAAACTATATGAGCTGTACGGCCTTAAGCCATTCTTCAACACTGAAACCTTTAATAAATATGTAAATAGATATTCTAAACTTTTCAGAAAGATTTGCAAGGTAGCGAAAGCCCTGTACATTAGCAATAAGATCAAATCGGCAGACAATAAAATAAAGACTGTGTGGAAAGTTATTAATAGTGAAACTGGTAGGAATAAAGTACGCAATACGGATTTTTTATTGGAGACTTCACATGGTCCCAAAAGATCTAACATAGAAGTAGCCCAAGAGTTTGTGAATTATTTCACCGATATACCTCTTAGGACTACGGAAGCTCTAAATTCCTCCCCTGAAGCTTCAGTTGCTTTATTGAAAGCAAACTTGCCAGGCTGTCCGGTTGAATTTCAATTCAAACATATAAACCCTTTGACAGTCATAAAGGCTTTCCGGCAAATAAAAGTCAAATTAACCGAAGACCTATGGGGAATGTCTGTTAAAGTATGCGCATCTATAATAGAGACCATAGCACCGTATTTAGCTTTAATATTTAATTTGTGTGTGGACCAAGGAGTCTTTCCAGATATGAATGAAGTACAGTAAAGTTATACCACTTTTTAAATCTGGTGACCATAATGACACTAATAATTACAGATCTGTATCAGTATTGCCAGTTTTCAGTAAGGTGTTTGAAAAAGTTATGCTTAATCAAATGCTTTACCATTTTAACAGCAATAAAATCTTTCATGATCAGCAGTATGGTTTCACCAAAGGACGTTGTACGACTGACGCTGGAGTCACTTTATTGAAACATATATTTGCAGCGTGGGAAGAAGCCCAAGATGCGATAGGAATTTTTTGTGACCTCTCAAAGGCTTTTGATTGTGTTAATCACGAAACCTTGCTTTTAAAGCTAGAACATTATGGACTAGGTAAACTTGCACTCAGCTTGGTGAAATCTTATTTAATTGACAGGCAACAGCAAGTTCAGATAAACGGTGTCAATTCTCCGGGTTTGAAAGTCAAAATGGGTGTACCACAAGGCTCAATATTAGGTCCTTTCCTCTTTTTAGTATATTTAAATGATCTACCGCATCTATTAAAAAAAACAACCACATATTGTATTGTTTGCTGACGATACGTCGTTAATTTTTAAGATCAATAGACGTTCCACTAATCTTGATGACGTAAACGATGCTTTACAGCAAGTCCAAAACTGGTTTACTGTTAATAATTTAGTGTTAAATGGAAAAAAAACTAAGTGCATAAGATTTGCGTTACCGAATGTTAAAAGTAATTACTCCGACATAGTATTGAACAAGGAGAAACTTGAATTCGTCGAGAATACGGTTTTCCCAGGGATCACGCTTGACTCGAGGCTACAATGGGGTCCTCATTTAACATCTCTGGCAGGTCGGCTTAGTTCAGCAGCATATGCTGTCAGAAAAATCTGTCAATTTACTGATGTGGATACTGCACGACTAGTTTATTTTAGTTACTTTCATAGTATCATGTCTTACGGTATTTTGCTATGGGGACGGGCTGCAGATATAGAGTCTATTTTTATTCTGCAGAAAAGAGCTATCAGAGCCATATATAATCTTCGCAGACGCGATTCTCTTAGGGAACTATTTAAGGAAATAAACATCCTGACGGTCCCTTGTCAATACATTTATGAAAACATTATGTATGTTCGGAAAAATATTCATCTTTTTACTAAGATAAGTGACAGGCACAATTTTAATACTAGGAACAGGAACAAATTAGATCAACCTCGGTTCAGATTGGCTAAAGTACATAGTTCTTTCATGGGGTACTGTGTAAAATTACGTTACGATGAAAAATAAAATCCTTAAAGCAGTTCATGACTTTAACAAGGGGAAACATACCACGGAGAAGCTGCACAGTGGCCACATTGGACTGACTGGTGAGCGCATGCCTATCTTTATTGCTGATCGGCTACCAGCGAGATCTAGGCAACTCTTCTATGAAGCTCGAAAATTTGCTAAATCGAATCAGTTTCAGTACTGCTGGTCGGTTAATGGAAAGATTTTTATGCGAAAAAAGGAAGGTGAAAAGTCTTTTCGTATTCACTCGGAAAAATGTTTTCCCGATTTACTGCATGTGTGAAAATGAACTTCATTTTATATTAGTAATGCCCCATTATTTAGTTAAACCATTTATTTATATCTTAATTTTTAATTTAGTTTTTTACAAGTTTTATAATTTAAAATATGCCCTCCAGTTATGCTACAATTACATCACATACACATCACAACACAAACAAAAAAAAATCACAAATTTCCAAAACTTTCTCATATGCACAACATATTATTGCTACATAAAAGGGTTGAGACTTAGTATTCCCTTCTTCTCAATTATAAATAGAAAATGGTTCAAATAAATGTATATTCTTGTCTGAAGTGAACATAAGTGTTATAGATGATAAAAACAAAAATGAACGATATTCATGAAATTGTAAATCGTTTAGACTCATATGGGTCAAACGAATTTTATAACTGCTCACCCGAAAAATGCGCCCAGCAAATAGGTAATCAGAATGGGTTAATTAAGGTATTACATTTTAATATACGCAGTATTAGCAAAAATTTTGATAAATTCCAGATTTTGTTATCCACGTTGCAAACTAGGTGTGATATTATTATTTTCTCAGAGTGTTGGTTAGGTAAAACTTCATCTATCCCACAAATTCAAGGATATGCTGCTTATTCTACAAGTAACTCTTTTAACCAGAATGATGATTTAGTTTTTTATATACGCTCGGATATGCAACATAATGTCACGGAGCCACAATTCATGGAAGCAAACTGTCTTGTCGGTAAGGTAAATTTCGATACAGTAGTCATAGCAATATACCGACCGCCATCTTTTAGACGTACTGATAACTTTTTAAACAGCCTAAATAATATATTAGCCTCGGTGTCTTCGTATAAAAATATAATATTAGTGGGAGATATCAACATTAATATAAGCCCGTCTAGCAATGATCCACATTACAACGAGTATATGAACTTGACCGCAATACATGGACTGCTTCCGGCATATACGTCCCCCACGAGGGAAAAAAATTGTTTGGATCATACTATGGTTAAAGTAAAAAACTCAGTAATCTCTTTTATACTAGACACATACATCACTGACCATGCGCCGATTTTGGTTTGCTTAAGAAGTTACCAGCGTTCACAAAAGGACATCAAATTAGTTACAAAAATCGATTACTGTAAAGTGGCCACTGATATATCCAACACAGATTTTAGTCCAGTGATGGCAACCAATGATCCGAATGAAGCGACTGATATCTTAATAAATAAACTTACCTCTATTTTAAAAACAAACACTAAAATCAGTCGTGTCCCTTCGAAGTTTCAAATTTCTAAGCCATGGATCACACAGGGGTTACTCAGATGTATTAGGAACAGGGATAACATGCATAAGAAACATAAAAAATCACCAGATAACTATACACTGAAAATCACGTACCTCCGTTACCGTAACTTCTGTAATAAATTATTAAACCGACTCAAAACTAACTATGAGAAAAACGAATTCGATAAAGCAAAAAATAACCCAAAAGCGACCTGGAAAGTAATAAATAACATCCTTAATAAAGCCAATTCTAAATCTCCATCTAATGATCTTTTGACCATCGGCTCAGATAAAAAATCCTCAATAAACGAAGTAAACAGTTTCTTCGCAATTGTTGGCAAAAACCTTGCGGATAGGCACTTATATGAGCAAAATCAAAAGCACATTCCATATCTCCGGGATGACTCACAATTGAATTCTCTCGTACTCCTTGCGCCGGATCCTGCTGAAGTGGAGCGAATCATAATGAGTCTTCGTACGGGTTCTGCTGCAGGGTGGGATGGAATTACAACCGGAATGCTAAAACTTAACCGACAATTTCTGGTACCCCCTATCACACACATATGCGATCTGTGTATTACTAAGGGAGTATTTCCAAGGTCCTTGAAGAGGGCAATAGTGCACCCTATTCACAAGGGTGGGGACAGAGACAGTATCAATAATTACAGACCTATATCTGTTCTTCCAGCGCTGTCAAAGATCTTGGAAAAAGTATTAAACACTCGTTTGGTTAACTTCATGGAAGCACATGGTATTTTGTCAGAGAATCAATATGGCTTTCGTAAGAAAATATCATGCGAGGACGCAGTTGCTGCTCTTGTTGACAGTGCTGTGAGGGTTCTAGATGAAGGTTCTAAATGTCTTGGTATTTTCCTGGACTTATCTAAGGCATTCGATACTGTCTCTGTCCCCATATTAGTAACTAAATTAAAGAGAATAGGAGTGAGGGGTACTGCGCTGAATATTTTTGAAAGTTACCTCTCTGAGCGGACCCAACGCGTCAAAATTGGTTCATATGAGAGTGATGAACACTCATTGACATACGGCGTTCCACAAGGCTCGATTTTGGGTCCTACCCTATTCTTAGTATATGTTAATGGTCTATGTAACTTATCCATCCCACACTGTAGCATATATACTTATGCGGACGATACGGCTTTGCTTGTGCATGGTCTGGACTGGGATGAAGTCCGTTTGCGTGCGGAGTTGGCACTCAGCATTGTAATGTCATGGTTGGGATGCAATATTCTTACCCTAAATGTAGAGAAAACGAAATATATCCCGTTTTCTATTAAGTCTTCTACGCAGCCAGATGACACGTATGTTATTAGAGCTCATACCTGCGTTGACCAGGTAAACCAATGTCTCTGTCCTCCTCTAGTTAGATCAAATCAAGTTAGGTACCTCGGCATTATGATTGACAACCTGATATCCTGGAAAGTGCAAATCAATGGTACGTCTGGCAGAGTGAGGAAGCTCATAGCAATTTTTAAAAATCTACGACGTAGTGCTGATTTAGATACACTTCGGATGGTCTACTTCTCACTCTGCCAGTCGTTACTTTCATTTGGAATAACGACTTGGGGTGGTGCTCCAAAAACCTACATGATTCAGCTGGAGAGAGCACAACGAGCTGTTCTTAAAGTTATGACCTTCAAGCATTTCCGGTTTAGCACTATACAATTGTATCAAGACTGTAGGGTCATGACAGTTAGACAGCTTTTTGTGCTCAACACCATCCTGCGCAAACATGGTTCACTGAATTATAGCGCGTGTCATCTGTCTAATAGACGGTCTAGGTATGTCTGTCCTGCAGTACGATGTAGAACCAAACTGGCTGAGAGACATTTCCGAGTCCTAAGTAGTAGAATGTATAATGCAGTAAACAAACACTGTAATATATATGGAATAAATAAATATGAATGTAAAAAGAAACTGAATCAGTGGCTCTCAACACTTACTTATCAGGAGGTCGAAAAGCTATTGGGAAAGCTGTTCTAATTTTTTTTTTTTTTTTTTTTTTTTTATTATATACACCAGACACACACCACATATATACATTCACACATCCCGCATCCACATTACGGAGTGGCTACTTATTTCCCTTGTTTATGTGTATTTTTTAATCTTTCTATTTTTATTTCCTTATTTAATTAATTGAGAAGAATATTGTTTTTATTTACCTAAGTTGAATATTTTATTTATATCTAATTGTATTATTATAAAAATTGCATTTAATTTTTGAACTGAACTGAAGACTCATACCTAATTAGTATTTTGAATTGAAGAATTGTATTATTTTAATTAATTGTATTGAATTTTAATGGATTGATTTGTATAATTTTTATTTTTATTGAATATTGTATTTAATGGTTGAATATTGTTTTTTTAATAATTGATTAATTGAAGTGCATAATTTATTAAATAATCAAACATGTTCTCTCAAAGTAGAATTTTAATGGAGTGAGCCCTGGCACCCATAACACAAGTTTAATCTTAGCTTGGGTGCCAGAGGTCGTTAATCTGTGTTACACATTGCAGTTTTTATTGGAAACAATATCTCTTCGTGTGTCTTTTCTTTCCTTAATTTACGTAAAGTCTGATTACTTATAAATCTGAGCTCAATAGACATCTTTGGTTTACTATGAGTTTCCACAACGCTTGGTTGATCAAACCAGTCATCAGTAGAGACTATAGCATCCGAAGTGTCTTGTGTAGGAACTAACTCTGTGTATTTGTGGACAATAAAAAATTATTATTATTATTATTATAAATTTTATAATAAAATACCAGTTGAGATTCTACAACTAAATGAGTCCAAATTTAAAGCATGCCTTAAACGCACACTATGTAGACAAGCGTATTATAAACTGGAAGATTATATCCTTGATAAAAGCGCTTGGCTAAATGCCGGTCCTGCTCCGCAGCCACAGCCACTTTTACCTTCAAATTAGTTTTTTTTTTTAATAATTTTGGAAGAGATACTGTTCCCTTTTTTTTTGTATTGTTGTTTTCGAAATGTTTTTTATTTTATTTTATTTTATTGGTTTATTTCAATAGAGCTTATGATAATTTATTATCTTTTGTATTTGGAAACAATAGCATTGTATAATGTAGAAGCACTTTGTTTTTCAAGTTTTGTGAATGTGAAGTACCATGGAGCATTTTTATTAGGTTACAACTTGTTTGTCATTACGAGCATGGCAGTTGAGAGTTTGTCATGCTCACTCAAATGTCTCGCTGATGGTGGCACGTGTTATTGGGTCATTCGGTTCCCTTCAAAATGGTTGAACTGAGTGGGGCTGATGCACGCGTCATGCTCGTGAACGGGTGCCGTCAGTTGAGACTGGTCATCTCTTAGCTGCCAGTGACTTAATTCAATTTCTATTTTTTTTTATTAGTTTTTATTTTATTCTTTTAATTATTATCACTTATCGACATTGTGCTCACATATTAGAACCGACAAGAAATATGTAACCAAGATTTATGTAACTCATAATATGATTTAAAAGAGTGTCCATGGAGTTTCTTGCACGTTCTTCTCCATAGAGATCTACGCTTTGGAACGTGCAATTTAGCTTCACTTGTATTTTTTTTTTTTGACTGACCGACATTTTGACAATTCAAAAGTGCCTGTAATTGGTCTATTTGAAATAAACGTTTCTGACTACCACCGGGGTGAACAAATTGATTAGTTTGGAAATTATTGTTATTATTTTTAAATGTTTTTTTTTTAATTTTTAAATAATAAAAGTATTGTATAATGTAGAAGCATTTTTTTCAAAGTTTGTAAATGTGAGTACCATGGAGCTATTTTATGGTTTTTTATGTTACTACTCAGTTGAGAAATTTAATATCACAGGCGATATGGTGCAAAAGGCATTGTCGAGTTTTGATGATGGTACGGCCACTGGTCCAGACAATATACCGTCCATATTATTGAAGAATTGCTCTCGGGCATTGACCGCGAGCTTAGCTCAGGTTATGAATAGTTCATTGGAAGAAGGTGTAGTGCCTGCTGACTGGAAAGTAGCAAATGTAGTACCGATCTACAAGAAAGGGAATAAATTATTACCCGTGAACTATAGACCTATTAGCCTGACTAGTGTACTATACAAAACTATGGAAAAAATTATTGCAAGTAAAATAAGAGAATTTCTATCGCAAGAGCAACTTATCGCAAAGGAGCAGCATGGATTTGTCTCGAGACGATCAGTCACAACAAATCTACTTGAATGCGTACACGAATGGGCAAGGAACCATGAAAAAGGGCATCCCACGGATGTAATATATCTGGATTATGAAAAAGCATTTGATCGTGTTCCTTTGCGCCGTCTAATCCATAAACTGGAACACTTAGGCATTCGCGGTAGTCTATTAGCCTGGATAAGTGATTTTCTTACTAAGAGAACATTCCGTGTGCGTATTGGTGACGTTCTTTCTACAGCCCGTACTGTACTCAGCGGTGTTCTACAGGTATCGGTGCTTGGCCCGCTGCTATTCATCCTATACTTGATAGACCTCAAAAATACGCTTCGTTTGTCGTTTTCGCTATTTGCAGATGATACAAAGTTTTTTGGAAATCCGCAGGTTCAATGGCAAGATATACAAAATGACCTAAACGCAATATACGAATGGACCCAGGACTGGTTACTTACGTTGAATGTTGATAAATGTACCATCTTACACTTGGGAAAAAACAATCCGCGAAAAAGTTATCATCTAGGACTTCAAAAACTCTCATCTGTCGAGTCACAGAAAGATTTAGGTGTTATTATGTCTAGCGATCTAAAATGGGAAACACACATACTCAACGTCGTCAAGAGAGCACATTCGAAACTCTATGTTATACGCAAGGCATTCAAATGCTTGACACCTAAAACGTTTGTTAAGCTGTACAAAACCTACATACGACCTCTCTTGGAGCATGCTAATGTCATCTGGGACCCATATTTTAAGAAAGACATCACTCTAATCGAAAATGTTCAGAGAAGGGCAACAAAAATGGTCCGTACCATTCGCAATCTATCTTACGAAGAGCGCCTTAAAGAACTTGACCTTATTACACTGGAACAACGTAGACAAAGGGGCAGGCTTATTGAGACTTATAAAATACTCACAGAATACTATGATGTGCCCAGCCTTCAAGACCTTTACACACTGAATGCCAACAAACATTTACGAGGACATTCTTTTAAGTTATGGGGAAATGCATCCAAAAAGAAGCCTTTGAAGCAATTTCTACCTAACCGAGTTGTAACGGCATGGAACAGGCTCCCGGAAAGTGTTGTGAAAGCTCCCACATTGAACTGCTTTAAAAATCGGTTGGACAGACTAAACATCTCCAAACTATATGAAACACACGCATCAGCTAAATAGCTGCTAGTGTGTCTTACCAAATAATAATAATAATAATAATATTGGACTTGTTTGACATAAATCAGCATGGCAGTTGAGAGTTTATCATGCTCACTCAAATGTCTCACTGATGGTGGCGCATGTGTTGGATCATTCGGTTCCCTTCAAAATGGTTGAGCTGAGTGGTGCTAATATTGGCGTCATGTTCGTGAACGGGCGCTGTCAGTTGAGACTGGTCATCTCTTAGCTGCCAGTTGCTATTTTAATATCTATATTTAGTTTGTATTTTTACTTTATTTACATTGTTCTCACATGATAGCGACAAGAAACATGTAACAGAGATATTTGTAATTACAAAACATGATTGAAAAGAGTGTCCATGGAGTTTTCACATTCTTCTCCATAGAGATCTACGCTTTGGAATGTGCAATTAGCATCATTTTTTTTTTCTGACTGACTGACTTCATGACATTTCAAAAGTGCCTGTAAATGGTTTATTTGAAATAAAATGCTTTGAATCTTTGAATCTTTGTGTGGACATGGAGCTACAGTTCGATGAATAACACTATGAATAAGTATAATAGTAAACTTGGCTTACGTTACGCCACTTGCTAAAAGCTTACATAACTGTCGATTTTATTGCATAATCAAGCGAATAAACAGCACTCATTGAAATTTCTAGAAAATTGAGCGATGTTGTTTTGCAACCCATACAATACCAGATGTAACAATTAACGTAAGGGACATTTTTGCAATTCAGGAAAAAGGAATTTACGTTTATCTTTGTAAGTATCTTTTTTCCAAAATCGAAAAATGTCTCTTATAATTGATACTTCTGGAAATATGCACAAAATATGAATATGTATATAGCATAGCATAATTAACCTTATATTGTTAATTTTCCCAATGCTGGGACTCAGGCCTCTTCTCTATTTTAACTACAATATATTTACTTAATATACACACATAATAAAAAAATCATTGGTTTAAAAAAAATACTTAGAAAAAACTAAACATTATTGATAAACGTAACTATATCTACACTAAAATTATAAAGAGGTAATTTTTTTTTGTATTTAAGTTTTTCGGTTTGTAGGAGGTAGTCTCTGAAAGTACAGGCACGGTAATATTATCTATACAGTATTGTAACTCGGCCGTATCTTTGAAATAAACGCCTACAGCCGCGGGGTACGTAAACATGCGATAGGGCTGCCCGCACTATGGCTGCCCGCCTCCACCATTTTAATTACATTTGCCTACTTTGTGTTTCCATTTAGTTTTGTGATTGTAAATATATTTTTTTTATTTAAACAAATAAAATACTTTGTGAATTGAATAGGAAGTGCTCAATATTTGCGACCGAAAAATATTTGCGCCTCGACTGAGACGTACCTACGAAATGCTATATTATTAAATTTTAAAGTACAAAAATCCGCATTCTAAAGCTTAATTAAAAATTGTCTTGGGAAACATGGACAAGGTGGAGAAAAAGGAATATCTTTTACTTGGTTATAGATACCTGCAGCTACTTTACAATTTATATGTTTGGTTTTAAATGAAGAATTCATGCAACCATAAACAGCACAATATATCCTACTCGTCATATTAACTTAATTTTATTGAAAAAATCGCGCGGCACAGACGCGACTGCCTGCATCCCGACCGCACCTCGAGATCGAGGCGCGTAGGTATAGCTCGCGTTTCGACCGTTTGTATGAAGTTGGAATACTGTATAGATAATATTACCGTGGTACAGGTCCGATTGCGAAAATTTTTTCACCGATAGAAAACGACTGCTTTATTCCTGAGTGATAGGCTATATTTTATGTACGCGGGCGAAGTTGCGGGCAAAAGCTAATAGTATTATATACACCTAAAACAAAAACTTCTTACTATATATCTATGTACAATTTATAAAAATTAATTGCTTTCTTTAATTTCGCTTAAACTCAAAAACGGGTTGACCAATTTAAATACTGTTATTTTGTTTTCGTCCGCTTTAACACGTTCCCTGCGCCATCATTTTCAAAGAACTTTCAGCTGGTGCTTTGGAGATCTAAAAGATCTCGAAACTAACCAACCCTTTGGTGCGTTTGAGACCTAATCAGTCTCCTAAAGATACAGTTTTGAAAATAATTTATATGTTCCAAAAAACAATGACATAGATTTTGAAGTTTTTGTGGGTGAAAGATAGCCTATTGCTTTATATTTTGCTAGGTTCGCACGCAGTTATGACATTTGAATAAACTACAAATACCAAAAAAAAATTTGATATCGATTGTATCTCGTACCGCAACCGAAGATAGTTCAATATGTGTAGTAAGTAGTGATGGGAATAGAATAATATCTCAGTTGTCGATTGTTTTCTTTATAAGTACGTCAAATATTTCATCATCAGGATCACTGTCATTCCAATGTCAATTTGCCATTGCCAATTTGCATTTTTTTTTTGCCATTGTTTGCCAATGGGGGGCAAATTTGAACATTTTCCAAAAATGTTATTATACTGGACGATGCAGCTGTATAATCCGGTGTTGATTTTTTGTTAGAAATCTCACCAAAATAAATAGATTTTTTACACTTTTTTCTCTTAAAAGCACTCATTGTTTATCAAAAATTTTAATCAACACGCACGTTTTGGAAATAACACACGCGAGTGTTATTTCCAAAACGTACGCGCGACCTTCCACGTCGATGCTAGGACAACACTAAAACGAGTCACGCAGCGCCCGCGCCGCACACCCTCCCTCTCTTGCGTCTACGAGGCATACGATTCCACGAGTACCGACATATCTCCTAACGCAAGGAATCAAAATAATTACAGTACTGTGCGTTAGGGACCTAATCCATCTCTAATTTCTTTTTTAATGTCCTTGAATTCAGCTTTATGTAGGAAGCAAATATGTATATTTGTCCTACTCATACTTAAAGAACTTTACACGTTAGATCCTCCCGCAAGGAGTGAAACAACACGATTATATTCAACGCACAATACAAAAGTCCTGCAAGAGATCTGATAGATCTCGTAATGCAACGAACGTGTTAATACAGGGGTGATTTAAAAGAAAAAAAAATAGGGGAAACCTATGAAAGAGATGAAAAATTCAAAATTAGTAATTTTGTATTGAAATCGCTTCATAAAGGTTGCGAAGTTGGGCACGCCATAACTATGGCAATAACTCCTCTCTTTGAGGAGTGGCTGGAAAGACGTCGCGGTTTCCGCATGACGCAGGTCCCCATCGGACATGGTAAGTTCGGGAGGTTCCTGCATCGGATTCGTGTGGAATAAACACCCGGGTGTCACCATCGTGTGGTTCGCCCGGAGGACACGGTGGAGCATATGGCAGAGATGTGCCTAGCTTGGGCGGAGCACCGCCGTGTCATCGTGGGGGTGATCGGCGGCAACGACCTCTCACGCCTCGCACTGATACAGGCCATGGTCCGGAGCGAGGAGGAATGACCGGCCGTTGCCTCCTTCTGCGAAGCAGTAATGCTAGCTAAGGAGGAGGTCGCACACGCGAGGGAACAGCCCTCACGCCCCAGCCGCCAGAACCCCGACTTACAGCCACCGTAGGCGTGGGCTGGCGGGCGGTGAGTACTTACTAATTACTGCTTAATGTTCCACGCGCGCCTCAAGATGTCAGCAAAACCGTAGGAGGCCAGCAGGGCCTACTGGGGCCATGGGTTCGCTTCTGAAAGGAAAACCCGGGGCCCTGGAACGCAAGATAAAGATGGAACATAGGAGTGGGTTATAGTCAGTAAAAGTCTGAAGCGGGAAAAGTTTTTGGATGATTTCCCACCTAAAAAAAAAAGTGGTGAGAGCACTAATTTCACAAGGGTGAAGCCGCGGGACGTGGCAGTGGTAAAAAAAGCAGATATACATTTTATCATGTATTCCATTATGCACATAAATAAATCGATAAACTATTAATAGTAGTCCGTGTGTCGTAGTAAGACACGTGTCGGATACTACAGTCTTACATCGTCCGCGCAAACTGGGCACGTGCCGCGCAGTGTGAATACTTTGCTGTGACGGAAAATGTCTTTAGAATATGGCAGCAGTATATTTAGCTTGTGTTACGTCGCAATGCAGCGGGAAATTGTTTTGAGAAAGTCTTTTGTATTGTTAAAAGGCGAAGTTCTGACTCACTCACCTTGGACTTAGAACACTGAAATTATGCAAAGAGTTTTATTTTATGATGTACACAAAGAATAAAGAAGGGTTTTCCAAAATTCACTACCTAAGGGGTTGCCAACCTGCACTGGGCCCGCGTGGTGGTTTACGGCCCAATGCCTCTCCTAGAGAGGAGGCCTGAGTCCCAACAGTGGGAACATTATAAGGCCGACTATGCTATGCTATGCTAAAGGGTTGAAACGAGGGAAACCTACTTTCATGCAGGCAAAGTCGCTGGCAGAAGTTAATCTTACATAAATTCTTAATAATAATAATTTATTTATTAACAAGACAACATTTTGTCCACAATATCTGTTAGTAATTCTTATATCTACGTTAGTACATCACCAATTTTATATAATAATACATGAAAACAATAAAATGAAATTGACTAATAAAATGTTAAATAAATTAAAATGTCAAAATGTATGTTATTAAGTATTAAATGTCTATGAAACTTAAAATGATTAAATCAAAACAATAAAATAAATTAAAATGTCAATTTCAAATTATGATAAAATAATTAATTGATAATAATTTAAATGCCTATTGAGTTGAAAGGCTAATAAAATAAAGTTTAGCAAAATAAATACGAGAACTATAATAATATTGCTTCTTTTTTTTACATATTTTCTTTGTGACTATGCTAGACTTAGCTTTTGGTGTCATAGACTTCCTGATTTTGAAAAGAATTTTCAAATAATTCGTGTCCAAATTCACAGTTTCAAACGCTTGGTGTGCGTAAAGTAATATTCGGAAACCGTTGCATCATTATTTCATTACGACAGGTGACAGAAAAGGGAAAAACATTTAATCAAAAAGACTTTGGAGGCTATCTACAATTTATTTATCTATGCCTTTAACTGCTGATTATCTTGGCTTTCCATTTCTTTCACACACGGCTAACCTTTGCCATTAAAGGTTAGTAATTTCAGGTCTATTTGATCAAAAACTACACTCTCTTTAAGTTACTAGATACATGTTCCGCGGCCCCGTAACGTAAGCTAAGGCTGTCTTACTAAATGTAGCGCATTCGCAATGAGCCGGAGCATGGGCGCGCGCTAAATTGTCTGTCAGTCTGGCGCGACAAATGAAATTTGTGGGAAAATGTACTACTGCATAACTTGATAGTGACTGCGAAGGGTGCTCAGTTCATCATTTTTAGGGTTCTGCACCTCAGTTGGGTTAACGGTTATAATCATCATCCATCATCATCATTTCAGCCGAAAGACGTCCACTGCTGGACATAAGCCTCCCCCAAGTGTCGCCACAATGAACGGTCCTGTGCGTCTCGCATCCATCGGACTCCCGCAACCGTTAGGTGAGGAAATCAAAAAAAATCAATCAAAAATCGGGAATCAACTATTTGCTTAGGCAAGTTTGTACCGAACCCTCTATGCGCGAGTACAACTCGCACTTGACCGGTAGTTGGTGCCTAGTATGAGTAAATTTTCCTGAATTGTCTAGAATTTCTCTTTTCTGTTGAATAAGCAAAAGTCTAAGTCGGGCTGCAAGATTGCTCGAAAAAATTACCGCGACCCTGAAACGGAAAGGGCAACTGAAGGTAACAGGTGGATTTTAGTCAGTAAAAGTCTAACATACCCTCTCGCTCCACCCAAAGCGAGAGGAGTTATTTAATAAATTTGCACCTAAAAAAATGCTACAGGGCAGCTGTCTCAAGGTATTTTTAGTCAGCACTATAAAGGGGTGACCAGATGGTTGCAAACCAACGTCCCAACCAAGGTGACTTTGCTAGTTTCAATCCGTGTAGACAACAGTTGTAATCCATGGCCTTCATCGCCCTTGGTTGGGAGGCCGGTTTTCCGAACGCGTTGGCGCGTGGTTTACATCCATGTAGCCGCAACACAAACCAAACACAAACCAAACACATAAACGAAGGTCACCTTGGTTGGAACTCTAGTTTGCAACCGTCTGGTCACCCCTTTAGTAAATACAGTACGGTTGGCGCAGTGACTAAGTGATAGGCTGCTGCGCTGCCTGTCGCGGGTTCGATTCCCTTACGGATGGAAATGTGGAAAGAAATAAAGCGTATTCTATCCATTTATGTGTATGGCTGACAAGAAAACACGTCACAAGTCAATTAATTCCACATATTTACTCAGACGCTGTAGGGCGGATAATAACCATAAGCAGCTTTATAATGTCTCCACTGACTGCTGGGACGTGGCCCTCTTCTCGAGGATAGGGAATGGGCTATAATCCACCACGCGGGCCCAGTGCGGATTGGTGGATGTCACAAGTCTTCCTGATTCTAGGACATGACGTTTTCCTCACGATGTTTTCCTTCACCGTTTCAAGAACAGTGGTGATGAAATAAATTACACAAAGTAATGTGCCTTGCTGGGTTTCAACCCGCGATCTATAACTCGTAAGTCTGGGCCGTCACCACTGGAGGTAGGTTGGAGGTTATAATTTCCAACATCCGTGGGTGTAGCAATTATAAGATGAGTGGGAGTGCATTGAAATTCACTTGTATTTAAGTAAGAGCTCATTAACAAAGGATTAAAAGCTCTTGATGAGTATTAAATTACACACCAGTTAAGTGCTCTTGATTTTTCCAAGAGGATTAGGAAGGTTCTAGGACATGCCGGTTTCCTCACGATGTTTTCCTTCACCGTTTTGAGAGCAGTGGTGATGAAATAAATGACACAAAGTACTGCGCCTGGCTGGGTTTGAACCCGCGACCTACAACTCGTAAGTCGGGGCCGTTACCACTGGGCCACCACTGCTCTAGTGTGATCGTATTTAATGTTTAAATTAATTTTGACAGAAACTGTAAAGTAGCTCTTGGTGCATCCCACTCTTATTTATCTAGTAATGAAGCTGACTATAAAGCGGTATGTACACTGCAGGATCCACAGCCCCACAGGTAAATAAACCGATTAAGGGTACTTTGTAACATCGTCTACTCCAGCCCGGCGAGCGCATATAAATCATTGTTTGTGCCTATTATAACAACATTATTTCGTATTAGTGTACAATCTACGTGTTTATTGTGTGAAGGGACTTTTATTTTTCTATTTGCACAAGTAATTTATTAGGTGCCCCGGGGTGTTATTTTTTTTATGTTTATATTCTGTTGCGAAGATTTGTAGGGTGATATATTCTGTTGTTGCTTTGGATTTTTTTTTGTTGTAATTTGGAAGGATTATGAGTGTGACATTTTTATAAGCGTGTTAACTGTTTTTAATGTTCGTGTATCATAAAGGTAAAGTAATTTTCTTTACTTTTGTTGCTAAAGGCTTAAAGTCACTCAAAGGGCAATGGAGAGGGCTATACCCGGAGTTTCCTTGCGTGATCGGATTAGAAATGATGATATCCGCAGGAGAATCAATGTACATAGCCCGAAAAATTGCCAAACTTGAGTGGCAGTAGACAGGGCACAATGCTTGCAGAACAGATGGTCGATGGGGCCAAAAGGCTCTGCCCCCCTAGCCAAGTTACGATCGTTTCGTTTACGTCGAACGCCTCGAGTAGGTCACGCCTCCGATTCCTTTGTTCTGATGTCATCTCAACGCTCAGTCACGTGGTCAGAACAAAGGAATCGGAGGCGTGGCCTACTCGAGGCGTTCGACGCAAACGAAACGATCGTAACTTGGCTAGAGGGGCTGAAGTGGCGACCACATTCCAGAAAACGCAGCTTTGAAAGTCCTACTATAAGGTAAATTGACGACCTGGTGAGGGTTGCGGGAATCCGATAGATGCAAGACGCACTAGACCGGTCATTAGGGCTACACTTGGGGGAGGCCTATGTCTAGTAGTGGACGTCTTTCGATTGAATTGATGATAATAATGTTGAATATTGCTTTTTGAAGACATGAACCCCCTCTTTAATGGTATTAGGTCTTTAACTATGAAACTGCCGTTTTTTAAAACGGGTTGCTTTGAAGTGTTTTTATTGTGATTAGCGTTCATGGTTATAAGAACTGCGATATTACAGAAAATACAAAACACAAAGAAACCAATAAATACCTAATTTTGAAAAAAGAATAACGTACCTTTAATATAAAGTTTATTTGAACTTGTAATTCCAAGTTAATCCAAAAATGTAACACTTCACAGCAACCCGTTTTAAAAAACGGCAATTTCATACTTTAACCCCTATTATTACAGAAGATTGTGTTGATCGTCCTTACGAAAATAATACGCTTTATGTTACCGATAGAGTACAGTGTATCTGTTATATGTATTCCCATACCCTACCCTTTTTTCTTAACTTTTCCCTAGGGGAAATAAAACTGCTTCCCCAATGCCCTTGAAAGAAATACGCATCACACCCAAAACTTTAATTAAACCTTTAGACAAAAGCTTAAAACAGTATCATTAAGTCGTCTCGAAGACAAATTCAAAGGGCGAAGCGCAGTATAATTAATTTGAAATTATATAAAACGTCTTATTGTTCGTTAAGTAAATTTTAAAGAGGAGAATCCCCGTGAGAATTGGCCAGGCCTGATTTAACAGGGTTCGATTTATGTTTCCAGGGCACGCTAGAGGCGCCTACAGGGGCATGGTGTAGGGCATAAGCGGGGACAGAAAGTAAGAAAACGCTTATTTGTGCCTCACACAATCGTATAACAAAATACATAACGGACAAAGTTAATAAAATTTGTGCGAGATCAAAAAGGCGCCTAACTCAGCACATGCTGCGATATTTAAAACGATGAATAACGCAGCGCTTGATTCTGTTAGGGTCTGCTGTGATGCTACGGACACACTCACGGATGTTAAATAAATGATCGAAATAAAATAGTAAAAAGAAAGCGTTAATGTGTGTAATGTTAAACAAATATTTAGAAATAGTGCAGACATAAGTGACGCTCCAAAATCATTTGTCAGAACCGAAAGGTGGGCCGGTTAGTTGTTGTGATGCAGTTTCGTGTCCATCCACCAGATTTTGTTGTTTTACCTTACCAAAAATTTTGCTAAAAAAAAAATGGTCGCTTACGATGTACTTCCTAAAAATGGTCGTTATATCGAAGCTTTGCAGGAATAAAAAAAACTATTTAAAAAAAATGATTTGTTAATAATACAACTACTCATTTATTAGAATAGTTTCTTTTAACATATTATCATAAATACTTATTTTTTTTCTCTTTATTTATTATTAGGAACTTTTACACGGACGTGTATGCCAGTCCCATCATACCTTATATTCATACATTATCTAACTAAAACGTAACCTAGCGAACATAAATACTTTGGAGGCAGCCTCCGAATTAGGTGTCGATAAAAGATCATGAAATAAATACACCTACATCATACATATTTAAGTTTAACTCCTTAAATAATTCTACTCGGTTAGACTGAAATCTGGCACGTTCCAACAATAAGTGTACTACATCTTCCGGTGTTCCACATACATCACAATATTTGGTGAGTCGGTTTTTTTCATTAAAAATCCAAACTTATTGAGGGGCATGTGTCCAGATCGCAGTCTGTGCGCGATTTGCGATCGCGCACAGACTGCGATCTGCCAGGCGCCTAAATAACTTAGTATTGTAAAACCATGGTATATGAGGAGGCTCCGATACCATTGATCTATACCATATGCCTTTATCCTTGGATCTTTCATTAAAATATTCTTTCCAAAGTTCATAACCTTTGTTTTTGTATTTTGGTAATAATTCCACGTAATATGTTCCAATATTTACCTCCTTTCCCTCATCAATTCCCAATTTTGCCAACCGGTCAGCCTCCTCATTACTGTGCTGTGTGATGGAACCCATTGCAATCTCATATCAAACCCATTACTGGTTAAATTTTGTATCTTAGAAAGGATAAATACTTTTTAATTACGAAACAAAACATCCCTTTGCAAAAAAAAACGCTAACTGGCGCTGACGATGTTCATCCAAAAAAGGTTCGATATATGTATTTAGTTATTAAAAGGTAAATGAAGTATTATCTTAATAATACGTCATTTTATTTTAAATATCTATTATTATTTATTTATTGTGCACATCTACCACAGTGTAGTATCTTTAACCCAAAGGTTGAGTGGTGGATATTGCTTTGTAGCCTTAAGCCCGCCTATATACCTACGTATGTACATAAAATTAAAAAAAAAAACATCGCGTAGAACTCCGGACATATTTATATGCTAGGTTCTCTACCAAATTTTTAAAATATAAATATAAAAAAAACTTCTATAAAACTTAGTTGGCCATAAAAACTGGCCAAGTGCAAACCTGACTCACACACGAAGAGTTTCGTACTAGAATATTAAAATCGAACAAAGAATGCAAAAAAAATCACGTCTCTTGTATGGAGACCCCTTTTAATTTTGAACTTTGTTTTAATTTTATTATTTGTTGTTGTAGCAGCAATAGGAATACACATTCTGTGATAATTTTAACTCTCTACTTCTTACGGTTTAAGAGACACAGCCCGATGACAGACGGACACACAGACAGACGGACGGACAGTAAAGATTTAGTAATAGGGTCCCGATGGCACTTTTCGAGTTTGTTGTAAATGTTTGTAAAAGGATTATCCTTTATTGTACATGTCCATTCTCTTATAACTTGCGCCTCAGTAAGCGACTTAATTGAATTTAGCGATATACGCTCCATTCCGGATTTGGAAAATGCTTGAAAACAACAGGACGTGTATTTAATATAATTTATTATACGCAGATGAAATCAACAACCTCGTTGTTACAAATGGGTAAATTAGAGGGAATAATAAGTTCAGTGTTCTTATTATTAGAAAAACCATTGTTTGTACATTTATTACACGACTGCCCCAAAAAAGGAGTGTTATATTTTCAGGGTTCATGTATGTATGTATGTGAGTTTCTTTATTCCACCATAACTTCTAAATGACTGAACTGATTTACATGTATGGGTAAACTACTTGATCTACAAAACAAAATTTTTCATCGCAGTCGGGAGTCTTTTTATATAAGAAATTATTCTACAGAATGGTCCCCCGACGGCGATGAAAAATTTTGTTTTGTAGATCAAGTAGTTTTCGAGACATCGTGTTTAGTCAGTGAGTGAATAATAATAATAATAATAATAATAATAATAATCGGTTGGTATCATGTTCCATTATAATTATCTAAAGGGCCTCTGCGAGTTGGCTTCGGCTCCTTGTACGCCTCCCAAAGGTCCAGGACCTCAGGGTCCTGAGATAAATAAAAAAAAAAATAATAATAATAATAATATAACCCCATCGCCGTATCTCTACGTTGACGTCGTGGTGGGGCTTGCGTGCTCCAATATACCCTAGGTCTGTATCGGTGAAGTTTGCTTTGCCGTAATATGCCTAGGGTGAGGGGCCAGACTAAGAGAGATACAATCCGCAGTGCAGTTTTGTGGCGAACTGTTGGGCATTAGCGACCCCACGGACCCGATCTCCCAGGAGAATTCTTGTTCTTCATCTCCGGCTTGCCTTTATTGGCCGGCCGTAGTGAACACTGACGAGGAACTGAGCTCCCACCTCTCTCTTGCCTTTATTGGCTGGCTTGAGTGGAGATTCGCAAGAGCATACGTGCTCGGGAGAAGGATGTATAATCCAGTAAGGTGCTGGTAGGGATCTTGACCGTACTTCCGGGATTGTCCTGATAGCCGTGGTATACCTCTCCACTCCTCAAGCACCTCAGAATATGTTGCCCTCTTGTTGCTACGTCACTTCGTGCTAGCGGCCGTTTTTTGGGGCCCATTTATTGAGTGTGCAAGTCACCCCCTGCCTTTTTTCGAAGGATATTAATAACGTTGTTCAGGCAGGGGCCATAGTCTTAACATAGTTCCATGTTACCAGTCCACTTAAGACTCCAAAAACCATGGCCCTATATCTTTGTTCTCCATATGTCGCAATAGTTTTTCAACAACCGGGGGTTGTCCTTGGGTGCACTAGCATAGCGCGTACAGGGATAATCGTCGGTTGGTATCATGTTCCATTATAATTATCTAAAGGGCCTCTGCGAGTTGGCTTCGGCTCCTCGTACGCCTTCCAAAGGTCCAGGACCTCAGGGTCCTGAGATAAATATTGATAATAATAATAATAATAATAATAATAAGCGACCTGAACAAAATGTGACCGACGTGACCCGCCCAGATGCTGTCGCCACGAATGCTTTCTGGCGCAATATTTGGTCGGTGCCCGTCTGTCACACTGAGGATGGTTGGATGCGTGAAGTCGAACGCGTGTGCGAAGCTATACCAGAAATGGAAAAGGTAATCATTAGCCCAACAGATGTAGCCAGAGCAGTCCGTCCGTTACCGAATTGGAAGTCTCCAGGACCGGACGGACTGCAAAACTTCTGGCTAAAATGGTATAGCAGCTCACACGCGCTCTTGGCATCTCAATTCCAGTCATCCTTAGAGTCTGGGTCGCTACCTCAGTTTCTAACAACTGGCGTTACCCATCTGCTCCATAAGACAGGTAGTACTGCGGAACCCAAGAATTATAGGCCGATAACATGCCTGTCGACGGTCTATAAACTTCTTACATCCATTCTGAGAACGAAAATTAACCAACACATTGATAATAACTCAATTATGTCTGCCTCTCAGAATGGATGTAGGAACGGGTCTCGCGGTACTAAGGAGCTACTCCTCATCGACATGACCATAAGCCAACAGGTTCGTCGATCCCGCAAGGATTTGTCGACAAGCTGGATAGATTATAAGAAGGCCTATGACTCTGTGCCACATACTTGGCTCATGAGGGTGTTGGAGTTGTATAAAATAGATGCAACTCTACGCACCTTCCTTGAGTCATGTATGGGGCAATGGAACACAGTCCTTCGCTATCCAGGATGTCGATCAATCCGGAGGGACGATGAGCCTATATGGATTAAACGGGGAATATTCCAGGGCGACAGTCTGAGTCCACTTTGGTTCTGCTTAGCCCTGAATCCTCTAAGCACACTGCTAGAGGAATCAGGCTTGGGCTATAGGTTGAGAAGAGACGGTCAGGTTCTATCTCACCTTCTTTACATGGATGATCTGAAACTCATTGCCCCCAACAAGTTACGACTGATGGAACTACTGAAGGTAACTGAAACTTTCAGTAATGCCATCAGGATGGAATTTGGTGTGGATAAATGTGCAGTCATGCATGTAAAACGAGGGGAGATTATGGAATCTGAGGGGATTCAACTCTCAGATTCCATACACCTTAGATCTCTCTCCTCGACCGAAACCTACAAGTATTTGGGTATGTCGGAAGCGTTAGGCATTAACGTTGCTGACATGAAGCAATCGTTGAAGGAGCGCTTCTTTGGCCGCCTGAAGAAGGTATTAAATAGCCTTCTGTCAGGTGGAAATAAGGTGCGCGCCTTCAATGGTTGGGTCATGCCGGTCTTAATGTATTCTTTCGGCATACTCAAATGGACTCAGACCGAGTTAGACGCTCTGGATAGGCGGGTCCGTACACTGTTGACCGCAAACCGGATGCATCACCCACGGTCGTCTGTAATGAGACTGTACATCCCGCGGAAGTGTGGAGGTCGAGGTTTTTTAAACACGAAGACCCTGCACAACCGCGAGGTGTGCAGCCTCAGAGAATACTTTCATAAAACCGATGTGGGTATGCACCGCGATGTGGTCGCAGTGGACAAGGGACTCACCCCGCTGTCCATGGCTAAAGAGAACTGGCGCAAACCTGTTGTACTTACAACTGATGACCGCAAGGAAGTATGGAAAAGTAAGGAGCTCCACGGGCGCTTTTATCGGGCTCTTCATGAGTCTGATGTAGATTTTGCAGCGTCCGTGGCCTGGCTACGTTTCAGCAACCTCTTCGGGGAAACTGAAGGTTTTATTTGTGCAATTATGGACGAAGTCATCTTGACGAATAACTACCGGAGATATATAATGAAGGACGGGACGATTGACGTGTGTCGGGCATGCCATCGTCCGGGTGAGTCCATCAGACATATTATCTCTGGTTGTTCTCGTCTGGCTAACGGCGAGTACTTGCACAGGCATAACCAAGTAGCCAGGATTATTCACCAGCAACTTGCTTTGAAATACAACTTAGTGTATTCAGAGGTACCGTATTACAGGTATGTGCCCGACCCAGTTCTCGAAAATGACCATGTCACGTTGTACTGGGATCGGTCTATCATTACTGACCGGACTATTGTAGCCAATAAGCCGGATATAGTGGTGATAGACCGATTAGCGCGCCGCGTAATGATAGTCGATGTCACCATCCCGCATGACGAGAATCTCGTGAAAGCTGAGAAAGAAAAACAAATCAAATATCTCGACTTAGCACACGAGGTTGTCGACATGTGGAATGTGGACTCGGCTGTCATTGTGCCGATTGTTGTGACTGCCAATGGCCTTATAGCCAAAAGCTTCGACGACCATCTGTCGAAGCTGTCGTTACGCAGTTGGATCAAGGGCCTGATACAGAAGGCAGTACTCCTTGATACGGCTCGGATTGTGAGGAGGTTCCTGTCTCTGGAGCCCTAACCACCGGTAGCTTGGACCCTGCTCCCGACACCGGCGGACTACTATTTTTTATATTTTTAAATGTTTTTTTTTTATATGTGTTTTTAAGAAATATTTAAAAATATATAAAATATGTAACGAAAATAAATAAAGAGAATAATAATAATAATATATGTTGTCATTTCAGCCGAACAACGTCCATGGCTGGACATAGGCCTCACCCAAGCGTCGCCTCAACGACGGGTCCTGTGTGTCTCTCATCTGTCCACCTTTTAGGAGGCCTTCCAACGCACGCAGCGTTGGAAGGCCTCCTAAAAGATCTTCTGGATATTATTTTATAACTTTATATGAATAGATTGTTTGGCTACTGTCCATGTCATTCCCACAACCCTAAGAAACTGGAATATTATTGAAGTATTAGGCTAGCATCAAATGGGGGTGTGGGCCCTAGTTTTACTTATTTTCATAACATGGGGGTCGGGTTAAAGGTATATTAAATACTTTTTTTTTTTTTTGTTTCTAATTTTCTGCAAAATTATTTTAAATTACCTACTTATTTCTCTGATAACTACTGCTCTTGAATGGCAATGTAAATATTTATGTAAGCATAAGAGGGGTCTACTAAAAATTATCAACTAGAATTCTGCTTACGTAACATCCCCCTTATCAAACCTTGTGGCCCCTCCTTGTCATACTGTTATGTGAATACGGTCAGAAAAATGTAAGTAAGTAATTTTGTTTTTTTTTTTTCTAGAATTTTCATTTGTTTTTTTTTTCTACAATTTTCATTCGTCACCAAACTTACCAGTTTGATGACGAATACCTACGACTTTATGATTTTTTTGTATTACGACTAAAATACAGATATTAGTTGCATATTTGCTTAGTAATTTTCTACAGATTAGCTAATTTCGTGAAGGTAGCATTATCCTCAGTCCAGTGCTGCATATCTGTGTATAATACTTGAATGGATGTCTAACTGTCAGAGTATGCCGTCAGAAAAATGTGAGTCACTTTTATTTTCTGGAATATTCATTTTTCCAAGCTGGCAGTATCATTTTCGTCATTACAACTACACGCGTTTGCTTTGTCGTTTTCTACATTAGCTTACGGCGGCGACGGCTTAGCTCAGCTGCATATGCTGTTAGAAAAATCCGCCAATTTACGGATGTTGATACCGCGAGACTAGTCTATTTTAGTTATTTATAGTATCATGACATACGGTATCTTACTATGGGGACGGGCTGCAGACATCGACTCAGTTTTTATTCTACAGAAAAGAGCTATCAGAGCTATTTACATTCTCCGCCGGTGCGATTCTCTAAGGGAACTGTTTAAGGATATTAACATTATGACGGTGCCTTGTCAATATATCTATGAAAACATCATGTACGTTAGAAAAAATCTTCATCTTTTTAGCAAAAGAGGCGATAGACATAATTATGTTACAAGAAATAGGGACCAATTAGTTCAACCAGGTTTCAGACTGGCTAAAGTGGCCTCTTCTTTCATGGGCTACTGTTTGAAATGTTATAATAAAATACCTCCCCAAATATTAGAACTCAATGAAACGGAATTTAAATCTTGTATTAAACGCACACTATGCAGGCAAGCATATTATAAGTTGGAGGATTATTGGGCACGCCATAATTATGGCGGTAAGTCCCCTCTTTGAGGAGTGGCTGGAAAGGCAACACGGCGTCCTTACCTTCCGCATGACGCAGGTCCTCACCGGACATGGTAAGTTCGGGAGGTTCCTGCACCGGATTCGTGCGGAAGAAACGCCCGGGTGTCACCATTGTGTGGACCACCCGGAGGACACGGTGGAGCACACGGTGGAGATGTGTCCCGCTTGGGCAGAGCAACGCCGTGTCCTCGTGGGGGCTATCGGTGGCGGCGATCTCTCGCGCCGGGCCTTGGTACAGGCCATGGTCCGGAGCGAGGAGGAGTGGCAGGCGGTCGCCTCCTTCTGCGAAGCAGTAATGCTAGCAAAGGAGGCGGCCGATCGCGTGAGGCAACGGTCCTCACGCCCCAATCGCCGCCGGGATTCCGATCCCGATTTCCGGCCATCGTAGGCGCGGGCTTCCGGACGGCGAGCAATGGGTGGCTCGCCTACCGACCGTCCGGTAACCGTCCGGACCGAGCCCAGGTCGTCGACGGCGCGTGCTGTTCCACGCGCGCCTCAAGGAGATGTCAGCAACTGTAGGGGCCTAGCAGGGTCGAAGCCTACTGGGGCCAAGGGTCTGATTCTGAAAGGAAGACTCGGCCCTGGTACGAAAGGCAATGAAGGAACAGGAGTGGGTTTTTAGTCAGTAAAAGTCTGACACTATCTTCCGCCCCGCCCAAGGGCGGGGGATGTCATAAGATGATTTTCCCACCGAAAAAAAAAAAAAAAAAGTTGGAGGATTATATTCAAGATACAAATGCTTGGCTCAATGCTGTTCCAGCTCCACTACCACCGGGGTGTACAAATTGATTAGTTTTGAAACTATTATTATTATTCTTTAATGTTTTTTTTTAATTTGTAAAAATTGTAAAATATTATTGTAGTTAGTATTGTATAATGTAGAAGCATTTTTTTCAAAGTTTGTAAATGTGAGTACCGGTGCCATGGAGCTATTTTATGGTTTTTAGGTTACTATTGGACTTGTTTGACATAAATGAGCATGGCAGTTGAGAGTTTGTCATACTCACTCAAATGTCTCACTGATGGTGGCGCATGTGTTGGATCATTCGGTTCCCTTCAAAATGGTTGAGCTGAGTGGTACTAATATTCGCGTCATGTCTGTGAACGGGCGCTGTCAGTTGAGACTGGTCATCTCTTAGCTGCCAGTTGCTATTTTAATATCTATATTTAGTTTTTATTTTTACTACATTGACATTGTTCTCACAGCGACGAGAAACATTTAAAAGAGATATTTGTAATTGCAAAACATGATTGAAAAGAGTGTCCATGGAGTTTCTTCTCCATAGAGATCTACGCTTTGGAATGTGCAATTAGCATCATTTTTTTCTGACTGACTGACTTCTTGACATTTCAAAAGTGCCTGTAAATGGTTTATTTGAAATAAATGCTTTTGAATCTTTGATTTGATCAATCTCATACATTTGGACTTTTTGATAATAGCTACATCTGATTCAATATCACTTAGTGTAATCCCGGCAATGCCCAGTAAATTAATTCTCGTTCAATATTATTTTCTCGTAACAAATAAGCCAACAGGCAAAGTTTGAATGTGTAAGTCGTGCCAGACTTAGATGGCTTCCATGTCTAAGACTTTGTTTAACATATTGTACATCGCCAAGTTTGTAAGCGGAGTTTGATTATAGCATAAGTACGCCATACGTTTTAGCTTCGACGTTCTCTCTTACGGGTGAAAGGTGCGAGTATGTAAGTACCTACGAACTTGTATAGGATATGAATACGCAATACGCTATCTATGAGACTAGAGTTCTTCAATTTTTGTCTTTTATATTGTTTCCCAAAGTCGCTGACATAGCCAGAAGAATCGCTATACTAAAGTGGCAGTGGGCAGGGCACATTGCTCGTAGAACGGATGGTCGATGGGGCCGAAAGGTTCTAGAGTGGCGACCGCGCACCGGAAAACGCAGCGTTGGAAGGCCTCCCGCAAGGTGGACCGACGACCTGATGAGAGTCGCGGGAGTGCGGTGGATGCGAGACGCACAGGATCGGCGACGCTTGGGGGAGGCCTATGTCCAACAGTAGACGTCTTTCGGCTGAAATTATGATGATGATGATGATATTGTTTTCCAAGTAAATTTCGTTTATTTCAATTACTTTTTAAAGGCCTACTTGTCCACGGACGCGTAGCTTCATAGACGCGTATTCGTCATTATACGCTTGGTACACCAAGCGTTACCAAGAGTTAAGACAATTTAATTATATAATAAAAGTTTATATACATTTGTTTTTTCAACTAGTGTCGTAAAGGATCATGGCAAAGTACCTAACAAAATTTTGCTGGCATATTTTTTTAGCGTATAGCGATGAAAAATATAAAAAAGTATATAGATTAAATTTGTAAACAATTTTTTCTTAGACATTAGTATTAATAGATCCTCGTATTAAAGATATTCCAGTTTAAAGTTGGTGAAATTATGTATATTATTTCACTAATACCTAGGCGCTACGTACCTCCTTATGAATTTAAAAAATCAACAAACGCATTTTTGAACGAAAAACAAGATGTCATGTCATAATGTCATGTTTTTTCTTTATATATCTTTAGGCTGGATGAAAGTTGAAATGTCATAATGCCATGTTTTTTTTCTGGTGATTTTACTATACTCGAATTTCACTACGATGTGCCACTGTATTTTTAGCACAAACAGTTATTTTTATGTTTATTATCTAATGCGGAAACGTATTTCCTAAGTATATTAATGCAATACAGAAAGCAAAGTATATTATTTTACATGACCAAGATTTATTTTAGTAGCAACATTAAAAGTTCCGTTCAGCCAAAAGTCCTGAAGTCAAGCCAGCAAAAAAAAAAACAGGCATGATTATTTATTATCGTAAAAAATCTAGTCAACTCAGTTTCCAATTATGACGATTTTTTTGCGATACTGAGACTGGACATTAACTTAATTTGATAAAACGTAGTAAATTATTTTGCCGATATAAGTATATCATTGTGATATAGTATACACTTAATAATTTCATCAACAATTTCCTCATAGTGGTTTTTTGTTCTGCATTCTCCCGATTTCTCATTTCAATTTTAATTATAAGGAAATTGTCCTTACCTTTTAAAGGAGATGAATGTGGTACAAATCGGTTTTTGACTTTACCGTGTCCTGCCCCCCTAGCCAAGTTGCAAACGATAAACGTGAACGCTTAGTAATCTCCAATAGATTTTCAACTTTATATCTAAGAGCATAAAGTTGAAAATCTATTAAAGACTACTGAGCGTTAGCGACCGGAACGAACGAAAACACTATGAAATCTTCAATAGATTTTCAACTTTATATCCAAAATCATAACCCTCCGTAGTCGGGTAATTACATAAAGTTGAAAATCTATTAAAGACTACTGAGAGTTTACGTTTATCGTTTGTGACTTGGCTAGGGGGGCTGAGGCTGCTGAACGTTTATTGTTTAATTTTTTTGGCATGTAAAGTATCTCATTAATCTGGCGTAGTGAGCAGCGATTGGCTACTGCGTTGTATGTCTCGGTACTTTCTCGAAACAAAAAATTGTGTTGTTTATTTATTTATTATTATTTATTTTATAATTCGTGTACATACAAATATACAGAAGAAGATAGGTATCTTAATATAAAGTTTGTACAAAGGTACTGCTTATTTCAAAAAGAAATTTCTTCCAGCAGACCTGCGAAAGGAGAGATTAGAAGAGATGTAGTGTTGTGTTGTGTTGTTGTGTGTTGTGTGTGTGTGTGTGTAGTTGTTCCAGGTCAGGACGTCTTATGTATCTGAATTTACAGGTTTGTGAACGCTTCTACTTACGATACAGGAGTAATCCTTACTGTGAAGGATAGTTATTTAAAAATAAAAACAAATAATATCAAATAATTCATTATAATTCGCTCACTGTCATCATAAAAACTATGAATTTTGCTAACTCCAAAATATATTATTAAAATATCCATTATTTATATTTAATACATGAAAATGATACAATTTAGATTTAATTATGATAAGAATAAACACATTAAAATAATTGAAATGTTTATAGTATCACTGCTTCGCTGGAATAGTTTCATTCAATTATATTCAAAGCCCATAAACCAAAAGCTTTAGTTATTTGTGATAGAAATTAATTATCTTAACAATTTGATCGTTTGTTTTCATAATCAAATAGTTGAATTTGTCCGTTTTAATATGTATTTGATTTTAAATGAGGCTCTTTGTGTACTGCCCTCGGGTCCCTAACAACATTTAGAAATTTTTTTTTTTAATCAAAAGAGTGCTTTATTTTTAATTAAATAAGATTGTATTTTAATTTACGGTCCAAAATTAGACCTTCCTCCTTTCGAAAATTATTGCAGCTTTTAAAATGTAATTTGCCACTGTAAATCACTATTCTATAAACTGTTTGTGATACTGTGTGCGGATGTAAATAAAGTGGATATCGGAACTGAATTCAGAAGCAGAGTTTCTAGGTTTATAGGAATCAAAACCGAAGAGAGGAAGGCAGAACTGTCAAATGAAACATTAATAAAACTAATCAAAAACTCCATATATAAGGGCTTTATTTCACCGGGATATCATGACGGCGCGACCAGTCGTCGCTACCAACAAAATGTATACAGCTCTATAGAGAGTTACTCACCTGGTGTTCGTGTGGTTGCGCAACCAATTTGGCGGCGCGACCAACTCGGACGCGTGCACTTAAGGTCCATTTTGATACTGTCTCAGTGTGGTGTAGCGACTCTGGTGTCTGGTTTGGTAGCTTACGGACACCATGGCGCTGCAACTGGTCGCTCTGCCATGGTGTCCCGGTGAAATATAGCCCTAAATGAAGAGCGAACTCTCAACATTATAAATACAAAACAAAAGAACAAGTGAAAGTGTAATCGACGGAAGGCACGGAGGGAGGGAGGATCCCCGCGCGACAAGTATGAACTTGTTGGTATCTCAGATATAAGTTCCGATTATAATTTATCGGAACCGAAATCGGTATCGAAGGTTCAAAATATATGATATGATATTTATTTATTTATTTATTTACAAGCACTTGTACAACGTTACGGAGGAAGTCCAAGGTGTTGTAAAGTAGAAACTTACAAACTAAAAAATTACATTAAATAAAAACCATAATATCACATTGAAGAATAAAAAGAAAATACATATACATTACCACTAAAATAAATAATATAATATATATGAATACTATGATATAAAAATAATTGTTTTATTTTATGTCAGTTTTTGATGTACTGAAATATTGTGCTCTGAATTTATCTTCATAACCACCAGATTCCAGGACCCTACACCTCAGTGGAGCGAGAGGAGTGTCAGACTTTTACCGACTTAAAACCTACCCATGTTCCTTCAATTGCCAGTTGTGTTCCAGGGATATGTTGCCTAAGTCGTCGATGGCGCAACACACGCGCCTCAAGGAGATGTCAGCAAACCGTAGGGGCCCAGCAGGGCCGAAGCCTACTGGGGCCAAGGGTCTGCTTCTGAAAGTAAGACTCGGCCCTGGTATGAAAGGCAACGAAGGAACAGGAGTGGGTTTTTAGTCAGTAAAAGTCTGACATATCCTCCCGCGCCGCCCAAGAGCGAGGGATGTCACTGGATGATTTTTCCACCGAAAAAAAAGGGCCATGTTGACTCTTTCGATCGATCTCGTAGCTTTGGCAGGTATATCATCACATGGGCTATTCAACTTAGTCTATCATCTACATCATCATCATTTCAGCCGAAAGACGTCCACTGCTGGACATAGGCCTCCCCCAAGTGTCACCACAATGAACGGTCCTGTGCGTCTCGCATCCATCGGACTCCCGCAACCGTTACCAAGTCATCGGTCCACCTTGTAGGAGGCCTTCCAACGCTACGTCTTCTGGTACGTGGTCGCCAGTCCAGAACCTTTCGGCCCCAACGGCCATCTGTTCTGCGAGCAATGTGCCCTGCCCATTGCCACTTTAGTTTGGCGATTCTTCGTGATATGTCGGTAACCTTGGTTCTCCTGCGACTTACTGCGACTTTTTGACAACTTAGTCGATACCATAATTATTAAACACGAAGTTATCAACTTTATTAATCTAATCTTACTACTCACCTCTATAAACTAGGATTATTTGTAAAGTTAGCTCCATAAAACCCATCATATAGTAACTTCTATCAATAGAGATCACCATCTTAATCCTGTAGCGATAACATTGTATCAGGCTGCTAGTAAGGGTTAACTGTAAGGCAGTTATACTACAGTTAATCCCTGCTAACTGTTCAACCAATGGTTATAGCGGGTCAGCGTCGTTAAGTATTTACGAGTCTCGTCCAATCACTGGGTGACATTCTAGTGGTATTGTGGACATTGTATTGTTTCGACTTTATGAGGGTAAAGTAATTGTTTAGTGTGGTAGTTATATGATTTAATGACCGGCTCTCGGGTTACTGACCTGTTGATCTAGTGGTTAGTGGCCCTGACTGCTAAGCCGGAGGTTGTGGGTTCGATTCCCACCCAGGACAAATGTTTGTGTGATGAGCACAATCATTTGTTCTGTGTCTGGGTGTAAGTTATATCTATATTATGTATGTATTTAGAAATATATAATATGTAACCAAGATTTATGTAACTCATAATATGATTTAAAAGAGTGTCCATGGAGTTTCTTGCACGTTCTTCTCCATAGTGATCTACGCTTTGGAACGTGCAATTTAGCTTCACTTGTTTTTTTTTCCGACATTTGACAATTCAAAAGTGCCTGTAATTGGTCTATTTGAAATAAACGTTTTATTTCTGATTTCTACGTTTATTAGTTATCTAGTACTCATAGCACAAGCTCTGCTTAGTTTGGGACTAGATGGCGTTGTGTGATAGTTGTGGAATATTATTATTGATTTTTAAATTCTGTTTAGTGACAAGGGCCTTGTAGGATTTCTAGGCTTTTTTTTGTTATTAGTTTCTAGCTTCTGTCAGTTGCTTTGCTGGCGAGAAAGTATAGTATAGTAGGTATATCACTCAGTGATAGTATTCTATTGGTGAAAGAATGATTAAAACCGGCCCAGTAGTCGTAGTTCGTCTTTTATTTAGTGATATAAGCTAGTGCCTGACCGCGATTCCACCTGATGGTAAGCAGTGATGCAATCGTTGATGGTGAAGTGCACTAGTTTATTAAGAGCCATATTCAGTCTACCTTATTTTTGTAGGTGGGAAATTTATTTATTTATTTATATTATCATCCAATGACATTCCACGCTCTTGGGCGGTGCGAGAGGGTGTGTCAGACTTTTACTGACTAAAAGCCCACTTCTGTTCTTTCGATGCCTTTCATACCAGGGCCTAGTCTTCCTTTCAGAAGCAGACCCTTGGCCCCAGAAGGCTTCGACCCTGCTGGGCCCCTACGGTTTGCTGACATTTCCTTGAGGCGCGCGTGGAACAGTACGCGCCGTCGATTACTTAGGCTTGGTCCGGACGGTTACCGGACGGTCGGACGGCGAGCTACCCATGGCTCGCCTCCCACAAGCCCGTGCTTACGGTGGTCGGAAATCGGGATCGGGATCCCGGCGGCTGGAGCGTAAGGGCCGCTCCCTAGCTCGTGCACGTGCGTCATCCTCCTTTGCTAGCATTACTGCTTCGCAGAAGGAGGCGACCGCCAGCCACTCCTCTTCGCTTCGGACCATGGCCTGTAACAAGGCCCGGCGCGAGAGATCGTTGCCGCCGATCGCCCCCACGAGGACACGGCAGTGCTCTGCCCAAGCGGGGCACACCTCTACCGTATGCTCCACCGTGTCCTCCGGGCGGTCAAGTCTAGCCTTGAAGACAACTAAAATATAATTAGACGGGAAGTCCGCTGCCGAACAAAAATCTTTCTTCTTTATAATATTAATATCGTCTTAACCTCTGCATGCGTCTTCCCCCTAGTGAAAGTTGAAAATTATCCCAAGATTTACTTCCGAGATAAAAAGTATTCTATGCGCTATTCTAGGCCATGGTTTACCCGTGTGCCAATTTTCAGCCAAATCCAGTCAGCCAGGAGTCTGCCTCATAATCATCATAATCAGCCGGAAGACGTCCACTGTTGGACATAGGCCTCCCCCAAGTGTCCCCACAGTGAACGATCCCGTGCGTCTCGCATCTATCGGATTCCCGCAACCATTACCAGGTCATTGGTCCATCTTGCAGGAGGCCTTCTATCACTGCGTCTACGCGGTACGCGGTCGCCACTTCAGAAGCTTACGGCTCCAACGGCCATCTGTTCTGCGAGCAATGTGTCTTGCCCATTGCCACTTATTTGGCGATTCTTCGTGCTATGTCGGCAACCTTGGTTCTCCTGCGGATATTTTCATTCCTAATTCGATCACGCAAGGAAATTCCGAACATAGCCCTTTCCATTGCCCTTTGGGTGACTTTAAGCCTTCTGATGAGGCCCATTGTGAGCGACCACGTTTCAGAGGAGTCTGCATGATAAGTATAAATAAAACTTTTGCCTTTAAAATATTAGTGTGATGAAATACATTATTGATTTGATGTAACGTAAAGTTACATGTATGTGTGATAATTACTTGGTTCGCGTTTAGTTAGAGTGTTTTTTAGCACAGCATTGACGCCACTGATATCTCTTGAATATGGGTTAGATCGAGCCCAGTTTTATTGATGGGTTTGGCTTTTAACCTATTGCAACGATACGATACGACAATAGCTCCAACAAGGACTACATCTTGGGAGGGGGGCGAGCTGAGCAATCGGGTGGGAAAAATGAGAGGCAGCTTCCTTAAGGGCGGTTGGCGACTATTAGGAAAATATTTTCACGAATATTGTTATAAATGGACACCAAATAAAAAAATGGAATACACGAAAATTCTTTATTTTTTAATCGATTAACGGGCAGCTCCTTTTATCAGAATTTAAGACATATCCAAGACACGAAGTCATTACATGGATTCCTAAATTAGAAAAAAAAAACTGGGCAAGTGCGAGTCGGACTCGCACTCTGAGGGTTCCGTACAAACTTACCTAAACCGTTCAATTCCTGAATGGTCGAAGTCTTGAAGATTTTTCCGAATCGCAATTTTGTTTTTGTGATGTAACAAAAAGTTTAATGTTTTCAGATTTATTTCTATATCTGTGCTATAAGACCTTCCTTTATGCCAAATTTCAGGATTCTGGGTCAACAATTAGTACCCTATGAATTTTGATTCCCTTGAGAGTGTCGAAATTTACGTTTTTAGCGACATATACGATTATAATAATATTAATTTAAACATAATTTTAATTTTCACAGCATCAAGGGACTGCAGATTTGAGTATATGGTTTTAATTTCAACTCGATATCTCCATGCGTTCCCGAGATAAAGGGTCTTGACAGACAGACAGACAGACGGACAACAAAGTAATCCTATAAGGGTTCGGTTTTTTCTTTTTGAGGTACGGAACCCTAAAAAGCACTAAAAGAGCTCGCTTCGCTCGTTCTCACATGTTACTGTTTTTTTTTTTCAGTAAAACCACCGTTATATTTTTTAAAGCATTTATGATCCTTTGGATTTTTGAAAAAAAAAATTGATACTATTTGCTCAGATTTTTGAGTTGGCTTCGTTTTTTACTCTCGCTCGATCGAAGACGATCTCTTACTCCTAGTCCGAGTTTTAAGATCGGTTTTATCCGATTCGATCGACAAAGACTGCTATTTTTTTCAATAACACCTAAAACATTTGATGTTGAGGTTTGAGATATCTTTATTTTCTTTATTTAATTATATATCAACACTTTAAAACTAACTTACAAACGATATTGGTAATATACAAGTAAAAGATAAGGTGTTTTTTTTAGGTGGGAATATCATCTAATGACATTTCACGCCCTTGGGCGGAGCGTGAGGTAGTGTCAGACTTTTACTGACTGTAAACCCACACCTGTTCCTTCGTTGCCTTTCATACCAGGGCCGAGTCTTCCTTTCAGAAGCAAACCCTTGGCCCCAGTAGCCTTCGACCCTGCTGGGCCTCTACGGTTTGCTGACATCTCCTTGAGGCAACAGATAGGGTGTAGGTAACTCTAAATGGCGGTGTTGTGTTTGCTCGGTTGTAAATAGCTAGATTGTGCGTTAAAGATGACCTAGGAATATATTATTTGTGACATTGTATTGTTCAGACAATGCTTTTTAGACTTTGATGTTAGATTTATTATCAAATCGTTGGCTTCAAAATCTACTCGCAACATGAAACAAACTAGTTTTACTAAGAAAATTTGACTCAAAAGGCATCTGAGTAACCAGTGAAATTGTTTAATCGAATCACTGAAAGGGTTTGAACAGGTAACCTTTAAACGTCTAGTTGACTTTCAGTTGACGTTTTAGACGAAATTATACGTTACGCAGACGCAAAACTAAGGTTGTTTTTAATATCGTGCGGATTTCATGACGCATGCGGGTTTGCCCCGCATGTAGAAAATTTCTTAATGTAAAAAACGCGTCCCTCTAGCGTATTCCACGCTTTACAATAAATACTTTTATGAAATGGACATTTGCGGGGGTTACGCGTGCGCAGCAATCCCGCATGCGTGATCAAAACCGCACGATATTAAAAATACCCTAAGACAGGTCTCTTGCGGAAAAGCATATACTTAGGTACTGCAAAGCTCCACAAATCATCACTCTAATATGATAAATGCGAAAGTTTTTAAGTGTGTGTTTTTGTTACTTTACGCTTGCAGGGCTGAACGAATTTTGATGAAATTAGATACACGGGTGTACAATGTCCTGGAATAGTATGTAGGCCACTTTTTATCCTGGGAGTTATGTTTCCTTGGGACAAAAGTTACCCCAGCCATGGAACGCAAAAGTTAACTGAAGAAACACAGGTGGGTTTTAGTCTGTAAAAGCACAAAATAGATAGGTACAGAAGTCAATCTCATGTATGTACTTCACTTTTCATGCCTACGCTCGGCGGTCGCGCTAGGGTCAGCGCCGCTCCATCCGAGCGCGCTCGGGTGCGGTTATGAATACCTAATATAAATTGTAAAAATATTACATGGCCACAAAGTCATGTTCGCTTTCTTTCTCGGCGCGGGGCTGGTAGCCACTGAAGTACTTACCTACCTAACTGTTCTGCGTTACGTTAAAACAAATCATCAAAATACAAGCAAATACCTACTTACCTCTCTGAAACAACGATAATTTATCAATCAATTTTGAGCCGTCCATCGAACATGGTTATAACTTTTGTTTTGTAGGTCCATTATTGCACAAAAAATTTCACAGACGCGTGTCTCAAACGAATGGCACTCGCGCTCGCACTGGTTCCAACTGGGCTGAGATATCGTGTCCGTGAGCGGTGGCTGTGTGTGCGTTGCTCGAGCGCGCTTTGTATGTAGGTAGATTGACTTCTGTACCTATCTATTTTGTGGTAAAAGTCTGAGTATTATTTCTCTCTCAAAAATAAAGGAAGATGATATATTTTAGTGCGCAAGCGTGTGCTTGCACAGGTGTTCACTCTGTTCCCCGTGTGTTGATTTCTGTGTCATAGTCCGATGACTATTGCAGTAAAGGAACAGTAACCAGTTCCATCGGGACCGACAACCTAACACAACCGCGGAGGATACTTCGTTAGCATATACGAGATTTCTTGTATAATGCTGACGATGTATGGTGGAAATTGAATTTGATTCCTTGAAATTCTTGACGTACAATGTGTTAAAAGTACTAGTAAAGCACTTTATACCCGACCAAGGAATTAAACCCAGAACCCCCTTTTTACCCGACCTAGGAATTAAACCCAGAACCCCACGCGCGACTGTAAGACGAACTAGGCAGTTCAATATGTAGAATGTATTGATCTTAGGAACCTCATAACAGTTCCAAGCGAACAGATATTGACCATTAAATATCTTAATCTTAGGATAACTATAACAGTATCGTTATTTTAAAGGGATCTTAATAAACCTTAAACTACAGTTAACGAGAGTTTAGCGGCACTTACGTTAGGGGTTCCGTATCGTAAGTTTGTTAAATATTATAGTTGTTACGACACCGTGTTTAAATCAAAAGGGATTAGCTTAATATTAATTTAAAATAAAGAGGCCATGTATAATCTGTATCCAGCCAGGGCTGCATGCGTGATGGTTTGAAAGAGTCTGAAGCTTTTCGAAAGAGTCTGTAACTGAAGAAACACGGGTAGGTTTTATTCAGTAGGTACTCTCGCTCTACCCTAGGGCGAGAAAAATCATTTTGATGATTTCGCGCGTCCGGTGAAGTGGCTTTTCTATCTGGAATAACATAGTAGCAGCATGGAACCCTTACCCCCATTATGTGCCACTTGAACATTTTATTTTATTTATTTTTAGGGTTCCGTATCTCAATAAAAAAAACCGAACTCTTATCAGATCACTTTGTTGTCCATCCGCCTGTCTGTCTGTCGGTCAAGACCCTTTATCTCGGGAACACGTGGAGGTATCAAATTGAAATTAAAACCATATACTCAAGTCTGGAGTCCCTTGGAGTTGTGAAAAAATCAAATTTCTGAGTTAACGAAAAAAAAAGATACGGCCGTTTATGTCACAAAAAACGTGTATTTCGACACTCACGAGAATCAAAATTTATAGGGTACTTCCCGTTGACCTAGAATCCTGAAATTTTGGCTTGAAGCAAGGTCTTATAGCACAAGTAGTTACGTCACGAAAAAAAACTTTTTTGTGATTCAGAAAAATTTTCGTAACTCAATTCGAATTGAACTGTTCTCATAGATAAGTTTATACGGAACCCTCAGTGCGTGAGTCCGACTCGCACTTGCCCTGTTTTTTTTTACAACTCGCGTGAGTAAGCGATGATGTGGTTGACGATGGAGCACGCTAGCCTAGAAGTAATCTATTCGCTCTTGTCTTAACCTTTTGACGTGCGTAATTAGAGACACAATAGTAAGACAATGGCTTGCGGACGCCGGCTACCGCCTGAGCGTTAATGAATTAAATACCTCTAGGTTTTAGTAAGTAAAACATCAAAACTACTTTTCCCGGTCTAGGTGGAGTGAGAGAGAGTGTCTAACTTTTACTTACTGAAGCCCACCTGTGTTCCTAAAGTTGCCCTTTACATCCCACGGCAAGGTGAAACTTTCCAACAGTCCAGAAACCTGCCTAATATTGGCCCTGAAATACAACGTACCGTCGTCCTTGTATGCAAGGGGATGATCAGTATAAAGGCCTAATGCAGTCCGGGACGGCATGGCAAAGGATTTTGCCGCCAGTCAGCGCACACTAGCCACTTAGATACTGCTCCATTCCAGCGCCTTGCCATTGCATTCCGTGTCACTTCGAAGTTTGCCACAGCAGCTTCTACTGCCCGATACATATTTCAGTCATAAGTAGCGTTTGATAGAGTGATGGCTGGCGCTGGCGTCTTTCGGCATGCCGTCGCCTACCGCAGCGCGCCACGGCATCCTGCCGCAGGAGCCCGTGACGAGTCTTTCAATACCGTGCGATAACATTCCTTTCGATGCCACGAGATCATTTTAATGCATAGGAATTTATGTCGTATTTCTATTTCGATATGGTTGAATGTCCATTGGTAAAAATTTCAATCCTTTGCCTTGCCGTCCCGGTCTGCGTAGGCCTTTAACGTTCTGTCATCAATCCGACTGCCAAATGTATAGGATACCGACAGCAATCCATTTTAACGACTATTACAACAGACATTTGTGTCCAATTTTGGCAGAGAAAGCATTGCTTGCCGGTGTAGCTAAATTGTTATTGGTATATAGCAGCTCGCACTGGCAAGACTACGGGTTTGTAAGCCAGTTCCATAAAGTTCGAGTAGCCATTATATAAAAGAAAGAACGGTTTGTATAAAATTATCTGACAAAGTAGTTGTCGGGAACTTAATCGAAGACTTAACCAAAATACCTACAGGCTCAGCCTAGTTCGGCAGTTCATGTTAATTTAGGCCCCATTTTATTGTAATGTAATGTAACAATATCATAATTAAGAGCACAGACAAATATTGTGAATAAGTATATTTTGGTGTAATAAATAAAAAAAAGCGTGAGAATTAGTGACTGTTTTCATTATTAGCAAATAGATTCCTAGTTGATCATCATCATCATCATCATTATACAGCCAAAATAGGTCCACTGTTGTCATAGGCCTCCCCCAAGGTCATCACAACGAACGGTCTTGTGCTTCTCACATTGGATTCCCGCGTCTCTCACCAAGTCAGCGGTCTACCCAGTGGCAGGCTTTCGAACGCTGCGTCTTCCGGTACGCGGTCGCCACTCCAGAACCTTTCGGCCCTTCGACCATCTGTTCTGCGAGCAATATGCTCTGCCTATTGCCACTTAAGTTTGACGATTCTTCGGGCTGTGTTCGTAACTTTGGTTCCCCTGAGGATATCTTCATTCCTGAAGCATACACGCAAGGAAACTCATCCGAGTATAGCCCTTTCCGCCCTTTGGATGACTTTAAGTCTTCTGATGAGGCCCGTTCTGACCAACCACTTTTCAGACCACATGTCATCACTGGTAACACCCAAGCTTAGACTTTCGTCATGAGACAGTATTATATTGGATGAGAAAATACCACGCAGCTTTCCGGACGTTTCCCAGCTGAGTCAGATTCAATGGTTGACCTCTTTCTCGAAATTAGATCTACTTACTCAACTGGACTTATAATATTAATGTGATTATATCTGGCCTATATTGTTGCACTGCTGGGTAAAGGCCTCCCTCCATTCTTTCGATTGTTCTCGACTCTGAACCACTTCTGTCCATAATTTTATTAAAAAAAAAATACTAAACACAATAACGGTAATTCAATTTGGCTGTGGATCAAACCGCGAGCCCGTATTGCGGATTGACGTGTCATGTTCTGCAATATGCAGTCGCGTGCGGTGGCGTCATGCCGCAGAACTCACTCTGCGCGCTATGCGGGGACTCCATCATAGCCTTTGTAACATACATCATATAATATAGATAGTAATTTGGTATTATTAGTAGTAGGACAACAATAAGTGAGAACAAGTAAGTGAGTAAGTAATCATTTATTTAGTAATATCAGTGATGAAACATAAAAAGTGAGAGTAACTATTTCACATAAATAAGATCACTGTCTTTCAAACTACGTGTGAAAGCACGTGCTCCATCATCGGCCACATCATCGCTTCCCATCAGGTGAGATAGTTGGTCAAACGCGGGACTATACATAATTAAAAAAAAAATAGAAAACAATCTTACATCTTGAAGAAGAAAGAATTGATACAGTTTTATCAGTAAATCCTAGTTCCTTCGTTGCCTTTCATTCCAGGGCCTTTCAGAAGCGAACCCAAAGCCCCAGTAGGCTTCGACCCTGCTGGGCCCCTACGGTTTGCTGACATCTCCTTGAGGCACACGTATAACACTATGCGCCGTCGACGACTTGGGTTTCGTCCGGACTGTTACCGGACGGTCCAACGGCGAGCTACTCATTGCTCGCCGTCCGCAAACATGCGCCTACTGGGGCCGGAAATCGGAATCGTGATCCCGGCAGCTGGGGCGTGAGGGCCGTTGCCTCGCACGTGCGACCGCCTCCTTGCCTCGCCTGTGCCAAGGCCTGGTGCGACAGATCGTTGCCGCCGATCACCCCCACGAGGACACGGCGGTGCTCTACCCAAGCAGGGGCACACCTCTACCGTATCCTCCACCGTATCCTCCGGGCGGTTCATGCAGTGGTGACACCCGGGCATTACTTCCGCACGAATCCAGTGCAGGAACTTCTCGAACTGACCATGTCTGCCGGACATAGACATGACGTGGAAGCCGTGAGGTCTTTGCAGTCACTACTCAAAGAGGGGACTTACCGCCGTAATAATGGCGTATCCAGCACTGGGGCAACCCAATGCTGGGACAGTCGCTGTTGCCATTTCACCATGAGATCCCGCCGGAACTCTGCCATGCAGCGATTTGTCGCCCCGGCCTTGCATCTCCACGCGCAAATCGTGCATGTGTGCAAGGACTGTTGCCTCCAGATCCCATGGTGACAGGCCAGCAAGGAGGCTCGCCGCTTCTCGGGAAACCGTGCAGTATCCCCGCACTATTCGGATGGCCAATACTTTTGAAAGGTTTGTTGGTGTAGTGGTTGCAAGAGCTACTGCTAAACTTAAAGTGCTTTTTTGGGATAGCAAATCATCAAACAACTTCTCCCGCTCTGTATGAGAGGGAGTGTCAGACTTTTATTGATCAAAACCTACTCGTATTCTTTTGGTTGCCATTTGCGTTTCAGAGTCTAGGGTTATAAAGCTCCACTTAAACTTCATGTACGGTAGTGGTACATAGGCGGACTTAATCCAACAAGGCATTCTCTACCAGTCAACCTTTTTTTTGATATTGTTAACTTTTTTCCCTACATTTTAGAGATTTACCTTTTTGAGGTCGTCTTCTCGAGCCCTATATTTTAACACATTACAAGAGTGTCGCAAAAAAAAAAATCGAAAATACATAATTTGGCGCCAAAATGTACGATTTGGATGTATCCAGTGTCACTCTAAAAACCTAAGACAAATGTAACGACATCTCTCAAGCTAAAATATACGAGCAACAAGCCGTTTAGGTTTAAGGGTGTGCCAAAGAAATATAAAGCGTGAAAGAAAAAACATAACTGAGTCTCTGCGCATACGCCGTCCCGTGCGGGTGTGTGAAAAAAAAAAATGGCGAGTGCAAAAATCGTAAAATGTTCGACGTGTATTAAAGTGATTAACGAGCTGTTAGCGTTTGTGCAAAACAAACTGGATGTTATGGACAATGAGAGCCTCATTAGTGTTTGTGCAAGTGGTTTCTCTGTGGAGGATATTGACCATGCAAAGACGTTATTATTTGAATCTATGGCGGCGGGCAAACGAAAAATATCCAGGAGAAAAGACAAACGTCACAAGGATTTGGAAGACATTATAACCCTGTTTAAGAATACGGATCCCGAACTCATCCCCATGTTTGTGGCCAAAGATTTATATAAGCTACCTCCCGTGACATTTGATCACATAGATGTTACGGGGCTACTTAAGGAGTTAGTTGTACTAAAAAACCAGTTGAACAATATGAAAAATAGTTACGCAACTGTGGAGCAGTTACAGGAAATAAGGAATGAACTACATAATTGCAAATATGGGTCAGTTATTGGGTTAGATGATTGTAATATAAACAAACGTATGCGAGGTGCTTTTTGCTTGGATAGTGGGCCGGTAGGCATATCACCAGTCTTAGAGAGGATTAGGGAGCCGACACCAAGGCAATGTGGGGGTGTGAGCACACCGTTTTCGCTATCTCCGTCGCATCCGCGTTCTGAAGATGAGTCAGTCGGCGAGTTAGGTGTAGTAGATCGAGGCACAGAATTGACAACAGCCGCGCAAGTTGGAAAACAACATGATTTTATGGAAATTAAATTGTCACAAACAGCTGATCGGGAAGTACATGCAATAAAACCGGTTTGTTCTGCATTTGAGTGCACTGAAGTGACTGAGAAGCGATTATCTTTGGCAGAAATCGTACAAAAAAACGGGGACTTCAAGAAAGATAAACCAAATTCTAGCTGGATTACGGTGCAGAGAAAACGCCTTCGTAATCGTTTTGTGACTCAATTAGGCAAGGCAGCGACGGAACCTTTATGTAATTTTAAGGCAGCTGACACCAAAGTGCCCCTTTTCGTCTCCAATGTGCATAAAGATACGGAGGAAACGGACATAAGTAATTATATTTATAATAAAACTCAGGAAAGAGTGAGGCTAATAAAAATTAAAATGAAACAAGATAAAGGGTACAATGCCTTTAAATTGTTCGTCTCAAGAAATAGAATACATATGTATCTTGATGACAATCTGTGGCCAGACGGAATTAAGTTCCGCCGTTTTGTTGACATGAGAAAGGGGCCCGAAGAAATATACTTTAATGGATCACCCACAAAGCAGCAAACTAGTTAGTTTTAACTGTAAAAATGTGAAAAGGAGTCTGCAGTGTGTTCGGTCACTATGTAAGGATGCGGATTTGGTGGCTCTTCAGGAGACATGGCTGGTGCCTGAGGACTTACCTTTCCTCGGCACTATCGATAATAACTTCAGTTATACGGGGAAGTCGGCGATGGATTTATCATCTGGAGTGAGACGTGGAAGACCTTTCGGCGGGGTCGCTATCCTGTGGCGTAAAAGTGTATTTACGAGTGTGTCGATAGTGCAGTGCGAGAGCGAGCGTATTCGGTGATAAGAGCGAAAACAGGTATGAATTGTGAAGTTGTAGTTATATGTGTGTACATGCCTACGGACCAACCTGACAATCTAACATTATTTACGAATTGTCTTGGGGAGATTAGTGCGATTGTACAGCAAAGTAACATAGAATCTGTGTATATTTTAGGTGATTTTAACGCTCACCCTACTTCTTCTTTTTGTGACGAATTACTTGCTTTTTGTAATGATAATAATTGGATATGTGCGGACATGGCTATGTTAGGTAGGTCGTCGGATACCCATACATTCCATAGTGAAGCACACGGATGTAACCGCTGGTTAGACCACTGTTTAGCAACGGAATCAGCTTGGCAAACTATAACTAGCATTTGTGTGGACTATGGAGTGTATTGGTCCGACCACTTGCCAGTAATAATTAATTGTAATCTTGACATTATTAAACAGAAGTGTGTATGTGTAGATATGTATAAAAATGATGTTATTTGGGGTGACAGAAAAGCTGACGAAATAGAAACTTATTATGACATTTGTAAGGCTAAATTAACCTTTTGAGTGCGTAATTAGAGACACAATAGTAAGACAATGGCGCGTGAACGCCGGCGTTAATGCGGGGATCAACAGCTTAAAGGACCTTCACTTCCCCAGTGAGTTGAGCGTGTGTGCGGACATTATGTGTAGTAATTTGGGACATAGATCAATAATTGACAACCTATATAATGACATTGTAAACATTATGTGTGAAGCTTCTATGCAAAGCAAGAAAGTAACAAAGTTTAGAGGGGGTAAAAGTGTGGTGGGGTGGAACGAACACGTGAGAGATGCTCATAGGCGGGCTAGGCAGGCGTATCATAGTTACCTAATGTACGGAAAACCTGATAGTGGGCCTATTTATGACGAGATGTTTCTCACTCGTAAAACCTTTAAATCTAGACTTAAGTACTGTCAGAACCACCAAGACCAACTTAGAATGGATATGTTAGCCTCACATATTAAGGGAAAAAACTTTCATGCTTTCTGGAAGGACACTAAGAGGTTGAATGGAAAAGTGAGTTTGCCAGTGAGTGTGGATAATTGTAGTGAACCTAGGGACATAGCTAACCTTTTTAAAAACCACTTTAGGGTTAAGTCACTTCTAGATGCTGATGCTGCGACCGCAGGTGATGAGACCGCGGTGGTCCGTGAGAACCCAATTGGTTTTACTAGTAGGGATGTTAAAAATATCATCCAAAACATGAAAAGAGGTAAATCTCCGGGTAATGACGGTCTCAGCATTGAGCATTTACAGAATGCGGGTAGCCACCTGTTTAGAGTTTTGGCAATGTTATTTACATTCTGCATACGTCATTCATACTTATCTTCTAAAATGATGGAAACAAATTGTTGTGCCTATAGCAAAGAATGTCACTGGGGATGTGACTGATAAGAATAATTATAGGCCTATCTCTTTAGCCACTGTGATAGCGAAGGTCTTTGATGGGTTGTTAGATGCGCAGCTCAGCAAGTACACCTCCCTGCATGATGCACAGTTTGGGTTTCAGGAAGGCTTGTCAACTGAGAGTGCTATTTTGACACTAAAGCACACGGTCTCATATTATGTTAACAGAAGTACACCCATCTACGCATGCTTTCTTGACCTGTCAAAGGCTTTCGACCTTGTTGATTATAATAAGCTCTGGGCTAAGCTTGGGGAGATTGGGGCTCCCGCCGAACTTATAAGTATATTCTCTTTCTGGTACAGACATCAGAAAAACATGGTTAAGTGGGGAAATGTTTATTCAGACGAATATAAACTAGATTGTGGCGTGAGGCAGGGGGGACTAACCTCTCCAAGACTTTTTAATATTTATGTTAATCAGCTGATTGGTGAGCTCAGCAACAGCCATGTTGGGTGTCATATACATAACGTTTGCGTTAATAATATCAGTTACGCGGATGACATGGTGTTGCTGAGTCCATCTGTTGGTGGACTGAGAAAGCTGCTCGGTATTTGCGAGTCACACGCGAAGGACCACGGCTTAAAGTATAACGATAAAAAGAGTGAGTATATGGTAATCAAAGGTAAGAACAAAGAACCTGAGCATATACCACCCGTTTATTTAAACGGAGTGTCTTTGAGTCGAGTCTCTCAGTTTAAGTATCTAGGACACGTTATAAACGAGACCTTAAATGATGACGCAGATATTGAGCGGGAGCGGAGAGCACTGTCGGTGCGTGCGAACATGTTGGTGCACATATTTGCTAAGTGTACAGTACAAGTAAAGATAACTTTATTCAGAGCCTACTGTCAAAGTTTTTACACCAGTGCCCTGTGGACCAATTACACGCAGCGGGCCTATAGTGCTCTTAGAGTCCAATTCAACAACGCCTTTAGGGTTCTGGTGCGACTTCCTCGATTTTGCAGTGCCTCAGGCATGTTTGCGGACGCGGGTGTGGATGACTTTTATGCGATAATGCGTAAAAAGTCAGCCTCACTTATGCGTCGAATTAGGGGCAGTGGTAACAGAATCCTAAAGATGATCGCTGAAAGCCCAGAGTCATCAGTGCGGGACAGGTTTATAAAACTGCATGTTTTATAAACTATTTATTTGTTGTGTGTTAAGTTTTGACAATTATTATGATTATTGTGTTTTTTTGAAATGACTGATTTTAATTTAATTTAATTTGTGACTAATATTTTAATGCATTTGAATAATATACTAACGTAGTTTTAAGTTTCAGTTACTAACATAATATGGACATTGGAATTAGTCTGAAATAAATTTATTTATTTATTATTATTTATTTATAACCCGCCTTCTGGCGCAGTTAGTTAAAATCCGCTACTTTTTATGCCATTAAAATACATAATAATAATAATAACGTTTATTCACAGAAAAATACAGATAGTACACACTTATTACATAAAACAGTTGTTGGTAAACCTGTACAAATCAGTTTATAACCCTGCCTCTTAAACTAGGATAAACCTGTATTCTAAGAGACAGTGTTCGGCTAGTTAATTCCTTAGAATAAAATATGATTTAAGACAACAAGTGAACGGTACTGAATTGATTCTTATTTATCTGCTTTTTTTTTTTTGTTTATTTATTGACATGTTATAAATTGTAAGTAGGGTGTGTGTGTTAGGCATGTGTAGTGTGGGTGTGTAGCATGTGTGTTTATGAGTGGGTAATATGAGCGCGTATTGTGAGCACTTATAATGTATGATTGGGTTAATGGGTGCGTAATAAGAGCGTATGATTGTGAGCAGTAGTAGTGTAAGTATGTGGTAATAGGTGAGCAAATGTATTTATTACGTGATGAATGTGAGCAAAGATTCAGTGTAGGTATAGTCCTTTTGTAGCAGCCACTCTGTTACTATGGATTTCACTTTAAACACATGGTTCCTATGTTGATATTATAGACCATTTTTTTTTCTGAATTTCAATTTTACGAAAGTTAGTTAAAAGTTTATGACATCACCTATTTAAAGCTCAGGTGATGAGACTCAAAAAAAAAGAAGAAGAAATGCGAACTCTAGAAATCATAAATCATGCCGAAAAGTTCTACTGATGAACGTCATCCCCATAATGAAGAAACCCCTGCTGTTGACATTAAAAATTACGTAAAAACTTGGTTCAGAATACGTTGGCCATCGCAGTGTGACATTTATTTAATTAACACAGAAAGACACCTGGGGCCTTAAGTTGACGTGTTAAAATGTCGGGCGTGTAAGCGAGATAGAGGGATGGAGCTATATACCCTATATAACTCCATCCTTTAACAGTTCAGTATAGGTAGTCAAATGGATTGCATTTAGAGCTCGTGGTAGGGGCTCTGTTATCTGAGGCTCTAAACTAGGGGTGGAAATTTCACCTGTGTCGACACTTTGCGCCATCCCATCTTCATAGCTCATCGTGATGTGCTGGTGCTGCCGCTGCGGCTGCGGAGAACCTCAAGCGGCGGAAATATAACAAACTCCTCGGCAGTTATATTTTTGCGATTTCCGGCCGCCGTACATGGGAGCCACCGACAAAATTTATAAGAGCGTATCACATTAAACCGCAACATTTGACGTGGCTAGTTTTTTTTTTTATAAAATCAGACATTTAGAAGAATGCAACCTTACAATATAAAAGCAATTACTTGCGTATAGCATAAATGATAAATGATAAATGATAAATGATATTTATTTTGTAAATAGGTTTAAAAAACACTTTTACACGTCAATTTTTTTTTTCGTCATTTTTAAACTAGATGAGGCCGGTGTTTCCTAGCTGACTACCCTGAGAAGAAACACCGAAACAAACTCAGGGGTCAAAGTCTCTTTTAAAGTCCATACAGTAAATATGTAATGGTCAAATCACATGAGAACCATGCAGATTTGTCTGAAATGGTCTTTTGAAGAAAGAACCATACAGATTTGAGTGGACCTGTCCAGTCAGTGCAAGCATTTGTCAGTATTCGTAAAGCTCAACTCAGGACTACTAAGGAGCTCAACGACTTGACGAACAATACCAAGGAAAGGACATTTGGTTAGGCCGCAGAAAATACTCAAATTGCCAGACACATCAAAAATTACTGAAAAGGAAAAAAAAAACAATCAACATAGTCCTCACGTTCACAATAATAAAAGGAAAAATATAGGTAGTTTACAAAATGTAATACTTTAGCAAAGTAAACATTTTTGTCAAAAATTAATAAAAGAAGAAAAAAAAAAAAAAAAAAAGTTAAATTGCAAAGTAAAAATAATCTACAATATCGAATTGTATTAAATAATAAAAAGCACAATTGAAATAAAAACAAAAGAAAAAATAATAATAATAAGACAACAGTTGCAGTGCGTACCTACTGGAGCAGGTCAATCCCAAGCCTTTTGGTCCTCAACATAGTCCTTTACAGTGTAAAAAGCCTTTTGGCAAAGTTTTCGCTTTACAAATAATTTAAATTTATTAAGGCTTAGTTGTTGAATATGACTAGGAAGTTTATTATAGAAGTGTATACATTGGCATCTAAATGAGCCCCCTATTTTTTTCAGCCTGGTTGTAGGAACCACAAATTTGTGTTTGTTCCTAGTATTAAAATTATGAACATCACTGTATTTTTTTCATAAAGATGATAAATTAGTAAAACAAATATAGGATGACTAGTATATGAAAACTAGCCAAGTCAAATTTCGTTTGTATTATAAGTATAATAAGTGGTTATGTATTGTACAGTAAAATAAAGTAACTCCGTATGTTTTCTCCTTCTCTGTCAAATCCATCCAAAGGTTGTAAAACCACTTTTAGCGATAAGACCGCCCATTGTTACACCCCATTAATTTTAAGCTCCTACTGTAATTTTTTATGGTGTACAATAAAGAGTATATTATCTATCTATCTTTTAACAGAATGTCTGACAGAATGTCACTTTCTGGCAGTCTACGGTCTCTTGATGGTTTCTTGGTCATGCAATGGGCTGTGTTCAAGTGAACACGTACAATTGTAACATTTAAGATATTAATAAACTAGTGCGATTCACTATCAATGATTACATCACTGCTTACTAACAGGTGGGGTCGCAGTTTTAAGCACTAGTTTATATCATAAAAAAATGTTTTCAGTGGGAAATCATCAATTGTCCCGCTATGAGTGGAGCGAGGGAGAGTATCAAACTTTTAATGACTGTAACATCTGTATTTCTTCAGTTACCCTTTATTTATTTATTTAATGTAATTATACTCAGCACTTACAGTGTGCATGACACGTGCAGAGTCAATAATTATATTTTTTTCCCAGCCTTTACAGTCCCACTGCTGGGCTAAGGCCTCCCCTAAGTCCATGCAGACGCTCTTCTCTCATGCCGTCCCAAACCAGTCCTCGCGATACGCGTCTAGATCATTACCTATATTATTATTAAAAACTAGCTCACCCGGTGAACTTTGTACCGCCTAATAGTAAGGATAACGCCATCTACTGGCATTACCAGAACATCATAATTCATTTTATAATGACATTTTAATTAGAGATGGCGTTTTATTCGGTTTTTTTCCCCCCGTGATTTTTTCCATTTTTTTCTCACCGTTTAAACCTTCCCTGGATTATCACGAATATTTCAAGACCAAAATTTGCCAAATCGGTCCAGCCGTTCTCGAATTTTAGCGAGACTAACGAACAGCTATTCATTTTTATACCCTATATGTATATAGATTACAATTCGAATCTGATTAAAAAAAACAGCAATATAAAATGAACAATAATACAATAAAAGTAGTTTCGATGAGGTAATGACAATTACACGATAAAACATGCAATTATCATTACTTCATAAAGTTTACAGATTTTTTTCTTTGCGTTCCAGGGCCACAGTTATAACTCTCTTGAACAATCCCGCAACGCTGGCAGGCATCGGCCCGAAAGTTTAACACTTAAGGAGTTAGGAAAAGTACTTGCTAAGCAGTTGCTCAAGCAACATAACGTCCATAATACTATAAAGAACCACCACCATAAAAACTCACATCGAAGCCAAACTCCTATAATTCGTTTGGTAATGTACTAAAAAGGTAATCACAGTCGTTTATGGAGTGTGGAGGTAGCTGAGTCGATGATCAGACATCGGCTCGTAAACGGGAAGTAAAAACTGTTCACCGGATTGTGTGACCAAACAACGAGGGGCACGGAGATACGAAGTGAGGTATCTATTTGGATACGGTAATATCGATATAAACTTGTTCGGACCTCCGACACAAGTTCCGATTAAAATTTATCGGAACCGAAATCGGAATCGAAGGTGCAAAATCAATCGGAAGTTCCGAACTTTCGGAATCGGAATCCAACCTCCAAAGAGAAAAGCCAGAATTCTATATCAGAGATGTTATCTCTGATATAGAATTCTGGCTTTTCTCTTACCTTCGCTATTACGGTTTATTTCTTAGGGACCGTAATATTTATGGAATAAGAATATAGTTTAAGGCACTCAAAAATTACATCCAGGATGGGAAATTATAAAGAAACTTCTCCCGCCATAGCGAGAGTGTTAGACTTTTATTGACTAAAACCCATCTGTTTCTTTCAGTTACCCATTGCGTGCTAGGGCCACTGTCACTCTTTCAAACTTCCCCGCAGCCCTAGTAGGCATCAGCCCTACTGGGCCTCTTGAGTTTTGCTGACATCTCTTGCTTGAGTCACGTGTGGAACATAACGCGTCTTCGACTTAGGCTTAATCTTTACCGGTCGGCTAGACCATTCCTCATCGCTTACGCTCTCTCATTCCACCTTTTTTTTTTAGATGAGAAATCATCCAATGACGTCTCCCGCCCTTGGACGTAGCGCGATGGAGTGTCAGACTTTCACTGACTAAAACCCACTCCTAGTTCCTTCGTTTCCTTGCATTCCAGGGCCGGATTTAGGGCGGGATAAGTCTTGTATGTACTTATATGTTTCTTTAGGGTAAATCTTGCAAATGGATTTTGAAACAGTTATCCTTAATCGATTGTGCTGAAATTTGGTGTACCTATGTAATTTGAATGACAATGGATTAATATTGTACAATAAAGATGGTCTGATGATGGGGTCGGATAGTAGCCATAGGAACTACTAAGCTCAAAAAGAGAACCCCGTCATGTATGAGTTCTTTGGAGTGGTCTCGATCAGTAGGTTACTATATTACCTGATAAAAGCTTTTTTATATGAAAAAAAAAATTTTTTTCATTGAAAACTCATTTTATTCAAGCTAAAAGAACTATTAAAAAGTTTTCACTGACAGCAAGAAAGTAAAGAAAGAAAACTGCAGGTTCTTATGGCCGCACCAAGTTGCAGTATCTATAAAAACTCTCGTAAAATTCTCTCAAATGCCATTACGATCAACATTGTCTCTGGGTAATTAATGTTTTAATTTAGACAGAAAACCGTAGGTATGAACATTACGAAACTATCACATTGTCTAATATTATAAAGGCGAGTTTGTATGCGTTTTTATGAGTGTCTCAAAACGAAAGTCTATGACCAATGCATGTTGCCAGTGATGACATATGGCACTGAAATATGGTCGCTCACAATGGGCCTCATCAGAAGGCTTACAGTCACCCAAAGGGCTATGCTCGGAGTTTCCTTGCGTGATCGCATAAAGAATGAAGATATCCGCAGGAGAACTAAGGTCGCCGACATAGCCCGAAGAATCGCCAAACTAAAGTGGCAGTGGGCAAGGCACATTGCTCGTAGAACCGATGGTCGATGGGGCCGAAAGGTTCTAGAAAGGCGACCGCGTACCGGAAAACGCAGCGTTGGAAGGCCTCCCACAAGGTGGACCGAATAAGACCACTTACTTTTTTATAAATGTCTGTCGTGTAATAAGTTAAGGTGTGCAATAAAGAAATAAATAATAATAAAAGTGAAAAGGTTACTTCTAGGCAGGAGTCTTCTAGGAGTCTGTGTTTCTTGATAGCTACAACGTAGGGGTTTTTAAGACCCCTAGGTTGTAGCTATCAAGGAACACAGACTCCACTCCTTAGCTGTACGCACAATAAATGTGTTCCCAAAAATATTTTTTTTGTGCGTATGGGGTAGACATCCCACCCAATAACTTTTCCCGCTCTGGGTGGACGAGAGGGAGTATCAAACTTTAACTGATTAAAACCCACCTGTGTTTCAAGGCCATGGTAATTCTTTCAAACAATCCCACAGCTCAGCACACTAATACGTTTTTTTTAAGTGATAAATCATCCAATAACTTCTAAACACTCTTGGGCGGAGCGTGTCAGACAATTACTGACTAAAACCCACTCCTATGTTCCTTCTGTGCATTGCGTTCCAGGGCCCCAGGTTTTCCTTTCAGAAGCGAACTCATGGCCCCAGTAGGCTTCAACCCTGCTGGTCCCCTACGGTTTTGCCGACATCTCCTTGAGGCGTGCGTGGAATACTACGCGCCGTAGCAGAATAATACTATGATACTGATTTATATAAATTGTGAAAACTTAACCAAATAATTTCGTAGCTCCAAAACCCAACGGTATCTACACAAGGTACGCTTTACGATCGCCACGCGACACGTGTTCGTTAAGCGTACGTTACGTCGACGTAAACAGATCGTTCCGTGGTCGTTACGTCGACGTCGCGTAGACGTCTCACGTACCTCGTTGTGACTGTAAAACTTAATAGTCCCGATATTTACTGTGTTATTGTAGAACGATAAAGGTTTTCGTAGCTTTTGCCTGCACGTATTGGTGATGGGTTTTATAGTACTGCGGTTTTTGGTTAATCTGTGGTTTTCACTAGTCTTTTTGTAAGATATAAGCTGTGTTTTTCAAGTATTTTTTTAGGATTTCGTACCTCAAAAGGAAAATACGGATCACTTTGTTGTCCGTCTGTCTGCCTGTCAAGACCCATTATCTCAGGAACGCATAAAGGTATCGAATTGAAATTAAAACCATATACTTAAGTTTGCGATCCCTTGAAGCTGTGAAAAATCAAACTTCTAAGTTAACGAAAAAAAAAGATACGGTCGTTTATGTCGCAAAAAACGTGTATTTCGACACTCTCAAGGGAATCAAAATTTATAGGGTACTTCCCGTTGACCCAGAATCCTGAAATTTGCCATGAAGCAAGATCTCATAGCACAAATTTAGGAAAAAATCTGAAAAATGTAAATTTGTAGTTACGTCACAAAAAAAACTTTGTTAAAAATCTTCATAACTCAATTAGGAAATTGAACTGTTTACATAGGTATGTTTGTACAGAACGTTTTTTTATTATGAATTGGCACGCGTTTGACCACTATCTCACCTGAGAGTAAGCGATGATGTGGCCGACGATGGAGTAAAAAAGACCAATGTTTATCTTCTCCTAGGTGTTATAAAATAGTACATTTTGATACAAGTGTAGAAAGTTTGTCATTGCGACCGAGGCGAATATTCGCACGAGCTGTAGGCGAGTGTGTTATGGAGCCGAGGGCTGCAGTTACTTTGCACGTGTATCAAACGACTTTTTTCAATACTTACGAAGAAATGAATAAACGGGGGTTGACCGGCAACTCGTAGGGGTCGACGCGCGCCCAGCCTGATATAATATTGTATCGTATCAGGCTGGGCGCGCGTCTACCCGACATGTAATAAAATTGAGGCGGGGGAGAGCACGCGCACTTTTCTGCACGAGTGCAGAAAACAGTCTATTGCGTGCCTAAAAGCGGTGGGATAAGAGTGAATTATCGAGTAAAAAATACTAACCGATGATTTTAATAGCTTTAGGAGTCCGTTCGATACGAGCAGCACAGGATAGGATGTAAAAGAGTGACCTGGAGAGGTCCAGCAGTGGAATTTTTGGAGTACAGACGTGCAGTAGAGTTTTGCAGCAAGTGTGTTGAACGTCGCGTACGTTTGTAAGAAATATTCCAAAAATGTGATAATTTAAAGAGACTTCATAGAATTGTTTGAAAATCGGATTAGTTCTAGATTCAGTGACATACAGCCATAAGGCTGTAGTATAGGTGATGAGAGGTATCTAAAAAAAAATCAGATTAAGATGATATGATGGTCAGCTGGGTTGCTAGCATTCGAAATAGTTACCGTGGCCCACGCAAAGGGCTACTGAAAGAACACTGTGATCCAACCCAATCCACTTTACGACCTAAACTGTTTAAGGGATGGAGATTCTCTGACCTGGGTCAGAGGATCCTCTCTTTTGAACGGAGGTTTGCGGGACTTTGCACCCAGTTCCGCATACTATCTAAACTTTAGATAGCATGCGGAACTGGGTGCAAAGCGACTATTCTTATTTATTAGGATGGCTCCGCGGACTACTTGGGATGCTTCCAGGGACCACCAGTGGTCCGCGGACCACCGGTTAAGAACCACTGATCTAAAGACTAAAAACCTATGACACGAACAAATGGATGTAGGTACTTTACATACACAACTCATAGAGCTGAATAAAACTAATGAAGATTCTCGTAAGTCAGTCGTGGATTATCATAAACCCTCTTCTCCCCCAGTCATACAATTACAACACAATTAAGTCCAAGCACTCATAATGAACTGCAGAACTCGACGTGACGTCACAAGGTGTGAAGTGACTTGTTCGTTTGTAGTGGGACGAGGAAAGTCGCACTTTTGTCGAGGACCCTTACATGTACGGCGTTTAGGATAAGGAACTCTGGAACTTAGTTGTATGGGAAAGAATTCGCATTTTTTTATGTTTTGCTGGGAAATGTTCGGGTTAGTTCACGTGCGATTGTTTTGGCCGAGTTTGTATTGCAGTTTTTTTAGGTAAGGGTGGATTTTTGTGAAAAACCTCTTAAACTTTGACTTTATAATAGACTTTGACAAGACCTTAATATAAACGACTCAATATAGAAACCGGCACTAATCATGAGCAGGTCAAAGCGTAGTAGCTCGTTTAATCATGTAATTAAATAATCTTAAATACAGCAAATCTCAAAATGGTGAAGGAGAACATCGTGAGGAAACCGACATGTCCTAGAATCAAAAATTCGAACACTGGGCCCGCGTGGTGGATTAAGGCCCATTCCGTCTCTTATAGACGGGGCCAGAGTCCCAACAGGGTTAACATTATAAGATTGCTGCTCACAGTTATGCTAATTTATCAAATTGAAAGCATTTTCACAGGTTAATAAACTGTATTACATACAAATGCACCTTTTTGTATTTGTTGCAATAGGAAAAAAGATTACTATTCTACTAGCAAAGTTTCTTTACACTCCTTTCATATGTTTACTGATAACGACTGGCTTTCATTGCAAGTTTCTTTGTGTTATCTCTCCTAGATAAAGAGTTCTCATTCCGATGGTACGCCGGTAGAATAGCTATTGTAACTTTGTTACAACTTTGTGTACAGGAGTAAAGGTGGTAGTGGATTTTGATAAAGCAATGAGTATTTTACATCGTTTTCTTTTCGAGTTGATGAATAGAATAGAATAGAATAAAACTTTATTGTACACCAAAATAGTAACAAAAACTTATAAACTAACTTAATCTATGGGTACAATGGCGGTTTTATCGCTATCAGCGATGTCTACCAGACAACCTTAGGATGGACTGTAAGAACTTGACATAAAAATGAGGGTAGACTGCGGTGTACGGCAAATTAAATGAAAACATGATGGTTGAAAACGTAAAGATACAAAACATTGGCCGTCACGGGATGCCCGGCAGATGTGAACCACTTACGTTTCTATACACACACACACACGCACATCCAAAGACGTTGAAAGAGGTGGCGTAGGTGCGTTGCCGTCACGGCATCGCAGTTACTAAGAATGGAACGGATTGTAATCGGTACTAACCAGATCTTTTTTAGGGTTCCGTAGCTCAAAAGGAAAAAACGGAACCCTTATAGGATCACTTTGTTGTCCGTTCGTCTGTCTGTCTGTCTGTCTGTCTGTCAAGACCCTTTATCTCAGAAAAGCGTGGAGGCATCGAGTTGAAATTAAAACCGTATACTCAAGTCTGCGGTCCTTTTAAGCTGTGAAAAAATGAAACTTCTGAGTTAACAAAAAAAAAGACACGGCTTTTTATGTCGCAAAAAACGTATATTTCGACACTCTCAAGGGTATCAAAACTCATAGGGTACTTCCCGTTGACCTTGAATCCTGAAATTTGGCATGAAGCAAGCAAATAAGGGAAAAAAATCTAAAAACTGTAAATTTGTAGTTACGTCACGATTCGGAAAAATCTTCGTAATTCAATTCGAGAATTGAACTGTTTTCATAGGTAAGTTTGTACCCTCAGTGCGCGAGTCCGACTCGCACTTGCCTGGTTTTTTATTTTATTAATATTATTACTATCCCATGCTCATGTATAAATAACTCAAGTGAAAGAACTGCAACAGTTTCACCGCCTAAAAGCGAAAACCTCAAAAAGTTGCACACATCACACCGTGTTTTATCTGCTACCATCAAATATATTATCTCTTCACCACACAGTGACAAACGACTTACAAACTACCATACGTTATGTTTCCCACTAGTGCAAAGTTTTTTCTATTAAAACAAGTTTTGAACTGGCCAGGTATTGTACAAGTTAAATTCGCTTCTCACCACTAGTCGGCTCGAGGGAAATACACCAAGTTAATGCAAGTTAAACATTTATTCATATTCATATTTGGGTACATAGAATTATTTTTCACGATTTATTTCAGAGCAGAAAGCAGAATCATTGCTTGCCGAACCAACAATTGATTGGTTGTCGGTATAATTGGGGTTTATAGTGAAATTCGTCGTTTTTGAGTTTTTTTTTAAATATTAATTGTAATATTTTTAGAAGAAGGAGTACTCGTAATTCTCGAATTAAGGTTGCAAGCTCTATTTGAGACTGCGATTGGAATAATATTTGTAAATTCATGGAAAAATATTGGTATATTTCTAAATTGGTAATATGATTTATATGTGATATTAAAAGAACTTGAAAGCTGTCCAATGTAAATGGGACTGCGCAAGACATGTCTACCACATGCCTGATAATTGCTACGTGCCTGAAAAACATTGGTGTCCTGACACAGCGGTAAACCATAAAGAAAATTGCCGGACGGCCTGGATGTCTTCCATAAGAATGGAGCGGGTTGATAGATATCACATGTTTTCGAATTTTTAATTCTAGGACATGCCGGTTTCCGCACGATGTTTTCTTTCATCGTTTTGAGAGCAGTGGTGATTAAATAATTTACATAAATTAAACCACTTGCCAGAGTTTGAACCCACGACGTACAACAAAAAATTTGGGGATACAACGACTGGAGCTGCTCATTGATTCTGCGTTCTGCTCGAGTTAACAAAACTGTTTCGCAAGCACATTGCTTAAAATATGAGATTTGGAGTTACTCCTTTTTTTGTGGAATAGTTTGATGTCATCAAACTTTGTAGATATTGCAAATGTCAATAGACGTTTCCCAAAACAAATGTCAACAATTACAGTCAAAAGTTGACATTCATGTTTACTCCAAAGCTGAATAACATTCTCTCCTACATTCATAATATCAAATATTGATGAGGGCAAACAAAGAAGTATGGCGGCTTATTCTCATGTCCTTACATTTTGGGAGGTAAGTAGTCATGACAAGGGTGAAATGTGCGAATGTCATAAACTTGTGAAAGGTACAGATATTGAATAATATATTATTTTACATGAGTCTCGAGTTTGTGCGTTGATTTTTCCTGATCAGCGACTTTGTTTTTGGTTGGGACTTGATAAACAGGAAAAGTTGTCAGTTTTTTGCTTCAGGTAAAAATTATTTTATTACCCGTCACACAGGCTTCTGTCAGCGGCTTCGCACACTTGTATATCGGAAAAAGTAACATAAATATGTCCTATTCTAGGACATAGTAGTGGGTAGATCTAAATATGAACACTGCTGAACTTATATTTTCCATTTGGTAATACTCTTCAATGTTGATGTGTCTAGAAAACAATTATATAAGAATCAAGCGTAGTGGGAGGTAGCGTTTAATAGATAAAATCGTTTAATGTGTTTCTCAAAATAATTCAATTACATATTATAAGCAGCTGATGCTTATTTTCAGTCTGGGGCTTTCGAAACCCTGTGATATACAACCTATTTAATATACCCCTTCTCTTTCCCCATAAAAGAAAATAAGTGACAAAATGCCTCATACATAACATACGTATGTCAAGGGACTACACTCTTCCCTGATGAATCTCTGCATAATGCAAATACCACCTGGGTTTCCTCAGGGCTCTATCATGGCACCAGTTTTACGGTGAAACTTGGTAAGCAGGTTGGTGTCATAAAAACTATTTATTCTAATGGATGCGCTTGTTTAGGCAAAGGACATAAAATTGGAGTGACGGGGACGTATAGGAGAGAGTAGTGGCTTTTGTTTTATTTTTGAATGTATTTTTAATTGGATATACATTTATTTTTATTTGTTTTTTTCCCTTTTTTCTTGCCCTGGTGTCACCATTGTGTGGACCGCCCAGAGGACACGTAGGAGCATATGGTAGAGGTGTGCCTCGCTTGGGCAGAGCACCACCGTGTCCTCGTGGGGGCGATCGGCGGCAACGACCTTTCGCGCTGCGCCTTGGTACTGGCCATGGTCCGGAGCGAGGAAGAATGGCTGGCAGTTGCCTCCTTCTGCGAAGCAGTAATGCTAGCGAAGGAGGCGGCCGCACGCGTGAGGGGACGGCCCTCACGCCCCAGCCGTCGGGATCCCGATCCAGATTTCCAGCCACAGTAGGTGTAGGCTTGCGGACGGCGAGCAATGGGTAGCCCACTGTTCGGCCGTCTGGTAACAGTCCGGACCGAGCTCGAGTCGTCGACGGCGGGTAGTGTTCGGTGTTTTACGCGCGCCGAAAAGGGATGTCTGCAAACCGTAGGGGCCCAGCAGGGTCGAAGCCTACTGGGGCCATGGATTGTGCGAAAGTGAGTGGGTTTTATTCAGTAAAAGTCTGACACGCCCTCCAGCTCCACCCAAGAGCGAGAGAAGTCATTGGATGATTTCCCACCTAAAGAAAAAAAACTAGATCAGTATTATCAGAGTTTAACTTCTACAAACAAACACTATTTTATATGCAAAAAATATAACATCCTTTTTAGAGTCGGTTAATATCTCGATCTGCCTATTTGCTACGGTATCACACCTAATCAGCTTATCGTTGAACAAATTTTAACGAACTTTGGTACCTAAAAATATAATTATGTAAGACGTAAAAAAAGGTTATAGAATACACACTTTTTATCTCGGGGTTTCGTTCTCTTGGGAAAATTAAGTAATAATAACGCGAGCAAAACCGCTATCCGAAGCTATTTCTAATATAATAACTACTAAATAATTTCGGTATAGAACTAAAGCAGGTTAGTACATACATTAAAACATAACCACCGCTATCTAACTTCACCTAAAAATAAAATCACTATTCTATTAAAGAACACAACACTAAAAATCACTATTTGATTCGTAACTCCAGCAATATATCGGTGGCGACAGCCAGACTTTCAGTTAGCACTAGATGGAATTCTAAAACAGCTTTCAGGAAGCCTTAAAGAAGGCAAAGACATGAATACCGAAGCCGGGCTTACGATCGACTTCCATTCGGACACGTATTGTTCGAATGTCATTGTTAGTTTGTAGGAATTGAATTGTTTTGTTCGTATTTGAATTGTTAGTAGTTTATAGTGATAGTGGTACGAGTATTTGGGGGTATTGAAATAGTTGTAGTTATTTTTAGGGTTCCGTACCTCAAAAGGATAAAACGGAACTCTTATAGGATCACTTTGTTGTCTGTCTGTCTGTCTGTCAAGACCCTTTATCTCGGGAATGCGTGGAGGTATCGAGTTGAAATTAAAACCATATTCTCAGGTCTGCAGCCTCTTGAAGCTATGAAAAAAATCAGACTTCTGAATTTACGAAAAAAAGATACGGCCGTTTATATCGCAAAAAAACGTATATTTCGATACTCTCAAGGGAATCAAAATTCATAGGATAGGTACTTCTAGTTGACCTAGAATCCTGAAATTTGGTATGAAGCATGGTCTCATGACACAAGTATAGGAAAAAATCTGCTAACTGTAAGTTTTTAGTTACCAAAAAAAAACCTTTTTTTGCGATTCGGAAAAATGTTCGTAACTCAATTCGGAAATGGAACTGTTTTCATAGGTAAGTTTGTACAGAACCCTCAGTGCGCGAGTTCGACTCGCACTTGCCCGATTTTTTTTTAATATTCATGAGGATGAATAAGTCCGTTTATATTAGCTCCGTTTTTTAGACAGCACGGTTTTTTTTTTTGGCGTTAGGAAAATCATCCGATGATTTCCCCGGCTCTTGGGCGGTGCGAGAGGGTGTGTCAGACTTTTACTGACTAAAAACCCACTCCTGTTTCTTCGTTGCCTTTCATACCAGGGCTGAGTCTTCCTTTCAGAAGCAGACCCTTGGCCCCAGTAGGCTTTGAACCTGCTGGGTACCTACGGTTTGCTGACATCTCCTTGAAGACGGTACGGTTGGTCCAATTGGTTGAACAATGGGCTGCTGTACCGCGTGTCGTGGGTTCGATTCCTGCACGGGTCAAATACTTGTATGGCCTACAGATAAATGTTTCAGGTCTGAGCGTTTTGTGTATGTAAGTTCACATGTTTGTGAAAGTACCCATAATACAGAAGTTATTCCTAAGGTGAGACTTAGTTTTTGTTTTTTATACAAAAGGTTTTAAAATCCTATTTAAAAAAATAGAACGTAACCTTTTTTATGTCATTGATCGAATTAGAGCAGTGGTGGTCGAGTGGTAACGGCTCCGACTTACGAGTTCTAGGACGCGGGTTCAAACCCAGCCAGACGCATTACTTTGTGTAATTTATTTCATCACCACTGCTCTCAAAACGGTGAAGGAAAACATCGTGAGGAAACCGGCATGTCCTAGAACCAAAAATTCGAAGACATGTGACATTCACCAACCCGCACTGGGTCCGCGTGGTGGATTACGGCCCATTCTCTCTCCTAGAGAGGAGGCCTGAGTCCCAGCAGTGGGAACATTGAAAGGCTATGCATGCTAAGATCGAATTAGTTTAAAAAGAAATAAAAATGAAACAGAGTTGACATAATTTAAAAAAATACACTTTGAACTTTCAAAAAAGGAACATGTAACAAATTGCTGGCTTTGATAATAAAAAAACAAATTCTTAAAAGCATGCACTTAAAAAGTAAGCATGTACTCGTAGATACTTACAAAATACAATTACACAAATCAGTAAAAAATCTTAATAACCCTACTTGATAAACAATTTAAAACTTACTGAAGCAAAATCAAGTAATTTTCAAATCTAATGAGTCCCCATTACCCGCGTTAGATCTCTGAAAAACCAATTAGGTACCTACCCTACTTTAGAAATAAACCTTTTAAAAAATTATAAATAACATATTATGTTTTTCATGTAGACTTAAAGAAAAATTTATTAAAAGCCAAAGGTTTTACAAATATCATTATGCCATTTTTTTTTTGGGTGGAAAGTCATCAAATGTCTTCTCCCATTCTAGGGTGGTGCGAGAGGGCGTGTCAGAGTTTTATTGACTAAAAAACTTCTGGACACGAGTTGCCATGGCCTACCTGGAAAACTTTAAACAGACTGCGCACCCAAGTTGGGCGCAGCAAAGACAATCTCCACAGATGGGGGTACCCGGACGGTTCCGAACTTCAGTGTTTGTGCGGCGTCTCACCGCAGATCATGTCCCACCTTTGATCCTGCATCACGTGCCCTGTTACCTGTTCACGAAGGGACCTAATGACAGCATCAGCGGACGGCACTGCAGTGGCCGAATACTGGGCCAGGCAAGGAATTTAACTAGTTTTGCCATCGATACGCTAAGAAGAAGATTGACTAAAACCACACCCATGTTCCTTCAGTTGTCCTTTGCATAACCAGGACTACGAGTATCCTTTTCAGAAGTTTTCCTATGGCTAGGGCCATAGGGCAAGCGTTGACCCTGCTGGGCCCCTACGGTTTTGCTGATATCTCTTTGAGTCACGCTTGGGATACTGTGCGCCGTCGACGACTCGGGCTCGGTTCATAGAACGAGCGGACGGCGAGCTACGGATTGCTCATCGTCCGCAAGCCCGCGACTACGGTGGCCGGAGATCACTCTGCAATTTCACGGCGTCAGTCGCGGCGACTGGGGCGTGAAAAAAATGTAAGTTCTCTGACTCTGAAGTTGGCCGGCCCCTTCGCTAGCATTACTGTTTTGCTCTAAGTTGGGGCGTGGATTAGACTTTTATTGACTAAAACCCACCTCCACCGTAGGCACGGGCTTGCGGACTGCGAGTAATGGGTGGCTCGCCGTCCAACCGTCCGGACCGAGCCCAAGTCGTCGACGGCGCGTACTGTTCCACGCGCGCCTCAAGGAGATGTCAGCAAATCGTAGGGGCCCAGCAGGGTCGAAGCCTACTGGGGCCACGGGTAGTGTGAAAGTGAAACCCGGGGCCCCGGGTCGAAGGCAAAGGAGGAACAGGAGTGGGTTTTTAGTCAGTAAAAGTCTGACACTATCTCCCGGTCCGCCCAAGAGCGGGATTTGTTATTAGATGATTTTCCCACCTAAAAACAACTAAAACCCACCTATGTTCCTTCATTTGCATTTTATACGGTCGCGGTTACTTTTTAAACATTCCCGCAGCTCGAAATATCAATATGCTATTTAAAGCTTTAAAAATGGAAAATTGTTGAAATGCTTGGCTTGTTTTAAATATGAGAAAGCAGGTTTGTTTACAAGGGGAAATTGAAAAAAAAACCCTCATGAATCATGATATATCGATGGTTTTATGTGCGATCGTATGATATCATCGATTGGAAGGGTTAGAATCGTTTTAAAAATGGCATTATGGAAGCTTCCATTATTTTGATGACATTGTTTATCTGTGCTTTTTTGGAACATTGTATCAATGTGAGTCTTCTCAAACATGTAAACTCACATACACACCAGCCTCCCTAGCCAATTTACAACTATTTCGTTTCGATTCTCTTTTCGTTGATCGCCTCGAGTTGGCCACGCCTTCTATTCCTTTGTTCTGACCACGTGACAGCGTTGAGATGACGTCAGAATAAAGGAATCGAAGGCGTGGCCTACTCGAGGCGATCAACGAAAAGAGAATCAAAACGAAACGGTTGTAACTTGGCTAGGAGGGCTGCATCTACATTTACCTATCGCTGTAAATATCGATAGTCGTAATATATATTTCTGTCTATAGTTTTCAATAATTCTGTATATATCTGTGTATCTATTATAATGTATATTATTATATTTAATACTGGTTTTGTAACACCAATGACAGCCCCATTTCTTGTTTAGGCAATTACTGTCCATTCCAGGTTGCCTGGAAGAGATCGCGGAATGCGATAAGGCCACCCATTGTATGTATGTGTTTTAGTTTCCTTTTGTATGTGTAATGGTGTACAATAAAGTATATAATAAATAAATAAATACACAAGACACCCAGACCCGGAACAAGTATCTGTAGGCCATATACATATTTGTTTCGTGCGGGAATCGAACCCGTAACAGGCAGCGCATCAGCCACTCACACAACCACTGTGCATACATCTTCGAGTGAAGTTCAGTGACTGTTTTAATTACTCGCAAATTGATTCCTAATGGATATGTATTGAGACTTAAAGTCACCCAAAGGGCAATGGAAAGGGCTATGCTCGGAGTTTCCTTGCGTGATCGAATCAGGAATGAGGATATCCGTAGGAGAACCAAGGTTACCGACATAGCACGAAGAATCGCCAAACTAAAGTGGCAATGGGCAGGGCACATTGCTCGCTGAACAGATGGCCGTTGGGACTGAAAGGTTCTGGAATGGCGACCGCGTACCGGAAGACGTAGCGTTGGAAGGCCTCCTACAAGGTGGACCAATGACTTGGTAACGGTTGCGGGAGTCCGATGGATGCGAGACACGGACCGTTCATTGTAGCGACACTTGGGGGAGGCCTATGTCCAGCAGTGGACGTCTTTCGGCTGAAATGATGATGATGGATATTGTGACATAAAATTATCATTTGTTTGTTGTTTGTGTATTATTATTTGTTTATTGTGCAAACCTACCACAGTATTGTCTTTTTTAACCCAAAGGTTGACTGGTAGAGAATGACTTAATGCCTTGGCATTAAGTCCGCCTATGTACCACTACTGTACATGAAGTTTAAATAAATAAATAAATAAAATTGGTGTAGTTTAAATCGCTCTATCATTGTCTTTCTATTGTGTCTCTAATTACGGTATTCGAAAGGTTAAAGGACTTATTATGCAAGCCAAAAACATAAAAAAATGGTGTCTACGTTTTTTTTAAGGAGCCAATTCATCCAATGGCTTCTCTCGCTTTAAGGCGGAGCGCGAGGGTGTGTCAGACTTTTGCTGACTAAAACCCACTCCTCTGTTTCTTCTTTGCCTTTCGTTCCAGGATCCCGGGTTGCCCTTTCGGAAGCGAACCCATTGGCCCAATGCCCTGCTTGGCCGCCCGGCCGCTACGGATTTCCTGACATCTCTTGACTTGAGCTCGGTCCGGACGGTTACCGGACGGCCGGATGGCGAACTACCCATTGCTCCTTGTCTATCTTTGTTAATGACTTTGTGGAGTTCGTGGTCGATATATAATAATAATGGCAACAAGTGTTGATCTCCGAGGTTAAGCAACGCTTGCGTAGGTCGGTTTATAGATGGGTGACCATCTTGACATACCATGATTTTTTCTGTGCCTCGGAAAGCATGTAAAGCTGTTGGTCCTTGAGGTCATTTGTAGAATTTCTGACGAGGAGGAGCCACGAAATCTGATACCACAGTTTTCAATAAAAATCATTTTTTCATAATACGCGTATTAATCAAGAATACTCCACGTACCGGAAGACGCAGCGTTGGAAGGCCTCCCACAAGATAGACCGATGACCTGGGAAGGGTCGCGGCCATGCGATGAATGCGAGAGGCACACGACCGGTCGATATGGCGACATGTGGGAGGCCTATGTCCAGTAGTGGACGTCTTTCGGCTGAAATGATGATGATGATGATGATTCTAAGAAGAATTCAAACAGGATGGTGTTATTTGTTGCGCCCAATAGTTTCTATGGCCACTATCCGACTCCATCATCAGATCAACTCACCATGTTAATGCATTGTCATACAAATCACATAGGTATACCAAATTCCAGCACAGTCGGTTAGGTTAACAGTTACCTGTTTCAAAATCTATTTGCAAGATTTGCCCCAGACAACTGTAGCTACATATGATACTGTCACATAACAAAGGTTCATCATCATCATCATTTCAGGCGAAAGACGTCCACTGTTGGACATAGGCCTCCCCCAAATGTCGCCATAATGACCGGTCCTGTGCGTCTCGCATCCATTGGATTCCTGCGACCCTCACCAGGTCATCGGTCCACCTTGTGGGAGGCCTTCCAACGCTTTGTCTTCCGGTACGTGGTCGCCATTCCAGAACCTTTCGTCCCCATCGACCATCTGTTCTGCGAGCAATGTGCCCTGCCCACTGCCACTTAAGTTTTGCGATTCTTCGGGCTATGTCTGTAACCTTGGTTCTCCGGCGGATATCTTCATTTCTGACGCGATCACGCAAGGAAACTCCGAGCATAGCCCTTTCCATTGCCGAGTGACTTTAAGCCTTCTGATGAGGCCCATTGTAAGTGACCACATTTCGGAGCCATATGTCATCACTGGCAATAAACACAACAACAAAGGTTATTAACCCTTAACCGCCTTCGTCGGATATATCCGACAAAGAAAACCACCATCTAACCAAATACTCCATCTCGTGAGATCTTCTGTCACCTATGGGGATTGAAGAGCTAAACTAGATGGAGTACTCAGACGACACGATGGTTAAAGGATTAAAATATGAGGGTGAGTTGCACTGAACTACACGCGAAGTTAGCCATAGAAACACACGAATGTTTTAATAACTAATTATGTGCAGTTCGTACTTTACTTTATATAATCTCATTAAAAATATAATTTACGATATCGTAAAGATCTCACATTACAGACGTTAAATTTATTTGTCGGATTAAGGCCAGGTGCACATGTGCACGTAGGCGACAATGCGACACGTAGTATCGTGTTTAAAGTATAATTTATGATCACTTAACTCAATAAACAGCATTCATAAGTTATAACTTAGCTTAGCAGGCAGGAAAATATTCAATCTTACTAACTACCCTTCACGTTTCTCTTCTAACACATTGCTTTTGCAATATTTTTATATAATTAGACGCCAACCACCATAAATTCGTTAGTAATTTATTTTGTTAACATGTCATTTATTGATAATTGTAATTATTTATTTTTCTTGTTTTTTTTTTTTTTTATATAGCCTCTTTTTTATAATGTGAATGTGAGAACACTGTAGACTCCGTGAATTCTTAGGTTACTTCCTATTACGACTCACTTTTTATTATGATTATTTTTATTGTACTTTTTAGTACAATACTGACCGGTCTACACTGTCCTTACATAATATCTACTTATACTGTACTATGGAAATATTGAAAGAACAACAATTGTTTTTAAAAGAGCAACCATGGAGTTTCTTGCCGGTTCTTCTCCATAGGAAACGACCAATTTGGAACCGTGCACTAGCTTCTGACGTTTTATAAGTGCCCATGTAGGCCTATGTGAAATAAAAACTTTTAACTTTTTTTTTGTTTATAAATTTTTTCCCAAATCATTTTAGCTTGAGTTACTAGTCAAATCTTTAAAATCTGAAACTAAAAATATTTCAAGCAAATACACCTTTGTAATAAACAACAAACAACACCAAAAAATAAACATTTACCAAGCATGAAAATTCCTAAGCACAAAATAAATGCATGCTTGCATAAGGCGGGGAACACACAAGCGCGCTCACTTAAGCGACTAGTTTCTTTAAGGGCGCAGTTGGCCTCGACGCTAGTCGCTCTACAACGGAATTAGAAGCGACTCCACCAGTCTCCACGTCCACATCGCTCAAGTACCGGACGTGTGCACTAGCGTTTACGTTATTAAAATTATGTATGTTGTTGTGGAGAATGTTCCAGTCTCGAGTATACAGCATGGAGAAAGTTTGTTTATTAAAATTGTGCTGAAATAAAATAGGAAACAGATAGAGTCATGTTAAAACGAGTTTTGTTTATTTTAGTGTGGTAGCTGCCCCATCGATGTAGAATGAACGGTCTGACTTAGGTTTCAACCCAGGGTGCTTGACTACAAGAAAGGTTTACTTCCAAAAGGTACTGCGTAACAAAAACAATCAATCATCATCATCATTTCAGCTGAAAGACGTCCATTGTTAGACAAAGGCTTCCCCCAAGCGTCGCCACATCGACCGATCCCGTGCGTCTCACATCAATCGGATTCCCGCGAACCTCACCAGGTCATCGGTCCTGCTTGTAGGACGCTGCTTCCAGTACGTATTCGTCACTCCAGAACCTTTCATCTCCATCGACCATTCTGTTCTGCGAGCGATGTGCCGTGCCCACTGCCAATTAAGTTTGGCAATTCTTCGGGCTATGTCGGTAACGTTGCTCCTGCGGATATCTTCAAAACAATCAATATTTACAGTAAGTTTTCTTAAAAATGGTGTTAGAAATTCTTTCTTTCTTTCCCTTTAGTTTAACTGCCATGTGGCAGTTTGACAACAGTTGTTAAGTAAAAGCTTTTGTGTTTAACGATCTTCGAAATGCAGGACATTCTTAATATATTTTTTTTTACTTAGTTTTTTATTCTTTTGCGTTTTATACACACACATGTAAATATAGATTATGTTTTAATTTAATGGGTATATAAGTCTCATGAGCCTGTTAAGTAGATATTACAATACAGTATATTATAAAAAAACAAGGCAAGTGAGAGTCGGACTCGCGCACTGAAGGTCCTGCTCAAACTTACCTGTGAAAACAGTTCGATTCCCGAAGTTACGAAGTTTTTTCCGGTTTTTTTTTTGTGACGTAACTACAGATTTACAGTTTTAAGATTTATTCCTTTATGGTGCTAAGTTGCCTGAAATAAATCCTTTTTTTTATACTATAAGACCTTGCTTTATGTCAAATTTCAGGATTCTGGGTCAGCGGGAAGTCCCCTCAAGAAGACGGACCCTCTGAATTTTGATTTCTTTGAGAGTGTTGAATTGTACGTTTTTTGCGACATAAACGACCGTATCTTTTTTTCCGTTAACTTAGAAGTTTGATTTTTTTACAGCTTCAAGGGACCGCAGACTTAAATATACGGTATTAATTTCAACTCGATGCCTCTACGCGTTTCTGAGATAAAGATTTCGGTCTTGACAGACAGACAGACATACAGACAGACGGATGGACAACAAAGTGATCCTATAAGGGTTCCGTTTTTTTCCTTTTGAAGTACGGAACCCTAAAAAAGGAATGAAAAAGGTGGAAAAGGTTGGGGGAGGCCTATAATTATATTTATTTAACTAACACTAGATCTTAAGAACATCTAAAAATATGCTAAAACATTTGCCATTTATGATATAAGGGTTATGGAATAAACGGCTTTATTATTATTATTATGTTAAAAAACAGTCCCATAAACAATGATCCATTGTTTCCCCCTATAATTCATCCACCACAACATAAACGTTAGTGGCTTACGATATCACAGTACGAAATACCTTTTCTTTAAGAGAGAACAATAAATATTAAAGCTTACCTCAGACGGTTTATCGCGCATAAGGCGGGAACCGTGAAAAACGGATAAATGTAGGATCCTTCGCAAATCCCGTTGCCTGGGAAGTTTTGGAGCGATACTTGTGTGTACCGGGCTTATGATGTGTGGTGAAGTCTTGATCTGTGCTCAGGGCTGGCGAGATTAAATGTCTTACTGATTAATATTTATTGTTATACTAGATTCTACCAGCTTCTATGTTCACGTGAAAGTAGAAAATACGACATACTGATAATGCACATTCTACACACATTCAACATTTTTTTTTTAATTCATGATAGGTTCGCGCTTGACCGCTAACTCACCTGATGGAAAGCGACGATGCGGTCGACGATGGAGCGCGCTTACCTAGAAGTAACCTATTCACTCTTGACTTAAAGATTCCCGGGTTGTAGCCATAAGGAAAAACAGATTCCGGCAAGGAATTCCACTCCTTAGCTGTACGCACTATGAATGTGTTCCCAAAACGTTTTGTGCGTATAGGTGGGATGTCCACCATGTACCGGTGGCGCATTGCCGTACGCCTGGTGGTCCGATGATGGCATGATGACATCAATGAAAATGCAGCGTTATCAAATCAAAACAAATAACTTATCCGATGTCATTTTATTTACGTAATTTTGTAACCTAGATGAATAAAGATGTGTTGAAGACAAGTTTTTTTTTTGTATTTTTCAGACGCAATAATGTCTATTTCACCGTACCTCCGCTCGCCGTTCACGGATTTAACGAGAGGTATTCACTCCCATCAAATGCTGGTTCGGTGCCAGAAGGATGAGGGTCGTTACATGGATTGCCTGGAGGGCTACGGTCTTGAGCGCCTTTTTGTTGATTTCCATGAGTGCCAGACCTCTGCGAAACAGTTCAAACGGTTCATGGTATGTTTGCTGGCTTGTCTTTCTGGATTACAGTAATTAGTGCAGTAATGACATATCTACTGAACTTCTTCCAAAATACATTGACAATGACCCTTTTGCTTCCAAACAATCTCTCCATCTATTTATTTTCGTTCATTCCCAGTTGTTAATACATACACTCCAATTAGAAAATTAAGTTACAATAATTTAAGCGCTGAAATTTTACTTAAATGCACTGAATAGAATGAAATGGAATGGCAATCAGAAATCAGAAACGTTTATTTCAAATGGACCAATTACAGGCACTTTTGAATTGTCAAAATGTCAGTCAGTCAAAAGAAAAATACAAGTGAAGCTAAATTGCACGTTCCAAAGCGTAGATCTCTATAGAGAAGAACGTGCAAGAAACTCCATGGACACTCTTTTAAATCATATTATGAGTTACATAAATCTTGGTTACATATTTCTTGTCGCTTCTAATATGTGAGCATAATGTAGATAAGTAATAGTAATTAAAAAAAAAAAAACCTATTAAAAAAAAAACTGAAATTGAATTAAGTCACTGGCAGCTAAGAGATGACCAGTCTCAACTGACGGCACCCGTTCACGAGCATGACGCGTGCATCAGCCCCACTCAGCTCAACCATTTTGAAGGGAACTGAATGACCCAATAACACGTGCCACCATCAGCGAGACATTTGAGTGAGCATGACAAACTCTCAACTGCCATGCTCGTAATGTCAAACAAGTTGTAACCTAATAAAAATGCTCCATGGTACTTCACATTCACAAAACTTGAAAAGCAAAGTGCTTCTACATTATAGAATGCTATTGTTTCCAAATACAAAAGGTAATAAATTATCATAAGCTCTATTGAAATAAACAAATAAAATAAAATAAAAAACATTTCGAAAACAACAATACAAAAAGGGGAATAGTATCTCTTCCAATATTTATATATATATATTTAGATAAAATAAAATAAAAACTTTGAAGGTAAAAGTGGCTGTGGCTGCGGAGCAGGACCGGCATTTAGCCAAGCGTTTTTATCAAGGATATAATCTTCCAGTTTATAACACGCTTGTCTACATAGTGTGCGTTTAATGCATGCTTTAAATTTGGACTCATTTAGTTGTAGAATCTCAACTAGTATTTTATTATAAAATTTTACACAATACCCCATGAAAGAACTATGTACTTTAGCCAATCTGAACCGAGGTTGATCTAATTTGTTCTTGTTCCTAGTATTAAAATTGTGCCTGTCACTTATCTTAGTAAAAAGATGAATATTTTTCCGAACATACATAATGTTTTCATAAATGTATTGACAAGGGACCGTCAGGATGTTTATTTCCTTAAATAGTTCCCTAAGAGAATCGCGTCTGCGAAGATTATATATGGCTCTGATAGCTCTCTTCTGCAGAATAAAAATAGACTCTATATCTGCAGCCCGTCCCCATAGCAAAATACCGTAAGACATGATACTATGAAAGTAACTAAAATAAACTAGTCGCGCAGTATCCACATCAGTAAATTGACGGATTTTTCTGACAGCATATGCTGCTGAATTAAGCCGACCTGCCAGAGATGTTAAATGAGGACCCCATTGTAGCCTCGAGTCAAGCGTGATCCCTAGGAAAACCGTATTCTCGACGAATTCAAGTTTCTCCTTGTTCAATACTATGTCGGAGTAATTACTTTTAACATTCAGTAACGCAAATCTTATGCACTTAGTTTTTACGTTATCAAGATTTGTGGAACGTCTATTGATCTTAAAAAAGAAAAGTCGCAGTCACACGTTATAGGTACCAACCGAAACACTTTAATAACGTGTGACTACGGTTTTTATTTTTGTTCTGTTCGAAGTATGAAAATCTTGTTTCATACTTTTTCAGCGTCGTTTTTTTTTTGTCGTAGTCGGGTTTTAGTTTTTTACTTTATTTTTATTTAAACAATTTTGGTGTTAAACTTAACACATGACTTTTTGTCCGCTAGAGGGCGTCACTTTAAATTTGAGGAATATTTTCGAAATTTACAAATGTAGCCCTTTCAAATGATACCAAACACGGCATATTTATCTCCATTTTTATTTTTTAACACATACTTTTTGTCCGCTAGAGGGCGCCATGTCGACTTTTGTGACACGTCAAGTAGCCTATGTTCAGCGGACAATGAAGACGGTTCTAACGATACCTCATATGTCGAGTTCCGATTGGTAGATTAGGAGCTATGAGGGAACAGATGAACATACTCACATACATACATAGCCTGTCAAAATCATAACCCTCCGTAGTCGGGTAAAAATTAACGACGTATCGTCAGCAAACAATACAATATGTGGTTGTTTTTTTAATAGATACGGTAGATCAATTATATATACTAAAAAGAGGAAAGGACCTAATATTGAGACTTGTAGTACACCCATTTTGACTTTCAAACCCGGAGAATTGACACCGTTTATCTGAACTTGCTGTTGCCTGTCTATATAATTAAATAAGATTTCACCAAGCTGAGTGCAAGTTTACCTAGTCCATAATGTTCTAGCTTTAAAAGCAAGGTTTCGTGTTTAACACAATCAAAAGCCTTTGAGAGGTCACAAAAAATTCCTATCGCATCTTGGGCTTCTTCCCACGCTGCAAATATATGTTTCAATAAAGTGACACCAGCGTCAGTCGTACAACGTCCTTTGGTGAATGGAATAGAATAGAATAGAAGAGAATGGAATGCAATGGAATGGAATGGAATGGAATGGAATAGGATGGGATAGGATGGGATAGGATAGGATGGTATAGGATAGGATAGGATAGGATAGGATAGGATAGGATAGGATAGGATAGGATAGGATAGGATAGGATAGGATAGGATAGGATAGGATAGGATAGGATAGGATAGGATAGGATAGGATAGGATAGGATAGGATAGGGTAGGATAGGATAGTATAGGATAGGATAGGATAGGATAGGATAGGATAGGATAGGATAGGATAGGATAGGATAGGATAGGATAGGATAGGATAGGATAGGATAGGATAGGATAGGATAGGATAGGATAGGATAGGATAGGATAGGATAGGATAGGATAGGATAGGATAGGATAGGATAGGATAGGATAGGATAGGATAGGATAGGATAGGATAGGATAGGATAGGATAGGATAGGATAGGATAGGATAGGATAGGATAGGATAGGTTGGGATAGGATGCCATAGGATAGGATAGGATAGGATGTGATAGGATAGAATAGGACAGGGTAGGATAGGATAACATAAAAAATAGGCTCACTGATCTCGCAACACATGGAGTTCAGTGAACCTACTGAGCAGAATAATGACGGTTCTCTCGCTAATCATCATCATTTAAGAAATTATTTTTTTCTAACGCATAACACAACACACAACATTGGCATAACATTAGTAGTGCATCGGTATTAGTATCTAACTATATAAAACTGGGCAAGTGCGAGTCAGACTCGCACACTGAGGGTTCCGTATAAACTTATATAGGTAAGTTTTCATAGGAAAACAGTTCAATTCCTGAATTGAGTTACGAAAATATTTCCGAATCGCAAGAAAAGTTTTTTATTGTGACGTAATTCAGATTAGATTCGTTTTTCAGTTTTCAGATTTTTTCCGGTCCTTGTTTTATGACACCTTGCTTCATGCCAATTTTCAGGTTTCTAGGTCAACGGGAAGTACCCTATGAATTTTGATTCCCTTGAGAATATCGAATTCACAAAATTACATAAACGGCCATATTCTTTTTTTTTCGTTAACTCAGAAGTTTGTTTTTTATTTACACCTTGAAGGGACCGCAGACCTGACTTTATTTATGGTTTTGATTTCAACTTGAAATCTCTACGCGTTCCCGAGATAAAGGGTCTTAACAGACAGACGGACAACAGTGATCCTATAAGGGTTCCGTTTTTCCTTTAGAAACACGGAACCCTAAAAACAGCTGAAATCGATTCAGCAGCCCATTTTAAACGTACAATTTTCAAGATATGCGTTTTCTATGTCACATGTTGTATTGGGCACGCCTTAATTATGGCGGTAAGTCCCCTCTTTGAGGAGTGGCTGGAAAGGCAACACGGCGTCCTTACCTTCCGCATGACGCAGGTCCTCACCGGACATGGTAAGTTCGGGAGGTTCCTGCACCGGATTCGTGCGGAAGGAACGCCCGGGTGTCACCATTGTGTGGATCACCCGGAGGACACGGTGGAGCACACGGTGGAGGTGTGTCCCGCTTGGGCAGAGCAACGCCGTGTCCTCGTGAGGGCGATCGGCGGCGGCGATCTCTCGCGCCGGGCCTTGGTACAAGCCATGGTCCGGAGCGAGGAGGAGTGGCAGGCGGTCGCCTCCTTCTGCGAAGCAGTAATGCTAGCAAAGGAGGCGGCCGATCGCGAGAGGCAACGGTCCTCACGCCCCAATCGCCGCCGGGATTCCGATCCCGATTTCCGGCCATCGTAGGCGCAGGCTTGCGGACGGCGAACAATGGGTGACTCGCCGTCCGACCGTCCGGTAACCGTCCGGACCGAGCCCAAGTCGTCGACGGCGCGTGCTGTTCCACGCGCGCCTCAAGGAGATGTCAGCAACTGTAGGGGCCTAGCAGGGTCGAAGCCTACTGGGGCCAAGGGTCTGATTCTGAAAGGAAGTCTCGGCCCTGGTACGAAAGGCAACGAAGGAACAGGAGTGGGTTTTTAGTCAGTAAAAGTCTGACACTATCTCCCGCCCCGCCCAAGGGCGGGGGATGTCATAAGACGATTTCCCCACCGAAAAAAAAAAATGTCACATGTTGTATATTATTATAACCTATGTCACTCAGTGATATAAGTAGCATAATAACTGGTGAAGTAATTTTTGAAATCGTTCCAGTAGCTTTTGGGTTTATTCATTACATGTTATAAATAAACGATTTATTATTATATTATTATTACAAACAAAAATACAAAAATTAGTAGTAGAAGTAGCAGCCCTAGCAATAGAGTCGTGTTCTCACTAGCGGATGCCGCGTTTATGTGCGTCGATAACGCGCGCCAACGCAAATGACGCGCCATACCTACTCCAGTTAGTGGCGCAGATACTGATCAATATATCTGTACTTTGAAACTTAGTTTACTAAGTAGGTAGTAGAGGGATAAGTACATTTGTGTTTAAGAAATGTATAGGCAAGCGTGTAACATGATTGAACTAAATTTCTCTTATTACCAGGCAAAAAAAAAACTGGGCAAGTGCGAGTTGGACTCGCGCACTGAGGGTTCCGTACAAACTTACCTATGAAAATAGTTCAATTCCCGAATTGAGTTACGAAATCTTTTCCAAATCGCAAAAAAAAATTTTTTTTTTGAGTTTTTTGTGTCTTCATGCCAAATTTCAGGATTCTAGGCCAACGGGAGGTACCCTATGAATTTTGATTTCCTTGAGAGTATTCTAAATATACGTCTTTTGTGACATAAATGGCCGGATATTTTTTTTCGGTTTTATTTTTCACAGCTTCAAGGGTCCGCAGACTTGAGTATTTGATTTTAATTTCAACTCACGCGTTCCCGAGATAAAGGGTCTTGACAGACAGACGGACGAACAACAAAGTGATCCTAAGAGGGTTCCGTTTTTTCCTTTTGGGGTACGGAACCCTGAAAAGGAAAATAATACCATAAATAATTTTTGTTGTTCCCACAGCCCGAATACAGGCCTCCTTTCTGTGAGACAAAAAAAAACAATGTTTTTTTTTTAATTTCTTTACTTTAAGTTTTGAGCTATTAAAACAGAATAATAATTAAATAAGTCTAGGTCTCAATAAACTTAAATATGATTTAATTGGATTTTAAGGTCTAAAAAAATGTTACAAAGAATCTTATCTTAAAACGTCTCCGTCTTACTTTTAATAAGCTTTTTGAAATATATTTTTTCTTAATTAAACGAGATCATAGGTAAATGGAAACATACCGTTCACTTAAAACCTTAGGTTTTAAATGAGCTGTAGGTTATTATATTAAACTCAAAAATATTCATAATTATATTCAACTAAAACTAAAAACAGCAGTGCAGGAGCAGTGGTGGCCGAGTGGTAACGGCCCCGACTTACGAATTGTAGGTCGCGGGTTCGAACCCAGTCAGGCGCATTACTTTGTGTAATTTATTTCATCACCACTGCTTTCAAAACGGTGAAGGAAAACATCGTGAGGAAACCGGCATGTGACATTCACCAACCCGCACTGGGCCCGCGTGGTGGATTACGGCCCATTCCCTCTCCTGGAGGAGGCCTGAGTCCTAGCAGTGGGAACATTAAAAGGCTAATTATGCTAAAACTAAAAACACAAAATCTCTTATACCTACGTATAAATGTATAAAAGAATCACAATTTTGTTATCTCGTCTGGATGGACGGTGTCATTGCTACGCGGCTACGCTTGCTACGGAGCCGGCGTAGCAAGTGCTACGACGCTCTTCCTTGTACTATACTCGTTTTGGTTTGTTCCGTTTTGTTGTATTGGACGTGTACACCGTCCGTCCGTTCTTAAATAATTTGAATAATAACGGTCATTTTCTGTTGTTTTAATTAGAAAAGGATCCTTTATCCAGATTTACTTACTAATGAGCATGTCAACCTTTTGTACTGGAAACTAATATGAGATTCTCTGTTTTTCGCAAAGGTGTGTGATTATTGTGGTAGTCAAAGGGTTTTTGTTAATGAATCGAGTATTATGAATTTGAAAATGGCTTTAGAATTTCTATGACTGAATTAATTACCAAAAATGTGCTACTATTCCGTTAGTTCAATTTCATTTTAAAAAGTTATATAATAATAATAATGTAATATTTTATTTATTCCTAATTTATACACACTACGCGCCGTCAACGATTCGGGCTCGCCCCTTACCAGACGGCCGTCGTCAAGCTACCCATTGCTCGTCATCCACACGGCCGCACCTACGGTGACCGGGATTGCCCTGTGACTCTCGACGCTCAGGGCATCTCCTGTCGCGGCAGCTGGGGTGTGAGGACGTCCGTTCCCCCACGGTTGAGGCCATCTCTTTCGCTAGCATTACTGCTTTGCAGAAGGTGGTGACCGCATCTTATTCCCTATCACTCCAGCCGTGCTATTCTGTAAATGGTAAATCATTTCACAAATCATCTCGAATGTCACACTCAGCGAATTGTATTTCAAAATACCAAATCCTATAGACAAATTTGTAGACAAACATCAAAATACTCAACCGTTTTAGTTCCTCTCTCTTTGATCATCACTCGGTGGCGTCAGTGTCAAATTCACTTCATTTCAGAATACGAAACTTTGATTTCACTGCGGATTCAGAAGTGATTTCACAAATAAACTTTACAGAATAGCAATGCAGATCATGGCTTGAAGCAGGGTCCGGTGTGAGAGGTTACCTGCTGGCCGTCAGATCCTAGAGACCAAATCACAGTAAATTAGCGCAAGCAATTTTAGTTGGTTGCGGTAGTAACTACTCCTTGACTAACTCTGGACTAAGCGTTTCGCGTCGTAGTTTGAACCGTGTACATCGAAGGACTGGAACAATTTGCCTGCTGCGGTCATTTCGTTTGATTATAATTTAGGAGTCTTTAAAGCTAGAGTGAATAGGCTCTTAATTAACTAGTGTGCTTCACCATCAACGATTGCATCACTGTGTACTATCAGGTAGGGTTGCAGTTAAGCACTAGGTTGTCTAAAAAAAACTGACACTCGTTCTTGCTCCACCAAGATCGGGAAAAGTTTTTTGATGATTTCCCACCTCACCGCCTCCCCCCTACCCACCGTCTCCCGGCCTCTGTACTTTTGTGTGCATAAAGCATTGAATAAATCCATATACATACTCATATTATAAATGTGAAAGTAACTCTCTTTGTCTGTTTGTCTGTTACGCTTTCATGGTTAAATTATTGAACCGATTTTGATGAAATTTGGTCCGGAGGAAGCGTAAATTCCAAGGAAGGACAAAGATTACTTTGTATCCATATTTGACTTCGATTTTACGTCCGTAATAACCAACATTCACGTGGACGAAGCCACTGACAAAATCTAGTAAATAAATAAAAAGGCATCTGAAGCCTTAAAAAGAACTCAAAGGTTGTACAACAAAATTCAATGGAAACAAAAAGTATCAACCTATCTCTAAAATCTAATGATCTTTCAGCACTTGATTTTATAGCCGTTTTTTTCCAGAGGCTATCTTTCTAAAGTTCGACAAAGCGAGGCCGTTATTAGGATTAATGGCTCTGACTGTGCTATCTTGTGCACATTCATTGTGCTCTAACAAATAGCTGTTAGCACCTCAGGCTCCATTGTCGGCCTTAAGCGATCAGTGACGGAGGATGAGTTCTTTTTGTGGATATAAGTGGTTGATGATGCTGCGAATCCTGTAAAGAATAGTCATAAAAGACTTTGAAAGAAAAACGCTGCGAGAAGAATTATCCATTCTAATATTTTAAACTCTGTCTGTCTGTCACGCTTTTACGGTTAAACTTCTAAACCGATTTTGATGAAATTTGAGACTTTTTATTACTATTTGTACAGAGTAAACATGAACACCAAGCAAATTAAATGTTATGACGGTAAGTCCCCTCTTTGAGGAGTGGCTAGAAAGACCTCACGGCGTCCTCACTTTCCGCATGACGCAGGTTCTCAGCGAACATGGTCAGTTCGCGAAGTTCCTGCACCGGGTTCGTGCGGAAGTAACACCCGGATGCCACCACTGTGTGAATCGCCCGGAGGACACGGTGGAGCATACGGTAGATGTGTGTCCCGCTTGGGCAAAGCACCGCCGTGTCCTCGTGTGGGAGGTCGGTGGCAACGATCTCTAAAAGCCTAAGAGCGGGGGATGTCATTGGATGATTTTCCCACCGAAAAAAAAGCAAGATAAATGTAACTTATGTGCCTACATTTTATCTGATTTCGACTTTGAATTTGCGTCCGTAATAACCAACATTCATGCGAACGAAGTCGCTGGAAAAACCTAGTCTTTACTAATGTTGAAGAAGTAGATCATGAAACAAAAAAACATTTGAATTTGACAATACAGTGAGCGTATTGGTTGAACGACTGGCTGCTGCGCTGCGTATTGTGGGTTTGATTCCTGAACGGAACAAATATTTGTGTAGCCTACAGGTGGTTATTTGTGTATGTGAGTATATGTATTTTTAAACATACGAACGATTGATAGTGTGGGGAATCGCTACAAAAAAAAAAAGGAAAAGAAAAAACGCTGAGATCCAAACTAAGTTATTTTAAATGGGTAAATCAATATTTTAGATCTTACTTGAATTTGAAATATTGGTAACGAAACAAGCTCAAAGTAAGCAAAATTTGGAGCTCCAACAAAATTAGACATACCGTCTGGCCAGTTAATAATTAGACCTTCAAAACAAAACTAGAACAGAGCATTAAGCAGTTCTAGCAACTCTTCTAATTTAGCCAAATGAAGCTAAATATTGTGGTGTTAGCAGCGGATTCACAGAACTAGCACAAACTAATAAATAGGAATCTCCACAACTTATGATCAGTACACAGTTCTAGCTGAAGTAATATGGTTCTAGTCTTTGGGTAATCTGTTTGGTTTGCAGTACTAAATGAATGACCCCCACCACCTTTCATTGTGATCCATTTTATGACCTAAATTAAACTGTTAAAGGGATGGTGCTATATAGGATGTATACTTTTTTTTTGATAGGCCTGTTGGTGTAGTGGTTAGTGGCCCTGACTGCTATGCCGAAGGTCGTGGGTTCGATTCCCACCCAGGACAAATGTTTGTGTGATTAGCACAATCATTTGTTCTGTGTCTGGGTGTAATTTATCCATACTAATATTATAAATGCGAAAGTAACTCTGTCTGTCTGTCTGTCTGTCTGTCTGTCTGTCTGTTACGCTTTCACGCTTATACCGCTGAACCAATTTTGATGAAATTTGGTACAAAGATAGAATAGAGCTTGAGAAAGGACATAGGCTATAAATTATCACGCTATTTGCTATGGGGGGTGAGCAATATTCCAAAATGTCGTTATTGAACGATTTGCCGTGACTTCGATCCCCAGTTATTGTAATAATTTTTGTGAGTATTTTGTCGTCTTTTTTGTATATAATATGCGATGTTACTTCGATTACAATAATATTAGGACTTTTAGCATATTTTTAATACATCTTAGACATTTTTACTCCATATTTTTGTAAAAAGTAATCAAACATGTAATAAAATCTAAGTGGAAAAACGAAAATAATATTTCTTTTTTTCATTTAGCTACAAATTTAATATCTGAGATGAAAATCATCACGCTATCATCGACAAAGGGTTAAGCAGACAATGATGACGTTTATATAAGAACACCTATTTTACACAAAAGTCAACGAACACCGTAGTGCAGTCGTGTCTGGATTAGGTCGGCACGTAAGGGGATAGTGGTTCAAAACTCAGTTTATTTTTTGTGATAGTTTTGTTTTATTTTACTGTAAACAAGAAATTTTTACATAATTTTTGCGTTCTTACTATTATTTTTATCGACAGTCTGGTTTCTACATCAGCACTTTCGAAGCAGTTTGGCAGATTATACTGACCTTCACTATACAAGACAGAAATCCAGCGGTTATGCATTCAAACGTCTACAAAGAGATCTAAAGAGATACAATAGAGCGGCTATCAGAAAAAATGTCTTAGAAAAACTGTCATCCTATGACTCAGTGACGCCATCTGGCTTTGAATAGCAAACACACGAATTAAATTTGTCAAACTATTTATTTAACTATCGCTCGGTAGGTGGCCAGGGGCCTTACCATGATAATGTCAAAATGTCAGACGTACGAGCGAAAAAGAGTGATGGAGCTATACACCCTATATAGCTCCATCCCTTTAACAGTCCGGTTTAGGTCGTAAAATGGATCACGTTATGAGCTCGTGGTAGAGCTTCAGTGTGTGATAAAGGTAAGGTTAAGCTTTTCAGCAATAGATGGCGTTATCATGAAATCAGCAAATGTTTCTAGACCTATTTATAAAAATTATTGAATTCTAATTAATTGCTTCGTAAATGCCAAAAATATTTACGAAAATAAACCGCAGTTAGGTCCAGTCATTTGTAATAGTGTAAAGCGCGGTGGGCCTTGGGCGCGGTCGCCTCCTTCTGCGAAGCAGTAATGCTAGCAAGGAGGCGGCCGCACGCGCGAGATAATAACCCTCGCGACCCAGCCGATCCGAACCGAGGGGTTCCGATCTCGATTTCCGGCCACCGTAGGCGCGGGCTTGTGGACGGCGAGCAATGGGTAGCTCACCGACCGAGCCCAAGTCGTTGACGGCGCGTAGTGTTCCACGCGCGCCTCAAGGAGGTGTCAGCAACCGTAGGGGCCCAGCAAGGTCGAAGCCTATTGGGGCCATGGGTGATACGAAAGAGATTCCCGGGGCCCTGGAACAATGGCAAAGAAGGAACAGGAGTGGGTTTTATGTATGTTTCTTTCTGGTTTATGTTATGATAAAACAACGCTGTATGATTTTAAAATTAGTGGTTCATTAGATATACTAAAAGTATATTATACCGTAGAATTATCTTTTTTACAACACTAAATAAATGTTATTTAACGTAGGCTATCAAAAAAAAAGTGGATAAAGTAGTTTTCAGTTGCCAAAATGTATAAATAGTCTGAGTCACGGAGTTGATACTGAGGTCGAACCCACAGTTTTTAGTGTGTGCACCTTTTGCTTTTAGGTAAGAAATCATCAAATACCTTCCCCCGCTCTGGGTAAAGCGAGAGGTAGTACCAGACTTTTACTGACTGAAACCCACCTGTGTTCCTTTACTTGCCCTTAGCGTTCCAGGGCTATGGTAACTTGCACGCCACAATTGCGGCAGCAAATACCTTCTTTGAGGAAAGTCTAAAAAGGCTCTCTTTCCGCCTGACGCAGGTCTTCATCGAACGTAGATGTTTCGGAATGACCCCCAAAAACCAGCAAATATAGGTAGCGTACCGCGCGTACGCGCGCACGCGCGCGGTGCGTGGTGGTGTACTTAATCACAGAAAGATGCTTCTTGAGCAGTTCGTGAAGGTTACCAGTACTTCAAGTAGTCTCTCCCTTGGACTTGACCACAACCTACTGTTTGGAACAAGTACCTAATTTCAAAGATTCCAAAAATTGAAGATCATTAAGAATTTCATGAAAAACCCATGAAGACATATTTCACACAAGGCCCCGACGTGGTTTGCGTTCCTGAAGATAGTTTGATTACGTATGATGTATCCTACATTACTTGCAGCCTTAAGTCGACAACTGGACGTTACCTCCTTAAGAGTGGTCAGTGAGTGGTGATCAACACTGGGACAACATTCTGACGGATGCCAGAGTCAGTCACAGCCCCAATTGGTTGCGACATTTGTTCGCTGTCATTTTATATATTTTTGTGGAGTCACAAACATGGAGTAATGAGGGGGTATTAGGGTGTTTCGAGAGGTTTCTGTTTCAAAATCGACGTGATGTAAGTCAACATCAAACTGCAACAATTTTTTCACAAATTCTTTATAAGTACAGTTGTGGAGCAAGATGACATCGTAGGTTACTCTGTAGTATTTTAATAATCGCTAGCAGTAGTGGACTATCAGTGCACTACTGTACACAGTGCACGTTATTCAGCTGAAGATGGGCTGAAGCCGATTATGCTCCTTCGAAATTCACCTCCGCCAAAGTTGCATAACGGACCCGGCTAAAAGTCTGCAGAGAAATATCATCGAGGCAAATTCTTATGGGAGGTAATTCTTTCGAAAAATCTCATAGCTCTAGCAGGCATTGGCCCTAGAGATCTTCGTCAGGCGAAAAGAGAGGACGCTGTGGTGTCTTTAGAAAGACACCACAGCGTCCTCTCTTTTCCTCAAAGAAGGAAGATTTGCCGCCGCGTGCAAGTTACCGTAGCTCTAGAACACTAAGGGCAATTAAAGGAACACAGGTCGGTTTCAGTCTGTAAAAGTCTGGCACAAACTCTCGCTTTACCCAGAGCGGGGGAAGGTATTTGATGATTTTCTTCCTAAAAGTAAAACGTGCAGACACTAAAAACTGTGGGTATTGACCTCAGAACAAGATCCGTACAGACTCTTTATACATTTTAGCAACATTTAACATTTTGAAAACTACTTTATCCACTTTTTTTTATAGCCTACGTTAAATAACATTTATTTAGTGTTGATAAAAGAAAACAACGGTTTAATACACTTTTAGTCTATTATAATGAACCAATCATATTAAAATCATACAGCGTTGTTTCATCATAGAATAAACCAAAAACAAACTTAAACTATCACCTTTTCCTTTTAGGGGTAGGCAGAACCACAGTTTATCAACTACTTCGACCTCAACATGTCTGTTTCTGTTTATTGATGATGATAAGTAATTTATTTGATGTATATCATGAACGAGTATTCTATTACTGGTGAGCCAAATAAATAAAATAAATTATATATCTGGACATGAGAAATACATTTTACATAATATATTTACTGAAATTAATTTCCGTTATTTGAATTAGATGTTTTTAGCACGAATCACAAGCACAGAATTATTATTTACGTTTGTGCATTTTTACTAACTTGACGCAGACAAAGTCGCGGGTAACAGCTAGTCTATAATATGTATGTATCTAGAAATATATAAGTATGTTTATCAGTTGTCTAGTACTCATAACACAAGCTCTGCTTAGCTTGGGACTAGACGGCGTTGTGTGATAGTTGTGGAATATTATTATTATATTATACTGTATAGCTCCATCCCTATATTTCGCTCGCACGCCAGACATATTAAAACATCGTGGTTAAGGCTCTTGTTCAGATTTCAATTAACATGTTAGCTGCCAAAGGGAGATAAAAACATTTTTTTTTGTCAAAGTCGGTCCACAATAGAATAGAATAGTATTTATTCGATGCAGCCAATACAATAGGCAACAACAACACAAAAACAAAAAAAAGTACAGATTTACAATATAGTTGTGCTGAGCGTGCCCGAACCGAAAGGGTCGCCAACTCAGCAATTGCTGAGCGTCAGACACCCAGCGCTGATTTTCAGCTGGCACCCCGCAGTGACGCACGGATGATGGTAAATAAAATATAACATATAAATAAACCTAAATATATAAAAATAACCCTTAAACAAAAAAATATATACAAGTGTATTTGTGTGATAATTTTGCTTTTTATAAATATTATAATATATGCCACGGTAGTTACAAACTATTTTGCTTACTATACCCACAATATTCAACAATAATATAACGCGCGAAACATAGTGCATGCATCAGGCGACGCGACGATCACACGACAATGAGGATTTTCAGAAAAATTCATACTACCAGTTGGCCCAACTTAGCCGAGAGATCTACTTTACTTTTAATTTTTTTTTTCTCTTACTTTTTTTTCGTTTGAAGTTGACGTTTATATCTAAATAATGTCATTAACATAAGCGTTTTGACAGATGTCTGGACTAGATAGAATAATGATCAAAAGGTTTGAAAGCGATTTGAATTCGTTCTTTGAAAACAAAGCATGTTTGTTTATTGCAAACGGGTTCTGGCGAACAATGTCGAATTGTTGGAAATTATCACGGCGACGTTACTAACTACTATTCAATCAATATAGCTTCAATGGCTGACCGGTTTTGAATAGTCAAATTCTATGTCTCAATCCAGGTCATCGGACCTGGCTTTATAACAGTGGCAAATAACGATTTTGGATCAATGATTTCTTTGATAAAGCTGCTGAAGTTCTGGATTATGTTTCCTTGGGATAATTTTCTATTTCCACGCGGATGCCGCGGGTAAAAGTTAGTTTTTATATAAAACATAGCTAAACAAATAATTTAATAGGTTTTCACTTACATTTCTTTTTAAATTATATAAACCAGTTCTTGACTGCGATCCCAACTGATGGAAAGCAGTGATGCAATCGTTGATGGTGAATCGCACTTGTTTATTAAGAGCCTATTTACTCTAGCCTTGAAGGCACCTAAATTGTAATAAGACCGAAAGACCGCAGTGGGCAAATTGTTCCAATCCTTTGATGTACGCGGTATAAACGATGAGGCGAAACGCTGTATGATTTTATTCTGTTCGATATAGGATTGATTGTTTGACAAATAACATATTATGTTCATTTAAAAACTTACTGTAGGTAAGTCGGTGATATAACCTTGAGCTGGCTTAGCGTAGTACGCTTTAATAGACCAAGATGCTAGCTTGTTTGGCTTATACTACTGACTAGCAACCGCCAGCGGCAAAATTATCCCATGGAATATTTATTAGTGTTTATTTGTTTTTTTTATTAGTGTTTTTGTCGTTCATAAATATATATTTTTAACGTATAGTTACCGTGGCCTTAGAACGCAAAAGGCAACTGAAGGCACACAGGTGCCTTTTAGTTAGTAAAAGTCTGACACGCCCTCTCGCTCCACCTAGGGCAAGAGAAGGTCATCATCATCATCATCATTTCAGCGGAAAGACGTCCACTGCTGGACATAGGCCTCCCCCAAGCGTCGCCACAGCGAACGGTCCTGTGCGTCTCGCATCCATCGGACTCCCGCAACCGTTACCAAGTCATCGGTCCACCTTGTACGAGGCCTTCCAACGCTACGTCTTTCGGTACGTGGTCGCCAGTCCAGAACCTTTCGGCCCCAACGGCCATCTGTTCTGCGAGCAATGTGCCCTGCCCATTGCCACTTTAGTTTGGCGATTCTTCGTGCTATGTCGGCAACCTTGGTTCTCCTGCGGATATTCTCATTCCTGATTCGATCACGCAAGGAAACTCCGAGCATAGCCCTCTCCATTGCCCTTTGGGTAACTTTAAGCCTTCTGATGAGGCCCATTGTAAGCGACCACGTTTCGGAGCCATATGTTATCACTGGCAACACGCACTGGTCATAGACTTTCGTCTTGAGACACTGTGGTATATCGAGAGAAGTTATTTGATAATTATTTTCGATTTAAAAAATAAAGTATGTGAAGTTATAAACATATAATAATGCCACTAGCTGACTAAGCAAACGTTGTTCTAACATATAAATCTATCAAAGAAAAAAATGTGGTTGAGGGTGGGAGAGTAATTAACCTACGACATATTCCCAGATCTACCAAATATACTTACCCAAATAAATCATAAAAATCGGTCAAACTGTTTCGGAAACTCCTCCGAAACGGTTGGTCAGATTTTTATGTTTTTTTTTTTTTTATATAATAAGTACTGTGACACGATATTTTTATATATTAGACTAGTGGACCCAGCAGACATCCTGCCCGAATGGTGGATTTCTGTCAGAAATAAAATTAAGAACTCCATTGCAGCACCACGTTCCGGGTCCAATTATATTTTCAAACCATCCGGGGAACTACTCAAATACACACACAATTTACTTTCAAATCGGTGAAGCCGTTTAGGACACACATGGGTGTTTGTCTCCTCCTAAACTTTTTTTTAAATTATTTTTTTTATTTCTCGCGTTTGACCACCATCTCACCTGATGGTAAGCGATGATGTGGTCGACGATGGAGCACACTTGCCTAGAAGTAACCTATTCACTCTTGACTTAAAGACCCCTAAGTTGTAGCTATCAAGAAACACAGACTCCGGCAGGGAATTTCACTTGGCTGTGCGCACAATAAATGTGTTCCCAATATGCTTTGTGCGAGTGGGTGGGATGTCTACCAATCTAATCTTTTAACACTTATCTTTGTATATATAATTCTTCTGTACGGGTATATAGAAGCATACCTCTATACCTACCTGTCTAACGATTGTACGATTCGAGTCTTTCAATTAATGAAGCCAGCCACATCTTTTCCACAACAAAGTTTAAGGGCAGGCAGTTTAAAGTATCACAAACCTCCGTTAAAAGGGAGGATCTTCCGACTAAACGTGACGTTTTTTAACCGACTTCAAAAAGGAGGTTCTATGTTCGGCTGAATGTATTTTTTTTTATGTATGTTCACCGATTTCTCGGTCAATTGTGGACCGATTTTGAAATATTTTTTTTTTATTGAAAGGTTATGCTTCCGAATTGGTCCCATAGAAATATTGTTATGATCTGATCATGAACTTCGGAATTATGGAACAGAACTACTTATAGGATCACAGCAGAACCGACGTAACAAGTAAAATTGCTCTGTTTATACGTATAGTCGATGACTGACTGAAAGAAGAAGGGGAATATGTCGAACTGATCTGATGATGAAGCCTGAAGTTAGGCATCGGAACTCTGTAATAAATTAATGTAATCTAACCGTGTTGGCTATAAGTTATTTATGTTTGGATGAGGGGTACTTTTTAGTGGTGGTACCATAACTAAAAGTGTAAAATAAAAAAAAAATACAACCGTCTTCAATGTAAAAAAAACACTGAAAAGTGCAAAATAACTTTAATTTCGGAAGTCGGTGTTAAATAACGAAGAGACAAAACTATCATAGAAACCCCGACTTCCGAAATAAAGTTATTTTGCACTTTTCAGTGTTTTTTTTTACATTGAAGTCGGTTGTATTTTTTTTGTATTTTTTTTTATTGTTTTTGGTACAGGCAACTGCCTGATAGTTGATTTCGAGCTGTTGTATATGTTCTAATCGCGCGGAGAACTAATACCGCGATGCAGAATTTAAATTCATTTAGTTCAAAAATACCACGTCGCTGTAACCAACAATTTACTTGTCTGCTAATATCAACCGGTTCTCGAGTGACTCGAAGCAAAGCCGGGATTAGCCAAGTTTAGAATGGCATTGCCATGTCCGGATCGAGTCGGATCGAGCTCGTGGTTCGTGGCTCGGGGCCCCGGGCTCGGGGGTTAAGGGGCTAGGGGGCTAAGTAAGTTATTTAACACGATTCTGTTAAACTGATTGGACGGATTAGCGAAGTCAATTGTTTTGACCGTTCGTTCTCAGGGTTTGGTCAGCTGGGGTAATGGGAGTCGGTGAGTCTTTTAGTGTTTTGCTCTTTGGTACTTGATGGATATAAGTACATAATAAAATAAAATAAAAAGCCTTTGAGCGCTGGCCGTTTTACGCGGATGTGACGCATAACCTACCATATATATATGTCGTTTTGTTATTTGTTTATTTTAAGGTGTGCGCCATATTTGACGTAAATAAATTGTTTTTCTTTCTTTCTTTCTTTCTTTCTCCTTTCATTTCTTGCAATTAGAGATAACAAAGTAAGTAAAATATGAATCTAAAGTTAAAAACTATTTGGTGCAAAGTAAATTAATTGTTAAAATTAATCCTAATATAATATTGTTTGCTTATTATGCAAGAACCCCTACGCAGGTGAAGGCCTCCTCCAAGGAACTACATAAGTATTTTTTAAATTTTGAAGTGCGGCTTCGAAAACGGCCTAGTGCCAATGTGAATATTTCAATTCACATGTACTTTTCTAAATTTATCTAGGATATTCTATTTTTTTTTTTACGTTTTTTTTTAGGATATTCTTTTATTTATTATTGCCTCGGAAACCTCATCAAGCCCTTGGTCTCGGTTGTCATTCGTAGATCTTTAACAGTCGTTACAGGTAGATAGTAAGCCAGAAAGTCTGACCATCAGAATATCGAAGGGAGTATTGTGTTGACTATTAACTGAGTTGTGGAGGTCTGATAAGCAGTCGCTTCACGTAAAACACGGAAAGCCAACCCCAAGTCGGCTTTGAGGAGGAGTGGCAGGCGGTCGCCTCCTTCTGCGAAGCAGTAATGCTAGCAAAGGAGGCGGCCGATCGCGTGAGGCAACGGTCCTCACGCCCTAACCGCCGCCGGGATTCCGATCCCGATTTCCGGCCACCGTAGGCGCGGGCTTGCGGACGGCGAGTAATGGGTGGCTCGCCGTCCGACCGTCCGGTAACTGTCCGGACCGAGCCCAAGTCGTCGACGGTGCGTATTGTTCCACGCGCGCCTCAGGGAGATGTCAGCAAATCGTAGGGGCCCAGCAGGGCCAAAGCCTACTGGGGCCACGGGTAGTGTGAAAGCGAAGCCCGGGGCCCCGGGATGAAGGCAAAGAAGGAATAAGAGTGGGTTTTTAGTCAGTAAAAGTCGCTCGCTCCGCCCAAGAGCGGGATTTGTCATTAGATGATTTTCCCACCTAAAAAAAAACCCCAAGTCGGCTTCCAGTTTAACCGGATACGGCTAGATAAACTTTTACATAAAAGTACATAATATAAGTATGAATGGAAAAAATCACATTGTTACCTGCCCGGTTTCAAACCCGTAACCTCATGCAAGAGAGGCGGGTGATATGCCACATAAATAAATAAATAAAAATAAAAAAGCCTTTTAATTTATGCAATAAGTAATAGTACAGTTATTGAACCTTCAAATATTACTCGAAATAAATTAAAAATATAGTGATGATTTGGTTAATAAAATCTCTACTCTAGGTACCATTATAAATTCTGGCAAATATTATTTAAATTATATAAATGATCACAGTTAATTACATAATCAATTCGTACAAAATGTCAAACAATTAAAAGTATATAACATAAATAATAATAATATAAAATTGATAAATAATCGCTCTTTTCTCGGGGGAGCTTCACCCCTAGAGAACGCGTCCCCAGGTGGCGGATAGGGGCACGCTCGGTAGATATACCGGGTCGGAGGGAAATAAAATACCTCCCGCGGACCAACAGGCCGGAGAAGGATACTCCGATATCAAACCCCTGCTGCAGGCTTCTCTGAAATGGAGCAGAGGCTGCAGTCAGTGCTGTGCGCCTAGGTTGGGGTGTATAGAAGGGATGGCGGCGGAAGAACCTACTCCAGGCCAACGGCGGCGCCCATATGGCTCCACGAGAAGAACAACCTTGGCGTCAGGTGGCAACCGGCCGTAAAACTCCAGCCAAAAACTCAAACTCCTTGTACATGAAATGAAAGCCAGAAAAGTGAGTAAGTCAAATGCTAGGGCGTCCCCCGCAAGCGACGCTGATGCGATAAATGTGATACATGCTAGGGCGTACCCCGGAAGCGACGCAAAGGACAAGAACCAGCGTTCGCACTTAGCTTTTGACAAACTCAGACTCGCAACATGGAATCTCGGCACAATGACTGGACGCAGAAATGAACTTAGTGAAATTCTAAAAACCAGGCAAATCAACGCCTGCTGCATCCAAGAAACAAAATGGAAAGGGTCAAAATCTAGGGATATTGGAAATGGCTACCAGTTTGTATACCACGGCACAAACGCAAAAAGGAACGGAGTAGGTATCGTGCTGGATGAACATCTTAAACAAAGAATGATTAATGTGGAGAGGAAAAGCGATAGACTAATAGCCATTAAACTAGCATTGGATGGACAACTGCCATTGAACATAATTTCCGCGTACGCACCACAAACTGGCTGTCCGGAACAAGAAAAGCAAGACTTTTGGGAAGACTTTGATGAAGTCATGCAAAACATACCCCCAACAGAATATGTTCACATTGGAGGAGACTTGAACGGGCATGTAGGGGAAAAGAATGAACTCTTTAACAGGACCCATGGGGGATATGGATTCGGCAGTTTAAACCAACAGGGTACAGATATTCTAAATTTCGCAGTCAAGCACTCCCTTAAAATTATTAACACGCACTTTCGAAAGAAACCGGAACACCTTATTACTTACAAATGCTCAAAACATGGTACACAAATAGACTACATCCTTACTAGCAACAACAACTTTAAGCTTTATAAAGACTGCAAAGTGATCCCGGGCAACGCGCTTACATCACAACATAGACTTCTAGTCTCAGTTTTGGGCCTACCGAAACCTATGAAAACACACACAGACCAAACACAGACTATAAAATGGAAAGAACTGCACTCCCCTAAGGGATTACAGCTCCTTGAATGGGTGCACACATACATAACCGACGACGTGGAGTCTAACAAAACGGCAACTCAGATGTGGTCTGATTTTGAGAGACTATGTCTAGAGAAAGCCAAGACAACCTTGGGTGTGTCGCGTGGGGGGCACTTCGTCTGAATAAAGAAACATCTTGGTGGAATGAAGGCGTTAAAGATTTAATAAAAGCAAAGAGAGATGCATTTAAACTGTGGCAAAAATCCAACTCAGACGATGACTGCCAAGAGTATAGGAGTCTCAAGAAGATAGCAAAATCTGCTGTGGCACAATGGCCTTATCTAGACAAGAATTCTATAGCAAATTGGAAAACGCAGAGAATGACAACACCATCTACAAAATAGCTCGACAACGTCACATATCTACTCTTGATATTAAATCCAATAAATACATTAAAAACTCCGAAGGTAGACTCTTAACGACCAATAAGGATATTAATAGAAGATGGAAGGAGTACTATGAGCAACTAATGAACGAAGAATTCCCCAGTGAACCGTTACCTTGTATACCACCAACAGAAGGGCCTATAAAACACATATCACCTGAGGAGGTAGGGAAAGCTATATCCAAAATGAACTATCATAAAGCTACCGGCCCTGACCAAATCCCAGCTGATATGTGGAAGAAGTTAAGAAACATCGCACTTCCATGGCTTACCAAGCTCTTCAATGGTATCATAAGAGAAGGAAAAATCCCGGAATCCTGGCGCGATAGTACCCTATGCCCTATATATAAACAAAAAGGGGATATTGCCCAATGCGGTAATTACAGAGGAGTAAAGCTCACATCACACACACTAAAACTGTTCGAAAGAATCATTGCCTCTCGGTTAAGCGACATCTCTCGGATGACTGAGAATCAATACGGTTTCACTCCTGGCAAATCAACCATCGACGCCATACAGACAATTAGAGTTGTGATGGAAAAACATCGTTCAAACAAGGAAAATCTGTACCTCATGTTCATCGACTTAGAAAAGGCTTTCGATAGGGTGCCGCGAAACCTTGTATGGCAAGCAATGAGAGCCCAAAATATCCCAGAGTGCTACATAACGTTAGTCCAAGATATGTATCGACACACAAAAACGCGCGTCAAAAGCCCTGCTGGTCTTAGTGAGTCATTTTACGTAGAGGTAGGTGTCCACCAGGGATCTGCCATGAGCCCGTTGTTATTTAACCTGTGCATGGACTACATTACACGTGACATACAAAACCCAACTCCAGAATGTATGCTTTACGCAGATGACATAGTTCTAATGTCAAAGAATGTAACTGATCTGCAGGAAACACTCAATCGATGGGTAACGCAAATAGAACGCCATGGGTTACGCATAAGCCGGAGTAAGACCGAATATTTAGAATGCGACTACGGAGGGAAAACAGAAACGGGATGTAAAACATACATAGACAACTATGAACTACCCAAAGTAGACAAGTTCAAGTACCTAGGCTCTGTGCTCACACCTGATGGTAATGTGGACAAAGACGTAGACCACCGTATCAATTCCGCCTGGCTTAAGTGGAGATCACTATCAGGAGTTCTTTGTGATCCCAAAATGCCCATCAGAGTGAAGGGGAAAGTGTACAAGACAGTAGTGCGACCAACAATGACATACGGAGCAGAGTGCTGGACTATGAAAAAGGCACACGAACAGCGTCTCCACACGAGCGAAATGAAAATGCTCAGATGGGCTGGAGGTGTAACTGGGTTAGATAAAGTGCGAAATGAATACATCAGAGGATCAGTTAAGGTGGCACCGATTGCCGAAAAGTTAAAAGAAAGTCGCATGCGATGGTACGGTCATATCCTTAGACGAAATTACGATCACCCAGTTAAAAAGGCCCTAAGTATCCCTGACCAACCACGAGGGAGAGGACGACCACCCGCCACCTGGTGGTCAAATATGCAAAAAGAAATCCAGCAAGCGAGTCTGAGTGCACAGACAAGCCAGAACAGAACTCTCTGGCGCAAACGTACAAGGAGACCCCACCCCAGCTAAACTGGGAAGAGGGTTGGACAAAGAAGAAGATAAATAATCGCTCTTGGGCGGAGCGAGAGATAGTGTTAGACTTTTACTGACTAAAAACCCGCTTCTGTTCCTTCGTTGCCTTTGTCCCAGGGCCCCGGGTTTCGTTTTCACACTACGCATGGCCCCAGTAGGCTTCGACCCTGCTGGGTCCCTACGATTTGCTGACATCTCTCTGAGGCGTGCGTGGAACAATACGCGCTGTCGACGACTTGGGCTCGGTCCGGACGGTTACCGGACGGCCCGCGCCTACGGTGGCCGGAAATCGGGATCGGAATCCCGGCGGAAATTAGGGCGAGAGGACCTTTGCCTCACACGATCGGCCGCCTCCTTTGCTAGCATTACTGCTTCGCAGAAGGAGGCGACCGCCTGCCACTCCTCCTCGCTCTGGACTATGGCCTGTACCAAGGCCCGGCGAGAGAGATCGCCGCCGCCGATTGCCCCCACGATGACTCAGCGTTGCTCTGCCCAAGCGGGGCACACCTCCACCGTGTGCTCCACCGTGTTCTCCGGGCGTTCCACACAATGGCGACACCTAGGCGTCGTCGCTTCCGCACGAATCCGGTGCAGGAACTTCCCGAACTTACCGTGTTCGGTGAGAACCTGCGTCATGCGGAAGGTGAGGACGCCGTGAGGTCTTTCTAACCACGCCTCAAAGTAATTGATAAATAATAAAGATTTCATTGATTTTGCATTAAAATTAAAATTAACAACATTAAATGATTGAATAAAAAATAAATAGCATAAAAATTGTATTAAATAATCTATTATGTAAAACATAAAAATAAAATTAGCAAGTCACATAATATTCTATAACAATGAACCAATAAATTATTATACTAAATCATGAAGAAGATAGCTTAAGAAAGTAATTCTACTAAAAACTCCCTGGAGTATTAAACTTCTTCAATCTTAAACGTTTCCCGGATCCAAATAATTAAGGACTTTTAATCAATTATTGTTATTAGATTAAAGTAATTTATTCCCTTTTGTCTCAATGAACGTGGCTGAATTTCCTTTAAAAATTAATTAGTTCCTCCCCAAGTTATAATGAGAATACATTCCCTTTATACTGTTGCCTGTTTATTTAATAAATAAGGTTTTGTTCGGATGCATGTAGGGAAAGGGAGGCAGAAGTTTAATTTGAAACAGTAAAGCCAGTCAAGTGCGAGTCGGACGCGCACATTAAAGGTTACGTAAAAACTTAACTATGTAAAATTTCTCGGTATTGTTTGTTTCTTATTTAACACCAACTTCCGAAATTAAAGTTATTTTGATCCTTTAGGCGTTTTTTTAATGAAGTCGGTTATAATTTTTTTTTGTAAAAAGTTTTTTATTTACTTATTTTTTTTTAATTAATTTCGGAAGCCGGTGTTAAATAAGAAACAAACAATACCGAGAAACACCGACTTCCGAAATTAAAGTTATTTTGATCCTTTAAGTGTTTTTTTAGTAAAGTCGATAATTATTTTTTTTTTGTTAAAAGTTTTTTAATTCTCATTTTTTGGTTTAGGGCCGATACCTGCAAGGGTTATGGAATTATTCAAAAGAGTTACCGCGGTCCTGGAACGCAATGGGTAACTGAAGGAACACAGATGGGTTTTAGTTTGAAACTCCTTTACCCTCCACTGCGGGAGGAACTAAATAATGGTCCAAAAACCAATTCATGATGAAGAAGACATACTGCGTCGATCCTAAATATTTTTTTAGGGTTCCGTACCTAAGGAAAAAACGGAACTCTTATAGGATCACTTTGTTGTCTGTCTGTCTGTCAGTCAAGACCCTTTATTTCGGGTACGCGTAGACTTGACTTGACTCGTGGTTTCTTTCTTTTCTTTCTTTACGAAAAAAAAAGATACGGCCATTTATGTCGCAAAAAAACATGAATTTCGACACTCTCAAGGGAAACAACATATCTAAGGTACTTTCCGTTGACCTGAAATCCTGAAATTTGGCATGGAGCGAGGTCTCATAGCACAAGTATAGGAAAAAATCTGAAAACTGTAAATTTGTAGTTTTTTGGAAAAAATCGGAAAAATCTTCGTAACTCTATTCGGGTATTAAACTGTTTTCATAGGTTAGTTTGTACGGAACCCTCAGTGCGCGAGTCCGACTCGCACTTGCACGGTTTTTTAAATATTGCCTCACACTAAGAGCTACTCTTGTATGGGTGGGTGCATTCACGAACATGTAAACTGACATACACAAGACACTTACCACTGAGTTTCGACAGTTCATTATTTTGACGCAGTCCCAATCAACACTACTGGGTGCATGTCGAAATAGTGTATTTTGAATTTGTGTGTGGACTAATGCTAGTCAAATATATGTTCTGTCGAAACAATGAGTAGCCGAACTATTGTCTTTTGAAATTGGGACTGTGTCGAAATAATTAACTGTCGAAATTCAGAATGACACTTCTTACTATTATATAGACTAGACAAATATTTGTTCCTTGGCGGAATCAAATCCAAACACAAAACGCAGCAGCTGATTGCTCAAATACATGTCCTGTCCGGTTCACCCTTGTTTGGTATAACAACTTTTGATGTCATGTTACTAATTCGAACAACGTTTAAGAAAATAATCAATTTGTATAATATCGATTAACATAATTTTCATTTCATCGAATATTTATTTGCGATAACAACATTTGCGCTATTGATCAAAAGGTATAATGTTCATTTGATGTAATGTTCAGATGGTAACATGTATTTTATCGAATATTCAATTGGTGTAATGTAATGCAGAAAAGAAAACATTGTAAATATTTACATTTTCGAATATTTAAATTTAGTGACAGAAACGAATCGCTGCAAAACCGACTTCACACAGTCTTACACCTGCCCTACGCCTAGAGTGTAATTCAAGCCCGCGTAGGCGCGGAGGGGTAGGGCGGCCCGCGAGCTGAGGAGCAGGTGGTTTGAAGGCCCGTCGCCGCGGCTGAGGCTGGCCGGCAAAGCCGTCCAGCAAGCCGAAGCTGCGGTGGTGAGTGTTAAAACCATCTGCGACGATAAGCTCGCGTGGGGCCGCCCAAACCCCGCAGCGTCGGAACCGTGACAGAAACAATGCTTGCTGCATGTTGCATGCCTGCTTCCATGCTGTATGCCTGATTGCATACTGCATGCCTTTTTGCATGCTGCATGTTGCATGCCTGCTTCCATAACAAATTCAAATTCAGTAGGTGAAGGAACAATGTTAGTTTATAGACAATGAAAGGAAACGAATTATTAATGAACTGAATATTCGATACGATCTTTCGACTAAATCATTATTAGTCTAGTGAAACATTAGTTTAAATAAAATTAGTGCATTTGAAAATTCGGTCAAATGACATTATTTCAAAGAAATAAATAGGCTAAATAAAAATCTACCAATTAATTATTCGGTCAAATGAATAATTATACGAAATGACTTTATTGTAACTAAAATTAGCCGGAGCGATTTTCGACAAAACGTTGTTATACCAAACAAGGGTAAACCGTCCTGTCCATCCTTGTTGTAAATTGGGATGGACCTTCTCAACTGTTCTGGATCATGACACGCGTATGTTAACAAAAGAGTTAATTCTGTTCCTTATTCCTTCGTACAGTGAATAATTTAGTCGCTGGGACACCATCATTTTGCGGAAGCGATTACGACGTCACATCCTGTATCACACCATGGGCGCCATACATGTATTATTATATATCTTTGTCTTTCCACGGGTTTAATGAGATTTTTAAGTGGAATTAGTCATTGGGGATTTTTCGGGAGTTTCCTCGTTTTTGTCGTGGATATTAGCGTAAATTATTTGTTAAATGTCAGCTTTGGTCTGTTTTGATTGTACCTATGTTAAGTTGGTCAACAATGTTATCAGCTGAGCTGTTTATCTGCTAAGTTGAATACTGTTTTAGTAATGGAAAACCTCGTAATTTCAGTTTGAAAGTAACTAGTAGCTCTAGTAGTCATTTTAGTACAGTTACTGTTTTTGTTGATCACCACTTCGTATCATAATATTAAACTTGGCTCACATTTTTAACCGACTTAAAAAAGAAGAAGGTTCTATATTCGACTGTATGTATTTTTTTTATGTATGTTTACCGATTTCTCGGTCAGTTGTTGGCCGATTTTGAAGTTATTTATTTTGCTTTTATAGCAAAATAAATAACTTCAAAATTCTTCCGAGTTGGTCCCATAGAAATATTGTTATGATTTGATGATGAACTTCGAAGATATGGAACATAACTGCTCATAGGATCACAGCAGAACTGTCGTAACAAGTACAATTGCTTTGTTTATAAGTGCAGTCGATGATTGACTGAAGGAAGAGGGGGAGGGAATGTTCTGATGATGATGTAATAAATCAATGTAACCTAACCGTGTTTGGGATTATTAGAATTGTCATGAGATGCATCCTGGCTAAAAGGTATCTGATGATGGAAGGTAGGCATGAACACTCCGTAATAAATAAAACAATGTCTCCTAGCCGTGGCTTGGTTTATTGGAATTGTCATGCAAATTCTATAGATAATTCCTTACTATAGAACTTGAACACTTTAAGTTTGACTGACGGGCATTTTTTTGGTTGTGGTACCGCAACTAAATAAGTGTAAAATAAAAAACTTTTTTACAAAAGAAAAATAAAACTGACTTCAATGTAATAAAACTAGGCAAGTGCGAGTCGGACTCACGCACTGAGGGTTCTGTACAAACTACAATTCCCGAATTGAGTCTCGAAGATTTTTCCGAAATGCAAAAGTGTTTTTTTTTTGGGACGTAGGTAACAACAAATTTACTGTTTTCAGATTTATTCCTGTATCTGTGCTATAAAACCTTCCTTTACGCTATATTTCAGGATTCTGGGTCAACGATTTCTTTGACAGTATCGAAATATACGTTTTTACGACATAAACAGCCGTATCTTTTTTATTCGTTGACTTAGAAGTTTTTTTTTGACAGCTTCAAGGGACCGCAGACCTGAGTCATTTTAATTTCAACTCACTACCTCCACGCGTTCCTGAGATAAATGGTCTGGACAGACAGACAGGCAGACGGACAACAAAGTGATCCTATAATGGTTCCGTTTTTTCCTTTTGAGGTAAAATCCCTAAAAAAACACTAAAAAGTGCAAAATAACTTTAATTTCGGAAGTGTTAAATAACGAAGAGACAAAACTATTGTAGAAACATCGACTTCCAAAATTAAAGTTATTTTGCATTTTTCATAGTTTTTTTTTACATTGAAGTCGGTTGTATTTTTTTTTGTAATTGTTAAAGGTGGGAATTCGTATAATGACTTTTTCCGCTCTAGGCAGTGTGAGGGTGGTGAAAGTGGGAGGGCGGGTCATACTTTTACTGAATAAATCACACCAACGTTCCTTCAGTTGCCCTTTGCATTTTAGGAACACGAGTAACCTTTTCAGAAGTCGGCCCATGGATCCAGTAGGCTTCGGCCCAGTTTTACTTACATCACTTTGAGGCGCGCGTAGAACACTACAGGCGGTCCGCACAATGGTGACACCTGGGCGTTTCTTCTGCACAAATCAAGTCCAGGAACCTACCGAACTTATAACATCCGGTGAGGAATTGTGTCATGTGGAAGGTGTCCTATGGGACGTCTTTCCAGCCACTCCTCAAAGTGGGGACTTACCACCATAATTATGGCGTGCCCAATGGTGATGATGGTGAACTAAGTATATTCTTCAAAAGGATACACAAAGTATAAGTATAAGGCATAAGTATGAATCACAAGTGAGAGTCTAAAATAAGAAAACATCGAACTCGGAAACTGCATCACAAATCACACACCTCACTCTCAGTAACGGCTGTAGCCGGTCAGTGCACTTATTGGCCGGCCAGAATTACAGCCGTATAACACATTAGTCAAGCCGGACAAAGGACGGATTGGCCGACGCTTGTAATTTGTCTGCGACGCTGGGCAGCCTGCTAAATAACTATACATGGCGGTCACGTTGCGGTTTGGCCGGGTGTTTTGGTAATTAGTGGGTTCGAGTGTCATTTGTCTTGTAATTGAAGATGCTGCGGTGATATGGTGTATTAAATTATGCTGTTCAGAAATACATTAACTAATTATATTAATTTATCTTGTCTTTGAGTTTCTGCAATTTCAAATTCAATTTCTTAACAAATATCTTTTTAACGTCTTCATACTGCAGATAGCTTAATATACCTTATAATGTTCCCACTGTTGGGACTCAGGCCTCCTCTCTAGGAGAGGGAATGGGCCGTAATCCACCACGCGGGCCCAGTGCAGGTTGGTGGATACATTCTGCAGATACCATAATATTTTTTTTATTCATCAAAAAAACGTGTTGCGCCGACCCCAAATAACACGGGATAAGGGCAGGAAGATGATGAAAAGGCCGTAGGTGTACATAGGTGGGTTCTAGTCAGTAAAAGCCTGAGACGCCCTCGCACTGCACCCTAGAGCGAGAGCAGTCATTAAATGATTTCTCATCTCCCAAAAAAGGGAATAAACACTTTGAGGATAGTAGATAATGAAGAAGGCAACCAAATAACAATAAACCCGTTACATTTTACATCAATAAATTATTAATTGGCTTCTAAACAACGAATTCTCAATATATTTCAACTGGCTATACGAAAGTCACGTACCAAGTCTGGGTATCTAGCAGTCAATTCACTTCATAAATTAAAGTTGCACACACACATAACAACTTAGATCTGCATGATATGTCAAAAGGCACGGAACTCCCTTCTGTTTAATCAAAACTATGGAAATGAGTTAAGAGGGACCTTTCCAATCTGCCTATCGTCAATGTAATGTTTGATAAAGAGGCAACGCAAAAAAAGAGAGATAGCGCGTGAACACTCGGTTGGCATTCACTCATCACTCGAATATTTCCAATACTTGTCACAGGAAATACACACGTATTTCGTGTGACAAGTTATTTAAAAATCATTTTTTTTGTTTTACCAAATATTTCGTAATTCAGAATCTCGATATTAAATCGAGATTCTGCATCATAAAATTTTTCGTGAAAGGTTGCATAAACATAGTTTTTTTTAATTTATGAGTACATATGAAGAGTCAAATTTCACGCAAAATAACAGATTTCAGATGTATTTACTGGATCAATTTTCCACAAAATGTTTTGATTTCAATACATACTAACAACTAAAAAAATTAAATGTGTTTCCAAAATATCTAGAGAAAGATGTGTAATAACGTTAGAATTCCCATATAAAGAGCGGTTATATGGGTAATCGTCACGGGTTGGGCGCTCTTAATTATGGCAATCAAATACCTGTAAACGTATCAAATTATCACTGAAACTCTTCCCATCAAACTCTACAAAGACTAGCTCGCTTGTGTATCAAGCTGTCAATTTGGCTCATATCATTAATTTTGCACACATACATAAAGCGGGTTCCCCGTGGGGCTCAAACTTGCCTCGTTTCGTCGCCATCCGACGTCTCTTATCTAAATAAGCCATTATGTGAGAGTATGATAATTATTTATTATGGGGACCTTGTATAACGCTTTGAGGGTGAAATAAATTTTTCGTCCTTTTAAATCGTTTATGGTTAGATTGAATAGTTTAGCTTTGGTCTTATAATTGCAATGCATATCGCTGCAGTATGCGGTATCGAACACAATTGAATGAAAAACGTCTAGAATTGGATAGTTGATTCATTCTTATACTATTATTTGTATCTAAAAGTAACTTTATGCAAAATCGAAAAAAGAGAGGATTTTTAAGATTCGTTTAATTTTAAGTAAATTTGAAACCTTTCAAATTGGACGAAGGGGAAACTTTCAAAAAACAGAATAGGGATGCACATACTGAAATGTGACGTCACCGCCATTACGTTACGTTTGTACATATGAGATAGCGAGATATTCCCACCACTCCCCCACTCTTCCTTAAACTAATATTTGAAATGCAAATTTCTGCTTTATTTAATAACCCATTTTCATATCGTTTCAGAAAAGATTGTTTTTGATGTTATTTGTTGTTTATTATCAATTTAACGTATTCTAGTGTTTCTCTGATTCGTGATTCGTCATATAAATTGTATTTTCCTTGCTACATGAACCCATGAACTCTTCTTTTTCTCGAAACAAGGGAATTATTAACTTGGATATAATTATGCTACACTTCTAGGAGCTAACACAGAACACAAGGTAAATCCAATAAGGAACATTAATTCCCAGTTTAAATTGATATTGTATTACAACGCTTATGAATACAAATCTTATTATAATTAGGAGCTTTAGTGCTTCGGTTTATTATATAGTATATACTGGAAGTACTTGTAATGTAATGATCAGGAATTCATAGAAATGTTTACAAAGGAATTTTCGGTTGTTAAAGCGATCAGAATGTTTCAAAGAGTTACCGCGGCTCTGGAGCGCAAAGAATATAAAATAATAAACTAATACATATGTATAAAAGAAACTATAACAATTACTAAACTATACTATTGCACACGAAGTGACGGCGTCGTGTTCCGCTGCGAGGTCGGTATCCTTCCACGAAATCGTCGATACACAACACCCTTCGGCCAAAACTCTCCTTTGAGGTAGGTCTCCAAAAGGTGAGCACCACAAACGACTTCAAATTAGTGTTACGGCGCGGCTCCAACTGCACAACTCTCAAAGTTCAGTTTGTCTTTACGCGTACATATTCCACGATCTCCTCAGCCTTCGTGGTGTGATGTAGCCTCGAAACGTACAGCTGCGTCGTAGTTACTGCTGGACGCAGCAACATGTTGGGTCCATTTGTCATCGCTCTGCTTGCCCCCTTTCCGTGAAAGTCCCTGCCGTGAAAAGTGAAGGATCACTAGTAGGTAGTCTCTGGAGCAGTTGATTGAAGACTTCTTATCTAATAAAGCAGTCCTAAATCCCACACTAATACACCCTGATTATTTGTTCAAATCCTCCTATTGTAGGTCCGTTGTATCAATTTCAAACCTGTCACATGACAATATACACTTGATCGACACTTCAATAAACAATAGATAATTACTATCTCCTTATCAAGGAAAGATACAGGTTCCTGTATCCGATAGCTAGTGTTGTGTTATCAGATTAATTAGTGCACTTCCAGGTTTACAATATCCGCGCTTTGTGTCACGTCACTACGAATGGAACTGAATGTAGCAAGGATATGGGGTTTTAGACGGGATTTCTTCGAATGAAGTTCAGTGGCTGTTCTATTAATGATTCGCAAATCGATTCTTAATGATTTAAAATTGGTGTAGTTTTATATCACAAGTGTCTGCGCAACTGGACAATATGTGCGGACGGTGAGCAATGGGTAGCTCGCCGTCCGACCCTCCGGTAACCGTCCGGACCAAGCCCAAGTCGTCGACGGCGCGTACTGTTTCACGCTCGCCTCAAGGAGATGTCAGCAACTGTAGGGGCCCATCAGGGTCGAAGCCTACTGGGGCCAAAGTTCTGATTCTGAAAGGAAGACTCGGCCCTGGTACGAAAGGTAACGAAGGAACAGGAGTGGGTTTTTAGTCAGTAAAAGTCTGACACTATCTCCTACTCCGCCCAAGAGCGGGGGATGTCATAAGATGAATCATCGAAACAGATTCGAACTCGGTAATATTGAGCTGAGAATTTGATTGTAGTATTGACTACCTCAGCGAAGCTTGCTGAGAAGGCTGACTTGATACATTTTCTGCCAAATAATGCAAACACATTAGAGTGCGTTGCTCTATATCCGGCGGGATCTCATGGTGGAATGGCGACAGCGACTGTCGCAACCCAGTGCTGAGCACGCCATAATTATGGCGGTAAGTCCCCTCTTCGAGGAGTGACTGGAAAGACAATACGGCGGCCGCACGCGCGAGGTAACGGCCCTCACTCCCCAGCCGCTGGGATCCCGATTCTAATTTCTAGCCATCGTAGTAGCCACGGGTTTGCGGACGGTGAGCAATGAGTAGCTCGCCGTCCGACAGTCCGGTAACAGTCCGGACCGAGCCCAAGTCGTCGACGGCGCGTAATGTTCCACGTGCATCTCAAGGTTATGCCAGCAAAACCGTAGGAGCCCAGCAGGGTTGAAACCACAATACAAACATGTTTTCTTTAGATGTTACTCTTGAAAGAGCGACACATAATTGGCCAAGAGGAAAACACTCAACGCTCAAATCTAAGCCTGCAACGTTGAAAGTTTGACCCTGCGATTTATTAATGGTCATTGCAAAAGATATCTTTACCGGAAATTGTAGATGAAAGTTTTTAGTGATTTAAACAGCAAACGCGTGCCATTGCAAAGTTTAGGTGGATTCAGGTTTCTTAATAAAATAACAGGACAACCTATTTTCAACACCATTTTATGAGGAGGGAGTTCAGCGCAACCGCTATGTCCCTGCATTTTAAATCTGTAAAATATTCGTTTAAATTACATGTTGTAAAGGGCCATATTAATCTATATTAAATGCACAATGTATTTAAGGTTGGATAAGGATTAATGCTGTATTGCTTAAAATCGCATCGTAAATAAACCATTATTTCTTGTAAAAAGTAAAGGATAAAGTCAAAGTCAAAAGTTTTTATTTTACATAGGCCTACATGGGCACTTATAAAACGTCAGAAGCTAGTGCACGGTTCCAAATTGGTAGTTTCCTATGGAGAAGAACCGGCAAGAAACTCCATGGTTACTCTTTTTAAAAAAGTGGTTGTTTACAATATTTTCATATTACAGTATTAATAGATATTATGTAAAAACAGTGTAGACCAGTTAATATTGTACCCAAAAGCACAATAAAAATAATCATATTAAAAAAAAAGGTAATAGGAAGTAACCTAAGAATTCGCAGAGTCTACAGTGTTCTCACATTCTGATTATAAAAAAGAGGCTATAAAAAAAAAAAACGAGAAAGATAAATAATTACAATAAATTATCAACAATAAACATATAAAAAATGGTTATTGTGGGTTATCCCTAAGAGATAGACATATACTATTGCGGACTTTTTTATAGACCTTTTTAAGGTGTACAATACGATATTACATTATTTTGATCTATCTTATAGGGTTCAGCTAGCGTTTGCAGTGTCAGCGCAAAAAAATGTGTTTATTTACGACATCACTTTAGAAACCTTTAAAATTATCAGAAAGAAAGAAAGAAAGAAAGATATTTGTTTGGCACACGTACACAGATACACACAATGCAGAAACAACATGATGACACTTAAGACACTTAAGATAAAAAAAAATAAGAAAATAAAATAACTAACATTATGTCTCGCGCCTGCACCAAATAGGTCCAGTTCAGCAAAAATGCCAGACAACTTCGTGGTAGTTGCCTGACGCTGGTTTTCAACTGAACCTTATTTAGAGTGTACGGTAGAAAAGTTAGTTTGTTTATAATAGTTGTTTAGTATTAGGTTATTATCAGAGTTTCTCTACTATATTATGCATGTATTATAAATGTAAACCTTCCTCTTGAATTGCTCTATCTATTAAAAAACTGCATCATAATCCGTTGCGTAGTTTTAAAGATTTAAGCATACATTGGGATAGACAGCGGGAAGTGACTTTGTTTTATACTATGTAGTGATAGTGATTTCAGGATTCTGGGTCAACGGGAAGTACCCTATGGATTTTGATTCCCTTGAGAGTGTCGAAATATACATTTTTTTGCGACTGCGGACTGTAGACTTGAGTATATGGTTTTAATTTCAACTAGATACCTTCACGCGTTTCCAAGATAAATAATCTTGACAGACATATAGACAGACGGACAACAAAGTGATCTTACCGATTTTCCTTTTGAGGTACGGAACCCAAAAAAAACAAACAATAAAACAATTTATTAAAGTTGCCATGTGGATTAAACCCGGTTTTGGCTATCTTTATCTTTATCTGAAAATTTCACAATTACTAGTTTCTCTTTTGAAAACTTTTTTATCTACCCTTATTGCAAAAACCTTTTTTGTCGTACCCTTATTGCAAAAACCAACTAATTGCACCAACATTTTTGTATTATTATATTATGTCATTACTATTATATTCAATCAAAGGTTATTTACTTTTTGCCGAAGCTATCTTTGTAAATAATTGTCGTAGCTAATAACCGGTTTTACTTGTAGATTCATCTTGATGAGACAAATGGATGAATGGATTTAACTTTAATTTGGGTAAAAATTGCAGATAGTTGGTTTTTGCAATATGGGTATGATATTTTCTATCAGGTACGCCCAAAACTTCATTATTCAAGTGAACACAATGATTAATTAGATTGCTTTATCAAGGATATCCACAGTCATCTTGAACAGAATTGTGTGAATCAATCAGATATAGGTACTATCTACTATGCAGTTGCGTGTCAACAATATCCGCGCTTTGTATGGCGTCAGGAGATGTCTCTCACCTCCGTTCTCTGTCAACTGAATGTAGGCACTGTATTGTTAGTAGCAGTAGTGTTAGGGTACGTATAATTATCACAAGAACATGTAATAATATATTTTTATTTATTTTTTCCGTTTAAGATTTATTTAAAAATGTAAATAATATGTAAATAACGTAAATAAAGGAAATAACAACTGCACTTTATTAACAATCGTATAGAAGCCTTGGCTCCAGAGTTAAATATATATATACCTGTATTTATTTGAGAGAGACTTATACAATAAGCACCATGTATTTAGGAGTCCTCCTAAATACATGGTTCTAACTGTATAATCTCTAAAATAAACGCATTAACAAAAATCAGCAAAATTTTTGGTCCAAAATAAATTGATAATTAAATTAAATCGTGGGATTGGGCCGAACATCTCTGCCGCATGTCAAATAAGCTGTAGGCTAAACGAGCCACTTATTGGGTCCCATAGTACATGCAAGGCAATTCAAGACAATCAATTCAATTAATCGCGGCAGATCAAGACGAAGATGGAGAGATGCACTTGATTTTGACTAGCCGTCCGTTCCCACCCAGGACAAATGTTTATGTGATGAACATGATCATATGTTCTGTGTCTGGGTGTAATCTGTTTATATATGTATGTATTTAGAAATATATAAGTATGTTTATCAGTTGTCTAGTACTCATAACAAGAGCTCTGCTTAGCTTGGAACTAGATCGCGTTGTATGATAGTTGTATAATATTATTATATTGTTGAATTCGCGTGCCCCGTGTGGCACCGATCAGTACACGCAAAACAAGTAGACATCGCCCTGAACGAGACGTGTCGAATTATATCGGGATGCCTTAAACCGACTCCGCTTAATAAGCTTTATCCGTTGGCTGGTATTGCTCCACCTGGTGTACGTAGGGATGTCGCATGCGCGATTGAAAAGAAAATTCAAGAATCCGATTCCCGACATCTCCTCTTCGAACACAAAACAGCCCCAAGTAGGCTTAAGAGCCGTAAGAGCTTCCTGCGTAGCACACAGGCCATCGATGACCCGCCTCCTAAAGAAAGAATAAAGCTTTGGGAAGAGCATCACCTACCACCATCCGACTTCTTGAAACCCCAAGAGCATCTCCCGCCTGGGCGCGATTTGCAGTGGCCTGTATGGAAAGCACTAAATCGGTTGCGAACCCAGGTAGGCCGCTGCAAACACAACTTGGCAAAATGGGGTTTTATAGACCCCTCGGATATTCAATGTGAGTGCGGTGCTCCTGTTCAAAACATGAGCCACATATTAGAATGCCCCAAGTGCCCATACACCTGCACTTTGGAGGATTTGATGAGTGCTACCGATGCTGCTATTAATGTAGCCACCTATTGGGCCCAAACAGTTTGACGAGTTTACCATCGAATCGAAAAGAAGAAGAAGAAGATTATATTGTTATTATTTATCGGAAAGATGTGTGTGGAAAAGGGAGAGGGAGGTCTTCGCCCAGCAGTTGGATATACTAATTTAATTAGATTAGAAGTTTAATTAAATTAATAAAAACAAAAACTTATTCGTAGACGGGCTAAAGAGCATTGCTAAAAGGCAAAATGGCGGATTACATTATTGCAATTATGTTTTACCAAAAATCATAACGGTTTACTATCTTAATTTCCATTTTCATAATATGTAGTAGACATAAAATATATTATTCTATTACTTTAGACATACCAGTTAATCTACGGCAGATGTCGCTGCAATGCAAGCGTTAGTCGCTAGGCAGTTAATCTCCGGTGTCCATCATCTGTGACCCACATAATATTTGTAAACGAGATGCAGTTACTGTTTCAGACGAGGTCAGTAGAGCACCTAGTCAGCGATTCAATTATTGATATGATCTGTCCCCCGGGGTTATTGTAATAACCGATACTTAGTAATTAATAGTGTCTCATGAGACAAGGTTTGAAAGGAAAGATTATGTAGAGACATAGATTTAGAATGGTTAGTAGACTGATGTAGAAATTTAAGCTATCTGGTAAGGGTTCTGGTAGTCGTGATCGAAAAAGATAGCACTTACTTGGTACTTAATTTATTTCGGTTTGTCTTCTATTATTTTGCACCTGCCATATTATGTCACTGCATCACCCTAAGATTGACCGGTCGAAAATGCCTAAGGCACTAAATCCGCCATTGTACAATGTTTAATTAATGCGTAAAGTTTTAATAAATAAATAAATCGCTGCAACCGTGAAAGGGACAACATCCTCAGGGCGATTCCTGTCCGCCGTAGGCGCGGGCTTGCGAGCGATGAGCCGCTAGCTTGCTGTCGCCGTCACCAGCTGTACAATACAGCCGGGTTTACAATATTGTGTTGTGTTGGTTCATGGCGCCTTTTGACGTACTTGATTGGCTACAAAACTCATTCTGATATAACGTAATCTTGAACAGAATCGTTTGATTGGTGAATCCTGCGCCACATCACAACACGACACAATAATGTGTCTACCTTTAGGTACCTTGAAAAACCTTAAACAAAAGTAGAAAATTACCTTTATCTTTTTCGCCTTTTTTTGTTCCACTGTTATTGGTTGAAGTAAAAGGGGGCGGAAATCAGACTTGGTCATCTGTCCAAGGGATTTAATTTTAAAATTGGAAACTTTTCGACATTGCTGATAGTACAACCTCGAGTCCACCCACTGAGCCACTAAAGGATACAGGTGGGTTTCAGTAAATGTGTGGTGGAGTCAGTAAAAATCTGACACACCCTTTCGCTCCATTCCAGAGCGGGGAAAATTATTTGATGATATCCCGCCTCAACAAATAGATATTACACTAATAGTTTTTTTCATCACTACCCGCGAATGTGATTACGTGCATAGCGAAACTTTTTGGTAGGTATTATATTATACGAGTCGAGTATAGCGGAACTAGAGCATCAGGGGACTAACCGGTAGTCAGTCAACTATCTGTATGCGCAGAGCACTAGAGTTTTTTGTCACATAACCTGGAAAAATAGTCACAACCTGGAACAGTTCATCGTAACTGACTTGGTTGATGACTAATAGACCGCAGTCCGAAAAGAAAGGCAAATCAGGTCCGCTTCGCACTGGACACCCAACTGCACGTCGCACTACATGACGCCAAAGACCGGCACAAACGGCGAGACCACTATCAGTAAAAGGCTAATCCAACGGGAACTATACGACAATCTGGAATAAGGAATTCGACGCCAGGAGGAGGATCCAGAAGCCAGAAAGTTAGTCACATCTGCAGTCTTGCCAAGGGTTATCGTGTTACGCAGTTACTGGGTTGTGGAATACTGGTACTCGGTGTGACTGGATGCCGACCCCAACTTCGTCATCATCATTTCATCCACCGCTGGACATAAGCCTCCCCCAAGAGTGCACTACGACGAACGGTCCTGCTCGTCTCGCATCCATCGGATTCCTGCGACTCTCACCTGGTCCTTGGTCCACCTAGTGGGAGGCCTTCCCACGCTGCGTCTTCCAGTGCGTAGTCGCTACTCCAGAACCTTTCGACCCCATTGACCGTCTATTTTATGAGCAATGTGCCCTGTCCATTGCTAAGTTCGGTGATTCTTCGGGCTAGGTAAGTCAGCGACCTTAGTCGTGAAAAATGCTAGGCAGGTTGATTGAATATCCAATTTCACCAAATTATTAACACAAAGCATTATGGTCAAATCAGTCCCCATGTCCTCTAAACAGGACAATCTAATAACAAAAACGTGTTTGCGTACGCTTTCACTTTGATTAATTTATCTGTAACATGTTGCATTATTCATTTGGATATGTTCATCAGAATATAAATTGTTTTGTCCAAACAGTGTTGGGACGGTAAGTTGGTTGTCCATTCATTGCTTAGCTAAACTAAGATATATGATATGTTTTAATAACAAAATGGCGGATTCTTATGCAAATGTGGCTTCATCATCACCATCATTATTTCAGCCATAAGACGTACACTGTTGGATAAAGTCCTCTCCTAAATGTCATCATAACGACCGGTTCTGTGCGTCTCTCATCCATCGGATTCCCGCGACCCTCATCAGGTCATCTGTCCACCTTATGGGAGGCCTTCAGAACCTTTCGGCCCCATCGACAATAAATGTGGCTTATCCAATAATATCAACTTTTATTTCTAAATCAATGTAAAACACCAACCGGTTACCGAAAATATCGACTAGGCCAAATAAAATTCCATTGTGCAGGTACAAGCACGATGTCCGTGAACGGGCGCTGTCAGTTGAGACTTACTAGTATACCAGCGCCTTCGCCCACGTAAAGTAGAAAATTATTATATAGCATATATCACTCAGTGATTATATGACATTCTACTGGTGAAAGAATTTTCAAAATCGGTCTAGTAGTAAGTTGCACGTTTTTTTTCCACGGAGATCGTGAAAATAGTTTCATCTTTCTGAGTGATCGACTTTTTTAAATTAAAAAAAAAAAACCTGGTTTGTTATTTAGAAATAGTTCTTTGAGTTTGAGTGCGATGCTCATACATTTAGGTCGATATTGACAAACGTTTCTTAACCTCTTAATCCCCGCAATAACGCCGGCGTTCACGCGCCATTGTCTTTCTATTGTGTCTCTAATTACGCTACTCCACAGCTAAGAGGGTCCTTTTTCACTCGCCTATCGTCAACATCGAGCATGGTTTAAAAGCTTGTTACTTAATCTAACGAAATCAAATGCGATATTTGACGAAAAGGCAACATGAAAAACGAGAGATAACGCCTGAAAACTCTGTTAGTATTCGGTAATAGGTCCGTAAATTACTCGAATATTTTACAAAACTTGTTCCAGGAAATACGTGTTTTTTTTTAAACCGTTAAGTTTTTGAAAAAAATTGTCGTCATTTATAATTTTGATTAAATTTGCAAGGCTTCTATTGTCATACTTTTTTGAATTTTTTTAAATATTTGAGTAAATTATGAAGTGTCAAAGTTTATGCAAAATAGCAGATTTTCAGAGGTCTTTACTGTATTAGTTTTACACAAATTTATACATTGATTTCAATAGAAGCCTAGATAATATCCACAAGATACTTTGTTTCCAAAATATCTAATGAAAAATGTGTAATATCATAATCGCGTAAGAGCGGTTGTATGAAAAACAGTAAAAATGTATATCGAGTTGCATGCCCTTAACACTTTCTTTGGGTTATACAATATTGTTTTCCCATCTGTATCTTGATACTGGATGTCTCAGAAATAATACACTTTTGGAGATGCATAAAAAAGAAAAACATTAGACAAGAAACCTAACATCCCTACTCAACTTCTGAGGCGCGTCTTCATGAGTGTTAGAGATCGCTTTGAAGAGTGCTGGAGCTGCGAAGAACGACATTTAAATAATGTTATTTTCAAGAAGTAATTTTTCCATGTCTTCAGTTCTTGATTTTGTAATTAAATATGTTTATATAAATATATTTGCAAATGTTTTATGCATCTACAAAAGTGAATTATTTCTGAGATACCCTTTAGTTTGAAAGTTATTTGACAGTGATATAATCAAATTGTTAATGACCATGCCTGCGACTAATACGAAACCAGTTTTTCTAATTGTTGACTTATAGCTCGATAGATAGCTTTGGCATCAAATAAGAAGTCGCTATGTTTTCGTTACTGTAAATTGGTTAGGTCTGGCGACAATGATTAAATATAACCTGTCATACATATAGATCAAAATAGTTCAATCAATAGTACCGAGTGTTTTCGCCACGGCGCTAGGTATTTAACACAAATTATGGGCTAATATTGTTAATTTATCTCGTCCTTACCATTAATCTGGTCAATTATAGCATCGTCATCAGCACCTTCATGTCCTTGCCCCATGTTTTCTCTTCTGATCCACTGTAGTCAACCATCATACTTTCAATTACCCCCTTCTCTTTCAACGGTAGCATACGTATTTTGAAATATTTTAGCTCGCACTGGATAATCAAACTTAAAATTGAAAATATATTGAAATGTTATCCACGTTCCGAGTTAGTTATTGTAAATGTGCTAATCATGAGTTTGTAAAACAAAGGCAAATGGATACTCTAATTTAGGTATTTGTACTAAGTGTCTTTTGAAAATTACTCGCGCTTTCTATATTCAGCTTATTTGGACATTATTTATTTGAATCATAGGTAATTGAGTTTGAAAGGTATTTTTTAAAGTAGATTTTTAAATTGATTAATGTACATAATGAACGTAGTTAGTTAAACTGAAATTATTTAAAAAAGCGTTTGATAAAAACGTTATTATTACCTGACTAATATTACAAACTGACTACACTAAATAACATATTGTACACTTAAAAACGAGGATCGTGGTCACGTGGGATAGGCTAAAATGGTATTGGGTGGGTGAGGAGAGCCGCATGTACATTGACCGCTGGGCAAGTCTCCAAAAATGGGTGCCTGAGGATGACGACGGTGATGCTGCTGCAGCTGACCTGGGAACAGGTGACGATTTGACCTGGTGGCTTGAGAAAATAATACCAGGAAGAAGCTGGAGAGGCTTTAGACCAGCCGTGGGAAATATAAATAAAAATTGTAAACAATGGTATTGTTTTAACTTTAATGTAAGTGAAAATTGAGCTTTTATCCTTTTATGAAACTTTTATAAATGTGTTATATTCTCATACATTAAGAAGCCTGCCCTTTACACCGTGCCATATTATGACCGAGCTAGAAAAGTGTCAGTCAGAGGATTCCGTACAAACTTACCTATGAAAGCAGTTCAATTCCCGAGTTACGAAGATTTTTCCGAATCGCAAAAAAAGTTTTTTTTGTTACAAATTTACAGTTTTCAGATTTTTCCTATACTTGTGCTATGAGCCCTTGTTTCATGCTTTTCAGGATTCTAGGTCAACGGGAAATACACTATGATTTTAGATTCCCTTGAGAGTGTCGAAATATACGTTTTTTTGCGACATAAACGGCCGTGTCTTTTTTTTTGTCACCATTGTGCGGACCGCCCGGAGGACTCAGTGGAGCATACTGTAGAGGTGTGCCCAGCCTGGGCAGAGCACTGCCGTGTCCTCATGGGGGCGCTTGGGTAGCTCGCCGTCCGACCGTCCGGTAATCGCCCGGACCGAGCCCAAGTCGTCGATGATGCGTAGTGTTCCACGCGTGCCTCAAGAAAATGCCAGCAACCGTAGGGGCCCAGCAGGTTCAAAGCCTAGTGGGGCCATGGGTGATGCGAAAGAGAACCCCGAGGCCCTGGAACGAAGACAAAGAAGAAAAAGGAGTGGGTTTTAGTCAATAAAAGTCTGACACGCGCTCCCGTCTCGCCTAAGGGCGAAGGATGTCTTTAGATTTTTCCACTTAAAAAAATATTTTTTATCTCTGGGATAATTTCAATATCTTTGGGATAATTTTCAACGTTTACGTAGGCAAAACCGCTTTCAAAAGCTAGTATTATAATAAAGAACATCCGCTTCCGTGTTTCTTACTTCCTCTTATTCTTCTTTACGAATTCATTGTTAAAACTTGGTGACGACCCTCTTTTACTGTAAAGTATAAAAGAATAATTTAAAAGACTTAAGCTATATTTAAAACATGTTATAATGTATTGTGTGTCAACTCACACTGTTTCGTAGGTGTAACATAATTATAATACACGTACAGAAGATTCAGTCTGTACCATGCTTATAAAGAGGATTTAGTTCACTTTGCCATGGAGTTTTTTTTTTAGATGAGTTTTTAAATGAGTGAATGAATCGCCCTTTAGGGTGCAGCGAAAGGGCGTATCCGACTTTTACTGACTAAAACCACACATGTGTCCTTCAGTTGTCCTTTGCGTTCTAGCAAGGGCGGATATAAAGGCACGTGCCCCCGTGCCCCTCCATACGGTATTTTTGTGTACTGTGGAGATTCCATCACAGTACACACTTAGAAACAAATCATTTCATCAATATATGAATAAAATTTTGACAATTTCATAAACCTTCCTATAAATACTGGATCTTGTAGAAATAAACTTAAAGTATGATACTTCAAGTTTGAGTCTGTTATTGTTGATTTTTTTGCCAGTCCGCCCCTTGTGCCCCTCCCAGAAAAATATCCTGGATCCGCCCTTGCGTTCTAAGACCACCAGTTTCCTTCAGAAATTCCTTGTGGCCCTAGCGGGCATCGGTCCTGCTAGGCCCCTAACGGTTTTGCTGATATCTCTTTGAGGTACGTTTGGTACGCGCCGTCGACTACTTGGGCTGGGTCTTTACCAAGCGGGCGAATGGCGAACTAACAACCTATCCGCAATCCTGCGGCTATGGTGGCCGGGTAAGTTCACTCCATGGTTCACTCTCACACAATCCATCCATCTTTTCTTTGGCCTACCCATTTATCCAAGTGTATACTCATAACTCTTTTAGTAACATGCGTTTCATGCCTCCTCTTCACATAGCCATACCAAGATAAACAATTCCCTTTCAACTTTTCAGTCTCTGGCGCCACTTTCAAACTTGACTCCTTAATGTATATAAGGAAACAGATGCCACACTGCACGGTTGTGTGGGTCGTAATAATATCGTGCCGCTGGGACTATAGGGTGGGCAAATTGGATGTACAAATATTTGTTTTGCCACAAATTCGATTTCGGACCAAATTAATTGTTTTATTATTTATGAAAACACAGGGAAACAGTAATAGATAAAACATTGTAAATATAAGCACATAAAAACTGCTTATTTCTGTAAACGTTCCAGCGGCCCTTTATTTATTTATTTATTTTTAAAGAAAGCTTACAGCTTACTAATAACAATTATTTTTTTTTATATAGATAATGAAAATTCCTAATAACAAGCTTCGACATAATTATATATATCTAGCTACAGATTGCATTGACATCTTTAAGGTTTATGATAAAGTTAAAAAACTAATTTAAGTAGGTATAATAAGAATTTATGACGGTACTAAAAGAAGTAAACAAGTAATTTGGCGCCATTTTATTTGTTTATTATTTTGATATACCCAATGTCACTTTCTTTAAAAATCTAACGACACCTCCCTTGCTAAAATGCAAATAGTCCTTTAGGCTCTAGGGCGTGCCAAACAAATATACTATAAATTCATACACTCGGAAAACTTCGGTCTTTCCATCCGATTATAATTTGGGTGTCTTCAAGGCTAGAGTGAATATGCTCATAATAAACTAGTGCGCCTCACCATCAACGATTGCATCACTGCTTACCATCAGGTGGGATCGCAGTCAAGCACTAGTTTATATCAAATTAAAAATTAAAAAACAAAACTCTCCTTCTGACGCAGTCGGGTAATAAGAAGAGGAGAACTGTTTGAGCCGCTATTGGTATCTTAAGCCTACTGTCTATCGACGCGTAGCTTCATAGACGCCTATTCGTCATTGCCGTCGTGTCGTTGTCGTTTCGTCGTTTTCATAGAGTTTTTCAGAGTATCATGGTTTTGTATGTAAGCTGTGAGGAAGCGCTTGAAGCAAAGCGTATAATGGCGAATACGCGTCTTCGTGAGTTATAGTTTTTACTAGGAGTAAGGTCCAATCAAATATTTTTATGTTAATTGGGTCTTCTGTACTTATATGCTTCTGTGGCCTACACGAGCATCGTCATTATTTCTGAAAACATAATTACTTCCACAATTTGAGTAAGAAAAACATTAAATGTATCACTCTCTCGCCCGCGTAACAATGGATGTAATTAATTTTATCTTCTCACAGGGAGCTATAAAAAAAAACTGTTGTTATTTCAGTTCTGAAGCGTGGAATGTATTATGAAGTAATTTATGAATTGTTGTAATGACTATTCTCATTAACGAACCATTTGCGAAGGTTTTACTTAAGTAAGTAGTTATTTGTAGGTACCTTGCTGCGACATTAAAGACTTTTTCGTGTAAAAAAAACCTTAATTAACTGCCTTGCTCTTTTTGCGTATGAACAGACAGAGGAGCACCACAGAACTACTTCAGTCAAGCAATAGTTTAAAAAAAACTGGGTAAGTGCGAGTCGGATTCGCGCACTGAGGGTTCCGTACAAACTAAATTATGTAAATAGTGCAATTCCCGAATCGTGTCTCGAAGATTTTTCCGAATAGAAAAAATGTATTTTTTTTTGTGACGTAACTACAAATTTTCAGATTTCAGATGTATTCCTATATTTGTGCTATAAGACCTTGTTTCATACCAAATTTGAGGGTTCTAGGCCAACGGGAAGTACCCTATGAATTTCGATTTCCTTAGGAGTGTCAAATTTACGATTTTTGCGACATAAACGGTCGTATCTTTTTTTTCGTTAACTTAGAAGCTTAATTTTTTCACAGCTTCAAGGGACCGCAGATTTGAGTATAATAATATGATTTTAATTTCAACTCGCGTTTTTGAGATAAAGAATCTTGACAGACAGACAGACAGACAGACAGACGGACGGACAACAAAGTGATCCTATAAGGGTTCCGTTTTTCCTTTTGAGGTACGGAACCATAAAAACAACACCAATTAAAGCAATAGTATTTCACACACTACACTAATTCACTATACACATACACTACACACATACACTACACGCATTCACTACACACATACACTACAACATACACTACACGCAACGCATCACACCAAAACCTTTGTTAGAAAGTTAGCTTGTTTTTAATCCTATTTTTACTTTTTCAATATGTTATGTTTCATTGTTTAAAACAACCCCTTGCTAAATTCGACTGGATTTACACATGTCCACCTCACACCATGTATTATAAATTATCACAACTCAGGTCCCCAAGATACAGGTTCTACCCAGTTAAGTGAAAATAATAGCAAAGAAAATACAGTTCTTTTCTTTAACATTCAAGATAATTAACATTAAGAACACAGTAAAAGGTTTATGTTGTTATTGTAGATAATGATCAAACATAATATTTCAAAACTGTCTTTCATACTGAACTATCAATTACTAGCTTCTGCCAGTGGCTTCGTGGACATACTTCTGGGGGAAAAGTTGAATCGGAGTGGCAGGCGGTTGCCTTCTTCTGCGAAGCAGTAATGCTAGCAAAGGAGGCGGCCGATCGCGTGATGCAACGGTCCTCACGCCCCAACCGCCGCCGGGTTTCCGATCTCGATTTCCGGCCACCGTAGGCGCGGGCTTGCGGACGGCGAGCAATGGGTAGCTCGCCGTTCGACCGGCCGGTAACCGTCCGCACCGAGCCCAAGTCATCGACGGCGCGTATTGGTCCACGCGCGCCTCAGGGAGATGTCAGCAAATCGTGGCCCAGCAGGTTCGAAGCCTACTGGGGCCACGGGTAGTGTTATAGTGAAACCCGGGGACCTGGGACGAAGGCAAAGAAGGAATAGGATTGGGTTTTTAATCAGTAAAAGTCTGACACTATCTCCTGCTCCACCCAAGAGCGAGATTTGTCATTTCCAGAATTTCCCACCTAAAAAAAAAGTCCTTTTCTGAGTATGGCCTTCCATGTGCTAAATTTTATCCAAATCCGTACAGATGTTTGAATTTGAAGAAGTAAAAAACATAGGCTCACTCGCAAACTTTCGCCTATAATATATTAGTGTGAACTATCACACTAAAAAGAACATTTTTTTTTTAGTTTATTGACTTCGGGGTTTTTATCCATGGATACGCCAACCCCATCGTAATCTCTTAGTTCTAGTTACACTAACTAAATAATTACTTTGAGTGAGAGAGAATCATCAATTAGTTATCTTTGCTAAACTACTTAGTCTTTTTGCCAACAGCGATTTAGGACTTGCCAAAATAGTTTGTACTAATCCAACATCTAGACAATTCAGTTTAAACTCTTTGATTAATGATTCTCTCTCGTCTTTGTTTCTTACACAATCCATCAGCAAGTGGAGAATATCTTCAATTTTATTGCATATTACATAAATGGGTGACGTAAATTTTCTCATAAGATATCCAAATTTTGCCGATGGAAAGTGTCCAGAGCAGAACTTAATATAATTTCTATCTCTTAATATAATTTCTTCTCATCATCGAACCTGGTCCAATACAAGGAGGCTCACTTTGTATGACTTTGTACCAACTCTTTGTAACCCTGTCTCTCTAGAAATCTCATCAAAACGAATTTTCCATTTTGTGAAACATTTTTCCTTAAATCTGGTGACATATTCCCAATGATCTGGTAGGTATGCTGCATGCTTGGAAAAGAACATGTAAATTCAACCTACGATGTAAATTTAATCTTCGTCATCATTTCAGTCGAAAGACCTCCACTGTCGGACAAAGGTCTCCCCAAGTTTCGCTACAACGCTATGCTTCTCGCATCCATCGGATTCCTGCGACCCTCACCAGGTCATCGCTCCACCTTTCGGCCCCATCGACCTTCTGTTCTGTGAGTAATGTGCCCAGCCCACTGCTGTCAAGTTTGACTATTCTTTGGCGCTACGTCAGTAACCAACGTTCTCCTGCGGATATCTTCATTCCTAATTCGATCACACAAGAAAACTCGCACTTTCCATTGCCCTTTGGGTGACCTTAAGCCTTCTACCAACCTACAGTATACTCATAGTAGTATTTTCACAAACCCCTTTGCCATAGTCCCATGTTTTCCCAACGCCCTATCATCCATATATATTCTTGTTTACATTCCTACTTTAGTCCGGTCTTACAGTGGAATAAGACCCATATAAAGGGCCCTAAAATAAAATATCTGTTCGGACTTGCTTGCGTTTCTGCTAAACCTCACACTGGTCGAATGAGACTTTGAGTATCAATGGCTTAAAGCGCGCTCATGTGTGTAGCTTGTATGTCATGCAGTTTTTTTTTTCTGAGAATCTTTTACTGACTAACAACCAACTGTGTCCTTTCCTTTTGTATTTTAACGCCATGGAAACTCGTTCGACAGGGTTAGCAGTGTATGCCGTGCGGTGAACTGTTGATCATGCACGCTTTTAAAGACGCTGTCAGTCTTCTGGGCACATTTCTTGATAACAGCGATGTAAAGATTCGATGCATGAGTGTATTTTTTTTTATATATATATTTACAAACACATAGGTTTAGTATAAATAATTGGTTAATATTTAAGTTTTTAAGAAATAAAGCTGATGAAAACTTTTTATGAAATTTTGTCAGTCTTGCAAGATTAGAAATGATCATGATTTTTACTTTTCTTTATAGTTTTTAACGCAGGTTTTTGATAATTGTGGTTTCATCGAAACGATTATAACCACTAAATACAACTTGTAATACTAAATTAGAGCTAAACTTAAAAAAAAACCAATATTTTCTAAGCTGAGGTCTATATTAGGTACTAGGTCAGTTTTAAAGTTTGTCTTATTCATCCTCAAAGGGATCGAATAGAAATGGATCTGTGAAGTTATTGCCTTCATATTTTCTTAGGGTATGGTAATGTGTATGGATAAATGAAATTTTCATTTTGAATTACATATTGGAGACCTTTCAGTATTATTGTTGGTTTTTAGCTCTTTTTAGAGTTCGTTACTAACGGTACGTTTAATTATCTATATCTATAAAATATAATACCTTTCTGTCTATCTTTATATGTTTTTGAGAAAACAAGCTATAGGTACTACTTCGATGTGTTTGTGGTGATAATTACCAGCCACGTTTATCCTAGTTTTGATTCTCAGGGCATGGTTATAGATAGTTTGCGCGTACACAAAGCGAACGCTGCATGGCGGTCGCCTAGAGGTGGCGCGGCTACCGCGTGGTGTGCGCTTAACTTAGATCATCCATCTTAATTACAAATAACAATCACACGGAAGTTGTGACTTATTAAATGACCCACTGAGCCAGACAGAAAGCGAGGTCACAGTATAGATATATGGAACAGTACGGAAACTACCTACAAATATTCGAAACGGCACACTCACACAAACATACGCATCGACGAGACTCATAAGCGTTTCTCGTGGTCCTGTCAGTAGCGAATGCCGCTTAGGAGTCTCGTCGATGCGTATGTTTGTGTGAGTGAGCAGTTTCGAACAATTGTAGGTAGTTTCCGTACTGTTCCATATATCTATAGTGTAGCGAGGTTGCGCGAGCGTGGGAGCGGGGCGTAGCATCGAGAATATTCGAGCGAATGAGCGAGGTGGCAGCGCAGCCGCGCGCTTCTGTCGTCGAAAAGAATAGTATGCTATGGCATAGTCAATAGAGTTGAAATCTGATATAAATGAAAACAATTACGCGACTAGCACGCGGCTGCCGCGCTACGGCCGCAAGACAGTTTTTGCCATGTCTAAACGTTCCTTTAGAATAGGAGAATCAAACATTTCTGTGCCGACGTTTTCAAAGAAGGAAGTCTTAGGTCTACTGTCTACGGACGCGTAGCTTCATAGACGCGTATTTGTCATTACACCCTTGGTGTACGTCTGCGTGAAGATGAAGCGGCGACGACACGACGGCACGACGTTCAAAATGAACTCTGAAGATATCATGAAAGCAGAACAAACATGTAAAAGAATTGCTGAAACATCTTAAAAATAATATTGGCAGCCCATCATCAATGGGGGAATGCGGCAAACGGGTAAAGCTAACCCCAATGTTTATTACCCCATCCCTTATGGGGCAATAATACATAAACATTGGCGTTTCCTAATGCAATCGGGTAGGTCGAAACTAACGGTACGTTTAATTATCTATATCTATAAAATATAATACCTTTCTGTCTTTCTTTATATGTTTTTGAGAAAACAAGCTACACTGCTTCGATGTGTTTGTGGTGATAATTACCGGCCACGGTTATCCTAGTTTTGATTCTCAGGGCATGGTTATAGATAGTTTGCGCGTACACAAAGCGAACGCTGCATGGCGGTCGCCTAGAGGTGGCGCGGCTACCGCGTGGTGTGCGCGTAACTTAGATCATCCATCATAATTACAAATAACAATCACGAGGAAGTTGTGACTTATGAAATGACCCACTGAGCCTGACAGAAAGCGGGGGTGCGCGAGCGCGGGAGAGGGGCGCAGCATCGAGAATATTCGAGGCTGCGTAGCCGCGCGATTTTGTTGTCGAAAAGAAAAGTATGTTATGGCGTAGTCAATAGAGTTGAAATCTGATTATATATTATGCGACTAGCACGCGGCTGCCGCGCTACGGCTGCAAGAAAGTTTTCGCCATGTCTAAACGCACCCTCAGAATAGGAGAAGCAAACATTTCTGTGCCGACGTTTTCAAAGAAGGAAGTCTTAGGTCTAATGTCTACGGACGCGTAGCTTCATAGACGCGTATTTGTCATTATACCCTTGCTGTACGCCTGCGTGAATCTTACATATAAAACTATGAAACACTATCCATGAAGCGGCTACGACACGATGGTACGACGTTCAAAATGAACTCTGAAGATATCATGAAAGCAGAACAAACATGTAAAAGAATTGCTAAAACATCTTAAAAATAATATTGGCAGCCCATCATCAATGGGGGAATGCGGCAAACGGGTAAAGCTAACCCCAATGTTTATTACCCCATCCCTTATGGGGCAATAATACATAAACATTGGCGTTTCCTAATGCAATCGGGTAAGTCGAAACGTTGGAAGTTTTACCAGAGAAAGGTAAACGGTTTATTAAGATGAAATGAGTGAATCTAAGAGGTGAATTTAATTATTTTAATGAAATTGTGTTTTCTGATGGTTTTACAGCGGGCATGGATGGTAAGTGAGAGAAAATCCGATTACTCCAAAACTCCTCTTGGGTGGACCCACTCCTGTTCCTTCGTTGTCTTTCATACCAGGGCCGAGTCTTCCTTTCAGAAGGCTTCGTCCCTGCTGGGCCCTTACGGTTTGCTGACATCTCCTTGAGGCGCGCGTGGAACAGTAGGCGCCGTCGACGACTTGAGTTCGGTCCGGACGGTTACCGGACGATCGAACGGCGAGCTACCCATTGCTCGCCGTATCACTCCAACTTGTGTTAATGTACACAACAAAAAATTATGTTTTTTTTTTAAATTTATATTTTTATGGGTGGGCTTGCGTACTACTACTATTTCATCTGGTGGTAAGCGATGGTGTGGTTGACGATGGAGCACGCTTGTCTAGAAAGTAACCTATTTACACAAGATCGAACAAGTATTGAATGTTTGAATTGGATGCTTTTTTTTGGGGGATGTGAGATCATCAAATAAGTCTCCCACTCTGGGTGGATTGAGATCCCTCTCCGACTGTCCCTGTCTGACTTTTACTGACTACAGCCCACCTGAGTCTCTTCAGTTACTCTTTGAGTTACTTACAGGGCTTCAGTGACTCTTTCAAACAATACCGCAGCGCATCGAACAGCTGTCTAAATGTGTGACGTTGCGTGAAGTCTGGCCCAGGTATATACAAGTAGGTACATACGTATCTTGATTGATTCAAACCGATTTCAATTCCTAACACTATTATTTTCAGAAATTACATTTTAACGTCTAAATAAATTTATGAAATCTCAAAACACAAGCATGCTAATATTATAATTCCACAGAATTACAGTTTAAACATCCAGATCGCGATTTCTAATTCAGAAACGAAGGAATTTTAATACACTTCAGACTCTACAGTCGTCACTCTGCTGCCGTCAGTCTGACAGTGAATGACGCGCTTTATTTCATTCGGCTAATGCCGGGTACCGCCCGATAGAACGATCGCCAACGGATGGGAATTACCGACATCCCACAGATGCTTGATTGCTGCTGGAGAACAAATGGTGAGTGTGTAGAGGTGAGTGAGCGTGCGATCCAACGGCGATGTACACTCGTTCGCTTGGCCTGTACCCGGCATTAAAAGGTGGGGCAAATGTATAAAATAATTAGTAGAATTAGGTTTATACAAAATAATATATTTTAATGGAGTTTTGGGTAATGTAAACGAAGACGGGGGACTTACTACGCCCCTAACTTTTCTGGGAGAAATGTGGCATTTTGTTTTTTTCATAAATGTTAGGTTTTTATCATCATCATCATCATTATTTCAGCCGAAAGACGTCCACTGCTGGACATACGCCTCCCCCAAGCGTCGCCACAGCGAACGGTCCTGTGCGTTTCGCATCCATCGGACTCCCGCAACCGTTACCAAGTCATCGGTCCACCTTGTAGGGGGCCTTCCAACACCATGACCTTCCATGTCAGGTTTTTATGTGGTTTATTTATTATGCCTTGTATAATTGGTTTGACTTCACCTCGGAAAAGAATATATGTATATAAGGCAACCGTTACCGTCTGACCGGTCTATCAACATACAGCTCAAACCGCCGAACGGATTACGCTGGTATTTGTCTTGTAGAAAGTTATTATGACGTAAGCATGCGCTAAGAAAGGATATTCCAAAGTTCAATCCTGGAGATGTAAGGAGCCCAAAGTTTGCATGAAAAAATACTATTTTTACCGCAAAGCCGTTAGCAAAAACTATCCATGTCATAAAAAGTGTAATGATATCCTCAGAATGTCTTAATACATTTCATGAACAAATGGACATAAAACTAAAGAATTTAACTCGTTAATCACTTGCTTTGCCTTTAACAATAACATAAACAAGTACAAATTTCAAAAATTTACCTATAATTTTGTGATTTTTTTTATTATTATTTTTACTCGCCTGTTGTTTTAGTGGTTAGTGGCCTTGACTGCTATGCTGTAGGTCGTGGGTTCGATTCTCACCCAGGACAAATGTTTGTGCGATGAGCACGATCATTATTTTGTTCTGTGTCTGGGTGTAATTTATCTATAATATATATTTAGAAATAAATAAGTATGTTTATCAGTTGTCTAGTACTCATAACACAAGCTCTGCTTAGCTTGAGACTAGACGGCGTTCTGTGATAGTTGTGGAATATTATTATTATTCTCTTTATTTAACCTTGAAACTTGTTAAATACATTTTAAAATAATTCTTAAAAAAGTAAATAACAAAATATTTAAAAATATAAAAAATACTACCCCAGCGGTATCGGGAACAGGGTCCAAGTCCAAGTCCGGTGGTCAGGGCTCCAGAGAAAGGAACCTCCTAACAATACGAGCCGTCTCCAGGAGTACCGTTTTCTGAATCAAGCCCTTGATCCAGCCGCCTAACGCGAGCCTCCTAAGGTGTTGGTCGAAGCTTTTGGCTATTAAACCATTGCCCGACACGACTATCGGTACAATGATCGCCGAGTCCACATCCTAACTTACTAAAAATATATTATTCAATAATAGTGTGAAACAAAAACAACAGATAGCGCCTTCTTTTTTTGCACTTTTGACACATGACATATTCATCATGTTGTGGAATATGATATTTTTTGTAAGTTACTATAATTATCAGAAAAATGCTCAATTACAGACTACTTTTTTGATTTTGATGGTCACGAGACTGAATTTGGTACAATATACTTAATCCTATTTTCTTTTTTGAGGCGGGAAATAATCTAATGACTTTTCCCGCACTAGGGTAAAGCAACGGAGCGTTAGTATTTAACTGACTACAACCCACCTGTGTCCTTTAGTTGCCCTTTGCAACAAAGTCGGAGAAGAACGTCTAGTTTACCGTAAACACTATTGGATATTCCCAAAGTCTGCAAATATCTATTTGAAGTCATACAGGAGACTAAAAAGTCCAAATAAATTATTAGCAATGCCCACAAATAAACGAGAACAAAACAAAATGTCCCTAAATTGGGTAAACCTAAACAATGGTCACAGAATTTCAATCACAACATTTCGACATAAAAGCAATCATTTTAGAGCAGCCATGTTATTTGTTGAATACCAAACGTTTGTCCTGATTGATACATTAATTTAAATTCATTACACGAACGGGATCGTTTACGTACAAACGTACATACAGCTCGACCACGTATTGTGGTTATCCTTCCAATTTCACATTAGGCCCCCATTATGTGGTGAACCGACGATATTCTATACGAAGAAATGTTTGTTTTGGCTGTTATGATGAATGTTATTAAATAACTTCGGAATCCGTTATATCATGAATTCATGATACAGAAACGGCAAGAGTACCTACCTACTATTTTTTTTTTGTGTGCGATTTTGGAATAACTCCTCCCATTCTAAGTACTTATAGTGAGAGAGATAAGTGGAGCGAGAGTATCAGATTTTTTACTAATAAAACTCACCTTTGTTCCTTCAGTTGCCCTTTGCGTTGCAGGGTTTTTTTAAGGTTTTTTTTTAGGTGGGAAAATCATCTTATGACAAATCCCGCTCTTGGGCAGAGCGAGAGATAGTGTCAGACTTTTATTGACTAAAAACCCACTCCTGTTCCTTCGTTGCCTTCGTCCCAAGGCCCCGGGTTTCGTTTTCACACTACCCATGGCCCCAGTAGGCTTCGACCCTGCAGGGCCCCTACGATTTGCTGACATCTCCCTGAGGCGCGCGTGGAACAATACGCGCCGTCGACGACTTGGGCTCGGTCCGGACGGTTACCGGACGGTTGGACGGCAGGCTAGGGTTTTTTTTTAAAGTGGGAAATCATCCAATGACTTCTCCCACTCTAGGGTGGGACACGTGTCAGACTTTTACTGACTAAAACCACACCTATGGTCCTTCTTTGTCTTGCGTTCCAGGACCCTGGGTTTCCCTTTTGGAAGTCAACCCATGGCCCCAGTAGGCTTCGGCCCTGCTGGGCCACTATACGGTACGTTTCAGGGCTGCGGTTACTCTTTCGAACAATCTCGCAGTACTATTATTATGTAATTATTTTCATTAGGCATTTTTTTTTTCGCCGTCGCGCAAGCCCGTGCATACTGTGGCCGGAAATCGGGATCCCGGCGGCGGTTGGGGCGTGAGGACCGTTGCCTCACGCGTGCGGCCTCCTCCTTTGCTAGGATTACTGCTTCGCAGAAGGAGACGACCGCCTGCCACTCCTCCTCGCTCCGGACCATGGCCTGTACCAAGGCCCGACGCGAAAGATCGCCGCTACCGATCGCCACCACGAGGACACGGCGGTGCTCTGCCCAGGCGGGGTACACCTCCACCATGTGCTCCACCGTGTCCTCCGGGCGATCCCCACAATGGTGACACCCGGGCGTTTCTTCCGCACGAATCCGGTGCAGGAACCTCCCGAACCTCTAGAACTCTGTTAAGAGTAAACACTAATTCAGAGCAACATTATTTTATGAATTTTCTCAACAAAACAGTCAAAAAAGACTTCTATCAAAAACATTCCCAATTCAATCAACAAAACAATATCCCTCCAAAACTCACTATTCCCGTGTTGCCAGTAAGAAAAATTAAATGATTCTTTAAACAAAAGCGGAGCTGAACGTCTGGGACCGTAATTAAATGGCCGTCGGCAATGTCCTTTGGGAAATCGTAGGCGGCGGGCGGTCACCCGCTGCCGTCACCGCTGCCGCCATCGAATTGTGCCTGCATCCCACCTCCACGCTGCTTCATTCGTTGAATTGCCATGATATCGACTATAATTTTCCGTCTTTTTGTGTGTGGAATGCTAGAGAAGATTTAATTCATTTATTTGGCCGGGTAAGGCTTCGTCACCTGAACCAATTTAAGAGACGATTACATTTTTTACTTATTTGCTATTCAGGAATCCATTAAAGGTATCTTGAAATCCCCGAAATAGGAAGTGACTCGATCGATTTTATTCGATTAGATTATGATATGTCAAGGTATTCTTATTTCTGGTGGTATTGACATATATATTCAATACCTTAGATATTAAAACTAACCTTAGATATTAAAAAAACCTACCAAAATGTTGTAGCTAAAGACAGCCACAGTTCAGATAAAACTTGTACAGCAACAGTATTGTTGCTGTACAAGTGGTTTCAGTTGTTGTTTTTTTGGTTGTTATTGTTGTTGTTGCTAATGACCATGCTAATCATTATCATATGTATATCATTACCATTATTATTTTGTTTTTTTTTACGTTTTAATTTTATTTAGACAATTACAATATACTTCATTTCAATGTTAATATTTTTAAATGTCTTTGTAAATTATTTATTAGTACATGTTTTAGTTACGTTATGTCTAAATGAGAGTTCGCTGAAATAGAAAAACTATGCAAAGAACATTTATAAAGATATTCTGTAGCCACGGTTAGCTCACCAAGTTCTCAAAATTAACTTAATACTACACGTTTCGTTACATCTTATATTTTCCAACTTTCCAGCCATTAATGACAATTATAAATCATTAATCTCAAACACAGATCCATCCAAAAATAAATTATAATTAAATACAAAAACAAACAATGAGGAACATTGATTAATACAGGGCAAATGAAATCAACGATATGATATTTGTTCTGTAGGTACATATTGACTTAATTATTGTAATTAATTTTTTTCCTGTTCTTCGTACTTCACCAAGAGGATTCAAAATTCAAAAATTTCTGATTTCAAATGTTTTTGTTTCACACAGGCGTACATGGGCACTTATAAAACGTCAGAAGCTAGTGCACGGTTCCAAATTGGTCGTTTCCTATGAAGAAAAACGGCAAGAAACTCCATGATTACTCTTTTGAAGAAATGGTTGTTCTTACAATATTTCCACTTCATAGATATTATATTTAATAGATATTATGTAAGGACAATGTAGACCAGTAAATATTGTACTCAAAAGCACAATAAAAATAATCATAATAAAAATAAGAGTCGTAATAGGAAGTAATCTAAGAATTCGCAGAGTCCACAGTGTTCTCACATTTACATTAAATAAAAAAGAGGCTATATAAAAAAGCAAGAGAAAATAAATAATTACAACTATCAATAAATGAGACGCTAACAAAATTACTAACGAATTTAAGGTGGTTGGGGTCTAATAATAAAAAATAATATTGCAAATGCAATGCGTTAGAAAAAAAATATATTCGTGGGACACTCAGAAAGTTTTGAGAAGGTAACTTCTATGGATAAAATATTTTAATTAAATCTTTTCAAAGAACTCTCCACCAGCCTCTATACAAAGTTTCATGCGTCTGAGCCAATTTTTGAAACATTTTTTCCAGTCCGCCGCAGACACCTCTTCCACGGCCTCCTCGATCGTTGTTAGCGCGTCTTCCGACGATGAAAACTGTATCCCTTTCAGCAGATTTTTTTTATTTTAGAGAATAAAAAGAAGTCACACGGTGCTAGATCAGGACTGTATGGAGGGTGCCCCAAGACTCTGACCGGTGTCAAAGAACATACATCCGGGACAGAAAGTATCCTATGTGTTATTCAAAGACAATAAATAACAAATATATACACACTCACAAGCATTCGCCTTTATAATATTACTGCGATTTATATCAAAGCATCCATTTTTATTACAATTAATGAATAAAAAGGAGCGTTTAAATGCGAAAGTCTATGACCAGTGCGTGTTACCAGTGATGACATATGGCTCTGAAACGTGGTCGCTTACATTGGGCCTTATAAGAAGACTTAAAGTCACCCAAAGGGCAATGGAAAGGGCTGTGCTCAGAGTTTCTTTGAGTGATCACGTCAGAAATGAAGATATTTGCAGTAGAATCAAGGTTACCGACATAGCTCGAAGAATCACCAAACTTAAGTGACAGTGGGCAGGGCAAATTGCACGCAGAACAGATGGTCGATAGGGACGAAAGTTTCTGGAATGATGACCACGTACCGGAAGATGCAGCGTTAGAAGGCCTCCCACAAGTTGGACCGATGACCTACTGAGGGTCGCGGGTATCCGATGGATGCGAGACGCACAGGATCGGTCGTTGTGGGGACGCTTGGGGTAGGCCTGTGTCCAACTGTGGACGTCTTTCGGCTGAAATGATGATGATGATTTAAATGCTGAGAAAAAATCTTAAATAACGTGAAAATTTCCTTTAAATCTTTGTTCTTAGTCACCCCATTTGACTGTAGGTAGGTCTGTAGTGTTTTCCTTCAAAAACACTGTATCTTAATCTGATAAAGAATATGTTTTACACAATAAAATCAATTGTACTTCTCAGTAACAAAGCCCACGTCCCAGAGAACCTACATTTTATCACGCTCCATATCTTACTCTATATTCCGCGAAGACTTATGATGCGATCAAACTATAAATCTTTGGCAGACACTGTCCCCGAAGAATGCCACTGACCTTATTCAAGGACAACACATTTTACCGTAGCAACTGCTTAACAGTGTGCCATGTCATGTGTGTTACGAAAACCAACTTTACTCAAACACAATTGATCATTGACAGTGCTATAACTGTTTTACAAAATGAAAACATTGTGTATATTTATTTCAAACTACCTTCTGTCCTAAAATTGGTCCAGTAGTTTTTGAATTTATTCATTACATCATCATTTATAATTTCAGCCGGAAGACATCCACTGTTGGACGTAAGCCTCTTCCAAGTGTCACCTTATTGACCGCTCATCAATCGAATTCCCGCGACCCTCACCAGGTCATCGACCTTGTGAGAGGCCTTCCAACACTGCGACTTCCAGTACGTGGTTGCCACTCCAGAACCTATTTTCGCCATCGACCATCTGTTTTGCGAGCAATGTGCCCTGCCTATTGCTACTTAACTTTGGCGATTGTTTGAGCTATGTCTGTAACCCTGGTTCTCCTGAGATTCAGTTGTTTAAACGTGAAGAAGTGACAAACGTTTGTATGTGTGTGTGTATACACATATACAAACTTTTGCCTTTATAATTAATGTATTTGCTTCACAAAATAAATGTTTTAAAATCTCATCATCATCATTGATGATGATGATGAGATTTTAAAGCACATAGGATATTCTTAATACCGGGATATTTTTAATTTAGATAAAGTGACTGGCACTAGCTAGTAAGGATAAAAAACCTTTCATCATTTCAACCGATAGACGTCCACTGTTGGACATAGGCCTCCCTCAAGTGTCACCACAATGAACGGTCCTGTTCGTCTCGCATCCATCGGATTCAACCTTTACCAGGTCATCGGTCGACCTTTAAAATCTATTTTGTACAAATCCTTTTACTGGATAATGCAAATAAATTGAACTGTGATTCTGTATAAAAATCATTTTCGTATCGGGATTTCACTTAGGGGTATATTCATCTTAAATATATGTACGCTTATTCACATGTATATCAATAAGACGTCTCCAGTGCCCTATTCCTCGAGGTGAAACATAAGCGCAGGGTCAGTTAATCCCCTGCTAGCCCAAAAGCTACATTTTACCACACCCCAAACCTGCCCTATATACTGCAAAGATTTGTAATGTGGTCAAGCTATAAATCGTTGTCTGACTCTCTCTCTCCCAAAGAGCTTCGCTGACCTTTTTCAAGGTCATCACTTTTTATTGTCATTGTCAGAAAAACAACTATTTCGATAATTATTTCGTGTTCAAATGGTTTAACTATCTTGCACACACCCAACTTACACTAAAAATGTACAGTACTTTAAGAGTTAGTCTATCTAAGTACCATTTTCATGATAAATCTCAAATCTACGTGTATTCTTCCAAAAGACTGTTAGCAATTCCTCGCAGATCACAAAAAAATAGTTTCGGCATCACACCCCAAAAAAAACTAAAGAGCTTTTTCACGGCAAGTGTCTTTAAAAAAATATAGTTTTTCCTCAAGCGATTCCCCCAAAAAATATTTCAATAACTATTTCAAAAAAACCCTTACTGATAAATGTAAATCAATCAATCTGTTGTTTCTGTCATAGGACCATTTCCATAACAAGACCTCAAACATACGCATATCCAAAATGCGTGCTAGTAATTCCTCGTGACACATCAAGATAGGGGTCAGTTCATCCCCTGCTCAGAAGCTACATTTTACCACACTCCATAACCTGCCCTATATACCGCGAAGATTTGTGATGTGATCAAGCTATAAATCAGTGTCGGCCACTGTCCCCAAGGAATGCTCATAAAGGCGTCATCTGTCTCCACTGAGATATTAACGTTGACGATGTAGTGTGGGGGACACTTGTTTATTGTCTTGGGTAGATACGTTTTTAGGGTAAGCTGGACTTGAAGTCATTTATATGTCAGCTAGTAGATTATATTTTCATTTTTATATGGCTCGCTGGTGAAATCTTGAGGAAGTGGCAGTGACAAGGTGCACATCCCACCCATGCGTACAAAGCATTTTGGGAAAACATTCATTATGCGTACAGCTAAGCTGTTTCCACATCTTTATTCCCTGCAGGAGTCTGTGTTTCGTAATAGCTATAACCTAGGGGTCTTAAAGTCAAGAATCGTTGGCCACATCATCGCTTATCATCAGGTGAGATAGTGGTCAAACGCGAGCCTATCCACAATAAAAAATAAACTGGGTAAGTGCGAGTCGGGATCGCGCACTGGTGGGTACCGTACAAACTTTCCTATGTAAATAGTTCAATTCCCGAATGAAGTCTCAAAGATTTTTCTGAATCAAAAGTTTTTTTTTGTGACGTAACAACAAATTTACAGTTTTCAGATTATTCTTATATCTGTGCTATAAGACCTTGCTTTATGCCAAATTTCAGGATTCTAGGCCAACGGAAAGTACCCTATGAATTTTGATTCCCTTAAGAGTGTCGAAATATACGTTTTTTGCTACACAAACGGCCGTATCTTTTTTTTCATTAACCTAGAAGTGTTTTTTTCACAACTTAAAGGGACGGTAAATCTAAGTATATGATTTTAATTTCAACTCGATACGTCCACGTGTTCTCGAGACAAAAGGTCTTGACTGATAGACAGATAGACAACAAAGTGATCCTATAAAGGTTCCGTTTTTCCTTTTGAGGTACGGAACCCTAAAAAGAAGTGATGATGACGTTACGATGCTGTACGAAAGCTGCGCTGACGTTCAATGTCGAGGGTTACCAGTTAAGAGGTATGCGGAACTGGATGTAAAGTTCCGCAAACCTCCATTGAAAAGAGAGGATCCTCCGACCAGACGGATGCCATATCTGACTCAAGCGACTGCCCGATAGTTGATTTATTATTTATTTATTACATACTTCATGCACATAAAGGTACAGAGGCGGACTTAATGCCTTAGGCATTTTCTACCAGTCAACCTTTGGATGCGGAGAAGAATAGAGAGATTTCTGATGTTCTAATCGCTCTGTGAATTCTAATAACACGATGCAAGATTTTGGATTTTATTTCCTATGTGGCATCATGTCGCTACAATGCAGTCGTCTGTCACCTACGCTTTTCGATAAGTATCCTGAAATATTGCTACGTGTAAGCAGTCAATCTAAAAATACGTCCACAGGACGGAATTGGGGATAATAAAAAGGCTTATTTGAATTTTAGTGTAGAATTTATTAATACAAAATTACTCTTGTACATAATTATAACAAAAACACTCGTGCTTTCCGGCCTTCCTAAACTTTATCTGACAATGCTCTTTCTTTCGAAATTGGAATTAGTATTTATTTCTATTACTTATAACGTGGCATTAGTTCTAAACAATCGACGATCATCTTATTTTAATAATTTAGAAAAATGGATGACTCTTTTTTACTACATTGCAGTGTCAAATGAAGAGGACAGAAACAAATGACTAAATGCGTTCTAGAATAATACACTAGTAGATTCGAAAACCAACTTAAATCAAGTCAATTGCCATTACATCACGAGCACAATACACACCAGGCCAAGCGTAATCGTAGCCCATACACTGCAGGCCAAATTAATAGCCCGTTTGAATTATATGAACCGCGATAATCAACACACTGAGACGCGTAATAGCTTATTATTACCTTTCCGTTGAGCAAAGGGCTGTTGGTAATAATGAAGGCGTATAAATTAGATGTTGGGTACTCAGTTACGAGTACTTCAGTGCTTTTGTGGATGATTTCATACAAAGCTGTGTTGTTAATTCGCTTAAATATATATTAAACATAACTAAGTGACTACCTAGCTACATTTAGGTCGTCATTGGTCAGGGTCATTTTCGTTTTGAAGGCTTGATCTTCTAAACGATTTCATTCCAGTTAATTTATTTATTTTGACATTGGAAATTGTATACGATTGCATCTGCCTGAGATAAACCGGTTTAGTTAGGTTGCTCTAACTTCAAGAATTCGTCAAATACGATGACTCTGCAGCGTTTTGGTCCCAATCTAGCGGTATTTCTGTATTCGGTATTTATCATCCAACACAGCATCTTAAAACGAAAGTCTAACTAGTGCATGTTGCTACTTATAACATATATGTCTCTAAAACATGCTTGTATTCAGGGTAAAGTAGGCGGAATGTTGGGGAAATGGCTGTGCTCGGAATTTCCATGCGTGATCGAATCAGGAATGACGACAACCGCGGGAGAACCAATACAGCCTAAAGGGTTGCCAAACTTATCTGGCAGTGAGCAAGGCACATTGCTTGCAGAACAGACGAGGTCGATGGATGCGAATGGTTCTGGAGTAATGACCGCATATTGGAAAATGCGTTGAAAGTTCTAATAGGAGGTGGACCGAGAGCTTGGTGACAGTCGCAGGAATCCGATGGTTACGAGAAGCACAGGACCGGTCATTTTGGTGACACTTAGGGGAAGCTGATATAGGACGTCTTTTGGCTGAAATAATGATGATTAATTTGAATCACGTGCGGTTATCCGGCATTATTAGATGTTAGCTCTTTTGTAAACTGTAAAGATAGGTAGAAGTCATCCTAAATTTATTTCACGCTATCATCAAACTTTGTTAGAATTTCACGCTCATCAAAGGCCTATTGTTTCTTGGCGCCCAACAAGGGCCGATTGTATATTGGCGCCCAACCTGGGCTGATTGTTTATTGGTGCCCAACGTGGACCGATTGTTTATTGGCGCCCAACACGGGTCAACTGATTATTGGTGCCCAACACGGGTTGATTGTTTATTGGCACCCAACCAGGGCCGATTGTGTATTGGCGCCCAACTTGGGCCACGTTCTCAATTTTTTTGCCGCCCAACGTGTGTCGTGGTCTTGATGTTTAAGATGCGTCAGTGAAAACGCACCCTTATTCCAGTTTACAAGTACGATAACAAGCAATTGTAAAAAACTTATGCTTTTTTATAATTAAAATTCAAATTTTCAGGACCGTAAAGAAATATTATGATTTGCTAACTTCACATCGCGCGCCTCAAGGAGATGTCAGCAACTGTAGGGGCCTAGCAGGGTGAAAGCCTACTGGGGCCAAGGGTCTGATTCTGAAAGGAAGACTCGACTCGGGTTTTTAGTCAGTAAAAGTCTGACACTATCTCCCGCCCCGCCCAAGGGCGGGGGATGTCATAAGATGATTTTCCCACCGAAAAAAAAAAAAAAAAAACTGATAAATGTGAACACGGCTATCCAGTTTACAATGATCTAATTGGTCAAAAAGCTTGGTTAAGATGAATGGAAACGTTGAGTTACTATCACTATAGGTCAATCCTAAACTAAATAACTGTGAAAACTATTCGTAAAATACCTATAAGCAACTTTTTCACACAAAAAAATCAAACTACTCATAAAGATGACTGTGCCCAAATTGTAGATATAGGTATACTTACATGGTACTTGAACCAGCTCGACATCTTGTTCAACATTCTGACCTCTTTGAAATGTTTCGAACACTGCGATCACTCAAGCGTCCTTCCTTCTCAATTTGAACGAGAATTAAGACGTTTTAATTGTTCAAGTCTGCGGAACCTATAAGATGATTGAGCTTGTTACGGTCGGTTGTTTTTGTGCTGATCTTAGACGGCTTTGTTTTCTTTTAAAAAGTCTTTCTATATATTTATTTGACCCTAGTGGTCCTTAATTTGTTGTACATTAACTAAGTTCTATAAATATAATATAGAAAAAACACTGAAATCAGTTTTAGATTTCTGATTACAATAAAAAATACAAAAAATAGCAAAATCACTCAATTTTAGAAGTTTCTGGACTTTTCATATTTTTTTTTTGTAAAAACTTTTTTTGTCACTTTCTTTTGGTGATTCAACTAAAACTGTTAGCAAGTGTGCTAGTGTTATGGTAATGTACCAATTAAAAAAAAAAACTGCCTATGATGACTTGCTGTTTGTCGTAAAGAAGTTCCGGTCTGTGCCTTTCTACTGAGTCCAGTCCAGCCCATAGTTAAACTATCTTAACTTAACAATATCTCAAAAACTGTAAAAGTTTAACTTAAGAAGTACACTGGTGTTTCTTCGAAGTTCAAGGTTGGAGCTGATGTTGGAGCGACGGAGATGTTTATTTTAGGTTTAAATACCGTTGTAATGATAAAAAAAAAATGCCCGAATTGATAACCCTCAATAATATGCAATTTGAAAATTTGTTCTTAGTTCAGATATTCGTACACCTTCAACACGTATCAACATGATGTTAAGTTATAAAATGGTGAAAACAATAATGAGTCATGCAATTGTAGCAATCCTCAATGACTTGCTGTAATTTCTTGAAGAGTTCCATTATCTATCTCCGAAGTTTTTTATCAAATCTACACCAAATTACTTAATTAAGTATACGCCACTACACCAAAGAAAATATTCTTCCAAATAAAAGGGGTGGGTGCTGATGTTACTGAAAATAATACAAAAATAAACAGTAAGTACAATTAAGAAACTTCTCCGTTTTTAAACCACGTCTTCAACAAGATGGACAACCAACTGAAACAGAGGGATTGTACAAAATTCTAAACAGAAATCAAAACTTTGTTCTGCAGTCTTTTTTGAATAAGGCACTCAACACAAAATAAATAACTACAAAGAAGACAACAAAGAGATCGGCTTGCAGACAAGAATCCAGGCCAGTTTATTAGCAGGCTTCTATTGGCACAACTAAGAGTGCTCGATGCCACTCCAGCCGGCGATAAAGCCTTTATTTATTCTCCAGAAACATTAAACGAGTTAAAATATTCCCCTTTAAATCTTTAGTTAGTGAGTTTAACAGATTAAATTTATGCGAAAGTGTGTCGTATATTTTGTTTCGAGTGCTGGAAGTAGAGTTGATAGTTGTTGAGTGTTAAAGCGTGTCTCAGAGATTTAATTTATGCTATTTATAGGTTTTCGTGTGTTGATTTATCAGATAAATGGGTTTTGATTTTACTGGTTACATTTACTTACCTAAGTTTTGTGTAGCGAAGCAGGAGATTAGAAAACTAACAGACGCATAAGTCGATATCCAAGGTTCTGATCTGCTCATAGATCAGGTCTGCTCCACACTGAACGCCCAATTGCACTTCATACTATCTGACAACGAAGACCGACACAGATGGCATGACACCATCAGTAAGAAGCTGATCCAATGGGAACCTCACGACCCTCACTGATTCTCATACAAAGAGAAATAATAAGAAGAATATCTCACAACTTTCACACAACGCCATCTAGTACCAAACTAAGCAGAGCTTGTGCTATGAGTACGAGACAACTGGTCAACATACTTATATATTGTTAAATATATACATATTATAGATAATTTACACTCAGACACAGAATATGATCGTGCTCATCACACAAACATTGGTCCATGGGTGGGAATCGAACCCACGACCTCCGGCATAGCAGTCAGTACCACTGACCACTAGACCAACAGGGATGTCATATCTATATAATCTCAATCCTATTTTCGGAACATAGAAAATCCCACGTGTTCAGCGGATGTATGTATGTATGTATCATACCTTATCAGAAAGTACCTACAGGCCATCATGATAAGATCATTTATTACAAATTCGACACGTGTAAGACTTGTGAGAAGCTACAAAGCTACAACAAGAGCAATTATGGACATTTACGAGTAAGCACATCACATCACACTAATATTATAAGGGCGAAAGTTGTGTAAGTATGTATTATGTGGGTGTGTGTATGTATGTTTGTGTATGTTTGTTACTCCTTCACACTTAAAGGATTTGGATGAAATTTGGCACACGGGTAGAACATTTTTTTTAGGCACATGTTTTTACCGGTACTACCGGTAAAGTACCATTCTATTGGGATAATTTCTTACTTTTAAGGGTCGACGGTTGCAAACTAGCGTTCCAACCAAGGTCGCCTTGGTTGCAGCTTGGTTTGTGTTGCAGCTACATGTATGTAAACCACGCGCCAACCGTTTGGCCACCACTGTTGGAAACCAACATCCCAACCAAAGTGACCTTGCTAGTTTCAATCCGTGTAGACAGCAGTTGTAATCCATGATCCTCAACGCCTTGGTTGGGAGGCGCGTTTTCCCAACCCCCGAACGTGTTGGCGCGTGGTTTACATCCATGTAGCCGCAACACAAACCAAACACATAAACCAAGGTCACCTTGGTTGGAACGCTAGTTTGCAACCATCTGGTCACCCCTGTAAAGCAGGCAAAGCCGCAGACAGAAGCTTTTTAGAAATAAATTAACAAAACTAAAGCAAATAAAATATGAGTGCAAAACTAAAGCAATAACTGAAAATAGTTTATGAAAACATTCGCGAAACGCGAAAACGTAATTAAGAACTTGTTTTAAACTTAACGTCTCACGTTTTAAACGTGTTTTAATTGTTGGCGGCCATATTGTCTTCCTTCAAACGGAACGGTTGATTGTTCTAGTTTAAACGATAGCATTTAAAAGGAAAATGAGGAACAGCTTCCATGAGTTTAAGTGCGTCGGACGTTTTCTGGGAAATCATACTCGCTTCCTGCTTTTCTGACTAGGAAGTATCTTTAACATGGCAAGAGATATTACACCTAGTTATAAACTCAGGACAAAAGAAGCAGTAAATTTTTGGTTTGGCAATCTTTTTGTACTTTGTTCCTTTTATTAATTGAAAGGAAAATAAAGTACGCGACAGTGTCGCGACAGACGACGAAGGAGGTGGTGGGTGAGACAAACTAGATAAATTTCAATAAAGATGGAAGAAGTGGAGGAAAGCCTTTGCCCAGGAGTAGAACAGAACATGCTACAAAAAAAGTAAAAAAAACATTGCTGGTAAAGGTTTTTTGTCAAGTCTATGACCAATACGTGTTGCCAGTGATGACATATGGCTCCGAAACGTGGTCGCTCACAATAGGCCTCATCAGAAGGCTTAAAATCTGCTGCTACGCTCGGAGTTTCTTTGCGTGATCGAATCAAAAATGAAGATATCCGCAGGAGAACCAAGGTTGACGACATAGCACGAAGGATCGCCAAAGTTATGTGGCAATGGGCAGGGCAAATTGTTCGCAGAACAGATGACCATTGGGGCCAGACAATATTTAATTGAATCCGGAAATACCGGAATTATTTTAATAGAAAACAAAGTGACTGTATTTTGTTTCCAAAACTAAATACTTTCTTACCTTGACACTGGTTAAATCCACAAACAATGCGAAATGAAAAGAAAAATAAAGGATTGCCTCAAGAATATTGAAATATGACTAATATTTATGCATTTGTGCTGAAAGACAGATCCAGCACAATAAGAGAAATGCTATGCAAATGATGAATTATACAGAAAAGCATAATCAAACAATGACATCGAAGCACATTAACAAGACGGACCAAATGAATGAGTGAATGAATGAGGCCGCATGTCGTCCTTTGTGTACACAGTGGACGCCAATCATAGCCACTATGATGGACATTCGATTAGCTTTGAGCCGAGAATAATGATGTTTAGTTCTGATACGGTAGCTTTGTTTTTATTGGACATTCGGAGACAAGATTTGCATATAGCATTAATCAGACGATAATCAATTTATGCTTTCCTGATTCAATGTAATTCAAAATCATCTTTTGCTTTCCAGGTTCCAAGTTGTTTATCTATGACACCACCAAATCAATACATTTAAAATATCATATCACGTTTATATAAGGTACGAAATCGATGGATAACTTTTATACGTTGAAATGGTGTGTTACTTGATTAATTTCTGAATGAGATTACACATCATTGGATAGAATATCTCAAAGTTTAATAATGACGTCAGACAAATTTAATTATTACAGCCATCCGCTGATTGTAAATGACCAAAAAAAAATCAACTACAAATTCTGGAAACCGCTTCTAAAATACAAAATGCAAAGGTAACGTGATTCCGTTGACAAAAATTAAAACATTAACGAGTATAATTTATTTAATTTTATACAAAGGCTTAACCCGCCCGAGTGCTTGTTAAATTTAATTAAAAATAAATAATTCACAAGTGTGTTGTAATTAAAATTGTATTGCACATGAGCTGTTCGTTGTAATGACTTGTGTTTTATTGAGTTTTATGACTTTTATAAAGTATTGCAGCACGTTTTGCATGAGGTGTGCAATTATTGGATACATTATATTTATTTTGCAAACATAGATGCTATACTACCTGTCCCCCACTGTTTCACACGCTTCTTTGGTTGCTGCTCTGGTCTCGTAGGTCGTAGCGAGATCTTTATAGCCCTTAAACTTTTTGAATTTTTCTATTCGAACCAGGAGTTCTCGAGATGTATTTAATTATACACTATTTATTTATTTAACCTCTCCTTCGGCTCGGGTTTAAATACCGCCTCAGCGGTATCACCAACATTACACACTTGTATCATAATGTACCATTACGTATTTGTCCAAGAGCCAAGAAACTCAAACCTAGTCATCATCACGATCATGCATCACCACAGATACGCAGGATGGGTAGACCCATCCTGCGTATCTCTTATTCAGCAGATTCGCGCGGCCTTCACTAGTTCAGAAGTCCGCTTTGTAGGGCCTTCCAACGATACGCAGTCGCCATTTCATACTTTTTGACCTCACCGGCTATCTGCTAGCAATGTGCCTTAAAAAAAAACAGGGCAAGTGCGAGTCGGATTCGCACACTGAGGGCTCCGCACAAAATTACCTATGAAAACAGTTCGATTCCCGAATTAACTTACGAAGATTTTCCGAATTGTAAAAAAAGTTTTTTTTGTGATGTAACTGGGTCGTTCTCAAAAAAGTGGCTCTGTAACCTGTCAGGCAGTTTTTAGTGGAAATGTGTGATTTTTAAAATGCGTTTCATTAATTCTGCACAGTATTGTACTTAAAGAGGCTTTTCACACATAGGCTGAGTAATATTAAAATAACCGAAGTTATGTTCTTAGAATAAAATAAAATTGTAACATCTGTTTCTCAGTAACCTGCCGTGTCCAAACTCAAAGGGGCACACTATGAATAATCATAAAAAAAAATATATATTTAAAATATGGGTTCAAAATTATCAATATACTATTCTGTACATTAATAAATTAAATTTATTTGACACGGTACATTAATAATAAACATAATTTGCGAGTTATTCATGTTGAAATTGTGTCCGGAGTGAATTTCTCTATAACTTGTGCTTGCACACTAACGCACATCACACGATCACTATTACTTACTCAACATCCCACCCTCGCGCAAACTGACCAAGCAGTGTCGGACTAACTGCTGCCAAGGAAAAAAATGTCGACATTTGCGCCATTTTTTTTAGAAATTACAACGAATTGCTTGAATCGGAGTTTGTAACAGGTGTGTTCTCTATAATCTGACTTTCATATTTTTTATTTGCGGATGAACTAATTTGCGAGTATAACGTTAGATTATGTAATTTACTGCCTTTTTATTATTTTATAAGTATAAACTCCAAAAACATCGCCGTTTTGTTGTTATCTCATCAAAACCATATTTTTTTCATTAACCTGTGTCTCTTAACCTGTTTGAAAAGCACAGGTTATTGAGACTATTACCAGCTTAAAGAGACTTTACCTGTTATGGTTTAGTAAAACTATCTGTACTAGAAAAATCTAGTTCCGGTTAAGTGCTTTTTTAGGGAGGAAATCATACAATGACTTCTTCCACACTGGGTGGATCGGGAAGGTGTGTCAGACTTTTACTGACTAAAACCACACCTGTATCTTTCAGTTGCCTTTTGCAAACTAGGACTATGGGTTTCTTTTTCAGAAGATCCCCGTGGTTCTAGCAGGCATCGACCCTGCTTGGCCCTTACGGTTTGCTGACATCTCTTTAAGGAACGCGTAGATTACTACGCGGTGTCGACGACTAGGGCTCAGTCTGGTCGATTACCAGATTGCCGGAAGTCGAGCTACCTATTGCTCGACGTCCGCAAGCCCACATCTTCCGTAGCTGGCAGTCGGGGTCGGGTTCTCGGCGGCTGGGGCATGAGAACGACCGTTCCCTCACGCGTGCGGCCTCCTCTTTTGCTAGCATGACTGCTTCGCAGAAGGTGGCTCCGGACTATAGCCTGATCCAGGGCTCGGTGGGAGAGGTCGTTACCACCTATTGCCTCCGCGAAGACACGGCGGTGCTTAACCCAAGCGGGGTACACCTTCACCGTACGCTCCAACGTGTCCTCCAGATGGTCCACACAGTGGTTCACCCTGTTTCCGATGCAGAAACCTCTAGAACTTACCATTTCCAGTGAGGAACTGCGTCATGCGGAAGGTGAGGATGCTGTGACACCTCTCCAGCTACTTCTCAAGAGGGGCCTTACTGCCATGATTCTGGCATGCCCAGTACTGGGTTGCGATAGTCATCGCCATTTCACCATGCGATCTCGCCAGAACTCTGTTCGCCATGTCACGGCAGCGGAGTTTTGCCCCGAAGTTGCATTTCCATGCGCAGATCGTTCATGAGTCCAAGGATTGTTGCTTCCAGTTCCCATGGTGGCAGGCCAGCAAGGAGGCTCGCCGCTTCATGGGAAACCGTGTGGTATACCCGCACCATCGGGATGGCTATGACCCTCTAGGATGCGTTCACCTTGGCCGCCGGTCGTTTTCGCAGCAACGGAGCCCTCACCAGCGCTCCGTATAGGGCTATGGACCGAACGATCCCCGCGTAGAGCCTCCGGTGGGAGGCGTCTGAATCCCCTAGGTTTGACAGTAACTGCTTAAGGGCAGCCCTGGTCCGATCCAGTTTGGGAGTCAGACGTCGGAAGTGCTCCTCGAAATTTCACTGACTGACGAGGACTAGTCCCAGGTCCCATTGTTGACCTGACGCCGATATGAACCCGGTGGTGGCGCGTTCCGACGGCCATGAAAACACATGGCCTTGGACTTGTGCAGTGTTTTTAGTTTGACGACATCGAGGTGAGATGTTTTATGTTTTCTTAATTGTTAAGCCGATCTTTTTTGATGTAACTGTCATTGTTTGCATTTAATAATAATAAAAGTTGATTTTGCATATTTAAATTGTTTTTCTTTTCCTTTTCCACCTGTTTGATTCACTTTAAACTGAAAACTTTTCTCATTAACCTGTACGATATCTCTTTAACCTGTAAGGATTTTTTTTTAAATAGCTGTATTTTGCTTATTCATGAATTTTTTTTATTCCCTTAAATCAATTAAACATTAGAAAAATACCCCGAATGAATTTTTATTAAAAAAACTTAATAAATAATACATTTTTCTCAATCGGTAAATTTATTTTGAGCGGTGCCACTTTTTTGAGAACGACCCAACTACAAATTTACAGTTATCAGATTTATTCCCATATCTATATTATTTATAAGACCTTGCTTTATGCCAAATTTCAGGATTCTGGGTCCCTATGAATTTTGATTCCTTTGAGAGTGTTGAAATGTACGTTTTTAGCGACATAAGCGGCCGTATCTTTTTTTCCCGTTAACTTAGAAGTTTGTTTTTTTCACAACTTCAAGGGACCGCAGACCTGAGTATATGGTTTTAATTTCAACTCGATACCTCTACGCGATTCTGAGATAAAGGGTCTTGACAGACAGACAGATGGACAACAAAGTGATCCGTTTTTTCCTTTTGAGGAACCCTAAAAAAAGGGCAAATTACTCGCAGAACAGAAGTCTATGGAGGTGAAAGGTTCTGGAGTGGCGACCACGTACCGGAATACGCAGTGTTGGTAGGCCTCTCACAAGGTGGACCGATGACCTGGTAAGGGGCGCGGGGATCAGATGGATGCGAGACGCTCAGTACCGGTCGGCAAAACTTGGGTGAGGCGTATGTCCAACAGTGGACGTTTTTCAGCTGCAGTGATGATGATAGAATAGAATAAAACTTTATTGTACACCAAAATAGTAACAAAAACAAAATAATGATAATGGTAATGATGATGAGAAATGAACATGCCAAAATTAGGTTGTAGCGACATATATAATAATAATAATAAACATTATTATCAGACCAGAGATCCAAAGTTTCAGTAAAACTTTAGGTACATTGATGTTTACTAACTAAAAACAAAAGGACATAATATCATAAGCCTACTTCACATACCTGAAAAACGGTCTGTGTACCGCCATCCAGGGCCACCATGTCTGTGTACACCATTAGGCCATCCACCCTGCCGGCTACAGTAGCCACGTGGCTACTGGGGCTGTCACGCATCTGACACATCAGTGATGCGATTCGCAGCCGCAGAATTAGTGAGCCGAAAACACGCGCGTCCGCGAACATCCCTGATGCGCTACAGAAACGCGGCAACCCCAGCATTACCCGGAACGCGTTATTATATTGAACTCTTATGGTATATGACACCACATAGGATCTAAATCCTGCATGCGGTATTAGAGTTCCCCGTGCGATTATAACATAAACTCGCTCGAAATTAACTATCGCTGTTGCTCGAACCAGACACAACCCCCATCTGGGGCCCTAGTCTGCTATTTTTATAAATTCCAACACGATTTCATTGTCATTTTGCTAAAAGTTCGTAATCTGTTAATTCGTAATGGCTGGTCATTGATCTATCAGTGGTCTCGTAATAGAATTGCGGTACGAGCTATCTTGTAATGAATTAAAAGCAATAACTGCACAGTGACGTTCTAATGAGAGGTCACTGATCAAAGAACCTGTCAAAATTTTAGCAGATTACCGCATACGTCAGTCATTCATTTGTCAATATGTACGAGATTATCATTCTATGCCACTTCTTTCAATGGAGTATCAGTGGTTGACCATTGGAAAGTCATAATGACGCCATTATATTAGTAGATTACCAAACTTGTCAAAATCAACTATTATGAAATCAATGATACCATTCTGACACTATTGTAATAGCAGACTTGAGGCCCTGGTCGGAGGATCCTCCTTTTTAAAGGAGGTGGGACTTAACACCCTTTAACGCATATCTCTAAAAGGCAAAATACTTAATATGACTAAAAATGCAACGTTGAAAAGATTTTCATCACAAAAATGTTTTAAACAGATCTCAAAATTTTATTCAACATGACGTTACACACTCGTTCTCGTATTTATTCGTCCGACCATCTCGCAGTTGGAGCGCCAAGACGCGGCGTGCGTCCATCCGGAATCTCGTCGACGAGGCAGCAAACTCTCTCACGAGGCGAGGCGTAAAAACAACAATATGAATTATTTTCATCTCTGGCTGTGTCCATGAGAATAAATTCTCGGGACAATCGTAACAGATAAAGGAAAGTGCGTTCTCGCCGCTCTGTTTCAACACAGTCGAGCAGAAAATCCGGTGTTCCGTTCCGAATAGGGTGCCTACGATTTTAAAATCCAATTTTTTTTGGTGTTTCAGGTGACCCATTTTTTTTTTGTGGAAATGAAAATGTTGTGCTGGAAAAATTTATTAAAATATTGAGCACATAAATTTATTTTGACGGTACTATCTATGAAATGATAAAGGGAATGTGTAATCCCAAAATGAAAAAAAAAATGATATAAAAAGAGTAAAATGTGACGACAGACTCACCTTAAAGCTCAAAGAAGTGTAAGCCGGTTTACGATTACCTACCTTCAAAAAGGTCGTCCATGTTTTTATGTTTTTTTTTTCCTCCCTCTCTGGATGGAGCAAGTCACTCCCTGAGTAAGACTATTACTGACTAAAATCCACCTGAAAACATGGCGCAAAGGAGGAGACAGCACGTGTACGCGCGAGGCAATGGCCGTCGCACCCCAGCCGCCGGGATTCTGATCCCGATTTCCGGCCACCGTAGGCGCGGGCTTGCGGACGGAGAGCAACGGGTATCTATGAAATTGCTGTTTTTTAAAACGAGTTGCTTTGAAGTGACTGTGAATCTTTGGATTGACTTGGAAAATTATAAGTTCAATAAACTTTATATTAAAGGTACGTTATTCTTTTTTCGAAAGTAGGTATTTATTGGTTTCTTTGTGTTTTGTATTTTCTGTAATATTGTCGCAGTACTTTAGTTATTGTTACTAGTTTATTTGAACTTATAATTCCAAGTCATTCCAAAGATATAACACTTCAAAGCAACCGGTTTTAAAAAACGACAATTTCAAAGGTTAGTTACCTAATAGAAACAAAGTAGAGAGAGAAAAAATAAAATAAAAACATTAATGAAAAATTCTATTCAAACTCAAACATGAAAACTTAATTTGAAAAAACTTCATAGTAGGCACGCGGGCGCGGGAAGCGGCGCGGGCTGCGCGTGGGCAACACACGTCAAAGCTCGTTCATACAACTCGGCCGTAGTGTGTGCGCGGGCGGCGAGCGGCAACCCGCGCAGGAGCGAGTAACTCAAACTACATCGAGCTAACCGCGTGCGTTGTTATGATGGCTCGACTGCAGACAGGCACAACGCATGCGTTACTTGCACCGCGCTGCCAGTCTGGCCGAGCACTAAGACTAAAGCATCTAAGTTTCTTTTATCTTCATTCTTTTCTTTTTTATCTTTTTTCTTTCATCTATGCAAAATCCTAAAAACGTCAACAGCCTGGCGACTCCCGTCTCAGCAGATTTATTGCAGACCGAGTGAATTTGTAGGCCCCATCGAAATGATAAAGCGTTTCCCTGCCGTTTGGGACTAAACAAAAGTTAATAGTTTAGTAACTTCGGACCCTTTTGGTGCCAATACCAAATAGTTTTTGTGAGAACTCTAAATACATATAAGGGTGGAATGTAAATGGCTGGTTTGAAATCGCGGTCTTTTTGATGTGTGGGATAGATAACAGTAACAACTTTTTACTGTTGTTCGAGTAGATTAAAAACGTGGGTTTTTCTAATATTTCTGGTCTAGCAGGATATTATAACGATCTTTCCAGTGATTTCTACATTTAATTTCTTCGGGGAATACCTTCATTCTGCTAATTGTGTTTCTATGTGAAGGCGACACAATGACGTACGTACGCCTGTGAAATTCATTTCCAGTCCTATGTGACGCTAAATAGTATATTTTGATACAAGTGCAGAAAGTTTGTCATTGCGACCGAGGCGGAATTCGCACGAGCCTTAAGCGAGTGTGTTATGGAACCGAGGGCTGCAGTGATAAATTTGCACGTGTATCAAACGACTTTTTTCAATACACTTACAAAGAAATTAATAAACGGGGGTTAACCCGCGACTCGTGGGGGTCGACGCGCGCCCAGTCTGATACGATAAATTTAAATTGTGGCGGGGAGAGCTCTCGCACTTTTCTGCACTAGTGCGGAAAACAGTCTATTGAGTGCCTAAAAGCGGTGGGATAAGAGCGGGTTTTCCCGGAATAAAAAGTGCTATTTGGATATCCTATGTGCTATACCTGGATATGGTCTTCCCGTGTGCAAATTTCAAGTTGACCTTGAAAAAGAAACAAACATACACACATCATCATCATCATTTCAGCCGAAAGACGTCCACTGCTAGACATAGGCCTCCCCCAAAGGGGGGGGGGTCGGTTGCCATAATCGCCACGCTTGGCAGACGGGTTTTGGTGATCGCAGTTTGGTTGTTGTAATGCACAGAGGATGCTGCTGCCCATTTTCTGGTATGTCCCTTAGTCGCCTCTTACGACACCCTAGGGAAGAGATGGGGTGGTGTTATTCTTTTCGTTCGGACACCATACGGAACATTCACACAATATGGCGGTAAATTCCTTCTTTGAGGAGTGGCTGAAGAGACGTCACGATCACCGTCCGGTCATCCGTCAACCGTCTGGAACCAGCCCGAGTATGACGGTGCGTAGTGTTCCACGCACGCCTCAGAGAGATCGCAGAAAAACCGCAGGGGCCCAGCAGGGCCAAAGCCCGTGGTCCTGGAACGCAAAGGGCAACTGAAGGATCATAGGTATGGTTTTAGTCAGTAAAAGTCTGACACGCCCTCTCGCTCCGCCTTAGAGTGGGAGAAGTCTTTATATGATTTCCAACCATAAAAATGACCGACCTCAGCAAAGGTTGCTTAACCTTGGGGCAATCGACCCGTACAACGACCTCCTTTAACCTATTAACACGTGTAACCAAAAACTATACTACGAACATATCGAACATGTTATTGCCAAACTTTTGCTCACTTTCCTAGTATGTACTGGTTTCTACTAGAGATGTAACGTAGACCATAATAAATTTAATGTAGGTCATATTAGATGTTACTTAAGCCATATTAGCGGATTAAACACTTATTTAAAGAATGGCAATCAAGTCAACACTCACAATTTTTAAAAATATGGTTAAGGTTCACAACCTTTCCTCTTGAACGTCGTCATTAAGTACATTATTTCTCTGCTTTCATAATTATATATATAAATATATATATTATATATCATCATCATCATTTCAGCCGAAAGACGTCCACTGTTGGACATAGGCCTCCCCCAAATGTCGCCACAATGACCGGTCCTGTGCGTCTCGCATCCATTGGATTCCCGCGACCCTCACCAGGTCATCGGTCCACCTTGTGGGATAAATTATATATATTATATTATATATTGTTTGTATTATGTGCAATTTATTAGTTTATGTATTGTATGTATGTAAATAGTACACCACGAACTACCTGCGTATCTTATTTCTCCTTCTCTGTCAAATCCATCCAAAGGTTGTCTGTAAAAAATCACTTTTAGCGATAAGACCGCCCATTGTGACACCCTATTAATTTTAAGTTCTATTAGTTTTTATTTTTGGTGAACAATAAAGAATCTATCTATCTATTAAGTAGAAGGAGAAAATAATTTCACAACCATGAGTTTTACGGTTTATCAATTTCTGAGAGTTCTTAGCGGTTTTACAAGGGTTCATAAATTAAACTGCTCCACCATACCGTTTCTTGGTGGGTACTGGATCTGACGGCAGTACACCATTAGAGCCAAGTATATATATAGTGTGTGCTATATGGCAAAAAATCGTTCTTTGTTTCTGAGCATCTGTAGTACGACATAGTAAATACAAGAAACAAGGCAACAAAATAAAACTTAAAAGTGGGAGTTAGAATAGTAAATTCTTAAAATCGTATTATTTTGATGATATTCAATCTGCATTGGCATACAAAATAAGGGTCTAATAGGGTAATAGGAAGGCAAATTTTTTAAAGTAAAAATAAAGAAAATTTAATACTGCAATTTTGCTTATTTGGACCCAATTGACTCCTTTCTACCATCGGTCAGTATCCACCCGGCCGCCGGTACGGCGAGTATCCACCCTTACGTTGTTGAAACTTCAACGGGCCGGACTAAGCGTTTCGCTTCGTCGTTTATACCGCATACATCGAAGGACTGGAACAATTTGCTTGCTACGATCTTCCTGTCCAACTATAATTTAGGTGCCTTCAAGGCTAGAGTGAATAGGCTCTTAATAAACTAGTGCGCCTCACTATCAATGATTGCATCACTGCTTACCATCAGGTGGGATCGCAATCAAGCACTGGTTTATATCAATTAAAAAAATATATATCTATTGACTTTCGTTAAAGACTTCACGGAGTCGCGGAGTACGATTTCCTTCAAATTTATTGCGGATTCGATGGTGTAGTTCTGGTACAGCACTAGTTTCCACACAAATGCTCTAGTATTCACGTGATAAAACGGGTGTTACTGTAATAGAAAGTGCCTGCCTAACATTATGTATTTCAGACATACTGTTACTACGTGAGCGATTTCGGTAAGCGATCTGAGGGCTTAAAAATACACTTGAGCTCCAATTGAGGTAATAACTGATTATTTTTTTTTGAGGAATTTTATGTTAGAAATAATGAAGTACGAGTACCTATAAGTCAACTTTAAAATTAAGTTGAATTGTATCTTTTATGTTCAATAGATCCCGTAGTTGGTTTTTAAGGTTCCGTACCTCAAAAGGGAAAAACGGAACCCTTATAGGATCACTTTGTTGTCCGTCCGTCTGTCTGTCTGTCTGTCAAGACCTCGCGTCTGTCTGACAAGATCTCGGAAACACGTGAAGGTATCGAATTGAAATTAAAACCATATAGTCAAGTCTGCGGTCTTTTGATGTTGTGAAAAAATCAACTAAGTTAACGAAAAATAAGATACGGTCGTTTATATCGCAAAAAACGTATCTTTCGACACTCTCAAGGAAATCATAATTCATAGGGTAGTTCCCGTTGACCCAGAATCCTGAAATTTGGCATAGAGCAAGGTCTTATTATACAGATATAGGAATAAATCAGATAACAGTAAATTTGTTGTTACGTCGCAAAAAAAAAGTTTGCGATTCGGATTAATCTTCGAAACTCCATTCAGGAATTTAACTGTTTACATAGGTAGGTTTATACGGAACCCTCAGTGTGCGAGTCCGACTCGCACTTGCCCAGTTCTTTTTTTGTTAAATTAAATAGAATTTGAAAATGGCTTTAATTTTAAACCTTGAGATTATATAAATAAGTTTTGATCAGCTCCAAAATATATTTATTCTGTTAACAATCAAAGAGAGTTGGGTGGATGACTTATTTTGTTTGAATTATTTGTATCTAAAAGTAATTTTATTCAAAATCATAAATAGAAAGCATTTTTCAAAACCGTTCAATATAGAATAAGTTAGAAACCTTTCAAATTGGCTCAGCCGCGAGGCACACAATGTTAGTTTTTTTTATCTTATGTGTCTACATGTTGTTTCTACATTTTGTGTATCTATGTGTGCCAAATTAATTTTTTTTCTTTCTTTCAAATCTGTTGGAAGAGAAAACTGTCAAGTAACAGAATAAGGTTACATGTACTGAAATATGACGTCACGGGTATTAGGTTAAGACGTGTGTATAAAAACCATAACGAGATGTTTCCACCACGCCCGCACTCTTCCTCATACAAATATTTAAAATGATAATTACTGTTTAATTTTTAGTGTTATTGCTTTAGTGGTCGATATAATTAATGAGCAGCGGTTTTTGTAATCGTCATCATCATTTCAGCCGAAAGACGTCCATTGTTGGAAATTTTTTTTTTGGTGGGAAAATCATCCAATGACATCCCTCGCTCTTGGGCGGAGCAAGAGGGTGTGTCAGACTTTTATTGACTAAAAACCCTGTTCCTTCGTTGCCTTTCATACCAGGGCCGAGTCTTCCTTTCAGAAATTGTTGGACATTGGCTTCACCCAAGTGCCACCATAACAACCGGTCCTTGTGGGTCTCGCATCCATCGGATTCCCGCAACCCTCACTAGTTCATCATCGATATTGGGCAGCTTTTAAATTAATGTGTAATGTGGATAGGCTTCTGGTGTGGGACGCCACGTCCTGTGTCGACAACCTTGCCTTGTACCTCGTGGTGACTGCTGAATCATCACGCGACTTTTTTTTGAGCAGTGGTGGCCTAGCGGAAACGGTCCTAATCTATGTGCCATACGTCGCTGATTCAAACCTAGGCGAGCATTTTATTTTGTGTAGTTTATTTCATCCTCATCTCAAAACGGTGAAGGAAAACATCGTGAGGAAAATGGCAAGTCCTTAAACCAAAAATTCGAAGACATGTGACATTCGCTAATCCGCACTGGGCTCGCATGGTGGATTACGGTCCGTTCCCTTTCATAGAGAGGAGTCATGAGTCCCATTAGTGGGAACATTATAAGGCTGATTATACTTTCCATAACTTTGCATACCAGCACCCCTAGCCAAGATGATAATCTGCAATCGTTAACGCTAGTCTAAATGTATGGGATTGACATCATCTCAACGTTAAGTCAGTGCAGTATGAGCAGTGGTGGCCGAGCGAGCAGTGGTGGCTGAGTGAACAGTGGTGGCCGAGTGGTAACGGCCCCGACTTACGAGTTGTAGGTCGCGGGTTCAAACCCAGCCAGACGCATTACTTTGTATAATTTATTTCAACACCACTGCTCCCAAAACGGTGAAGGAAAACATCGTGAGGAAACCGGCATGTCCTAGAACCAAAAATTCGAAAACATGTGATATCCACCAACCCGCACTGGGCCCGCGTGGTGGATTACGGCCCATTCCCTCTCCTAGAGAGGAATCCTGAGTTCCAGCAGTGGGAACATTAAAAGGCTGATTATGCTATTATTATGCAACGTTAAGTCACGTGGTCAGAATAAACGAATAGAAAATTTGTTGCCAAGTTTACATCGTTCAAAATGATAGAATGAATTGTTATCGTTTCTACAATGTTCAACGCTACATCCTTTGTTATTGTAGAACGACATTGTAGAACGAGCGGCCGACTCAGGCGCATCAACATGGCTACCAACTTAACGTTTTCTACAATTTGCTGATACTGAGGCGTTACCGATTGGAGAACGGAATTTTTCGACACGAAACGGTTGTAACTTGGCTTGGGGGGCAGTAAAGAATGTCATGAAATCCTCGGTTTATTTTTTCAATTAAGTATCGGGATTACGCTTGACTCAAACCTGCAATGGGGTCCTCATTTAACATCTCTTGCAGGACGGCTTAGCTCAGCTGCATAAGCTGTTAGAAAAATCCACTAATTTACGGGTGTCGATACTGCCAGACTAGTCTTTTTTGTGTTTTGTTTTTATAGTACGTTTCATGTCAAACTATGGGGATGTGCTGCAGACATCGACTCAATTTTTAAAGTACAGAAAAGAGTCATTATAGCTATTTACAATCTCCGCCGATGCGATTCTCTAAGGGAACTGTTTAAGGATATTAACATCATGACGGTGCCTTGTCAATATATCTATGAAAACATCATGTACATTCGATTTTTTTTAAATCTTTTTAGTAAAAGAGGCGATAGACATAATTATGTTACAAGAAATAGGGACCAATTAGTTCAACCAGGTTTCAGGCTGGCAAAGTGGCCTCTTTTTTCATGGGTTTGGAGCGAGAGGGCGTGTCAGACTTTTACTGACTGAAATCCACTCCTATGTTCCTTCATTGCCTTGCATTCCAGAGCCGGGATTTCCTTTCAGAAGCGAACCCATGGCCCCAGTAGGCTTCAACCCTGCCTAGAAAAGGAGATGTCAGCAAACCGTAGGGTTTGCTGACAACTCTTTTTCTTTCATGGGGTTCTGTTTGAAATCCGGGGTATTTTTTTTAGCTTTTAGGAGAACATATGCATAACATGTCCACAAACTGACCTCAGCAAGTGTTGCTTGACCTAGGAGATTGACCTGTGCGGATAATAATATTATAATGCCTCATGTTAGGCAAGTGGAAACCAGTGTACAAATAATAGGTAAAGTGTTGAGTCCTGAAAATACTACAGTGTTTTTAGGCATAACTCTAGATTCTAAGCTTCAGTTGAACCTACCTATAGATAAATTATTGAAACAATTTAGCTTTGCAGCATACGCTGTCAGACAAATTCGAAATTTAACTGACTTCAAGACAGCCCGTTTAGTTTACTTCAGCTAGTTTCATAGTGTCATGTCATACGGCATTCTGTTGTGGGGAAATGCCGCTGATATCCAAAGATTTTGTTTTGGAGAAAAAGGCTATTCCTATTCCCTCAGAGATAAATTTTAAAACATTAATATATAGTTATAGATTGTGTTTCAGTATATGTATGATAATATTTTGTATGTTCATAAAAAACAAAAACATGTTTAAAAAATACAGTGTTATCCATAACGTCAAAAAAAATAGGGGGCTCCTTTAGATGCCAATGTTTATACTTTTGTAATAAACATCCCAGTCACATTCAAGAACTTAGCCTGAATAAATTTAAATCATTTGTAAAAAACGAAAACTTTGCCAGAAGGCTTTTTATACTGTAAAAGAGTATCTTTAGGACTTTTGTCCTCAAGATTGACCTGCTTCAGTACTAACCATGATTGAGGTAATATGTATATTTATATACTTATACATATATATTTTTTCCTTTTTATTATTATTATTTTTTCTCGACTTTGACATTGATGATTTTTTTAAAATTTTATTTTACAATTTGACTTAGAACTAAAAAGGTTCTTTAATTTATTTTACCATATGACATTGATATTTTTTTTTATTTTTATTTTATTTTACGAGTTGCAATAGCTACTTTGTAAAGTGTAACACTTTTCTAAATGTTATTTTATTATTGTGAATTTGGGTTACTTTTTCCTTTTTAGTGCTTGACTGCGATTCCACCTGATGGTAAGCAGTGATGCAAACGTTGATGGTGAAGCGTTTAAGTTTATTAAGAGCCTATTTACTCTAGCCTTGAAACACCTGAATTATAATCGGACGGGAAGACGCTACAGGCAAATAAATACATATTACACACGCCAATCACATTTTAACAAGTTGACTCTGATCTGCAAAAGGCTAAAACCCACTCTTGTTTCTTGTTTCTTGATATGCCAATGATTGCGGGGCCGGTAATCCATATTCGACCAGTCAAGTGGATTGCCACCGATGGAAATGACCACGTCTTGAAGTGAACATAAACAACTATTCGAAACGCGTTCGTTGTTCTGTTCAATGTCACCCTCAGTTGTATACCTTAAAGCACGTAAAAAGTCTTCGGACAGATGATGGCGATGATTTAACCACAACCGACCTTTTTTTTTCGGTGGGATAATCATCCAATGACATCCCCCGCTCTCGGTTGGGGCGTGAGATAGTGTCAGACCTTTACTGACTAAAAACCCACACCTGTTCCTTCTTTGCCTTCGTTCCAGGGCCCCAGGGTTCTCTTTCCCATCACCCATGGCCCCAGTAGGCTTCGAATCTGCTGGGCCCCTACTGTTGCTGACATCTTGAGGCGCGCGTGGAACACTACGCGCCGTCGACGACTTGGGCTCAGTCCGGAGGGTTACTGGACGCTCGGACGGCAATACATCACCATCCCTAGACCATTTATCACCAGAGATCACACAGCAAACAAAACAACCACTCTTCCCCAGTTCTCATAATAACTTACACTAATTACGCTCCCCGACTTTAACCTATTTCCCCTACTGACAGAAGATTTTAAACTACTTCTTCAACATTTTCAATTTAGCAAGAAAATAAGTTGTAAGTTTTTAAATGAAGATCGTACGCTGACTCGACTAATTCCGTTAATGGGTGCCGAGTTACTTTCGGGTGTTATCGGGCTTTCGTTCGTGTAGCAAGGATATTTGGGGCTCGTTGGTTTTTGTGCATGGCTTGTTTTTGATTATCTTTCGAGATATTATTACCGTGAGCTGGACTGGAAATTAGACAAAAAGGTGAGCATTATTCGCTTCGGTTTTTAACTGAATTTAATTTTGTATAATTGGCATTTTACTTTTAAAGACTAGAAGAATATAGGTACTTTATAAGAATCATAACTGGTTGTATAAGGGCAAGTACGTTTCGAATGCAATGTGTAACAATTGTTGATAGGCCAATGAATAAATAAATAACCTCTGGAAATTCCATGCCGTGTCAATAGATACTCGTATATAGGATGAAAAAAAACTATTGGCTCCAGTTTGGTTTCTTTTTAAAAATAAATAAAATGGTTCCTTTACATAAAGTAAACTATTTCATATATCTAGAGTCAACAAGCAATTGACGTCACGGTTGGCGCAGTGGTTAATACACTACGTGTCGCGGGTTCGATTCCCGTGCTGTTGCTGTGCGTGTGAACGCAGTTTCGACGAGGGGAATAACGTTTTTTTTTAAATTATTTAAGGTAATTCCAGGGCCCATAGAATTTTTCCTCACGCCGATCTGGGCACGTCGGTCTCCATTCATTTTATATGGAAAATAGACTTGTAGAGCTACACTTGATCCACGCCACGCGACGCCACACGACGTCGGTCTACGTACAAATCAGGCGTGTTACACGTGTGCGTCGGTCTAATGTAGTTCTAGCTTTAGGTAAAACTATTAGATTTAAAACTTCTATAACTCTCATAACTACTTTCTTATAGATACCGGCACGGATCTTGAGCGATGACTTCTACAGTTCTACTTGCGAAAAAGCCCGCAGAAGTGAAATATCGGGTCCATTTATTGGTATGAAGAGAGATACGGGGGCGGGGAGTGAAATCCTTGTATAGTGATTGGCTCGCCGATATTGTACGATGCACAAAGCAATCCCCGCTCTTTCGCCGAGCGCTCAAGATTAGTGCCGCTATCTGTACTTCAATAAACCTCAAACATATATTATTTAGACAACAAATCGCCGTCTCAGACCCGCGCACTCGTCTATCACTATTTCAGTGAAGTGTCGTTGACGCATTTCTCTTTATTCTTTGTAAAACTTTGTCTCCTCTACCATTTGAGTGAGTGATTTCTCATGTAGTCTACCGATAGCTTTGATAAGTTCACTGCTCGTCTGACAAAGTAACTACTGTTTTATGAAACTGTAACCATATAATGCTTGGTTTAAATAAATAGGTATTAGCGAATTCTAAATTCGAAATCTTAATAAAAATGTTTGAATAAAGAATTTGTTAATCAGTGTTTAAATTAATCACATGTGTTGTATTTTTTGTAAATCGTTTACAAAGTTTTAAAAACTGTAATAATTTTTTGATTTTGAAAGACTGAGAATTTTATTAAAGACTGTTAGGTATTTCCAGACCGAAGGTAGTGTACCACGCGCGCCTCAAAGAGATGTCAGCAAAACCATAGGGGCTCAGCAGGCCTGATACCTACAAGGGCCATGGAATGACTTCTGAAAAGTTAAACCGTGGTTCTAGAACGTAAAGGGTAGCTGAAGGAACTTAGGTATATGGTTTTAGTCATTATAAGTCTGACACGCTCTTCTGCTCCACCCTAGAGCGAGAGAAGTCATAAAATGATTTCCTACCTCAAAAAAGGTCTGCTTCAAGAAACTTAAATATGTATTGTTTAAAGTAGATTTTTGTGTTTTATGACAAATTAAGTCTAGAAATTACAAACTTTGATAAAAACGAATTATTAAGAGTTTGATGACTTTGACTCAGAGGAAATAGGTTTTATTTTATGAAAATTATATAGCATCATTTTTGCAAAAACAATCTACGTGGTTGGTAAAAATCTGAAATATTTGAAGAGTGGTATGAAGCAGTGGGACTAATGGACGCGTAGCTTCATAGACGCGTTGATTGGTGTACGTCTGCTCATAGTTTACATACAAATCTATGAAACTCTGTCGATGGAGCGGCAACGTTGTGCTCGCGTCACTGCATGCCATACCGCATGTCATACGGCGATGCGTACATTGAGCAAAAGCACGATTTTATTTTTGTAAAAATTGTGGGAACGACTTTGTCGTCCGATGACATTGTCACAAATAATTAAAATCGTACGCGTGATATACGCCACGTGGACAGGGTTCAGTACACTATGCTGGCGTATTTTGAAGATTCTATGAAGCTGCTTAAGCTACGCAGCCGTTGAAAATAGAACTAATTCAATTATACAAACAGACAGATGTATGAAGCAGATAGAACTTTGAGAAATAAAAAATGTTGTTGTTTATTAATTTATATTCTGACGTTTAACAGTTCATCAGTAAATAAAACTAAACAATTATGTACCACCTATCCATCCATCACATCCATCATAAAATATATCTTATTTACATAAATTACATTTTGTTAAAAAATACAGATATTTAATATAAAAAAAATATATTTCAAAAGTATTTCAGTATTATAATGTACGAGTCACAAAAAGGTATACGCGGCGAAAAATAGATTTACTGGTAGGCATTGTTTTGAACTTCTACTGTTAAATGAAAAGTTTGACAGTAACTCGTCAGTTTTGAATTGTACTTTATAATAAAATAAAGACTCTTATTTTTTATACGTTTCCTTACAAAAATAAGTATGCATAAAACCTCAACAAATTAATTTATCAAAATAACTTAAGTATCGCCATATACTTTATATTTACAGATCAGCTGTAGCGCAGGATGTATAAAAATCAAATAAATATAAAATGTATATAATCATAAATATTAATACAATCAAATAAATCGCAGGTTAACGACTTGAATTTAATTAATCACACATTTCATTATTATCATATTTTTTTTATAAGTTTAAAGTACTTTTACCAACTTATACCTAATCTAAAGCACTCGTCACACAGAAAGCAGTGCGAGGTTTATTTATATCTTATCGTTTTAACATGTCATGTTAGAACGTACGAACTATAGAGTTTAAACGTTACTATAAAAATATAGCTTCATACATAATTATGTGATGTAAAATTGTTTTTTTTTTTGTTTTTATTATCGACTGTCTGTATGATTCAGCATCAATATTACCTATATTTCTTGTCACCAAACAGTAAGATTCTAATATGCAGATTTTTTAAATGAAAAAATATTGTACAGAAATCATTGCACTTATCATACTTGTTGTCAAAAAAAAAAAATCCTCAAGAGAATAATTTTTTTTTGAAAAAAAAAAACAACACACATTATTGTTTAAAAAGAGGTTGAGAGAGAAAACATATTTTTAGATTATTGAGTTTAACTTAATTTATCCATCGAGTTCATTAAAATAGTTGCTATTATTATGTGGGCCAGTATAAACAGTATCAAGGACTGGATAGTCACTATTTGCAGCAACATGTTGGGTACAATACAACAATTTTTTCAAAACATATAAAAGAGCATCAAATACACCATTTAAATAAAAAAGCTTTAACTGTCTTAAATTTTTAGTCATTGATATTTTTATGCTTTCAACTTCAATGTTATCGATTAACTTTGAAGAGAATCTCAAATGTGGACCCTGTAGCCTTACCCAGGTTGCAAAATTATAATTTTATGATATTGACATAATTATAGTTTCCTTGAATTAATCAGTGGGCCACATAGGTAATTCATAGGTGTAATAACTGATGTTTTTATAATACATAGGTACAATAACTGATATTTTGCAAGCGGATTATTTTAAAATTGATGGCAGATTGTCTTGTACTCAGGAAAAAATAAATAAGAAAATAAATATAAGCTACTAGGTACTTATGTGATTATGTTGTATTAATATTAAACATATTACAACGAAGCACTCACCAAAACTTAAATCTATGATGGTTTGTAAATATTTTATTCGCACTTTTTAGTGTGTGAGTGGTCATTATCAAGCATTGAAAGCTGAGATGGTCTATTTTTCTAAAAAAGTGTCTATTTTTCACACCCCAGGCTATTTGATTGGGATAAAAAAATAAGTGTAAGCGCAAAAGAAACCTGAATTGTACATATCATTTTCGAGAAGTTAGTGTTATATCGCATTATAGGAAAAACAAAGTCGAGACCTCCTCTGAAGCCAAAAGTTAAGTGCACCTTCTATAGCTTCGAAGATTACATCATATAAGTATAAGTATACAGAAAAAAAAACAAATATCTACCATCAATTTTAAATTAACCTAAACAATTTATTTTAATGAACAAATCCCAATTTACAAAATCGGAACTTTGCTATAATTTACATTTTATGCATCGCATTTGCGGTGTGATTTGAACCTAATGATAGTGTTTTGATTTCAGTTGCCTACAACCAAAATCACTTGACTAGATAATCGTAATATTGTTAAAGACAATGTCAATGTTATTACGATGTGATCACATGATGTACCCCATGTTGTCAAAAGGCCCTTGGTGTAACGAGTTAGTGGTCACTACAGAGTCTGACCTCGGGGCTAATAATTCTTTCTTTGCTGGTTTCCAAGCTTGAGTTGGTGTAAATAGTTCTTTTCCACGCTGTAAATGAATAATTTTAATTATTTTTTTGACTATAGCATTGACATTTATTGTGTTAAGAGTTATACGAGTAAAACGTATTATATATACGTAGTATATCTTGAACTTAAATACATTGCAATAAGAACTGTTTTGGAGAAAATGTTGAATAAAACAAGTATCTATCTATGTATTGAAAAGTATCTATCTATCTATATAAATAAAAAAGGAATAGCTGTTCGTTAGTCTCGCTAATACTCGAGAACGGCTGGATCGATTTGGCTAATTTTGGTCTTGAAATATTCGTGATAGTCCAGGGAAGGTTTAAACGGTGAGAAAATATTATGGAAAAAAATCACGAAAAAAAAAAATCCGAATACAACGCCATCTCTAACTAAAATGGCTGTTCTGGTAATGCCAGTAGATGGCGTTATCCTTACTATTAGGCGGTACGACATTCGCCGGGTCAGCTAGTTTTATTATAAAAACAATTACTCACATATCCATGGTACCAGGCCCACCCTATGCCGACTGGGAAGAACATTAACGTTGACAGGCCCACAGCCCAGCCCAACAGATCAGCGAATAGAGGAAACACGTAGTCATTGTAGCTTGGAGTTTCCCATCCGGATAAGATGAAGATCAGGATACCCTGCATAAAAATAAATAAATATTATTATATTTTTGAGGTTTTGGAATTGTTAAGTGTGCAATTGAATGTTTTAAAAGCAGCGAACGCATTTTTGGGCTTCGGGAACACATGCTGAAGGATGTAGGAATCTGGTGGATGAGACTAGATGCAGAGGAAGAAGGAGGAAGACTAGTCGATACGGCAACGTGAATATTTAAAAAAAAATATCATTCGCTTCCAACACGTGGCCGCACCTGCATGGTGAGGATGTTATTCGTATTTATAATTTTGGGTCACGAGACACCGGCCTTGAAGTTTCAAGGATAACATGAAAAGACATGACTGTAATAAATCTTCGATAAATTCAACATCACTACACTGTCACTATAGTGTCATAGATGTTATATGTACAAGACAAATTTAATTACGTACATTGGGATATTACAAGATAATTCTCACGCACGCAAACTATTAATCAATTACATCAATTAGAGATAATTGTTGCCATGATGTTATCAATCGATTAACTTGTACGAGAACGTGGCAAATGGATTCCTCATTACCGAGTTGACTTAATGACTTAGTTGAGCACTTACTGCCTATTGAGAAATTGTAATCATATTGACAAACATGAACAATGTGAGAATATGGTACATATTCCAAGTCATTTTGAAGGAGATCAACTGAGTCGAGTAGAGGCGCTCGACTCAGTTGATCATGAATATATTCTCGATTATGTCAATAAACTCGACATGTCAATGAATCATCATCATTTTAGCCAAAGGACGTCCACTATTGGACATAAGCCTTAAGTATTTCCACAACGAACGGTCCTGTGCTTCTCGCATCCATCGCATTCCCGCGACTCTCACCAAGTCATCGGTCTACCTTGTGGGCCTTCAACACTGCGTCTTCCGGTGCGCAGTCGCCACTCTAGAACCATTTGGCCCCATTGACCATATGTGTTTCTATCCAGCGGGGCCTCTCGAGATAGACCGAAAAAACTAGTGGCATTCATTGCTTTGTTTGTTCAATGTAACTCAACTATTTTGATAGAAATTACGATTAATCGTCTCGTCCATTTAGCGGGGCCCTCGGTTCTATTACACTCGGAATGCATAAAAAGTATATATTCTATCATAAAATAAAAAGAAAAATTGGTCTATCCAGCTTCCTTTGTAATTTGAGTTCATCATCATCATCATTTCAGCCGAAAGACGTCCACTGCTAGACATAGGCCTCCCCCAAGCGTCTCCCCAACGACCGATCCTGTGCGTCTCGCATCCACCGCACTCCCGCGACTCTAACCAGGTCGTCGGTCCACCTTGTTGGAGGCCTTCCAACGCTGCGCCTTCCTGTGCGCGGTCGCCACTCTAGAACCTTTCGGCCCCATCGACCATCCGTTCTATGAGCAATGTGCCCTGCCCACTGCCACTTTAGTTTGGCGATTCTTCTGGCTATGTCGGCGACCTTGGTTCTCCTGCGAATATCTTCATTCTTTATGCGATCACGCAAGGAAATTTGAATCGCAATTGGAATTTGAGTTCATATGTGCAAAAAAGCACACCGTTGTTATGTATTACTAATTAAATGTACTTTTGAGTTCTTCACTTTGCCAATTTGTTTTTCCACAATGAGAGTAGTATGATAAGCTAAGATAACGATTATTTTATTTAAAATAAAATGTAAAAAAAAAACTAGCGTAAAATTTGGTAATACGGAAGAACTCAAAGGTAATACATAACAATGGTGTGCCATGCCCACTGCCACTTAAGTTTGTCAATGAATAACAATCTCCAACAATCAATTGATGTTGGACAATTGATGTTGATGTGATAGTTTAAGATTCAGTCAAATTAGAGGAAATTACTTGGAATATAGGGATTAGAATATAAGAAGAAAAATGACATCATCCGTCGAGCTCTTGTCACCGCTGGGGTGCCAGCTGTTCTAGAACCCAATGGCTTGGCACGCGACGATGGAAAGAGGCCAGACGGGATGACCATAATGCCCTGGAAGTTAGGTAGGCCTTTGGTGTGGGATGCAACATGTGTCGACACCCTTGCGCCATCCCATCTTCTGAGTACGGCAGGCTGTGCTGGGGTGGCTGCTGCAAGTGCAGAAAACCTCAAACGGCGTAACCTCATCGGAAGTTATATGTTTGAGCTGTTTGGGGTTGAAACACTAGGGCCATGGGGTCCGAGCGCTCATCGAGTTGTCCGTGATATCAGCAAACAACTGGTCGACTCTTCGCGTGACCAGAGGGCTTGGCTTTTCTTCGGACAAAGAATCAGCATTGCTATCCAACGTGGCAATGCTGCCAGCGTTCTGGGCACTTTTCCCATTGATATCGATGTGGATGAATTTTTTGATGCCCAATAATTTCTTTTTCTACCCGTTTGTAAATATTATTATTTTTAGTTTGTATAAATTCCTATTTAGTTATTAATATTTATTAGTTTTGATGTTCGTTAGCGTAATTGAATAATTAAATACAGATAATAAATATATATGGTATCACTATAAAAAAAAGAAGAAAATGAAGCATGTGATGAGGCTGACGAGAATGCAAAATATATATATCTATCAAATAGTAATGAATATACTTTTTGATAGATGGAAAACAAGGTGAAAATCAAATGACATCTATCTATATCTATAAAAGGGGAAACTGACTGACTGTCATATCAACGCACAGCCGAAACTACTGGGACTAGCAGCGTGAAATTTGACACAACGTTATCTTTTATGACGTAAGTGAGCACTAAGAGAGGATTATCCAAAATTCATCCCCTGAAGGGATGAAACTGGAGTCCAAATTTAGAAGGTAGAAGCTAGTCTATAAATAATGATATAAACAAAAGAAAACAGCAGTGTAACAGAATAAAGGAGAATAGAAGAATTAAAAAAAGGCTGTTAATAAGTAGGTATGCTAAATACTTACAAAACTGCCAATGGGTGTGATGACAGTCCACACAGACATCCAATAGTACCGCAGCAGTTTGTTATGCTTCATGCCCATAACTGCGAGATCTTTAATAGCACGGCTGATACCATAGCTCCATGAAACTGCGATACACTGGTGGAAAAAAAATATTGTCAATAATGATGATATCTTTAAAGAAATAATTGTTAGTAATAATAATGTGTAAGCTTTGCAGTGTAAAAGAAATTCCTGGCGTCGATATGAATAAACTGAATCCAATTTTTTTGGTTTACACAATATAGAATATACTCAACAGAGAGTTGACTAAAGAAAGAAAGAAAAAAGGCTTATTCGTGCCTCACACAATCGTATAAACTAAAAATACACAATGAAAAAACAGTCAAATCATTGTGAGGCCAAAAAAGCACCTAACTCAGCATATGCAAACTAGTTGTTTTTCATCTCTGAGTATACCAATAGAGAAATTCTAAATTATTCACAGTTATTTTTTTGTTTTGCTAGAGGAAGTGTGAGAATTTTACTAATGAAAACCTACCCGTGTTCCTTCAGTTGCCCTTTACGTTTCAGGGCTGCGGTGACTCTTTTGGAACAATCTCGCTGAAGATTTAGATATAAATAATGAGACAACAACTTTCCACAAGATAGAAACTGAAATATATCCAAAATAAGTGGTTTTTAAAAGCGGTAGTGAAATTGCTCTTCGTATCGTACCTAATGCTATAAATATAAGTCTGTCAGACTGTCTCACTATTAGTAACGTTTTCACGCCGAAACAATTAAACCCATAAATATTGAGAGATTGAATTTGGACCTCAGACACTGGGATGCATGTTCCCTTACGTATATAATTTTTGCAACTAGCGTGAGCGAAGTTACTTACAGAAGTTAGTAATAAGAATAAAATTTATTGTTGATTCATTCTATATTTATCGGTAAATTGTTATGGTTTCTTCTTTCCGAAGTTATTAGATTCTATTTTGAAATTTGGTGAAATTCCAAAATAGACTCTAACGAATTCCTTTAAAGTTAGAACTCACCTCAGCCATACCAATCAGCAGAATTGCCCAAGAAGCCGTGTTCCAATCTAGAAGTTCAAACAAGTACACACCGCCGCTGAAACACATCGGGATGCCTAGAATGAAACATGTGAAACATGTGCATGCGGTAACCTGGAACAATTCAATATAAAGTATATTAAAGAGAATAGAAAGAAAAAGAATAAAGATAGGAAAAATAAAAATGTTCGACTCAACACGGAAACTCAAAAAAAAATTGAAGCCTATGTGAAATGAAAGATTAAGTTAAATTAGGTGAACAGAGTATTAGGCAAGGCAAACACAATCTATTGTCACTAACTGTGAGATAGTGGTCAAAAAATATATCAAAAACAAAAAAAAAAACAACCTTATGATTTCAATGGTGTCTCATGGAAAAAGAATATCAAAGACCACTTTGATTGATAATAGGTTTGAAAAAAATATCAAATACGATGAATTCACTTTCGATGAAGTGCGTAACTCAAAATATTGAACCACTAATAATATAGATAGAAAACAAATTTGAACTAATCTGTCACTTTTCACCTACCTTCCAATAACTCTTCCTAAGTTGCGGCCACTGATCAACAATGGCGGTGTTGATAGCTTCAATACCAGCGAACTGACTACCCAACCCCAAGATGAACAGCATGAAGAAGAATAGGATAGACCACATCCTTGCGACAGGCATCTGAAGTAGAGCTTCAGGATATGTCACGAAGGCTAACCCAGGACCTGACTCCGCTACATCTACAAATGAAATTGATGGTAAATTTTTGGTTGATGATGACTTTGTGAAGATCGCGAAAGTCGTGAGAGTCGTGAGATTCGTAAAAGTCGTGAAAGTCGTGAGAATCGCGAGATGAAGAAGAGGAGCTCAAGAACTGTCGATGCGGTCAATGTTGAGGAAGCTTACTTATTAGAAGTATATCGCCTTTCGTTTGAAATATTGAATTAAAAAGTAAAATTAAAATTAAGTAAAATTTTTGGGAATCACTCTCAATCTCTTGGCTTTTCCCATCTATGTTAGGGTTAGCTTTCAGTCTTAACCAGATGTAGCCGTATATCAGTGTTTTACATAGAGCGTCGGCCTATCTGATCTTTACAACCTAGGAATTGAATAACACGATAGCCCTTGGTATGACTGGTGTCCGATTTTCTCTCAAACTACCCGTAACAAATGAAAAAGATCTACAAATGCCAGCCAGGACTAATGATTTAAAGTGCATTCCGAGGCGCCAAGAAATCTCGGTTTGTTAAGATGGTCACTCATCTACACTCCGGTTGGAGTTATCATAATTTAAATTTTTGGGAACCACTACGGCCTTTAGACAGGTGAGTAGTATTCCTAAACGTTGCGAGTGTATATTTGTATAAGCAATTCTTGAACGTAATAAAAAATAAAATAAAGTACAAATACAGTAATAATTTTAAAAATTACTGAAATAGGTATTATTTAAATTCAATGCGTCAGTAGAAGAATGTATTTCAGGTAGTGGGCGTATCTTTTTTTTTCGTTAAGTTGCAAGTTTTTTTTTTCACAGCTTCAAGGGAGCGCAAACTTGAGTATATAGTTTTAATTTCAACTCGATAACTTTACGCGTTCCTGAGATAAAGGCTCTTGACAGACAGACACAGACAGATAGACAGATAGACAGACGGACAACAAAGTGATCCTATAAGGGTTCAGTTTTATCCTTTTGAGGTTTTTTTTTTTTTTTTTTTTTTTTAGGTGGGAAAATCATCTTATGACAAATCCCGCTCTTGGGCGGAGCGGAAAATAGTGTCAGACTTTTACTGACTAAAAACCCACTCCTGTTCCTTCTTTGCCTTCGTCCCAGGGCCCCGGGTTTCACTTTCACACTACCCGTGGCCCCAGTAGGCTTCTACCCTGTTGGGCCCCTACGATTTGCTGACATCTCCCTGAGGCGCGCGTGGAACAATACGCGCCGTCGACGACTTGGGCTCGGTCCGGACGGTTACCGGACGATCGGACGGCGAGCCATCCATTGCTCGCCGTCCGCAAGCCCTCGCCTACGGTGGCCGGAAATCGGGATCGGAATCCCGGCGGCGGTTGGGGCGTGAGGACCGTTGCCGTTGCCTCACGCGATCGGCCGCCTCTTTTGCTAGCATTACTGCTTCGCAGAAGGAGGCGACCGCCTGCCACTCCTCCTCGCTCCGGACCATGGCCTGTACCAAGGCCCGGCGCGAGAGATCGCCGCCGCCGATCGCCCCCACGAGGACACGGCGTTGCTCTGCCCAAGCGGGGCACACCTCCACCGTGTGCTCCACCGTGTCCTCCGGGCGGTCCGCACAGTGGCGACACCCGGGCGTCTCTTCCGCACGAATCCGGTGCAGGAACTTCCCGAACTTACCGTGTTCGGTGAGAACCTGCGTCATGCGGAAGGTGAGGACGCCGTGAGGTCTTTCCAACCACGCCTCAAAGAGGGGACTTACCGCCATAATTGTGGCGTGCCCAGCACTGGGTCGCGACAGTCGCTGTCGCCATTTCTCCATGAGAACCCGCCAGAGCTCTGTCCGCCATGCTGCGACTTGTCGCGGCAGCGGAGTTTCGCCCCGGCGTTGCATCTCCATGCGCAGATCGTGCATGTGAGCAAGGCCTGTTGCTACCAGATCCCATGGTGGCTGTCCAGCAAGGAGGCTCGCCGCTTCGCGGGAAATCGTCCGGTATCCTCGCACCATCCGTATGGCCATGACCCTCTGGCACGCGTTCAGCCGGGCCGCCGGCTGCTTCCGCAGCGCTGGCGCCCATACCGGTGCGCCATAAAGGGCCATGGACCGAACGATTCCTGCGTAGAGCCTCCGGCAGGAGGCGTCTGGACCTCCCAAGTTAGGCAGGAGCCGCCCGAGAGCAGCCCCATTCCGATTTAGTTTGGGAGCCAGACGTCGGAAGTGCTCCTCGAAATCCCATCGGCTGTCGAGAACGAGTCCCAGGTACTTCATCGTCGACCCGACGCCGATGTGGACTCCTCCTACCGTTAGTTGAGAACCCGGTGGTGGCGCGTTCCGAGGACCGTGAAAGCAGATGGCCTCGGACTTGTGCAATGCCACCTCGAGTCCCAACTCCTGGATCCTGCCCACGACTGTCGCAACCCCGTGTGTCGCTAGTTCGACCGCCGCCTGGTACGACTCTCCCCGCGCCAGGACCAGCGTGTCGTCTGCGTAGCAGACCACGCCGACCCCGTCAGGGAGGTCGCCGCGCAGCACGTAGTCGTATCCGATGTTCCACAAGGGCGGCCCTAGTACCGATCCCTGCGGAACACCGCACGACATCTCTCGGCGTTCCCACTCTCCCTGGTGACCAGGGTAGATGATGTACCTGTCCGACAGGTACGCCTCGACCACACGACAGAGGTAGTCGGGCGTCCGGTGATACCGGAGTGCCCTCCTAATGCTACTCCAAGGCAGGGAGTTGAAGGCGTTGGCGATGTCCAGAGACACCGCCACGACACACCTGCCCTGGGCCACCGCATCCCCCGTCGTGAGGGCTCGCACGCGCATGATGGCGTCCACCGTGGAGCGCCTCCTGCGAAAACCAAACTGGCCGTCCGCCAGATCCGGCCCCACCCGTGTTAGGTGCGCGACAAGGCGGTCTGCAATTACTCTTTCAAAGAGCTTGCCCACCTCGTCGAGCAGCACAATGGGCCGGTACGCGGACGGAGAGTCCGCAGGGCGCCCCGGCTTCGCGATGAGGACCAGTTTCCCAGTCTTCCAGCGAAGTGGGAACTGGCCCCTCTCCATGCATGCGCTGAAGAGCCCTCTTAGTCGAGGCCCGAGAGCCTCCATGGCCAGGACCCAGGCCTTCCCAGGCAAGCCATCGGGTCCTGGGGCGGTATTTTTGGCACTCAGCCTTCGTACCGCCACTCTCATCTCTACCTCGGTCACCTCTGGAGCGTTGTCGTCGTCGTCGCCATCGTGGTCCGCGTCGGACACCGCTGGTGGCGGAGCCATGGGCGGGGGAGAGTGTTCCCCTCGCGTGGGGAACAGAGTGCTCACCACACCCTCCACAAGCTGAGGCCGGAGACTCTGCGTTAGCGGGGGAGCCCAGGGGCGGAGCTTGTCCCGCACCACCTTGTAGGGGCGTCCCCATGGGTCCCCGTTCAGAGTCCCCAGCCACACGTTGCGGGCCTCGAGTTTGGCCCGCCTTATCTCCGCTCGGAGGGTGCGCTTTGCCTCTCTGTATCCCTCGTACAGCTCCGCTTCTCTGGCCTCCGCATCCGGTGGACGGATGCGGCGCCTGCGGTATCTGGCATACCGGCGTCGCGCGGTATTGCACGCGTTGCGCAGTGCCGCAATCTCCGGCGACCACCAGTATACCTGGCGCCGAGCACGTCCCGGATGGACTCGGGGCATTGCCGCGTCGCAGATTTGCGATACGGCCTCCCGGAACCACTCTGCCTCGACGTCGATGTCGACAGGCCTGTCCGGTGCTTGCACCCAGGCCTGTACCGTCGCGGCTTCCAGGAGGAGCTCCCGGTCCATCTGCCTCAGCGCCCACCGCGGACCACAAGGGTTCTGTCGGACCGGCGCGGTCGAGGTTTGGGCGGAGACGTCAAACCGGATGTACCGGTGGTCTGAGTACGTCTCCACCCCCTCCATAACACGCCAGTCGACGACACGCGGCGACAGAGCGGGGCTGGCGAACGAGATGTCCACCACTGAGTCACCCCGCATCCGCACACACGTGGGGACAGAACCCCGGTTTAGGACGACCAGGCCTGTCTCCAGAGCCCAGTCCTCCACCATCCGACCCCGCTGGTTCGTGAACCGGGAACCCCAAGCCAAGTTCTTGGCATTGAAGTCCCCGCACACGACCACGGGGAGGGAACCAAACCCAGCGACGACGGCTTTCAGCTCCATTAGGGAAATGTGAAGATCGCCGAGAGATCTGTTCGGGGACAGGTAGACGCCCACCACTGCAATGTCCCCGAACCGTGCTGCCACGCAACCCCGTCCCCTCGTGACAGCCTCGAGGGTTGGGGTACCGGCGGCGGCCGACGAAATTAGGGTCACCGAGCCGTCCAGGTCCCGCACCCAGTCTCCCCTGGGCAGGACATAGTACGGCTCGGAGACCACGGCGATATTGATCGACCACTGCGCCATGCTCTGGAGCAACAGATCCTGAGCGGGGGCGCAGTGGTTGATGTTCGCCTGGAGGAGACGCAGTGGAGTCGTTATTGACAGTCCACTACAGTCTCCTCCTGAGCCCCCCGTGAGGGCCCCGCCGCGGCGGGTGTGGCGGCGATAGCGACGGCAGCCAAAGAGGCGGCTGCGGCGGTGAGGACATCAGCGGGGATGGGCCTCATGGCTTTGCCCTTGGTCTTGGCGGGGGGGTCGCAGGACCTGCCCCCAGCCCGGTGGTCAGCCGGTTTGCCTGCCGCCGCACATGCGTAGCAGTGCGGCGGTGCATGGCATTCGACGGCCTTGTGACCGGCCTGACCGCACTGGTAGCAGCGGTCACTGCGGTCCACCTCCGCGGCGCAGTAGGCCCCCACGTGGTGCCCCACGTGGCAGCGGTAGCACCGCAGAGGTCTGGGCTCCAGCATCTTCACCTGGGCGGAAACCCAGCCCACCAAAAGCCTTCGGCCCTCGCCCGTGATGGCCTTGGCCGCCGACACGGGGCAGCTCACCGTAACGGCTCGCATGCCCGTGCTGTCAGCGCGTATGGTGCCCGCCCGCACTTGAGCGGAGGTGCACTTTCCCGCACTGACGATGGCGGCCACCACCTCGTCCACCCTGACGGAGTCGTCCAGGCCCATGATGCGCATGTCTATGCACTTGGTGGGCCTGGACACTCGGACCTCCTCGACATCTAAGGACGCCCTGATCCTTTCAGCCAGGGCGTCCGCGGCAGAGACACTATCCGCACCAGGGACCTCCAGTATTCGGGCCCCGGTTGCGGTGCGCCTCATACGGAAGCCCCCAGAGGCTCCAAGCTCGCCAAGGTGGGGCAACACCGCCTGCTTCGCCTTTGCCATGACGGCGTCATACGTCACGCCCTTCTTTACCGCCTCTGGCTGTAGCGTGATGACTACAGCCTCGGAAGTCGGGGCGCGAAGTCTGGCCGCCATGGCCCGCTTCTTGCGCTCTTGCTGCCTCGCGCGCTTTTTGGCCGTCCTAGCCGCCTTGCCCGCACTCCTTTTGGCGCCAACCACCGTCCAATCGGCGCCAGCCGAGGGTTCTTCGGGCAGGGGAGGCGGCAGGCATGGCCTTGTTGCCGCCGCGGCAGGCAACGCTCTACCCTTCAGGGAAGGAGCAGGCTTCCCCTGCCGCTGCTGCTGCTTGGCCGCCGGGGCCGACCTCACAGGCTCCGATGCCACAGCCCCTTGCCCGACTTGCCCCGACGGATCCTTTTGAGGTACGGAATCCTAAAAACGCGCTAAGTACTATCTCGAAGGTGGAGTGAAAACGGGTGCATATTATGACGATGACCTCTTTCACCTTTTTAATCATTATATCTCAAAAACGGTAGCGCTTAGGAAAAAAAAGCATTGAGACATTTTTGTAGATAATTTTTGTCTGAACTATTTTTATGATAAAACTTAACGTTTTGCTGAAAATCGCGAAAAACTCATTTTTGTGACATTTGACCCCGAGTATTTTTTTTCCAGGTGTCGATAGATGAGGACTTTTTAGATTTCATAGATAGTTTTTTGAACAATCCTACCAATTTTCAGCTGGGTGCGACTTATTGTAACCTTACCCCTATTTTTTGGTCTAATTTGAATGGACTAGACTGTCGTGGCAACGCTTGATGAAAGTCTATGTCCAAATGTGAACGTCTTACCGGTGAAATACAAAATGTCTATAAAACCCCATCAAACATGTTTAAAACACGTGAGTACCACTAAAGAGCTGCTAGTATTATAATAATGTATTATCATGAGATAAGAAACAGGTACATCGATGTTATGGTGTCATGTTAGGCAATAAAAGCTTTATCGATAGACGAAAAGTAATTAATAGATATAAGAGTGATTTATGACAACAACAATTCAAATTTAGACAAGGACGAATATGGTTATTGTTTACGATACAAACCTCGTGTGTTTATAATATAATGGCTGGTTTTTTTAGGCTAGCCATACAAGAGTTTAGTGTATATGAAGCTATAAGACAAAAGGGTGTGTAATAAAAATTACAAATGGTTATAAAAAACAGTGTAGATATTTTGAATAAAAATTATGATTATTTTTTATTAACTACATGATCGACTTGATGTAGTAGAAAGCTATAATAAACTGTCAGCCTACCCCTTCCCAACAATTTTTTAAAATTGATATAAACTGATGGTTCACTGCGATTCCACCTGATGGTAAACAGTGATGCAATCGTTGGTAGTTAAGCGAACTAGTTTATTAAGAGCCTATTCACTCTAGCCTTGAAGACACCTAAATTATAATCGGACGACAAGACCGATTACATTGTGACTATATTGAGGTTAGTTTTCAGTCTAACCAGATGTAGCAGACTACAATTATTTTATAAGGAACGGCAGCTTATCTGACATGTTCAACCTATTAATTGGGTAACACCCCAGTAGTGGTAGGTACATCTTCGGCAATTCTGGTGCCAGATTTTCTGGCTTGTGAAAGGCAGAAAATCACCAACCAGCTGCCAGCATCTATTTGACATACTTATTTTTTAACTTTGTATAAACTGTTGCAGGAAAGCCAGGAAACTTAGAATATTTTTTAGCCGAAATACAATAACAGGTAAAATAAGTATATAAATCGTATAGTCCTATAAGAGATCTAAACGACAATTTGACTTGGCTGATAGACGATATAAAAATCAGTATTCCTAAATCTTATAGAAACCAAGAATATAATTTAATGTATTAATGACTAGCTTTTGCCCGCAGCTTCGCCCGTGTACATAAAATATATCCTTTATCACTAAGGAATAAAGCAGCTTTCTATCAGTGAAAAAAAATTACCAATCGAACAATACTTTCAGAGATTACCTCCTACAAACAAAAAAATAAACTTTACCTCTTTATAATATTAGTCTAGATAAAATGAAAAGCACTTACCATCAATGTCAACTCCCATTAATTGAGCTTGGAAGCCCAGCACTGAGAATATGGCAAACCCAGCGTATATAGACGTGAGGAAGTTGGTGATACTGACAAACACGGCGTCGAAGTGACAGTTGTTGTTGAAGTTGTTGTACGAAGCCAAGGTCACCAGGGACCCGCAGGCCACGCCGAACGAGTAGAAGATCTGGTAGAATAAATGCACGATTGAGACAAATTTGGAGAAGATAGTATTATTTTAACTAAATTTAAAATAAAGGAGAAACCAAAACAAAATAAAAACAGATGAAAAGTTCTAAAAACATTTGTGTCTTAATATTAAATTAACAGAGCAGTGGTGGCCGAGTAGAGCAGTGGTGGCCGAGTGGTAACGGCCCCGACTTACGAGTTGTAGGTTGCGGGTTCAAACCCAGCCAGGCGCATTACTTTGTGTAATTTATTTCATCACCACTGCTCTCAAAACGGTGAAGGAAAACATCGTGAGGAAACCGGCATGTCCTAGAACCAAAAATTCGAAGACATGTGACATCCACCAACACGCACTGGGCCCGCGTGGTGGATTACGGCCCTTTCCCTCTCCTAGAGAGAAGGCCTGAGTCCCAACAGTGGGAACATTATAAGGCCGACTATGCTATGCTATGCTATGCTTAATATTAAATATTGTATCCAGCCAGAAATATTCAACCAATGATAGTTTTGGAATGAATAATACCTGAATAAAAAATGTGTTACATAATACTGCTTCGAGAATATCGTTTTTTATGATCTTGACTTCGATCTTGCTTGATTGAGAGCAATAGCTATACGCTCTACGATATTACGAGCCAGTCCATAAGATGCTCTTGAATTTTTAACAATTTATAGATGTTAGGGACAACAAATACTGGCAAAGAATTCCACACTTTTTCTGACTACCAACCAACCCAAAGTTTGACTGGTAGAGAATTCCTTGTTACATTAAGTTCGCCCATGTACCACTACTGTACTAAAACATACATATTCAGCCTTTTAATGTTCCCACTGCTGGGACTCAGACCTCCTCTCTCTAGGAGAGGGAATGGGCCGTAATCCACCACGCGGGCCCAGTGCGGGTTGGTGGATGTCACATGTCTTCGAATTTTTGGTTCTAGGACATGCCGGTTTCCTCACGATGTTTTCCTTCACCGTTTTGAGAGCAGTGGTGATGAAATAAATTACACAAAATAATGCGCCTGGCTGGGTTTGAACCCGCGACCTACAATTCGTAAGTCTGGGCCGTTACCACTCGGCCACCACTGCTCTGTACTAAAACAACTTCATTTAAATAAATAAATAATGTGGAAGAACGGATTTCAGTAAGTATGACAGTTCGGTCAAATCTTTAAAGTTGTAGGTTTGAAGATATGTTTGAGAGGTACGTTTTAGAAAAAAAAAAACTGGTTAAGTGCGAGTGGGACTCGATTACGAAGGTTTCCATACCGTCCGTAGCAAAAAAAAAAACGAACACAAAACTCATGTTTGTTGTATTGGAGCCCTCTTAAATATTTATTTTATTCTGTTTTTTTAGTAATTGTTGTTATAGCGGCAATAGAAATTCATCATCTATGAAAGTTTAAATTGTCTATCACGGTTCATGAGACAGACGGACAGACAGACGGACGGACAGCGGAGTCTTAGTAATAAGGTCCCGTTTTGCTCTTTCAGTACGGAACCCTAAAAAACTAGGGTATTTTATTTTTTAAAGCCACATGTTTCTAGATATTTGTGAAAACAAGATAAGTGTGTCATAGTTATTTACGAATCAACGAGTGACAGGGCAGAATGGAAGAAAAAAACGTATTGCGCTGACCCCAAATAAAACGGGACAAGGGCAGGAAGATGATGATGATGATGAGTTATTTACGAATCAAGCAACTAATAAAGCAAACACTGGTCACAACAATTGCTACAACCTTTCTAAACAAAATATCAAAACAAACGCAGGTGATTTCTCTTTGTACTAGATATTGTGTTCGTTTTTAAAATACTTTTTGCTTTCCCTGTAAACCCGCATTACTTTCCTTTGAAAGAATTCTGTCATTGAGAAAATAAATACAGATATGTTTGTTAAAACTAGTCGGTTCTTTTTTAAAAGCTCTGTCAAAGCTGACATATTTACGTAGAAGAGCAATATACCGTTTAATTTTCTATATGACAATTGGAGTAGACAATACTATTATTCCATTTAGGATAGTTTGAAGTTTATTTCATCATTTTTGATGTGGTATTTTTTTTTCCTTGTATAATCTGCGATCAGTCTAGTTGACTATAATGTGGTATTTTGATTTCAATTATATATTTTTTTTAATTGATTTAAACTAGTGCTTGACTGCGATCCTACCTGATGGTAAGTAGTGATGCAAAAAAAGTGAAATACCACTCACTGATTAATCACGAAATCTCAGAAACTATAACACCTACAAACTTAAAATTTGGCAGTAGATTCCTTATAGGGTGTAGACATCAGCTAAGAAAGGATTTTACGAAACTCTATCTTAAAGGGGGTAAAACGGGTGTTGGAAGTTTGTATGGAAAAACCTATTTTGAAGCGGGTGAAGCCGCTGGCAGAAGATAGTTTATAATTAACAGCCTATTCACTCTAGCCTAGAATACACCTAAATTATAATCGGACGGGAAGACCAGGCTAATTGTTTTTTATTAAGTTTACAAACTAACAAAATTCCATAAAGCACTACGGTATAAAAATAATTATAAGCACACCAACAAATGGAGCGGTCTAAAACTTTTTAATTAAAAAATTCGAAAGTCTGGGCTCTGCAAAAATACAAATTGTCGTTTCCCCAACTTTTCCAGATAATTAGACGCCACATTTATTTATTCATGAAATAATGGACGCCATTACTGACAAAAAGGTTTCCGATGGACTGATTGCAATATCTTGGAAATTTAATAGCAGGCCTAACAGTTTTTGTTTAGCAACGTTTTAAAGGTTTTTGTTAAAATTGAGAAGTTTTCAGTCAATATCTTTACTCTATTGAGCTTCATTATTCTTCATATGCAAATTAGCTTTATTTTTAGGGTTCCGTACCTCAAAAGGAAAAAAACGGAACCCTTATAGGATCACTTTGTTGTCCGTTCGTCTGTCTGTCTGTCTGTCAAGACCCTTTATAACGGGAACGCGTGGAGGTATTGAGTTGAAATTAAAACTATATACTCAACTTTGCGGTCCCTTGAAGCTGTGAAAAAATCAAAGTTTGCGATAAAAATAGATGCGGCCGTTTATGTTGCAAAAAACGTGTATTTCGACACTCTCAAGGGAATCAATATTCATGGGGTACTTCCCGTTGACCTAGAATCCTGAAATTTGGCATGAAGCAAGGTCTCATACCACAAGTATAGGAAAAAATCTGAAAATTGTAAATTTGTAGTTACCTCACAAAAAAAAAATTGCGATTCGGTAAAATCTTCGTAACTCAATTCGGGAATTGCATCTACTGTTTTCATAGGTAAGTTTGTACGGAACCCTCAGTGAGTCCGACTCGCACTTGCTCGGTTTTTTTTTTGATTTACCGACATTTTGACAGTTCAAAAGTGTTTGTAAATGGTCTATTTGAAATAAACGTTTCTGATTTCTAATACGAGACTCTGATATCTTCCTTTGTTAACTGGATAGGTAATGAATATTTTTATTTGAGTCTGTGAGGCCTTTTAAATACTTTAATAATAATAATAATATTCCACAACTATCACACAACGCCGTCTAGTCCCAAGCTAAGCAGAGCTTGTGTTATGGGTACTAGACAACTGATAAACATACTTATATATTTCTTAATGCATACTTATATAGATAAATAAATAAATTACACCCAGACACTGAAATAATGATCATGCTCATCACACAAACATTTATCCTGGGTGGGAATCGAACCCACGACCTCCGGCATAGCAGTCAGGGCCACTAACCACTAGACCAACAGGCCAGTCAACTTTAGTCTTTTGATTAGCTGAAACAACGTCATTGGGATTTACTTTTTAAAATTATTGTTAGATATTTTTGAAAGATTCATGATGCAATATTATTAACACTTACAACGCCTAAATGCTTATCTGTTATATAATAATATTCTTATCATTAAAGTCTATATTATTATGTATATATACGAAGTACTTAACTGATAAAAAATCAAATGAAATAAATTAAGTATGCAGGTAACATAACGACAGTAGCATTAAGGCCGCGTTCCCACTATGTCGTAACGGTTAATTTATCGTCGGACGACTATCGTCTATAGCTGTTTCCATTATAACAACTGTTTGTCGTGGCCATGATTGGTAGTCGCAACAACGATACATAATTTACCGTCATGGTTTAATCGTGACAATTTTTAATCGTTTTACGACTTTTGTGCTAGCCGTTCACAATATCATGACAATCTGTTGCCACAAAAAAACCCTAGACGACAGTTAATCGTGTCGTCCTATATGTGAATACCTCTATTTGAGAATATATAAGCCACGACACATAAAACTACACGATCATCTATAATCACGACAAAGTGAGAACGCAACTTAATTTGATATTAGTGGAAAAATATCTTTATTTCTTTACAGTATATTGTGTCCGAAAACAAGTCAAACAAAAGGAATAAACTTCATAGTAGACAGTCAAAAAGTCGTTAGTAAAGAAGAGATGTGATATATACACTTTAGAGATAGCGCACTATTCAAATGTGATATATACATATTAGACACAGCGCACAATTCAAATCATTTGTGAAACGAAAACTTTAGCAGAGGGCTTTTAATACTGCAAAATTTCAAATATACTCTTAATGAAGACAAAAAGGTTTGGAATTGAGCTACTTCAGTAGTATATACTATAATTATTTATTTATTTAAACTTCATGTATAGTAGTGGTACATAGACGGAATTATTGTTCTCATTTAATAATTATAATTGGACTTCAGATTTATGTAGGTACTGTATATTGTCTTAGTCTGTAGTCTGTCACTGAACTTATTAAAAAAAACCTGTTGTTGTTCTAACACCTATTTATTTATTTTTGATTTTATACATTTTGACATTAAAGAATATTTTTTTTATTTTACAATTTCATAGATTAACGTGGATATGAGTATTAATCACTACATAGTATAAAACAAAGTCGCTTTTCGTGTCTGTCTGTCCCTATGTATGCTTAGATCTTTAAAACTACGCAACGGATTTTGATGAGGTTTTTTTTAATAGATAGAGTGATTAAAGAGGAAGGTTTATGTGTATAATACACGTACAATATAGTAGAGGAACACTGATGATTTTAGAGGTTTCTAATGTGACGTCGTAAATGAACACATTTTTTTGTGCTAACATTGCAAACGCTGGCTGAACCTTAAGAGATAAATCAAAATAATGTACTACAGTATTGTACACCTTAAAAAGATCTACAAAAAAGTCCGCGATGGTATATGTCTATCTTTTAGGTATAACCCACAATAACCATTTTTTATCCTTTACTTTTTACGAGATATAATGGCTTATATACGAAACAATTTTAAGCAATACAGCATTAATCTTTATCCAATTAAGTACCTTAAATAAATTGTGCATTTAATATAGATCAATATGGCCCTTTGCAACGTGTAATTTAAGTGAATATTTTTGAAGATATTACAGATTTAAAATACAGAGACATAGCGGTTGCGGTAAATTACTTGATTCTTTCAAAATTTTTAAGCGCCGACGCAAATATACTACTCGGTTACTTCCAGATTGGACCCATTTTTTTCAAATACAGTGCTGATAATGGAATGCATGAGGAGTCGAGGGAACTCCTCAAATATTCTTGGCACTATATAGTGATTTTCGTAATATTATCGAGAACTAAAGCATTTACAGTCAAAACATTTGATGAAGTGGAACTGATGAAGAATACCAGAAATGGCCAACGAAACTTCACCCTCACATAGATATCACAATGCAGATAGTTAAGTAACTATAACAATATAAATAAATAAATGGTTCTGAATAGTTATGTTGAAAATGGTATCATCGAAGTGATCTGATAATGATTATGGAGCCGGAAGGTAGGCACTGGAACTCCGTAATTAATCAATGTAACCTAGCCGTGTTTGGGCTTATTAGAATTGTCATTATATGCACTTTGGCTATAAGGTACCTACTATCGAACTAACCTGATGATGGAGCCGGGAGGTGGATGGGGACTTCATAATAAAATAATGTATCCTAGCAGTGTTTGAGTTAATTCGAATTGTCATGAGAAATAGATACTCTGGCTATAAGTGCATCACAACGAAATTAAAAACTTCTAAATTGGTCCCATTTTTTTCAAAATCCAATTCTGATGATGGGATCCATGAGGAATCGAGGGAACTTCAGAAATATTATAGGCAACCACATAGTGATTTTGGTATTTTCATCGAGAACATAAGCATTTACAGTCAAAAAGTAACATTTGATGAAGTGGAACTGATGAAAAAGACCAGGAATGGCCAACGGAACTTCATACTCACATAGATATCACAATGAAGACAGTTAAGCGACCATGACAATTCAAATAAATATATGGTTCTGAATAGTTATGTTGAAAATAGTATCATCGATGTGACCTGATGATGATGATGGAGCCGGAGAATAGGCACCAGAACTCTGTAATTAATCAATGTATCCTAGCCGTGTTTGGGCTTATTAGAGTTGTCATGAGATGCACTTTGGCTAACGTAATATCAAACTGATCTTGGGCACGCCATAATTATGGCGGTAAGTCCCCTATTTGAGGAGTGGCTGAAAAGGCAACACGGCGTCCATACCTTCCGCATGACGCAGGTCCTAACCGGACATGGTAAGTTCGGGAGGTTCCTGCACCGGATCCGTGCGGAAGAAATGCCCGGGTGTCACCATTGCGTGTACCGCCCGGAGGACTAGGTGGAGCACACGATGGAGGTGTGCCCCGCTTAGGAAGAGCAACCCCGTGTCCTCGTGGGGGCGATCGGCGGCGGTGATCTCTCGCGCTGGGCCTTGGTACAGGCCATGGTCCGGAGCGAGGAGGAGTGGCAGGCGGTCGCCTCCTTCTGCGAAGCAGTAATACTAGCAAAGGAGGCGGCCGATCGCGTGAGGCAACGGTCCTCACGCCCCAACCGCCGCCGGAATTCTGATCCCGATTTCCGGCCACCGTAGGCGCGGGCTTGCGGATGGTGGGCAATGGGTAGCTCGCCGTCCGACCGTTCGGTAACCGTCCGGACCGAGCCCAAGTCGTCGACGGCGCGTACTGTTTCACGCGTGCCTCAAGGAGATGTCAGCAACTGTAGGGGCCCATCAGGGTCGAAGCCTACTGGGGCCAAGGGTCTGATTCTGAAAGGAAGACTCGGCCCTGGTACGAAAGGCAACGAAGGAACAGGAGTGGGTTTTTAGTCAGTAACAGTCTGACACTATCTCCCGCTCCGTCCAAGAGCGGGGGATGTATTAAGATGATTTTCCCACCGAAAAAAAAACTATCGAACTGATCTGATGATGGAGGAAGGTGGAACGTAGACATAGGAAATTCATAATAAAACAATACCTAGCAGTGTTTGGGTTAATTGAAGTTGAATTCTAATACCATCGAATTTACTGTTCCAATATTTATTTATTTAAACTTCATGTACAGTACAGACAGTACAGTACAGTACAGTTGTACATAGGCGGACTTAATGCAACAAGGCGTTCTCTACCAGTCAACCTTTGGGTTATAAAAGACAACACTGTGGTAGGTTTGCACAATAAACAAATAACTTAAAGATCTAAGCGTACATAGGGACAGACAGCGGGAAGCGGCTTTGTTTTATACTATGAAGTGATCAGCATTGCACCCGTGCGAAGCTGGGGCGGGTCGCTAGTTACTTTATAAAGTATAACATTTGTTTTAATTTTATATACTTTTTTATTGTGAATGTGGGAGCACGTGTATTATTCTTCTATTCAGTCATTTTATGTTCGTCTGGCAGTTTAAATACTTTATGTAGCATACCCAAATGTCTATGATATTTGTAATATATAACATGATTGAAAAGAGTGGCCATGGAGTTTCTTGCACATTCTTCTCCATAGAGATCTACGCTTTGGAATGTGCATCATTTTTTTTTTCTGATTTCTGGACATTTCAAAAGTGCCTGTAAATGGTTTATTTGAAATAAAAAAATGCTTTTTTAAAATCTAATCTTTGGTATTGTTCATCGAGTCGTTGAGTTCCTTACAAGTTCCGAGTTAGCCTAAACGAATACTGACAAATGTTTGCAGTGACTGGACAGGTCCATGCAAATTTGTGAGATTCTTTCCTCAAAAGACCAACTAAGAGCCTAATCTGCATGGGTCTCAAATGATTTGACCATTACATGTTTGCTATAAGGACTTTAAAAGAGACCTCTGAGTTTGTTTCGGCGTTTCTCTTCAGGGTACTGAATTAGAAAATATCGGTTTCATCTCTCGTTAAAATAAACCAATAAATTGACGTGTAATAGTGTTACGAGTATTTATAACCTATTTTGCAAAATAAACATCATTTGTCACCACTCAAGAGAAAATACCATAAGTAGACGGCAGACTGCGCAGTAAAATGATTTAGATTTTAAGTTTGCAATTAGAATATTTAGAAATTTAGATAATAACATTTTACTTAAACTTCTACGAAACGTGTCCATTTGCAAAAAAGGTAGAAGACTTTTTTTAGGTGTAAAAATCAGAAGACGAAAGGAACTTTAGAAATTAAAATAATACCTGTGAAGCTGCATCACCCCAAACACTTGCTGATAGTAAAGTTTCCCAGTCAGGTGACAAGTAGAAGATAACCCCGTCAGCAGCTCCTTCCAGGGTTACTCCACGGACCAGCAGCGCCGTTAACATGACGTACGGGAACAAAGCAGTGAAGTACACCACCTTTCCTGCTGATTGGACACCCTGTAAAAGAAAATATTGTTTTGGAACCAATAAGTTAAATAAAATGGAAGATGTAATAAATGAAAACAGTAGAATCGTTACGACGGACGCAGAAGAATGGAATGCTTTTCTATCAATTATAAATTTATGCCAAGTTCCAATTTCATCCGACGAAGCGTTAAGATTATTTTATACAAACTTCACCAAGATCTTTGATACAATTGGTTTTCCCTTTCCCCCCCTTTCAAGTTTATTTTTGCAAAATTCTTTCTTAGCATGCACGTATGTTATACAATTACAATCAAAAACTTAAGTTTCTATCTTTAATCTTTATCGGCTTGAGCTTTATTCGGGTAAATAGAAATATTTCTTTCTCACTCATATATATGTCACCGTTCAATTGTAAATACCGTTAGATTATAATCTATCTCGTGAGATTGTAAACTGTCGAAAGATTCTGGACCGTAACTTACAGCTTACAATTTGACGTATTATTTTTCGGTAGATTATAATCTATCGAAGTAAAACTGTTAAATCACTATCTATCACATTAAATTGTCGACGTTTACGTTCAAATGGTGGGATGGATTTGGATGAAATTTGGTACGAAGATAGCTTATATCCTGAGCTAACATATAAGCTATAATTTAAAATAGAGGGATATCACACGCATGAAATCGCTGTCAAAGGTAGTATTAATAAAGATAAAACTGCTTACCTTAATAACACAGAAGAAAGCAATAAGCCAGGCTAGCGCCAAGCACCCTACTAGGTGCCACTGTATGGAGCCCCAGTTCTCCCAAGTAGCATCACCCCGGCCCAGCACGCGCTCACTGAAAGCAGAATAACTAAGCTAGAGAATTTACAATTGAGACACAATATTATACAATTATTTGAATCTAACCGGTACGAATTGGTGTAGTAAAAACGTTCGTAATGTTTAACGTCTTTTAATAATTTTGACATCGCACCTGGGAATCGATCTGTATATCACCAGTGCACAAAATATAAGAAAGATCTTAACCTAGGAATATTTTGGTAAAAACCATATATAACTAATTATTATTTGTTCTCATGATTAGGCACACTTAGGTATTCTTCGTCCTTGATATTAAAATACTAGATGTAATTCTCTAGAGTTTTTTCTGTAACACCTATTATTTTACTCACACAGTCAACACGTGCAAACTTCCATGAGGCTGAACTATTACACCAAGCAGATTTTTAATAATAATAATAATAACCCCATCGCCGTATCTCTACGTTGACGGCGTGGTGGGGCTTGCGTGCTAGGTCTGTATCGGTGAAGTTTGCTTTGCCGTAATATGCCTAGGGTGAGGGGCCAGACTAAGAGAGATACAATCCGCAGTGCAGTTTTGTGGCGAACTGTTGGGCATTAGCGACCCCACGAACCCGATCTCCCGGGAGAATTCTTGTTCTTCATCTCCGGCTTGCCTTTATTGGCCGGCCGTAGTGAACACTGACGAGGAACTGAGCTCCCACCTCTCTCTTGCCTTAATTGGCTGGCTTGAGTGGAGATTCGCAAGAGCAAACGTGCTCGGGAGAAGGATGTATAATCCAGTATGGTGCTGGTAGGGATCTTGACCGTACTTCCGGGATTGTCCTGATAGCCGTGGTATACCTCTCCACTCCTCAAGCACCTCAGAATATGTTGCCCTCTTGTTGCTACGTCACTTCGTGCTAGCGGCCGTTTTTAGGGGGCCCATTTATTGAGTGTGCAAGTCACCCTCTGCCTTTTTTCGATGGATATTAATAACGTTGATCAGGCAGGGGCCATATTCTTAACATAGTTCCATGTTACCAGTCCACTTAAGACTCCAAAAACCATAGCCCTATTATCTTTGTTCTCCATATGTCGCAATAGTTTTTCAACAACCGGGGGTTATCCTTGGGTGCACTAGCATAGCGCGTACAGGGATAATCGTCGGTTGGTATCATGTTCCATTATAATTATCTAAAGGGCCTCTGCGAGTTGGCTTCGGCTCCTCGTACACCTTCCAAAGGTCCAGGACCTCAGGGTCCTGAGATAAATATTGAAAATACATATAATAATAATATACTATAATTCAGATATAGAAAATCCCTAATGTGTTAGTAACAGAAATACTTAAACAACTATGTTAGAATTAAAAATAACCACAGCTAAAACCACATCCAATAGTTCGTTTCTATTTTTTATTATATCCGTAAATCACCTGTTACGATCTCCGTGTAAAAGAAAATATATAAAAAAAATTGTGCTAATGATGAATTAAAAACTCATAAAATACCAAATAAGAGCCATTAGTATCAATCATACAGTTTTATCTACATCAAGTTCGATTAATCAAATTATATCAAATTTTCAGAAAACTGGGACCTGGTTGATATTTCATTAACAAAATAAGTCAACATCTGACAATTTCCACGCCCACGCACTTACTACTGACTGTCATTAATGACGTCAAATCCCAAGTCTATAAATATGGTACGTTATGGATGTATACTTTATCAACATAGTAGACGGCTTAACATAAACTGTTGTGGCGATATCGACTAAATTATTCCGATAAATATTTGTAGAAAGGTTACCTATTTAAAACATTGACATTTAGATGGAATCAGGAGCTATTCGTAGAGTGCCTTTAAATACTTGCTGCTTCCAGAGGCTTTGACGGAAAGTAGAAAATTATTCCAAGGCATACATAGTCCTGAGATATGTCAGACTTTTACTGACTAAAAACCCACTCCTGTTCCTTCGTTGCCTTCGTCCCGGGGCCCGGGTTTCGTTTTCACACTACCCACGGCCCCAGTAGGATTCGACCCTGCTGGGCCCCTACGATTTGCTGACATCTCCCTGAGGCGCGCGCGGAACAATACGCGCCGTCGACGACTTGGGCTCGGTCCAGACGGTTACCGGACGGTCGGACGGCGGGCCACCCATTGCCCGCCGTCCGCAAGCCCGCGCCTACGGTGGCCGGAAATCGGGATCGGAATCCCGGCGGCGGTTGGGGCGTGAGGACCGTTGCCGTTGCCTCACGCGATCGGCCGCCTCCTTTGCTAGCATTACTGCTTCGCAGAAGGAGGCGACCGCCTGCCACTCCTCCTCGCTCCGGACCATGGCCTGTACCAAGGCCCGGAGATATCCCTATGCGCTATTCCAGGACATGGTTTACCCGAATGCCAAATGTCATGCTAATCCGTTTAGCCATTTAAGCCTTTAAGGAGTAACTAAAAAATCTTGTAGTACCTGACTAAAAATGTGTGTACAGAATTTCACTTTATAATATTAGTGTGACAAAAAGTTTCATAGACAAAAAGTAAAAGGTTCTCAAGTCAACTCGTGTTAATATAATCGATCTGTAAAAGATTACAAATTAAAATAATATAATCAATACTCATTAACTTAGACAGTTGAGATTTTCAGGGTTGTACCTACTCGTATATAACAAACAAATAAAATAAAAATTCGATGGCATGAAATCCTTCATGTGTAAGTCCGTCTTTTACTTATACACCCACGATACAGGAGGGGTTCCGAAAGTGGAGCAACTTAAAAAAATAATATCTGGCCAATTCCACTGCATTTGGAGATTGTAAGTTACCACTGGTATCTGTTTATCCTACCATCATGCCGATATTAAAATACCAGAGATAAACACTATTGTTGCGTAGACGACTAATGACGATCATGAGTCAATCGATTGTTGATTAAGCATTGAAAATGTTGGCGATTTCCAAATTATTATCTTTTTTTATAGTAACATTTACAATTGATTTGACGAAGGTATCACCTTCTAAGAAGGTTTAAAATTTACCCTTTCGTGCTACGCTGCCCTAGTCTGTACTTATCTTATATAAAGGCAGAAATATTTGCATACTTATTATATTCATTCTCCAATATTGTCCATTGTTAACACATTCCTAGTAAGTACAAGTATACCTATCATAAATCTTGTGTCGTCACATTTCCACGCCCATTTATCGGTTTAATCAGATATAAAATAATGATCTGTAGTGAACAGTGGCAGTTGGCTGATTATGGAAAGGTCAGAATAGTTGATAACACTCAATAATAATCATTAAATGGCCACTTAAAACTCAAGTGGCGTGGAGAATTTTATGAGTGTTGAAAATATGAGTAGATTTTATGTCACTTTAATTTCTTTTTTAAATTTATTTATTTATATTGTTGGACTAAAAATTCGATGAATGGGCGCATTTATACAGTCGTCGCGCATTATCGCCCCCGCAATAGCATCTTCGACCGTCGAACGGAGACTACGGAACGAGTCGAACGGTAAATTATAACACCGAAACAAAATTATTCAAATATAACACCGTGAAAAAGGTGTACACACCTTTATCACGGTGTAATATTTGAATGATTTTGATGGTATAATTAAAGGTTAATGTGTTAAAACTGCGTTTGTCTTTAATATTTTACTGAACACTAAGATTATATCCATTCATTCTTCGAGGCAACCTGGAATGGATAGATATTGCCAGGATACAAAATGGGGTTGCGCTCGGTACTTTGGAGGTATGCGGCGGAACATAGTGTAAAGCAAACCGCAAACCTCCGTTGAAAAGGGAGGATCCTCCGGCCAGACAGGTGTTATGTCTGGTGGGCAACTGCCCGATAAATGATTTCGGGCTGTTCTATATGTTCTAATCGCGCGGAGAACTTTAATTGCGCGATGCAGGTTTAGTTCTTATGTGACGCCATAAATGTCGCTACAATACAAATACTTATGAAAGTAAACAAAAATTAAATACTACTAAAATAAATACAGTCATACAAAATGAATATAATACTTAGGTAAGAGAATAAGTGATGACTAAATCGAAAACAACTAAAACGAAAACATAATCACAGTGATAAGTAATGTTCCTTTACAAGTTTTTTAAACACAGGCAGCGTTTGCGCGCGTTTTATTGTCACAAGTATTGCATTCCACTGACGAGCGACCTGGATAGTAAAATAATTACTTATTCATAGTTTTGGGGACACCATGTACAGTCAGGGATCAAAAGTGCAGTCGCACTCTACCAATGCTAAAGTGTCTAAAATTTCTTTGTTGTAGAAGTTCAATATTCCACAACTAGTTTATTCAATACTTTAGATTCTATGCTACCAATTAAATCAGTCATGAACCATTGACCCTCTTCTACAAATAAATTTTAGATATTTTAGCATTGGTAAGGTGGAACTGCCCTTTTGACCCCATGCACATGCATTCTGAAAATGTATAATACAACATTATACGTGTTAAATATAGCGAGCATTGCAATATTTATAATTAAAAAATTATGCGTGCTTATACGCTTATGAAGTACAATTAAAAACTTCGACTTTAGCAGACAAAACCAATTAAAAATCATTCGACATTTTTATCATAAGTTTTAAATAGATCGTGAAAAATATTGTAAACTCAAGTAATTTTTTTCGATAACATTCAGATATCAATTGTACTTTGTGAGTACACTTGCACTTCGAAATTATGAACTTGTATCTAGAAATGATATTCCAATGATAATGAGAATCACGTGTATTTAATTAAAAAAAGTAACTGAAAGAAACCAGCCCCCCCCACCCAAGTTACAACCGTTTCGTTTCGATTCTCATTGATCACCTCAAGTTGGCCACGCCTCCTATTCCTTTGTTGTGACCACGTGACTGAGCGTTGAGATGACGTCAGAACAAAGGAATAGGAGGCGTGGCCAACTTGAGGTGATCAACGGAAAGAGAATCGAAACGAAACGGTTGTAACTTGGCTGGGGGGGGCAGTAATCGTAACGGTAGCATATAATATTCTTTTTACACCACCTGCTCGATAATGCCCTTTTATACGCCATACAACCATCACTTAAAGCAAGTCATTATGTCCCTAGGAAGATAATGTAGTATGGGCGATCCCTAGGGAACAATGATACAACAAAGAAATTTTAGACACTTTAGCATTGGTAGAGTGCGGCTGCACTTTTGATCCCTGACTGTACATGGTGTCCCCAAAACTATGAATAAGTCATTATTTTGCTATCCAGGTCGCTCGTCAGTGGAATGCATTGCTTGTGACAATAAAATGCGCGCAAACGCTGCCTGTGTTTAAAAAACTTGTAAAGGAACATTACTTATCACTGTGATTATGTTTTCGATTTAGTCATCACTTATTCTCTTACCTAAGGATTATATTCATTTTGTATGACTGTATTTATTTTAGTAGTATTTAATTTCTGTTTACTTTAATAAGTATTTGTACTGTAGCGACATTTATGGCGTCACATAAGAACTAAACCTGCATCGCGCAATTAAAGTTCTCCGCGCGATTAGAACATATAGAACAGCCGGAAATCATCTATCGGGCAGTTCCCCACCAGACATAACACCTTTCTGGCCGAAGGATCCTCCCTTTTCAACGGAGGTTTGCGGTTTGCTTTACACTCTGTTCCGCCGCATACCTCCAAAGTACCGAGCGCAACCCCATTGTGTATCCTGGCAATATCATCACCATTCCAGGTTGCTTCGAAGAATGAATAAAAAAAAAATATAAATATAAAAATAAAATAATAAAAATAATACTTATATTTTTGTAATATATAATTTGTTTTAGTAAATTGTCTTTTAATTATCTTATAGAAGGTTTAAAAATTAGACTATCCAACACGATCTATCTTTGTCTTGGGTGGCTTGGATTCCTTACTTCACTCAGGTTTCTATATTAACTCCCTTGCAGTGCTCGGGCTTTAATTATATAAATCCCTCGTTACGTTCAGGATTAAAACTAAGTAACCTTCATTTCGTTCGGTATTCAACTTGCCCCCCAAGATTGTAAAGGTGCGTCCAGATCTAGCGAATGCGCTGCTCGCGAGCCGCTTGAGAACGCGCGTGCATTTAATGTTCGTACGAAGCGCGCACACCGCAAGGGCTTCATACGATCAAGCCGCACGCGAAATGCCCGCGCCCTGTTCGCAAGCGGCGCATTCGCCAGGTCTGGATACACCATAAGACACCGCTTTATCTAGTTACATAATCTAATGCGATAAGGCCGCCAATTTTTTTTTTTTTAAATTTAAGGCTCAAATTTTATAATTTAATAATTTGGTGTACAATAAAGAATATATAAATAAATAAATAAATTTACTATTAAAGCAATGCTAAAATCCCGCTAAGTGTGAGTAAGAGGGCCGTATGATGACAAATTAACATGTTTTTTTTTAAATCTGACCCTTTTGTTTGTCGTAACTTAATTAAGTACCGGATTTTAGAAATTGCTGAGTATATTTTATTTGTTGAATTTTGTCTTGTCGCATATTTTTGGCTAAGTGGACTAAGTGAGAAAATTAATATAGAAGTCTTTGATAAACCTGCAGTCTAGCTCTATTAAGAATAATACATTCTACGACAATTTTTGAATAGCATATTGGTGATTTAAGTTAAAATTGCGACCCATTTTTGGGATGTTTTGGCCCATGATTATTAACCAATATGAACGTTTCTATTAGTTAATGAGCTTGGGATTGTTAACCCGCAGAATTATGCCTCAGGACCAAAATAACCCAACTTTATGGTACGTATAGTGTTTCAGTACCATATGAGAGCCTTTAGCCCTTTTCAAACTATTTTGAGGTCGGTTTCCAGTGTAACAGGACTTAGCTGAATACTGTATTTTACTTGGAACCTATCTAATCTCTACAACTCAATGTGTATTGGGTAAACTGAGGAAAAACTGATGTCAGATTTCCTGCCTCCTGACCACCTGTAACGACTGTTAAAGATCTAAAAATGACTGCCGGTAGCAAAGGCTTAATAGTTTTCCGGGGCGCGGAGGTATCTCGATGTGTTGAGATGGTCAATATATCTACAGACTGACCTCAATCTGAAGCGTTATTTAACCTTGGAGATAGACTCGTATGGCTGATATTAAAGAATAGCACCATCCCCATCTCTTCCCATGGGTATCGTAAAATGAGACTGAGAGACACCAGAGAATAGGTAGCAGCATTATCTGTGTGTTTCAACCACCACTCTATCGCCAATCCACTTGCCAAGCGTGGCGATTATGGCAAAATACACAAAATGAAAAGCACAACCAAGAATTGGCCCCTATCACCCAGCAGCCCGTCTACTTTTGACTCCGGTAGCGGTCAAGGTTACGGTGAGGCAGGGTGTGCTAAAAATGATGGGACCGTTAATTGTGGCGGCACTTGGGGAGGCCTATGTCCAACAGTGGACGTCTTTCGGCTGAAATGATGACGATGTTGACCAAATAATATGAATGAACCAACTCACTTGTAATATTCTTCAGCTGCTATAACTCTAGTGACATTTCTGTACCATGGGATTTTTACATCCCCATCCAAGCAATAAGATCCATCATATGGTTCAAAGCCAACACTGGTGCAGATCTGACCAATTTCCATACATCTGCGTAAAAAGTAGGTCTGGTCTGTTGCTGCTCCAGTATTGTTTTCCCTGCACACTCTGTCGTAGTCACCACTGTAACAAGCTGACAAACAGATTTAAGTAAAAACGGGTACTTATATACTAATAAATATTGCAAAAATTTCGACTACGATCTAAATGAAATGTAGCTATACTGTTAGGTTATAGGATTCTTCGCTCTGGATCCCTAATCATTGTTAGCAATTTACCAGACCCAGGTTTGCTTACTTTACTTGTTGCCAAAATGTAGATAAATATATTTTGTAATGTCGAATACTTCATTAGTCTTCGTATTTTTTATTACAACATATACTTACATAATATTCATACAATAAATAAAAATAGTGCTCATGTAGAGCACTATTTTTATTAGAGCACTATTTATTCATACTATTTTGCGCATTCCTGATATTCAGTTCCGATACAGCGCACATATAAAGAAAGGTCGTGTAAAACCTTATAAGGCTGAACAAAGATGCAAGACTTACCATCAGTATTGTAGGAATTGTCGCATGACCCCCAGTCCATTTTCCCAGCGATGGACACAATGGTGTAGAAAAGTGTCCAAGCAACGATAATCATGTAGTATATAGAGATGATGGAGATGACCATAAGGGTACAGTAACCCAAGCCACTGAAGAATGGAGATATCGCACTAAATGCTTGTAAGGGCCCGATGCCAGTAAACTGGCCTATGTAGAGCTCGAGGTAGAAGATCGGAAGTCCAACGAAAATTAACATTATGAAGAATGGGATGAGGAATGCACCTGGAAGAAAATAATTGGATTTAAATCACTTAGAAACTGTATAGGTATATCTTGTCGCAGATTTGAACGGGATGTGTTTAAAGATTAGAAATACCGTACTCTTAGTCCCTTACAGTAAGAGTCAAATTACTCATAAATTGTAATTTGAAGCAAGAATGTTTTTAAAATGTACGTATCGATACGATACTAGTTCATTTAAAGTTTTAGGGCCGACGCTGCGTTAAGCGGGCGCCCGTGCGGTCCCATACAAAAGTGCTCCTTCGCGGCTAAAACGCGCGGGCACCCGTAGCGGACAACCACGCTCCGCGTCCTTTTTGCTACGTAATAATAAATTAAAGTTCTCCATCGACACGACTACACGCACACCGTTAAAGTTGAACTAGCGACACTGCGCAGGTAATAATCCGGTTTCCGTTACGAGGACCGCCGCACACGACACACGCGCGACGTCACACGACGAGTGCCCACGCGGGAGCCCGCGCTATCATCCGCTTAACGCAGCTTTGGCCCTTAGTGTCTCTCCTATGTCTCGCTCACTTCTTTTTTCTTGCTCGCAATTCAGAATCTTTTTCACCGTAGGATTTCAGAGTAAGCTTTTTGTAATCACTATAGTAAAATCAGCAGGTACAAGAATTCTGAGTAAGGTCCATTTTATTCTAGGGATGCGAATTGGTGACATATTGTTGAATAAAGTATGAACAGTACATAATTATGGTATTAATACCATTCATTACAATACAAATAACGCGTATTACTCTACACAATCTAGTTAACTTATCAGACTATGAGTATAGTCAATTATTAAAAATATAAAGATTCGTGTATCGTAAATAAAATATTTACTAGCTAAAACTGTTCAAACTCTCGGGGCAGAATCGTTTGCCTGACGGAGGTCCTTATTGACCGATAGCGATTCAATAAATAATTCATACTGATTCAGAGCGATATGTTTTTTGTTTGACTCTTCGCTTTTATCATTCTTTATCCTTATGTTGACACGCCGTCGTTCTAAAGGAATATATTGCTTTTTTATTACAAGTATAAAATTGAAAATTTACCGTTTGCATTGCAAAATTGACTTAATTTGTGAGGCGTCTTATACAATTCTATTACTACCTTTTTTTAATGTGGGAAATCATGTAATGACTTCATCCGCTCTAGGGCGGAGCGTGAGGGCTGTGTCAGACTTTTACTGACTAAAACCACACCTATGTTCCTTCTTTTGCTTTCTAGGACCGCAGGTATCCCTGTTGCTACCTTTTACGTTTTTTAATCTACAGCTAATTTTCAATCAGAAAATTATCATGCAATGAAAACTACAACTATTAACATAGTTTTTATTAGCTTCTGCCAGCGGTTTTGCCCGCATGAATGTAGGTTTCTCCATACAAACTGTAGACACTCGTTTCATCCCTTTAGGAGCTGAATTTTGAAAAATTCTTTCTTAGTGCTGACTTTCGTCATAAAAGGGAGCCTTGTGCAAAATTCCACGCTCCTAATCCCAGTAGTTTCGGATGTGCGTTGATATGTCAGTTAGTCAGTCAGTTTCTCCTTTTATATTTATAGATAATGAGACCTCACATCAGATATGACATGTTTAAATTGTAATGTAAACTATAAATAAAATGATTTTAAAAACTTACCACCGCCATTCCTGTAGCAGAGATAAGGGAACCTCCAGACATTTCCCAAACCAACGGCGTATCCGAGACAGGCTAAGATGAACTCTAAGGGCCGTCCCCATTTTGCTCTCTCAGGAGTATCATCTCCTGCTTTATTTGCTGGCGTCCCATCTGGTTCTGACTGTAACAAAACCAATTAAGTTAATTTTCCGTATTACTAAAGAAATGTTTCTAATATACATATGTCGTGGATTGATGGCGCAAGGGTGCGACGGACAGCGCCATCTAACAATTAGTTTCGTAAACTAATAATATCGTCACCGGAAACGCAAGCGGCACCCCACCGCTTGGACACGATCGTCGGTGGAAGGGATGCAGCGAGGACTGGAGGGAAGCCCGAGAGGTGCGGCATTCTACCTCGGACAGCCTCGGCATACGCTTAGTACCAACGCACGTGTTTGTTTCCTTTTGTAAAACCGTTATCAAAATAAAATTATTCTGATTCAAATTATCTTTCGTTCGAGTACCCAAGTCAGTGCCCACGCTTACCAAGAACTATGTCGGATCGTGATGAAGACCCGATGTTTCGCATCTCGGCCACCCTTGATGCGACACATATATATATATATATATATATCATCACTTCCTAAGCATTTTTTTGCAACTAGCTTTGGGTCCGCTTCTAGTCTAACTAGATGCGGCTTAATACCCGAATTCTACATGGAGCAACTGCCTACAAGCCTGGGCAATTTACATAAATATATAAAAGTTTTTTTGTTTTTTTTTTTTATTAATGATAGGCTCCCGTTTGACCACCATCTCACCTGATGGTAAGCGATGATGTGGTCGACGATGGAGCACGCTTGCCTAGAAGTAGCCTATTCACTCTTGACTTAAAGACCCCTAAGTTGTAGCTATCAGGAAACACAGACTCCGGCAAGGAATTCCACTCCTTGGCTGTACGCATAATAAATGTGTTCTCAAGACGTTTTGTGCGTATGGGTGGCATGTCTACCATGTACCGGTGGCGCAACGCCGTACGTCTAGTGGTCCGATGATGGAGCGGACTTGGCGGAATTAGATTGTGCAATTCCAGTGCACACTCCCCGAAATGTGAACGATAGAAAACCGACAGGCTAGCAACTCGGCGTCTATTGCGTTCCAGTCCATTCATAAACTAAAATCCTTATCCTTAGAATAAACATAAAATATACAACATTATTTTTATATTATTCGAAACTTGAATATAGTTTTTTCAGAATCAGTAACTGAATCGATTCTAATAATTTTTATACCATGTTTTTTTTTAGGTGGGAAAATCATCTAATGACAATTCGCGCTCTTGGGCGGAGCGGGAGATAGTGTCAGACTTTTACTGACTAAAAACCCACTCCTGTTCCTTCGTTGCCTTCGTCCCAGGGCCCCGGGTTTTGTTTTCACACTACCCATGGCCCCAGTAGGCTTCGATCCTGCTGGGCCCTTACGATTTGCTGAAATCTCCCTGAAGCACGCGTGGAACAATACGCGCCTTCGACGACTTGGGCTGGGTCTAAACGGTTACCAGACGGTCGGACGGCGAGCCACCCATTGCTCGCCGTCCGCAAGCCCGCGCCTACGGTGGCCTTTTATACCATGTTAGATTTTTTCCCAAAGATATTTAAAAAAGGTCACAAGTTGGACATCTCCGAAACTAAGTGACACAGGTCAAGACAGATAATAGCGGGCATTAGGCGACGGCGCATAGCTGGGTGCGGGAGTAAAACAATCCCTCAGTCCCTCGTATGACCCGGTGACCATGTGTTTGTGCGGAAAACCAGGTAACATAACAAGATTATAACTTTGTGATTTTTCATGATACAGTTATGAAATATTGTACATATTTAGATTCTTTACATAAAAGTACTAGACACGTGTTTCTTTTATACTAAAAATAATGTTTTATAAAAGCTGGTTACTTGTTTGGTAAGTTCTATTGTTTCCTTAATTATTTGATTATATAAATAAATTTCTTAAACGTAAACCAAAAACTTTAAACCAAGTATTAATGCCACGATGGGCATTTGATGTGACACTTTAATTTTAGCATATCCTTTTTATTATTATTTTTGTGCATAGTGTATTTCATGTTATGTCACTATAGTACATTTTGATATAAGTGGAGAAAGTTTTTCATTGCGACTGAGGTGGAATTTGCCCGAGCCGCAGGCGAGGGAGTTATGGAGCCGCGTGCTGCAGTGACAAATTCCTACGTGTAATATAATTCTACCTTTCTTTTCTTACGTCTTGATGCCTAAACTCATGTTTTGAAAAATATTTGTTTAATATCACAAAAGCTAACTCTAAACACTTTTATGAATACGTAACCAAAAATCAATGAACAAGAAACAGCTTTTGAACAAATTCGATTAAACGCCAATAGGTTCCCATTTATCCGCGCAACTTCCAACCTGTTCAATCGGTAATCCAATAATGCCTGCCGAACTGCTTTTCTTGTAAACTCTCGGTTAATGTATTCCAAAACTGGTGTCTTAGTTTTGTAATCACCAATAAAGTAATTATACAAACTTTGTGCGGACGCGAAAATCGGGAAGTGTTCCTAAACTTAATCCCTTCAAACAAGGGAATAATCGTTCTCATTAAAATGTAAATTCGTTGAATTGTGACGAGAGCTTGAATGGAGTCGCCCGAGTTTTCGTTCGATACGCTTTTCCGCTGTTCAAATAATATTATGCAGGAGTTCGTATTATTCAGAGAACTAACGGCTAACTTCTTACCTACATACTTTATGTTTATTACACGGAACAGAAAATGCGCGGAGTTGTCGTTCGATTCATTTTATGGTAGGTTTTTTTTTGGTTCATAGTTAACTTTAGTTTGGATGTTTTTTTTTTTAATTTCTCAATGAGCTAGTTTTACCATACCTCTATACTAATATTAAAAACAGAAAAGATTTGTATTTTTGAATTTTTTTGTTACCAAGCTTCATCGAAATCCGTTCAGCCACTCGAGCATAAAGAAGTAACAAAATACACACTCAGAAATCCGTTAACTGTTCGAGCGTGAAGATCGAAGTAACAAATATACAAAATCTATTCATATAATAAATCTGTAGAAGTTTTTAGTTGTGCGCGCATCACGCAAAATGTACGAAATCGATGTAGATAACTTTTATACATTAAAATTGTATCTATTTTGATATACTTACTTATTAGGTACTTAGATACGCTTTGTTTCATCGCAATCGGATGACTATATCGAATTATGCACGTCAAGTAGAGGGGGCAACACACCATAAGTGGTGTGCGTACTCGCCTCTGTCACTTTTGCTCGGGAGCTCGGATGCGACAGACGTGTTTTAGAGCCGGGCCACACGATGCGTTGCGGCGCCGCATCGTGTAGCCCGGCTATTTTAGGCATCATGGGCATTTGAATTATATCGGTGTAATGGTTTTTGATTTTTAAATTAATAAAATACCTGAAGTTTATATAGAAAAAGTCAAATATGCTTCTGATCCATAAGAATATACAGCAGAACATAAAACCTTCTCTTTTTTGAAGTCGGTTAAAAACCAATAGTTGACTCTACAGTAAAAACAGTTTCCACTATCAACGATCTTAGGAATCGAGACTGACCGGAAAAAGTTTAGAAAACTCCTCTCCTATGCACTATAATTATGTTGTTAAAATTAAATAGCTTTCCTTTTTCTGTAGATTATACAGGGAAAGAACTTAGTGAAAAGATTTGGAATGGCTACGGATTAACATGAAATCGGTTTATTACAAGATTTAGGTACTTTGTAGCTTTTAACTCTTTCTTGGATAGTCAGGTAAAAAAGACAATTACAACGCTGAGTATAGAAAGTTCCCGAGATAAATAGTCTTGACAGACAGACTACAAAGTGATCCTATAAGGGTTCCGTATTTTCCTTTTGGGGTACGGAACTCTAAAAAAGAAAGAAATCTCGTAAAAACATACATAATTAATGTTTTCACTGCTGGGACTAAGGCATCCTGTCTAAGAGACGGAATGCCCCGCAATTCAGTACGCAGTACGTTGCTAAAAAAAGGTTACCTACCCCATTCAAATCGGAGTTGTCAACATTTTGGATTGCATGTCTAGGGACGGTCGTGATAGTTACTGTAACTCTGTACCAAATGTTGTGGTATCATTGCTTAGTTTGGGCACAGAACTTTAGTAGTTATGAATTTGCTGGTGCATTGTTTGTGTGACCATTGTTGTGGTGTCACGGAATGCTCTACGAGTACCTGACGAGTTTACAGTTGAAACTGTGCTTGTTGAATTATGGGTCGTGGTTAAAAATTGTGGAAGTTATGCTTTGGGTTGTGTGTGTTTTATTTCTACACAGTATACATAAAACAAAGTCGCTTTTCGCGTGTGTTTGTTTAACTATTAATCACCCCAATATTATAAAGGCAAAAGTTTGTGAGTGTATGTGTGTATGTTTGCCACTTCTTCACGTTCAAACGGCTGAACGGATTTCAGTGAAACTTGGTACATGGGTAGACCATGTCTTGGAATAGCGGTTAGAGTACTATATACTTCTAACACACATACAATCACAATTTCACTTTTTACACTCATAGATTTACCATTCATGTTTTTATTAATTAGTTCTAATATTTAAAATTCCTGTACTTGTATTAATAAAAACATTTATTTATTAAAACTTTATGCACTAGTAATAAACACTGTATAAAGGCGGACTTAATGCCTTAGACATTTTCTACCAGTCGATCTTAGGGTGGTGCTGAAACATAACATGGTAGGTGCAGCTTAGTGGTAAAGAAATAGAAAAGAAATACAATAACAAATATATACTTATATACATACATACAAATTAATAATGTAATTATGAGAAATTAATCCAACAAATCAACGATGTGATGGTTACACCAACTTCCTGCGAATGTGTTCACGTGCCTTCACCTTAAAAGTGAACCGACTGGACTGGTCTTGAGATCGTACTTGCAGACCCAGCAGACTTAGCTCCAGGGTTTGAGGCACTGCGTGCCGAAATACAGGCACCTAGCCTAGTTCGGCAGTAGATGCAAAATTAAGCACAATTGGGACTGTCTCGTGTAAATTTAAATTGTTTATAGACAAATTGTGTTAACATGAATTTTTCCGGTGTAATAAATTATTATTAGTATTATTATTATTTATGCCGGGAGTGTGTTTCCTTGATTTTTTTTTCTATTACTCGAGTGAAACCTCTGGTGGCATCAGCTAGTGAAATTATAAAAAAAAATGCTACGGGCAAACCTTTTAATACAAATTTTCGTTAGTCAGTTTGTTCATTCCTATCCACAAAAGACAAAACAGCTGATTTGGTTGTTAAAATATATAATTGGGGGGTCTTTATGTAATTAAAAAAAAACTTGTAGAAATTAATGTGTTTATTTTTCCATACATTTACTATTTATTAGTCATCTATTACAACATGATTAAGAATTTTTACTGGTGCATTAAAATCAATGTGTCTTCGTAACCCCATGAACCATACAATGCATGCGCACAACTTAGGTAAGGTTAAGTTAAAACCAAAATACTTTATAAAACCCAAACCCCTTTTGAGATATGTCGCCATAATAAAAAAAACTCTATTCAACTAGACGCTTTGAATGACGCTTATTTCAAATCTTTTAGTACCGACCAACAGATTTAAAACAGATGCCCTTGTTGGGGAAAGTTTTACACAATGCCCTTTGTCAAATGTTTTTGTAGAATCGTTCAGGGCTCGTTGAGCCGCATTCAAAAATGTATTACAGTACCTATATTATGATAGATAGATAGATAGATATATTGTTTATTGTACACCAATAATAAAATTACAATAGGAACTTAAGCTGTTGATCCCCGCATTAACGCCGGCGTTCACGCGCCATTGTCTTACTATTGTGTCTCTAATTACGCATTCAAAAGGTTAATTTATAGGGTGTCACAATGGGCGGTCTTATCGCTAAAAGAGATTTTTTGCAGACAACCTTGGGTTTATTTTAACCTATGAATATATTTAAGGCCTAAAACACTTGGGTACATAACCCAAGAGTTTTAGACACGTGGTCAAAGATTTCAAAGATTCAAAGATTAAAAAGCATTTATTTCAAATAAACCATTTACAGGCACTTTTGAAATATCAAAAAGTCAGTCAGTCAGAAAAAAAAAATGATGCTAATTGCACATTCCAAAGCGTAGATCTCTATGGAGAAGAATGTGCAAGAAACTCCATGGACACTCTTTTCAATTATGTTTTGCAATTACAAATATCTCTGTTACGTTTCTTGTCGCTATCATGTGAGAACAATGTCAATAATGTAAAAATAAAAACTAAATATAGATATTAAAATAGCAACTGGCAGCTAAGAGATGACCAGTTTCAACTGACAGCGCCCGTTCACGGACCTGACGCGAATATTAGCACCACTCAGCTCAGCCATTTTGAAGGGAACCGAATGATCCAACACACACGCCACCATCAGTGAGACATTTGAGTGAGTGAATGACAAACTCTCAACTGCCATGCTCATTTATGTCAAACAAATCCAATAGTAACCTAAAAACCATAAAATAGCTCCATGGTACTCACATTTACAAAGTTTGAAAAAAATGCTTCTACATTATACAATACTAAATACAATAATAATTAACTACAATAATACTTTACAAATTTAACAAATTCAAAAAAAAAAAAAACATTAAAGAATAGTAATAATAGTTTCAAAACTAATCAATTTGTACCCCCGGTGGTAGTGGAGCTGGACCAGCATTGAGCCAAGCATTTTTATCTTGAATATAATCCTCCAACTTATAATATGCTTGCCTGCATAGTGTGCGTTTAATACAAGATTTAAATTTCGTTTCATTGAGTTCTAATATTTGGGGAGGTATTTTATTATAACATTTCAAACAGTAGCCCATGAAAGAAGAGGCCACTTTAGCCAGTCTGAAACCTGGTTGAACTAATTGGTCCCTATTTCTTGTAACATAATTATGTCTATCGCCTCTTTTGCTAAAAAGATGAAGATTTTTTCTAACGTACATGATGTTTTCATAGATATATTGACAAGGCACCGTCATAATGTTAATATCCTTAAACAGTTCCCTTAGAGAATCGCACCGGAGGAGACTGTAAATAGCTCTGATAGCTCTTTTCTGTAGAATAAAAATTGAGTCGATGTCTGCAGCCCGTCCCCATAATAAGATACCGTATGACATGATACTATGAAAATAACTAAAATAGACTAGTCTAGCGGTATCAACATCCGTAAATTGGCGGATTTTTCTAACAGCATATGCAGCTGAGCTAAGCCGTCCTGCAAGAGATGTTAAATGAGGACCCCATTGTAGCCTTGAGTCAAGCGTTATCCCCAGGAAAACAGTTTTGTCGACAAATTCTAGTTTTTCATCGTTTAGTATTACGTCACAATCACTACTTTTAACATTCGGTAAGGAAAATCTTATGCATTTAGTTTTTTTCCCGTTTAAAACTAGATTATTAGCAGTGAACGAGTTTTGGACCTGCAGTAGTGCGTTATTTTCGTCGTCAAGATTATTAGTCCTTCTATTTATCTTAAAAATCAAAGAAGTGTCGTCGGCAAACAACACCATATTAAGTTTATTTTGCAACAAATAAGGTAAATCATTAATATAAACTAAAAATAAAAAAGGACCTAAAATTGAACCTTGGGGTACCCCCATTTTCACATTTAATCCCGACGAATTGACACCGTTTATTTGAACTTGTTGCTGTCTGTCAATCAAATAAGATTTTAATAAGCTTAAAGCTGTTTCGCCTAGTCCGTAATGCTCAAGTTTCAGGAGTAATGTTTCATGAACCACACAATCAAACGCTTTAGACAGGTCACAGAAGATGCCTATAGCATCCTGTGCCTCTTCCCACGCATTAAAAATGTGTTTTAGTAAGGAGACACCAGCGTCAGTTGTACAACGTCCTTTGGTGAAACCATACTGTTTATCGTGTAAGATGTTATTTGTGTTAAAATGATTAAGCATTTGATTTAACCTTTTCAAATATCTTGCTAAAAACCGGCAACACGGACACCGGCCTATAATTATTAGTGTCTTTACTGTCCCCAGATTTAAAAAGTGGTATCACTTTACTATATTTCATCAGATCCGGAAAAACTCCTTGATCTATACACAAATTAAATATTATAGCTAAGTACGGCGCTATAGTCTCAATAATTGAGGTATAAACTTTGATAGACATACCCCACAAATCTTCTGTCAATTTAACCTTGATTTGTTTAAAAGCTTTTATTACAGTTATAGGGTTTATATGCTTAAAGTTAAATTCAGTCGAACAGGCTGCAACGTTCGCCTGTAATAAACTAAAAGCATGCGATGGCGACGAATTTAGGGCTTCAGTAGTTTTACTTGGTATACTGGCAAAGAAATTTACAAATTCTTCTGCAACTAATTTGTTATCGCTAATAAGACCATGATGTGTCTCCAATGTGTAATCATTGTTATGTATTTTGTTCCTGTTGGTTTCATTATTTATAATTTTCCAAACCGTTTTTATTTTATTATCTGCCGATTTAACTTTGTTGCTAATGTACAAGGCCTTAGCTGCCTTACAAGTGTTTTTAAACATTTTTGAATATGTAGCAACATACTTATTAAAAGTTTCAGTGTTAATAATAGGCTTAAGGCTATACAGCTCAAAAAGTCTTTCCCTACTTATTCTGATTCCTTTAGTTGCCCAGTCACTAAACCTAAACTTAGGGCAGATACTTTTAGTTTTTTTCTCAAAAGTCTTATTGAACTCAGTTTGGACTATTGAAAAAAAATCGTTATACAAAAAATTACCATTCTTCACTTCAAGATTCCAATCACCTAACTTGCTAATTAAAGTGCTGTTAAATTTATTTAGTTTACCGGATGTTATTGGTCTGGACTGAATCTGCACTTGTTGTATGGGTAAGTTGGATTCAAAAGTTACCATTAGGCCGCTATGATCAGAGGGCAGATAATTTACAATGGCCTTTTCTAAATAGTTGCAGCAACAAAAAACATTATCGATACATGTAGCAGTAGTTGTCGTAGTTCGAGTAGGTTCTATAACACACATTTAGGTTAGGTTTATCATCATCATCATCTCAGCCGAAAGACGTCCACTGTTGGACATAGGCCTCCCCCAAATGTCGCCATAATAACCGGTCCTGTGCGTCTCGCATCCATCGGATTCCTGCGACCCTCACCAGGTCATTGGTTCACCTTGTGGGAGGCCTTCCAACGCTGCGTTTTCCGGTACGTGGTCGCCATTCAAAAACCTTTCGTCCCCATCGACCATCTGTTCGGCGAGCAATGTGCCCTGCCCACTGCCACTTAAGTTTGGCGATTCTTCGAGCTCTGTCTGTAACCTTGGTTCTTCTGCGGATATCTTCATTTCTGACGCGATCACGCAAGGAAACTCCGAGCATAGCCCTTTCCATTGCCCTTTGAGTGACTTTAAGCCTTCTGATGAGGCCTATTGTAAGCGACCACGTTTCGGAGCCATATGTCATCTCTGGCAACACGCACTGGTCATAGACTTTCGTCTTGAGACACTGTGGTATATTGGACGAGAAGACACCGCGCAGCTTCCCGAACGCGTTAACTTAGGTTAGGTTAAAATAAAAATATTTTATAAAACCTATGTGATATGTCACGCCATAATAAAAAAAAACTCTATTCAAATAGACGCTTCGAATGACACCTGTTTCAAACCTGTTGGTAGGTTTATATTTATGTTTGTTTCTCCTTTACGCTAAAAAGGTTTAACGAATTTGAAAATTAGGTAGATTATGTCTTAGAATAGGATATAAGTTACTTTTTATACCGGGAATATGGTATATTCCTTGGGTTAATTTCAACTTTTTCGCGTGCAAAACTGCTAGCAGAAGTTAATGAAAATCTGACTTGCCAACTCGCCTTGAATAAGCGTGGTAATTTATACCTATTCGTGCGTTTCCTGTGTGTAATAAAAATAAATAATTTTTTTTTTTTTTTTTTTTTTTTTTTTTTTTTTATTATTGATAGGCTCGCGTTTGACCACCATCTCACCTGATGGTAAGCGATGATGTGGAATAAATAAATGAATAAATAAATGAATAAATGAAAATAATATTCCACAACTATCACACAACGCCATCTAGTCACAAACTAAGCAGAGCTAGTGCTATGAGTACTACATACTTATTATATAATGCTTATTAGTGATGTAACTAATGTTAGATTACTCTATCCAAATGCGAATATTCAAATTCAATATTTGGGAATGCGTATGCGAATGTTGACTTTCAAAAAAGTACGCGCAAAATGTCATACAGGTTTGACAATTTGTGTCAGCTAAGTTTAAACCGTCCATAGCAGAACCGTTACAGACCGATTGAACGAAGCTAATCACTCGAATATATTTGTTATGATTTGAGGTTAGTTAGTATTATTGTATTTGTTAAATTTAAGTGATATAAAAACATGACTATGACTCCAAACTTCTCTAACATGTTCTTTCGTTTCAATTTGTGACACTTAAAATGTGAAATGCAAGTTATGTGATAGAAAAATATTAAAGTAAATTCTATATCCATTCAATCAATATATTATTTCCTTTTTGTTTGTCAAAAACATTCGCTAAAAATTTGCATGTTTCTTGCGAATACGAATGTCAAAAAATGCGCGAATATTCGCGGATGCGAATACGAATGCGAATATTCGTTACATCACTAGTGCTTATATGTATATATTATTGTGATATAACTTAATACACATATTGAAGACTATCTGTTGCCAGCGACTTTGTTCGTGTCAAGATCCTAAGACTGCACAAAAGTAACTAGTAATTCTGTGCTTGCGATTCATTCTGAAAGCTTCTAATTCATTTATTTTACATTTAGCGATTAAAGCCCAAAACGCCAATCACTTTCAATAAATATGTTGTGTACAGATCTGATGTATGAACATCAACGAAGCAGAAGGAGATTATAAGTGTCTTAGCAGTTGGCGTTCTGAGTTTCTACCTACCCCATGGAAAAAGGCGTAAGTTATGTATGTTTCTAGTTTATATGAAGTTAAAGCAACTTTTTACGATTTTTTTTATTTATTTACCAAAAAAAAAACACACTAACACGCAGTAAATTTCAAGTTTACTACGTGAGCTCAACAAATGGATTAGCAATAAAATTAACGCTAGTGCGACAAAACTGTACTGCGACTCACCATAGTTCGAATGTATGCTTATGCGACACATTGAAGTTCGAAATCAACCACCAAGATATAGGAGCTATCTTGGTAGGGTAGTGTCAAACAGCTGTAATACTGCACCAACGTACTGTCGATTTTATAGTACTCACACAATAGTAGTCACAAAATTGTTTGTCGCACTACCGTGATGTCGAAATACTGTCGCACAATCATTTGTCACACCAGCTGCAGCATGATGTCGAACTTTAGTGAATCGCACAAGCGTGCATTCGAAAAAAGGTGAGTCGCAGTTCAGTTTTGTCGCACATCCATTTGTTGAGCTCACGTAGTAAGCTCATAAATTTCTAGTCTCAAAAATATTGAAAATTGTGATTGGAACTTCTATATACCTATTATAGAACAAAATTAAGCATGCTCACTTAAGAAAAATATTCTTGCGGTCGCGCAGCTAGTGATAGAACATGCACGTACCTGTTTACCGAATAACTCTGTTATCATACAAAATATATAATCTGTGCCTAAATGGATACGTGATTTTATTTGAATTTGATTATTTTTCAATCGATCATCATTATTGTGGTTTATTTCTATATCAAAGATTAATTCTGACACACGAGAGACACATCGTTGTATTTCTTTTATCTTTTGTTACAGTCCGTTACTTTTATAGTACTTATTATGTTAGAAAATTGTTAACGGTTATTACAGTTAATATAAGCGAAGTATTACACATTGTTTGATATAATTATGTAGGTAACATTAAATAGAACAGCGTGCACTTTTGATTGTGGATTCACTTCATAGGCAAGATATTAATGTTCATGGTACAATCGAGGAATAAAAAGGTATATAAATTGAAATAATGGGCTATTATGTACAACGATAATATCATAACTCATTCGCTCTACGATTGTACATGCTTATAGTGCTATTACGAGAAAAAAAAACTTTAATTTGCTTTTAAAAAGATTTAAAAAATAAATTGTTAAAAGATATTTTTTTTGGCCGCCTGACGTTTTATATAAAGACTTTTATTTTGCTTTGAGTTAGAGAACACGTAGAATTATAAATTACTGTGACTTAAAGATTCTTAAACATGCTTGAATTAAAAAAAAAGTGTAATTTAAGTGTATAAATCACACTAATTAAAGGCGAACGTTTGTGAGTTTTTGTCTGTACGTTTGTTTATTCTTTACACTCGAACAGCTGAACGGATTTCGACGAAACTTGGTACACGGGAAGACCATGGTTTGGAATAGTAAATAGGATTGTATTTTTTATCCTGGGATTATTTTCACTTAGGATAATTGTCTGCTATCACGCGGGCGAAAAGTTTTCCGCACAATAAAAAAAAATGTTTTCTGTTTGAAAAATTTAGACGAGACAACAATAGCTAGCTGGGTCAGCCAGTATCAATAAATAATCATAGTATAATATAATGTATCGCTATCAAGCACATTTGCCATCGAATTGCCGATAAAATTCGTAAGATATTGTAATGTAGGTATTCACGTTTGTAAATCACTTTACTATGATAAATGATAAAACAGCGATTATCCTATAAAGTCAATATAGTCAATCGTACGATCTTTTCATCCAAGCATTATGAAATCTTATCTTTTATTTTGTAAGATATCCTCAACACTTATAGAAGCCATTACTATCATGTTTCGTGATCTAATAGCTTTGTGTGAAAATTATAAACGATTTTCTTTCTTGTCTGAACTCAAGTGTCTAGGGTTTGTTAGCAGCTAAAGTGGCTATCACTATTTCTAGTTCCCTGCATGACTCTTAGGCCGTTAATCCTACTTCTTCTTCTTCTCTAATCGATGGTTTTCTCTTCCGTCAGTATGTTCCAAATGGGCGGCGCACACTGGATACCAGCACTCGGTAACGCAGAGTCTAGCTGACCAATCCTTTCACCACGATGGTAAATCCAAATGACTGCCTCCCGTAGGCGCGGGCTTACGGACGGCGAGCAATGGGTAGCTCGCTGTCCGACCGTCCGGTAACCGTCCGGACCGAGCCCACGTCGTCGACGGCGTGTAGTGTTCCACGCGCGCCTCAAGGAGATGTCAACAACCGTAGGGGCCCAGTAGGGTCGAAACCTACTGGGGCCATGGGTGATGCGAAAGAGAACCCCGGGGCCCTGGAACGAGGGCAAAGAAGGAACAGGAGTGGGTTTTAGTCAGTAAAAGTCTGACACGCCCTCCCGCCCCGCCCGAGGGCAGGTCATGATGTCATTGGATGATTCCCCACCATAAAAAATTAAAAAAGAAATGACTGCCTCATTTAATCCTACTATTAATGGCTTTAAGTGCTGTTCAAATCAGGTGTAGACCTGATCTCCCTCTTCGGAGTTCAAGTCGGATTATATTCCTAGGATTACGATCCCATCGAACTGTGAGTGCGAGGAAAGAGAGAGTGAATCAGTGTTTGCTCATAAACTTTTGCACTATAATATTTACCTTCAAGACTAGTGTCCGCTAAATATGATCACCTTGACAGAAATTCAGTCAGGAGGTCTGCTATTTCCTGTAAAATGTACCTCGCAATGGACGCTCTTAAGGAAAAATACCAATAGGATAAAAGGCCCTATTTGTTATTTCTGGACATGGTCTACCCGTGTACCTCGTCAAAATCCCTTCAGCAGCTTCAGTAACAAATATTTCTTCTTATAAATTCTTCTTCACAAACTTTTGCCTTTATAATATTAGTGTGTTGTGATAAACATAGGTCGGAATTAGGTAAAGTTGTTGATGTACTTGCATCGAAATGTTTATATTAATATAGATCTTCCCAGGATTTCTAATGAAAAGTCCCGTGTGGCCAACAATATTACAAATATCTAAAATATAGATAAGACCAATACAACCAAGATAATTAACATACAATTTTTATTTGTATTTTTCATTGAAAAAGATCTCTCTACGTCAACTGAGGTGAGGTTAACACATTTATACACTTCCTCCTCCTCGTCATTAATACAGAAATATTTTTTTTACTGCTATATTTCTGATAGTGTCATATAAAAAATTCTGCTCTATAAAATTAATCTTGAGGATTTGAGGCATATCCACTTTATTGTTTCGCTGTATGGAATCAGTATAAGTCCTTAAATAACTCTACCGAATTCCAACCTCTGTTGATAAAATATGGGAAGTACGGATTTCAAGTTACCACCCATACATTATCTTTATAATATAATTCTTCTACACGTGTGTTTATCACTTAACTCCTCCTAAACGGCTTGACTGATTTGCATGTAATTTTGTGTGTATATTTGAATAGGTCTCGGGATGGTTTAAAAATACATTTCGACCCTGTAGGTGGCGCTGCAATCGGGTTATTATTATTTTTTTTGATAATATTGCCAACTTTCGGGCAGGACGTCTGCCGGGACCACTAGTTAAGTATACAGGGTGTAAGGGACAGGTCTCCGCAAACTTTAAAGTCTTGCTCAGTAGACGAAACTGGACAACCTTCCACAAGAATTTTTTTGGAAAACAAAAAAAAATCGGCCTCCATACAAACTGTCCAATCAAGTTTATAATTTTGTATGGAGACACCGATTTTGTTTTTGTTTCGTGAATAAAATATCTTGTTTAAGGTTGTTCAGTTTTGTCTACTGAGCAAGTCCCTTACACCCTGTATAATATTATTAATAATGTAATTAACTTCTATCTTTTATTTTTGCGTTCGTACAAAACCAGGGTTCATTGACCCTTACCCAGTATACCGCAGTGAACCATCGGTGTCAGATGGCATTTACATTTTAGCCGAAACGACGAGCAGCTGATGCGTTGTGTTGTGGTTAGTATTGCTGAGTGTTTTGGCGATTTCAGTTTTTTTTTTATCTATTCCATTACAGTAACTAAAAAAAAAAACTAATAATTAGCTTCTGCTAGTGACTTCACCCGTGTGAAAGAAGAAAATATACCTATATATAGCTTATGTCACTCAGTGATGAAGAAGCATTTCAGTAAAAGGATTATTTAAACCAGTCCAGCAGTTTTTGAGTTCATTCATTACAAGCAAAAATACAAAAATCTTAGATTATAGTGTTTTTCAGGGTTCCGTACCTCAAAAGGAAAAAAACGGAACCCTTATAGGATCACTTTTTTGTCCGCCCATCTGTCTGCCTATCTATCTGTCTGTCAAGACCCTTTATCTCGGGAAAGCGTGAAGGTATCGAGTTGAAATTAAAACCATATACTCAAGTCTGCGGTCAATTGAAGCTGTGAAAAAAATCATACTTATAAGTTAACAAAAAAAAAGATGTCGTAAAAAACGTATATTTCGACACTCTCAAAGAAATCAAAATTCATAGGGTATTTCCCGTCGACCCAGAATCTTGAAATTTGGCATAAAGCAAGTTTTTGTAGCACAGGTATGGGAATAAATCTGAAAACTGTAAATTTGTTGTTACGTCACAAAAAATAAACTTTTTTTATGATATTCGGAAAAATCTTCGAGACTCCGGGATTCAGGAATTGAACTATTTGCATAGGTAAGTTTGTACGGAACGCTCAGGGCGTGAGTCCGACTCACACTTGCCCAGTTTTTTTTTTAACGATCTAAATAAGCGATTGATTGCGATCCCACCTGATGGTAAGCAGTGATGTAATCGTTGACGGTGAAGCGCACTAGCTTATTACGAGCCTATTCACTCAAGCCTTGTAGATGCAAAAATTAGGCTTATGTTTATTGGGCGTATCTAGACGACCTTTTAGTTAATAAATAATGGTAAAAATATGTCCGCAGGTGATAAAAAATGTAACGAAACAATTCCAAAATCAAACAATTTTTTTATTTATTTTTTTAAGTCTGATAATCTAAAATGCAAAATGATGTAAGCTGCATCGATTATTACAAAAATCTTTTCTATTGTAATTTTGTAAAAAAAAAATCTAACACAATTAAAATAAAAACACACTCATGTCAAACTTGCCTTATTCATAGCGTAATCACTAACAGTCATTTTGAAATGGAACTCATTAAATTATTTATTTTGACAGAACCATAGACACTGCACTCCCGTACCTCGCACCGCACTATAGGAGTTGTAAAGCGATTATGTCGCCACGTATTACAAACACAGACTGAAATGTGAACAAAATCGTGAATTTTATCACAAGATTGATATCAAACCAAATGGCGATAATGTCGATAATAAAAGAATTGTGTGGAGAAATCAGTATGCTCCGATAGTGCTTGGTTATTTAATATTTTAATTAAATCTTATTGTTTGAACTCTGTTTTATGGTTAAACTCTTTTATTGGCACTTGGGTTATTGGTCTTATGCAATAGCAAGGAGTTTGGACGTAATCTGCATCAATTGACATACCTAGTAGGAATCAGGGATGATAAAAAACTCTGTAACCGGAACCGAAAATATAGAATATTCGGAAAATAGTACATTTTGATACAAGTGGATAAAGTTTGTCATTGCGACCTAGGCGGAATTTATGCTATGGAGCCGAGTGCTACAAAGACAAATTTCCACGTGAATTTTTTCAATACTCCTAAGGAGATACAAATAAAAGGGTTTAACGCTCGATTCGTAGGGGTTGCTTAGCGCCCAATCTGATACGATAAATACAATAAATTCTGGTAGGAGTTGCGCACTTTTCCGCACTAGTGTGGAAAACAGTAAACTGCGTGCCTAAAGGCGGTAGGGATAAGAGTTAGTTTTCGAGGTAGTACATTAAAATATTTATCCATGAAACCGATTTAAAGGTATCGGATAGTTTTAGATAAAGGTCGAGTCTAAATGACAGGTTACGACACATTTTTGTATGTTTTGCCCGGACAAACAAAAGATAATCTTGACTAGAAATAAAAGTCGATTCTTTCTATTTGTATTTTACTTTTGAAATTGTAATATCCGTAATCGAAACTATCCGAAATTATTTATTTATTTATTTGCTGACATGTAAAACACTGGATATGCATTAAAATTTCATGACACAGTGTAAGGGCACTGCAAATTTATACATATAAAATTATTAAATTAAATTATATTAAATCGATTCTAATTAATATTATTACAATTCTTTAAATTATGCTAAACATTAGTCAAAAATTAATTGCATCTTGTTTTAAAATAAATTAAATAATTATCAATTCATTCATTTTAATCATATTATAGGAAATGTAGTAATTAGTCATTTATTTGATTCATATTTACGTTGAGGTATTATTATATGTATATTCATATTAGCGGATAGTCAAAATAATTTAAACCGCATAGGAAACTGGTATGATATTATTCCTTTTATCCGTATTCGTATCCAGATCCGAAATTATATACCCATTACATCCCTGGTAGAGATATAATAAAATTTACGTTTTTATTACTTTTTATATGGGAAATCATCAATTGCTCAGAATGGAGCGACAGAGGGTGTTAGACTTTTATTTACTAAAACCCACCTGTGTTCTTTCAATTGCTCTTTGTGTTTCAAGGCCGCGGTTACTCTTTCGTGTTCCCACAGCTCTCTGGTTAGTGTTTTTGTTGTGGACTGTTGAATATTATTATAATATCTGTTAATAAATTTCGAAAATTTAGTCGAAAGTTTAAGTTAATTTATCTCTCATAAGATGTGTGACCTGGTAAGAGCCTTGATAATTTTACGTTACGTGACATCCCCCGCTCTTGGGCGGAGCAGGAGGGTGTGTCAGACTTTTACTGACTAAAAACTCACTCCTGTTCGTTTTTAGTCAGTAAAAGTCTGACACACCTTCGTTGCCTTTCATACCAGGGCCAAGTCTTCCTTTCAGAAGCAGACCCCTGGCCCCAGTAGGCTTAGACCCTGCTGGGCCCCTACGGTTTGCTGACATCTCCTTGAGGCGCGCATGGAACATTACGCGCTGTCGATGACTTGGGCTCGGTCCGGAAGGTTACCGGAAGCTCGCCGTCCGCATGCCCGCGCGGCCGGAAATCGGGATCGGGATCGGGATCCCGATGGCTGGGGCGTGAATGCCGCTCCCTCACGCGTGCACGTACGGCCTCCTCCTTTGCTAGCATTACTGCTTCACAGGAGGCGACCGCCTGCCACTCCTCCTCGCTTCGAACCTTGGCTTGTACCAAGGCCGGGAGCGAGAGATCGCGGCCGCCGATCGGCACATGGGGAGATGGGTGCCTTTTTGGCCTCGCACAGGCCTTTTTTTCTTTTACTACCTATTATTATTTAGTTTAGTTAGCAGATTAATTAACATTCTTAATTTTATTGTTGTTTATCCTGTGTAAGTCTGTAATAAATGTTTTTATTTCTTTTACGTTTAACGTAAAAAAGTACATAGTCGAAAATTATTACCCTTCTGAATATTATTCATTAAATACCATTTTGTGTCCCATATCAGATAAAAAGTTAATTATTGCTGATAAAAACATAATAATACACACATTGAATCAATATTATCTTATCTATTAGTCTCGAAAATCCCGTGCATATGTATAGTGTGTCTTGAGAACTTAACACCTGAAACAAATGGATTATGTCATTGTTTCAATGTCATTCGAAATCAAAATTATTTGGTCAGTAATCATAATAATTGTAACTTTATTTATCACTAATTTCTGCCAGTGGCTTCATTTGCTTGTTGATAATAAAAAAAACTGGGCAAGTGCGAGTCGGACTCGCGCACTGAGGGTTCCGTAACCTACCTATGAAAACAGTTTAATTCCCTAATTAAGTTACGAAGATTTTTCCGCATCGCAAAAAAAGTTTTTTTTTTTGACATAACAATATTTACAGTTTTCAGATTTTTTCCTATACTTGTGCTATGGGACCTTGCTTCATGCCAAATTTCAGGATTCTAGGTCAATAGGAAGTACCCTATGAATTTTGATTTCCCTTAGAGTGGCGAAATACACGTTTTTTGCGACATAAACGGCCGAATCTTTTTTTTCGTTAAATCAGAAGTTTGATTTTTTCACAGTTTCAAGGGACTGCAGATCTGAGTATATGGTTTTAATTTCAACTTGATACCTCCACGCGTTCTTGAGATAAAGGGTCTTGACAGACAGACATACAGACAGACAGACAAAGTGAACCTATAGGGGCTCCGTTTTTTCCCTTTGAGGTACCCTAAAAAACATTCCAAGGGAAAATAATCCTGGGATGAAAATGTATCTTCTATGCTATTCTAGAGCATGGTCTACTCGTGTGCGAAATTTTATTCAACCCCATTTTAGTGTGGAAGAACAACGAAAATATTTATTATTACTTTATTGTACACCATTACACATATAAAAAGAAAACCAACACTAATACATACATACAATGGCCGGCCTTATCGCAGTCCGCAATCTCTTCCAGGCAAGCTGGAATGGACAAAAATTGCCTAGACAAGAAATGGGGCTGTCAATGGTGTGACAACACCATTATTGTCCAAATATAAAATACTAGCTGTTACCCGCGACTTTGTCTGCGTCAAGTTAGTAAAAATGCACAAACGTAATTAATAATTCTGTGCTTGTGATTCGTGCTAAAAACATCTAATTCAAATAACGGAAATTAATTTCAGTAAATATATTATGTAAAATGTATTTCTTATGTCCAGATATATAATTTATTTTATTTATTTGGCTCACCAGTAATAGAATTCTCGTTCATGATATACATCAAATAAATTACTTATCATCATCAATAAACAGAAACAGACATGTTGAGGTCGAAGTAGTTGATAAACTGTGGTTCTGCCTACCCCTAAAAGGAAAAGGTGATAGTTTAAGTTTGTTTTTGGTTTATTCTATGATGAAACAACGCTGTATGATTTTAATATGATTGGTTCATTATAATAGACTAAAAGTGTATTAAACCGTTGTTTTCTTTTAACAACACTAAATAAATGTTATTTAACGTAGGCTAAGTGGATAAAGTAGTTTTCAAAATGTTAAATGTTGCTAAAATGTATAAAGAGTCTGTACGGATCTTGTTCTGAGGTCAATACCCACAGTTTTTAGTGTCTGCACGTTTTACTTTTAGGAAGAAAATCATCAAATACCTTCCCCCGCTCTGGGTAAAGCGAGAGTTTGTGCCAGACTTTTACAGACTGAAACCGACCTGTGTTCCTTTAATTGCCCTTAGTGTTCCAGAGCTACGGTAACTTGCACGCGGCGGCAAATCTTCCTTCTTTGAGGAAAAGAGAGGACGCTGTGGTGTCTTTCTAAAGACACCACAGCGTCCTCTCTTTTCGCCTGACGAAGATCTCTAGGGCCAATGCCTGCTAGAGCTATGAGATTTTTCGAAAGAATTACCTCCCATAAGAATTTGCCTCGATGATATTTCTCTGCAGACTTTTAGCCGGGTCCGTTATGCAACTTTGGCGGAGGTGAATTTCGAAGGAGCATAATCGGCTTCAGCCCATCTTCAGCTGGATAACGTGCACTGTGTACAGTAGTGGACTATCCACTACTGCTAGCGATTATATATAAAATACTACAGAGTAACCTACGATGTCATCTTGCTCCACAATTGTACTTATAAAGAATTTGTGAAAAAAATTGATGCAGTTTGATGTTGACTTACATCACGTCGAATTTGAAACAGAAACCTCTCGAAGCACCCTAATACCCCCTCATTACTCCGTGTTTGTGACTCCACAAAACTATAAAATGACAGCGAACAAATGTCGCAACCAATTGGGGCTGTGACTGACTCTGGCATCCGTCAGAATGTTGTCCCAGTGTTGATCACCACTCACTGACCACTCTTAAGGAGGTAACGTCCAGTTGTCGACTTAAGGCTGCAAGTAATGTAGGATACATCATACGTAATCAAACTATCTTCAGGAACGCAAACCACGTCGGGGCCTTGTGTGAAATATGTCTTCATGGCTTTTTCATGAAATTCTTAATGATCTTCAATTTTTGGAAACTTTGAAATTAGGTACTTGTTCCAAACAGTAGGTTGTGGTCAAGTCCGAGGGAGAGACTACTTGAAGTACTGGTAACCTTCACGAACTGCTCAAGAAGCATCTTTCTGTGATTAAGTACCTACCTATATTTGCTGGTTTTTTGGGGGTCCTTCCGAAACATCTACGTTCGATGAAGACCTGCGTCAGGCGGAAAGAGAGCCTTTTTAGACTTTCCTCAAAGAAGGTATTTGCTGCCGCAATCGTGGCGTGCAAGTTACCATAGCCCTGGAACGCTAAGGGCAAGTAAAGGAACACAGGTGGGTTTCAGTCAGTAAAAGTCTGGTACTACCTCTCGCTTTACCCAGAGCGGGGGAAGGTATTTGATGATTTCTTACCTAAAAGCAAAAGGTGCACACACTAAAAACTGTGGGTTCGACCTCAGTATGAATTCCGTGACTCAGACTATTTATACATTTTGGCAACTGAAAACTACTTTATCCACTTTTTTTTTGATAGCCTACGTTAAATAACATTTATTTAGTGTTGTAAAAAAGATAATTCTACGGTATAATAGATATACTTTTAGTATATCTAATGAACCAATAATTTTAAAATCATACAGCGTTGTTTTATCATAACATAAACCAGAAAGAAACATACATAAAACCCACTCCTGTTCCTTCTTTGCCATTGTTCCAGGGCCCCGGGAATCTCTTTCGTATCACCCATGGCCCCAATAGGCTTCGACCTTGCTGGGCCCCTACGGTTGCTGACACCTCCTTGAGGCGCGCGTGGAACACTACGCGCCGTCAACGACTTGGGCTCGGTCCGGACGGTTACCGGACGGACGGACGGTGAGCTACCCATTGCTCGCCGTCCACAAGCCCGCGCCTACGGTGGCCGGAAATCGAGATCGGAACCCCTCGGTTCGGATCGGCTGGGTCGCGAGGGTTATTGTCTCGCGCGTGCGGCCGCCTCCTTGCTAGCATTACTGCTTCGCAGAAGGAGGCGACCGCGCCCAAGGCCCACCGCGCTTTACACTATTACAAATCTTGTTATGATAAAATGACTGGACCTAACTGCGGTTTATTTTCGTAAATATTTTTGGCATTTACGAAGCAATTAATTAGAATTCAATAATTTTTATAAATAGGTCTAGAAACATTTGCTGATTTCGTGATAACGCCATCTATTGCTGAAAAGCTTAACCTTACCTTTATCACACACTGAGGCTCTACCACGAGCTCATAACGTGATCCATTTTACGACCTAAACCGGACTGTTAAAGGGATGGAGCTATATAGGGTGTATAGCTCCATCACTCTTTTTCGCTCGTACGTCTGACATTTTGACATTATCATGGTAAGGCCCCTGGCCACCTACCGAGCGATAGTTAAATAAATAGTTTGACAAATTTAATTCGTGTGTTTGCTATTCAAAGCCAGATGGCGTCACTGACTCATAGGATGACAGTTTTTCTAAGACATTTTTTCTGATAGCCGCTCTATTGTATCTCTTTAGATCTCTTTGTAGACGTTTGAATGCATAACCGCTGGATTTCTGTCTTGTATAGTGAAGGTCAGTATAATCTGCCAAACTGCTTCGAAAGTGCTGATGTAGAAACCAGACTGTCGATAAAAATAATAGTAAGAACGCAAAAATATGTAAAAATTTCTTGTTTACAGTAAAATAAAACAAAATTATCACAAAAATTAAACTGAGTTTTGAACCACTATCCCCTTACGTGCCGATCTAATCCAGACACGACTGCACTACGGTGTTCGTTGACTTATGTGTAAAATAGGTGTTCTTATATAAACGTCATCATTGTCTGCTTAACCCCTTTGTCGATGATAGCGTGATGATTTTCATCTCAGATATTAAATTTGCAGCTAAATGAAAAAAAGAAATATTATTTTCGTTTTTCCACTTAGATTTTATTACATGTTTAATTACTTTTTACAAAAATATGAGTAAAAATGTCTAAGATGTATTAAAAATATGCTAAAAGTCCTATTATTATTGTAATCGAAGTAACATCGCATATTATATACAAAAAAGACGACAAAATACTCACAAAAATTATTACTATAACTGGGGATCGAAGTCACGGCAAATCGTTCAATAACGACATTTTGGAATATTGCTCACCCCCCATAGCAAATAGCGTGATAATTTATAGCCTATGTCCTTTCTCAAGCTCTATTCTATCTTTGTACCAAATTTCATCAAAATTGGTTCAGCGGTATAAGCGTGAAAGCGTAACAGACAGACAGACAGACAGACAGACAGACAGACAGAGTTACTTTCGCATTTATAATATTAGTATGGAAGTATGGATATTAGTATGGATTACAATAGATCCACAGATACATATGCTATATTTATATACAGGGGCGCCAGCTTTTAGAAAACCTCATGGGTGCACATGCTCACTCGAAAAAGTGGCGAAGTGTGAGAAGAAAAATGCACACTGATAGACCGACGAATAAATAAATGTCCTACTTACATACTGCGTACTTAATTACTAATTATGTTTGATAAAAATATAAAATGAAACCATTATATAAAAATGAAACTAGTTTTCAGTATCAAGAAATTATACGTAACCTAAAAGACGATTACTGATCTGTTTCTTGATGTCTATTCTCAGGGGTGCTCGGCACCCACTGTTTATTTCTCATGGGTGCTCGAGCCCCCGAGCATCCACGGAGTTGGCGCCCCTGTTTATATATACATGCATAATAAAACTTCAGGCAGAAATTTATATGACGACCATCGATAATGGCAACAAATATTATTCTGCCAAAATTAGTAAATGATGAAAACCATCTTATTTGAACATTCTGTACTCACAGTGATTATTTTAAAAACCATTCAATGTAGCATTGATGGTCTATGCTTGAACATCGTGGTCCATGGCGTCGCCGCATCTATTTCTCCACATAATGAACTAAAATTCAAAATCCTCTATCGTGACCTGTTTCAGAGGTTTCCGCGCGATTAGAATATTACAGCAGTCCGAAAATACAAACAGTTGGTTGGATCTGACACAGCACCCGTCTGGTCGGAGGATTCTCCTTTTTCAATGGAGGTATGTGGGACTTTAAACACTCTTTCGCATACCTTTAAAAAAACGATAACAATATTACCAAAGTTAAATATACCATAGTGTAAGTACATTCATGGAAACTGAATCACATACCAACAGATAATTTCAACTGCTTTTAATGAAAAATCAAAAAAAAAACATAACCATATTATTTTAACAAACCCAACAGAATAACGAAAACACTTGAGACATCAAATCCCATTACAAAAACAAAAGAAATCGTCACGTCAATAACTTGAAATAAAATGCTACACGAGAAATACGATAGAACCCTTTTAGATGAAATTGGCAGTGTAACAATAATTGACATTGTCGTAATGTTATACTGTGCAATGTATTTTTCTCGTACCCTTAATAATTTGAAGGGAAGGATGATTGACGTTATAGGTAATATGGAGTCGTTTACCATTTTATGAGTAGCTCATAAAAGTAATTTTATAGAAGTAATCACTAATATCATTATTAGTGGTCTAAGTTAGGCATCTGCCTAATTTATTCTGAATTATGTTTTAATCACCATTCAAAGAAAATAGGATTTTAATGGAAAACAATAGAATAATTTTAAGGGAGTTTTTGAATGACATTGTATATAGATTCTACGATTTGGACTTCTGCTTAAAGGATTGGCCAGAAGCGGCTAAGGACCGAAAAGACCGGCTAAGGAAGAATGGAGCTCAACTCAACTCAAAATTATTTATTTCACACAGGTCTACATGGGCTCTTATAAAACGTCAGAAGATAACGCTCGGATCCAAATGGCCGTTTCCTATGTAGAAAAACCGGCAAGGAACTCCATGGTTACATTTTAAAAAAAATTGTTCTATTTTCATATTACCATATTAATAGATATGAGAGAAGTTGATTAGTCAACTTTGCACCCAAAGGAGAAAAGGAGGTCTTTGCCCTGCAGTGAGAAACAACATGTTCATAATGACGTGAAAGTAGAAAGACTATTTCATCATCATCATTTCAGCCGAAATACGTCCACTGTTGGATATAGGCCTCCCCCAAGCGACGCCACAAGGACCGATCCTGTGCGTCTCACATCCACCGCATTTCCGCGACTCTCACCAGGTCGTCGGTCCACCTTGTGGGAGGCTTTCCAACGCTGCATTTTCCGGTGCGCGGTCGCCATTCTAGAACCTTTCGGCCCCATCGACCATCCGTTCTACGAGCAATGTGCCCTGCCCACTGCCACTCAAGTGTGAAAGACTAATATTTATCCTCAGGGAAAAATAGCCTATGTTTCCAGGTCATGGTCCACTCGTGTGCCAAATTTCATCTAAATTTATTTAGCCGATTAAGCGTAAAGAAGTAACAAACATTCAAAAAAAAAAAACACACACAAACGTTGGCCACCGTAGGCGCGGGCTTGCGGACGGCGAGCAATGGGTGGCTCGCCGTCCAACCATCCGGTAATAGTCCGGACCGAGCCCAAGTCGTCGACGGCGCGTACTGTTCCACGCGCGCCTCAGGGAGATGTCAGCAAATCGTAGGGGCCCAGTAGGGTCGAAGCCTACTGGGGCCACGGGTAGTGTGAAAGTGAAACCCGGGGCCCTGGGACGAAGGCAAAGAAGGAACAGGAGTGGGTTTTTAGTCAGTAAAAGTCTGACACTATCTCTCGCTCCGCCCAAGAGCGAGATTTGTTATAAAATGATTTTCCCACCATGAAAAAAAAAACATAAACTTTGACCTTTATAATATTATTGTGAAATATTGTGTTCAGAGTTTATTTTCTTTTTTATAATCACGTACTAATCGGATGGTACAAACCTAAATACATAGGTCTGTCCTAAAAATAAGTTCTATTTTAAATTTTTTGCGAACACAAAATATACAGCAAAGTTTATGTTTATTTAAGTAGCCTATTAACAATCTTTGCCCATTTATTTGTTGTTCCAGACCAACTTTGTTAGTTAAAACCTATTTCACAAGAGCTGAAATTGATAACATAAATGAAAATTTTGTTCGAAGCCCAACTATAAGTTAGACTTTATTAAAACCAATATAGTGGTTGTTTTAATCATTTCAAATAACAAACCAGACGGGAATCGAATAAACTTGTTCTTAGAGATTATAAAATAGCTTGCTCCAGTATAAAATAATATAGTTATTTCTTTTGGATTGTCAAGAAGTATTTAAAAAAAATAATATGCTAATTGCATTTGGAATGTGCAATAATGTAAATCTTGCGTAATTATACAATAGTAATTACTATTAGGATACATCGTGCTTTTTTTTTAGATGGGAAGTCATTTAATGACATCTCCCGCCCTTGGGCAGAGCGGGATTGCGTGTCAGACTTTTACTGACTGAAACCCATGCCTATTCCTTCTTTGCCTTCGTTTCAACCTACGGAGGATTCTTCGTGCTAGGTTTACTTAATCTTATTTACTGTGTTTTTGTTACCAAGAATATTATATTATTATTATTTTTTTTTTTCGATTATTCATTGCAATAGACTAATTGTGCTGGCAACATCGAAAAGTATTCGTGATTATCTGTAGTAAAGCTGTCGACGTACCATAATGGCGGGTGACAGCTATCTTGTGGTTGTCCAACGCACACTATCTTGCATTATTATAATGACAAGAAATATGTAACCGAGATATTTGTACTACTTTACATCCTTCAAAAGAGTTTCTTGCACGTTCTTCTCCTTAGATATCTATACTTTGGAATGTGCAAGCTTAATTTTTCTGACTGGCCGACTATTTAACAATTTAAAAATGTAAATGCTTTGATTTGATTTAAATTTGTATCCTTTATAAGTAGTAAATTACTTTGTAGGTTACGACTGCTTGGATAAAAGATGATTCCACTGCATCAATCTGAAAAAAAAAAAACTATAAAAGTCTTAAAAATCCCTATAATTTTACCGTTTGTTGAAAAGGAAAAAGTCAAGACGATGCATTCATAAAACCCATACCACCAGCTGTGAACAGCAATAAAAGAAAATTATAAGCAAAGCTTACAAGCATTTCGCCCTATCATCCCGTCTCGCCGTTTTTGTTTTAAACTTACAAAATTGCCTGCCATTTCTCAAGCGACCTTAGAAACAACGGACGACCGTAATGCGAAAATATATCCAGCCATTAGTATGAAAAAAAGCAAGCAGTAGTGGAGAATCTCTAGACAAATTGGAAAATATCCTGTTTGCAAATTACAAATAATTCTCTACAAATGGGCTATGGATAAAAGCTGTTTTTAATTTGCATAACGAGGGACACTTAGGTTTTCTTCATTTTTTTCAATGACTTGTTCGCTTGAGAGTTGACGTTGTTGCTACTTGGTTCAATGGGCTCCTCTTGTCTGGGATAATCGTAAAAATTGCTAGCTTCTTTCTCTCGTCTTTCATAAAATATTTTTGTTTTTTAGTTCGGTTAGGACGACGTTTCAATTGATTTATTTGTGTCGAGAGCTTTTGTTTTTATGGTACACTAGTGACCCGGCCCGGCTTCGCACGGGTGCAATGCTGATCACTTCATAGCATAAAACAAAGTCGCTTCCCGATGTCTGTCCGTAGGTACGCTTAGATCTTTAAAACTACGCATCCGATTTTTATGCGGTTTTGTCCAGCATTACACCAGGGCGGGTCGCTAGTACTAATTATACTACAGAATGTCTTTATACACAACGCCATGTGAAAAACATTCAACGCTCAAATCTAAGCCTGGTACGTTGAAAGTTTGACCCTGCGATTTATTGATGGTCATTGCAAAAGATAACTTTAGCGGAAATTGTAGGCGTTTATATTGGAACGGTAGAATTCAATTTCAATTAACCCAAACACTGCTAGATTACATTGTTTTATTATGAAGTTCCTGTGTCTTCGTTCCACCTTCCTCCATCATCAGATCATTTCGATAGTACCTACCTTATAGCCAAAGTGCATCTCATGACAATTCTAATAAGCCCAAACACGGCTTTTTTTTCATCATCAAAATCATCTAATGACAAATCTCGCTCTTGGGCGGACCGGGAGATAGTGTCAGACTTTTACTGACTAAAAACTCACTCCTGTTCCTTCTTTGCCTTCGTCCCAGGGCCCCGGGTTTCACTTTCACACTACCCGTGGCCCCAGTAGGCGTAGACCCTGCTGGGCTTCTACGATTTGCTGACATCTCCCTGAGGCGCGCGTGGAACAAAACGCGCCGTCGACGACTTGGGCTCAGCTGCTTCGCAGAAGGAGGCGACTGCCTACCACTCCTCCTCGCTCCGGACCATGGCCTGTATCAAGGCCCGGCGCGAGAGATCGCCTCCAGGACACGGCGTTGCTCTGCTCAAGCAGGGCACACCTCCACCGTGTGCTCCACTGTGTCCTCCGGGCGGTCCACACACATAGTGAAACCACCCGGGCGTCGCTTCCGCACGAATCCGCTGCAGGAACTTCCCGAACTTACCGTGTTCGGTGAGAATTTCCGTCATGCGGAAGGTGAGGACGCCGTGAGGTCTTTCCAACCACGCCTCAAAGAGGGGACTTACCACCATAATTGTGGCGTGCCCAAGCCCAAACACGGCTAGGATACATTGATTAATTACAGAGTTCCTGTGCCTACCTTCCAGCTCCATCACCAGATCAGTTTGATAGTACCTTATAGCCAAAGTGCATCTCATGACAATTCTAATAAGTCCAAACACGGCTAAGTTACATTGATTAATTACGGAGTTCCAGTGCCTACCTTCCGGCTCCATCATTATCATCAGGTCACTTCAATGATACCATTTTCAAGATAACTATTCAGAACCGTTTTATTTGTATTGTCATAGTCGCTTAACTGTCTTCATTGTGATATCTATGTGAGTATGAAGTTCCGTTGGCCATTCTGGTCTTCTTCATCAGTTCCGCTTCATCAAATGTTACTTTTTGACTGTAAATGCTTATGTTCTCGATGAAAATACCAAAATCACTATATAATTGCCTATAATATTTGAGGAGTTCCCTCGATTCTTCATGGATCCCATCATCAAAATTGGATTTTGAAAAAAATGGGGCCAATCTGGAAGTATTTCCTTTAAGAGGAAAAAAAATTTTGCAAATCGGTTCATAAACGACGGAGTTCTGAGGTAACACACAAAAAAATAAAACATTCAACCGAATTGATAACCTCCTCCTTTTTTGAAGTCGGTTAAGAACACTAAAACGATCAAAATAACTTTAGTTTCGGAAGTCGGTGTTTCTGGTATTGTTTGCTTGTTATTTAACACCGACTTCCGAAATTAAAGTTATTTTGATCGTTTTAGTGTTTTGTTTTTTTTTTTTGTAGTGAAGTCGGTTATTTATTTTGTAAAAAGTTTTTTATTTCACACTTTTTAGTTGTGATGCAATCCGAATTAACCCAAACACTGCTAGGATACATTATTTTATTATGAAGTCCCCATCCACCTTCCGGCTCCATCATCAGGTTGGTTCGATAGTACCTTATAGCCAAAGTGCATATCATGACAATTTTAATAAGCTCAAACACGGCTAGGTTACATTGATTAATTACGGAGTTCCAGTGCCTACATTCCGGCTCCACCATCATCATCAGATCACTTCGATGATACCATTTTCAACATAACTATTCAGAACCATTTATTTATTTATATTGTCATAGTTATTTAACTATCTTCATTGTGATATCTATGTGAGGGTGAAGTTCCGTTGGCCATTTCTGGTCTTCTTTATCAGTTCCACTTCATCAAATGTCAAACAGTCAAAAAGTAATTTTGACTGTAAATGATTGAGTTCTCGATGAAAATACAAAAATCACTATATAGTGCCTAGAATATTTGAGGAGTTCCCTCGATTCCTCATGTATTGCATTATCAGAACTGGATTTGAAAAAAATGGGACCAATCTGGAAGTAACCGAGTAGTATATTTGCGTCAGCGCATCAATCTTTGAAAGAATCAAGTTATTTACCGCAACCGCTATGTCCCTGCATTTTAAATCTGTAATATCTTCGAAAATATTTACTTAAATTACACGCTGTAAAGGGCCATATTGATCTATATTAAATGCACAATGTATATAAGGTACTTAATTGGATAAAGATTAATGCTGTATTGCTTAAAATCGTTTCGTAAATAAGTCATTATTTCTCGTAAAAAGTAAGGGATAAAAAATGGTTATTGTGGGTTATACCTAAAAGATAGACATATACCATTGCGGACTTTTTTGTAGATCTTTTTAAGGTGTATAATACTGTAAAACATTATTTTGATCTATCTTTTAGGGTTCGGTCAGCGTTTGCAATGTAAGCGCGAAAAATTGTGTTTATTTATGACATCACATTAAAAACCTCTAAAATCATCAGTCTTCCTCTACTATATTGTGCGTGTATTATACACATAAACCTTCCTCTTGAATCACTCTATCTATTAAAAAATACCACATACAAATCGATTGCGTAGTTTTAAAGATCTAAGCATACATAGGGACAGACAGACACGAAAAGCGACTTTGTTTTATACTATGTAGTGATTATTAGATTATGCTTGATTGTTTTTATTTGTCATTAAGAGGTATTTAGAGCTCGGTTGAAACCGCCGTTGATTAGGGAGGATCCTCCAATCAGACTGTTGTTGCATCTGGTCCAGGAATAGTTGATTTTTGGCTATTAATTGTAAATGGCAATTGGGTTATTAATTGTTTTTTCTCGGCTGAGCAGCGTTCGGGAAGCTGCGCGGTGTCTTTTTGTCCAATATACCACAGTGTCTCAAGACGAAAGTCTATGATCAGTGGGTGTTGTCAGTGATGACAAATGGCTTCAAAACGTGGTCGCTTACAATGGGCCTCATCAGAAGGCTTAAAGTCACTCAAACGGCAATGGAAAGGGCTTTGCTCAGAGTTCCCTTGCGTGATGACGTCAGAAATGAAGATATCCGCAAGAGAACCAAGGTTACAGACATAGCCCGAAGAATTGCCAAACTTAAGTGGCAGTGGGCAGGGCAAATTGCTCGCAGAACAGATGGTCAATGGGGACGAAAGGTTCTGGAATGGCGACCGCGTACCGGAAGACGCAGCGTTAGAAGGCCTCCCACAAGGTGGACCGATGACCTGGTGAGGGTCGCGGGAATTCGATGGATGCAAGACGCACAGGACCGGTCATTATGGCGACATTTGGGGGAGGCATATGTCCAACAGTGGACATCTTTCGGCTGAAATGATGATGAATTATTGTAAATGTTCTAATCGCGCGGACGGAGAACTCTAATACTACTTTGTTGCAAGATTTTGCATTTTAGTTCCTATGTGGCGTTATCTAGATGTTGATGTGAGATGTATATTCATGTACTTAAAATTACTTTAATAAGATTCTCGTCACGGGCTGCGGCTTTGCTCGAAATAGTTTCTACGGTTCTGAAACGTAAAGGACAACGGAATGGGCACGCCACAATTATTACGGTAAGACCCCTCTTTGAGGAGTGGCTGGAAAGACAACACGGCGTCCTTACCTTCCGCATGATGTAGGTCCTCACCGGACATGGTCAGTTTGGGAGATTCCTGCACCGGATTCGTGCGAAGAAACGCGCGGGTGTCACCATTGTGTGGACCGCCCGGAGGACACGATGGAGCATACAGTAGAGGTGTGCCCCGCCTGGGCAGAGCCGTCCGTGTCCTCGTGAGGGCACTCGGCGGCAGCGATCTCTCGCGCCGGGCCTTGATACAGGCCATGGTCCGGAGCGAGGAGGAGTGGCAAGCGGTTGCCTTCTTCTGCAAAGCAGTAATGCTAGCAAAATAGGCGGCCGCACGTGCGAGACTTTGGCCCTCGCGCCCCAGCCTGCCAGGGTTCTGATCCCGATTTCCGGCACCGTAGGCGCGGGCTTGCGGACGGATGGGTAGCTCGCCGTCCGACCGTCCGATACGCGCGTGCCTAAGGAAGGTGTCAGCAACCATAGGGGCCCAACAGGGTCGAAGCCTACTGTGCCATGGATGATGCGAAAGAGAATCACGGGGCCCTGGAGCAAAGGCAAAGAAGGAACAGGAGTGGGTTTTAGTCAGTAAAATTCTGATACGCCCTCCCGCCCCGGCCAAGGGCGGGAGATGTCATTGGATGATTTCCCACCTTAAAAAAAAAATAAAAATTAAAAAAGGACAACGGAAGGAACACAGGTCAGTATAAGTCTGACATTCCCTCTTGCTGCTTCCAGAGCTGGAGGGATTATTTGAGGATTTCCTATAGAACAAAAAGTACCCATTACTTTTCGTATTAAAATTTTATAACTGTGATGTTCGGATTAACGTGGTTAAACAAATGGACTTGTCAATGTCACTAACTAGTGTTAACCGTTGCCGTGGGATTAAGTTTATAATTATTTACGTTTTCCAGATATTAATTGTTTTAAAAATCCAAGTATAATTGGATAAACAAGATTTTATCTATTTATTTTTCTACAATATTTTATACTCAATAAACAACAAAAAACACTAAAAAGCAATTCGAAATTGGTTGTTAAATGAAACAGTAATTAACATTTAAAATATTGGTATGAGGAAAAATGAGGGCGTGGTGGGAGCATCTTGACGTCACATTTCAGTGTGTGCATCCTTATTCTGTTGTTTGACAATTTTTCCTTCCATAAGATTCAAAAGCTTTCTAACTTACTCAAGAATGAACGGGTTAAAAAATTATTTCATTTGCGGATTTGGATAAATTTAAGTTAGTTAATTCGTTGACAGAAATAATTAAAACAAATTCAGTCAATTACGAAATTAAAATAAATGTCCCGATAATTGTAATACATCCACCGTGTCTGATATGACGTGCCATTTTAATAAAAACGGTAAAGTTTCAAACTTTACCTAGAGAGTGGGGAGTAGTAGACATCATTTAGGTAAAGTTGTGTAATAACATACATGTCGTTACCGTAAATATAATTTCTGTTACCACACTATCCGATATTGAGCCGCAAATTGCGAATAACTTTCATATAGTATAAAGCATAATCAGCCTTTTAATGTTCCCACTGCTGGGACTCAGGCCTCCTCTCTAGGAGAGGGAATGGGCCGTAGTCCACCACGCGGGCCCAGTGCGGGTTGGTGAATGTCACATGTCTTGGAATTTTTTGTTCTAGGACATGCCGGTTTCCTCATGATGTTTTCCTTCCCCGTTTTGAGAGCAGTGGTGATGAAATAAATTACACAAAGTAATGCTGTCTGGCTGGGTTTGAACCCGCGGCCTACAACTCGAAAGTCGGGGCCGTTGCAACTCGGCCACCACTGCTCACGGGCTTCTCTGGAGCATAATTATAACTCATTTAGTACCGGCTGTCCTTCAAACATCTTTGACAGTTGTAATGGTTAGTCGGAAGACTAAAATTCAGATACCAGTATTATCAAGAGGTACTTTTTTTTTTTTTTGCTAAGCAGTGGAGGTCTGATAGGCAATCATAGGATTTACAATGCGTTTCAAATAAGAATAGGATCCCTCGATCTGTCAAATGTTGATTGAAAAGTAAGATTCAAAAGAAAAATCCATGACAAGCAGTGCAGCAGCCAATCGCTCAAGCACTGCGTCAAACGTGCTGTCAATTGCTTGTTGACTCATAAACAGTTGAGAAAGGCCATTTAATCCCCACCTTATCATTGAGTCATTGCCATTATCACGTACACACCTGTCCCTGGCTTCAACGGATTGGGATTGGGATTTAACGTCACGCCCACAATCACGTGGATTAATTTTAGGCCCCACGTGGTCGCTGCTCGGATAAAACAAGGGTTGGACGATAATCCTCTTTTAAAATCGCACCCTAGTGGTCGAGTCTGCGCGCTTATGTTCCATATTTTATTGAAAAGGCTGGGGGAGGGGGAGGGGGTTGTCGAGGCTGCGCTGACGTTCTTTGTCGAGGGTCACCAGTTTGGAGGTATGCGGAACAGAGAGTAAAGTCCCGCAAACCTCCGTTGAAAAGGGAGGATCCTCCGACCAGACGGGTGTTATGTCTGGTGGGCAACTGCCCCGATACATGTTTTTTTTTTTTTTTTTTTAATTTATTTATTTAAGGAACTTTTAAAAAATTGTTATATCAGTTCCATTTCCATTTCAACAAATTGTTATATCAGTTACATCACAATTACAGAGTAACTAGTGAGTAAATTCGGACTGTTCTATATGTTCCAATCGCGCGGTGATTTTGACACTTTAATTGCGCGATGCAGGATTTGTTCTTTGTGACGCCATAGATATCGCTACATTATCAACATACTCCCGGTATAAAAATATACCTATGTGCTATAATTCTAGGAAATGTTTTCGTTAAAAACGTTCAGCCATTCAAACGTAAAGAAGTGACAAACATACACTCACAAAATGGTTTCCTTTCTAATATTAGTGCGATTTACAAACTATATACATACAAGCGTAGGTATGTCACGTTTAAGTGGGACTGGGCCGAGTGTCATTTTCTGCGTGTCAGATGAGAAATTGATAAAAAGAGCCACTGAATGGGTCCCATTAAACGACAAGCGATATCGTGGCAGAGCAAAGCAAAGATGGTGCGACGAGTTTCACTCCTATCAAACGGACTGGAACGCAATAGACGCCGAGTTGCTAACCTGTCGGTTTTCTACCGATTGCATTTCAGGGAGTGTGCGTCGGAATTGCATAACCTAATTCCGCTTAGCCCGTTCCATCATCGGATCACCAGGCGTACGGCAATGCGCCACCGGTACATGGTGGACATCCCACCTATACGCACGAAACGTTTTGGGATTACTGCCAGCAATTGTGGTTGTCTGTCGTATTTGTTGCATGGACGATCACAACTTCTCGACTTTAATTGTGTCACTTCACCAATTGCAAATCTTTACCATGCATCGCTGCATTTAAGCAACACTCTCTGGATTAACAACTATATAATCAATGGCGTCAATAAATGAAATTAACAGTGAGTTGGACAGTATCAATGTGTCATCGTCCTTTACCTGCACTCCGGATAAATGTGGTGATTATCTGAAATTCCCTCATGCACTAAATGTCTTGCATCTGAACATTAGAAGTCTAAACAAAAACTTCAACGAACTAATCTGTCTTCTCTCATCTATTAAATTAAAATGCGATGTATTAATATTATCAGAGTGTTGGCTGAAGAAGAATGCGGCAGTGCCAGCCATTCAGGGTTACACCTCATCCCAAACCATGAAACTTATTAATCAGAATGATGGAGTGGTGATATATGTCAGAGAAAAGCTGGATTTTTGCATTTTTGAACCAGAATTTTCTGACGCCAGCTGCCTTGTTTGCATAATCCAAAACAATGTAACTTTAATAGCTTTATATAGACCACCCTCACAAAAGAACATTGACAACTTCTTGGATAGCCTAGATAAATTGCTGGCTGACTGCAAACAATATAAAAACGTCTCGGTAATAGGAGATATCAATATAAATATAGCCCCTGGCAACACTGACCCTCGCTCCTCTCAATACCTAAATCTGGTAGCCTCACACGGTCTCCTCCCCGCCCATGTTCTCCCAACTCGCTTAAATAATTGCTTAGATCACGTTTTTCTTAAATCAAGGTTTGATGCAACCACGTTAGTTGTGGAAACATCAATAACTGACCACTCCGCCGTTTTACTTAGCTTAGAAATTGATACCCCAAAACACCGTTCAAGCAAATGCACTACTCCTCGTCTCAACCTTTCTTGCGCTGTCAATGACATCGAGAGCTGCGATTTCTCAATCATTTTAAAACAAAGTGACCCTAACCTCGCTATGGATAGGCTTTATGAAATACTTATACCCATTTTAATAAGGAACACTGTATATAAAACTATCCCCTGTAAACGTAAAACTATTAAACCTTGGATTACTACTGGTCTACTGAGATGCATACGCAACCGAGATAGTATGCACAAGAAAAGTAACTCTGAACCCAATAACGCAATTTTAAAACTGACATACTTACGCTACCGAAATTTTTGCAACAATTTATTAAAGAAACTGAAAACAACTTATGAGAAAAAAGTTTATTTCGATGCCAAAAACAACCCAAAAAAATGTGGGATGCGGTCCGTAATGTTTTGGATATAAATAAAGGTACTTCAGCCCCCGTTGACCTCCTAAAATTAGCTAGTGACCCAGTCGAGTCAGTCAATTCCATAAACATGTTCTTTGCGAATGTCGGTAATCACCTGGCTAACAACATCCCACAAAACCTCAGCAACGCCCATTGTGCCCCTCCTTGTACAGTTTCGATGCCAAACTCAATAGGCTTACTGGAGACAGACGAGCAACAAGTCGATGCGATAATAAAAGACCTCCGAGTTGACAGTGCCTCTGGCTGGGATGACATCTCTCCTAAATTACTAAAATTAACCAGTCGCATATTAGTACCTCCTATAACGCACATTTGTAACCTCGCACTATCCACTGGCATTTTTCCAAAAGCCCTTAAAAAAGCCATCGTCCACCCGATCTACAAAGCTGGAGACAGAGGCAGTGTTAACAATTATCGCCCAATATCAGTACTTCCAGTCATTTCCAAAATACTGGAAAAAATTATTCACAAGAATCTCGCTAATTATCTGAATAAATATAAGATCATTGCAGAAAACCAGTACGGATTTAGAAAAGGACTATCGACGGAAGACGCCATTTTAGCCCTGCTTAACTCTGTTGTCAACAATATCGACAGCAAATCCAAATGTATTGGCATATTCCTGGATTTGTCAAAGGCGTTCGACACAGTCTCTGTCCCTATCTTACTCAGAAAACTGGAACGAATCGGCATACGTGGTACGGCCTTCAAATTACTTCATAACTTTCTTTCCGAGCGAACCCAGTGTGTTAAAGTAGGCGAACACATTAGTGGTGAACAATTACTAGATTTTGGTGTGCCCCAAGGAAGTCTGCTCAGCCCTCTCCTCTTCCAAATCTATGTTAACGATCTCTGTCTACTCACCCTTCCTTCTACTCAAGTTATAGTATATGCTGACGACACTGTTTTGCTATCTAGTGGACCCGACTGGGTAACGGCAAGGGAGGCTGCTGAAAGGTCCCTAAGTCAGGTTATGAGCTGGCTGGGTAGCAACAGTTTAACTTTGAACGTCGCTAAAACTAATTTCATTACCTTTGGCTCCAATACATCTGCCCTTCCAGCTCACCTTTCACTACAAATGAAAGCCCACGTTTGTGACAGGAATATCCGTAATGAGTGCTGCTCATGCCAGTCAGTGACAAGAGCCTCGTCTGTCAAGTATCTCGGCCTTTACCTTGACTCCTGTCTTAGCTGGAAAACTCACATTGATTTCCTGACTGCACGTACCAGAAAACTAATTTACCTTTTTAGAAAGCTGAGAACTTCTGCTCACAAAGACATCCTAAAAATGGTATACACCGCTCTATGTGAATCAATACTAAGCTACTGTATCACTGCGTGGGGAGGTGCTGCCAAAACAATTCTATTACAAGCGGAAAGAGCTCAGCGAGCGATTGTCAAAGTTCTCCTTAGTAAACCGTTTAGGTATCCAACTCAAAAATTGTATGCTGAATTTAAGGTGCTAACGGTCCGGCAAATGTACATGTTTCGAATAATGTCACGAACACATAAGAATACTCCTCCCAATAGAGATGTTTTCAGCCCTACGATCAGAAGAAGACCCAAACCAGTCTGTGCCAGAGTTTGTACCAATACGACCTTCGCACGTCGGCATAACTGCTATTTAAGCGCTCTAATCTACAACAAACTCCACAATAAACTGGACATACACAATTTAAACAAGTTCCAATGTAAGTCCAAAGTTAAAGAATTTCTGCTTACTCTCAATTATGATATGACGGAAGAATTTCTTAAACCCTAACCAGTTAGGCATTCACACACACACACAAGTACAATACACACGACACAAAAATTCCCCTTTCCTTCAGTTTAATTTTGGCATTTTTCCTCTACTGATTCCCAAAATGTACTAATTTAGTTTAATTTTTATTTTTTCTTATATGTTTTATCTTGTTTTTATCTTGTTTTTAAGTACACATTACGTATCTAAACCTTGTCACTACAGAACGGACGGATGGATGACCCCTGTAACACAGGTTTACCTAGCGCAGGGGTCATTGATCATTTATCTTGTACCTCGCCAATTGTACCTTTAATTAAGTGTCACCTGTAATTGTGTACTTTTTGAAAATAAATTATTATTATTATTATTACACTCATTGTGCGTACAGCTAAGGAGTTCCTTGCCGGAATCTGTGTTTCCTGATGGCTACAACCCGGGAATCTTTAAGTCAAGAGTGAATAGGTTATTACTAGGTAAGCGCGCTCCATCGTCGACCGCATCGTCGCTTTCCATCAGGTGAGATTGTGGTCAAGCGCGAACCTATCAAGAATAAAAAAAAAATAACAAAACAGCCCCCCTAGCCAAGTCACAAACGATAAACGTAAACTCTCAGTAGTCTTTAATAGATTTTCAACTTTATTTTATTAGACATAAAGTTGAAAATCTATTGAAGATTACATAGTGTTTTCGTTCGTTCCGGTCGCTAACGCTCAGTAGTCTTTAATAGATTTTCAACTTTATGCTCTTAGGTATAAAGTTGAAAATCTATTGGAGATTACTAAGCGTTCACGTTTATCGTTTGCAACTTGGCTAGGGGGGCAGAATTGTGTAGAAATGGTAGAGGGAGGCCATTGCTCAGCTATGGGACAAAATCGGCTAGATAGACAGATTGATATACAATATATACATAGGTATTTGATTACGAGATATTTTATCAGACACTATTGGACAACGCTAAGATTTACGGATAATGCCAAATATTTTGTCCTATTGACAATCGGTATACATTATACTTAGCATAGGCATAAATTCTGTTACAAATAAAAAAAAAATAACGATTCCATATTACTAAAAATATTTTTTTTTTAATGTAAACATATTAATCAAATAGACTGGCTGTTATTGTTGGATGTGGAGGATGTCAATAAAATACTTGCAATTATTTACGATAAGCTTTAAAGTATGAGATTTATCAAAAGACACATCCCTAATAAGAGAACTTAGACAAGGAAACATCCACCTTGTTTTGACAAGAACTTTAAAACAGAAAGAAAAAATCAGAAAGCATTTTAAAACACACAAAAACCCCATGGATGAATTATTGGAACTTAAAGTACCTACTTGGTGAAAGATGTCCGCATTTTGCGAATTGTAAAATGTTTGCACAGCCATTCTCTTCTGCTTTTGATCCGGAAAAAAAAAATCTGTGTGTTTATTAATTATTAAATAAAAACAGACTAACCTAATTGCCAACAAATATGTTCTGACCATCTTCGTACAGTGATTTTTACTTGTGCATAAAGTAATAAAAATGATTAAATTATTTATTGTATAATAATATATTCGCTTTTTCACGCAGTTTCACACACTTCACAGTTATAAAAAAAGTGTAATAATTATTATGATACTCAATAAAACACTAAAATAAATTAAAATCAGAGTGCAAATTCGCACCGGTGCAAATGCGAATTACATAATATTTTATCGCAAGCAGATAAGGTTTTGTCAGACCACCAATATAATGAATTTAATCTTTATAAAATTTCCATGCGTATCATGCCTCCTGTATTTCATTACAAGGCTATTAAAATAAAACTGGATTAAAGCAATAGGGCGCCAAAAAGACTGATTGCTTTTTTTTTTCAGGTAGTAAATCATTCAATGACTTCTACCGCTCAAGGGTGAAGTAGATTCAAAGATTCATTTTTTGATTTATTTATTTCAAATAAACCATTTACAGGAACTTTTGAAATGTCAAGAAGTCAGTCAGTCAGAAAAAAATGATGCTAATTGCACATTCCAAAGCGTAGATCTCTATGGAGAAAAATGATAAATGATAAATGATATTTATTTTGTAAATAGGTTTAAAAAAACACTTTTACACGTCAATTTTTTTTTTCGTCATTTTTAAACTAGATGAGGCCGGTGTTTCCTAGCTGACTACCCTGAGAAGAAACACCGAAACAAACTCAGGGGTCAAAGTCTCTTTTAAAGTCCATACAGTAAATATGTAATGGTCAAATCACATGAGAACCATGCAGATTTGTCTGAAATGGTCTTTTGAAGAAAGAACCTTACAGATTTGAGTGGACCTGTCCAGTCAGTGCAAGCATTTGTCAGTATTCGTAAAGCTCAACTCAGGACTACTAAGGAGCTCAACTACTTGACGAACAATACCAAGGAAAGGACATTTGGGTAGGCCGCAGAAAATACTCAAATTGCCAGACATACGTTAAAATTACTGAAAAGGAAAAAAAAAGCAATCAACATAGTCCTCACGTTCACAAGAATAAAAAGAAAAATATTGTTTACAATACTAAGTAAACATTGATGTCAAAAATTAATAGAGAAAGAGAGAAAAAAAAAAAAGTCAAATTGCAAAATAAAAATAATCTACAATATCAAATTGTAATAAATATAATAAAAAGCAAAATTGAAATTAAAAACAAAAGAAAAAAAATAATAATAAGACAACAGTTGCAGTGCGTACTGGAGCAGATCAATCCCAAGCCTCTTGGTCCTCAACATAGTCCTTTATAGTGTAAAAAGCCTTTTGGCAAAGTTTTCGCTTTACAAATAATTTGAATTTATTAAGGCTTAGTTGTTGAATATGACTAGGAAGTTTATTATAGAAGTGTATGCATTGGCATCTAAATGAGCCCCCTATTTTTTTCAGCCTGGTTGTAGGAACCACAAAGGAGACAATTTTTTTTGGGCCCACTATTAAACGGTTACGTTTATTAATCATATTACACATGGAAAAAGTGATCATCTTATTATAATTAACAGACCAAAAATTATATAGAAATCTAACCGGAATAATGAAATAATAGTAAAAAAGTGTTACGGCAAAAAATGCTTGTTTAGGAGCGTTTTCAAGTTTATTTTAACGTGAAAAAAAATATGTTACTACAGTGTGCAGCGGTGACATCGGATTTAAATGCGTTTCAAGAGATAATAATTAATTGGTATAGTGAACTTGTTTTTAATGCTGTTATTAACGATTAACACAAATATCAAGTAACGTACTTTAAAAATCACCGTGGAACGAAACGTAATTAATAGCCCGTTGCAGATGCTCTGTGGTCCAGTTTCAATCAGTTTGACACTGACAGACAACTAGTGGTGGGTCGTTGTCGAATTTTAGACGGACGAGACGTAACCGTTTTGGCGACGACAAAAACGGTTTCAGAAAACGGTCGTCGTCGCAATTGGTTTGAAGACGAAACTATCGTTGAGTGAAGTAGTTGCAGAAAACGTTCGTTGTCGCAACTAGTTTGAGGACGGTAATAAATTCTGTACTCGTCGCGTCGTCATTTCAAAACCAGTTATTACAATGAAAAATAAACTTTATGACTATAACCATAAAATTCATTTTTCATTGCAATAACTGGTTTTAAGAACGACGACGCGACGAGTGTGATAGTTGAAGCAATGAATTTTCGACCTTATTTTCTTAATAGTAAGATAACAATTCGCATACAGTAATTCGAAGACTGGTTTGTGCAACGAAGACTGTTTGGTCGCAGGATGGAAAACGGTTGTTACGTTGCAGAACAAAAAACGGTCTTTGAAAACTGTTCGTCGTTGAAACGCCCACCGCTACAGACAACATTATTATTGTTTCCGATTACTAGATAGTTGCATGTTTCTTCTGTTCTTTTCGTATTTTTATTCGAAAGATTTTATGAAAATGGCATCTTGTAGATACATGCATAATCCACAAAGCCGTTGTATCAATTGTGCAGCACGATTTCAACGGAATGTTGAATACTGCTCTTGCTGGATACTGTTGTAATTGTTTAGTGGGCAGACGCACTGTTGGCTGCTGTGCATATGTGATGTGTACAGTGTGGTTTTTATCTTGGGCGCGGCATCAAGGTGAGGTTGAGCCATCTGCATCTTTTTTAGATGAAATACTGCTTTTAAGAGATGACTTTGAAAATGATGATGATGAACAGTAATAAATACTTGTGATGTACCTATAATGTGGTTTTTTTTTCTCCTTACACAACCAGCATAAAACACATCACCTTATTATTTTATATCTACAGTCAATGGCCGGCAAAAGCCGCGCTATTTCGAAATGAATACATCTACGCATTTTCATGAATAAGTCTATCAAATCGTGTAAATCACATCAAAGTCTGTCACGTAGTACAGACGTGACTTTGTTTTATACTGAATATTACTGAACAGTGCACTATTTTAACTTAAAATACCAAGGAGACCTATCCACTCATTAGACAATCGCTCTTGTGAGATTTTAGGTTATTATGAGAGTCATGTTTTGACTGTCATATTTCACGGTACTCCAGTTACTTAAAGTTTTGCTAATATTACCAATGTAATCTAGAGATTATAAGGAATAAACTAACGTGCATTTCATTGCTATACGCCACAATTTGTGGTGGGCCTATTCCCCAAACAAAAAAAATTGTCTCCTTTGTGTTTGTTCCTAGTATTAAAATTATGAACATCACTGTATTTTTTAAACATGTTTATATTTTTATGTACATACAAAATATTCTCGTAAATATACTGTGAAGGTACAGTCATTATATTAATTTCTTTAAATTTATCTCTGAGGGAGTATCTGGGACTTAATTTATAAATCGAACGGATAGCCCTTTTTTGCAAAACAAAAATTGACTGTATTTCGGCGGCATTTCCCCACAGTAGAATACCGTACGACATGCACTATGGAAATAGCTAAAGTAAACTAAACGGGCAGTCTCTACATCAGTTAAATTTCGAATTTGTCTAACAGCGTATGCTGCAGAGCTAAGTTTTTTTGATAATTTGTCTATATGTGGTAAATTGTACGAAACTCCAAGGACACTCTTTTCAATCATGTTATGTATTACAAATATCTCATGTAACCGAGATATTGTTTCTATTAATGTATGTTATGTTTGTTTGTATTAAAATAGTAACTGGCAGCTAAGAGATGACAAGTCTCAACTGACAGCACCCGTTCACGGACATGACGCGAATATAGAGGGAGTGTATCAGACTTCTACTGACTAAAACTCACCTGTGTCCTTCAGATGCCCTTTGCAGTTAAGAACAACGATTTATCTTTCAGAAATTCTCCGTGGCCCTTGCGGGCACCGGACCTGCTGGACTCCTATGGTTTTGCTGACATCTCATTGAGGCGTGCGTGGATCACTACGCACCGTCGACGCCTTGGACTCGATCCTTAGAGGACAACTGAACGGCGAGCTACCTATTGCGTGTCGTTCGCAAGGTCATGACTACGGTGGATGTGACTGATTGATGGATGACTAAAGTAATCGTGATACACAAAACTAACGCAATTTGTATATATTATGTTTATGTATAGTGTGCTGTACAAATATCTGGTTAATATATTTTTAGTTTTAAGTTAAATTTAATTTATGTGTTTAATTTTTTGTTGTACATTTAAAGTTCCTCAAATTAATGCAAAATTTCTTTCGCACTCATTTGGTTTGCTGTAAGAAAACCCAGTTGTGGGTTAAGCTCGCCTATGTACATCAACTGTCCTATTTTTATTGTCGGTATAAAATTGTGTATACAATAAAGGATAAAGAATTTGTTTGTACTTACCAGTAGACAGCGGAATGTACTTATCTTATTAACTGACTTTTAAAAAATAAGGTGAGGATTTTTTATTTCTTCTTTATCATATCTTCGCCAAATAATAATAATAATATTCCACAACTATCACACAACGCCGTCTAGTCCCAAGCTAAGCAGAGCTTGTGTTATGAGTACTAGACAACTGATAAACATACTTATATATTTCTAAATACATACATATTATAGATAAATTACACCCAGCACTGAAAAAATCATCACACAAACATTTGTCCTGGGTGGGAATCGAACCCACGACCTCCGGCATAGCAGACAGGGCCACTAACCACTAGACCAATAGACCAGTCAAAAAATGTTAACCTATTCTATTCTATTCTTAATTAATGGCAAGTAGAGCCGATGTCGACTATTCTGCCAATGTCTAAAGTAAATTGGAAAAGCAAGCGTGTATATTATTATTATTTCAGAAAATAATATAATATAATATATATAATATTCCACAACTATCACATAATGTCGTCTAGTCTCAAGCTAAGCAGAGCTTGTGTTATGAGTACTAGACAACTGATAAACCTACTTATATATTTCTAAATACATACATTATTATAGATAAATTACACCCAGACACAGAACAAATAATCGTGCTCATCACACAAACATTTATCCTGGGTGGGAATCGAACTCACGACCTCTGGCATAGCAGTCAGGGCTACTAACCACTAGACCAACAGGCGAGTCAAAAAATAGAAAGGGACAGTAACTGTAGACCAAAATTCTTCGGTTGATAAAGTTGAACTTCATGGGTTAGTATTGGACTGAAACAAACAAAAAATAAAAATACATAAATATTATAATTGTTAAAACATTAAAAAAGAAACGTAAACCACAACTATAAAGACAGAATATTTGGGGCTATGATTCATAATTTTATATTATTGTGGCGTATGAAGATCATCATCGCCACAAGCAATTCTGGAGAAGGATATGTTAAGAGGGCAGGGACATTGATTGGGAGAGGGAAAATGTTAACCTGTTTAAATGATTCTTCGTGGTATTAGGTTTATCAATCCGGGCATATCGTTTTTGTTCATGGACCGCTATTGTTGATTCTTTTAATGTTAGGTCAAGTTATATTTCCGTGGTAGTCCCATTAATTATATTTAATTTACATTAAACCTGGGAAATTCTATAAGCTTATATAGGAAACTAGCCAGCAGTTTGTCATTGATCTCATTATTTAAATTAGATTTTGTTAAAAACTGGACTAATCTGTAAATTCTTTCAAATAAATAAAATTCAAATTAGTTAATCATTTTTAGCCCGTATTGCCCTGCAGTTGGGCAAAGGTTTCCCTCCATTCTTTCCAACGATCATGATTCCTGACTTCTTTGACTCTCTTTCCAATTCTTAAGGAAAACATCCAGGTCGTCCCACCATCTCTATCTGCCGCGGCCCCGTGTCGTTGTGACTGCGCACCAGTTCTCTAGTTTACGGGCCCACAGCTCTTTAGACAAATTAGTTCATAAACATAAAAAAAATGCACTGAAATAAAAACTTCCTTTTTTAAGTAGGTTAAACATAGTGAGCAGACATTCTAATAAATGCAACGCGCACGCGCGCAGTCACTACATGTATTTAAAACACTTGTGCAATATTCCTTATATTACTTGTCCTTGTAATTTTGTTTCGTTTTTAGCTGTATTAATTGTAGTTGTCACTTGTTTCCTTGCCTATATAATTATTTAGTATGTATGTATTTAAGTATGTATTTTAGTGTTAAGTATGTACTTTGTTTCTTTTTTTCTTACCAATTGCTTGGCTTATTTTGTAATGCACCAAGTGCAACCCCATTTTATGTCCAGACAATTTCTTTTCATACCAGGTTGCCTGGAAGAGATCGCGGAATGCGATAAGGCCAATTGTATGTTTTTTAATATAAGGTTCATATTTATCATTTATTATCTTGCTGTACAATAAAGTAAATATAAATTAATAAACACACCTACGGCAAAGCTAACTCCAAACTAAATATAGACAGTTTTCAACAGAATCCTGTTTCGCCAGTAAGTCCTTATAGCAGTGTGGTCGGATTCCGGGGACTGACGGAGTAATGTATATTATTTAGTTGTATGTCAACCCGAGACTGCAAACAGTCACCGTCAACTGTTTACATGTGAGGGAAGCAGCGTGTGTACGAAGGTATTAATTAACGAAACCAACTTCATGTTTGTAGTGGTGCAAGTTAGTAAGAGCAAGCGGTTATTTTTGATTCTGTTGGGTCCTTGATGCTTAAGAATTAGAGTATTTTATATTTTGTTGTTATATTTTATTTTGTATTTATTTTTTTCTTTTTGCCAACTGTGTTTTGTTGTTTTATTTTTGTACCCCTTTACGTATATGTAATGGTTTATTGTTATTTATGTTTTTAGTTAGTTTATTCAGTGATTTTAAGCATATAATGTGTAATCCTTGCTGGCCGATCAACGTCTCCCGACGACGGCTCTGTCTTGCACGAGCCCCAGCATTTTGCTGAGCGCTGGCCGTTTTGCGCGGATGTGACGCATATCCTACCACTTATAATAAGCATAATAGCATAATCAGCCTTTTAATGTTCCCAATGCTGGGACTCAGGCCTCCTCTTTCTAGGAGAGGTAATGGGCCGTAATCCACCACGCGGGCCTAGTGCGGATTGGTGAATGACACATGTCTTCGAATTTTTGGTGCTAGGACATGCCGGTTTCCTCACGATGTTTTCCTTCACCGTTTTGAGAGCAGTGGTGATAAAATAAATTACACAAAGTAATGCGCCTGGCTGGGTTTGAACCCGCGACCTACAACTCGTAAGTCGGGGCCGTTACCACTCGGCCACCACTGCTCACACCACTTATAATATAAGTCGTTATTGTTATTTGTTTTATTTTGAAGGTATGTGCCATGTTTGACGTAAATAAACTCTTTTTCTTTCTTTTCTTTCTATTTTTTGACTGTCTAAATATGCGTATGATTGCGTTAAATTAAAAAAATATTTTTTATTTAAATTTATTATTTTTAACTTAATACCTCAACACATAAATAACACAAAGTCTGACAAATAACTGTACACAGGTTTCATAGACTACACTAAAGCATTTGATAGTCTCTATCATAACTCTCTTTGGCAAGTTTTACACAACTGCAACATAGACCCAATATTAATAAGAACCATAAAAAACATTATCAGAATAGTCTGAGTAGAGTTAAACTAGAATCTCGAGGTAATGAAATCGGAATAGCCCGAAGTGTCAGGCATGGAGACTCGCTATCACCAAAATTGTATAATACGGTCCTACAGTGCATATTCTTCAAGCTGAACTGGGCCTCGGAAGGCCTTAACATTATACGCCTCACCCATTTAAGATGTGGTTACGATATCATAGTCTTCGCCGAAACCCACAAGAAGCTTGAAAATATGATATGTCAACTTAATACAGAAAGAAAACATGTGAGCTTGCACATTAACTTATGTAAAACAAAATTAATGACCAACAGTACAAGAGAAAAACTCGTGCTGGACGGAGTCGAACTAGAATATGTACAGCAGTTATATATGTATACTTAGGAAAGCAAGTATCATTTTGTAGTTAGAAGTCTGTAAAAGTCTGACACGCCCTTTCACTCCGCCCTAAAGCGAGAGAAGTCAATAAATGATATACCACCTGAAAAAATACTGTTTTAGTATAATTTAGTATATGCGAAACCCGAAACACGTGTCTAATATTTTTATGTAAAGAATCGATGTACAAAATTTCATAAATGTATCATAAAAAATCACAAAGTTATAAGCTTGTTATGCTGCCTGGTTTTCCGCACAAATACATGGTTATCGGACCATCCGGGCGATGGAGGGGTGGTTTGGCTTCCGCATCCAGCTGTGCGCTGGCTGCTAATGCTCGTTATGTCCTGCCGTGACCTGTGTTGTACTTAGTGATGGTGAAATCCAACTTGTGACCTTTTTTAAATGTTTATGAGAAAAAAATATACATGGTGTAAAAATTATTGCAATCGATTCAATTACTGATTCTGAACAAACTTTATTCAGGTTTCGCATATATTATACTAAATATAATGTAGTATAGCCAGTTATACGCAGCTTATTATTTTAGCCACGAGCACCACAAATATTTAACCCCTATACTACTCTGTCAAGAAAGTACCGGGAAAAGATCAATAATACACAAAATGTTTGTTATTCATCTAAATTTATTTTATCACCTTCAAAGTATGCTCCTTCAGTAACTATACACTTACGCCAACGAATAATCCAATCATCAAAACATTTTTTTAATGCTGTTTCCGGAATTGAGTTCAGTTTTCGCCGCGAATTCTCCTTTATGTCTTCTACCGACTGAAAACGGGTGCCACGAAGTGGTAATTTGAGTTTAGGAAAAAGAAAGAAGTCGGTTGGAGCCATATCTGGTGAATATGGTGGTTGCTCGATGGTATTTGTTGAGTGTTTGGTCAAAAATTCATTCACAATGATAGCCTTGTGCGAAGGCGCATTATCGTGGTGCAAAATCCAAGAATTTTCTTTCCACAAATATGGCCTTTTTCGTCGAATTTGCTCTCTTAAATGCCGCATAACGCTCAAATAATATTCTTTATTTACCGTTTGACCTTCCGGCGAGAATTTCGAGTTTACAACATCGCGATAATCAAAGAAAACAGTCAACATGATTTTGACTTTTGATCGACTTTAGCGTGTTTTTTTTGGTTTCGGTTCAGTTGGAAGGCGCCACTCCGAAGCTTGTTGACTAGTTTGCATATCAAACTCGTAAACCCACGTTTCGTCACCAGTAACAATGCGTTTCATGAGTGTTGGGTCGGAATTGACTCGTTCTAGCATGTCCTCAGCGACTCTCATGCGATTGAGTTTTTGGAGAAAATTCAGGTCTTTTGGGACTAGCCGAGCGGTAACATGTTTCATACCCAAATGAGAAGTTAAAATGGTACGTGAGATACAGAAAGTTCGGTGGCTATCTCTCTCAAAGTTGAATGAGGATTTTCAGTCACTATTTCCTTCAATTTTGCGATGTTAACTTCAGTTGAAGACGTTGATGGTCTACCAGGGCGAGGCAAATCTTCCATCATATCTCGACCGCTTTTGAACGCTTTGTACCACTCATAAGCACGTGTTTTTGATAAATTCGATTCGACGTAAGCCTTTTGTAATATTTTCAGTGACTTCGAACACGAAATTCCATTAGCGATGCAAAATTTAAGATAAACTCTTTGTTTGATGTTTTTGTCCATTATGAAATTCGCAATACACACTAGATATGATATAACTAAAAACAGCACTGTATTTAATATAAATAACAGATAAAACTCGAAACTCCGCGCCAAAATGGAAAACAGTTGTGCCAATCTACCAACAACAAAAAAATTTGAATTTGAAACCATAAATAAATCATCTATTCCCAATACTTTTCTGACTGAATGTATAAAACAACACTTACCAGAATAACAAACTACATTTTTTACTTACTTTTGATCTAAAAGCAGATAGATAAAAACCAAATAAAAAGTAAAACACCGTTGTCCCCAGAAAATGCTATTGCTAAAAAGCATTTTTTGGAGTTAGTTTCTTTACTATATTCCGTCTTATTTGTGACCCACAAACGTCAACCAAACAAAGCCCGCTACAAGTTTATACCTTACCGCGCAGCCCCCTCGCTGGGAGGGAACACAACGCATAAATCTTGGCCGCAGCTCTTTCGTAGCTTCCGGCCGAGCCATGTTCGCGCCCTAGCACCTCCCACGTCGGGTATATTAACAATACTTTCACATTTAATTAAAATATAACTTAAACTTTCCCTGATCTGTGTATAATAAAGGGAAGTTCCAGATCATAATTTAACGATTCACAAGTTTTTAGGTTTACATGTAGTGACAGTCTCGTAGACAGCTTATGGTGCCTTAGACTGTCTCAAGTACACGGAAAATTTCTGAAAAGGAAGCCTGTCTTAGAAAATTATTTACTTAAAAAATCGTCTTCTGTTACCCATTTTTGTTTTAAGAATCTTTCAAAATTGTGTAAGATAATATTCAGCAGTATTTATCCTGGAGAGTACCTAACCTGATTACGATTGATACTAATTTACCTAGGTTACTATAGGGCACGGCCCTCACGCCTTAGCCGCCGGCCGGGATCCTGATCCCGATTTCCGGCCACCATAAGCGCGGACGGCGAGCTACCTATTGCTCGCCGTCCGAACGTCCGGCAACCGTCCGGACCGAGCCCAAGTCGTCGATGGCGCGTACTGTTAAACGCATGCCTCAGGAGATGTCAGCAAACCGTAGGGGCCCAGCAGGGTCGAATCCTACTAAGGCCAAGGCTCTGCTTCTGAAAAGAAGACTCGGCCCTGGTATGAAAGGCAACAAAGGAACAGAAGTGAGTTTTTAGTCAGTAAAAGTCTAACACACCCTTTCGCTCCGCCCAAGTGCGGGGGATAACATTGGATGACTTTCCCACCGAAAAAAAAAATGAATGAAGAGTATGATATTTTTTTGTTAAAAAACTCACGATCACGGTATTTTTAGAATATTCTAAGTTTTTCTATCTAAAAATAATTCATAAAATAACGTTACTTCCTACAACGCAACAGAAACACGCTCGCGGGCAATTTTGTACTTAGTTTAAACTTACTAGAAGAGGTTTTAAACTAAGTTTATCAGCAACCAGTATATACTATATAGTATAGTTCTATTAGCTAGTTAAGTTAAATTCTCGGTTAGATTATACTGAGAGAGGATAAAACATTTTGCATAATGATTTTGTAAAAGTGTTGCAAAAGTTTGGACAGAAAACAAAAAGGGAGTTAGTAAAATAAAGGAGTGAAAAAAGAGTAAGTTAGAAACTTCAACAGAGGACAGAAAAAAGAAGATAGGATAGAATCCTACTAATTTATAAACGCGAAATTTGGTATGTATGGATGCTTGTTACTCTTTCACGGTTAGATCATGTTCATGAGATCATTAAAATTATCTAGACAAACTCATTTGCTTAAATCAAGTTTTATTTAAATGTAAAATATAACAAAACCTTTTTATTGTTCATATAGTTAAATTAAGACTAACGGAGAATCAAGATTCAGTCAGTCACCAGGTGGTGAGAGTCGCGAGAATGCGGTAGATGCGAGGACACGACCCCCGGCATAGCAGTCAGGGCCACTAACCACTAGACCAACAGGTCAGTCATATTATTTAGTACTTATGTATTTTTGTGATATTTACTATATAATTATGATCATCATCATCATCATTTCAGCCGAAAGACGTCCTCTGTTATAATAATATAATATATCTTTATTTGCATGTTATATTATTTCATTGTTGACTATTCTGTTAGTATATATTTTCCTATTACTCTTACTTCCGATGTCTACCGATGTAAAGGCTGATTATGCTTATTATGCCGATGGCTACATCTCTATTTTTTCCAACTCTACTTTCGCAGGTATTCTGGAAGAGATTTTTTTAAAAATAAGCATCACCTTTGTACCTATTTTTCTGTTTCCTTCTTCTTATCTTTTACCTTAGGTTTCACCATACAAACTTTGGACCCCTGTTTCATCCCTTTAGGGGGTGAATTTTGGGAAATCCTCTCTTAGAGCTCGCTTACGTCATAAAAGCAAACTTTGTGCAAAATTTTACGTTCCTAGGCCCTGCAGTTTTGGTTGATATGTCCGTCAGTCAGTTTTTCCTTTTATATATTATATATATAGATTTTATGTGTAAATTGTGTGTGTGCGTGATAAATAGTTTAATGAATATATTTTTTGGAACAAAATAAAATTTTAACAAAACCAGAAATCAACATTGACTTTTCCCTACAGCCATTGATTCCCCAGTACGAGCCATTGACTCAGTAATCCCCTGCCACTCGACTCCACAAGTCCACACTAAAGTGCCCTCTAGTTCGATTACATACATTTGCTCAACTGATCGACTGAGTCTTTGTCCTCTTGATAGCTTGAACATGTTGATAATGACCACAGTGCAAGTGGAGTGGCGATCCGTTTACTTTTGGTTTTAATACTACTGCTTTTCATGAGGGGCTCGGGGTTCAAAAATAGTTCGAAATTATTCATTTATTTAAACTTCATGTACAGTAGTTGAACTGAGTGGTGTGGATATACGCGTCATGTCCGTGAACGGGCCCAGTCAATTGACGCTGGTCATATCTTGATACAGGTGTGGTTATAGTCAGTAAAAATCTGACACCTGCCTTCATGCTCTACCCAGGGTGGGAAAAATCATTGGATGATTTCCTACCTTAAAAAAAAGCAGCCATTGGTATTTCTATATTCAGTTTTTTTTTTTACTTCATTTACATTGTTCTCACACAATAACAGCGACTAGTTAGAAACATGTAACCGAGATATTTGTAATACATTACCATGATTTAAAAGAGTGTCTATGGAGTTTCTTGCAAATTCTTCTCCATAGAGATCTACGCTTTGGAATGTGCAATTAGCACTGACTTCTTGACTATTCAAAAGTGCCTGTAAATTGTTTATTTGAAATAAATGCTTTGAATCTTGCTACCAAGTTTTGATTTTGTTTTCACACTTAGCACTCTGTTTTTAACCGACTTCAAAAAAAAGGAGGAGGTTATCAATTCGGTTGTATTTTTTTTTTTTTTTATCATCATTTTTTTTTTTTTTTTTTTTTTTGTTTGTTACCTCAGAACTCCGTCGTTTATGGACCGATTTGCAAAATTTTTTTTTCCCTTTATAGGATATGCTTCCAGATTGGTCAAAATCCAGTTCTGATGATTTCCATCATCAGAACTGGATTTTGAAAAAAATGAAAGGATCCATGAGGAATCGAGGGAACTCCTCAAAAATTATAGGCAACCCTATGGTAATTTTAGTATTTTCATCAAGAACTTAAGCATTTACAGTCAAAAAGTAACATTTGATGAAGTGGAACTGATGAAGAAGACCAGAAATGGTCAACGGAACTTCATACTCAAATAGATATCACAATGAAGATATAGTTAAGCGACTATCGCTACTAGCGACTAGCGAGCCTTTTTGGCCTCGCACAGGTCTTTTATTTTTATGTTTTAATATTGTTTTTTCTATTATTTTTAAGTTAAGTATTTATAGATTAAGTAGTTACTTTTTATTTTATTGTTGTTTGTCCTGTGCGAGTCTCAAATAAATGTTTTCTTTCTTTCTTTCTTTCTTTCTTTACTATGACAATACAAATAAATGAATGATTCTGAATAGTTACGTTGAAAATGGTATCATCGAAGTGATCTGATGATGATGATGGAGCCGGAAGGTAGGCACTGGAACTCCGTAATTAATCAATGTAACCTAGCCGTGTTTGGACTTATTAGAATTGTCATGGTTAGCACTTTGGCTATAAGGTACTATCGAACTGATCTGATGATGGAGCCGGAAGGTAGGCACAGGAACTCCGTAATTAATCAATGTATCCTAGCCGTGTTTGGGCTTATTAGAATTGTCGTGAGATGCTCTTTGGCTATAAGGTACTATCGAACTGATCTGATGATGGAGCCGGAAGGAGGAAGGTAGACACAGGAACTTTATAATAAAACAATGTAACCTAGCAGTATTTGGGTTAATTGGAATTGTCATGAGAAATAGGCACTCTGTTTATAAGTGTATCGCAACTAAAAAGTGTGAAATAAAAACTTTTTAGAAAAAAAAAAACAACCGACTTCACTAAAAAAAACACTAAAAGGATCAAAATAACTTTAATTTCGGAAGTCGGTGTTAAATAAGAAACAAACAATACCGAGAAACACCGACTTCTGAAATTAAAGTTATTTTGATCCTTTTAGTGTTTTTTTTAGTGAAGTCGGTTATTTTTTTTTCTAAAAAGTTTTTTTACATATTAGTAACTGTATAATTCAATAAAAACCACTAAACTAATTAAAACTATATTCACACTAAAGGCAAAATATACTACCTAAAATATGGCATCATAAAATTCCAACAACAACCTCGTCGGCAGTTATATTTTTGAGCCGTTTTGGGTTGAAACTCTTGCGCCGTGGGGTCCGAGTGCTCATAAGCTTTTCAAAGAATTATCCAAACGCTTAGTTGACACTTCGCGTGACCCAAGGGCTGGCTTTTACCTCGGTCAGAGATTAAGCATTGCCATACGAGGCAATGCCGCCAGTCTTTTGGGCACACTTCCAGTCGACAGCGATGCTTTGAATCTTTGAATCTTTATTCAGCTGCATCCAGTTAGACTAAAAGCCGACCTGAACATGGTTGAAAGGTTGGAGCTGGTGGTGTGAATCTTCTGTGCCTCGGAAAGTACGTAAAGCCATTCATCCTACGCCAGATCTCTCTCTGATCTAGCCGGATTGCCATCCATTCAGACTATGACATTAAAGGAACAGAAAGGGTGTTTGTACACACTGATGTATTATAATATTTCCTCCGTACTTGGCCGATGGTTGCGAGACGCACAGGACCGGTTATTGTGGTGTCGTCTGGGGAGGCCTATGTCCTGCAGTGGACGTTTTTCGGCTGAAATGATGATGATGACTTGGCTAATTTCTGTTGAGTTTGGCCATCGCGATCGAAAATTGAGAAAGTTTAACGATATTCATTTTGCAAATAAGTTTAAAAAAATACTTTTACACGTCATTTATTTGTCAAATTAAACTAGATGCCATCGCGGCCGCCCTCGGGAAACCTGGCAACGCACCGTTTTTGCAGAAGCGACGGCCATCGGACTGGCATAGAGCGAGGTGAAGTGTAGTGTGTTTTCTGATGTTTTATAAGTGCCCATGTAGGCCTATGTGAAATAAAAACATTTGACTTTGACTTTAGAGCTCAAGACCGGTCGGGATGGGTGACTACTGTCGACGCCCTCTGCCCCAGCTAGGGGACATAGGATATTAAGTCAAGTAAGTGAATTACCTTAACTTTATCAGTAATTTTTGATAGCCTCTTTTTATACTGTGCATGTGAGAAAACTGTAGACTCCGCGAATTCATTGATTACTTTCTATTTCGACCCACTTTGTTACTTTTTTATTATTTTTATTGAGCTTATGGGTACAATATTGACTGGTCTACACTGTCCTAACATATCTATTAATATTGTAATATGGAAATATTGTAAAAAAACAATCCTTTTTGTTAAAGAGTAGAGATGGAGTTTCTTGCCGGTTAATCTCCATAGGAAACGACCAATTGGACCCAGGTGAAATAAAAAAATCTCTTTTTTTTTAATGATAATTTGACAATAACTTTTGCTGATAGAATATCATATCGACTCTGGTTACTACTTAATCAATGAGGTAGTACTTTCATATCTTATCGTAACAAGAACTCAGTGAATCAATAATTGTCTACTAAAGTGCTTGAAGTCTTAAAAACATTTGTCTCGATCTACCGCAATAGAACCATCATTGCTATCGCTATTATGTTCTCTTATCATTGTCTGCGAGTATCGATTCACGAACTTCGATGGTGTGTTTCATTGATAGTGATGTTACACTGTCGATTATTTTATTTGGTGCTAACTGGAGCCCACGAATTCCTTCGCGTCAAACTCGTAAACAGCATAATGCTATTTAGTCACAATTTCAAGAAGATTTTTTATTTTTATTTTGGCGCGGTACCCTTACTCATTTTTTAAAATAAAAGTATTAGTAAGTTATTTCTTATAAGATCAGCTATCTACCAGTGAAAGTCCCATCAAACTTGGTCTAGCCGTTTCGGAGATTAACCGGAATAAACAGACATACTAGTTATTATGGAAAAACTCGAAAATGCAATCCACCACTGCCCAAAACTGCTTGTCCAGGAAAATTTTGGAAAATTCATAAGTATTAATTAGGAACGACGTTTCGTGTAAGTACATACATATATATAAGTCGTTGTAACTCCGGGTTCTGTTTTATCATCATTATCATTTCAGCCAAAAGATGTCCTCTGTTGGACATAGGCGGCCCTGTGCATCTCGCATCCATCGCATTCTTGTGACTTTACCCAGTCCTCGGTCTTTCGGCCCCCTTGACCATCTTTTCTACAAGCAATGTGCCCTGCCCACTGCCACTTAAGTTTGACGATTCTTCCATCGATATTGGTGACCCTGGTTCCCTTGATCTTCATTCCTGAGGCGATCACGCAAGGAAACTCCAAGCATAACCCTTTCCATTGCCCTTTGGGTAAATTTAAGCTTTCTGATGAGGCCCATTGTAATCGACCACGTTTCAGTACCATAATAAGTCATCACTGGCAACATGCATTGGTCATAGATTTTCGTCTTGAAACACTGGGTGCTGCTTACATCAAACCATTTAGGATACTAACAAAACACACAAAAAAGCTAATAACAATTAAAACTTAACATCGATAGCATTGTTTCCCATCCCTATAGATTGGTACAGCTGAAATAATTCAAGTGCACAACAATAGCGATCGGAACTATGTCGCATTCGGAGATAAGTGCCGGAATCAGGCTTGTTATTTCCCTTGTCAATATATTGTTCGATACCGACTGTGATCCCGGATGGTAGTGAGGCTAAATTACTTTTACTCTTGTGATCTTTTACACCCATATAAGCAGACGTTATTTATTTATTTAAGATGTTATTTATTTAATATTTTTCCTCAACTTTTTGAGAACATTCAAGTTTTCATGGACATGCGCATCCTTCTCACCCACATTTACAGAGTGCAAATGCGTTCAGTAACGAAACGTCAAAAGTCCGCATTCGAAGTCTGCCAGCGAACAGTGGAACAACGTATGCTTGCAGTCAAAATCACAGACCACGTAAAGAATAAAATGATTTGTTCCAAAACACAAATCGCAGTCGTAGACAACTCAGCCACCAAACTAAAATGGAACTGCTCAAAATCGCAAAAAAAATTGGGCGACGGCAACCATTGACTGGATCCAGAACAGGCCTAGATGGAAATGGCATCACGAGTTGGACTTCTCCCAGTTGAAATGTCAAGTTTTTAATAAAATGGCACGTTTAGCGTCACTTTTTAAATCGTTAACAAACTCTCTAACTTAGAGAACACTCTAAGTTAGAGAGTTTGTTAACGATTTTAATGTGTACAATTGTGTAATAAATACATACATGTACATACCGCAAATATACATATTTTTTACTTTTCCATCTGATATTGAATAGCAAATTGAAAAAAAAACTTATGAAAATTTAAATTCTGTAGACTACCATGGAGCATTCACCTTAAAGCTTGAAGATTGACACGTGCAGCTATATTTAGCGATGAGGTCTTCAATTATTAAATATCGATCAATGCCATCATATCATATCACTATAGTCATTTTAGTCGAAAGATGTCCACTGTCCCTTGGTCCCTATGCTTACAACAGAGTAAATAAAATCTTACATATGTACGAAATGACTAAATATAAATGTAAAACAACAGTAAGGAACTGGGTGGTCTTTCGGCTGAAATGATGATGATGATGATGAGTAAGGAACTGGCTCCTTGATTTGGACTGTGAAGACACAGAAAGTATAATCCAAATCATAAAGGAAATTTAATCATATTCATTATAAACACACACACACACATACATTATACACTACACACACATTTCAATAAAAATATCACTTTTCCTTTACACTTGACATGTCATTTTACAAATCTCTCCCGCTCATAATCTTACAAACATAAGATTCATGTTTATAATCCGCAAAATACGATTATGTTTAAAAGGCTGTGAGCCTGGAGATCTATCATACAGGTCTCGAACCTAGTTCAGACTCCAGCTCTCACAAAGGTGGGAAGCCTTCCAAACCTGCGTCTTCCTGTACGTGGTATATATATAGGGTGACTGGTAATTAGTGACCGATACTTAAACACATGATTGTGCTCATGATTACAAACAACTTTCCCAAAGAAACTTTTTTTTATATTCTCATTAGTTTTACCACAATAATAAAACAACTGTTTAAAAACGCACGCGCACCTGCGATCGGCGACCGCTCAGCCGTTAGCCGCGTGATGCCGTCGTACCTACAATAGTGATAGAACACCCGCGCAGCTTGCAAACCCATAGGTGTCCTAACCTAATCAGTGAATGTACCTACAAACTAGTGAGTATATAAAAAAAGTTTCTTTGAGAAAGTTGTTTGTAATCATGAGTACAATCACGTGTTTAAGTATCGGTCACTAATTACCAGTCACCCTATGAAGGAACTTCGAGAAACAATCTAGTTGAAACGATCACAATCACAGTACCTACCTACTACCAAGTACATGTACACAGCTTTATTAGAAGGACACAGACCCAATGTTTTCCTTGTAATGTTATTTTAGGCTGTGGATACATAGCTGGGGTCGTCATTTGATTTCCTCTAATTACTTGCTTTGTCCAACCGCAATCTTGCACCAGACCTTGGGAGTGTTCAGCCGTAATTGAGTCCTGTCCAGTTATATGTATAGACAAAGCCTTTCTTTCGATTTTTCCTTAAGTGAAAGTCTTGAGGTATTTTTTTTGTTGCTATTTTGATAATGTGGTCTGTCTGTTTACTTTAGTCAAGGGTAGAAAGAAGAAAAAGACAATTAATCCAACAGTAATTTATATCTTCTATGGAAGTTCTTAGTATGATTGTAAATTTTATGATGACAATATTGGTAGAATAATGTCATTTTATTTAAATTTTACAACTATTTATATATATTATTTAAAAAACCTGACCGTCCGGTAACTGTCCGGACTGAGCCCAAGTCGTCGACGGCGCGTATTGTTCCACGTGCGCCTCAGGGAGATGTCAGCAAATCGTAGAGGCCCAGCAGGGTCGAAGCCTACTGGGGCCATGGGTAGTGTGAAAGCGAAACCCGGGCCCTGGGACGAAGGCAACGAAGGAACAGGAGTGGGTTTTTAGTCAGTAAAAGTCTGAAACTATCTCCCGCTCCGCCCAAGAGCGGGATTTGACATTAGATGATTTTCCCACCTAAAAAAAAAAAGGGGCGCAGCAGGGTCGAAGCCTACCGGGGCCACGAGTAGTGTGAAAGTCAAACCCGGGGCCGGAGCGGGTTTTTAGTCAGTAAAAGTCTGACACTATCTCTCGCTCCGCTTAAGAGCCGGGGATGTCATTGGATGATTTTCCCACCGAAAAAAAGGCCTAAAATAAACTTTCTCAACGGAGCGGCAACGTCGTGCCGTCGCACACTATGTTAACATAGTTATTTTTTATGTTATTTTATTAGCTAAATAGTATTTTTACTCATGTATATGAACAGTTTACAAACACTAGTAACGGGCAATCATAAAAACAAATTAAGACTAATTTTACAAAATCATGTAAGAGTAATTGACATATAAATTACAACAAAAACTGGGCAATTGCGAGCCGGACTCGCGCACTGAGGGTTTCGTACAAACTTACCTATGTAAATAGTTCAACTCCCGAATGGAGTCTCGAATATTTTTCCGAATTCCAAAAAAAGACGTAGGTAACAACAAATTTACAGTTATTAGATTTATTCCTTCACCTGTGCCATAAGACCATGCTTTATGCCAAATTACAGGTTTCTGGGTCAACGGGAAGTACCCTATGAATTTTGATTTCTTTGAGATTGTCGAAATATACGTTTTTTGCGACATAACCGACCGTATCTTTTTTATTCGTTAACTTAGAAGTATGTTTTATCACAGCTTCAAGAGACCGCAGACCTGAGTATATCGTTTTAATTTCAACTTGATACCTCTACGCGTTCCCGAGATAAAGGGTCTTGACAGACAGACAGACGGACAACAAAGTAATCTTATAAGGTTTCCGTTTTTATTTTCTTTTGAGGTACACAACCCTAAAAAATGGACTCGAGTACATTATCCTGTTATGGCGCTAATAATAATATCACAACATGAACTTTTTAACCGAGTTCAAAAAGGAGGAGGTTCTATGTTCTGCTGAATGTATGTTTTTTTTTTATATATGTTCACCGATTTCTCGGTCAATTGTTGACCGATTTTGAAATTTTTTGTTTTGATTGAAAGGTTATGCTTTCAAGTTGGTCCCATAGAAATATTGTTATGATCTGATCATGAACTTCGAAGATATGGAACATAACTCCTCATAGGATCACAGCAGAACTGTCGTAACAAGTAAAATTGCTTTATATATACGTGTAGTCGATGACTGACTGAAAGAATAGGGGGAATATATCGAAATGATCTGATGATGAAGCCTGAAGTAGGCACCGGAACTCTGTAATAAATTAATTTAATTTAACCGTGTTTGGTATTATTAGAATTGTCATGAGATGCACTCTGGCTATAAGGTATTTAATTCATTAACGCTCAGGCGGTAGCCGGCGCCCGGAAGCCATTGTCTTACTATTGTGTCTCTAATTACGCACGTCAAAAGGTTATGTGTGGTTGAGGGGTATTTTTTAGTGGTACCATAACTAAAAAGTGTAAAATAAAAAACATTAAAAAAAAACAACCGACTTCAATGTAAAAAGAACACTGAAATGTGCAAAATATTTTTTTCGGAAGTCTGTGGTAAATAACGAAGAGACAAAACTATTATACGCCGACTTCCGAAATTAAAGTTATTTTGCACTTTTCAGTGTTCTTTTTACATTGAAGTCGGTTGTATTTTTGTTGTAAAAAGTTTTTTATTTTTAGGTATTGTATTCAAAGTAGCCGCTGCCATTGGCTTCGCTTGCGTGATAGTAAACAAAAATTCTTAAGGAAACATACTACCGGGAAAAACAGTATTCTATGTGCTATTTGACATGGTCTATCCATGTAACAAGTTTCATCGAAATCCGTTCAGCCATTCGAGCGTGAATAGATAACAAACATATTATACACACTGACAAACTTTCGCCTTTAAAACATTAGTGTGATTAAATTATTAATTACAACGAGTCCTAATTCATTATTGGAATTGTGTACATTTTAAATAATGAATGTGGTAAATACTCTGTCAGAAAGCTTATAAGCAAAAGTTAATTTCCAGAGAATTGCTTCGTTTTCAGCAAGGGACTGCGCAAAACGGATTCTGACTGGTAAATTATTTGAGCAACAGCCAAAGAGAAGGTCACATTCCGTTTTGACTGGTATTTATATTTTTATATTATATTATATAGAAAGAAAGAAAGAAAGAAAAAACATTTATTTGTACCTCACACATACAGTAAATTTTTTTTTTTAAAATACCTAAGAGTAGAATACTAGAATTAAATACCTACATATAAAATGTATGATCTGTGCAAGGTCAAAAAGGCGCCTAACTCAGCATATGCTGCGATATTTAAAACGATAAATATCGCAGCGCTGGTATTCTGTTAGGGCCCGCGATGATGCCACGGTCACACTCACGGAGGTTAAATAAAACGATATAAGTATCGAAACAAAACAATAAACACAAACATTGATAAAACAAACATAGGAAAAAATAACAAATACATAAGTAACATTGGTAAAAAAGCGTGAATTTATGATAAAATGTGTCATGTGTTAGAAAAATATTTATAAAATTAAAATGCAATAAATAATGAACCATAGACAGACGCCTGACGCCGCGCTCCAAAATCATTTGTCAAAACTATAGACAAACGGACGAACGCGGACGCACGGTTCACGGAGAGTGTAATCTATGGATATTAATATTCTGTGGCACGATCTATCGACTGACAGAAGAAAAAGTAGGTCGATCTTCATCAAACAAATTAAAACAAGTTGAGTAAATATTGGTACATAAATACGTCTCAAACAAAAGCGATTCGGGTGTTCCAGAAATGTTATTGTGTATGACTGTGAAGTGTAATGTGTGCTATATTGGACGCAAGAAAAAAGATGCCAAACCAGCCGAGCGACAATGTCACCACTGCAAACCGTGCAGAACTCTGGCTAAATTATCTGGTGGTTTCTCTTTGGTTACGTAATAAATACTGTTTGTATTTGTAACTAAAAGCACCAACCGTCTTTAAAGCACGAATAGGTGGTGGCAAGTTATTCCACACCTTACTAGCAGCGTGTTTGAAGCTTCCACGAAAGGCAGCAGTTTTATGGGTCAAGGTCAATAGAAGGTAAGAAGATGCTCTCGTTTTAACTTTGTTTACATCACGTGACCAAGTTAATGTATTATAAAGATAGGTAGGTTTTTTTGTGAGAATTGTGCCAAAGAGTAGGGTAGCCAGATGAAGTTTTCTGCGATCTGACATTCTCATCAGATTACCCCTATTTAAAAATGGTGTTATGTGAGATCTTGGAGGGACATTAAAACAAAACCTAGCACATGCATTTTGTACTCGCTGGATTAACTTATTACTTCTACCAAGAATGCACGCCCCATACACAGTGTCAGCGTAATTCAGCTTGGATAAAACAAGTGACTCACAGAGCATGATACGCATATTCACACTTAAGTAGGGACGTACACGGTATAAAAGCTTAAGACGATAGAAGCAATTGCGCACAGCTTCTGTAATATGAGTCTCAAAATGCAAATGCTCATCAAATACTACTCCAAGATTACGGGCTTCCTGCACCCTCTCTATGGGACAACCATCGATCCTCACATCTAAATTACTGTGGCCCAATTTATTTAAAAAATCTCTTGAACCTATAATTAAATATTTGGACTTGCCCGGGTTCAATACCAGTGAGTTTCTCAAAGACCAGGCTGTGATCCTATCCAAATCCTCATTCACTCTTTTTACAGTGTCAACAGTCTGCTGAGGATGAAAAGACAGATACATCTGTAAATCATCAGCATAGAGGTGAAACTTGGTGTTGAGCAGGCAGTTGGTGATGTCAGCACTGTACAGAATGAAGAGAAGAGGGCCTAGGATCGATCCCTGGGGCACGCCCCTCCTCACGCACTTAGGACTAGAGGACTCAATGCTTCCATCACTCTCACTTGTCACCTGGACAAACTGAGAACGGTGAGTCAAGTAACTTTTAAACCATTGAACCGTCTCAGGCTTACATCCGTAGTATGACAGCTTAGAGATAAGAAGTGACGTATTAATTGAGTCAAAAGCACGTGAGAAGTCTAGCAGGACAAGCATGGCACCCATTCCCTTGTCTCTGCCTTCAAGGATATTCCCGACCACATCGAGTAGGGCCGTGGCTGTACTATGTCCCTTGCGAAAACCAGATTGAGCAAGCGGCAATATGTTGTTCTCCTCAAGATATGCTCGGAGCTGGTTGGAGACAACCTTCTCTAGGACCTTGGAGAGACATGGCAGTAGGCTAATAGGGCGAAGTTCTTTAACGCTGGTAGGATTAGCTACTTTAGGGATGGGTCTAACTATTGCCAATTTCCATAGATCCGGAAAGGAAGAGGTGGAGATGGAACGGTTGACGATTGCCGTTATAGCTGCAAGGGTGCGAGGAAGAGTCATCATCAACATATCAAGCGAGATATGGTCACAGCCCTGAGCATTGGACTTTAGGCCACGCAGCAGCCTCAGCACCACATCCTCCTGAACGGGCTCCAGCTGAAAATTAGTGTTACTGAATTTGTGTTGCTCATAGTATTCTAAGTCAGCAGCTGTGACTGCACCACTACCTGGTACATCCAAAAAATGTGCATTAATTTTTTCGGGATCACTACATAGGTTCGGTAAACTGTGCTCTGATGTTTTAGAAATAGCTATAGACGATTTAATATGACTCCATAGCTTCTTAGGTTTTTTAATATTTTTATTAATGTAATTTTTAAAATATGCACGCTTCTCACTGTCCAACGCCGCCCTAACAAGGTATTTAAGCTCTTTATATGAGTCAATATGATGTAATGCTTTAGTAGCTTTGGCCTTGTTGTGGCTTCTGTCACGCAGCTTCATCATGTCCTTGACAGTATCAGTTATCCATGGAGGGGACTTATCCTTGATGAGAACCTTTTTAAGGGGAGCATGTAAATCAAATAAGTTTATAATATACTTATTAAAAGTTTCCACCATAGAATTGACATCTTCCAGGCTTTCAATATATTCCCAGTCCATCTTATTAAGGTCCTTGTTGAAATGGTCTAGCAGTATATCCTTAAGAGGCCTGAAAGTGATCCAGCGCGGAGTAGGCTTATCTAATTTAAAGTAAAATTCAGCGGATATCACTGCATGCTGGCCAAGCTCTGGAATATGTGAAACAGAGACCTCACGCACACGGGCATCAGTGCATATAACATCAATTAATGTCTCGCTGTGGTCTGTGAAATGGGTTGGCTGAGATACTATTTGATTTAACTTGCAGCATAGCAGAAAATCGTTTAAGAGTTTTGTTTTATTATTTGTATGACTTATCATGTTAATATTGAAGTCGCCCAACAAGATAATTTTATCCGCTCTAGCAAAAGAGAAAAGAGAATCCGTAATTGCATCCAGAAAGACACTGACATCGAGCCATGGTGGCCTGTATGCAGTGCCGACGATGACAGAATGAGAGTTGACACTTAGCCGAAGCCACATCTGCTCCACCTGCGGCGCAGGCGGGTGCGGCACGGCGCGCACGCGCACACCGCGCCGAACATAGAAGCCCACGCCCCCACCGCGGCCGCCGCGCACAGTGTTCGGGCGCGGCACGTGTCGCAGCCGGTACCCCGGGACGCAGGGCGCGCGACCTTCCTGTCCGTACTTGATCCAGGTCTCATTTATCGCCATGATGTCAACCCCAATGTCCTCCATAGCCACAAGAAACTCGTCATGACGTGATCCCAGAGACCCCGCATTAAACAAACCAACTTTTAGGTTTTTGGTCTTAATCATTGTCATAGCAGGGAAGATTATATAATATATGTATAGATACTCTAGATAGTGTGACTTTGTAATGTGCAGTGTAAAATATAGAATAATTTATAAAGATAATACATAGTTTAAGTACATGAATGATATATGAAGAGACCAATGATAGTTGTAATATTATATAAGATATTTTAAGCAGTGTACAGTGACAAGTAATAAGCCGAAGTTGTATAAATAAGTAGTGTACATGTATGATTGATATTAAGTTAGCTGGGCCCCAGACAGAAACCACCAAGCACTGAGACAGGCACCGTTCCGACCCCACACAGCGCAAACACAAATGAAAAATATAAAAACACAGAAAGCAAACTGAAATTCACTAGAATTTAAAACTCGATAGCCAAAATTAAACAAATTTTCAACCCCGAAGCTAAACATTGGTTTCAGCAGACAGTTCCTGGCCAAAAACACGTGCGAGGTCCTCCTCCGTGCGGATGCAGTAGGTAGGCTTCCCGTCTCCCTGTTTGGCAAGGATACGACCGGACTTTGTCCAAGTATATCGCCACCCGAGACGACTGCCAGCCTCACGCACCCGGTAAAAAAGATTTTTGTTTCTTTTGGAGAGCCGCTCATTCAAGTAGAAGCGACACGGTGGTGCAGGGAGGCCAAAGTCCGCAGTGGTGGATCCACGGCGGACACGTGCGCTCCGTAGTAGCTCGTCGCGCAGAGAGCGACGCGTCAGGCGCACCACGATCCGTCGCCCGCGCCCCGTCGCCGCCGCTGCTCCCGCCGGGCCCGTCGCGGCCACAGCCGTCGCATGCCCCTCGTGGTCGACTCGCAGGCCCACACGCTGCGCGAACACTATGTCGCGTTCCTCAAGAGTGACCCCAAGATTTACCGCAATCAACCCGACAGTGTGCACCACATTTTCACCAGGGATCTCCGGGATGTTCGCTATCTCCAGATCGGAGCTCAGCAAATCCTGCTCGCGGTCATTGAGGTCAAGTTGAAGCTGCACTATGGTCCGCTCAAGTTGGCTGAATTTGCTGTCAGCCAAGGCGACATCTTGCTTACTCTCCAGGGTCACAATTCTGGCCTCCAGGCTATCGACTCTCTCGACACAAATACCCACTGACGATTGCAGGCCAGCCATCTCCCGACGAAACTCCCGCATTTCGTCCCGGACTTCCCGCAGTTCTGACCTGAAAAGCCTAATCTCCTCACGCAGGGTCAACTGCGCATCCGGTGAAGGCTCTCCATCTGTACCCTGCTCGCTATTTGCCCGCGATGTTACCTTAGGCAACGCAACAGGGGGCCCGGTGCCCTAAACTTGGGCTGACTTTACTGGCGACCTGCTAGCAGTACCCTGGTCTGCCGCAACTGCCACGGTCACTGCCACCGCGGAGCCCGCGACAACTGGATGCGAAGCCGGGGCACCACTAATCATGCCCCTGACAGGTGTGGCAGTGTTGTCACCCTTGGGCAACCTGCTTCTGCACTCCGGGCATAGCCAGTCACTGCTAGTCGGCGCCGCATCGGGCAAGCAGGCGAGGTGATACCTATTGTGGCAAGCAAAATTGCCACACGTGGCGCCACCTTCCGCACGCAGCGCACTTAACCATGATACAACGTAGTACGCAAAAAATGGGTAGATGGCGTGCACGTCCCTCGTTCTGTTCCAGGCGTTGTTAGATGGCGCGCAGTCCGCGCAAAAAATCGATCCAAATGCACAATCTGTGGTACAGTACTAGTAACACCTGTAAAGTCACACTTTTGGAGGTACCAGTCACAAAACAAAATGTATATGTAGCTTCAAATTAAAAAAAGTTTAATACTACACAATTAGTTTTAATGCAGTTACAATGCCAAATCACTATTATTCCATCCCGTATATGTACTCGACCGTAAGTCGCACTTCAGCAGAGTTGTGAACACAAACTTTCCGCGAAATACTCCGTGATTATTATTTTATTTCAAAGTAAACACGAACAGCTGTTGTGTACCATAAAGCGTCCGTGACGTCACTCTATATAGCTAACTAGTATATATATATTTTTTATATTATAAATTTATACTAGCTTCTGCCAGCGGTTTCGCCCACGTAAAAGTAGGTTTCTCCATACAAACTTCCAACCCCCGTTTTACCCCCTTAGGGGTGGAGTTTCGTAAAATCCGTTCTTAGTGGATGTCTACACTCTATAAGGAACGTACCTGCCAAATTTTAAGTTTGTAGGTGTTAGTTTCTGAGATTTCGTGATTAATCAGTGATTGGTACTTCGCTTTTATATACACCACTAGTTTTTAATTAGTATAAATACTTAAAGGGCTTATTAGAAAAGGTCTTGTTATTATTTAAGGAAAGTCTCAATAAATCTAAATATATAAAACTCAAAGGTCGCACAGCCCAAACCACTGGAGGGATTGGACTGAAATTTGGCATACAGGTAGATGTTATGACGTAGGCATCCGCTAAGAAAGGATTTTGATAAATTCTACCCCCAAGGGGATAAAATAGGGGATGAAAGTTTGTATGAAACTTTGTCAATTTTAAACCGATCAGGCTGAGACTTTCCATGCATATAGCTACTATGACGTAGGCATCCCCTAAGAAAGGATTTTGATAAATTCTACCCCCAAGGGGATAAAATAGGGGATGAAAGTTTGTGCCGCAAAAAATATACCTAATTAATAATAATACTTAACCCGAGCGAAGCCGCGGGCAAAAGCTAGTAATATTCAAAAACAGCAGAGTTATTAGCATTAGTTTATATCCCAAAATATCACTCAATTTATGAATGATGAATTAAAAACAATGGAAAAACACTGCTCGTAGTATTTTCTAGTAAGAATTGTAATTAATAATAATTCATTCAATTATGAATTTACCAAATATGACAAATTTTTGTGGACAATTTTGGGATTTCGTTTTTTTACTTTTGACTACATAAATATGATCAGTAACGAGTACGGATAGAGCCCAATTTTTTTTGTACTAATTAAAAAATAGGAGTGTATATAGATTTTATAGTTAACCGGTATTTATATTTTTTCTTTATAAGCTTCTGCCAGCGTCGTCACCCGCGTGAATTATCGTCCGATTATAATTTAGGTGTATTCAAGGCTAGAGTGAATAGGTTCATAATAAACTAGTGCGCTTCATCATCAACGATTGCATCACTACTTACCAACAAGTGGGAACGCAGTCAAGCACTAGTTTATATCGATTAAAAAAAAACATACTTGTGTCCCAATGGTTGACTGGTAGAGAATGCTTTGTGGCATTAAGTCCGCCTATGTACCACTGTACATGAAGTTTAAATAAATAAATAAAACAAACCAGTGTACCAAGTTTCATCGAAATCCGATCAGTGGTTAGAGGATGAAGAAATAATAAACATACACACACACTTACAAAGTTTCTGGCTTAAATTCTGCATCATTCTCGACCAGAGCGTCATTTTATCACCAATTAGCGTTTACTCCGCTCCCAACAGAGAAAACATTTTTAATAACTAGTGATCCGCTCCGTCTTTGCACAGGTCCAAATTAAATACACAAACCTTTCTCGCTTATTGTTTTTCTCGTTTGTTGTTGTTGTATTAGTGAAAACCGCATCAAAACCCGTTGCATGGTCTAGGAGAAAATAGCGGGTAATTAGACACGCTAAAAGTGACTTTAGTTTTATTATTATGTTCAGACAATGAGTCTGCGGGATTAGTACTGGTGTACATAATTATTTTAAATGCTTTCCTCCATTCCTTCCAACGATCACGATTCCTCGCTACCTCCCTCCAATTCTTAAAGAATACATCCAAGTCGTCCCAGCATCTTCGTGGTCTGCCGCGATCCCGTGACGCTGTGTCTGGGTACCATTAATCCTGTAATGTACGGGCCCATAGCTCGTTACACATGCGGCAGACATATTGTGCTCAGTCCCATTTAAATTGAGCAGCTGTAAGTGACACGTAATCTGGTGTATATACTTAAAAATAGCAATTGTTCAAATAGCCTGTCAGCAAGCAAATGTTTAAAAGGTTTGGTTTTAAAATAAGTATCCCCTATCTCCCGATCTATTTTAGTCTCTGTCTTGACTGTTTTGGCTAGACTCTTTATATTCAGTTAGCATCTGACTTACTAACAGTCCGCCAGTGAAGTATTTCTCATTGACCATTGCATAAACTCAGCATCATTCCCCACCACAGCGTCATTTCATCAACAGCTAACGTTCTCTTGATTCCCTCAAGGAACATATCAACGAAGCAAAATTATTAACAACAATGAGCCCTGGGGATTGGCACGGGTGTACATTTAAATAATTAATGTAGCAAATAGCCGGGGTTGGTGGCCGCGGTCAACGGTTAATAGCCATTGAGAGACGAAGGACCACCAAGGACTTAGTTTATTGGGCCAATTTCGGTACATTTGTTACTGTGTGGCGGCTACAAATCGAGACGGCAAAGCAACTCGTGGTGATTTCTTCTTGTTTAGTTTGAAATACGTTGTTTTATTAAAACCTTTGCAAGTGTGTTGGTTTTTCTTTAGTTGACCTGTGTCTTTGGGTGGGTATTCCTTAAATGAAACTGAAATTACTATTGTTAATTTTGGTATAGGCTATATATTTTTTTAAATATAAAGCTAGTTCTTGATTGGGATCCCACCTGGTGGTAAGCAGTGATACAATCGTTGTTGGTGAGGCGCTCTAGTTTATTAAAAGCCTATTCACTCTAGCTTTGAAGACACCCAAATTATAATCAGATGGGAAGACCGCAACAGGCAAATTGTTCCAGTCCTTCGATGTGCGATATAATTGCTGCAGTATCTTCTATTAGAGATATAAAAATGAGGTCCGATCATGGAAGTAAAAAAATACGAAGAAAATTAAGTACGGTGCATGTTATGTAAAATTAATTTTAAAACTTTACATAAGATGAATACAAAAGGAAATTCACGAAAGGACGTATTAACTTCCAAAATTCCTCAACTTTGTTCTTTCCCTACACACCCCGATTTTTTTATTATTATTGATAGGCTCGCGTTTGACCACTACCTCTCCTGATGGCAAGCGATGATGTGGCTGACGATGGAGCACGCTTGCCTAGAAGTAACCTATTCACTCTTAACTTAAAGACCCCTAGGTTGTAGATATCAGGAAACACAGACTAAAATTTGTGATTTGTGAAATAAAAATGTATAAGTGCTTTATGAAATCACACTAATATTATGAAGGCGGAAGTTTGTGAGTGTGTATGTATATGTTTTGGATGAAATTTGGCAGACAGGTAGCCAAGAGCATGGAATAATACTTAGAATACTTTTTATCTCGGGAGTATGATCCCTTGGACAATATTTTATATCACGCGGGTGAATCCGCGGGCAGCAGCTAATAATTCATAATTAGAAACACTTACAAAAGTACGTGTGCTGCACAAATGTTTTGCATGACCTCCACATCATCCACTCACGAGTTCAGTCAAGTCCAAAAATGGGGTAATCCCGAAACATACACGTGAACATAATTTAAATAATAAGTTATATTGACATAAAATAACTACATAAATTTCATAATCTTTGTTTGTGATAATGCCAATAAATAGATTATTTAAAAAGATTTATTACTTCCTTAAATTCCAGCTGTCTAAAGATGACTAACACGAGGTATAAGCGAATATATATAGGTTATTTTACAACGTCACAGTATATTTGCAAAATATTATTTATGATGTCTTTATAATTTTAGGGTTCCGTACCCAAAGGGTAAAAACAGGACCCTACTTACCCTATCACTCTGCTGTCCGTATATCTGTCACCAAGCTGTATCTCATGAACCGTGATAGTTAGGGCCTGTGCACACCATGTTTTTTAAACGCGCCGTTGACACGCGTTTTAGAAACGTGCGTCGATGGCGCGCTTTTATCCTATTAAAGTTCTACAGGTTGCATCTGATTCGCGTGCGTATCGCGTCTGTATCGCTACAAACGCGCATAAGGGCTGGGCGTAATAAGGGCCTGTTATATTTAGACAGTAGAAATGTTCACTAATGATTTGTGTTTCTGTTGCCGCAATTACAACAAATATTAAAAACAGAATAAAATAAATATTTAGGCGGGGCTCCCATACAACAAACGTGATATTTTTTTTGCCGTTTTTTGCTACGAATGGTACGGAACCCTTCGTAAGCGAGCCCGATTTGCACTTGGTCGATTTTTTCTTCATCACTTTACTGTTTAGTTTCCTTGAGAAGCTTGAAGACTGAAAGGATGCAGGTATGCTAATCGTCATTAAGAACAAGGCCATCAAAAGCTGGCATCGCATTCTGCTCAAACTCAACCAGTTCAAGGTCAAAATGTTACCTCTGAAATACAGTCTTATTTACGGTATACCTACCTACTGCCAATCTTTTCGTCTGCCTGACTGCTGAATAACCACAGTATAAGCAATCGTGGCATCATGCAGTGGTAATAAATACATTTTTTACGTGGAAAATTGTCATTTAACTTTTCTTGCTCTGGATGGAGCGGAAAGAAGTGTCAGACTTTTACTGACTAAAACGTGTTGCCATAATTAGTTTGCAACCCATTTTATTAAGATTTCGAAGGTATGACCATTTTTTGCTAGTTCAATAAGAGTTTTGTCAATCAGGTTGGTATTACGAAGGAATTCATCGTCATTTTGGCCTAAAGACGTCCACTGTTGAACATAGACCTCCCCCCTCAAGTGTCACCGCAATGACTAGTCTTGTGCATCACGCATCCACTGTGTTCAGGCAACGCTCTCCAGGTTATCGGACTACCTTTTGCGAGGCCTTCCAATCTTTTGAAACGCGGTTGCCACTTCAGAACCTTTCAGCTTCATCGACTACTTATTCAGCGAGCAATGTGCCCAGCCCTCGCCACTTAAGATTGACGATTCATAGAGCTATATCGGTGACCTTGGTTCTCCTGCTGGTATATATTTTCATTCTTTTCTTCTTGGTTTTATTTAAGTTTTTTAAATTTACGTATCTATTACAAGTGTCATTTTGAAACGCAAAAAATATATAGGTACCTACATAAATCCTCGGCCTATGACTACTATTCGATTAAGATCCGAATTAATTACGAACAGTCATACCCACTTATTACAGAAAATCAGTTTCTTTTTTAACATAAGGGTGAGATTTTGTTTGTCCATTTACAAACGAAACTATATCCACCAAACAGGGTGAATAAGAATGCAGGGGCAAATAGAACCCAGCAGGGTCGAAACCTACTGGGGCCAAGGGTGTGCTTCTGAAAGGAAGACTCGGCCCTGGTATGAAAGGCAACAAGGGAACAGGATTGGTTTTTTGTCAGTAAAAGTCTGACACACCCTCTCGCCCCGCCCAAGAGCGGAGGAAGCCATTGGATGATTTACCCACCTAAAAAAAGGGGGCAAACAGAAACAAAACTTTGATTAGGATTTTCACTTTATTATTATTGATTCCTTTAGAAAAGTTGGCTTTTATTATAATTAACTCTCCGTACCATGGCCTGAACCAGGACCGGACTCGAGAGGTCTCCGCTTCCGATCACCTTTACAAAAACACGGCGATGCTCGGGTAGAGGATTCTGGATCAACCTCTGCGGTATGTCCACCGGATCCTCCGGGTGATCCGCACAATAATGACACAAAGGCGTTTCTTCACGCTGAATCCGATACCTTGATTGAACCTTTTGGAACAACCGTGTTCGGTAAGGTTCATATTCACCCCTGCGGTCCTACTTACCCCGTTTGACTGTATCTACTATCCCTACTTGTTATATTTTTGGATATTAAAGTAATCATCATTAATTCAGTCAACAGACATCCGCTGCTGAGCACTGGCCTCCCCTAAACGTATGGTGACGCTAGAACTGGACTTGAAACTAGGGCACGAATGAATAAATCTGGTCGATGCTATTAAAGCCGATTAAAACATTAATATCATAGTCTCACAATCAAAACGATAGTCTATTTAGCTGATAAATACTTGGAAATTTTAGTGATGTAAACATTAACGAGTGTTTTAACCTTTCGAATACCATAATAAGAGACATAATACAAAGATAATGAGAGATTTGGGTTTAATGAATTAATATTCATATAATGAGTGGCATTCAAACGTGAGCCTCTTCTGGGGGGTAAGCAGAAACTATAGAAAATATTTTTAATCTTACATATTTTTTATTTACTTTATTGACCAACCAAGGATTGTGTTAAGTAAGGCTTTCTAAAAAGAAGTTACCCAGATTGAGTTAATATTTTTATATTTTCTTTTTTTATTTATTATATTTTCTTATAATTTAGCATGCGGTGCCTCACAGAAATACCTAACAACTATATTAATATGCAGCAATTACCTACTTTGATATAAAATCTAAAATTAATAAAAATCAAATTAAAACAGAAAACATAAGGAAATAAAATTCAAATCTTAGGAACAATAATATTTATGTACAATATGAATTTAGATTTGAATAATAATTATGAAAGATAACTGATTTTTAATGTTTATTTTATTTTTAAAATGGTACTTCCATTTTATTGGTAATACTTTATTGGTATTTCCAGGTCATTGTATCTACTCTAATCTAAATATTTTTTTTTATATAAATTGGGCGTTGTTTTTGCTGTCATGGCATCTTAGTCAAATGGAGTTCCATTTAACGGAATTAAGATAAAGGAGTAAGTCATCGAGAAAAATATAGTATAATCAATTATTGAAAATATTCGGCTGCATTAAGGAAGATTAAAAGTCAACCCTTTGCCCAAGAAAGACGACAGATGACGACGATTTATAATACCATTAATCGTAATAATTTCTTTAATAAATTAGCCCTTGTACTGGCAACACCTGTTTTTAATAGCGTTATAAAGTGCCTTGATTATCTTCGAAGATTGTGCCGTGTTTACCGGCAGATAATAAACAGCCACGTCCTGCGATTTAATACGATTTCTAAGCGAACGAAATTATTAGATACACGTTCGAACAGCGTTACAAAAACCCTTATACTCATAGTAATTTTCTCCAATCGATTCAATCAATTTGGCAGTTGTTACCTATGTATTGAAATAAAGTGAGGACTTTTCTGTTGTCATGGCGATTGAATTGAAGTGAAGGATGTGTCCTTCAAAAGGACTCAGAATATAAGCATTTTATTTGACACTTCAAATAAAAGGACTATCTAATATATAAAAATCTCGTGTCTCAGTGTTTGAAATCGAATTCCTCCTAAAAGAGTTGACTGTTTTTTTTGTTTTTTTTTTGTATAGTTGGTAGGTCTGAGCTTATGATTAGGTCGTAGGCTATTTTAAGGGTTCCGTACCTCTCAAGGATAAAACGCTTTGTGGTCCGTCTGCCTGTCTGTCTGTCAAGACCCTTTATCTTGGGAACGCGTAAAGGTATCGTATTGAAATTAAAACCATGTACTCAAGTCTGCGGTTCCTTGAACCTGTGGAAAATCAAACTTCTGAGTTAAAGAAAAAAAAAGATACGGCCGTTCATGTCGCAAAAAACGTATATTTAGACACTCTCAAGGGAATCAAAATTCATAGGGTACTTCTTGTTGACTTAGAATCCTGAAATTTGACTTGAAGCAAGGTCTCAGAGCACAAGTATAGGAAAAAATCTAAAAACTGTCAATTTGTAGCTACGTCACAATAGAAAACTTTTTTGCGATTCGGAAGAATATTCGTAACTCGAATCGGGAATTGAACTGTTTTCATAGGTAAGTTTGTACGGAACCCTCAGTGCGCGAGTCCGTCTCGTACTTGCCCGGTTTCTTCCTACCCTCTTCCTAATTTTTTTGTGATATTTTCTATATGACTGAACAACCAGACCGGGTCAGCCAGCATAGCATAGTCGGCCTTATAATGTTCCCACTGTTGGGACTCAGGCCTCCTCTCTAGGAGAGGGAAAGGGCCGTAATCCACCACGCGGGCCCAGTGCGTGTTGGTGGATGTCACATGTCTTCGAATTTTTGGTTCTAGGACATGCCGGTTTCCTCACGATGTTTTCCTTCACCGTTTTGAGAGCAGTGGTGTTGAAATAAATTACACAAAGTAATGCGCCTGGCTGGGTTTGAACCCGCAACCTACAACTCGTAAGTCGGGGCCGTTACCACTCGGCCACCACTGCTCTTCAAACTGGTCAGCCAGTAGTAATATAATATTCCACAATTTTCCCATATATATATCCTGAGGTGGGCGCCTTTTTGGCTTCAAACAGATTTCAATGTCATTTTTCCATACCTACATATTTTATTTCTACTGTATGTGTGAGGTATCTACGAATAAACGAAAAGTTCTTTTTTCTTTCTTTCACTCAATGCCATCTAGTCCCAAGCTAAGCAGAGCTTGTGTTATGAACACTAGGCAACTGATAAACATACTTTTATATTTCTAAACACATACATATTACAGATAAATTACACCCAGACACAGGACAAATGATCGTGCCCATCACAAAAATATTTGTCTTGGCGACCTCCGGCATAGTCCGGCGAGCAATGGGTAGCCCGCCGTCCGACCGTCCGGTAACCGTCCGGACCGAGCCCAAATCGTCGACGGCGCGTAGTGTTCCACACGTGCCTCTTGGAGATGTCAGCAAATCGTAGGGGCCCAGAAGGGTCAAAACCTACTGGGGCCATGGGTTGTGCGAAAGGGAACGTCGGGGCCCAGGAACGAAGGAAAAGAAGGAACAGGAGTGGGTTTTCAGGAGTCAGTAAAAGTCTGCCACGCCCTCCCGCCCCGCCCAAGGACAGGAGATGACATTGGATCCTTTCCAAACAAAAAAAAAAGCCTACTCCCGCTCTAAAGCTTCGTTCCTCATAACTGGCTGGTCCCAGCTAGAGTAGAGTAATAGTAGCCTTTAGAATAACCTTTATACAGCAGTGGACACCATTAGACGATAACACGTTGAAAAAGTCACTATGATCCTAGAACGCTAAAGGCAGCTGAAGGAATAGGTACAAGTCATAAAAACATATTAAAAAATCTAACACTCTGTCTCGCTTCACTCAGCGCGAGAAAAATTCTTTGTACAAAAAAAGGCCCAACTAACAAAAATCAAAACTTATTAATTTTCTCCCATTCAAAAACCTTTCTTAAAACTCCCAAATCCTTTTATCAGCCACTGTCTCTTTAACAACGACAGCAACCTCCTCGTTCGGCATACATTGCACGTCCTTATTGCTTAACCATGTGAATTTATGAAACAATCCGAGTAATGTATATAAAGTATTAGAGATCACTATCACGTACACACTTTATTAGGCCTATAACGTACTGAGTGGATTTTATTGTACCAACATGTAAAATAGGCCGGTACAGTCAGCCGCAAAACACGTGCCTAATATCGACAAGAATTCATATTTATTTATTTATGTACAGACATGGAAGTAGAAAAAGGAAATCAAATGTATGACCACCCGGAGGACACGGTGTGCATACGGTGGAGGTGTGCTCCGCTTTGGCAGGAGCACCGCCGTGTCCTCGTCGTGATCGGTGGCGGCGATACAGGCCATGGTCTGGAGCGAGGTCGAATGGGCGCTGGCGCCTCCTTCTGCGAAGCAGTAAAGCTAGCAAAGGACGCGCGCAGTGCACGTACGCGTGAGCGAACCGACGTCCTCACGAACCAGCCGACTTTCAGCTACCGTAGGCGTGGGCTTGCGGATGACAAGCAATGGATAGCTCGCTGTTCGGCCGTCCGGTAACTGTACAGATCGAACCAGAGTCATCGATGGCGCATAGCGTTCCATACGCACCTCAAAGAGATGTCAACCAAACCGTAGGGGCCCAGCAGGGCCGAAGCCTACTGGACCCATGGGCATGAATTCTGAAAAGGAAAACCGTGGTCCTAGAACGCAAAGGGCAACTGAAGGAACCTAGGTGAGGTTTTAGTCAGTAAAAATTTGACACATTTTCCCACTCTGCCTTAGAGCGCGAGAAGTCATTAAATGATTGCCCACCTGAAAAAAAAACTAAATACTTATTTTTTCTTTGATTTCTTTTGGAAAAATAAAAAACTTTTTGCAAAAAAAATACAACCGACTTCAAAGTAAAAAAAAACACTGAAAAGTACAAAATAACTTTAATTTCGGAAGTCGGTGTTTCTATAATAGTTTTGTCTCTTCGTTATTTAACACCGACTTCCGAAATTAAAGTTTTTTTTTCACGTTTCAGTGTTTTTTTTTTTACGAGTACTTTGAAGTCGGTTGTATTTTTTTTGTAAAAAGTTTTTTATTTTACACTTTTTAGTTATAGTACCACCACTAAAAAGTACCCCTCAGCCAAACTTAAATACCTTATAGCCAGAATGCATCTCATGACAATTCTAATAATCCCAAACACGGTTAGATTACATTAATTTATTACAGAGTGCCTAACTTCAGGCTTCATCATCAGATCAGTTCGATATATTCCCCCTCTACTTTCAGTCAGTCATTGACTACACGTATAAACAAAGCAATTTTACTTACGTTTCTGCTGTGATCCTATGAGGAGTTCTGTTCCATATCTTCGAAGTTCATGATCAGATCATAACAATATTTCTATGGGACCAACTCGAAAGCATAACCTTTCAATAAAAAAAAAAAAAATTAAATCGGTCTGCAATTGACCGAGAAATCGGTGAACATACATAAAAAAAAATAATAATAAAAATACATTCAACCGAACATAGAACCTCCTCCTTTTTGAAGTCGGTTAACAAATTTTGCCGGCTCGGCTAGTACATTATAAATATACAAAGGTACTGCTTATTTGTTAAGAGACTTCCATTAAGCCTACCCAAAGGAGAGATTAAAAAAATTTTGACAGTAATAGTCTGTAAAACAACTTTTTGGTTTTCATACTATTATTGTCTACATTTTTACAGAGACATTACGAAGGCACGATTAATTAATTTTTTAAACTGTCTCGTGCAGGTGATCTTAATACTCAGTGGTGGACAACTCGGTTCCATAGTAGGTAATCTGCAGCGCTTGTGTGGCTAATAAATAGCTTCAATTTCTAGTCGCTGCCAGTAAATACATTTGATAAGAAAGGAACAAAGTTTGTAGACAATAAAAAAATACATCTTTCTGAGGCTGACTGTACGTAATGCTTGCTTGTTTTTTCAACTGATTCTGTTTAAGTTCAAAGGGATAGAAATATTATTTAGAAGTAATATTGAGGGTCTCGATGTTAAGTGGGTTATGTTTTTGTGGAATCAAATATTAAAATATTTAACAAATGGTTATAAGTAAATAAGCTGAATAAGGAGACTATTTTATTCAAAAATTTCCAGCAAATCTTATTCATAGAAGTTTAGATATTATTTACATTTAAATAATTGTTTGGCTATAATAAGAGAGGCCAACTCGAGATATTATAATTCGAGTAGTATTTAAACGAGTGACTGTTAAGTTAAGACAAAAATAATTAATTTAGGTTATAGTATTAATTAGTGAACGACTGACTGTGAGTGACGAGAAATCAACAGAACAGAAACTTACAAACATTAATTTGAGTTACATAAAATACAAAATGAGAAGTTTCATAATATTTAGCGACCTAATATTTGATTGAGTATCAACGTTATGTCCTGCATTTTTTTCAATAAGTATTTGGCAAATGATTTATTTATACTGAGCGGCATTTTATCTTAAATTAAGTGTTTCGAATGTCCTAAATATCGAAGTACACAGTATCGAATGTCATAATCGATATTTATGTATTATGTATGTCACAAGGTAATTTGATAATTCGGATATTGCGAAAACCCGGATAATTAGAAAATGGTAAAAAAAAAACTGCTAACCTAACCTATTTCACCCAGTACAAAATGATGAATCTGCCTGCGACTAAACGAAAGTAAACTTTTAAGTAGTTCGTTATGTAAAACCTCAATTTTATTTCTAGTCGCTTACTTACTAATTTAGTCGCTCACTTAGTAATTTAGTCGCACGGCTAGAATTTTAAATATCTGAAATGGATTAATCACAACCCACTTTTAGTATGCTTGTTCTGGATTTTATTATTAATCAGTATTTGTCGTTAGTTTAGTTAATTTTTCGCTTACTCAAATTCATACCGCTCAAGTTATTAAAACAGTATCTCATCATCAGTCGCTAAGTTTTTTTTTATTTATTTATTTATTTATTTATTTATTTAAACTTCATGTACAGTAGTGGTACATAGGCGGACTTAATGCAACAAGGCATTCTCTACCAGTCAACCTTTGGGTTAAAAAAGACAACACTGTGGTAGGTTTGCACGATAAACAAATAACAGATACTTTAAACAGAAAATAAAATAAAAAATAAGTTATTTATAATAATAAAATACATATATATGCTAAAATTATATACTAATAAATACTAAGAAAAATATCAAATCATTAAGAGAACTTAATAATAATTCCGACGAAGACCGAACTAAGGTTGAGAAGACTTCAAGTAGTAGTTCCGAATTTTACGCTTGAAGGAAAATTTACTTTCAGCTTTATTCGTACGTTTTATAATTCCCCTTATAATTTCATACAACCGTTCTTACGTGATTATGATATTATTACGCATCTTTCTATAAATATTTTGGAAACACAGATGTCTTGTGGATATTATCTAGACTTCTATTGAAATTAAATCATAAATTTGTGTAAAATTGAGCCAGTAAAAACCTCCGTAAATCAGCTATTTGGCATGAACTTTGAGCTTTCATATTGTATTCAAAAATTAAAAAAGTAAAGAAAATATAATTATAGAAATCTTGCACATTTAATCGAAATTCTGGATGACGAAAATGATTTTCAAAAACTTTTAAGGGTTTTAATTTTTTTTTTTAAAGTTGTGTGAAATATTCGAGTGAGTGACGAAGTTATTGAAAGCCAGTTTAGCCTTCAGGCGTTACCTCTTTTTCGCGTTACCTATTTATCAAACATTGCGTTGGACGAAACAACAGCCCCCCTAGCCAAGTTGCAAACGATAAACGTGAACGCTTAGTAATCTCCAATAGATTTTCAACTTTATACCTAAGAGCATAAAGTTGAAAATCTATTAAAGACTACTGAGCGTTAGCGACCGGAACGAACGAAAACACTATGTAATCTTCAATAGATTTTCAATTTTATATCCAATAACCTAAAGTTGAAAATCTATTGGAGATTACTAAGCGTTCACGTTTATCGTTTGCAACTTGGCTAGGGGGGCAGGCTTTTAAATCATGCTCACATTGATAGACGAGTCGTTAGCGTTAGGGGCCCTCTTAAAACATTGATGTCGATCGAATTTCAAAAACTGTCAGAGTTTAAATTGACAATACAAAGTTTATTTTTTGTTTAAACTAACTTGTTTTATTGCTAAGCCTGACTTTGACCTGCTTTTTTCCACTTTTATTTATTTTTTACGTTCTCAGGCCACTTTGATCAAAAATAAGGCCACATAGCCCACGAAGTTGGTTATAGCCTATTTCCTTTCTAAAAGAGGACTCCTGAGTCCCAGCAGTGAGAACATTATAAGAATGATTTCGTTGATGATCTACCCTCTTAATAACCTGTTATGCTTTGCTAATGGAATTCATCCAAATCTTGAGTTTGGACCTTTTTTAGGGTTCCGTACTCAAAGAGAAAAACGGGACCCTATTACTAAAACTTCACTGTCCGTCTGTCTGTCGCCAGGTTCTATCTCATGAACTGTGATAGCTAGAAAGTTGCAATTTTCACTGATTTATTGATGTATTTCTGTTGCCGCTGTAACAACAAAAACTAAAAAAAGGTTATAATATAGCATCTAATTTTATATAAAAACTTTGTACGGAACAATCTTGACAGTTTAAATATGTTAGTAAATGCCAATGTAAATGTAATCTTCTTGAAGTAAATGCTTTGTGTTTGAATTTGTAGAACTTACTGATGCAATTTTGCTTAACTAGAATCTCTAATGAAAGCTGCTACTCTTAATTAAGCAGAACTGTTTCTACAACTCATACAGACGGAGAGTCAAATAAGAAGAAACAACTGTATCTTACGAGTATCTACCTTTATTAAATTCAAAGCGGTATTTGTATACCTGTCTTCTTACTAAGTTTTATTTACTACAAATAGAAATACTTTATATTAATAAGTTTTATTTACGACGAGCGGTGGGTAGCTCGCGGTCCGGCCATCCGTCGAGGGCCGAGCCCCAGTCGTCAACGGCGCTTATAGTGTTCCAGGCACACCTCAAAGAGATGTCAGTAAAACCGTAGGGTCGATGCCCTCTAAGACCCGGAATTTTTAAAGATACCGACAGGACACAGGTGGGTTTTAGTCAGTAAATATCTGACACGCCCTCTCGATCCAGCCTAGAACAGGAGATATCATAAGATTCACCACTTCAAAAGAAAGGTATCTAAACACGTCATAATTCCGCCTAGCCCGTTCCATCATCGGACCACCAGGCGTACGGCAATGCGCCACCGGTACATGGTGGACATCCCACCTATACGCACAAAACGTTTTGCGAACACATTCATAGTGCGTACAGCTAAGGAGTGGAATTCCTTGCCGGAATCTGTTTTTCCTGATGGCTACAACCCGGGAATCTTTAAGTCAAGAGTGAATAGGTTACTTCTAGGTAAGCGCGTTCCATCGTCGACCGCATCGTCGCTTTCCATCAGGTGAGTTAGCGGTCAAGCGCGAACCAATCAAGAATAAAAAAAAAAAAAAAAAAATTATGACTTAGCATTACACTGAAAACTTTATATGACTTCTAATGTAACTATTATAATTTATAACTATAAATAAATCATACTGTATATTCAATTACACAGGTGATTTATTACAGTTTCAAAGTCAAAGGTGTAATATTTTTGCGTAGTGAAGACTTATTGCGCCTAAGCTAAATTAACGTGTAGTAAAACTATTTTACATAAATTGTCGGTGTTGCACCTGGGTATATAATTTTGTTAATGCAATTATGGTTATAAATAATCTTTTTGGCTTGACTTTGTTTTAAGTAATAATAATAATAATCGTTTATTTGCATGAAGTTTTACATTTTACATTAAATACGTAGTAGTACATACAGCTAAATATACAATGATGTGGTGACATAAGCATCCTTTCTAAGTTGCCAAGACAACTTGTGTTAAAGATGCTGGGTCCAACCCTTTATTAGATGGTTTATTTGCATTTAGGTAAGTACATACATGAGATGCTATTTTGTATTTATACGACTGGTTCATTATATGGCATCGGAAAACGGACAAATAAACTATTTAAAAAGGAAAGTATTAGCTATACGGGTTGTATAAATCACTAACTTCTAATTTTGGGCAAAATATGTCGACAAATATAACAGTTGGACATAGGGTTCCCCCAAATAAAACCACATCTTCCAACCCCACGCCAAAAAAAATTACAATTATTTTTGTTGTAACAATAAACGAGTATGTACATCATCTCATCTTCCTTTCCCTTGTCCTATTTTATTATAACACCCTTAGAGACGCGTCCAAGGAGATGTTATACACTTAAAATACATAATTATGATATTATTAAATTAATTATGTTTATAAATTATGAGCCCAGACCTTTATCAATAATTATTTGAGCCGCTTTTATACATTTCGGTAGGTGTTGGCCAAATATATCCTCCGATAGTGCTATATATTATTAATATTGCGTATCGCTCGTGACAAAGGGGCAAACTTTAGGAGGTTAGCCCTAGCAGACGGGACGTCTTGATTATACAAGTGGGTCTTAATGCACCCTGTATATTGATTCTCATTAAACTATACAAGCATCAACGATTTTCCAAGCTCAACCCATAAATAAAACGCCGAACCAAGTAAAATATGTTTACCTATATAAACAGAAATGTTTATACTCTACCTATACTACGATTCAAAACAAAAACGTATTACATAAATACGGCCCAATTCCGGGTGCAAAACAAACGTTCCATACAATTGACACAACGTACTTTTACGTACTAAACCAATCGTAAAATGTTTATTTCTGTCGCTTGTTAGGGGTCCCATGTGTAAGAGTTTCTCACGGTTTTTTCCTGCCTACATGGTAACAGGCGTTTTAATACGGAATTGTGAGTCGCCCAGCGCTTTGATGTTTGATGTCATAAAATAAGAGTTCAACGTATATCTGCGTTTGTTTTGGCGTTTCGTGTTAGAGATTTTCAGACGAGTGACAACAGCGCCATCTGAGTTGTGGATTGTACAGGTATTCTTGAAAATATATAACAATAATATTCCATAACTATCACACAACGCCGTCTAGTCTCAAGCTAAGAAGAGCTTTTGTTATGAGTACTAGACAACTGTTAAATATACTTACGTATTTCTAAACACATACATAATTATTATAGATAAATTTCACCCAGACACAGAACAAATGATCATGCTCATCACACAAATATTTGTTCTGGGTGAGAATCGAACCCTCGACCTCCGGCATAGCAGTCAGAGCCACTAACCACTAGACCAACAGGCCAGTCAATGGATGGATCCATTTTAAATTTCAGAACTGAGAACGACCTTACCCCCTTTGTGGTGGAAAGATCCATCGACATCCCATCGACCAAAGCATTCCACGTCAGATCTCTAGGCTATCGTTTAGTTTTGAACAGCAGAAGTCTGACATAATTATGTTGGAATCCAATTGTTTGGATAGGGTTTTAAATTGATCTGTCACTTGTTGCCATGTGTGACAGCTGTTATTTTAAGATTAGCAATGACTTTCATCTTTTATTACTAGATGGCGTTAGTTTTGGTATAATTGCAATCTATTTATTTTTGTCAAATAACTATTTTACATTTAAAGTGGAGCATTAAGTAATTCTTGAACTTTATGTGGCATTAAAATAAATATTTCAGATATTTACTTATATTTTTGTAAGGATTGTTCTAGTTGTACCTACATGCACTGATATGAATAAATAGTTAACTGTTTCTGCCGAGGTGGCGCTATATCCGGTCCCCACTATACGGCTTTCTTGTACTATGCACGTGGCTCTGGCAGTCAGTTGTTGTCAATGACGAGCAAGTCAAGGAAATAAAAAGTGATTTGTGTGAACAAAGTCAGTAATGTTCAAATAGCCTTGTAACACATAGCCCTATGCTTTGCATGAAAATGGTGAGTATATTTGAGGTCCTGCACCCCTAGCCAAGTTGATAATCTGCAATCGTTATTGCTAGTCGAAAACTAATCAAATGTATGGGAATGACATCATCTCAACGTTAAGTCACGTGGTCAGAACAAACGAATAGAAAATTCGTAGCCAAGTTCACATCGTTCAAAATGATAGAATGAATTGTTATCCTTGTGTCGTTACAATGTTCAACGCTACATCCTTTGTTAGGCCGTGCGCGCACTGCCTTGCGTTTTTAACGCATAATCTGTGAAGTATGGAGTCTCATAGAAGTGCGCGCACTGCCGTGAAATAAACGCATGCGGTAGAATCACCGTTGGCCTCTCGCTGCAAATTTGCGGTGAATCTACCGCAAATATTTTTGTATCGTATAGAGATCTAGGAAGCGCCGCGCACTGCCGCGAAACTAACGCACGTTTTAACCGACTTCAAAAAAAAGGAGGAGGTTATCAATTCGGTTGTATTTTTTATCATCATTTTTTTTTATGTTTGTTACCTCAGAACTCCGTCGTTTCTGGACCGATTCGCAATATTTTTTTTCCCCATATGAGATATGCTTCCAGATTAGTCCCAATTTTTTAAAAATCTAGTTCTGATGATGGAATCCATGAGGAATCAAGGGAACTCCTCAAATATTATGCATTTACAGTCAAAAAGTAACATTTGATGAAGTGGAACTGATGAAGAAAACCAGAAATGGTCAACGGAACTTCATACTCACATAGATATCATAATGAAGATAGTTAAGCGACTATGAAAATACAAATAAATGAATAGTTCTGAATAGTTACGTTGAAAATGGTATCATCGAAGTGATCTGATGATGATGATGGAGCCGGAAGGTGGAAGGTAGACACAGGAACTTCATAATAAAACAATGTAACCTAGCAGTGTTTGGGTTAATTAGAATTGTCATGTGAAATAGGCACTCTGTTTATAAGTGTATCGCAGCTAAAAAGTGTTAAATAAAAACTTTTACGAAAATAAAATAACCGTCTTCACTAAAAAAAAACACTAATAAAAATTTCGGAGAAACAAAAAATACCGAGAAACCCCGACTTCCGAAATTAAAGTTATTTTGATCCTTTTAGTGTTTCTTTTTTAGTGAAGTCGGTTATTTTTTTTTTAAGTTTTTGTCATTCGAACTCCGGCTGTGGTGCTCACATGTCATGGTTATGTTCCACTTCATCAAATGTTACTTTTTGACTGTAAATGCTTAAGTTCTCGATGAAAATACCAAAATCACTATAAGGTGGCCTATAATTTTTGAGGAGTAGGTACCCTCGATTCCTCATGGATCCCATCATCAGAACTGGATTTTTCCTATAAAGGCAAAAAAAAAATTAGCAAATCGGTCCATAAACGACGGAGTTCTGAGGTAAAAAACATAAAAAAAATGATGATAAAAATACAACCGAATAGATAACCTCCTCCTTTTTTTGAAGTCGGTTAAAACGTGCGTTAGTTTCGCGGCAGTGCGCGGCCCTGTGAATGCGTTTATTCTACCGCACGGTAGAATAAACGCACCGCATTCCACCGCAAGGCAGTGCGCGCACGGCCTTATTGAACGACATTGTAGAACGAGTGGCTGACTCAGGCGTATCAACATGGCTACCAACTTATCGTTTTCTACAATTGTTGGCACCTAGGACACGAAACGGTTGTAACTTGGCTGGGGGCGGCTGGATGAGGATGGGACCCAACAATCTATTCAAATTCAAAATATTTTTATTTTCACATAGGCCTGCATGGGGATTTCTAAAACGGCAGAAGCTAAAGCACGGTTCCAATTGGTCTTGTCCTATTGAGAAGAACCGGGAAGAAACATAATGGTTACTCTTAAAAAAAATGATTGTTTTATTATTTCAAGAATAGATCTTTAATAAATAATTGTTTTGACTAATTCTAGAACTAATCCTTTAATAATTTAATAATTTAAAAAAAAAAAAACAGTGTATTATTCTACAGACTGTTTTTTTTATATATATTGATATAAACTAGTGCTTGATTGCGATCCCGCGTGTTGGTAAGCAGTGATGCAATCGTTAATGGTGAGGCGCACTAGTTTATTAAGAGCCTATTCACTTTAGCTTTGAAGATGCCTAAATTACAATCTACGTACATACCAACAGACCCAATGACAGAAACCCCAGCAGTTCATTTATGAGTTGGCATAAAATATACATTCCCAGTTATCTAGGGAGTTGAATCTCAACGAAACAAATGACAGTGTCAACATGGCGACTCCCGTTCATTTTGTGTTGTGCACCTTTTATTTTTCATTGCATCCCGCCACCGAGCTGCGGAGGGTAGCGGGAGGCTGAGGCCACGAAAATGGAGGTTTAGAAATGAATACTATATTAGCTGCAGGATTGTTCAGAAGAGTTATCGTGGCCCTGGAAATCAAAGGACAACTGAAAGTGGCGAAGGAGATGGCCACAAACGTGAGAAAACGGACATCCTCACGCCCAGCCAGGCCGATGCACGGTTAGCATGGGGACTTTCTGAAAAGGTAACCCGTGGTCCTAGAACACAAAGGGCAGTTGAAAGAACACACATGGGTTTTAGTCAGTAAAAGTCTGACATGCCCTTCAGTTCCACCTTAGAGCGGGCGAAGTCATTGGATGATTTCACACGTCATGAAAATAAAAATAAAGGTCAACAACAACATGGTCAGTTTCAACACGTTTTTCTACACTGTCTCTATGTTGTGCCAAAGAATAGTTCATTTTGATACAAGTGCAGAAAGTTTGTTATTGTGACCGAGGTGGAATTCGCACGAGCCGTAGGTGAGTGTGTTATGGAGCCGAGGACTGCAGTGAGAAATTTGCACGTGTATCAAACGACTTTTTTCAATACACTTACATTTCTTCGTAAGTGTATTGAAAAAAGTCGTTTGTCGTTGGCCGAATAAGCGGGGGTTGACCGGCGAATCACGGGGGTCGACGCGCGCCCAGCCTGATACGATAAATGTAATAAAATTGTGGCGGGAAGAGCACGCACACTTTTCTGCACTAGTGCAAAAAACAGTCTATTGCGTGCCTAAAAGCGGTGGTTATCCCACCGCTTTTAGGCACGCAATAGACTGTGAGTGGGTTTCCGAGTAAGTGTATTGAAAAATATTTTTCTTTATTTTCTTTCTTTCTTTATGTGGGTTTTGGTTGGTAAAAGTCTGACACTCCCTCTTGCTCTATATAGAGTAGAAGAAGTTATTTGATGATTTTCCACAACAAAATAAATGTTAAACATTAACTTCGACTTTTTGAAAATATTAAATCAAACATTACACTATGAAAAGAAGGTAAAATTAAAAAAAAAAATATTTTGAAAATTGCATAAGCTACTCTATCTACTATCTCTAAGGAAAATTTATATAATTACACATTAAATTATCACATACGATGAAGCTGATTAGATAAATTTCTACTGGCCATTAATGTGACCACTAATCACAGTAAAAGTGTGGGGATTTTTGTACAAAAAGGGGAGGTTTAGTTAAGACTAAAGATATCATTCAGAATCTGACTTCGCCTATTGGTAAGCCAATAGGCGAAGTCAGATTCTGAATGATGATGATGTTTTTGAATCGCTATAGAAAAGCCGCAGATCTTTACGTGGTTGTGCACGTATAGTCCAAGCCAAACTATTGTGCCTGGGCCGAGTCCAAGAAATCAGAAACGTTTATTTCAAATCAGAAAAAACTCATTTTTGTAGACACACAAAAAATTTGCAAATATCTCTATGTTTATGTATGATACCGGCAATCTATATAATTCAGGTATTCTATACAATTAAATATAGAAATACATGAAAAATAAAAACACTTAACTAATTATTTCAAATAGACCAATTACAGGCACTTTTGAATTGTCAAGTCAGTCAGTGTCAGTAAAAAAAAAAACAAGTGAAGCTCACATTGCACGTTCCAAAGCGTAGATCTCTTTGGAGAAGAACGTGCAAGAAACTCCAAGTCATCGACGGCGCGTAGTGTTCTACGCACTTCAAAGATATTATGTCAGCAAAACCGTAGGGGCCCAGTACGGCTGAAGCCCACTGGGGCCATGGGTTGAATTCTGAAAGAGAAACCCATGGGCCTAGAATGCGAGAGCAACTGATGGAACATATTACCAATTATGACCAATTTTCGTGGACAATTTTGGGATTTCATTTTTTTTTTTACTTTTTATTACAAAAATATGATCAGTAACGGGTACGGATAAAGCCCCATTTTTTTTTTGTACTAATTAAAAACAAGTTAAACATATTAATGTTAGTTGCAAAAAATAAACAAATCCTTATAAAAAAAAAATACTACGCGTAGTGTTTTCCCATTTTGATTGTCATTCATAATCAATAGCCTGTACAATGTTTCCATAAATTGAGTGAAATTTTGGGATATAAAAAAACGCTCATAACTTTGCTGTTTATGAATATTACTTATTGAAACTTTACTTAAATAATAAGAAGACTTTTTCTAATAAGCCCTTTAAGTATTTGTACTAATTAAAAATTAGTGGTGTATATAAAAGAAAGTCGTGTTAGTTACACTATTTATAACTCAAGAACGGCCGAAGCGATTTAGAGTAGTAGTAGAGTAGAGTAGGGTTAGAGTAGGGTAGGGTAAGGTAGAGTTGGGTAGAGTAGAATATAGTAGTCAGTTGACGGGAGTGAAGCCGCGGGCAAAAGCTAGTCTTTAAATATATCTAAGAGTAGGTACCTAACGCAACTACTTTATAGATTCCTATTTCATTTTATTTATGTTCTTGTTTGGGACTGTAAGGACGATTATTTATCAAAATATACGATGACTATTTCCATATCTTACGAATATATAATGCAAAGTGATCTACTAAATAATTCAGAATAGGTGCTCTTTGGTCTATGCGAAATAGAACGGAAAGGAATTTGGTTCTGGGCCAATAGTTTTTTTTTTGTAATGCCTGATATTAATAAGGATTTATTTTTCAATAGAAATCAAAGGTCTCCTATAAAAGATTGCTGACAACAGCCTCAAAGGTAGCCTTGGACTTTACTACTTTAAAACCAAATCAAAAACGGAGCGCCCAATAATACCAACAATAACAAAAGCATAAATTCCGTCTCTCTCATAGCCCCATCCAAAGAAATGGCCGTCGCGTTGACGATACTCGTTCCCGGGGCAATGATAAGCGAAATAAATGAGATATCTCCGTGCCGGGACGACGTCGATACCGGCCAGAATGAATTCCTTCTCGCGAGTAATTGTATGCTGACGTTGTAGGGGTACTACAGTAATTTCACTCTGGTAAAATGACAAACTTAAAAATGTAATATCAAGAGAAAATCAAGAGAGCCTAGAAGAAATAACATTTAATGAGATGTAATGATCAGCTGTAAAAATGTTTTAAAAAGTCACGGTGGTTCTGAAATGCAAAGGGCAGCGAAGGAACACATATGAGCTATAACAATTTTCAAAATGATCTTAATGTATAGGATTAACAAACCGCACTGTATTAGTTTTATTTATTATTTAGTATGTATTATTGTGATATTTATTTTACTATGTGTATGTATATAATTATAATAGTATATCTTTTTTTTGCATGTTATATTATTTTATTGATTACTATTTTATATGTACTTATTTTCCTATTACGGTGTCTACATCTCTTTTTTCTTCCAACTCTCCTTTCGCAGGTGTACTGGAAAAAGAAATAAGCATCACCTCTGTACCTATTTTCTGTTTCCTTCTTCTAATCTTTTATTTTGTGTGTGTACATATATCGTTAAATAAATAAATAAAACTGCTGCCAAAATATCACGTGGTCCATCACTTTATTTTATATTTTTGACATTATGTAACAATGATTGAAATCGCATCGATCGCATGAAATAAGGTCTTATTCAAATTTTCCATGAGTTGAAAAAATAACTATCTCTTGGTTTCGTGGTCGCAAGCCAGATGGTTGAGGGTAGGGGTCCGTTTCCTGGATTGGGCAAAAAGTTCTTTTGGGTTTTTTTTTTTGTCAAGAATTACTTACTCTTGTATAGCTTGTGTTAGTTGGTGATGTGACACTCCTATGCCTTGGAAAGCACGTAAAGCCATTGGTCTTACGCTTGATCTCTCTCCGGTCCTAGTGGATTGCCGTTCCATTAGACTATGAGAGTAAAGAAACAGAGAGTGCACCTGCATTTGTGCATACACTTGTACACCATAATATCTTCTACGTACTTGGCTAATCTCTGTTAAGATTGATCACTATGATCAAAATTAGAACGGGAAGTTTTTAGGGTTCCGTACCTCAAAAGGAAAAAACGGTACCCTCATAGGATTATTTTGTTGTCCGCTTGTTTGTTAAGACCTTTTATCTCAAGATCGCGTGGAGGTATCGAGTTAAAATTAAAATCATATGCTCAAATTTGCGGTCCCTTGAAGCTGTGAAAAAATCAAACTCATAAGCTAACAAAAAAAAAAAATACAGCCGTTTTTATTGCAAAAAACGTGTATTTCGACACTCTCAAAGGAATAAAAATTCTTAGGGTCCTTCCTATAGACTCAGAGTTCTGAAATTTATACTAAGAAAAGTTATAAGACCTTGTTTTATGGCATAAAACAAGGTCTTATAGCACAGATATAGGAATAAATCTGAAAATTATAAATTTGTTGTTACGTCACAAAAATAAAACGGGAATTGAACTATTTACACAGGTAAGTTTGTACGGAACCCTCTGTGCGCGAGTCCGATTTGCATTTGCCCAGATTTTTTATTTATATAAAATCAGAATTAATAATGTTATTGACTAAAGCAAATTTATTAAATCAATTCAAGGAAAGGCTTATCCACAGTAGTGAATCTTTCAGCTGATAGGTACTCGTATGAAGATTATCGCCCTCTGCAACTCGTGTTATCTAATTTATTGAGTCAAGGAATAATTTAGAACACAAATCGTGAATCAGATCACGCAACTGATTTATTATGATGTAAGCTTTAGGTATTGAAATCACAACGAACGTGAGACAGTTTCTAGACCACTGCCCCCCTAGCCAAGTCACAAACGATAAACGTAAACTCTCAGTAGTCTTTAATAGATTTTCAACTTTATATTATGGATATAAAGTTGAAAATCTATTGAAGATTACATAGTGTTTTCGTTCGTTCCGGTCGCTAACGCTCAGTAGTCTTTAATAGATTTTCAACTTTATGCTCTTAGGTATAAAGTTGAAAATCTATTGGAGATTACTAAGCGTTCACATTTATCGTTTGCAACTTGGCTAGGGGGGCTGGTCTTGAACACTTCTTGGTTGTCCACACGGCTGCCAACAGAGAAGGGGACCACGTCCATGCGGTTGGGACTTCGACTCGTGTGAACTAAGCCAGACTCTGTCAAAGTGATGTGACGTCATCACCGCTTCATCTCGTTGTTAAGCTGGTTTTCGTAATATTGACTTTGCCGATATATTTAAGTCATAATCTGGAGAAAAAAAATGGTAAGTACACACTCATTTCGTCTGGTAAATTCGATTGTGTCGTCATTCTTTATCTTTAGGAAATATATATATATATCAGGATTGATCAGACTAAAATCTAAATGAAATTAATAAGTATTCATAGTAGAAAATTATCTTTTTATCACACACGTAATAAGTCCAAAAATGCACACACAACAGCGATCTAATCTCTTCAATCCAACTATGAAATGAGCTATATCTTAAGGTACCATCAAGGCATCCATAGCCTACTTTGTCTCCATATTGTGAAATTTTCCTACACCAAGAGGGGGAAGTCCTTGAGTATCTTTGCATATTGCGTGCAGGTAGAATTAAAAAGCCTGGAGAACACGGTGGAGCATACGGTAGAGATATGCCCCGCCTGGGCAGAGCACCGCCATGCCTTCGTGGGGGCACTCGGCGGCAGCGATCTCTCGCGCCGGGCCTTGGTACAGGCCAAGGTCCGGAGCGAGGAGGAGTGGCAGGCGGTCGCCTCCTTCTGCGAAGCATTAATGCTAGCAAAAGAGACGGCCACACGCGCGAGGCAATGCCCTCACGCCCCAGCTGCCGGGATTCCGATCCCGATTTCCGGCCATCGTAGGCGCGGGCTTGCGGACGGCGAGCAATGGGTAGCTCGCATTAGACGATTTTCCCCGATTATCCAACAAAAATCTCTTTTTGATAAGTACGAGGCCGAAAATAAGTACAAGTTCTCCAGAATTATTTTTCCACGTGCTTCACGTACACATCATGTAGTCCATGTGCTTGTTTTCCGTTTTCCTTAATTCACTTAACTCACAGAAAAGAAAACACTGTATTTACCCGCGACACGCTCGGTTTTATTGAGGAGTGAAAGTAATAATATTTTCTTATAATATCTATAGACTATACATGGATGGAGAAGGAGAGGGAGATCAAAGAAAAGATGGATGGGTTATGTGAAAAGTGATATGAAAGAAAAAGGAGTTAGTGATAGCGTGACGGGTGACAGGACATAATGGAAGAAAAAAACGTGTTGCACCAACCCCTAATAAAACGGGATAAGGGCAGGAAGATGATGGATGATGACCTATACTAGAGGCTGTATTAGAGGAAGTTTGAGAGTGACAAAAACTAAAAAGTTGAAAGGAAATCGTTTGTCTTGGTATGATCATGTAAAGAGGAGGAATGAAACGCATGTTACTAAAAGAGTTATAAGTATACATGTGAATGGATGGAGAGGGAGAGGGAGGCCAAAGAAAAGATGGATAGGTTGTGTGAAGAGTGATATGAAAGAAAAGGACGTTCGTTTATTGGCAACATAAATGTCACTACACACTTTTAGTAGTTTAAGGGTCGCCGCACACGGGCCACCAGCCACAACCATAAAACGCCGCCACCGGCATATATCCTATAGTTCTCATACATTTTATATGGATTTTCCGCACACGGTTGACGCCGGTGGCCGCCACATGCTACAAATCGCCGCTGCCCGCTTCTTGTGGCCCGCACTGACCACTAAACGCCGATACAAAACGCCATCACACGCCACTCGCGCATTTAAACCTTCTTCGTCAGAGTCCATTATGATACTGCGCGTATGGGTTAAAAAAAGTAGCAGCCTCCGGCCGCAATTGGCTGTTGCGTGCTTCAGCTTCCTTTGTGGCTGCTTCGAGCTTCTCGTGGTGGCGTTTGTGGCTGTCGCGTGTGTTCCGTACGTGGTGACACTAAGTTGAAGATGGCTTGTTTATGGCGGCTGAAGAAATCAAAAGGAATTAGCATAGGAATTCTTTTTTACACCTACCTACCATGGCCAGAACTTTTAGTATATCCAAATATTGTTTGTGCCTTTACAATCAGGTAAAAGGAATGTCACATTCTGTTACCCGCAGTTGTGACCTTAAATAAACTAAATAACTACTTTCAGTACCAACTCATAGCTGTTCTGAATCTTTTGGGCTTCTAAGTACCAACTAGTTGGACTAACTGATTGAATTATGGGTGTCTTGAGATATACCTAGGGCAGGTACTAAGTACCTCCCAGTTTTTAATGCAATAGTAAATAGGCTAGGTAGCATCAGGTGTGATAGTGGTATTCAATGTATGTGTTTGACACGGGAAGGATTATTCACGTTCCACCTAAAAACTACCAACCATCTACTAACCACAACGACCTCCACCCGCCATCCTCCATCCAACTAGGATGGCGATTGCAGTTGGTAATCCAATCACCAACCTACCAACTAATCACCCACCAATCACTAACAAAAATCAATCACCAACCAACCACCAACCACGCACCAATCACCAACCACGTACCAATAACCACAAGGGTGGAAGACATCGTGGAGTACGTGTGCCATTAAGGAAAGTACGCACTGAGGGTACAGCTGCTAGAGTTGGACCGTAACGTCAATTTCAAGGCGTTCGTTGTGCGAGTGCCGAACACTTTTTCTGCCCCTAATGTTGAAAGAAGACTTTTGGCCGCAGGGCGTGGTGTTTCGTCGATTCCGAGGATAAGTGCCACAGAACAGCACCAAGTGAACAAGTGCAGTGTGAAGTGTTACTAACATACTCATAAGTCTTATTTATTAACAATAAATTGTATTTAATTTATTTTATATATGTTAGTCTGTAAGGTATTTATCTGTGTACCAAAATGCTTGAAAATAAAAGATTTATTATTATTATTAATACCCAACCAACCACCAAGTAATCACCAACCTACAAACTTTAAATGTGATTATTATAATAATATGAGACTGAAGACAAAACTACATCAATTCACGAAGCTACTTCTAGTTTTCTGCACATTGTCTGTCGTTGTGCGGAATTTTGTTTAAAACACAGATTTACGACTACATTGTTTTGAAGACTGTCTGCATTACTTTATTCATGAAACGATGAGACAAACAGATAGCTGTTTTTATTATTATTGTATGTAGAACAATGCAGGTTTTATGACGTTGATGATTAGTTCGTTCAATCGATGAGTGTAGGATGTCTTTTGGTGAAGCGTGAAATGATAAATGATATTTATTTTGCAAATAGGTTTAAAAAAAAACTTTTACACGTCAATTTTTTTTTCGTCATCTTAAACTAGACGAGGCCAGTGTTTCCTAGCTGACTACCCTGAGAAAAAACACCGAAAGAAACTCAGTTGTCAAAGTCTCTTTTAAAGTTCATACAGTAAATATGTAATGGTCAAATCATTTGAGAACCATGCAGAATTGTTTGAGATGGTCTTTTGAAGAAAGAACCATACATATTTGAGTGGACTTGTCCAGTCAGTGCAAGCATTTGAAGTGTTTTGAAGATCGTATCTTTGAAAAATTATTGGAAATCCTACTACTACTGCTAGTTTTTCGAAAGACTTATCGCGGCTGTGGAATGCAAAGAGCAATTGAAGGAACATGACTGGCTTTAAGTCAGTAAAAATCTGACTCTCCCTCTCGCCAATTCCCACGCCCAGAGCGTGAGAAGATATTTGAACATTTTCCACTAAAAAAATATAAACAAAAAGGAACATCCCACCTATACGCACAAAACGTTTTGGGAACACATTCATAGTGCGTACAGCTAAGGAGTGGAATTCCTTGCCGGAATCTGTTTTTCCTGATGGCTACAACCCGGGAATCTTTAAGTCAAGAGTGAATAGGTTACTTCTAGGTAAGCGCGCTCCATCGTCGACCGCATCGTCGCTTTCCATCAGGTGAGTTAGCGGTCAAGCGCGAACCTATCAAGAATAAAAAAAAAAAACAGGTAGGAAGTGTTCTGATGAACGAGTCTCTACAATAAGGATTCATCATCATCATGCTGAGGTGGTCACCTTTTCGGTGCGGGCATGCTCGGCGCATTCTGTACTTTTGATCTTTTTTACTTTGTGTTTGTAACCGTTCTTCTGTGTCTGTCCCGAATAAAAGTATTTCTATTCTATTCTATTCTATCATCATCATTTCAGCCAAAAGACGTCCACTGTTGGCACATAGGCCTCCCTAAGTGTCGCCACAACGAACGGTCCTGTATGTCTCGCATCCATCGCATTCCCGCGACTCTCACCAGGACATCAGTCCACCTTGTGGGAGGCCTTACAACGCTGCGTTTTCCGGTCGCAATAAGGATTAATCATAATTTATCTACCTACCTACAATCTATAAAACTCAAGGCTCTCTCAAATCGGAAAGACCTTGATTGCTAGAACTATCAGCATAACAACGTGTGAAAAGAAAAATCGAAATACGTATCAGATCAGACAAAGAGTTACCTAATTATTTATTTAATATAATCATTTTTATGTTAATCCGTACGTACCTACACAATAACACTGATTTGATATGGATTAGGCAGGTGGACTTAACAGCTTAGAATAATAAGCGAACTATGGACAACGTCATCAACTCTGTCCAAAGATATTTTAATATGAGAGGGAACCCAATCGATGCAGCTGTCTATACCACAGAACAAGGTCTATACCACCTACTCCCCTAGCCAAGTTACAACCGTTTCGTTTCGATTCTCTTTTCGTTGTTCGCCTCGAGTCGGCCACGCCTCCTATACCTTTGTTCTGACCACGTAACTGAGCGTTGAGATGACGTCAGAATAAAGGAATCGGAGGCATGGCCTACTCGAGGTGATCGACGAAAAGAGAATCGAAACGAAACGGTTGTAACTTGGTTAGAGGGGCTGATCAGTCTAGTAGTCGAAAGGGCATTGAGGTTTGATTCCTGGTTTGAGATCAGTATTAGATATAAGCCGCACTTATAATGCGCCAAAAGCTCAGGCCAGTTGCAAACATTTTATAAAACATTCGTTTGACTTTGCTACTCGCCAGATAACATGCTCATAATTTCTTCTAAGAAGTAATCACACTTCTTCATTCATTAAGATTATTTAAAAGAAAAACTACCAATCGTTATATATTCATTATAATTTCAGTCGAAATACGTCCACTACTGGCCATAGGCCTCCCCCAAGTGTCGCCACAACAACCGGTCTAGTGCGTTTCGCATTTATCGAGTTCCCGTTACTCTCATAGGTCATCGGTCCACCTTGTGAGAACTTCCAACGCTGCGCCTTTCACCAAAATCTTTCAACCTTATCGACCGTGTGTTCTGCGAGCAATGTGCCCTGCCCACTGCAACATATGTTTGGTGATTCTTCTTTATATGATGGTAACCTCGATTCTCCTGTGGATATTTTCATTTCAGATTCTATTATGCAAGTAAACTCCTAGTTTAGCTCTCTCCATTGCCCTTTGGGTGACTTTAAGCCCTCTGATGAGATCCATTGTGAGTGACCGTGATCCGTTTTGAAGTCATATGTGTCACTGGCAACACGCTCAGGTCATTGACTTTCGTCTTGAGATACTGGCATGTTGAACGAGAAAATATCGCGCAGCTTTCCAAACACTGCTCAGCCGAGTCTAAATCGACGATTGACCTGTTTCTTGAAGTCAGTCCTACCTAAATTGACCATCGGTTTCAGGTAAATGTAATCGTCTACAACTTTGGGTGTAGAGTGATCTGATAGGAGGTATCCATGTTCATTTTGAGACCCGGTCTTTTGGAAGCTCTACTGAGATCATCGAAAATTGTACTGAGTTCTTCCATAGTAATTTATATACCTGTTATTTTTTATTTATGTACCTGTTTCGATATTTACCTTGGTAGGTAGGTACCGAATAAAAATCAAAACTAAATAGAATTTAAATAATCCAAGACAATTGTTTATCGTTTGATTTAATTGATAATATCCTAAAGATTTGGAGATTATAACCGTTGCTAACTAAAATGTTGATGAGTCCTATGATAATTATAGCGACGTGTAATAAGTACCCAGCTAAACAGATAATACATTTAATCTAAATGCCTACTGTAAGGACGGATATACAAATAATATATAGGAACTCGTGGCTAAATAAATACAGCCAAAACGAGTTTAAAAGCTACGCTTGGCGAGGTCGATACCGGAATTAAAAAATGGTCCGATATTCAAGTCCTGATTTCAATCGGTCGTTTGCTATGGAGAAGAACCGGCTCCATGGTTACTCTTTAATTCTATTTTTTTTACAATATTTCTATATTGTAATACTAAGGCACATTGCTCGTAAAACTGTTGGTCGATGGAATGATTGGAAGGCCTCCCACAAGGTGGACCTATGACCTGGTGAGTTGCAGGAATGCGATGGATGCGAGACGCACAGGACCGTTCGTTGTGGCAACACTTGGGGAAGGCCTATGTCCAGCAGTGGACGTCTTTCAGCTGAAATGATGATGATTATGGCAATACTAATAGATATGGGAGGGCAAAGTGGATCAGTCAAAATTTTACCGAAAAGCACAATAAGTCACATAAGAATTTTCTCCGTGTCTTAGAAAGCGCATTAAGCAGTTCTGTTGGTCCCAGCAGTTGAACATTTTTGACAGTATTATCCGATAGCCAGAAGGCAGAAAATTTGACACCAGCTTTCACTAACCACACACAACTGGCCTTTTGGAATTTTTGTACTTAACAAACTCAAAAAAGTAGTAGTAGTTATATAAGTATTTATTAGTTTAATTTAAGATTTCACAAACTCTTCTTTCCTTATTTTCTACACACTATAGTCTACATCTCTTCTAATCTCTCCTTTCGCAGGTCTGCTGGAAGAAATTTCTTTTTGAAATAAGCAGTACCTTTGTACAAACTTTATATTAAGATACCTATCTTCTTCTGTATATTTGTGTGTACATGAATTATAAAATAAATAAATAAATAAATAAAAAATACGGGACCAATTTTAAGAATTCTTTCACCCGTAGCAAGCTACTTTATCACTGAGTTCTTCTTTCCCGCTGGTGAAGACACTGGCAATAGTTAGTTTTAAATATATGCGTTTTTAAATCCTTGTCTGGCGCCGAATTTATTCAATTAGTTCCTTGAATGATGACTTATTGGCCAACTTGGTGGCAGACAGACAACACACCAGATAGATTACCTGTGTAGATTATTATTCTTATCTATAGTGATTTATATTGATTACGATACATTTTTATCAGGAATCAGGTTTTTGGTTATGCCGGAGGTCCGGTTGTTATTATGAGCTTTAGCGTAAATACCTACTATTTTTTTTTTTTGCTCACAGAATAGATGGTGCATGGGGATGAAAGGTTCTAGACTGGCTACCATGTACTGGAAGAAACAGCGTTGCAAGGCCTCCCACAAGGTACACTGATGACTTGGTCACGGTCCCGGGAATCCAATTGATGCCAGACGTACAGGACCAATCGTTGTGTTGGCACTTGGAGCTGCCCTATGATAATGATGATGAATATGATTTTTTTTTCTTTTATCGATTAGGAAAAACTTCAGTAAACCATTAGCATGCGCTACTGAAACGTCACGATGTCAATCAACGATATGATTGGCGCAGCGATTGGGCAATTGCATATAGCATAGCATAATCAACCTTTTAATGTTCCCACTGCTGGGTCTCAAGCCTTGACTCTCTCCAAGAGAGGGAAAGGGCCGTAATCTACCATGGGGGCCCAGTGCGGATTGGTGAATGTCACGTCATGTCTTCGAATTTTTAGTTCTAGGACATGCCGGTTTCCTCACGATGTTTTTCATTCGATGTCCTTCATCGTTTTGAGAGCAGTGGTGATGAAATAAATTAAATAAAGTAATTTATTACATAAAGTAAGAAAATCCTTTCTTAGTGCTAGAAAGGATTTTCTAAAATTCAGTCCCTAACGGGATGAAACGGGGGTCTAAGGTTTGTATGGAGAAACCTACATTCACGCGGGCGAAGCCGCGGGCAGAAGCTAGTCATATATATTCATATTTAATTTGTTGTATTATTTAGTAATGTAATGAGTAATTTGATTTAGAGCCCAATAGACGCACGCAGCCTTGATACCTCTTATCAGTGATTGATAAACAAGTAGCTGGAATCGTTATAGCGTTACAAAAGAATTTCCGGTGCGTACCTACAAGAAAATTACATTCTATCTTTGACCTTTGCCTTCTTAGAGAATTCCCAGACATCAATTATAATTGAATGAGAGCTACGTATTTTGATTAAATGATTATATAAGTATTTTTTAGAGTTCCATACCTCAAAAGGAAAAAACGGAACCCTTATAGGATCGCTTTGTTTTCCGTTCGTCTGTCTGTCTGTCGGTCTGTCAAGACCCATTATCTCGGGAACGCGTATACTCAAGTTTGCGGTCTCTTGAAGCTGTGTAAAAATCAAATTTTTAAGTTAACGAAAAAAAAAAATACGGCCGTTTATGTCTCAAAAAACGTCTCTCGAGGAAATTAAAAACCCATAGCGTACTTCGCGTTGACCCAGAATCCTGAAATTTTGCATAAAGCAAGGTCTTACAGGTTTAGGAATAAAACTGAAAACTGTAAATTTGTTTTTAAGTCAGAACAAAAAAATAAGTTTTGCGATTCGGAAAAATCTTCCAGACTCCATTCGGGAACTGAACTGTACATAGGTAAGTTTTTACGGAACCCTCAGGGCGCGAGTCCGACTCGCCCTTGCCCAGTTTTTTTTAATAATATAATCTAGTGCTTGACTGCGATCCCACCTGATGGTAAGCAGTGATGCAATCGTTGATGGTGAGGCGCACTAGTGAATAGGCTCTTATTAAGCTAGTTATTAAGAGCCTATTCACTTATAGAGACTTAAAGACATCTAAATTATAATCGGACGGGAAGACCGCAGCAGGTAATTCGTTCCAGTTCTTCGATGTACGTGGTATAAACGACGCGGCGGAACTCATAGTCCGGAACGTAGAGGTATTAGCAATTTTTGATTATTTTATTACCAATAAATTGTATTTAATTTACTTTATATATGTTAGTCTGTAAGGTCTATGGGCCAAGATGTTATAATTATTATTATTAACAATATCAGGGTGGATACTAGCAGTACGTTGGGTTGCTCGATAGTATTTCTACCATCCACTATGACTTGATTCCCGCGCACACTCTCCAAAATTTCATAGATCCAGCGGATTTTGATGTACGATTTTGATCTGTGAATGAATTTAAGAATGTTGTCGCTGTCGTAATAATTATTGACACGACCATTGGCACGTTTTAAATACTTATTTTGCTTTGAATTATATATATTGTTTTACTCACATGTATTTTACCCATGTTTGTAAGATAAACTTAGTTATTTACCTACAGAAGGACCATTTTTTTCTCATTAAATATTTTATCCGCCTTGACGAATATTTGCTATACAAAATTTTAAATAGACGGGCGGAAACTACCGACAAGGTTGTTATATTTCCGCCGCTTGAGGTTCTCCGCAGCCGCCGCGGCAGCACCAGCACAGCGCGACGAGCTAGGCAGATGGGATGGCGCAAGAGTGTCGACACAGGTAGCGTCCCATACTAAATGCCTACCCATCTTCCAAGGAAATAAAGACATACCGTCCGGTCTCTTACCATCGTCGCGTGCCAGGCCATGAGGTTCCAAAACAGCCGGAACGCCGACGGTGACAAGGGCTCGTCGAATGATGTCATTAATATTCGCGTGCCGCGCTATACGTCCCGCGCTTCGACTGCATGACAGGCCGTGGTGACCGAGGCTGTTGACAACTTCGCCACAGTGGCAGCGATGAGGCGAACAGCAAGGAGCGCCTAGGCGTAGGGAAACAGCTAGGCGGAAAGTTGTATCGTCGAACAAGGTGCCTATGTTCGACGATGGTAGTGCGTGGAGCCAAAGGCCCGACTACCACTCTCCCACAGCCAGTAGGCGCGCACGCTCTGCAGTAGTAGCAGATGTCAAGATTAGGTTTTCCTGAACTACTTTGCAGAGCGGCTCATCCCACCGCCTCTGGGAAGAGGGGTTGTCGGGCGGATTTGTATTCGGGCAAGCGAGTCTCCAGGCATCCATAGCCTCGGTGAAGCACGGCACATCAAAAGGAATCAGTGTTTAAGTTAGAATATTCCTGATTAATTTATCAGTGCCGTGGACCGAAGATATGAATAAACTAATACTGGTAATTTTACTCAATAATTAAAAATGTCAAAAAAGTATAACAATAGAAGCCTTGCAAATTTAATCAAGATTCTAAATGACGAAAATTTTTTTCAAATACTTTTATGGTTTTAAAAATGACACGTATTTCCTGGAACAAGTTTTGTAAAATATTTGAGAAAATCACGGAATTAACCGAATGCTAAAAGAGTTTTGAGGCGTTATTTCTCTAATTTCGCGTTGCTGCTTTTCGTCAAACATCGTGTTGGATTGCGTTAGATGAAGTAACAAGCTTTTAAACCATGCTCGATGTTGACGATAGGCGAGTGAAAAAGGACCCTCTTAAACCAAGTTCTAATTAAGAACAATTTTTTTAGATTGGTCTCAGTATTCAATGCAACTTCATGTCGCTAACATATGAAAACGGTACACTAATTATATCCACGGTATAAAAATGAAAAGTTAGCGTAGTACTACTTGAGCAGTAGAAGTACTTTCATTGGGCCAAAGAGTATTCAAGCAATTTTAAGAGACCGCCATCCAAAGATCAGGAAATGGCAGGCCGATGTGAACACTTGCACAAGAAGACAAGTTCATCGTCAGCATGCTAAGAACACACATACATCTCATGGCTATTTGGGGCCATTGGTGATGCGAAAGAGAACCCCGGGGCCTTGGAACGAAGGCAAAGAAGAAACAAGAGTGAGTTTTAGTCAGGAAAAGTCTGACACGCCCTCCCGCCTCCCCAATGGCGGGAGATGGGAGGTGTCAATAGATGATTTCCCACCTAAAAAAATGGCTAATTGGGTCCGGAACAGCCTTCAAGAAATTCACTACGATAATGTGAGCTCGGACACGACCTTTCTCGAGAACATGGCCAATGGAGAGATGAAAATTAGTCCAGTTTTGTGATGAGCCCAGATTTTGTTTATTTACACACGATGCCCTATCGTGTATGTAAAGAGTATTTAAGCGATCAGGAGAACGGTATCAACAAGCGTTTTCTTTTTTTTATTATTATTTATAGGCTCGCGTTTGACCACTAGCTCACATGATTGTAAGCGATGATGTGGCCGAAAGAAAAGGTGCCAATCAGTGAGTATTAATAAACGTATGAGCTGGGATATCTTGTTTATGCTAAGCCATAAATATATATAATCGTCTTTAAAGCTAATTTCTGACGGCTTGGGTAAGGTCAACGTAGACCCCCACTAGGGGCCTCCTATTTCTGTCTGTGTAGTTTAAAGTAACCTAACACGAGGGGAATAACGGGGTTATCTCCTTGTAACTTAACTTAATAAATAAGAAGAATTTAGATAAAAAACGTACAATTATTCTGATGTGTGTTTTTATTTTGGAATTTATGTTTTTTCGGCACATCGGTATAGAATAGGTTTATTTTGTGTGAAGTAAATACATTTTACTTAAACTTAGTTTTAGGGACAAAAAATATTTTGTTGAGCATTTAAACTGTAGCCTTTAATTGAAATTAATTAGTTTAAAAATGTCATGTGTTTTATTTTATTAATTATTCAGTCATCAAAACATACTAAAGTTTCTCTAATTCTTCTTATGCATTTAAGAAACAATCACAAACATTAGATAGCTGGAATTTTCGGGACCTAGATTTTATGAAAACGTTTTCTCTTAGAATCAGATTGAAAAAAATCTATTTGGCTACATTTCTGCTAAAATGGTGAATGCCACTTCGTTTCCTTATCTAAAAACTTGGCCTAACCTCTTATCCAAGTTCTAAACTATCCCTGCCTAGAACCATTACAAAAAAGGTACCAGGCTTAAACTCGAGCGATAAGGTCAGTACGTTTGTTGAACAACTTGAAAGTTTTCCGAACTTAATTTCCCTTCGGCTAACTTCGGGGAATCTCGGCTGTAAATCTCATCAATTTGTTGGGTATGACTGTAGGGCGATCGGGCCCGAAGGGAGTGTGGCCAGGCTTCCCTTATTGAATTACGTTTGAATTTGGAACCCTTCGGTTGGCGAGAGATTTTTTTTGCTTGTACGTGACCCCTCCCCGATGGAGGTAAAGTATTTATGACCCTTTATTTACGTAGCCTAGAGCCCTAGTTTTTTTTGGTGTGTTTACCCTTTCGATTGAAAAATGGCCCGGTTAGAAATATTTTGTTTTAATAATGGAGAGTATAAAGCCAAGACAAACCTCGATTTAGTATCAATGCTCGAGGAAATATCAGTTAGAGTTTCAGAAACAACAAAATCTGTAGCATAGTAACCTAGTGAGACCACCAATTTGAATTTTTCTATTCATATGTACTTGTCTGTTGTAGGTCAATCGTCGAATCCGACTCGGCTGGGCAGCGTTCGGGAAGCTGCGCGGTATCTTCTCGTCCAACATACCACAGTGTCTCAAGACGAAAGTCTATGACCAGTGCGTGTTGCCAGTGATGACATATGGCAATGAAACATGATCGCTTACAATGGGCCTCATCAGAAGGCTTACAGTCACCCAAAGGGCAATAGAAAGGGCTATGCTCGGAATTTCCTTGCGTGATCGCATAAAGAATGAAGATATCCGCAAGAGAACCAAGGTCGCCGACATAGCCCGAAGAATCGCCAAACTGAAGTGGCAGTGGGCAGGGCACATTGCGGCACATCTCTGCCCCATCGACCATCCGTTCTACGAGAACGGATGGTCGATGGGGCCGAAAGGTTCTAGAGTGGCGACCGCGCACCGGAAGGCGCAGCGTCGGAAGGCCTCCCACAAGGTGGACTGACGACCTGGTGAGAGTCGCGGGAGTGCGGTGGATGCGAGACGCACAGGATCGGTCGTTGTGGAGACGCTTGGGGGAGGCCTATGTCCAGCAGTGGACGTCTTTCGGCTGAAATGATGATGATGATGATGATGTACTATTCTAATTATATTAACGACATTACTGACACCCCGTGCCTCGGAAAGCACATAAAGCCGTTGGTCCCAGTTGTCATTCGTAGATCTTTGACAGTCGTTACAGGTAGTGAGACGATAGAAAGTCTGACCATCAGTCTATCGAAGGCGTATCGTGTTGCCCAGTAACTGGATTGTGGAAGTTTGATAGGCTGTCGCTCCATGTAAAACACGGGTATTCAGCCACATCCAGTTAGACTAGAAGCTGACCCTAAGCTAGTTGGTGAAAGACTAGGGAGATGATTTATTTATTTATATATACTTTATTGCATACCAAGATTACAAAATTTACAATCTGATATTTTAATACAAAAAACATACAATTGGCGGCCTTATCGCACTCGGCGATTTCTTCCAGGCAACCCAGAATGGATAGAAATCGCCTGGACACAAAATGGAGTTGCACTTGGTGCAAATATAAAAGTAAACAAAAACTTAATAGATACTTAATACTAAAATAGATATACATATACGACATACAAAATATAAATATATAAGAGGATATTAAGAATCAATCTTTTTTTTTCGGTGGGAAAATCATCCAATGACATCCCCTGCTCTTGGGCGGAGTGAGAGATAGTGTCAGACTTTTACTGACTAAAAACACACTCCTGTTCCTTCGTTGCCTTTCATCCCAGGGTCGAGTCTTCCTTTCAGACTCTTGGCCCAGTAGGCTTCGACCCTGCTGGGCCCCTACGGTTGCTGACATCTCCTTGAGGCGCGCGTGGAACACTACGCGCCGTCGACGACTTGGGCTCGGTCCGGACGGTTACCGGACGGTCGGACGGCGAGCTACACATTGCTCGTTTAGGAATCAATCTAAGTGCCATTGAGGAAGATTCAGTTCTTATAGTGGTGTCTACGTAAAATAAAACTTACCAACCAGCCTAAAAACTTCACCAAACCTGCCGATAGTAATTTTATAGTCCCAGCAGAATATAATAGAGAATACCTCTAAGACAATTATTAATAATCACTCTGAAAACGATCTCCCTCAGTTATTATGAGACAAGCGTTTGTCCCCAAAGACTGTCGGCTCCTAACTAATTTAACGAACCCTAAGAAATATCCTTAATTTCATTGGTTCATCTGAAATTCCAATGACTTTGAACTCTGAAATATTGCAAGAAATTAACTAAGTAAATATCGTTGATAATGAAAACGCCCTTTGTTTGTATAGATAATTGGCAACGATAATAAGACATGAAAAGCGAAAATTGAAATAAATTAATGAAATTCCTTGTAATATTCGAAGGTCTGTCGTAAAGCGTTTTGTATCAATTTTACATTTTGGACTCAACTTTAGGGTATTAAAATTTCGTTGAAAGGGTAACTTTTGACTTGTGTACGCCAACCTAATAAGAATCGTCGAGAGGCCACGTCTAAACGTTTGCTTTTGATTAATTAACTGCCGTCGGTTTTGAGAATCCGAGCGCTTAATAACGTTCATATTTAATTTAATGTATTTTTGTATTTTAGATACGTGTAAGCTCTAGGCACACTTTCGACTGAACGTTTAAATTCATTTTACGTCTTCTGATATAATGAAGTCAATTATTCCTAAGGAATGCGAGTCTCATTGACATATTAGGTAGGTACTGAAAATAGGCACTGAAATAATTAATATTGTGACTTGAGTTTGTATGGAAATCAATAAATAACACTAGAAAATTCGACTTTTTTTTTCGGTGGGAAAATAATTATCCTATGACATTCCCCGCTCTTGGGTGGAGCGAGAGATAGTGTCAGACTTTTACTGTCTAAAAACCCACTCCTGTTCCTTCGTTGTCTTTCTTACTTTCAGAAGCAGACCGTTGGCCCCAGTAGGCTTCGACCCTGCTGGGCCCCTCAGGTTTGCTGACATTTTCTTGAGGCGCGTGTGGAACAGTACCCGCCGTCGACGACTTGGGCTCGGTCCGGACGGTTACTGGACGATCGGATGGTGAACTACCCATTGCTCGCCATCTGCAGTCATTATATATACACTTGGCGTAAACGGTAACGTTCGTGCCGTTGTGTGGGTGCAGAGCTTCGTTGACAGAGTTTCATAGTTTTGTATGTAAGCTGTGAGCAGGCGTACACCAAGCGTATATTGACGAATACGCGTCTATGAAGCTACGCGTCCGCGGACATTAGACCTAACTATTAGATCGGAAATCAACAGTTAAGATTATGTTTATTATTCCAACATCTTCCCTTATACATAAGTAACTAATCCCGCAACCTTCCGGACCGAGCCCAAGTCGTCGACGGAGCGTACTGTTCCGCGCGTGCCTCAAGATGTCAGCAAACCGTAGGGGCCCAGCAGGGTCGAAGCCTACTGGGGCCAAGGGTCTGCTTCTGAAAGGAAGACTCGGCCCTGGTATGTAAGGCAACGAAGGAACAGGAGTCGGTTTTTAGTCTGTAAAAGTCTGACACTATCTTCCGCTCCGCCCAAGTGCGAGAGATGATTTTCCCACCGAAAAAAAAAATCTCGCTGGTACAAAAAGGTTTGTTTTAAGTATGGTGTTATTTGGTAAGTGCTTCAGCTACCATCTTGTCCGTCTGTAACAAAAAAGATTAGGGTAAGAAAAATAAAAACCAAGTTTTTCAATAATTAAGTAAATTTTCTTAGTTTAGAAGGTATCCTAAATTACCATTAATAATACACTTAGTAGAAAAAGTACTTAATAATTGAATTGTCAGTGGTAACCAACTTTGTCATGAAGAAATGACAAAGGGAAATCCATACCTATTAGTTTCTTGTTAAAGGGCAAAGTTTAAAAAAAAAAATACACCCACGATTTTTTTTCTATAGATACTTTCTGACTTGTCCACGTTTCACGTCTTGACACAGCCTTAAATTGAGATCACAAAAATATCAATGATTTATGATTATGTATTTATTGTACTCTAATAAATGTAGATAATCCATTGGCAGATATGTGTAGATACGCAAGGTTGGAGACACTAGATTTTATATAGTTACAAATTCGATTTGTTGAACAGATAATGGCTATTAGAAAAACTCACTGAGACACTCACTGAGGGTTCCATACATACTAAATTATGTAAATAGTTCAATTCCCGAATCGAGTCTCGCAGATTTTTCCGAATAGAAAAAGTTTTTTTTTTTTGTGACGTAACCACATGAAGTAGTATAGTACTCCGTATATATAAGCTATATACTACTTGCAATATATACTTATTAGATATATGTGAAGAAGCGATGAAGCGATAGGCGATGAAATAAAATGCTGAGCGAAAGCGACAAAGTTGTATTGCAGTTACAAGGTAAGAAGCAGTAATGAATGTTCGTACAAAATACATCGAAATTTATAGTAAACGACTTCCAAGGTAATTAATAATAATAACGGTTCGCACTTGACCGATTTGCGCAGGAGTTGACGCCCACTCGTTAGCGCGGACAATAGCCGGGTCCGCAGCCATCTTGACTCGTTAGCGCCAGGACAAAAGATGCGTGGACGCCATGTCATTAAAGGCGGCGTTAAGTTCGGCTGACGTCATAAAGCGGGAGGAGCTTTGCAACTTGTTTTGCACACGGCACGCTCTGACGTAAAATCGCGTGATCCTGTGCTGCGTTGAGTCGTGCGAGTGAACTTGCCTACTCGCTACACACATATTCTCAGTTTTCAGATTTATTCCTATATTTGTGCTATAAAACCTTTCTTCATGCCAAGGGTTCTAGGTCAATGGGAAGTACCCTATGAATTTTGATTTCCTTAGGAGTGTCAAATGTGCGGTTTTTGTGACATAAACGGTCGTATCTTTTTTTTTCGTTAACTTAGAAGTTTAATTTTTTTACAGCTTCAAGGGACCGCAGACTTGAGTATATAGTTTTGATTTCAACTCGATACCTCGACGCGTTCTCGAGATAAAGGATCTTGACAGACAGACAGATAGACAGACAGACAGATAGACAGACAGACGGACGGACAACAAAGTGATCCTATAAGGGTTCCATTTTTTCCTTAGTTAGGTACGGAACCCTAAAAAGGTAACAGACGAGAGAAATAAAACACTTTACACCTATAACAATAAAGACCATTATAGTTACAAAATACATACATGTGTTAGAAACAATCAATTATTATATTACTTTATTAGCAGTAAAGTTTGATTGCCACATCAGTTTCCTTGACTAAAGTCATCATTTATCGTCAGCCTACAGCAGTTCTCTGCTTGACTTAGGCCTCTCGAATAATAATGGTAATAATAAAGCTTTATTTATTCCACACAAACATTATTGACCAGCTGTTGCCTGCGACTTCGTCCGCATCAAGTTCGTAAGAATGCGTAAACGCAACTACTAATTCTGAGCTTGTGATTGATGCCGAAAGCATCTTATTCATTTATTGTACTTTCAAATAAAACGGTTAAAGGCCAAAACGAAAATTACCATAAATAATACAATAATATTAGATTTATTTTTTATTTTTGATAGGTTCGCGCTTGACCACTATCTCACCTGATGGAAAGCGACGATGCCGTCGACGATGGAGCGCGCTTAGAAATCAGAAATCAGATCAGAAATCAGAAACGTTTATTTCAAATAGACCAATTACAGGCACTTTTGAATTGTCAAAATGTCGGTCAGTCAAAAAAAAAATACAAGTGAAGCTAAATTGCACGTTCCAAAGCGTAGATCTCTATGGAGAAGAACGTGCAAGAAACTCCATGGACACTCTTTTAAATCATATTATGAGTTACATAAATCTTGGTTACATATTTCTTGTCGCTTCTAATATGTGAGCACAATGTAGATAAGTAATAATAATTAAAAGAATAAAATAAAAACTTATTAAAAAAAAAATAGAAATTGAATTAAGTCACTGGCAGCTAAGAGATGACCAGTCTCAACTGACGGCACCCGTTCACGATGTGACTGTTCCTAAAAGACCCTAGGCTGATAAAATTTTCGTTTTTCCTGAATTTACCTACATGAAGGTATGAAGGTCGGCTACCCCCTAAGGGGTAGAAATAGGGCCCCTCCGCCGCCCTATTTTGTGGTCCTCATCCTGATGACCTGGACAGACCTCCACCACAGTAATGGACTCCCAGGAGATTTATCACCACGTCCCGACTTAGAAAGTTTAAGGGACGGGGATAGGGTAGAGAAAAACAAAATTAAACAATTGGGATTGGGAATCCATGGGTAAGGAAGGATAATCTACTTTTCTTTTGAATTATGAAATTTAAGGGACTGAGAGGGCTACAAAAGGGGATATGACACGTGACGCTTGTATTTGCAAATCAAATTATTTTAGAATTACCTTGTTCCCTTTCGCCCGTGCATGTCCTGACCAATCCTACGGCAAAGGGTTGTGAGGCCTCTGCTATTGGATAAGACACACTTTCTATAACAATCAATTCCTTATAACGACCTATCCACCATCGCCAATACAATACAAGATTTAAACAAGCGTGACGCATCGTCAGTCGCCGTAGAACTCTTTACAGTTGCCTCGCTAGACGCCGAAGTGGTTTATATATCGACACTTCTCACTTCCTTACTCTGCCCCAGGGTGAGGACAACATAACCTACACACCTCCGAGCTATGCCTAGCTGCGGAACTTTTCTGAGATGTGTCCAAGTTTCGTCTCTCGTTAAATATTATTTTTTTGTATCAGAGGCTGGCCTACGGGGGCCGGGTTGATTTAACGAGATACGATCCCTAGCGTTCCTTAGAACGACTATCAATGCAGTTCAGGCTATTAGTGAAGCCTACCCCCACTCCCTGGAAGTGTGCGCATATCAAGAGCAATGCAAGGTATTCTACTGTCAGTCAGTCCATAGGGGGAGGTAACCGTCGCTAACGTTTGGTGGTTTGTGATCTTATTATAGCTTAAACTGACTCTAGTATGTAACGAATATATATTCGGTTCAGCCTTCAATCGGCAGTGCCTCAGTCATAGTTGCGTCAAGTAGGTACGCCGGCCGGCAAAAGGTCAAGTCCACCCCGAAGGAAATCAGTGTCGAGCCCACCCCTAAGAAGTTAATATCAAGTTCACTCCAAAGGAAGGCTTTCTCCGAGTCCCTAACACCAACCGCAAGCTTAGGTCACCTTGTCAAGGAATGGTATAAGGATAAAAGAGTTAACACTCACCCATTCGGTCACCAACACAGTCGCTAAGATTCACTCGCGTACTTACACACTACTTACGCACAACCAACGCCCATCCATTCGTACTCTAACTCACACACGGATCTGTATTATAAATATTATGCAAGCCTAAACTGGACTTAGTCCACTTGTATCTAATACTGGATCACAATCCTAGCACTTCTAAGAATTACAACGCGACATTATGTAGCCCTACAATATCTACTGAGTCAGTTCGCTTTTCCTGCTGGACGTCAGAGCCCTACCCTCGTCTGAAGCCAAGTGTCCCGTATCGTGCCCGAGTCCACACTCCCCGCTCCTTCGCGTCGGGAGGGAGGAGTCGCTTCCCACGCATTCCTAACAAGTTCTTATTGCACCGTTTTTTGTATACTTTCTTAATTGTTTGCACATGGTGTTTGGGCCCTTTGTATTGCCAATAGAAATTGCATAAGTTCCTCGTTTCTTTAGAATTCTGTCGGCCCTTTCATTAAAAGGACAATTTATTAGGGGTCGCAAGTGGCCCAGCGCGGCGCCATTCGTGGTATTTAAAAATAAATATAATTTCTTGTTATTAATTTGGAATAAGTGACAGACAGTCACATTCCCCCCTCTGAAAATCAGACGCGTGACGTAGTAAAGCGGATGAGCTTTCACAATAGGATAAACCATTCATTCTCATTAAATCTAATATAGAATCTTATTCCCATTCGGTGGGTTAAAATAGTCTAATAATCTAGTTGGACTGGTACATGAGTCCAATAAGATAAAATGTCTGCTAAAATTTCCTAACGTACTAGACGTCAACAAGGAATCATCCTCTAGTGACTACATTCACTGAATCTATATCATTCATAATCCCTTAAGATTGGCATACTATAATACCTAATTAATAGACGTGTATGCCTGTAACCTTGTTTTACATACATATTATTATGAAATAGGATTAAAATCTAAAGAAAACATTTGGAATTCCAAAAAAAAAACTTTGTATTGTAATAAAACAAATAAAGAATCCTATTGCGCTTTACCATTCCGGAATGTTAGAAAGAAAAGAAAGAAAAAAACGTTTATTCGTTACTCACACAATCGTATAAACTCACAATCACACACACAATCTAAAAAATCAAATCAGACAACCAATCAATCTAATTATTATAATCATTCCAGTAAAATGGGAATCCAGCTACAATTATTCCAGTAAGATGGGATGTCGGCTATAATTTGGCAATGTGTAGCAGCTACATCCTGGGTTGTTACACAACCGCTTTACCTATCTCTACCTATAGTCTATTAAAATGGCTAAGTTCTCACTCTTTATCCCAACTCAGTGTGCGCGCTGTTTGCTCACGTGGTTTTATCACCAAGACCCTTTTTTTTGTTCTATAAGGGTCGGCCACATTGCGACAACTTGAATTTTTTTTCTTTGCCTTAATGTGCGTCGGGTCATTTCGTTATTGACTTTTAGAATTGTGATGAATATGGCATCTCAATGGGCACAAAATATTGCTTTCGTCACATGGCGGACATAAATGTGGGCTTGTTTCCCATAAATCTCAGGCTAAATGAGTTTTCAAGAGGTCCAAAATTATGTTACGCTATTTTAAAACGGATAACAATTTTTTGTTATTCTTAAACTAATTGACAGAATGTCAAGTCGTAAAATACACACTTAAGGTACATTTAAGTGGCTCGCCGTAACCGGCCTATATGGTAAACATATTTGGTCGTCATGAGTAAATTATATATCGATAAAACCTAGTCAGCGCTAGAGTTCCTATATAAGTGTCATAAGAAACTAATAACTAAAATGTCATGTGATAGGTACGGCAAAAGAAGCTAATACACATAAACATTCGATTTGAAACATGAATCAATTAAGATGTACGTATATATAACGCCAATTATTATTGCATGATGTGTCGTAGAACCATCTTCAAGAGATACACAGTAGCTTTACCTAATTCAATACCTAGTTCTACAAAACGTTATCAGGCCCATCTGACGTTCATTCGATACATAGCTGGTATATCTAAACCTAGTTTTACCCAATTACCACGAAGGTTTATTTTGAATAATACCTATACCTCTTGTCATATCGAAAAATCATGGTATTATGAGACCTTATGTTTATGTTTTTATTTTACATCAGCGTCTCATCTAACCTGTAGTCGGCGTGTAATTATTATAACGGGATTTTTCTGCGACTTAGTATTGTTGTCATTTATCAACAATTGCATTTTAGTAGGCCTGTGCATGCTAATAGTTTAATTTTACATACCAGGGTCGCTTCTAGGGTTACCTACGGTGTTCGCTCGTTTTAAACTCAGCCTATCGCTGTTGTCGCAGGACAAAGGCCATCCTTTATGCACCTTCACGCTGAGTCAGCTGCTGAGATCGACTCCAAGAGTAGCTGGAATAGTCCGCACATAAAAATATTAGATTGTATTTCACTGAGACGCAATAACCCCCCTCTGATTCTAAGAGGATAGAATAGTCCTGAAATGCAACAAGTTTTAGAAAGTTATTGATACTGATTCTGCTAGAACAGACAGTTTTGGATTTCCTAGAAGAGTTGAGACGAATATCTATTCATTAGAGATGGTCTATTTCCTATAAACGTGGGCACTTTGAGAAACCTGATAATGCCTCCTTCGTTCTTACTAATATAAATCAAATTAATCACTGGTATAAATTGTGACGCGAATTGTGCGGTACCTATCCCATTATTTTTTTTCTTTTAGATTGGATTTCCCATTTACGAAATAAAATCAATTAACTCCTCTCGCTCTGGGTGGAGCGCGAGGGACCGTCAGACCTTTACTGACCAAAACTCAGCAGTGTTCCTTTATTTCTGTAAACCTAATCACTAATATTTAGTGTCATAACAAAGATCATACGCGAAGTAACGTAAGGGTCTTATAAAAGTGAAACTTAGCTTCGCAACAGGGACTTCGCTACAGCAATCACTGGAATCAGGTGGTGTCAGCCATCAGATGAACTACGGGCTAAGCGCAACGCACAAACTGCAAGTTTAGTAACTGCGTTGTCGTAGCGATGTGAAGATTTAAATATCCTGGAATTTATAATAAGGCCACACAAGTATCTATTCAAATAATATAACATACGCTGCAGACTTGGCAATATTTAGAATATCCTACTATAATGTAATCACTGAAAGATATACCTACTACTATCTCTGTAAACGAGTTGTCACTGTGTAGATAATCTACATGTTTGTTAGACTTAGGTACTAAATTATATTTCATGTCCATTCCTTTCACTTAGCACACACACCGATCTCAACCTCAAAACCACATTTCATTTTCACAAAAATTCATTCAGATTTAAAACTTATGATTGCAGGGAGTCGAACCCATTCTGACATTAGCTCAGGGCCCTATTATTATTGAAACTATTAACACTAACTAGGTACATAACATTACCTCCTCATATAAGCATGGGGATCGAACCCATTATTAGAAGCATATAAACACAAACACACATTCATACAAGCTATAATCTACATACAAATATCTCCATGTTCATGGGAATCAAACCCTGATAACACAAAAAAAATGAAACTTGAACAAATCATTATAAGTCAAGCGGGAATTGAACCCACAACCGTGACACAGGAATTCCAGAATTTATCAACCAACGAATTAATCGGGAATCGAACCCAAAATTCATGACTTGAAATAAAATTATATACTTAAACTAACAAATCATGCAAGAATCGAACCTGCTATAAAAGTATATATTTATGCAAGTACGTAGTTAAAGGATTCAACTACATACAAAATTCAGATCTTTACCTAGCCGTTGTAATTCTTTCTACGTCTAAATAGTCCTATCATTTTATATCTCTAGAAAATTACGTTGTGTTATTTTAGTAGTAACCCATAAATATCGTTTCTCGTTGCACTGAAGTGAATCAGTACATTTAATGACGAGAATCCTGGTCACGGCACCATATGTGACTGTTCCTAAAAGACCCTAGGCTGATAAAATTTTCGTTTTTCCTGAATTTGCCTACATGAAGGTATGAAGGTCGGCTACCCCCTAAGGGGTAGAAATAGGGCCCCTCCGCCGCCCTATTTTGTGGTCCTCATCCTGATGACCTGGACAGACCTCCACCACAGTAATGGACTCCCAGGAGATTTATCTCCACGTCCCGACTTAGAAAGTTTAAGGGACGGGGATAGGGTAGAGAAAAACAAAATTAAACAATTGGGATTGGGAATCCATGGGTAAGGAAGGATAATCTACTTTTCTTTTGAATTATGAAATTTAAGGGACTGAGAGGGCTACAAAAGGGGATATGACACGTGACGCTTGTATTTGCAAATCAAATTATTTTAGAATTACCTTGTTCCCTTTCGCCCGTGCATGTCCTGACCAATCCTACGGCAAAGGGTTGTGAGGCCTCTGCTATTGGATAAGACACACTTTCTATAACAATCAATTCCTTATAACGACCTATCCACCATCGCCAATACAATACAAGATTTAAACAAGCGTGACGCATCGTCAGTCGCCGTAGAACTCTTTACAGTTGCCTCGCTAGACGCCGAAGTGGTTTATATATCGACACTTCTCACTTCCTTACTCTGCCCCAGGGTGAGGACAACATAACCTACACACCTCCGAGCTATGCCTAGCTGCGGAACTTTTCTGAGATGTGTCCAAGTTTCGTCTCTCGTTAAATATTATTTTTTTGTATCAGAGGCTGGCCTACGGGGGCCGGGTTGATTTAACGAGATGCGATCCCTAGCGTTCCTTAGAACGACTATCAATGCAGTTCAGGCTATTAGTGAAGCCTACCCCCACTCCCTGGAAGTGTGCGCATATCAAGAGCAATGCAAGGTATTCTACTGTCAGTCAGTCCATAGGGGGAGGTAACCGTCGCTAACGTTTGGTGGTTTGTGATCTTATTATAGCTTAAACTGACTCTAGTATGTAACGAATATATATTCGGTTCAGCCTTCAATCGGCAGTGCCTCAGTCATAGTTGCGTCAAGTAGGTACGCCGGCCGGCAAAAGGTCAAGTCCACCCCGAAGGAAATCAGTGTCGAGCCCACCCCTAAGAAGTTAATATCAAGTTCACTCCAAAGGAAGGCTTTCTCCGAGTCCCTAACACCAACCGCAAGCTTAGGTCACCTTGTCAAGGAATGGTATAAGGATAAAAGAGTTAACACTCACCCATTCGGTCACCAACACAGTCGCTAAGATTCACTCGCGTACTTACACACTACTTACGCACAACCAACGCCCATCCATTCGTACTCTAACTCACACACGGATCTGTATTATAAATATTATGCAAGCCTAAACTGGACTTAGTCCACTTGTATCTAATACTGGATCACAATCCTAGCACTTCTAAGAATTACAACGCGACATTATGTAGCCCTACAATATCTACTGAGTCAGTTCGCTTTTCCTGCTGGACGTCAGAGCCCTACCCTCGTCTGAAGCCAAGTGTCCCGTATCGTGCCCGAGTCCACACTCCCCGCTCCTTCGCGTCGGGAGGGAGGAGTCGCTTCCCACGCATTCCTAACAAGTTCTTATTGCACCGTTTTTTGTATACTTTCTTAATTGTTTGCACATGGTGTTTGGGCCCTTTGTATTGCCAATAGAAATTGCATAAGTTCCTCGTTTCTTTAGAATTCTGTCGGCCCTTTCATTAAAAGGACAATTTATTAGGGGTCGCAAGTGGCCCAGCGCGGCGCCATTCGTGGTATTTAAAAATAAATATAATTTCTTGTTATTAATTTGGAATAAGTGACAGACAGTCACAACGAGCATGACGCGTGCATCAGCCCCACTCAGTTCAACCATTTTGAAGGGAACCGAATGACCCAATAACACGTGCCACCATCAGCGAGACATTTGAGTGAGCATGACAAACTCTCAACTGCCATGCTCGTAATGACAAACAAGTTGTAACCTAATAAAAATGCTCCATGGTACTTCACATTCACAAAACTTGAAAAAAAAAGTGCTTCTACATTATACAATGCTATTGTTTCCAAATACAAAAGATAATAAATTATCATAAGCTCTATTGAAATAAACCAATAAAATAAAATAAAATAAAAAACATTTCGAAAACAACAATACAAAAAGGGGAACTAAAAAAAAAAAAACTAATTTGAAGGTAAAAGTGGCTGTGGCTGCGGAGCAGGACCGGCATTTAGCCAAGCGCTTTTATCAAGGATATAATCTTCCAGTTTATAATACGCTTGTCTACATAGTGTGCGTTTAATGCATGCTTTAAATTTGGACTCATTTAGTTGTAGAATCTCAACTGGTATTTTATTATAAAATTTTACAACCTTACCAACTTACCTAGAAGTAACCTATTCACTCTTGACTTAAAGATTCCCGGGTTGTAGCCATCAGGAAACACAGATTCCGGCAAGGAATTCCACTCCTTCAATTTTATTAATAGCCTATTTTGTGTCCTATTACTGGGTAAAGGCCTTCCCTTTCTCCTTCCAAACCTCTCTGTCCAGGGCGATTTTAGGCTAGATTGTAACACCATATTCGACCGTGCGCCTTATGCTAGCCATACAAGATCCGTTTTACGTCAAGTCTGCAGTTGACTAACGTCATGCATACTTAATCGCTCATAAACACAGAAGACTTGACATGCTTACTGATAGCCACACATCGTCAAGTTTATCGGACGCCGCTTCAAGCCCGCTGCAAACTTGACGGTAAACTGGATCATGTGTAGCAGGCATTACGTTTGCCGTTCCACGGTCTCCACACAATAATACCAACATGGACCCCTCATCACTTACTCAAACTAATGGCCTTCCGGGCGTAACAAATATTTGTATTGCCTACAGATAGTTGTGCCGGTGTGTGTTTCTGATTTCTGACACAGGATACTCTGGGTATCTTGTGTCAAAAATCAGAAATCAAAGTCAGTCAGTCAAAAAAAGAAAAGAAGTGAAGCTAAATTGCACGTTCCAAAGCGTAGATCTCTATGAAGAAGAACGTGCAAGAAACTCAATGAACACTCTTTTAAATCATATTATGAGTTACATAAATCTTGGTTACATATTAGAAGCGAATAAGAATAAAAACTAATTAAAAAGATAGAAATTGAATTAAGCCACTGGCAGCTAAGAGATGACCAGTCTCAACTGACGGCACACGTTCACGAGCATGACGCGTGCATCAGCCTCACTCAGCTCAACCATTTTGAAGGGAACTGAATGACCCAATAACACGTGCCATCATCAGCGAGACATTTGAGTGAGCATGACAAAATCTCACCTGCCATGCTCGTAATGTCAAACAAGTTGTAACCTAATAAAAATGCTCCATGGTACTTCACATTCACAAAACTTGAAAAAAAAAGTGCTTCTACATTAAACAATGCTATTGTTTCCAAATGCAAAAGGTAATAAATTATCATAAGCTCCATTGAAATAAACAAATAAAATAAAATAAGAAACATTTCGAAAACAACAAAACAAAAAGGGGAATAGTAAGTATCTCTTCCAATATTTAGAAATATATATAATTATTTAAAAAAAAAACCCAAAACTTAATTTGAAGGCTGTGGCTGTGAAGCAGGACCGGCATTTAGCCAAGTGTTTTTGTCAAGGATATAATCTTCCAGTTTATAATACGCTTGTCTACATAGTGTGCGTTTAATGCACGTTTGTGTATATGTGTTACATGTATGTGAACGCACCCACGATACAGGAGATTGGCGGCAACGACCTCTCGGGCCGGGCCTTGGTACAGGCCATGGTCCGGAGCGAGGAGGAATGGCCATCGGTCGCCTTCTTCTATGAAGCAGTAATGCCAGCAAAGGCCGCATGTGCGATGGAACGGCCCTCATGCCCCAGCCGCCGGGATCCCAGCCACCGTAGGCGCGGGCTTGCAGACGGCGAGCAATGGGTAGCTTGCCGTCCGAACGTCCGGTAACCATCCGGACCGAGCCTAAGTCGTCGACGGCGCATAGTGATTCATGCACGCCTCAAGGAGATGTCGGCAAACCGTAGGGGCCCAGTAGGGTCGAAGCCTACTGGGACCATAGGTTCACTTCTGAAAGGAAAACCCGGAGCCCTGGAATGCAATGCAACGAAGGAACATAGGAGTGAGTTTTATTCAGTAGAAGTCTGACACGCCCATCCGCTACGCCCAAGGACAGGAGAAGTAATTGGATGATTTCCCACCTAAAAACAAAAAACCACGATACAGTTGTTGTAGTGCGAACCGCACATCTTACCATTTAGCCAGCCAAGTCATCCCTTTAAGCGTCTACGTCAAACAATCAAAATAATTAATTAAATAAAGCAGTACGTGTTCAGATCGCATCAAGTGCCGACGCGCGTGCTTCCTCGCTCCACCAAACAACATTATTTGTACCATTTTTAATAATACGGTTTTCAGTGAAAATCTCCATCTATTACTTAACATCCCTCCATACAACCTTTACAGAAGTAATTATTAGTAATAGTAATATCTTGAAAAAATAATATAAGTATGATGTGATAGAGCCACCTTAGTCCTTACAGTGTGACATTATAAATCTTAATGCTTCTTATTAACATTTTGGACACCACATCAAAAAAACAGCTCGCCGTCCGACCGTCCGGTAACCGTCCGGACCGAGCACAAGCCATCGATGGTGTTTCACGCGCGCCTCAAGGAGATGTCAGCAACCGTAGGGCCTCAGCAGGGTCGAAGCCTACTAGGGCCATGAGTGATGCGAAGGAGATCCACGGGGCCTTGGAACAATGGCAAAGAAGGAGGCAGAGGCAGGAGTGGGTTTTTAGTCAGCAAAAGTCTGACACGTCCTCTCGCTCCGCCCAAGAGCGCGGGATGTCATTAGATGATTTTCTCGCCTAAAAAAGCTTGCTCTCGGTGCGAAGCTACGATTCTATCCTTTAACTTGTCATGTAGTCGTCACCGCGGCGTGCCAGACACATTTTACTTCGTCCTGTATATAAAACTACGCGGTAATAAAAGCTATTTATTTACCAAGGTTTCACTACAAAAATCATTAGATAAACGTTCAAAATAACTTTAATTTCGGAAGTTGGTGTTTCTGGTTTTATTTGTTTGCCGCCAACACCGACTTCCGAAATTAAAGTTATTTTGAACGTTTTAGTCTTTTTTTTGTAGAGAAGTCGGTTGTCTTTTTCTTTTCGAAAAAAGTTTATTATTTCATTTTTTTTAGTTGTAGTAAACTTAGCTAGCATGCCCCTATTCTAGCGCCAAGTTAAGAATTTGTTGTTTCCAACCAAAAATAACGCTAGAAAATCTTTCTACATATTAGGTACCTTAAATAAGAAACCCATCTTTGGTCTCACAAAAGTCGTGACAGGCTCACGTACCTTTTTTATTTCGCGACAGACGAGAAATGATCTTAAGGTATTCCCTCAAGTTGATAACTCAATTTGTCGTTTCTTGCTCGAGGCGGTAAACTTCGGGGGATTTATCTTTGGTCCAAGTTTAGACTAGGACCACTAAGACAGATCCCAGGTGCAATCTCTGTAACTATTGTAAGGAATAGAAATTTATAGTCAGTCTTGTTACTGTGGCTGGCGGTCACACCGTTGAGAGCACAGAATATGCATTTTAATAATGTATTTTGTACTGTATATTTTTTAACCCCTGACGAAAAAGAGTTCCCTGATGAACCCGGGAATCTTTAAGTCAAGAGTGAATAGGTTACTTCTAGGTAAGCGCGCTCCATCGTCGACTGCATCGTCGCTTTCCAGCAGGTTAGATAGCAGTCAAGCGTGAACCTATTAAGAATAAAAATAAGAAAAGAGGGGTTTAAAAAACCCCTCTTTTCCGCCAAAAAAAATCTAGTATTTCCTGGAATAAGTTTTGTAAAACATTCAAGTAAATCATGGAATTACCGAATGCTAACAGATTTTTCAGGCTTTAACGTTGCCTTTTCGTCAAACATCGCGTTGGATTGCGTTAGATGAAGTAACAAGCTTTTAAACCATGCTCGATGTTGACGACAGGCGAGTGAAAAAGGAGCCTCTTAAACTTGAAATGATGTGTATTTCGTACAAGTGTGCAATAGTACGGCGGACATGAACTTCCGATGGTCTATTACTAGCTGCTGCCAGCAGCTTCACCCACGTGATACTAGAAAATTGTTCCTAGGGAACATACTCTCGGGATAAAATATCCTATCTGTTATTTCAGAACATGTAACATGTACCAACACCGGCCGGAGGACACGGTGGAGCATACGGTAGAGGTGTGCTCCACTTGAGCGGAGCACCATCGTGTCCTGGTGCATATATGGTGTGTGGCGGCGATAGCCTATCGCTCCAGGCCATGGTCCGAAGCGAGAGGGAATGGGATGCGGTTGGGTCCTTCTGTGAAGCAGTAATGCTAGCAAAGGAGGCGGCCGCAAAAGTGAGGGAACGCACAACTCCAAGCCCCAGTCACTGCGACAGAAGACGCCCTGGGCGTCGGGAATCGCAGAACGATCTCCAGCCACCGAAGGCACGGGCTCGCGGACGACGAGCAATGAACTTAAAAGTTCACTCGTCCTGTACAGACCGAGCCCGATTCGTCGATGGCGCGTAGTTTTCCACGCGCACCTCACGGGAGATGTCATCAAACCGTAGGGGCCCAGTAGGGCCGATGCCTGCTAGGGCCAAGGGGAAAAGTACAGAAATGATACCCGTGGCAAAGAACAACTGAAGCAGCATAGGTATGATTTTAGTCAGTAAAAGTCGGATACGGCCCCCCGCTTCGCCATAAAAAAAACCGTGTACCAAGTATCATCGAAATCCGTTCAAGCTTGAAGAAGTAAAAAAAACTTCCACACATACATACAACTTTCGCTTTTATAATATTAGTGTGAAAAAAAAGTATCAAGATGACTACATTAATTCATTAACGCTCAGGCGGTAGCCGGCGCCCGCAAGCCATTGTCTTACTATTGTGTCTCTAATTACGCACGTCAAAAGGTTAATTTTAGTAGCAGCTTGCCAGGAATTGACATATGCTTTGACTGAACCTTATTCTCATTGCGATCCAAACATTGTAATTATTGATAGAATGTCGCTTTGTAAAGCCCTTATAATTCAGTTTCCGATCTACGAACGTTAATCCGATTACACTTCGGTGTGACTCGGCAGTTCTTGGCGCCGTACTCAGTCAATTGGTGAATTTGGAATGCAAATTCGAGACTTGACGTCGTGTCGGGTCCATTCCTTAGCTGTAGTATCTACATTCGCTTTAGACTTACAGACGGACTTGTGGCCGATACAAAATGAATTGCTTACTTCGCTTGATGTCTGTTGTTTGGTTTCCTTGTATTGGTTAAGATTTCTTGTGATCACGAATTGTTGATCGTTTAGGGTGCAAAGGAACTGTTGGATTAGGTATATAAAGTTTTGCATCCCTATGCATTCAAAGCATTGGAATCATCAGCGTTTTTGTGTTTGTCTTTACGCTGGAATTATCTTCACATTTTTATGGTAGCACCACCTACCGGGTCCAATTGGATTTTCAAACTATCCAGGTACTTACCCAAGTGTACACACAAAATTTCTTCCAAATCGGTCAAGCCATTTAGGAGGAGTTACGTGGCAAACATACGCACAGTAATTCTTCTGTAATATGTAAGGATAGTATAAAAATTACTTACTTTTTAGGGGTAAAAGATTTAATGGGCGCTCTCCAACACGGTGAAAAGACCTCATCAAATGTGTGACATACTCAAGCATCAATATCAAATCCCAAGCATGGTGTCGCATCACGAGAAAAGCAATGGCACAAGACTCGACCGAGACATGATCACGACCACTCTATCAAGAATTATGAGAAGAAGAGAGTATAAAAAAGTCACTTTTCACGTCTATGCGTGCACTGGGGCCGTATTACGACCTCTTAATTCCAGTCAGTTTACGCCTTAAACTGAACTGCCTTGCTTATCCGTATTATGACATCTTATTGCCAGCCAGTCAGTGGTCACGTGACCCTTGGCCGACTTCTGCACGGATATTGACTGGAAATTTCGTATTATGAGCGACCAAATGACATTTCATAGCTTGCTGAAATGTCAAAAATTGTGTCAAACAAACCATTCAGTTTACGCCAGTTTCTAGTAACTTTTAGTGAATTGTTTTGACTTTTTATTATATTTTTATCTATTTGGACAGTTAAATAAAACATTAAGTATGATGAGTTGGTAATCTTTGAATTTCTTGAAAGTGATGCGTCACAAGAGAATAACGAAGCAAAAATTCCAAGGACGGGTCTTCGAGATCTTAGTGACCCTTTTGCTATTGATAAGGTTCTGTTTATAAAGCGATACAGGCTTAGTAAACAATTAGTTTACAATTTACGTGACGAACTGAGACCTAATGTAGCTACTGGGTCTACAAGAGCGTCGGATTTATCAATAGAAAGAAAGTTTAGTAATTGTAAGGTTCCCACAGCTCACATGAAGTACTCTATGATGCCTTGCTGCAGTTGCTTTGCTTTTTATGAATGTGCTAATGACCCTCAAGTACTGTTAAAGAAAACTAGCAAAAAAATTATTGTAATATTATTGTTTTTTTTCTTGTAAATGAGATACATAGGTAACCTATCTATATAAATACATATTTCCATTTTAGATTCTTCAATAAGTTTAAAATGCTGGGAGTATTAGGGTGTATTGATTGAACACATGTTGCAATTGTACGTCCAGTCGAAAATGAAGAAAGATATTACTGCAGAAAACATTATCACTCGCTAAATGTCCAATTGGTAAGATTTTTCAAAATTAAAACATCCAATTTTGTAAATGTATGTAATTTTTAATAAAACTAATATTCTTCTTTAGTCTTCATTTTTTTGGAATTAATCTGAAACAATTTTAATTTTAGATTAGTAATGCAGACATGCAAATAGTCAGTGTGGATGCTAGTTTTAGTGGAGCTTCCCACAACTCTTTTATCTGGGCAAACCATCCCCTAAAGGAGCTCATGGAATTTATATTATAAGCAGAAATGAAGGTATATAAATTTCTTGGTATGTAAATATATTTTAGGAGTATTATTATTTCTAACTCCTTGGGGTCTGTTGTTATGTAATTATTTCAAAATTACTCCATTATATTCTGTGTTTGTTTATACAAATGATATAAAAATTTCAATATATTTGTGAAATTATAAGTATGGTGATATTTTAATTATTTCTAGGTGACTCTGGGACGTTGCATGATGACACCAGTAACTGATGCCACCCCGGATACTCCTGAAGCTTACTACACTAGTGTGCATGTCCGGACAAGAAATATTGTTGAGAGGACAATCGGTTTTTGCTGTTACTTGAAAAGTTATTTTAGATATTTAGTTAAGTTTAAGTTAATAAATGTATGACCCGATCAATTAAAAACAATTATCAAATATATTACACTCTTATTAAGTACCTACCCCATATCTAAATAAAAGTAACCATACTCGCCAAATCAAGGATAAAGGTTGTATCATCCCACGGGGTCTGTCATGTATGCAACCGGGATAAATGTTAGAATGATAAAGATTTTAATAAAAGGTGTACAACACCGTGTTTAGTAAATAAGTAACATACGTTAGACCACCCTTTCCAGTCCTTGCTCGCACCTTCCTCCAAAGAATTCAGTGTCTCTGACATAGACACCCAAATCCGTTTTGAAAAATCGCGTGGTTGCGCTGATTTATTGTAGATATCATAAGGCCCCTATGAGAGTTCAAAAATTCTCACAAACACTCTAATTGCTCATAGGATACCCGGCGACGACGTGAAACCTCATTCCTTGCACTTCTTTAAAAAACAATGGTTTATTTAGAGTTTAAAATAAAGAGCAACAATTAATTTGATAATTATAAATAAAGTAGGTACTACTTACGCCATTATTTGAAAAAATATTGTTAAAAAGGTTTTATTCGAGTACGTACACACACTTAATTTTGTTTTTGGCGGGTCAGCATTTATCGCAGTACGTTCAGAAATGAAGTTTGTGAGACCATGCTGTATTTTCAACTTTATGACATTGTATTTACGGAAATAATACATAATTCGTTTTTAAACTCGTTGTTTATCTCGATTTCTGTTACAAAATTACATTAATTTCATTAATAAACAATATTTTATTCAAAATTTAAAAACCGTAAATACCGGTAACCTTTATTTTGATGTTTTCGAACGCCATCTTTCAAGGCAGTGCAAACCAGCCACAGACAACAATCCAGGATGAATCCAGTCAGAATAACGTACGTCATAATACGAAAAAGAACAAGTCAGTTTACGGCCGTAAACTGACTTGCCTGGAAACTGACTGGATTTTAGAAAGGTCGTAATAAGCCCGCTGGCCTCTAAAGTTTTCAAAGGTGCCATTCGAACCTGGGCTGCAGGCTGCGGTTGCAGCCTGCGAATGCAGGCTCCGAATACAGGCTGCGAATGCAGGTAGCACACGCATGACATGCAGCCGTCGCCTGCATCCACAGCCGGGAGTGATTCTGAGGCTAGCTGCACGTGCTGCCAGTCGCAAATCTACGTTGCAATCCAATTTCAGCGCTATCGACTCCGAGTAGCGACTATTTTTAAACTTTTAAGGGTAAATCACGGCATTACCGAATGCCAACAGAGTTTTCAGGCGTTATCTTTCTTTTTTTGCATTGCCTCTTCATCAAACATCGCGTTGGATTGCGTTAGATGAAGCAACAAGCTTTTAAACCATGCTCGATGTTGACGATAGGCGAGTGGAAAAAGACCCTCTTAAGTGCCCATATAGGCCTATGTGAAATAAAAACATTTGAATTTTGAATTTTATCTGTTTGTTCGCTAATTCTTACTCAAACGCGCAAGGGATCTCGATGCGGTTTTCACTAATATTAGGTCCTTCTCTATTTTTTTTTTAACTGTCAGGGTATTTTAAGTTCAAATGCTGTTATATTTATTAATTTCAACTGGCATTGATTGACGATATTTGTAATAATTGTGTACTATCAAAGCAAAAGTATACATAGTGTGTACCCGTTTTGGCCGTTTTTTTTTGCATCACCTTTCCCGATAGGCCATAAGTTATTTATCCGATTTTTCTACAAAGATCACATTATTGACTCAATTCTCAATACTCTATACTCAATACATTATTGCACAACTTCATAAATCAAATTCACAGTATAATATTTTTTTATTTTTATTAATGATAAAAATAAAAAATTGACCACCATCACCACATTAGCGTTTGACCACCATCTCACCTGATGGTAAGCGATGATGTGGTCGACGATGGAGCACGCTTGCCTAGAAGTAGCCTATTCACTCTTGACTTAAAGACCCCTAAGTTGTAGCTATCAGGAAACACAGACTCCGGCAAGGAATTCCACTCCTTGGCTGTACGCATAATAAATGTGTTCTTAAAACGTTTTGTGCGTATGGGTGGGATGTCCACCATGTACCGGTGGCGCAACGCCGTACGTCTAGTGGTCCGATGATGGAACGGACTTGGCGGAATTAGATTGTGCAATTCCAGTGCACACTCCCCGAAATGTAAACGATAGAAAACCGACAGGCCAGCAACTCGGCGGCGATGTCCAAGGCTTTGTAGTTTCGACTCAACAAGTGCATCATTGCCAATGATCCTCTTGGCTCGCCTCTCAATCGACTCTAGCGCATCAAGCTGGTATTTGGCAGACCCGTCCCAAAGATGAGAGCAGTACTCCATACACGATCGAACTTGCGCTTGATAAAGTTTTAGCAGCTGTTCCGGCGTGAAGTACCGTCTGACCTTCGCGAGGATTTCCAGCTTTTTTGCTGCCAGTTGAGCCTTTGCTTCGATGTATGGCCCAAAGTTGAGAGTTGACGTCAGCGTAACGCCAAGAAGATCAAGATGGTCGGTTATTGGCACGGTCACACCTCGGAAAGATGGAGCCGGGTGGAATTGACTCCGTTTAGCGAAAAAAAGACACGCTTGGGTTTTAGTTGCATTGAACTTGACCAGATTGGCATCGCCCCAATCGGAGACCGCCTTCAAGGACGAGTTCAAGCGTTCAACCATAGCCTCTCGGGATGACTGGATCTGTGACCCACTAGCGCGTGCGTCAGCCACATATCTCTCGGCAACAGTGCTGTCGTCTGCATACCCAAAGATACCGGGTTTAAGTAAGTCATTTATGTGCAGCAAAAACAGTGTTGCCGAGAGTACCGACCCCTGAGGGACCCCGGCATTAATATCCATTTGACCGGACGAGCAGCCATCAACGACCACTCGGATGGATCGATCCTTCAAGAAGTCTGCGATCCAATCACACAGACCAGTGGGGGGTGGTGTGGCGACCCACATTTATGTTGTATTAACATTTATACTGAACATGATTGAACTGTGTGTGAACTATGGTTTAGTTTATGCTTTAGCTTAGTACTCTATGTACGGAGGACGGACGTAACAGAGATGGGTCTGTAGTTTGCCGGGTCAGCTCGACTGCCCTTCTTGGGCACAGGCTGCACGTTAGCTTGCTTCCAAGCAATCGGCACTTTTTCAGTCTCATATGAGATGCGAAATAGGCGTGTCATGATCGGAGACAATTCAGGCGCACAAGTTTTAAGCACAATTGCTGGTATCCCGTCGGGGCCACTAGCTTTGTTCACATCGAGATTACGCAGGACCCTACGAACGTCCTTTTGATGGATACGAACGTCTGATATCCTCGTCGCGCATCCATCAGGAGAAACAGGTGGCCGTGCGTCACCAGAATTCAGACGAGAAGATTCCGCAAAAAGAGAGGCAAACAAGTTTGCTTTCTCCTCAGCGGTGTGAGCCAGCGACCCATCGGGTTTCAGCAATGACGGAAGTGAGGGACGGCAGAAGTTCGATTCAACCGACTTAGCCAGGTTAATAAATAATAATAATAATCATCATCATCAATCATCAGCATCATTAATGGTTAATAAATAATAATAATAATCACGTTTCATTAAAAGTGTCTAAAGGGCCTCTGCGAGTTGGTTTCGGCTCCTCGTACGCCTTCCAAAGGTCCAGGACCTCAGGGTTCTGAGATATATTGACACATAATAATATTAATAGATCAAGGGCCTGATCCAGAAAGCAGTACTCCTGGACACGGCGCGCATTGTTAGGAGATTCCTCTCTCAGGAGCTCTGACCACCGATAGCTTGGACCCTGTTCCCGATGCCGGTGGGCTACTATTTTTTATATTTTTAAATGTTTTTTTTTTTTTTTAATTTATTGAAATACCTATAATTTATATGAAATGTTAATGAATAAATGAAATAATAATAATTTTATTTCAGGTAAACAATACCCATATCATAAATACCTTATTGGCTGACATACATAACTAGGTATATCAAATTATTTTGTTACATTGTTTTGTTTTGTTTTGTGTGGTATAATAAGTTACATATGCAAGGTACAAATAACTCGTCTATAAAAAGTTACATTGTATAATGGTGAACTAAACGCGGGCTCGTATCTAGTGTAGCAATGTTTATGCAGTTCGCCAACGTGTATATCTATTGCATTAGTTGAACACAAATTGAGCGGTGTACTGGTGAAGTGAGAAGTGATTTCAGTTTGTGGAAGAAATTAGTGACAAAAGTGGTGTTTTATACAACTAAGGCATCAATGCCGCCAGTCTTTTGGGTACATTACCAGTCGACAGCGATGTGGAGGAGTTTTTCGACGCCGTACTTTAGATTGCTTTTTTTAGTACTTTATAGCTTTTATTTTTATTTTGTAAGTTAGTTTTAATTACGTTATTATTAGATTTAAATGTATATAAAATGAATAAATATTTCTAGGCATCAATAGGAAAAATAGATTGCGTTGTATTCGTTTTGTTAATCGACGGCGAAGTGACAACAACTCCTAACTGTCGAAGTCAAAAAATGTTTGTCTTAAAAACGTTCACTTCACCGTCGTAATCCTCTTCGTTACATATTATGTAGTCCGGAGCGAAAAGGAATGGGATGCGGTCGCCTTCTGGTATGTATTTGATGCTAGCGAAGGAGACGGCCGCAAGAGTGAGGGAACGTACATCTTCACTCTCCAGCCGCCATGACAGGAGAAGCCCCGGGCATCGGGAGTCTCTGAGCGATCTTTGGCGAACGTAGGCGCGGGTTTGCCGACGTCAAGCAATGGGTAGCATGCGATGGGTGGTATGCAAACAATGTGCCCTGCCCACTGCACTGCAGTAAGTTTTTAGTTATAAAAAATTAGGGCTGGTTTCCTCAAGGAGATGTCAGCAAACCGTAGGGACCCAGCAGGGTCGAAGGCTACTGGGGCCAAAGGTCTGTTTTTGAAAGGAAGACTCGGCCCTGGTATGAAAGGCAACGAAGGAACAGAAGTGAGTTTTTAGTCAGTAAAAGTCTGACACACCCTCGCCCAAGAACGAGGGATGCCATCATCATCATCTTCCTGCCCTTGTCCCGTGTTATTTGGGGTCGGCGCAACACGTTTTTTTCTTCCATTCTGCCCTGTCACTCGTCATGCTATCACTAACCAAGAACGAGGGATGCCACTGGATGATTTACCCACCGAAAAAAAACTGGTTTTTAAACGATTTAAAAAAGGAGGATGTTATATGTTTAGAGGAGGCCTTCACCTTATATAAGGTTCCTGTAGATAATCTACAGTGATTAAATTAACGGTTGAGGGTAGTAAATTAATCAAGCAATTTAAACTATGTAATAGTAATTTAACAGGAAATAAAAGGCTTTTTTTATTTATTTTATTTATATGTTTGGCTACATATATTTTTTAGTTCACCGATTATCTCGGTCAATTGTGGACCGGTTTTGAATTTCTTTTTTTGTGTTTTAAAGAGGACACTCTTAAACCAAATTTAGTCAGTTTAGGTATTTTGTTTTTATGATCACGAGTTTTGTGTTCTATTGTACCTACTGTGGCGCGTAGTTGTTCAGTTTAGTAGATTGGCAGCTGAGCGTTTGTTTGTTGTTATGCATCGCTCCGCAAATATACGTTATTTGTATAATGCAAAGCATATTCGCAAAGCTACCGACCATGTAAAGATAACCAGCGATGGATATGTATTTGCCATCCCCTTTGTATTTATAAAGAAAATGTTACTTATGAAAATCGATTAAGAAATGAAACCACCTTTTTTAGGTGGGAAATCATCCAATAACTTCTCCTATTCTAGGGCTGAGCGGGAGGGCGTGTCAGACTTTTATTGATGAAGTGAAGAAGATTGAAGTGTGTTTTGACACTTCTATGTTCCTTCTTTGTTTTGCGTTTCTGGACCCCAGACAGCCTACGGACATTTAGCAATTTAAAGCGCGATAGATTATGATTTAATAGTTTAACTTCAATATAATAATAATAATAATAATAATAATATCGATTTATTTCTCTCAAAAGGTACAGACATTGGTTCATAACATATTATTTCAATCAAATTTGTAACCTTTGTGAGAGCTGGAGTCTGTAGTGGGTTCGAGACCTGTATGACAGATCTCCAGGCTCTCACCCTCTTAAAACAATACTATAAAGTACTAATTTGTAAACATCAAAGCCTTCACGTACAGAGAGTAATATTTATATTTAAAAAATAAAACAGGAAAGATGCTAAAACTAAAAATGGTGTGTCTGTGAGTGTGTAGTGTATGGTGTGTGTTGTGTGTGTGTCTGAAAGTTTGTTTGTTAGAGTGATTGTGGTGTGTAATGTTGTCTACAAATTTACTATATAATTTATTTTAAAACAGCTAAAATATTTTCTGTCTCAGAATAATCTAAATCAAGAAGCCAATTTATTATTTTTGCTTTACATTTGGATTTGCACAAGGGGTATATGTTTAAAATTTTGTTAGTGTTATTGTACACATGACTGCTAAGGAAGCGGAAGAAGCGTTGGGTCGAAGCACAATTTGTACGAATCGAGGGACAGACCGAATGCTTACGTCGTTGGGAGATTAAAGAAGGGTCGTAGGGAGTGTGGCCGTGCGTTGTCATTAAAAGATTGAGTATATATAATTTACGAACAGTCAGAACCTTACAAGTTTTGTAAAGGTCTGTGGTAGGAAAGCGATAGGGTAACTGCCAACCAACTTTCAGCAGTGCCCTTTGGGCACGTTCTACTTTCAACATGTGGGACCTTCCTGAACCACCCCATGCAACTATACAATATTGGATAAGGGATTGGCAGAGTGCTAGATACACAAGTTTAATCACCTTCAAATCAGCAACGTAACGGAGGTTCTTAAAAACATAGATTAACCTGCGTAACCGTGTTGTAAGTGTTTCAGTGTGAGTACTAAAGGTTAAACAGTCGTCGATCTGCACTCCCAGATACTTAATGTAACTTACCCGATTTAAGTGGGGGCATAAGCAGCCCATATGGTGAGTTGAAATACAGGAGTGAACGATTAAAGCAAGAGAGGAGGAAGGAGGCTTTCCAGCGGCTGAAAGTGAGAAGGTGAGGTAATTTGTTTTATCAACGTTCAGAGTGAGCAGGTTCTGTGACAACCAGCTGGTCACAACGTCAAGTCCAGACTGTGCGTATTGAAATACCAGATCCCATGTATCTCCGGAGAATATTAGAGCAGTATCATCGGCATATGTAAAGATGGAAGCATTAGGAAGCTTTAGCTGGCAAAGGTCATTTATATAAATGAGAAAAAGAGTGGGACCAATAATACTGCCCTGGGGAACTCCGTATGTTATTGGGAGTTCATCACTGGTCCAATCTCCCATCCTGAGACACTGTCGTCTGCCAGTGAGGTAACTACTGAAAAGGGATAGTTGAGTGCCTCTTATACCAATTTTTTCCAGCTTGGCAATGAGGGTGGGAACAGAAATAGTGTCGAAGGCTTTCGCTAAATCTAGGAAAACGCCTACGAAAACGACTTCTGTTTTTCATCAAGTTTGGTGACAATAGTATTTGTTAGGTCTAATACAGCATTATTAGTAGAAATTCCGGAGCGAAAACCATATTGGGAAGATGAGAGTGTGTGATTTTGATTTAAGTATTTGACTAATCTGTTGTTCATTAGCCTCTCAAGTATTTTCGATAGTGTAGGTAAAATTGAATATATTACAATCTACCGAAAAATAATGCGTTAAATCGTGAGCGGTTCACAATCTTTCGATAGTTTACAATCTCTCGAGATAAATTATAATCTATCGGTATTTATAATTTTACGGTGACATATACAGAAACCTTACACATTTAATCAAGATTCAGAAAAACGATTTATTTTTTCCCAAAATCTTTTAAGGATTTAAAAAATAGCTGGAACTATTTTGTAACATATTTTTTTTAATTGATATAAACCAGTGCTTGACTGCGATCCCACTTAATGGGAAGCAGTGATGCATTCATTGACGGTGAGGCGCACTAGTTTATTAAGAGCCTATTAACTCTAGCCTTGAAGGCACCTAAATTATAGTTGGATAGGAAGACCGCAGCAGGCAAATCGTTCCAGTCCTTCGATGTACGCGGTATAAACGACGAAGCGAAACGCTTAGTCCGGACCGTTGAGGTTTCAACAACGTAAGGGTGGATACTCGCCGTACGTCGGGTTGTCCGATGATATTCGAGTAAATGATGGAATTACCGAATACCAGCAGAGTTTTAAGGCACTATCCTTCTTTTTTTGATTTTGTCTCTTCATCAAACATTGCGTGGCATTGCGTTTGATGAATAAACAAGCTCTTAAACCATGCTCATGTTGACGATAGATGAGTGAGAATGAGCCCTATTAATTTCTATTTTCGTGTATATTGATAATAGATATTATGAGATCCTAAAGAGGTTTACTAAGGTTGCCGACATAGCAAGAAGAATCGCCAAACTTAAGTGGCAATGGGCAGGGCACATTGCTCGCAGAACAGACAGGCCGTTGGGGCCGAAAGGTTCTGGAGTGGCGACCGCGTACCGGAAGACGCAGTGTTGGAAGGCCCCCTACAAGGTGGACCGATAACCTGGTGAAGGTTGCGGGAATCCGATGGATACGAGACGCACAGGACCGTTCATTGTGGCGACATTTGGGGGAGGCCTATGTCCAGCAGTGGACGTCTATCGGCTGAAATGATGATGATAATGATGATGAAAGAGGTTTATTAGCTATCTCATATAAATATCTTCCTTTGACAGCGTGTTTACGTTTGAATGATTCTGATGCATTGTTGTACCGCTGCGCCGTGTTGCCAACTTAAACTAGTTCATGCGAAATAGACTTGCCTTTTTCGTCGTCTATAGTTTTGCATGTCAAAAAAAGGTTTTATTTGGTTTCCCTTCGTACTTTGGACAGCTGAGTAATATAATAATAATATTTTATTTTTCTCACTACAATATACATTTATCATCAAACATTTTAATAAGTATACAAAAACAAATCAGTTATTACAATATATTGTAGGAGACTGGTGCCTAAGCTAGGCTCTAGTCCTGTGTTTCAGGACACCAGGTTCCCACCCCTTAACTTTTACATAACCTAGATTGTGTACTAACGCGCTGACAATGTAGTAAAATATGAAGACAATAATATATGTTTTATTTTAAGTAAAAAGGTAGTGTTGGTAATTTATGTGGCTTTTTCAAATTAGGTCTACCACTAGCAATAGATTCTCAACGGCCTGACTTCATTTAAAATTACTATCAGATATTCCAACTTATTACTAAAACTAGTTCAAATAAACAGCAGTATTTCAAACACTGGGCTGGCAACACTATCTTTTCACAGCTTTGAAACGCGAGGAGCACAATATTCTCGTGACATCAAAGGGAAATAGGTAAAGCTAAGTTGATTGGAATGTTTTAGCTATATAATATCCATTAATTTCATGTTTTTAATAAGATGAAATTGCTGCAGTGAAAAACATCGTGAGGAAACCGGCAATGTCCTAGAACCAAAAATTCGAAGACATGTGACATTCACCAACCCGCACTGGGCCCGCGTGGTGGATTACGGCCCATTCCCTCTCCTGGAGAGAGGAGGCCTGAGTCCCAGCAGTGGGAACATTAAAAGGCTGATTATGCTATGCTGTATAGCAACAGTGAATATCAAAGAGCAATATTCTCGTATTTAATCACACTAACAGTATAAAGGTGACATACAAATGTATGTATGTAAGTGTGTGATGGTGTGTGTGTTTGTGTGTGTATGTTTGTTACTTCTTCACTCTCGAACGGCTGTATGGATATCAATAAAATCTGGTACACAGGTAATACATGTCCTGATATAGCATATGAGATACTTTTCATACTGGGAGTGTGTTCCCTTGGGATAATTTTCAACTATCACACAGGCGAACAGTGAGCATTGGTGGCCGAGTGGTAACGGCCCCGACTTGCGAGTTGTAGGTTGCGGAACCCAGGCAGGCGCCTTACTTTGTGTAATTTATTTCATCACCACTGCTCTCAAAATGGTGAAGGATAACATCGTGAGGAAACCGGCATGTCCTAGAACCAAAAAATCGAAGACATGTGACATCCACCAACCCGCACTGGGCCCGCGTTGTGAATTACGGCCCATTCCCTCTCCTAGAGAGGAGGCCTGAGTCCCAACAGTGGGAACATTATAAGGCCGACTATGCTATGCTATGCTACACAGGCGAAGCCGCTGACAGCAGTTAGTAGCTTATAAGAAAGCTGGCGTTATGATTTGAACTAGTTTGAGACAAATTAGCTGGAAAAAAATAAGAGACTTATGCATACTGTATTAAATAAATCTATATTTCACCTCAAACCTTTAAAAGTTTTACCCAGAATTTGTTTTTTTTTTTAGTAAACCTTCAGAGGTTTACTGTAAAAAAACCCAAATTCTGGGTTAAGCTCGCCTTTGTGCACCAAATATACTTTTTTATATATCTGTACGTTTTATATGCAATAAAGAATAAGGATGAGATAAAATTGACTGGAAAATGTAGACTAAGCCATTTTTAGCAGTCGGTTAACATAGACTGAGAAATAAATGGCAAATCGAAGAGATGAGAAATAAATACCCTTTTTTAAGGTAGGAAATCATCAAATTTAATGCTTTCACTAGGGAGTGGAGTGAGAGGGTGTTTCAGACTTTTATTAACTAAAACTCACTTGGCAAAAAATTATGGATGCATTTTGGAGCGTGTGAGCATGTATTCCATGACTTGATTCCGCTATCTCCTTTCTACCATCGGACAACCCAATGCGACGTACAGCGAGTATCCACCCTTAGATTGTTAACACCTATACGGTCCGAACTAAGCGTTTTGCCTCGTCGCTTATACCGTGTTCATCGAAGGACTGGAAACATTTGCCTGCTGCGGTCTTCCCGTCCGATAACAATTTAGGTGTCTTCAAGGCTAGAGTGAATAGGCTCTTAAGAGGGTCCTTTTTCACTCGCCTATCGTCAACATCGAGCATGGTTTAAAAGTTTGTTATTTCATGTAACGCAATCCAACGCGATGTTTGACGAAAAGGCAACGCGAAAAAAGAGAGATAACGCCTGAAAACTCTGTTAGTATTTGGTAATTCCGTGATTTACTCTAATATTTTACAAAACTTGTACCTGGAAATACGTGATTTTTTTAAGCCCTTAAGTTTTTGAAAAAAATTATCGTCATTCAGAATCTTGATTAAATTTGCAAGGCTTCCATTGTTATACTTTTTTGACTTTTTTAATTTTTGAGTAAGTTATGAAGTGTGTTCATGCAAAATAGTAGATTTTCAGAGGTCTTTCATCATCATCATCATCATTTCAGCCGAAAGACGTCCACTGTTGGACATAGGCCTCCCCCAAATGTCGCCACAATGACCGGTCCTGTGCGTCTCGCAGCCATCGAATTCCCGCGACCCTCACCAGGTCATCGGTCCACCTTGTCTTCCAACGCTGTGTCTTCCGATACGTGGTCGCCATTCCAGAACCTTTCGTCTCCATCGACCATCTATTCTGCGAGCAATGTGCCCTGCCCACTGCCACTGAAGTTTGGCGATTCTTCGGGCTATGTCTGTAACCTTGGTTCTCCTGCGTATATGGATGTTTACCATTACTTTGGTTTTGTCCATGTTCATTTTAAGTCCCACTCTTTCGGAAGCTTTACTGAGGTCACCGAGCATTGTACTGAGATCAGAGGTCTTTACTGGATTAGTTTTACACAAATTTATAAATTGATTTTTATAGAAGCCTAGACAATATCCACAGGACACTGTGTTTCCAAAATATCTAATGAAAAATGTATAATAACGACATAATCGCGTAAGAGCGGTTGTATGAAAAACAGTGAAAATGTATGTCGAGTTGCATCCCCATTGCATCACTGCTTACCATCAGGTGGGATCTCAGTCAAGCACTAGTTTATATCAACAAAAAATATATACATACCATTTGACATGGCCATCACAATTGGTAAGGTCATCGCCCAAATATCCAAAAGTCGGTCAGAAACAAATAAACATCACCGCCAGAACAATAACATAATTATTTAGATAGTTCGCGAGTTTCACTTCTAGTTATTGTTGATTTTCTACGAAACCGCACATCCAATATGTATGGAATGGAACTAACAATTTGGACAGGAATAATTACTGCAATTATTGAAGTTCTGTGTAAGTTTTATGCTGTTTTTGTTTTGTTTAGGATCTATACGAAAGAGCAGTGATGGTCTAGTGGCAACAGCCCTGACATTCGAGTTGTATTTCGGAAAATATCTTGTGGAAACCACCCATCCGTACTGGACCAGGGTGTTGGAATACGGCCCGTATCCTCTCCTAGAGACAAGGCCCGAGTCCCAGCAGACAACATTACATTATTGATGCTATGCTGTGACAAGGATATTTTGTCATTCTTTAAGGTATTTCACTAGATAACTTATTTAAGAGGTGACCAGATGGTTCGACAGACAATCATTGTAGACAGCAGTTGTAATCCATGACCTTTAATGCCCTTGGTTGAGAGGCGCGATTTTCCAAGCACCGAACGTGTTGGCGCGTGGTGTACATCCATGTAGCCGCAACACAAACCAACTACATAAACCAAGGTCACCTTGGTTGGAACGCTAGTTTGCAACCCCCTGGGGGTGACCAGGGGGTTGCAAACTAGCGTTTACTAATTACTTTTAACTATGAGTTACCACAACTAAAAAGTGCAAAATAAATAATAACAAGTCAGTGTCCAAAAAGAAGTAACAAAACCAAAAACACTATCTTGCGTTTTTTTTTAAATTACAAATACGTACTCAAAGATTCAAAGCATTTATTTCAAATAAACCATTTACAGGCACTTTTGAATTGTCAAGAAGTCAGTCAGTCAGAAAAATGATGCTAATTGCACATTGCAAAGCGTAGATCTTTAGAAGAATGTGCAAGAATTAAACTCCAGGGACACTCTTTTCAATCATGTTATGTATTACAAGTAACTCGGTTACATGTTTCTTGTCGCTACTATTATGTGAGAACAAAATAAAAATAAAAACTAAATATACAAATTAAAATAAGCCACTGGCAGCTAAGAGATGACCAGTATCAACTGACAGCACTCTTCTGATATTATGATCAAACTTCTTCTCATGAATTGATGACGATTCTGAATGTTAGCCAAAAAAACTGGGCAAGTGCGAGTCGGACTCGCGCACTGAGGGTTCCGTACAAACTTAAAAGGTAAATTGCGGTTTACGATTTATGACGTATTAAAAAAAAACTACTTACTAGATCTCGTTCAAACCAGATTTCGTTAGCAAGTTTTTAAATAAGGTAATGTACATCATATATTTTTTTTAGTTTTATCATTCTCTTATTTTAGAAGTTACGGGGGGTTACAAAAATGATATTAGAAACCTCAATATCATTTTTGAAGACCTATCCATAGATACCCCACACGTATGGGTTTGATGAAAACAATAAATTTTGAGTTTCTGTTCTAAGTATGGGGAACCCCCAAAATTTATTGCTTTTTTTTCTATTTTTTGTGAAAATCTTAATGCGGTTTACAGAATACATCTACTTACCAAGTTTCAACAGTATAGCTCTTATACTTCCGGAAAAAAGTGGCTGTGACATACGGACGGACAGACAGACACATGACGAATCTATAAGGGTTCCATTTTTTGCCATTTGGCTACGGAACCCTAAAAAGGCCTACCCTCTAACCTTTATTGACCTTGAAACGACCCTACGTCGAACAAACCAAGTCAAAGAACTTTCAGTCAATTTATAAATGAAAATGGTCTCAAATATAATTAAACATTTACGATGCTTTTGTTGTTGTTTCGAACAAAGGCAATTTCTTAAAGATAGTGTCTAGTTGGGACAAAGCTAATGTTATTAAGGAGTTGGAACAGTAACACTATATAACAATGAATGCCTAGTAATTGTGTCCTTTCTTCATATGTTTTAGGACTTCGTTTTTTTTTTAATATTTGTTTATTATTTTATTAGGTAGATATCAGGGGGAGACTTGTGTTCGACAAGATATAATACAATCAAGATTTTTTGAATACATTTAACGTCACACTGATATTATGAGGCAAAAGTTTGTGATGGTGTGTGTACATATGTGTGTGTGTATGTTTGTTGTTTTCACTCGAACGGCTGAAGAGATTTGCATGTTTGGTACTTGAATAGACCATGTCCTGGATTAGTTCGTAGGATACTTTTTATCCAAGGAGTAGTATGTTTCTTTGGGAGAATTTTCTTTCTTTCGCTGGCAGCAACTAATGATTCATAAAACTCAAATAAAAAAACTTGAAAAAACCAATTGTCCAATTTTTTAAACAACAATGGGCAGGGGGTGACTGCTTGCGGCGACCTAACTGTTCAGAGGGCTTAGCCAAGTTGATAATCTACAATCGTTACGGCTAGTAGAAAACTTCAAATGTATGGGAGTGAAATCATCTCAACGTTAAGTCACGTGGTCAGAACAAAGGAATCGGAAGCTTTACCGACTGTAGGAAGAGATTCGAAACGAAACGGTCGTAACTTGGCTAGAGCTGCTGTTCTATGTTATTCTGTTCTATTCTATATTATTGCATACAAAAAAAAAAAACACTCAAGCAGTGAACTTCTCCCACATCATTGTTATCCAGAAAAATACCTGGAAGACTAGCAGAACTGCCACTGCAATGTTAATTCTTTGGACAAATAAGAGATCTACATAAATTTATGAAAAGTTATTTCTTCATAATGCGAAGAGACGGTAAGTAGTAGGTACCAGTATTAAACACATAATAATATATGTATTTAACATTCCCACATACTCAAAACACAGATGAAACTCCCAAACTCATAGTTAAGCAAATTATTTGGTAGTTTATTTAAATTTTTGGAATTTCCTGACGTTGTGAGTTGCGAATTCGCAATACAAGTATTATGGATCCCGTGAGACTGCCCCTTCGAGACTAATATATTATTTTCCGTAAATGTAAAAATCACACATCTGTTGGAGTTGAAAAGCGTTGGAATTCAGGACATTTTTACAACTTTTTCGTGCAATTCTATATTCTAGATTCGACAAAGCATTTAGAGGAAGTGACCAAGTATCGGTAAACAATTTCAAAAACTCAAAATGAAAACATTACATTGCATAAGCATAAGCAGCCTTATTAAGTTTTCACAGCAGGTTCAGGTCTAGCAGAGGAAAAAGGACCATAATCCACCACCCAGGCCCTATCACATGTCTTGGATTTTTTGGTTTATGGAAATATTTCGAACGAAAAACGGTGTCTTTACGATGTTTTCTTTTCTTGAGAGCACCACTTCTACTTGCCCGCATTGGATCGCTTGGTGGATTACGGCCCATTCCCTCTCCTAGAGAGGAAACCTGAGTTCTTGCAGTAGGAACATTACAAGGCTGATTACGGTTATAGTTCTCCTTCACCGTTTTGAACCATGGTGACTCTAACGCACCCGTATCTTTAGTTGCCCTTTACATTTCACGGCCACGCTGACTCTTTCGAATGATCACGCAGCAATGGCAGGCATCGGCCTTAGTGAGACTCGTCAATAATAATGCTGACAGCTCATCAGCAGCTTGAGGTACGCTTAGAATAGAACATGCCGTCGACCCGGGTCTGGTCCTTGGTAGCTAAAAAACAATAACATGCATATGTTATTGTAATAAAAGGTTGATGATCCACCGAAAAAAAATGAGAAAAGGATAATGAATACGGCCGCCAGGTAGATCACCAATAAACTAACCGGAAATACTTGGGTGGAAGAGATAGAACCTTTAATCTGCCGGCAGTAGGCATATGGAGGGAAAATAAAACCATGATTAAACTGTTGTCTTTAATTTCTCCTGCCTGTAGTTTCATGACCAGGTTTAGAACCTAATGTTAAGTATAAATGGTAGTATCATTGCATCTGTGCTATTTGGTTGTAAAAAAGAGGTTAGTTGAACATCCTGATGAGAGGTCCTGTCATGTGGAGATTTTGGGTGAAATCCAATGAAAAAAAAACTCAAAATCCAGAAGGAATCCCAAAATAAAACTCATATAAAAAAAGAAAAAAAAAGAAAGTCAATCCTAAGGTTGTCTGGTAGAAATCGCTGTTAGCGATAAGACCGCCATTGTACCCATAGATTAAGTTAGTTTACAAGTTTTATTCTATTCTATTCTATTCTATTCTATTCTATTCTATTCTATTCTATTCTATTCTATTCTATTCTATTCTATTCTATTCTATTCTATTCTATTCTATTCTATTCTATTCTATTCTATTCTATTCTATTCTATTCTATTCTATTCTATTCTATTCTATTCTATTCTATTCTATTCTATTCTATTCTATTCTATTCTATTCTATTCTATTCTATTCTATTCTATTCTATTCTTCTAAAGAAAGCTCCAAGAGAAAGGTCCAAGAAAATACAGCTAAGTGGAATCGTCGCTGACCAACATGTATAAGGCTACCAACAAAAAACTAAATTGAGTACGATTAAGCACCATCGCCGCCGACTAGCAAGTATTAATAAAGTGTGAATACAATTAGGCGCAATTGGCGCTGTCTTAGAAGAAAAATTCAAACAAATGTCTATATAAGTACAGTTAGGCTCCAGGTAACAAATTATGACCATGTGACTCAATATCTAATCTCGCATCATCAAAGGTGTTCAAGAGAACAAATGAAGAATGTTGTGACCGGTATAACATCACCGACTTTCCGAGCACAAACATAAAAACATTTCTTCAAAAAAAAAAAAAACGCCTATCTAATGATTCACATTATAGCGCTTGCCATAGATTTTTTTGCACTTTTGTGTTTTTTTATTTACAGTATCGCGGGTTACCTCTATCTCACCTGATGGTAAGCGATGATGTGGTCGACGGTAGAGCACGCTTGCTTTGAAGTAACCTATTCACTCTCGACTTCAAGACCCCTGGGTTGTAGCTATCAGGAGTCATATAATCCGGCAGGGAATTCCACTCCTTAGCTGTACCCACAATGAATGTGTGCCCAAAGTGTGTGATGGTGGGATGTCCACCATGTAAAGGTGGCGCACCGCCGTAAGTCTGGTAGTCCAATGGAGGAATGGGCTTAATGGAATTAAGTTATGCAATTCCGACGCACACTCTCCGAATTGCAACCGATAGAAAACCGACTAGCTAGCAACTGCGCGTTAGTGCTCAAGACTTTGAAACTTCGATTTGATGAGTGCATCGTTACTAACGATTCTCTTGACTCGTATCTCAATTGATTTAGGCGCATATCTGGCAGATGATCCCTCCCAAAGATACTCTCATCTCGCAGTATACACGATCAAACTTGAGCTTGATAAAGTTTAAGCAGCTGTTCCAGCGTAAAGTACTGTCTCACCTTTGCTAGAATTCCCAACTGTTGTACTTATTGATGATTGTGATAAATAAATATCGAATTAAGTTAAGATTCATGGAGTTGCCATAGTGCTAACTTCTCATTCTAGTCGGGAGACCAGGTGCACCTAACTTGCCTAGAACGTTAGACTTGGCAGCAAAATCTAATCTAATGAACAAAATCTGCCAAGTTCTCATTAAGTATGGAACCGTTCTTTATTTCTGTTTATCGCGTTAAACACCGGCGTTGTTGGAGTTTATCCAATTGTGCACGCGATATAGCCAATATACTCGTAGCACCCGAGTGCACGACGATTTAACATTAATAATGGTTCCGGCAATGTTCCAAATAATTATGACGTGATAGAACGTGGATTTTCTTTTCTAGGAAATGGTTTTGTTCTAGGTCTTGGCTCATTTCTTATTCCCATCATATGTTGGATTACGTGTCGGTGATTTTTGGACAGTTTTTTAAGTGTTGGAATTATTCCAAGAATTGTTTCAAGTAAGAGATTTGGAGTGTGAACTTATGTTGACATTGTGATGGTGCTTATAAATGGTGAATTAGCTGTGAATTGTCGCTTGGTGCAATGTTTTCTTCTTTTAACTCGGTTTATCATATCACTAGTTATGTGTATTTTATCATCGAAAGTTTTTATGTACATATGCATATGTGTATGTTTGTAACTCCTTCACACTCTAACGGCAGATTATAGTTCATCTAATAGTTTCTTTCCTTGGTTAAAAAAATTTTGTAAGTTGCTTGAGTTAGTTTTTCGTTACTTTATAAAAACATTTTCCTTATAACTTTTTGTTACTTTATAATAACATTTTCTTTATAAATTTTTCGTTAATTTATAAAAACGTTTTCTTTATAAATTTTTCGTTAATTTTAAAAACGTTTTCTTTATAACTTTTTAAAGCAATCCCACTTTTATAGGCACTAGCTTCTGCCAGCGATATTACCCTCATGTGAATCAATCCAAGGGAACATACTCTCGGAATAAAAAACTGTCCATGTGCTAAATTTCATTCAAAGCTGTTCAACTGTTTGAGTGTTGCGAAGTAAGAAACATACACAGAAACATTCACAAACTTTCGCCTGTTTGAATATTAGTGCGATGCTATTATAATTATTATAAATAAAAAAAAAACTTATTCCACCTACTCACAGACTGTGATCCTACAAAACTGCTGACATTGTAAACTTTTCAACTCCAACCACCAGAACAAAAGTACCGGTGTAAAAATGTGCTGAAACCTAGCACGGTGATAAAGTACGGGAGAGTTATAGCTGATTATGATAGTACTTGAAGTTCTGAACATTGTGAGGCTACAGTTGTTGAAGTACTGTCGAAGGTACGTCTGTTACTGAGACTTACTTTTGTGTTCATAGTTTTTACACCTTTGTAATGTTTGTCAAACATATTGGGTGGGTTTAGTTTAGCACCTTGTTTAATAAGCTTCTGTGTACAAGCTTTACGATTGCTGGTAATGTTGTATAACTGTCGCAATTAAAATTTTTATTTAATAATAGAACATTCTACTAGCCTAAAGGCGGGTTTCTGAGTTGAGTATTAAGAGTTAAGACGGTTCTTTTTCACTCGCCTATCATCAACATCGAGCATGGCTTAAAAGCTGGTAATCCAACGTGATGTTTGACGAAAAGGCAACGCGAAAAAAGAGAGATAACGCCTGAAAACTCTGTTAGCATTCGGTGATTCCGTGATTTACTCGAATATTTTACAAAACTTGTTCAAGGAAATAATTGTTTTTTTTAATCTTGAAAAAAAATGTCGTTATTCAGAATCTTGATTAAATTTGCAAGGCTTCTATTGTTAAACTTTTTCGACGGTTTTAATTTTTGAGTAAATTATGAAGTGTCAAAGTTCATGGAAAAAAGCAGATTTTCAGAGGTCTTTACTGGATTAGTTTTACACAAATTTATAAATTGATTTCAACAGAAGTCTAGATAATATCCACAAGATACTGTGTTTCCAAAATATCTAGTGAAAAATGTGTAATAACTTCATAATCGCGTTAGAGCGGTGGTAAGAAAAACTGAAAATGTATGTCGAATTGCATCCCCTTAAAGGCCAAATTTTGACAGACTTTACAGATAAATTTCAGCTTGAGAAATCCTCAACTTCTAATGTTTAAATCAGAAATCGGAGGTATGTCTTCTTCGCAGCGAAAACTGGGCTTAAAATTAACGCGCTTAAAAAATGACTGGGGACGAAAGCAAAGAAGGAACAGGATTGGGTTTTAGGCAGTAAAAGTCTGACAAGCCCTCACGTTCACGACCACGAGTGGAATTTTCGAGGAAAAAGGAACCGTGGCCGTCCTCGACAAACTTGGTGACGCACTATGTCCGCAGAAGCGACGGCCATCGGATTGACATGGAGCGAGATGAAGTTTATAGCTCAAGATTGGTTGCTATGCGTTACTATAACTGTGGACGCCATCTGTCCCAATTAGGGAACATAGGACTTTAAGTAAATCAAGTCAAGTTTTCTTTCTTTTTTTTTGAGTGATTCATGACAAAAGATTAAATATATGATGTATGATGAAAAAAAAAGGCAAGAAGCCTTTTTTTTGGTGAGGGAAATTATCAAATAGCTTCGCACGGGTAAAAAGCCGAGAATCTCAAAGATTTGTAATCTTTGAGATTCTCGGCTTTTTTTAAATATAATATGAATATATTGTACATTTAATCTTTTGTCATGAATCACTCTGTCTATTGGTGAAAACACTGCATCTAAAGTAGAGTTTGTTTTATAATATATTAATTAAGATGAAATGATTTATTTTCTGTTTTACCAAGAGTTTATAACAAGATTTATAACAGATTTACGATCTGTGTATTACCTACACACATTAAGACACACATTGTGTCAGAATTTTCTTTTAATTTTAAGTTTCTACAGTGTGTGTATCTATCTATACATATAATAAAACAGTAAAATTATTTTGCGATGGTATTAATTGGCGCAAAAACTACTGAACCGATCCTGTTCAAATTTTGCATACATAATCCTTATAGGTCAGTGCATCTGTTAGGCTATAAATTATCACGCTATTTGCTATGGGGGGTGAGCAATAGTCCAAAACGTCCGTGTTGAACGACATTTGCCGCGAGTTCGATTCCCAGCTACAGTTAAAATTTTTGTCATTATTTTATCTTCTTTTTTGTAATAAAATAACTTTTACCATTTTTTCAAAATAAAATTGACTTTTCTATTCGATATCTTCTAAATATATTGTAAAAACTAATCAAAACACATAATAAAATCGAATTAGTCAAATATGGCACCACACGCAATTCAGATACTCGCAACGCCATCTAAAGACTCAAAGTAGAAATAATGATGACAATGACAGTTGAACTTTATATTTGATAGATGGCATTGTGTATTTTACGTAATTTTCTGAATGGCGGAAGAATGACCATCGCCCACGTTTGCAGACAGTTCTATTGTTCAAAATTGGAGCAAAATAGTTATGGTTAAACTGGTGTTAGACGGAGGCATTTTTAACAATCCTACTGCTTTTTTTTCCATGATTGTAACAAGATTGACCATGATTATTCAAGGGATACGAACCAAAAAAGGCGATAAAAGTAAACAAGTATATGTATTTAATTATTGATTTTAAAATAACACGGCCAAATTTTCGGAAGGGGTTGCATGGCACCTTGTGTTGGAAGGCCCCCAGGTAGACCGATGACCTGGTGTAGGTGAGGGTCGCGAGAATCCGATGGATGCGAGACACACAGGACCAGTCATTATGGCGACACTTAGGGAGGCCTATATTCATGATAATGATAATGATAATGATGGTACTTTTTTTTCTTTTTTTAAGAGTGGAAATCATCTAATGACTTCTCTGGTTGGAGCGAGAGGGCGTGTCAAACTTTTACTGACTAAAACCACACTTGTGTCCTTCAGTTACGCTTTGAAACATCTCTTTGAGGAGCGCGTGGATCACTACGTGCTGTTGACGACTGGGCTCGGTTCGGTTAATTACCGGACGGCCGGAGGGCTAGCTACCCATTGTTCGATGTCTGCAAGCCTGCGTCTACCGTGGCTGGTCGTCGGGGTCGAAATCTCGGCTCGGCGTGAGGACGTTCGTTCCCTCACGCGTGCGGCCTCCTCCTTCGCTAGCATTGCGGCTTTGCAGAAGGAGGCGACCGCCTACCATTCCTCCTCGCTCTGGACTATAGCCCAAACCAGGCCCCGGCGCGAGAGGTGACTGACGCCGATTGCCTCCACGAGGACACGGCGGTGATCCGCCCTTTCGGGACACACCTCTGCATGCTCCACTATGTCTTCCGGGATGGCACCTTGCGGCCTAATAATGGCGTGATTTATTGTTTGCAGTTTCTGCTCCATATAAAACGGGGTCGAAAGTGGTTTACGTTCCTGATCACTGATGTATCTCCCAACACTGGAACAACCCTCTGAGGGAGGCCAGTCTCAGGGATAACACTAATCGGCTGCTACATTTGTTTACCGTAATTTCATTGTTTTATGGATACACAAGCTCAGGACTGTTGAGGGTGTTTCGAGCGGTTTCTGTTCCGGATTCGGTTGGAAGTATCCTGATATTACCATTTTGTGAATCGCCCGGAGGACCCGGTGTAACATGCGGTGGAGGTCTATCACATTTGGGTGAACCGCCGTGTCCTCATAGAGGCAGTCGGTGACAGTGACCTCTCGGTTTCGCCATCAATATGCGAGTTTGATTGGGCGGGGATACACGCGCTCAAGATTTCGCCGAAATTCATTCAACCGGGACGTCAGTTAAATACACACCAAAAAATCCTAGGTAAATGAACAAGTAATTTTTACGCCCAAAATGAGCAAGCTGCAACAATCAATGCAAGCATGCTCTCGCAAATTCTTCATAAGTACTGTTGTGGAGGAAGATAGTTGATGATGATGATGGTAGTTTTTGGATTCACTGGCTTTTTGGCTTTGCACTATCAGTGCACGTTATTCAGCTGAAGGTCGGTGTCCCGATTATGCTCCTTCATTTACCTCTACCAAAGCTATCTAACGGCTTAAACTCTTCAGTGAAAAATTATTGAGGTGAAAATTTTACGGGAGGTAACTCTTTCGAACAATCTCGCAGACATCGGCCCTAGAGGGCCCTATCCATTTGCTGACATCTCTTTGAGTCCGGTGTAGAATACAACGCGCCGTCGATTCAGGATTGCTTTGACGAGACGGCCGGACGGCACCACCGCAATCCCGGTTTGCGATGGCTGGTCATCGCCCTGCGGCTTTCAACACCCGGAGCATCACTTGCAACGACAGTTAAGGAGTCAGAATGTCCCTCATAGTTTCAGCCACCTTCTTCGATCGTAGTGCTTCACTGAAGAAGGCTACTGGTTGACATTTTCTCCACCAATCGCCTCCATGAGGACACAGCGGTGCTGGCGCTCCGACCAAGCGGGACCGACTTCCACCGTATGCTCCATCGTATTCTCCAGGCGATCCGCACAATGGTGATACCCGAGTGTTTCTTCCCGTTGAATTCGATACAGATACCTCCCAAAACACCCACATCCGGTGAGTCCTGCACAAAGAGAGGATGCCGTGACGCCTCTGTAGACACTCTTCAAAGACAGGCATTACCGCTGCGATTGTGACATGCTCACTGTGGCGAGGGGTTAAAATCATACAATGTTGTTTCACCAGAACATAAACCAGAAACATACATAAACTAATTTCTTTTCTTTTGGGGTAGGCAGAAATGCCAACTACGACCCTTACATACTCTTTCTATTCATTGACATTCATACATTTGGATCTGGACGAGTACATAACATGTTTCCTGAAGGTAATTTGCGTTTTTACTTTTAACCGTTTTATGTTAAAGTACAATAAATAATTGCGTTGCTTTCAGAATGAATTGTAAGCTCAGAATGATTGTACGTTTTTACAAACTTAACGCAGACGAAGTCGCGGGCCACAGCTAGTCTTATATAAACAAAATAAAATATGTTTCTATCTTTCTTTCTTCTTTCTAATATAAAAACATTTTGGATAAACCTATCCTAAATGAATTCAAGGCTGCACCTATAAATTAAGGCGAACTCAACAGTCTCCATTTGTGTCGATACAAAACGATACTAAAGACAGACCAACAAAAGATTTTTAGTGCTTTATAGTGTCACAGATACAAAACGTTCCGAATCCTGATTGAACTGTGCTGTATCAAGACTTTGTGTTACTATGTTCATTTTTAAATCGGAAATAGAACTTGCAGATGTTATTATATGGCAAACATAACCGTGAATCAGGTAATGGCAAGTGCAATATCAAAGGTATCCCAAACGCGTTGCATATCAATTCAAACTATTGGTCCATCACAGTTTCACACGGGTATTTCAAACCTTTGACCTTTGAATTCTCGGTTTTTCTCTAATAGAATATGCATGTATTATACTTTACATATATTTATTTTATTAATAATATAAACTAGTGTTTAACTGCAATCCCATCTGATGGTAAGCGGTGATGCAATCGTTCATGGTGAGAGAAGCTAGTTTTTTAGGAGCCTATTCACTCTAGCCTTGAAGACACCTAAATTATAATCGGAAATTATATATTTATCGGGCAATTATTATTCGTAATAAAAAATAATTAAAACAATTTATTATTCATATAACTACTAATCTCATAGAACAACTGCTATAAACTTATTTATATTTATTGTATTTTTTATTTATTTATATTTTTTTTTTCTGGCGGAACAGTTTTCTCATACCTTTCTGCAAAGGCAAAGGAGACGTTAAAGACTGCAGTATTTACATCGTAAAACTTACCCAGAACCAATGCGGTTTGTGGCTGAAAGAAGCTCCTCAGACGCTATACAGACGGTTCAATTCCCGATAGAGAAAGCTAACACCAATAAAACAAATCTTCATAATGGTTTTCATAGACTTAGAAAAGGCATTCGACCATGTTCCACGGGACTGCATCTGGGATGCACTCAGATCACAATTGGTACCAGAATACTACATCAACCTTATTCAAGACATGTATAAAATGCCGTTACTACCCAAATCTTAAGTCCAGCAAGCTAGGACCAAACGTTTAAAATTAAGGTCGGGGTGCACCAAGGATCTACGCTCAGCCCTCTTCTCTTCAAAAAATCTATCGCTGACGATATTGTTTTGATTTTGGACGACGTAGAAAAGGTCCAATAGAACTTCAATCACTGGATTGAGGCACTCCAAACGAATGGTCTTAAAAGCAGTCGAAAGAAGACTGAACACATGTCATGCTTTTTTAGCAATAACAGCAACATCAACAACATCAAGATCTCGATAAGAAAAGCCCTGCTACCCACTGTGACCCAATTTAAATACCTTGGGTCAAATTAGCAACGATGGCAAAATCGAAAAAGATGTTACTCATAGAACTACAACCGGATGGATGAAGTGGAGACAACTAACAAGCGTCATGTGTGATAGGAAAATGCCAGTTAAAGTTAAAGGCCACTTGTATAAGACAGCGATTAGATCTACTGTCCTGTATCGTTCTGAATGGTGGGCAACAAACAAGCAGCTCTTAAATAAACTGCACACAACTGAAATGCGCATGCTTCGCTGGTCAGCGGGAGTCACAATACTTGATAAAATCCGTAATGAGTACATAAAAGGCAATTTTAAAGTTGCTCCGATATCCGATAAAGTCAACGCTACGGTGGTATGGTCACGTGCAAAGATGCCCAAATGATCATATGGTGAAGCTTGCCCTTGAACTGCCTACGATGAAGTGCACGCGTGGAAGATCACCCTCCACTTGACGACGGTCCAAAGAGACCTCAAAGAAGCTCATCTCGACACCTACATAGCACAAAATTGTGCACAATGGAGAACGAAGACAGGGAGAGCCAACTCCAAATAAATGGGATAAGGTCTAGCCAAATCCATCCAAATGTTGTCTGTAAAGAAATCGCTTTTAGCGATAAGACCGTCCATTGTTACACCCTATTAATATCCAACTCCAACTGTAATTTTTTATGGTGTACAAATAAAGAGTATATCTATCTATCTTTTATAGCTTACGATATTCTTCCTAAGAAGGCTCAATATACTAATTTATTTCTTGATCAATTACAATAATAATTGTATTTTCATTCCTCAGTTCTGACCTGAAGGAAGAACTAAACGAACTCTCAACAAGGACCCGAAACACAAACAAAATTAACAACTCAAATAAGTTTTCTTGAAGACAGTCTGCTAATTACGAACTGCACGGGGTTGCGTTAAGCAGCTCTAATTATGCACGCGCCGTATTGAAGCTGTATTGTGTCCCAAAACTTGTGCACATAAGTGTGAGCAGATTGTGAACTGTGTACAACTTTTGGAGCAACTGAAATGCTTCTGGAGTATTAAGATATGTTAGGTAGTTATATTGTGAGAATTGTAGAGAATTATAATAAGAGTCGTGTATCAATCTGCCAAACTGACACTAACAAACGGTCAATGTCGCCGAAAGGTTTAGGAGTGGTGACTTCGTACCGATGACGCTGCGTTGGATGGCCTACCACAAGGTGAACGGATGACGGGGTGAGGGACGCGGGAACCCGATGGGTGCAAGACGCACAAGACCGGTCATTGTGGTGACACCTATGGGAAGCCCTTATTGGACGTCCTTCGGCTGAAAAGATGATTATGATCATGATGACCAATCCGCCTAGCCATTTCTAATTATTTTGGGATCGGTTTCCAGTCTAACCGTGCAGCTAGTACTTGCAGTTTTTCAGTAATACCATAAAGAGTAAAATAAAAATAAAACTTTTTACAAATAAATACAACTGTTTTTAATACAACAAAGATTATATTGAAAAGTACAATCAGCATGTAAACTTCCTCTGTAATAGGTACTCGTTTTTCCCACCACAATATTTCCGCCGCCTTTGTACAGTGAGTGCATAAAGCTTCAATAAATAAATATTTACTGACACACACATTTGTTTACCACAGATATCTCTCAAAGTATTCCATGGTTTCATTCTGTAATTTATTCTAGAAATAAATGAAAGAATAATATTTGAATTTCACGACCAATCCAACCGTTACTTGTATAAGTTTACTGATATTTGAGTGGGTGTTAAAATGAACATGGAAAAAACTAAAGTCATGATAAACAACCATGTAGCACCCACTCCTATGAAGGTTAGAGACTCTATACTCGAAGTTGTGGACGATTACGTTTACCTTGGACAGACAGTCCAGTTGGGTAGATCTAATTTCGAGAAAGAGGTCAACCGTCGAATCCGACTCGGCTGGGCAGCGTTCAGGAAGCTGCGCGGTATTTTCTCGTCCAATATACCGCAGTGTCTTAAGACGAAAGTCCAGTGCGTGTTGCCAGTGATGACATATGGTTCCGAAACATGGTCGCTCACAATGGGCCTTATCAGAAGGCTCAAAGTCACCCAAAGGGCAATGGAAAGGGCTATGCTCGGAGTTTCCTTGCGTGATCGAATCAGAAATGAAATATCCGCAGGAGAACCAACGTTGCCGACATAGCCCGAAGAATCGCCAAACTTAAGTGGCAATGGGCACGGCACATTGCTCGCAGAATAGATGACCGTTGGGGCCGAAAGGTTCTGGAGTGGCGGTCGCATACCGGAAGACGCAGTGTTGGAAGGCCCCCTACAAGGTGGACCGATGACCTGGTGAAGGTTGCGGGAATCCGATGGATGCGAGACGCACAGGACCATTCATTGTAGCGACATTTGGGGGAGGCCTATGTCCAGCAGTGGACGTCTATCGGCTGAAATGATGATGATGATGACTGATATTTGAAATCATGTTGTATTTATTGGTAATATTTCGAATATCGAATGCAAATTTGTTTGTTAGAGTGACTGTTACATTCCGAATTTAAAAAATGAATTATTAAATGTCTCTGAGTGACTTATCAGCCTGACTTTCAAGCAAGTGTCGTTGTATTCAAACTTAGCTTATTACTTTTGCAAAGAGACAAACTGACAGTTTTGAAATTAATCTAGACTCAAATCAAATAAATGGAGACTCCACTTATCATCTTGTCAGTTTAAGATGTTATTACAATCTCTAAGACTGCTTGATATGATGGTTGTATTAAATTTTAACTTTAACAATTATTATTCTAGTTTATATGGTAAACCAGAGCTGTGGAATAGTTCGAAAGAGTATATCGCAACCCTGAAACGCGAAGGACTACTACTCGGTGGAGGTGTGCCCCGCTTGGGCAGAGCAACGCCGTGTCCTCGTGGGGGCGATCGGCGGCGGCGATCTCTCGCGCCGGGCCTTGGTACAGGCCATGGTCCGGAGCGAGGAGGAGTGGCAGGTGGTCGCCTCCTTCTGCGAAGCAGTAATGCTAGCAAAGGAGGCGGCCGATCGCGTGAGGCAACGGTCCTCACGTCCCAAGCGCCGCCGGGATTCCGATCCCGATTTCCGGCCACCGTAGGCGCGGGCTTGCGGACGGCGAGCAATGGGTAGCCAGCCGTCCGACCGTCCGGTAACCGTCCGGACCAAGCCCAAGTCGTCGACGGCGCGTATTGTTCCACGCGCGCCTCAGGGAGATGTCAGCAAATCGTAGGGGCCCAGCAGGGTCGAAGCCTACTGGGGCCATGGGTAGTGTGAAAACGAAACCCGGGGCCCTGGGACGAAGGCAACGAAGGAACAGGTGTGGGTTTTTAGTCAGTAAAAGTCTGACACTATCTCCTGCTCCACCCAAGAGCGGGATTTGTCATTAGATGATTTTCCCACCTAAAAAAAAAAAGGACTAGGTACTACTAGAAACATGTAATTTTTTTTTATTTGTTTTATCTTATGACTTCTCCCACCCTAGGGTGGTGCGCGAGGGCGAGTTATCGTTTACTGACTAAAACTACACCTATGTTCCTTCAGTTGCCTTTTACGTTCTAAGACGATGAGCTTACGACCATATAGTTACAGACCTTTTCAGAACCGACCCCATCGCCCTAGCAGGCATCGACCTTGCTGGACCTGCTGTTATCTCTTTGAGGCGCACGTGGAACACTACGCGCCGTCGAAGACTGGGGCTCGTTCCTTATAAGACGAGTGGATGGCGAACTACCCATTGCTCGTCGTCCGTAAGCCCGCTCCTACGGTGGTCAGTCTGACACTCCCTCTGAGTGACACTCTCTCAAGTTAATTGATAATTTCTCGACCCTAAGATTCAAAAATTTATAGCATTTTATTTTAAATTAATCATTTAAAGCACTTTTGAAATGTCAAAAAGTCAATCAGTCAGAAAAAAAAGATGCTAATTGCACATTCCAAAGCGTAGATCTCTATGGAGAAGAATGTGCAAGAAACTCCATGGACACTCTTTTCAATCGTGTTATGTATTACAAATATCTCTCGAGAGAGTCCAAAATAGCAGTATAGCGGTGTATTTACTGAGGCGACCTAACAATATAAGACTATTTCTTGAAAACTCACAATTTTAAAAATAATAGTGATAGAGACGAGACGAGAATTATCTTTCACTATACTTTATTAATACTTATTTCGCAATTTTATTTGGTATTGTATGTGTGTATATTATGTCTTATTAATAACTCTTAAGAGTTTTGCCTACTGATAGCCCAAAATATATTTCCTTTTGTTCATACCATGCAAAGGTTATATGTAAGAGATTGCTCTGTGCGTTAAGATCACACCCATTGTAAATTTGTTTTTTTTTTTTTGTAAAAGGATGTCCTGTGTACATTATGAAGTGGACAATAAAGTTATAATAATATCAGAATCAGAATCAGAAACGTTTATTTCAAATAGACCAATTACAGGCACTTTTGAATTGTCAAAATGTCGGTCAGTCAAAAAAAAAAAATACAAGTGAAGCTAAATTGCACTTTCCAAAGCGTAGATCTCTATAGAGAAGAACGTGCAAGAAACTCCATGGACACTCTGAGTTACATAAATCTTGGTTAATATATCTTGTCGCTTCTAATATGTGAGCACAATGTAGACAAGTAATAATAATTAAATAAAAAAAAATGAAAACGAATTAAAAAATAGAAATTAAATTAAGCCAATGGCAGGTAAGAGATGACCAGTCTCAACTGACGGCACCCGTTCACGAACATGACGCGTGCATCAGCCCCACTCAGCTTAACCATTTTGAAGGGAACTGAATGACCCAATAACACGTGCCACCATCAGCGAGACATTTGAGTGAGCATGACAAACTCTCAACTGCCATGCTCGTAATGTCAAACAAATTGTAACCTAATAAAAAATGCTCCATGGTACTTCACATTCACAAAACTTGAAAAAAAAAACAAATTATTTATATATTTATTTAAATTTCATGTACAGTAGTGGTACATAGGCGGACTTAATGCAACAAGGCATTCCCTACCAGTCAACCTTTGGGTTAAAAGAGACAACACTGTGGTAGGTGTGCACAATAAACAAATTACAAATAAATATCAAGTGGAATGTAGTATCATTAAGTTACAATAATAAAATACTTATGTATGCTAATATTATAAACTAATGTACAATAATGTAACAACATTGTACATTACTACATTCTACAGTACTAATGTATTCGAGAACTTAACAAAATCAAAATTGTTACAATGTTACATCTCCGACTATCTCCCATCACCACGAAAATAAAACTTCTTGAAACATTTTCGTGTTTATCGTTGTCACGTTCAGAACATTCTCAAGCATATGGTCACGAATAGACAACTTATATGACCTGTGAAACGCAAAACACGTCGTTTTCGTGGGAACGTCAACTATCTTTATTCGCCTAGGTTTATTTCAAAATGGAGGATGCATTCTGAAACGACTTTGAAATTCTGTGTAAACTTGATTTGTCAAATTCTGTATTGTCCAATTGACTGTTAGTATTGACAGGCCTGTTGGTTAGTTGTTAGTGGCTCTAACTGCTACGCCGGAGGTCGTTGGGTTTGATTATCATCCAAGACAAATGTTTGTGTGATGAGCACGAGCATTTGTTCTGTATCTGGAAAAAAAAAATCTATAACTAGCGACCCGCCCCGGCTTTGCACGGGTGCAATGCTGATACCACCGCAACCGCTATGTCCCTGCGTTTTAAATCTGTAATATCTTTGAAAATATTCATTTAAATTGCATGCTGTAAAGGGCCATAATATTAATCTATATTAAATGTACAATATATTTAAAGTACTTAATTGGATAAGGATTAATAATGTATTGCTTAAAATCGCTTCGCTAATAAGCCATTATTTCTCGTATAAAGTAAAGGATAAAAATGGTTATTGTGGGTTATCCCTAAGAGATAGACATATACCATCGCGAAATTTTTCTACTTTTGACTTATTTTTACATTCAATATGGTTTTAACTGCTATACGGTTATGACGGTGAAATATAGGTCAAGGCTCAAATCAAATTAAATCAAAATAAAAAAAATTGCATCAGTATAGACCTGGTACATCAATCAACCTCTAGTTTTCTGTTAAAAGCATTACCATTGATTACCAATACGGCATTATGATCATAGTTGAACATATATCAGTAATAATAATAACATCAGTAGTCATGATTAATACACGAGGAAATATTATTTAGTCGTATCAATCATGACTTTATTGCCTACTGATTCTATCTGAAAGAATTGCATTGAATATGGTTTGACAAACTGGATAACGAATTGTGGAACTCAATGAACTTGGGTAAAACTCCTGACATGGTATGGTAACATTATTTGACAAACTTGGCATCAGCAATTACTTCACCACATTAGATTTAGCGTCCGGGTACCACCGAATTTTCAATTGAAGTTTCAGATAGTGAAAAAACAGCTTTTTCTACACTGTATGAACATTACGAATTCCTCCGTATGCCATTTGACCTCAAAACGGCTTCAGCAACCTTTCAAAGGACTCTTGACAATGTCTTAAGAGGTTTATTATTAAGTAGAATAAAGTAGTGATGGCGTGGCTTCCAAGACTAGCAGTAGAAGTAATAAATGTCCAGTGACGAGACGGGCAGAAGACCTAGTTTCCATGGCGAGTAGAATCTGGATGAGGTTAGCACAGGAGTATGGAGATTTCGACGGTAAGGGAAAAGCCGCGCCGTGCCCTTCATTTTGGAACTAGGAAGCGACTTGTCGCTGCCGGCCGTAGTTCAGTCCATCGATGCCGGTACAGAGTCCTGGGTGGCAGTTATCTCTTTCTGCGAAAATGTCATTTCATAGAAGGAGGTTGCAGAAAGGGAAAGTGAGATCAAAGTTCTCTTCTGTCTTGCACCAGTTGCACCGGGCATCGTACAAGAGCGGATAACGCTATATTGCAGTCCTCTTTAAAAAACCCGAGATGATGGAGGGTAGTGTTCCGCACGCTTCTCATTTTGATATATGGGACACCTCACTTCCCACTACGGGACGAGGTCCACGGGCAGCGGGCCAACACAAGTCCAGGGCATTGGAAGTCACACCGCATCCGTAGCTCTGTTGCAAGTGTGCGAGGGAACACCGGGGTGGTTTTAGTCTGACAGATCCCTCCCTCGACCCTAGGATGGAGCGCCGTGTCCTCGTGGGGGCGATCGGCGGCGGCAATCTCTCGCGCCGGGCCTTCTTACAGGCCATGGTCCGAAGCGAGGAGGAGTGGCAGGCGGTCGCCTCCTTCTGCGAAGCAGTAATGCTAGCAAAGGAGGTAGCCGATCGCGTGAGGCAATGGTCCTCACGCCCCAACCGCCGCCGGGATTCCGATCCCGATTTTCGGCCACCGTGCGCGGGCTTGCGGACGGCGAGCAATGGCTAGCCCGCCGTCCGGACCGAGCCCAAGTCGTCGACGGCGCGTACAGTTCCACGCGCTCCTCAGGGAGATGTCAGCAAACCGTAAGGGCCCAGCAGGTTCGAAGCCTACTGGGGCCATGGGTCTGATTCTGAAAGGAAGACTCGGCCCTGGTATGAAAGGCAACGAAGGAACAGGGGTGAGTTTTAGTCAGTAAAAGTCTGACACTATCTCCCGCTCCGCCCAAGAGCAGGATTTGTCATTAGATGATTTTCCCACCTAAAAAAAAAATGCCCAGGATGGAGGATTTCCACCTCAATGAGGATTTTCACCCCGAAGAAAAAAGGAGTGTAATAATAGGGAAAACAGCTTTTGCTCAATATTGAGCGAATTCGAATGGACGATAATGATTTATTGGTTTTAGTAAGTGAATTCAAAAGTTCAGCATGAGTAGTGTTATTTTCAAGTAGTTTGTATTTAGTAGAGTGAATTTAGAATGAATAGGTTACTTCTAGACAAGCGTGCTCCTCCATCGACCACATCTTCACTTACCATCAGGTTTTTTTATGTGGGGAAATCATCTCATGACAAATCCCGCTCTTGGCCGGGCGGGAGATAGTGTCAGACTTTTACTGACTAAAAACCCACTCCTATTCCTTCTTGGCCTTCGTCCCCGGGTTTCACTTTCACACTACCCGTGGCCCCAGTAGGCTTCGACCCTGCTGGGCCCCTACGATTTACTTACCATCAGGTGCGATAATGGTCAAGCGCAAACCTTTCAATAATAAAAGAAACTCGTGGTAGGAGCTCTGCTCCATGTGACTTGAACATAACTGGGGGGATAATACAGGTAGGTAATTGGTGCATCTCTGCCCAGACCCCGAGTAGTAGTCAGGCATGAATGTTTTTTACGTGTGAATGCGCTGCAAGCTTACCTCTGATCCTTCAACAGCATTAATAAAAGAAAATTCAAGAAAATAAGAGAATAAATCGTGTTAAAAAGAATCCCTCGGTCTCGGTACATTGTAACAAAGGTGGGACATATCCCGGTCATTGACGTCTCAACTTATCTGATGTATACGTACTGAAGTCTGGCAGGTGGTACGTCCCTATTCCGAGAATGATTGCTTTAATTCTATACGTTTCTACTGGCAGTAGTGAGGTTTTCTCGATAATGTTTTTTTTTTATGGCGGGAAATCATCCAGTGATTTCTCCTGCTCTAGGGCGGAGCGGGCGTGTCAGACTACTGACTAAAACCGCACCTTTATTCCTTCTTTGCCCAGCATTCCAGGATCCCGGGGTTTCCTTTCGAACTAGCTACGGCCCCCGTGAGCTTTGGCCCTGCTGGGCCCCTATGGTTTTGTTGATATCTCTTTGCGACGCGCGTGGAACACTACTCTTCGTCGACGATTAGGGCTCAGTCTGGATGATTACGGGACGGTTGGAAGGCGAGCTATCTATTGCTCATCGTCCGCAAGCCCACGCCTACGGTGTCAGGAAATCGGGGTCGTGGTCCCGGTGGCTGGGGCGTGAGGAAATCCGTTCCGTCACGCGTGCGGCAGCCTCCTTTGTTACCATTAACAATAAAATAAATAAAAAAGCTATTTATTCTAAGTTCAATTACATAACGTTCCATTTTGAAATTTATACACTTCTGGACACATCTATTGGCCCACCTTAGAGTTTAGGTTTCGATGGCCCCTACCGAAATATGATTTCTAGATTGAACAAAAACTGTTGATGCAGTTTTAAACCTGATACATTTTACCATCTTTTTCGATCGTATTGTTTTAAATTTGAATTCAGAATACCATACGACATGGAGCTACGCCTAACAAGTCGGATATGCGCCTTGTTAAAGGCAATTGATTTTTGAATAAAACACATGTTTTATCAAATAAAGGTTTAATTTAATAACGCGTGTTGCCTCCATGGGCATCTACCACAGCTCTCATACGATTAGGCATAGAGTTTATCAACCACTCTATGAAATTTTGAGGGATCATCTCCCATTCCTCTTCTATGGCAGTTTTCAACTCCTGCATCGTCTGGGCAACTGGCTGACGAGCCCTAACACGTCTTTTTAGCTCGTCCCACATGTGCTCAATGGGGTTCATGTCTGGGCTTCTGGCTGGCCAGTCCATAACTGTGAGGTTCACATCCCGAAGATATTCCCTGACGATGCCGGCCGCATGGGCTCTTGCATTATCATGCATAAAAAGGAAATTTGGGCCCACATAGTCCGCGTATGGTATCACGTGAGGTTCTAAGCACTCACGAATGTACCTTTCAGCATTTAATGTTGGCAGCCGTGGTCCTGTAACAACCTCAAGTTGAGTTTTGCCACTCGCGGATATACCGCCCCAGACAGTCCATGAGCCACCGCCATAAGCAACCCTCTCTTCAAAGCAGCATTGTGCGAAACGCTCTTCCTTACGTCGGTAGACCTTCTTCCTTCCATCATTGCCATGTAACACAATTTTAGACTCATCAGAAAAGAGTACACGGCTCCAATCTTGCTGTGTCCAATTTAAATGACTGCGTGCGAAATGAAGGCGCGCTGTTCGGTGGGCTCGCGTTAGTTTGGGCCCATTAGCTGGCTTGTGTGGTACCATATGGCGTTCTTTTAACCTTCTCCGAACAGTTCGAGCGCTCACAGATACTCCGTGGAAGTCGCGAAGTTGGTTTTGTATCTCAATGGAGGTAAGGTGACGATTTCTCAAGCTGGTCGTCACGATGAATCGATCCTGCCTTTCAGTTGTGACCCGAGATCGTGGCCTTCCTTGGCGACGAACAAAGCCGCCAGTCTCTAGGTACCTCCGATAAACATTTCGGACCGCAGATCGACTTAAATTAAGTTGAGCACTCACGTTTCTTTGGCTGTGTCCGGCCTGAATAAGTGCCACAGCTTGGGCGGCGACTTCAGGTGAAGTATCTATAGATTATTGATAGAACCTCACCTTAATGTTAAGAGTAAGTAATGTTTGTTGCAAAACCAAAGATATCAATCACTTTTTCAAGAATTAAATCCAAGTAAACCAATAAAACCAAGTTTTCTTAGTATTCGATTGTTTGATATCAACAAACAGGCTCCAAATTGTCTTTTGTTTCTTTAAATTCTGTGTTGGAAATTCAAAAAAAGACTATTGAATGAAATTGTGAATGTGCCAGGTTCAAAACTGCATAAAAACTTTTTGATCGACCTAATATAAAATTTAGCTAGGACCAAACGAAACTGAAAATACAAGGTGGGCCAATAGATGTGTCCAGAAGTGTATTATTATTACATTAAATTCATACACTTCTGGACACATCTATTGGCCCACCTGGTATTTTCAGTTTCGTTTGGTCCTAGCTAAAATTTTATATTAGGTCGAGCAAAAAGTTTTTATGCAGTTTTGAACCTGGCACATTCACAATTTCATTCAATAGTCTTTTTTTGAATTTCGAACACAGAATTTAAAGAAACAAAAGACAATTTGGAGCCTGTTTGTTGATATCAAACAATCGAATACTAAGAAAACTTGGTTTTATTGGTTTACTTAGATTTAATTCTTGAAAAAGTGATAGATATCTTTGGTTTTGCAACAAACATTACTTATTCTTAACATTAAGGTGAGGTTCTATCAATAATCTATGGATACTTCACCTGAAGTCGCCGCCCAAACTGTGGCACTTATTCAGGCCGGACACAGGAGGACGAGGTACCTAGAGACTGGCGGCTTTGTTCGTCGCCAAGGAAGGCCACGATCTCGGGTCACAACTGAAAGGCAGGATCGATTCATCGTGACGACTAGCTTGAGAAATCGTCACCTTACCTCCATTGAGATACAAAACCAACTTCGCGACTTCCACGGAGTATCTGTGAGCGCTCGAACTGTTTGGAGAAGGTTAAAAGAACGCGATATGGTACCACACAAGCCAGCTAATGGGCCCAAACTAACGCGAGCCCACCGAACAGCGCGCCTTCATTTCGCACGCAGTCATTTAAATTGGACACAGCAAGATTGGAGCCGTGTACTCTTTTCTGATGAGTCTAAAATTGTGTTACATGGCAATGATGGAAGGAAGAAGGTCTACAGACGTAAGGAAGAGCGTTTCGCACAATGCTGCTTTGAAGAGAGGGTTGCTTATGGCGGTGGCTCATGGACTGTCTGGGGCGGTATATCCGCGAGCGGCAAAACTCAACTTGAGGTTGTTACAGGACCACGGCTGCCAACATTTAATGCTGAAAGGTACATTCGTGAGTGCTTAGAACCTCACGTGATACCATACGCGGACTATGTGGGCCCAAATTTCCTTTTTATGCATGATAATGCAAGAGCCCATGCGGCCGGCATCGTCAGGGAATATCTTCGGGATGTGAACATCACAGTTATGGACTGGCCAGCCAGAAGCCCAGACATGAACCCCATTGAACACATGTGGGATGAGCTAAAAAGACGTTTTAGGGCTCGTCAGCTAGTTGCCTAGACGATGCAGGAGTTGAAAACTGCCATAGAAGAGGAATGGGAGATGATCCCTCAAAATTTCATAGAGCGGTTGATAAACTCTATGCCTAATCGTATGAGAGCTGTGGTAGATGCCCATGGAGGCCACACGCGTTATTAAATTAAACCTTTATTTGATAAAACATGTTTTTTATTCAAAAATCAATTGCCTTTAACAAGGCGCATATCCGACTTGTTAGGCGTAGCTCCATGTCGTATGGTATTCTGAATTCAAATTTAAAACAATACGATCGAAAAAGATGGTAAAATGTATCAGGTTTAAAACAGCATCAACAGTTTTTGTTCAATCTAGCAATCATATTTCGGTAGGGGCCATCGAAACCTAAACTCTAAGGTGGGCCAATAGATGTGTCCAGAAGTGTATTATTATTAATCTATAACATTATTCCTTCACCGTTTTGAGATCAGTGGAAAACATCGTGAGGAAACTGGCATGTCCTAAAACCAAAAATTCGAAGACATGTGATATTCACCAACCCGCACTGGGCCCGCCTGATGGATTATGGCCCATTCCCTCTCCTAGACAGGAGGTCTGAGTCCCAGCAATGGGAACATTAAAAGGCTGACTATGCTATGTTATTATGCTATGCTATAACATTATTTAGGTAAAATAATGCTTTTATAAATATTTTATTTTCTTTCTGTTTATAGTTTTATGAGTTCATTTAAAATTAAGTTTTATAACAGTTAGTTTGATGTGTCAATCTCATTTATAAATACTCGTATCTAAGCTCAAAGTTGGCCTTCCCCAACTCTTTCTAATACTTCTTGTCTCTATTTTTGGACATCCAGTCCGGTCCTAGCCTTTGTATGAATAAATCTGCCCATGTTTTCCTATAAATGATATTTATTTTGTAAATAGGTTTAAAAAACACTTTTACACGTCAATTTTTTTTTCGTCATTTTTAAACTAGATGAGGCCGGTGTTTCCTAGCTGACTACCCTGAGAAGAAACACCGAAACAAACTCAGGGGTCAAAGTCTATTTTAAAGTCCATACAGTAAATATGTAATGGTCAAATCACATGAGAACCATGCAGATTTGTCTGAAATGGTCTTTTGAAGAAAGAACCATACAGATTTGAGTGGACCTGTCCAGTCAGTGCAAGCATTTGTCAGTATTCGTAAAGCTCAACTCAGGACTACTAAGGAGCTCAACGAATTGACGAACAATACCAAGGAAAGGACATTTGGGTAGGCCGCAGAAAATACTCAAATTGCCAGACATACATTAAAACTACTGAAAAGGAAAAAAAAAACAATCAACATAAAAGGAAAAATATAGTTTACAAAATGTAATACTTTAGCAAAGTAAACATTTTTGTCAAAAATTAATAGAAAAAAAAAGTCAAATTGCAAAATAAAAATAATCTACAATATCGAATTGTAATAAACAATAAAAAACACAATTAAAAATAAAAACAAAAGAAAAAAATAATAATAATAAGGCAACAGTTGCAGTGCGTACTGGAGCAGGTCAATCCTCAACATAGTCCTTTATAGTGTAAAAAGCCTTTTGGCAAAGTTTTCGCTTTACAAATAATTTGAATTTATTAAGGCTTAGTTGTTGAATATGACTAGGAAGTTTATTATAGAAGTGTATACATTGGCATCTAAATGATCCCCCTATTTTTTTCAGCCTGGTTGTAGGAACCACAAATTTGTGTTTGTTCCTAGTATTAAAATTATGAACATCACTGTATTTTTTAAACATGTTTATATTTTTATGTACATACAAAATGTTCTCGTAAATATACTGTGAAGGTACAGTCATTATATTGATTTCTTTAAATTTATCTCTGAGGGAGTATCTGGGACTTAATTTATAAATTGAACGAATAGCCCTTTTTTGCAATACAAAAATTGACTGTATTTCGGCGGCATTTCCCCACAGTAGAATACCGTACGACATGACACTATGGAAATAGCTAAAGTTAACTAAACGGGCAGTCTCTACATCAGTTAAATTTCGAATCTGTCTAACAGCGTATGCTGCAGAGCTAAGTTTTTTTGATAATTTGTCTATATGTGGGCCCCACTGCAGCTTAGCATCTAGAGTTATGCCCAAGAACACTGTATTATCTTCAGGACTCAACTCTTTACCTTTTATTAGCACACTAGTTTCTTACCTTGCCTAACATGAGGCATGTTAAACTTTATACATTTAGTTTTTTTTTCATTAAGAAGAAGGTTATTTACATCAAACCAGTGTACTATTTTTGAAAGTGCTATATTTATATCGTCAGTAACCGGCTGCTGACGTTTAAGTTTAAATAAAAGTGAAGTGTCGTCTGCAAACAACACTATGTTATGGTTATCCTTTATGAGGTAAGGTAAATCGTTTATATATATAAGAAACAAAAATGGGCCAAGAATTGAACCCTGAGGGACACCCATTTTTACTACAGATCCAGGAGATCTTTTTCCGTTTACATCAACTCTCTGAATCCTTTCACTCAGATAAGATGTAAGAAGATCCAGGGAGGAGTTCCGGATTCCGTAATGGTGTAGTTTCCTGATTAATGTTTCATGGAGAACGCAATCGAAGGCCTTTGACAAATCGCAAAAAATGCCCAGGGCATCGCATTTGTCTTCCCATGCATTATAAATATGTCCTAAAAGTTCAACACCAGCATCGGTTGTTGAACGACCCCTTGTAAAACCAAATTGTTTGGTATGTAATAATTTATGTCTGTTAAAAAATCTTTGTAGTTGCTCTAAAATAAGTTTCTCAAATATTTTACTAAAAGTGGGTAGCACTGAAATGGGTCTGTAATTCGTGGGGTCAGATGTACTACCCGTAAACCCGTTTCCTATGCTAGCATTACTGGTTCGCAAAAGAGGCGACCACCTGTTCTCGATAATATTGAGATGTGGCTGGATAGGAAAAAAAAAAAAAAATTACATTAATGGTGTTTACGTACACACTCAAATTTAGTAGGACGGAATTGGTCCTCCCATACCAAAGTCGACCGTGTCCAACGTGTACCAAGTGCAAACGTGTGTTAATACAAATTAATATTGATTCACGCTGTTAACACTCTTAAAAGGTCGTTCGTTAATACTTTTGTCAGTTTTGGAATTCTTATACTACTTTTTTAGGGTTCCGTACCTCAAAAGGAAAAAAAACGGAACCCTTAAAGGATCAATTTGTTGTCCGTCTGTCTGTATGTCAAGACCCTTTACCTCGGGAATGCGTAGAGGTGTCGAGTTGAAATTAAAATCATATACTCAAATCTGCGGTCCCTTGAAGCTGTGAAAAAATCAATCTTCTAACTTAACGAAAAATATAAATAAATATATGGCAGTTTATGTCACAAAAAAACTTGTATTTCGATACTCTCAACGGAATCAAAATTCATAGGGTGCTTTCCGTTGACTCAGAATCCTGAAATTTGGCATAAAGCAAGGTAAACAGTAAATTTGTTGTTAAATCACAAAAAAATTGCGATTCGCAAAAATCAGACTCCATTCGGGAATTGAACTATTTACATAAGGTAAGTTATTTACGGAACCCTCAGTGCGCGAGTCTGACTCACACTGGCCAGTTTTTTTTTTAATTGACTTTGCATGGTTAGTGCATTTAGCCAGCGCAGCGTTAACTTTAGAAAGTATTCAGCTTTTACTGTCACTTTTCTTTTCTAAGGTTTATGCGGTATTTGGGAGCATAATTTATTGAGTCAGCCTCCACGGAAAGTTTCGCTGAGATAGTCAGCACTACAATAAAGTTGTCAAGTCCATTTTACCGAGATCGCGTCTGTTTATAATCCTACATAATTGTTGTCCAGTCATATATACTTGAGGTACAAAGCTACATTACAATATCCCTTAGGAATCAATTTGAGAATCATTAAAACACCCACTAGCATTAGCCGTAGCACTGCGGGGTGGAACTGAAAACCAGCACTAGGTGTCTGACGCCCAGCAAATGATAAGGTGTTTTTTTTTAATAATTGATATAAACCAGTGCTTGACTGCGATCTCACCTGATGGTAAGCAGTGATGCAGTCATTGATGGTGAAACGCACTAGTTTATTAAGAGCCTATTCACTCTAGCCTTGAAGACACCTAAATTATAGTTGGACGGGAAAACCGCAGCAGGCAAATTGTTCTTCGTCCTTGGATGTACGCGGTATAAACGACGAAGCGAAACGCTTAGTCCGTTCCGTGGAAGTTTCAACAACGTAAGGGTGGATACCCGCCGTACGTCGGTTAACCGTTCAGTGCGGGCACGCTCGGCGCATTCTATACTTTTGTTTTCTTTTACTTTGTGTTTCTAACCGTTGTGTGTCTGTCCCGAATAAAAGTTTTTCAATTTTATTCTATTCACTAAACTCCGCTTGAAAATATTCCGTCAAAAACCTCCCACATAAACTATTTGTAAAGAAATAAATTGCAATTCTTTATTTGAATTTTTACGCGGTCTGCATGATTGGTTGAGCCGTGCTCAGCGCTCTCAGATGGACGATGATGCCTGCAATGCGATGATAGTAAATAAATGTTTTTATATCAAATCAAGAGAAATTTATTTTATTTAATTCTAGGCGAGAGATTTTCATGTAGCTTACATTATGTAATTACTCGTATTTGTTCAAATAAAACTATGAATTCTGATAATTTTTCAGTTTAATTTCCTCTGTTAATAGCTGATACTTAATTTCACATTCATTGTGCGTACTGGTAAGGCCACGCCTCTGATTCCTTTATTCTAACGTCATCTTAACGCTCAGTCACGTGGTCAGAACAAAGGAATAGGAGGCATGGCCGACTCGAGGCGATCAACGAAAGATAGCTACAACGTAGGAGATTTTAAGTCAAGGGTGAATAAGTTACGCGTCTACATTTCTCATCCAACTCTCCTGTCGCAGGTCTGCTGGAAGAAATTTCGTTAGAAATAAGCAGGACCTTTGTACTCTTTTATCTGTATTTGTTCTTTTCGATATTAAGTGTTTGTGTGTACATAAATAAATAAATAAATAAATAAGTTACTTCTATGCAAGCGGGCTCTTTCGTCGACTACATACCTAAACATTTACTATCAGGTGAGATAGAGGTCAAGCGCAAACTTATAAAGAAATAAAAAAAAACCTTTGAAGCTTTTTTTTTTTTTTTTTTTTTTTTTTTTTTTATTGGTGGGAAAATCATCTTATGACAAATCCCGCTCTTGGGCGGAGCGGGAGATAGTGTCAGACTTTTACTGACTAAAAACCCACTCCTGTTCCTTCGTGGAATAAAGTTAAGTAAAGTTCATAATAGCATTAGAAACCTATAGTTAACTCTTTAGTCTAGTTGACAGAAAAATAAAATAGAGACTGGTCAGTGATTAAATAAAATAAAATAAAATTATTACCAGTTTTACTTTTAGTTTTATACTAACTTTATTTGTCCTATTACTGGAAAAAGTCCTTCCAGATATTCTTTTCCCAAACCGTCTCAAAAAAATCTTCATGTACGCATTCAAATGATCTACCCATAACGTGCTGTGCCGGCCTCAACGGTCACTTCCATCTTCAGGAACCTACTGAGCTTGCAAAATCCTTCTAGATATTTTTTTCTCGTGCCTTCTCGAAGCAGCGTTAATAGTACGCGTTCAAATGATCTACCCACCCCATGCTATGCCAGCCTCAACGACGCCTTCCATCTTCAGAACCATTGAAGATGGAAGCCACTGTTTAGAAACTGCTCATTGCTATAATGTCTATGCAGTTGAAATGGATGCCCAATCCCATTTCAGCCTGCAGCCTTTTAGCACAAGTCTCCATTTATAACTAGAAAAAGTTGAGTGTATGATTTTGTTTGTACTTATAAAAACAAAAAAATGGGAGAGAAACAAAAGAAGGAGGCCAAAGAAAAGGGAGTCAGTGATAGCGTGATGGTTCGGTTAACAGGCCGGATTGGAAGAATCTCTGTTGATGTTATTAAAACATTACACTTATTGCCTTTTTTTTAAATTGATATTTACCAGTGCTTGACTGCTGTCCCACCTGATGGTAAGCAGTGATGCAATCATTGATGGTGAGGCGCACTAATTTATTAAGAGCCTATTCACTCTAGCCTTAAAGACACCTAAATTATAGTAGGACGGGAAGACCGCAACAGGCAAATTGTTCCAGTACCTCGATGTACGTGGATAAACGACGAAGCGAAACGCTTAGTCCAGACTGTTGAAGTTTCAACAACGTAAGGGTGGATACCCGCCGTACGTCGGGTTGTCCGATGGTAGAAAGGAGATGGCGGTATCAAGTCATGCAATTCCCGCGCACACTCTCCAAAATGCAACCTGTAAAATACCGAAAGGCTGGCCACCCTGCGTCTGTGCTCGAGGCTTTGTAGATTGGACTTAACCAAATCTGGATCCCCAATTAGCCTCTTCGCACGCATTTTTCTTTTCAATTATATTAGAAGGTTACGAGATTATACCCATGATTCTATTTCCATTTACCTGATTATGTATAGAACGTGCCTAAATGCACATTAGTGATATCAAAGTATTCAAATAAATGATGATTTGATGGTTATACCCCGACGACCCCTTTTTTTGTAGGTGGGAAAATCATCCAGTGACATCCCCCGCTCTTGACTAAAAACCCACTACTGTTCCTTCATTGCCTTTCGTACCAGGGCCGAGTCTTCCTTTCAGAAGCAGACCCTTGGCTCCAGTAGGCTTCGACCCTCCTGGACCCTACGGTTTGCTGACATCTCCTTGAGGCGCGCGTGGAACAGTACGCGCCGTTGACGACTTAGGCTCCGTCCGGACGTTAACCGGACGGTTGGACGGTGAGCTACCCATTGCTCGCCGTCCGCAATGCCGCGCCTACGGTGGCTGAAGATCGGGATTGGGATCCCGGCGGCTAGGGCGTGAGGCTGACGACCCCTGAGGTCCCGATCCCGGAGGGCCACATGGCGGAGGCACCTGATTTATTTTAATCTTAGTAAACTTAAATAAAAGTCAGTTTAGCTTAAACGTACCATCAGCAGAAGATGTAAAACATAATTTTATTACTAGTTTACTAAAATTATTATACTTAACTTTAAAAATTAAGAAAAAATTATAGTTTTGTTTGGTTAGGGTAAATATTTTAATTAGAGAACACAATATATAGTCTATATGCCTTCTGTCACACAAGGTTGTGCAGGAAAGGGATGCAAAACTGGGAAGTGTTGCAAGTTGTCACACAAACAAAACGCGGTAAATTAATTCTATGCGGCTAATTACGGAACTAAATTTTACGCGGCAATTACAAAGCGATATAGGCGCAACCAGATTATATTATCAACTTTTAAGTCTCAAAACATGCAAAAATCAACTATAAAAATAATTAACAGTAGTAATAAAAGTAAAAGTCTTTTCAAAAAACATAAAAAATCGACAATATTGTAAAAATCGTTATAAAAATGATACCTATAATAAATTAACTTTAAACATAGTCCCAACATAAACTCAAATTTGAGCACTTTTTATGTCGACCGTACAAATTGAAAACAACAGAAAAAAGAATAAAATTAATGTAGGTAATCGTATTTATTACATTCGGGGTCTTCAGGGACGGAACCCTCGGGGATCGGGGTCCTCAGGAAATAACCCGATTTGACATGAGGAACATTTGGGTTTGTCTGTCAGTAAAATGATTGAGTTTATTGTATTCAACGAACATCATTCACCCGCTCTTATCACGTCAGGCTGTAGTCATCTGGCATTCATGCTGTACTGGACCTATTTTGGCGCAGTCGTTCTTTTTGATTCTTTTTATATATATCTTCCAACTTATTGTGTTTGTCTCAAATAAACGTATTTCTTTATTTCTTTATAGGTATGTATATATCTAAAATTTTGTAAAAAAAAATATAGAGACGTACACAGCTCCAGGATAAAATTATTTCCTCAGGATAAAATTATCATAAGTCCTATTCTAAGACATATTGTCTGTAATCTATATAATCCGGTATTCTATACAATATCGTATGCGCAGTCCTAAAAAGGAACAAACGGAATCGTTGTAGGATCACTTCGTTGTCCGTCTGTCTGTCTGTCTATCTGACAGTCAAGACCCTTTATCTCGGAAATGCGTGGAGGTATCGAATTGAAATTAAAACCATAAACTCAAATCTGCAGTCCCTTGAAGCTGTGAAAAACTCAAACTTCTAAGTTAACGAAAAAAAAAAGATACGACTGTTTATGTCGTATATTTCGAGACTATCAAAGGAATCCAAATTCATAGGGTACTTCCCGTTGACGCAGAATCCTGAAATTTGGCATGAAGCAAGGTCAAGACCTTTCAAGGTCAAGACTGGAGATTTTAGTATATGGTTTTAATTTCAATTCGATACCTCCACGAATTTCCGAGATAAAGGGTCTTGACTGTCAGATAGACAGACAGACAGACAGACGGACAATCAAAGTGATCCTATTAGGATTTCGTTTTTGCCTTTTTAGGTACGGAACCCTAAAAATCTACTACCGACTTACCTAAACTTACACAAAATACATGCTTTATAGTTAAAGTGTATTCTAACAATGTTATCCCATCTCCGGACAGCTGTACCCAAATAGACACAGGTAAATTGCTCCATAACAACACTGACCGACACTATGATGGAACAGTTAGCGACTATTGTCTATCACATACGCTAAATTGAACTGTCCCCGTGGACCGTGTTTGTGTTAGTGTCAGGGAGTTAGGTACCATCGTCGTTCTATTCGAAGAACACGAAATATGAACTCTGGAGGATTTTAAAAATGCCACTGACACGTAGCCACTTATTGGCCTAACCTAATACTTTGAGGAAAATTAAAACCAACGACGGCTACCGAAGGACCGGATGGCAAGCTACCCATTGTTCGTCGTCTGTAAGCCCACGCCTACGATGGCTGGAAGACGTGTTCAGAGTCCTGGCGGCTAAGCGTAAGGATGTCCATTCCCTCACGCGTGCGGCCGCCTCCTTTGCTAGTATTACTGCTTTACAGAACGAGGCAACCGCCGAACATTACCCCTCGCTCCAAACAATAGCCTAAACCAGGGCACGGCGTGAGATGTCGCTACCGCCAATCGCCCCCACGAGAACACGGCGGTGCTCCGCCCGAGCGGGGCACACCTCCACCGAATGCTCCACCAAATCCTCCGGACGGTCTGCACAATTATGACACCCGGGTGTTTCTTCCACTTCTCTGGTCATGTTGGTCGCCGTCTCGTTTCGTCACTTTTACACTGCAACCCAAGCAGGCTTATCTCACCGAAGATCTCGTTTGCGATATGGGTGGTAATCTCTAGTGAGATTAGCCACCGCGCCCGAAATTTGGTCCGAAAGATTAGAAGAACCGTGTTTCAGCGATAACAAAAGTCAACGTCAACGAAACAAGTGCTATCAAAATGTGACGAAATCCGAATCTTTATAAAAAATATATAATTATATATATTACAAAGTTCAAAATTGGTTAGTATTACACACAACTTAAAACTAATGCTAGTAGGTGTTAGCACTTTGACCTTTGACGTACGACTGTTCCAGATATTTTATTATTGTAATATATTTTATGTTAATATTGTGTGTGTGTGCCTGTTGACAAGTTTATTTTCTTATTAAAATATAAGCTTAGTTATTTGTTGCATTACAGTAAGTTTTTATAACTACAAGAAGGAAACGTTTTTTTATTTATTATACGCCACAGTGGAATGTATCCAGTGACCCAATATGGGACTATTTCGTCTATCCGCTCTGTTTCAGGATACTGTTGGGTCTGACGCTTGCCTTGCGTATGATGGTAATCGACACGTAATCGCTGATACATTTTCACTTTGTTTATTCCAAGCCCGTATTTGGTAAAGCCTAAAAAGAACAAACAAGCATAAACTGTACAAGACATTTTTAGACTTTGGGCTGGTACTATAATTTTTCAAAAAACCTAATACTTTTATAATGTTAATGAATAAATGTTGATAGTTAGAAAAATTGGTTCACCTTCGAAATGGTTGAGCTGAGTGGTCTGAAAGCGTCATGTCCGAAAACGGAAGCTTTCAGTTTAGACTAGTCATTTCTTAGCAGCCAGTGGCTTATTTTAATTTCTATATTTTGTTTTAATTTTATTTTATTTTGTTTATTTATATCGTTTTCACATAAAGAAGCGACAAGAAACATGTAACCGAGATTTTTTTAATATATAAAATGATTTAAAAGAGTGTCCATGATCCAGTTTAAGACATATTCTTCTTCATAAAGATCTTATCTTCATTAAGATTTTAGAATGCAACATTATTCTGACTGACCGACTTCTAGACAATTCAAAAGTGTTTTTATTTTGAAACAGTTTTCAGAGTATATTGACTTAACATCAACGCGAGTACCACTAAACGGGTCGCGCGGCTCTAACGACCAATCAACGCTGCACGTGGAAGGTTACAGTGATAACCTAGTCGAGTTCGCTACAGGTTTACCTAACGTTAGCGATACTATAACTACTCTAGTATGTTAATGTTAGCAGACAAGCAACGGGCGATGGAAAAAAAAATGGACTAACGGGCGGCGTTGTGTTTGAGTGCACTGCATTGTATTTTGGAGTAACAATAGGTCCTTTTCATATTGTTAGCATTTACAACAATCGACTATTTCAATTATTTACTTGTGGGTTGCAACACTCATTTTTGACTTTAAATTATTTTATATATGTGGCAACCCAAGTGTGTGAAGTTATATTTTGTATTGTTAGCTGTAAGCCACCCAAATTAAATAAAAATAAAATAATATTTTTCTGTTTTCTTCTTCTCGTACTTTTTGTCATATATGCGACATTAACGAGTCAAAAATAAATGGTTTTTCTTTCGTTGTTTCTTTCTTTCTTGTTATATTAACTGTCAAATAAATAATAAACAAATCATAAACACAACACAAAATGAAACAGCTAGTTTTGTATTAATTTATTATTAGTACTTGTACCAACAGTTTGTATAATATGAACTGTAATTTATCGCCAAGTGCAGCTGCTGGTGAAATTAAATACAATTATACAAATTGTGTGAAGAGCTGAGTTAAATCTGCATATGTAGGTCGCGAGTGCCTGTATGGATGGATATTTTTGTTCTGACAGGAGATGAGAATGCAAAGTATATTATATTACATCAGCCTTTTAATGTTCTTACAGCTGGGACTTTTTTTTTCGGTAGGAAAATCATCTAATGACATCCCTCGCTCTTGGGTGGAGCGGGAGATAGTGTCAGACTTTTATTGACTAAAAACCCACTTTTTTTCCTTCGTTGCCTTCCACAGCTGGGACTCAGGAATTTTCTCTAGGAGAGATTATGGAACGTAATTCAGAATGCGGGCCCAGCGCCGGTTGTTGCAATTCACATGTCTTCGAATTTTTGGTTTTAGGACATGCCGCTTTCCTCACGATGTTTTTCCTTCATCGTTTTGAGAGCAGTGGTGAATGAAATAAATATTTATATATATATAATATAATAACTTTGTGTAACAAAGTAATAAATCTGGTTAGGTTTGAACCCAGGACCTACAACTCGTAAGTCGGTGCCTTTACCATTGGGCAACTAGTGCTTTCGTACTTCACACTAATATTACAAAAGCCAAAATTATGAGTATTTATGTGTTTATTACTCCGTCACACTCAAACGACTGACCAGATTTAAGTAAAAATTGGTACTAAAATAGCCTATAGTATATCTTGGATTAACATATTCATTCATATTCATTTATTAATTTGTAAACATAGGTAACATTAAGGTCTTATATAAATTTTAATAGCATACAAATTTACATCTTAATTAGATAAATAAATTGGATAATTTATATTACATCATATAAAATTATAAATTTAAATGTCACAATATTAAATGAGTACAATGTCAAATAATCCAATATATAATTATATTTTGTCCTCTAAATATTTAATGACACTGTAACAGGCCTTAGAATTCAATTTTTAAAAACCTTTAAAGATTGTATCTGTAGCAGTTCCTTTGGCAAATGGTTATTACAATCTTGGAGCCATGCAAAATACATTATTATACATTTAGGCTATAGTTTGTAATGGCGGAAAATATAAATTTAGCGCGGGCGGCATTTAACACATTATATTTAACACGATATATTTAACACATTATATTTGTTGGATCACACTCATTGTTTATCATCTACATTTTCATCACAATCATCATCTTCCTGCCCTTGTCCCATATTACTCGGCGTCGGCACAATACGTTTTTTCTTCCATTCAATCCTGTCATTGATTCCCTTTTCATCCATATCACTTCTCACACAATCATCATCATCATCATCATCATTTCAGCCGATAGACGTCCACTGCTGGACATAGGTCTCCCCCAAATATCGCCACAATGAACGGTCCTGTGCATCTCGCATCCATCGGATTCCCGCAACCTTCACCAGGTCATCGGTCCACCTTGTAGGAGGCCTTCCAACACTGCGTCTTCCGATACGCGATCGCCACTCCAGAACCTTTCGGCCCCAACAGCGATTTGTTTTGCGAGCAATGTGCCCTGCCTATTGCCACTTAAGTTTGGCGATTCTTCGTGCTATGTCGTCAACCTTGGTTCTCCTGCGGATATCTTCATTTCTGATTCGATCACGCAAGGAAACTCCGAGCATAGCCCTTTCCATTGCCCTTTAGCGACCACGTTTAGGAACCAAAACTTTCGTCTTGAGACACTGTGGTATATTGGACGAGAAGATACCGCGTAGCTTCCCGATCGCTGCCCAGCCGAGTCGGATTCGACGGTTGACCTCTTTCTCGAAATTAGATCTACCCAACTGGACTGTTTGTCCAAGGTAGACGTAATCGTCCACAACTTCGAGTATAGAGTCTCAAATCTTGATAGGAGTGGGTGCTAGATGGTTATTTATCATGACTTTAGTTTTGTACATGTTCATTTTAATACCCACTCTTTCGGAAGCTCTACTGAGGTCATTGAGCATTGTGCTGAGCTCTTCCGTAGTCTCAGCCATGACTACTATGTCGTCGGCAAACCGAAGTTGAGTGATGCACTCGCCATTGACATTAATGCCCAATGCACTCCAGTCCAGAACCTTGAAGACACCCTCCATTGCACACACAATCAATCCATCTTTTCTTTAGCCTCCCATTTTTTTTTTATTAAAAAAAAAAAAAAAAAAGAACATATATGTGGATGGGATCCACATATATGTTCATTTTTTTTTATTTTTTTTTTATTTATTTTATTAATTTGTTACATCAAAAATCATTTTTAACATCTGCCAAACTGCATAGCAGTTTGTCGGCAGTACATTCTCGTGGATTTCGCTTATTACTAAGACCACATCCGGTCACCCCCCAAGTTTGTAGGTAGGTACTCGTTGTGAGGTAAACAGATGCAGCACCACAACACTATCTGAGACCAACATACCGCAGCAACTATGGACACATAGACAGATAATGTTTTATTAGAACATTTTTTAGTTGGTTTCTATTTTTGGATCGATTTATTAATTCATCAGGTAACTCATTAATAAGTGTAGGTGTAATCCACCGTCTCGCACGCTTACCGTAGTAATTATTCACCTTAGGAACCTGGAGTTTCTTTTTCTTAGATTGGCGGGTTGGGTAGCAATACACTCTTTCATTTTTATAATTTTTACTATTATGTTGTTCCAAAACAATTGCTAGTTTAACTTTCATTTCAACTGGTAATACATTGCATTTATTAAATAATTTTTCATAATCTTTGTTCAAGCTTTTTTTAGTTTTATTGCTTACTAACAGTTTAAGAAGTCTTATTTGTAATATTTTAATTCTATTAAGATACGTTTTGAAAGTGAGTCCATACCCACCCAACCCATAACCAATAATCGAGTCAGCAAGTGCATAGTAAAGCGCATACAATAATCCTCTCGTAACTACAGGTTTCAAGGAATACAACTTACTCAGGACTGACCGAAGTTTATTACAAACTGTATCTATATGATCGTTCCATGCAAATTTAGTGTCAATAGTCAGTCCCAAGTACCTGTATGTCCTAACTTGCTCCAACATAACACATTGGCAGTTAGATTTTTCATTGTGAAAACATTCATAACTATGGCCTTTTATATTCAGCTCTATGTCTTTATTACGCGAAAATGGGGACTGTATTAGCATACACTTAGTCTTGGCTACATTAATTATAATGCCATTCTCATTTGCCCATTTGATTATATTGTCCAAATCGTCTTGTATTGCGTCCCGTACAGAGTTCAGATCTTTACCACTGAATAGTAGACATGTGTCGTCGGCGTACATGTACGCTTTGCATATATATTTTTAAACGATATATATGTACGTTTGAAAAACATTGATATCATCATCGTCATTTTAATAAAATTATAAAATTTTGTGTAATTTTAACTTTATGCAATTTTTATTAATATATCTGACTGACTTATAAATTAATTATAACCCAATGCAATTTAATTTAATTTTTTTAACTGGAAAAGTATACGAGTATTTGTGTCGTACTTAAGTATATAAAATGATTCGGTTTCTACTTAAAATACATACACAAAAGTCTATAGACTATCATAGTGAAGCTACTATTTACGTATACCTTAGTATACGTAAATAGTCTTCTCATTTGACCGTGAAACGATATATAATTTCATACTGTTCGTTGAAACTGTTTAAAGTTAGTTTCAAAATCAGTGTTCTGTTTCGACTGTTCGCCTAATGTTCCATGCGCTTCGTTAAGTCCCTCTATACTTGCATTTACTGTTCATAGAGATAGTGTGACTAAACCCCGCTGCACTATTTTCTGTGGGGCTACGTAAAATCTCATGTTTTTCCTGACAAACCACTGTCGAAGCCGCTTTGAATGTCAACATATTATTTCAAACTTGTGTTTTTGAAGAGAATTTATACGAAGGTGTTCAAAAACATAAAAAAAAATCTTATAGGATGCGCGATTAAACCGGACCTTGATTATGTTAAAATAAGATTTCATTTTAATATCATCAACCATTTTGTTTCCTTTAATTTTAAAGTTCGAGCGCTCTTGATAACGAACCATAATACATAGAGAGTTTACTAAGACAGATAAAATTAATTTCCACTTAATACGAATAACTGAATATGTTAAATAAAAAAAAAATTGAAAGCAAACTCGAATAGTGATAGCAAAGTGATTTATTCGAAATACAGACATTTTCACCGTTCGTAAATTATATTACTAGTTTAATGTCATTTAAAATCAAATTCACAAAAGTTATTCATTTCCAGACTTACTCACTTTATATAGGCTAATGAGTATTAATAAATAAAACATGTACCTGTAAAGAAATCCATACATTTGCTTGTAAATAACAAAATTTTGAAGTTGTAGGTACCGACTCGAGTACCAACTAAGTTCTTTTTGAATAGCAAATTACACATCATCTTAAACGTTCTCCAGAATGGCAACACAGATTTAAAGAAAAATAACTTTTCGAACTCAACGGAATTATATATTCAAATATGGAATTTGAAATTCATAAGAAGTCCCTATATTTCGAGAGAAACATGGTTATTTATCGAAACATCTTTCTCTGGCAACTGGCGCTAGAAAAGTGTATTTTTTTTCTCTATTTTTTCATTTCCCCTTTGCATATTCACGTTCACAATCGAGTAGTTCGGCGGGAATTTTAAAATGTTTAGCACTTTTTCGTGCAGTTTTTCAAGCATAATAATGTTTGTCGAGATGTAGTTATGAAGTCTGCCATTTTATTTATGTTGCTGCCGTTAGATATAATATCTTTGGTACACACGGTGACTTTGATAGCGTAGCAGGGCACACTAACATGATAAATGTGTGCGTAAACGCTAGCGCGTGAAATACAACAGGTATTATCGTTGTGTGATACAAAGTAACTCGTTTCTACACTCACACTCTTGAAAAAAAAAATAGTAGCCGTCTAAGTTACACGACTATGAAAATACAGCAAAAATTGGCTACTGTTATTAATGGCGCTGTGGCGCAATGCGTATGATACTTAACTGACGAGTAAGAGGTCCCAAGTTCGATTCCAATTATCTGTTATTTTCTTTTTGTTTTACTCATGTTTTTTTTGAATAGTAATGTTATGGTTATTCTCGTAATAATTAAAATATTCGAAATATATTTTTGTAATTTTATACATATAAACTATGTATATTTACGAAATTAATTAACGAAATTTTTGTATATAACTTGTAATATAAATAATTTTATAATATATATATATATCATTTACGTAATATAACAATACGTTATTATTAATAGTTGACAATCCTTTCATTGTCAACTTTTTTTTTTTATTTTCGCAAACATTCACTTATGAAATTATTATAGTTATTTAAATTAGCATCAAACACTTACACTTAATCTTTGGAAAGTAATTTTGATGATATGGGTAGGTAATCAGCAATAATGTTCACAATAATCAAGTAGCTGTGGGTATCAATACAAACAGAAGTAAAACCGAGCGTGCCATCCCACAATAATTCACCTATTCAAATAATATGTCTCCAGCTCAACTCGCAAACAAAATAAAACTCGTTTACTACTCGATATATACACACACATATTTGTATATGTGTTTGCTACGAATTAGATAAAAAAATTCGCTTCGTTCATTAGATGGAAAATTAGCACTGATTATCAAGTGCTTGCTTGCCGTTAAAGGTGTATCGAGTTCGATCCTAGCCATTGACAAAACATTATTTTCTATTTTATTGTAGTTTAATGATAACGAAGTTTATTAAAGCTAAAACTTAGAATATTTGCTTTAAAAACTAAGTGTATGAATATTATCATCTACCCACTTTATTAGTTATTTACTAAGAAATGAGTCGGATAATAAGTTAACCTGGCATAACGCTTTTGCCTATCACGATCGTGTGTTCTACAACTTACTCCGAGACAAAAAATAATTAATCGTTGTGGAAAGTGATACTTTTTACAAGTAATAATTAACATGTCTCATTTGTCTACACTTTTGAGGGCTGAGATAGTAGTATTATATAAACAAAATGTATCCATAAGTGAAATTTCGAGGAGACCAATGCTACCGGTAAGTAACAAATCCAAACTTAACATAATGCGAAATAATTTAACATTGTTGATATTTGTTAGGTTTTAACGTAATTTTGTGATTGTTTACAGAGGAAAACTGTGCAGTTTTGGGTGCATAGATATACAGCTGAAGGGACAATCGATGCCAAACGTCCGGGTCCAAAAGCAATTGCATATACGGATGCCAACCCACTGCATCGAAATATTGTTGCTACGTATAGCGCTGACGGCTTTGCTACAACAAGAAACACTGCGATTATGCACGACGTGTCTATGACAATTGTTCGACGCCACTTACGAGCAGCAAAAATTAAATGTCGCAAGCCTGCGAAAAAAATTTTACTGACGGCGTTGCATAAGGAAGAAAGGATGCGGTTTGCAAGAAAATTTATAGATTTTGATTGGTGCAATAACATAGTTATATTTAGTGATGAAAAGTGTTTTAAGTCAGATAAGGATGGGCGTAAAATATTATGGAGAAAAGATGGAGAACGTTACCATCAGAAAAATATTCTCCCATGCAGGTCTAGTGGTCGCATTACGTTAGGTTATTGGGGCTGGATGTCATCGATGGGTCCCGGTGAGTTAGTGGAGGTAGGGGGTCGCAATACCAGTCAAGGTTACTTGGACATCTTGCAAAATGTTATGTTGCCTACCGTGCGCGTGGCATACCCGGACGAGCATATTTACTTCGTGCACGATAACTGCTCGGTGCACCGCGCACGAATGGTGCAAGACTGGTTAAGTGTCCAAGAAAACTTGACTGTTATTGAATGGCCCTCTAAAAGTCCCGATTTGAACCCCATAGAAAATCTATGGGGTCACATGGTGCTCAACTGGGATTCATCTGATGTGAGATCTAAACGTAATTTAGATAATTTAGTGTCATCCATGTGGGAATCGTTTCGCGGCACTGACCTGTGTGAAAATTTGGTGGCTAGCATGAGAACGAGGTTACAAGAAGTAATCGACAATGAAGGTGCACCAATTAGATATTAATTTTGATTTAAATTGAATCCAATTATAAATATTTTTAAAAAGCTGTATTACTGTATGCTGTTTTTGTTGTTGTTGTTTTTATCATGTTATTGTTATTGAAATCAAGAGTTACGATACCTATCATAGTTCATTTTTTAAAACATGTTGATTGATATGTTATAAGTAAAAAAAAAAGACTAAGAAGTAAGCTGTAGGTAATTATACTGTTGTTGTTATTATGTGACATGATGTTATTGTTATTGAGATCAAGAGTTGCGATATCTATCATAATTCATTCTTGATAACATGTTGATTTATGTCACTAATAAAAAACTTAAAAAAGTGACGTCCATCCTTGTCTGACTTAGAATATTTTCACTTTATATATTGTATTAAAGATAATCATGAACAGATTCGTTAATTGTGACCATTCCGTTTAATGTATGTAATTAATAAGTTGTAATAAACATAGTTGGATCGTTATCGCAGTTTTCTTTGTCACAATATTTTCAAAATATTTTAATTATTATGAGAGTAACTATAACATTACTATTAAAAAAAAAACAGGAGTAAATCAAAAAGAAAATAAAAACAAGCAAACTTTTTGTTACATCAGACGATTGGAATCGAACTTGGGACCTCTTACTCGTCAGTTAAGTATCATACGCATTGCGCCACAGCGCCATTAATAACAGTAGCCAATTTTTGCTGTATTTTCATAGTCGTGTAACTTAGACGGCTACTATTTTTTTTTTCAAGAGTGTGAGTGTAGAAACGAGTTACTTTGTATCACACAACGATAATACCTGTTGTGTTTCACGCGCTAGCGTTTACGCACACATTTATCATGTTAGTGTGCCCTGCTACGCTATCAAAGTCACCGTGTGTACTTGTCTGGAATATGTGAGACCAAAGAACTTCGAAAAATTGTGATGACTTATTGAAACGTCATAGAGTCGAGGCTTTTTTATTTTTTCTTGGGGTGGGAAATTATTAAATCTTCAAAAAACTTCGAAATAGGTACTTCGATGTCATGTCTCGGTCGAGTCCTGCGCCACCGCCTCTCTCGCGATACGATGCCATGCAGCTCTGTGTTTGGCGGCTTGGGAGTTTTCATTTATGCTGCAGTGTGTTACCGATTTGACGAGGTTCGTCGACCGTGTTGGAGAGCCGTTGTGTGAGCCATGTCCGTTTGGAGGTATGCGGAACATAGTGTACAGTCCCGTAAACCTCCGTTTAAAAGGGAGTATTATCTGACCAGAGAGGTGTTATATCTGGTGTGGGAAACTGCCCAATAGATGATTTAAGGCTATATTTCACCGGGACACCATGGCGGCGCGACCAGTCGCCGCTACCAACAAAATATATACAGCTCTATAGAGTTACTCACCTGGTGTTCGTTTGGTTGTGCAACCAATTTGGCGTCGCGTCACGACTCGGACGCGTGCACTTAAGGTCCATTTTGATACTATCTCAGTATTGTGTAGTGTCACTGGTGGTCTGTATGGTGGCTAGTTTTGTTGTCTAGCTTACTGACACCATGGCGGCGCAACTGGTCGCGCCGCAAAGGTGTCCCGGTGAAATATAACCCTTAGAGTTTTTGTATATTATGTTCAAATCGCGCGGAGAACTGTAATTGCGCGATGCAGGATTTTCGTACTTTAGTTCTTATAGTTTGACGGGTAACAGGACAGAATGGAAGAAAAAAACGTGTTGCGCCGATCCCAAGTAATATGGGTTAAGGGCAGGAAGAAGAAGAAGAAGTTCTTATGTGGCGCCACAAATGCTGCTACATCCACAAATAAAGTTTTAGATGATACTGCTTATTTATAATAGTAGCGGTATGATGACTCCATAGAATAATAGTTAATACTAAAATGACATTATGTGTTGCTACTAGATAGTTTTTTTTAGCTGAGGAATTATCAAATGATTTCTTCCGCTTTATGGTAGAGCAAGAGGCCGTGTCAGACTTTTACTAACTGAAACCCCGGGGTTTCCTTTCGGCCTACCCATGGTTTCCGTAGGCTTCAGCCCTGCTGGGCCCCTACGGTTTGCAGACATCCTCAAACCTACCTATGTCCTCCAGTTGCCTTTTGCGATTCAGGGTCACGGTAACTCTTTTGTATGTTCCCTGTAGTGCTACTAGATAGTAATAATAAAACCTAGGTATGAATCACAATTAATCTATAAGTAAGTATGATTTTCGTTTCATGCAATTCAATTATTTTTTTCCAATTTCGTATTTCATCTAGTGCGGTACATTTGGAAGTTATCGGTACGTCGATATTAGTATCGATAAACGTCAAAATGGAATGACATTGCGTTGTTTACGAGGGTATCGATAAAATCTGACGAGAGTTCCAGCTGTCCACTGTATCAGTAATTTTAGAAGCCGTCTTTATTTGTTTGAATTTCAATTTGGGATGGAATTGTTGTAAAATATTTGTAGCGATATGATTTATTTTTGTATTTTGTTGTTTTGATTTTGCATGGAACTTAGGGCTCACAGCTACATAAATATTAATTAACAATATTTATTTGAATATGCAAAAATGACGATCGCACGTAACGAATATATTATGTTTAGAATTGTTTAAAATTTTGTTATTGTTATTATGTTTTTGATTGATTGATTTTAATATCACTGTATTTTTTTAAATTTATGTCTGACTTTAATTAGTAATTTGAATTGTATATCTTTAATTGATTCATATATCAACAAATGTTGCTGTACCTTTTTCTAACGTGGGGAATCATCTAATGACTTCTCCCAATCTAGGTCAGAGCGAGAGTGCATGTCAGACTGACTAAAACCACACCTATGTTCCTTCAATTGCCCTTTACGTTCTAGGACCTCGGGGTAACCTTTTCAGAATCTATGGCTTTATATATTGCCATGCCCTAACAGAATCTACAATGATGTATAAGCCCTAGGTCAGTTTGTTACCTTCTTATGGAAGCAAATAAATGATTAAGAACTGATTATTGCTGCCTGAAAATTCAAAATTGCGTCAAACCTTTTGCACTTAACACGGGGTACAAAAGTTTTATCACACCTATGGGCACACACTTGAAAACCTTTTTACGTTTATTGGTTTTGGCCCACACTAGCTAATCCTGCTAAAAGGTGTAGTGTTTAGTGTTATAAGATTCTTACTCCCGTCGTAAAGGTCGTCGAACCCCAGTTTCCGATCTGAAAATTTGAATTTACCCCTTAATTCGTCAAATTTAATCCTAATGTCCGGGGATGCGTAGCTTCATAGACGCGTTGCCGTCATTATACGCTTGATGTACACCTGGTCACAGCTTACATACAAAACTATGGAACTTTGTCGACATAGTGGCAACGTCGTGCCGTCGTGTCGTTGCTGCTTCGTGGACATGCACCAAGGAGTGCATAAAACGTACCTATAGTGGCGAAAACGTGTCTATGAAGCTACGCGTCATTACTTGCCAATTTCAAATGCTAAAGAGATTAACACGTTTTCGACATCAAATTCTCAATCAAGAAACCGGGGGAAAGAGAAAACATTAAGTTTCCAAAAATATTTATTTTACTTCTTGTCAAATGACACCGTCATTTATATTAACAGGCCAATTAAAATCCGACTATTTCGGTTTAAATGCCTATAATTAAAAAGATAATAGTGCAACCCTTTTGTGACAAAATGAGTTAAAAACAAACTTTGTCAACCTCCATAACTCAAAGAATCACAGTAAAGGCACAAAATAGATAGGTACAGAAGTCATTTTCATGTATGTACTTCACTTTTCATACCTACGCTCGGCGATCGCGCTAGGGTCAGCGCGTGACGCTAAACTGTCCGAGTGCGACCGGGCGCGGTGATAAATGTCTACCTAATCTGAATTGTAAAAATATTACATGGCCATAAAATCGTCTTTTCTTTCTCGGCGCGGGTGTGTTCTGTGTTACTTTAAAACAAACCATCAAAATACAAGCAAATATCTACTTACGCATAAGCATAAGCATAATCAGCCTTTTAATGTTCCCACTGCTGGGACAATATCTACTTACCTCTCTGAAACAACTGGTAGCCTAAAAAACGTCAATTCACTGTTTAATGTTGAATTTAAATAACCGTTCACTGAACAGTTAGAATAAGGTTTTTTTTTGTTGGTCCATGTTTCCGCAAAATAGTTCACAGACACGTGTCTCAAACGGATAGCCCTCGAGCTCGCATTGAGCTGAATTGGTCCGAGATATCGTGACGGTGAGCGGTGTCTATGTGTGCGTTGCTCGAACGCGCTTTGTATGTAGATTGACTTCTGTACCTATCTATTTTGTGGTAAAAGGTCAAGGTATTAAAAAACTTTTTACATATGTGAAATAAACTGACTTTGAAATTGACAAAAGTTGGCAGCATATTGTAGTAGCAACTGCTGACTTAGCGGTGTCTAAATTAAAGTTGCACACTGACTCACCTCCACAAAGAAAAACGGCGAGGAAACTGTTGATGAAATTATTAAGGCCCTAACTCCCGAGCAGTGCTATAAAACATAGACTTTCTGAAGCCTACGCCTTGGTAACGGCTAGGTCAATAGGTTTGAAAAAATATAATAAAAAAAATTAACAACATGATTTTTTTCGCTTATTTTCCCTACTCCTTTCAAACGGCTTTGAGACGATTTCCGTTATTCCGTAGTGGTGAGTTGTTATCGCATTTTTGACGGGCACTACGTAACCGTTTTAACGTAACGGTTACAGACAACTGTTGTCGTTGCAACTGTTTTGAAGATGACTTAAAAGATGAAACTATATCTTTGAACGAAGTAGTTACAGGTTCTCACAACTACTAACGGTTTCAAATATATGAAACAGCTAACTAAATAATTCTTTTTATTGGTTAAAATTACTACAAGATGATATGTAGTTACTTTCATACTTTTGCCATTCTTTCAATTTCATAATTATGGTCCAAATATATATAAATAATATGGGAATATCAATATTTACAAAACTATTTACAGTATAAAATTCACTCGTAAACGAGCGATGATTATTTACTATCGTAAAAAAATCTAGTTAATTCAGTTTCAAATTATGACGATTTTTTTTACGCTATTTAGACTAGCTATTAGCGTGATTTGATATAATATGTAGAGACTTAATAATTTAATCAACAATTTCCTCGCTATTGTTCTTTTAGACCCCTGTTTCAACACCTTAGGAGGTGAATTTTAGAAAACCTTTTCTTATTCTTTGTTTGTAAAAAGGTTCCTTTAGCTACTGCCAGCGGCTTCGTCTGCGTAAATGTAGAAAATTATCCCAAGGAAGCATAATATCGGAATAATAGTAGATTATGTGACTAGGGGCTAAAGCAGTGACTTTTAGTCGCGGGCGGCATGTTGAATTCCAAAAAAAACGAAGGTTGCTAATTTTAATCCCGAAAGTCAGTGAGGGATTTATATAATATTCCCCCCATTAGGCTTCGACCCTGCTGGGTCTGGTCTGAGTCTCTACGGTTTGTTGACATCTCCTTGAGGCGCACGTGGAACAGTACGCGCCGTCGACGACTTAGGCTCGGTCCGGGCGGTTACCGGACGGTTGGACGGCGAGCTACCCATTGCTCACCGTCCGCAAGCCCGCGCCTATGGTAGCGGGAAATCGGGATCGGAATCCCGGTAGCTGGAGCGAGAGGGCGCGCCCTCGTGCGTGCACGTGCGGCCGCCTCCTTTGCTAGCATTACTGCTTCGCAGAAGGAGGCTACCGCCTGCTACTCCTCCTCGCTTCGGACCATGGCCTATACCAAGGCCCGACGCGAGAGATCACTGCCGCCGATCGCCCCTACGAGGACACGGCGGTGCTCTGCTCAGGCGGTGCACACCTCTACCGTATGCTCCACCGTGTTCTCCGGGCGGTCCACACAATGGTGACACCGGGGCGTTTCTTCCGCACGAATCCAGTGCAAGAACCTCCCGAACTTACCATATCCGGTGAGAACTTGCATCATGTGGAAGGTAAGTACGCCGTGTTGCCTTTCCAGCCACTCCACAAAGAGGAGACTTACCGCATTATTCAGCCCTTGTGTTGTATAAAAAGTAACACACTCTAATAATCAGTTAATATTCAGCTCCTTGGGCGATTGTTACCTTTAATAATGCTCAAGTAACGCTAATATAATGCAACCAGCTACATTATGCAGTTAACAGCCGATTAATTTGTGCCCAAATCAGAGTTATATCAGCTGAGTAGGCGCCTCTAATGCTCTTACTCAGCAGGTTTATACAGCTTAAGATTCCATTGTGGGCAGTGATTTAGCTATTATTCAGCGTTTCTGTGCTACTTGGGCATCGACTATCTGTTCTGTGAGCAATTTGCCCTGCCTACTGCCATTCTTTCATTCTGCGATTCTTCGTAGTACAATTGCTTGGGATAATATCAAACTTGCCTTGGGGTGAGGCTTGGAATACTTAGTAATGACATTTACAATATCAATCAGTATTTATTTTCAGTGACCAGCAGTAGTGGCCCAGATTTACGAGATGTACATCGTCGGTTCAATCATTTCATCACCACTGTTTTCAAAACGGTAAAGGAAACATGGTAAGGAATTTGGCATACCCATCCTAGAATTGCTACAGAGAAAACATGCTACATCTGCCAACCCACACTAAGCTAGCAGTGGGAACATTATAAGGCTGGTTAGGCTGTTCATGTTTGTATAGGCAAGACTACACACTCACACTCACGTAAAACAATAGACTGTACACTCCACGTCAAAGATTCGCGTGTGTGCAAACACAAATTAGGTTTTAATATTTCACGGAATTCTCTCTTAGCACGGAGGCATTGTAGCATTCTTGTAGATGTAATTTTCGCACCTAATAATAGAACAACGGCCTGTTCCGCTGTTCTAATGGCGTAACGAAATATTTTGTTTAAGCCCTGTAATACTCGGCTAAGTCCTTGCGCGTCGTTCGAGTGGGTAGCTGTCTGAAATAGGGCTTTTTGTAAAATTTTGTTTGAAACAGCTGTTTTGTTGTTCTCAGTTTTAGGAAAATAGATAGAAATTTTTGTGGTTTTTTTAAACTGACCATCGATTTTTTTCTCTTTTATTGTACTCAGGCGCTTGACCACTGTCTCACTTGACCGTAAACGGTGTTTTAGTCGACGATAGATATTCTGGTGAATTAATTTACATACTCTTTACATAAAGGTTATCAGTAATATAGTAGAATAAACTTTATTGTACACCATATATATAATAGTACCTAACAATTTTAACACTGCCTATCAGGAAAAACAGACTCTGGCGGAGAATATTTTGTACCTCTCCTCTCCATAGTAAATATGCTCTCCATCTACTCTAATATTACCTATAAAGAGGTAAAGTTTGTTTTTTTTGTTTGTAGGAGGTAATCTTTAAAAGTACTGGTTCGATTGCTAAAATTTTTTCACCGATAGGAAGCTGCTTTTATTCTTCAATGACATAGGCTATATTTTATGTACGCGGGTGAAGCCGCGGGCGAAAACTAGTCGTAAATATAAATGGCAAATATTTAAAATTGCTGTCTTCTTCTTCTTCTCGGTTTTCGTTTCCCTTAAAGTTTTTGGACCCAGTAAGTTACCACATTTATAGTGGCGTCAGTAGCGTGTTTTAGGTTCTTCAAAATACAGATGTAGGGACACTTTAGACACTCTAAATCCAAACGGCTCCAAACTGCTGTCGTTTTATATTTTAAATATAATAAATGTCAAATTTGAGTGTGTCAAGTGAGCAGTGGTGGCCGAGTGGTAACGGCCCCGACTTACGAGTTTATAGGTCGTGGGTTCAAACCCAGCCAGGCGCATTACTTTGTGTAATTTATTTCATCACCACTGCTGTCATAACGGTGAAGGAAAACATCGTGAGGAAACCGGCATGTCCTAGAACCAAAAATTCGAAGACATGTGACATCCACCAACCCGCACTGGGCCCGCGTGGTGGATTACGGCCCATTCCCTCTCCTAGAGAGGAGGCCTGAGTCCCAACAGTGGGAACATTATAAGGCCGACTATGCTATGCTAAATGTCAAATTTATTCAACCCAAAACATAAAATGCTAAAACTCATTAAACATAATTGCAGGCTTCCTCCAGTTTTAAAACATTAATTGACATGTTTGTACACAAATGTTAAACTACACATAATTAAGCGAAACAGAAATAAGTTTAAACGAACGCCAAATTAAGTTAAATATGGTTTGTGAATATTTAAAAAAAATATGTGTGTAATTGTACAAGTTTTTACATCCGAACGACGGACTTAAATGTTGAAAAAGTTTTATTCAATTTTCATTTTTGCAGTAACATGTTTTAGAGTACCTTAACCGGCACTTGAGGGTTAAAAACCTGCCTGTCATATCAACGTAGTCACATTTCTCTATGTCATAAATCTTGTTGCTTTTTGATGCTGAAAGCGTACCCGAGACCCTAACAAGACCTCTTAACGCGATCCATATGACAACTTAAACTGAAATGTTAAAAAGATGTATTTAACACGTCATAGTAAGGCCCCTGGAAGGATTTGGAGGAGATTTTGGGGTTGTTCCTGTGTGTGTTTTATTTTTTGTACGCACAGAAAAAACGTGTACGTGAACTTACACACACATCCAGGCAGTCACTTACATCACAAAAGAACACAACATTACCCCAAATAAAATTAACCCATAACGCGTTGTCAGTCCAAATAAAAAAGGTTACAGGTATGAGGAAATTAAAAAAGCAGTCATGATTAACTCAAACCACTTTAAAACGGCTGTAAGCGTTAAATTCCCGCATCAGCATCATATGGCCTTTAAAAAATATACCTAATATATACTATGTACTCCAGCGTTTTTCAACCTGTGAGTGGTAACCCCCACGGAGGTCCCAAAGTCTTGCTTGAGAATCGCGATTGCAAGCTATGTTGTAAAAAATTGGGTTAGTGATCTTACGCCACAATAAAAATATTAAATTTTTATAAACATGGCAGTGCCTGTTTATTCTTAATTGTTTTTTAAATATTATTACTAGTTTTGACTCATAATTTGTGTGTCATTTGAAATATATCCGATGTGACTGTGTAAATTTAATAATCTACCATAAAAGCGCAGTGAACGCGTCCACTCACTTGCATTGCTATTGTCCTTAGGGAGTTGCCAAAATTTTTTTACTAGTCTTGGGTTCCCATGTTCAAAACGATTGAAAACCATTGACTAGTCGGCAGGCATCCGAGTTCGTTGCCGAGATTTACTATTATAGGCACTTGTAAATGGGAAATAAGTCCATCAAAAACTGAATAATTTTGTGCCTATATGAATTTTATGGTGGCGTTAATTTTGTACAATGTTTTCGCTACATTGTTAGCTTTAATGTTGGTAATTTGGTTTTTATATCTTAACCTATGTAGGTACGTGACCTCTGAAATTGATCTATGAAAATTTTGGAAGACAGAATTGTCATTGTTTGTAATAAACCAATAGGATAAAAACTTTGAAAACATGTTCAATACATGACCTTTATTATTTGCCTGTAGTTACAAAGGTGATATGACCTTAACTGTAAAGTATTATTGTATTTTTAGAGTTGCAACACAAAATTTTTAAAGCTGCCAACATTTTTAGTTTCTTTTCTATTGAGAACTTTATTTAGGGCTTATTTTTTTCTTAGAAAATATTCGTTTCCTTTAGCTTTACGTTGTTGACACCTCTACGGTCAGGACTAAGCGCTTTGCCTTGTCGTTTATACTGTGGACATCGAAGGACTGATATAATTTGTCAGCAGCGGTCTTCCCATCCGATTTTTTAAAATTATTATTGATAGGCTCGCGTTTGACCACTATCTCACCTGATGATAAGCGATGACGTGGCCGACGATGGAGCACGCTTGCCTAGAAGTAACCTATTCACTTTTGACTTAAAAACTCCTAGGTTGTAGTTATCAGGAAACACAGACGCATAATGAATGAATGATTATAATTTGTGTGTCTTCAAGGGAGTGAATAGGCTCTTAACAAACTAGCGCGCTTCTCCATCAACGGTTGCATCACTGTTTACCATCAGGTGGGATCGCAGTCAAACACTAGTTTATATAAATTAAAAAAACTAAGCAGTTTTTTAGGGCTCCGTACCTCAAAAGGAAAACACGGAACCCTTATAGGGATCACTTTGTTGTCCGTCCGTCTGTCTGTCAAGACCCTTTATCTCAGGAACGTGGAGGTATCGAGTTGAAATTAAAACCATATACTCAAGTCTGCGGTCCCTTGAAACTGTGAAAAAATCATACTTGTGAGGTATCGGAAAAAAAAAGATACGGGCGTTTATGTTGCAAAAAACGTGTATTTTGACAATCTCAAGGGAATCAAAATTCATAGGGTACTATATATTGACCTAGAATCCTGAAATTTGGCAAGAAGCAGAGTCTCATAACACGAGTATAGGACAAATTCTGAAAACTGTATCAATTCGGAAATTGAAATATTTTCATAGGTATGTTTGTACGGAACCCTCCGTGCGCGAGTCCGACTCGCACTTGGGCAGTTTTTTTTTTTAAACCAAACTCGTTATCGAATTGGGGCGCTGTATTAGAGAAAGACAGGATGTGTATATTACATTTTTGTGTAGGTCTTAAAGTCAAAATTTACATCAAAATTGTTATAGGTATGTAGATTGCAATCCTAATATTAATTATGATGTCAATGCAAGTGTAAAAAACTGGGCAAGTGTGAGTCGGACTCGCGCACTGAGGGTTCCGTACAAACTTGAATGGTAAATTGCGGTTTACGATTTAAGACATATTAAAAAAAAAAAACTACTTACTAGATCTCGTTCAAACCAATTTTTGGTGGAACTTTGCATGGTACATCATATTATTTTTTTAGTTTTATCATTCTCTTATTTTAGAAGTTACAGGGTGGGGACACACATTTTACCACTTTGGACGTGTCTCTAGCGCAAACTATTCAGTTTAGAAAAAAATCATATTAGAAACCTCAACATCATGAAAAAAAAAATTGAGATTCAGTTCTAAGTATGGGGAACCCCCAAAATTTATTGTTTTTTTTTCTATTTTTGTGTGAAAATCTTAATGCGGTTCACAGAATACATCTACTTACCAAGTTTCAACAGTATAGTTCTTATATTTTCGGAAAAAAGTGGCTGTGACATACGGACGGACTGACAGACAGACATGACGAATCCATAAGGGTTCCGTTTTTTGCCATTTGGCTACGGAACCCTAAAAATGCAGAAATATCACGTAGTGCCCAAAGGGAAGAGTCTAAATAAAAATGCAAGTAGTGCAATTCAAACCACGTCTAATTAAACATTAAAGTAAAAATACTTTACGTAAATGCATGCAATCGTTGCTCTGTCTATGTCAATGCATCGCCGAATGTAGGTCGCGTTCAAAGTGCACATACATGAGCCTACATTTGGCTAATTTAACTAATTTAATAATCAAATTATTATTCCATGTACGTACACCGTACACAGTAGTAGATTTTATAAACCTTTTTCTGATATTTAAGGGGATGCAATTCGACGTACATTTTCACTGTTTTTTATACAACCGTTCTTACGGGATTATGACGTTATTACACATTTTTCATTAAATATTTTGGAAACACAGTATCTTGATATTATCTAGGCTTCTATTGAAAACAATTTATAAATTTTTGTAAAACTAATCCTGAAAAGACCTCTGAAAACCTGCTATTTTGAATGAATTCACACACACACAACACTCACACTTCATAATTTACTCAAAATTTAAAAAGTCAAAAAATATAACAATAATGGCAATTTTTTTCAAACTTTTAAGGGTTTAAAAAAAACACGTACTTCCTGGAACAAGTTTTGTAAAATATTCGAGTAAATCACGGAATTACCGAATGCTAACAGAGTTTTCAGGCGTTATCTTTCTGTTTTAGCGTTGCCTTTTCGTCAAACATCGCGTTGGATTGCGTTAGATGAAGCAATGAGCTTTTAAACCATGCTCGATGTTGACGATAGGCGAGTGAAAAAGGACCCTCTTAAGTAATGACATCATTCAATCTACAGTGTAATCTGTAAACCAACGCCTAAAATAAATATTTTTGTTTAAATTCTAGAGATCTATAACACATTCATTACGTAACTAAACCATTAATACTTACGAATGTTATATCAAATACAACGACAAAAACCCCTTTCACTCGCTTACCTAAATAAAATCAGTCTTAAATCAGTGTAACAAAACCCCAACTAACATAAAGTGTGGGAAAACAAACTAGATATAATGTTAGAGCCTATCAAAACAATTTACACGAATGAATGGACCATCGTTATGAATTATGGCTCACCCCGACCATAATGTATTCCACTCACAGTAGTCTCACAAAAGTATGATGCCAATATCATACGTCTTTAGGCGTGTTTGTAATTTTATAAGGGACGACACGTTGACGACACGACAAGTTGAAGATAACTACAACTACTTGATTTTTTTTTTCTGGTGGGAAAATCATCTAATGACATCCCCCGCTCTTAGGCGGGGCGGAAGATAGTGTCAGACTTTTACTGACTAAAAACCCTTTCCCCTTCTTTGCCATTTTTCCAGGGCCCCGAGGATCTCTTTCGCATCACCCATGGCCCCAGTAGGCTTCGTCCCTGCTGGGCCCCTACGGTTGCTGACATCTCCTTGAGGCGCGCGTGGAACAGTACGCGCTGCTGACGACTTGGGCTTGTGGCTCGCTTAATAATAAACTTTATTATCAGACCAGAGATCCATAGTTTCAGTTACATTAAATTGATACTTACTAAATAAAAATAAAAAGACATACAATAAGCCTACTTCACATATCTGAAAGACGGTCTGTGTACCGTCATCCAGTGAGACACCATTAGGCCATCCACCCTGCCGGCTACAGTAGCCACGAGGCTATTGGGCCTGTCGCACATCCGACGCATCAATGATGCGATTCGCAGCTGCAGTTGTGAGCCGAAATCCAGAATCCCCAACGCGCTACAGAATTTGTCACCTTTTTTTAAATTTTAATTTTTATTTTCTTTTTTTAATTTATAATTCATATGTATTTTTATTTCCTTTTTCTATCCAAATCTTTTTGTACACTGCACCGTTCCGGCGGTCTTTATGTCGACATCGCCACCGGCCCACACTAGAAACCAGCGCTGTGAGCTCATCGCATCATGCGTGAGGCCGCAGCTTTATGCTGAGCGCTCGGCCGTTTTGCGCGGATGTGACGCATATCTTCCCTATCAATTGATTATGTTTGTTAGCTAGTTTTAAGATTGCATCATTTTGCGTTAGTAAACTGTTTTTCTTTCTTTCTTTCAGAAACGCAGCAACTCCAGCATTACCCGGAACGCGTTATTATATTGGACTCGTAGAGTATTGTATGAGCCCTGTGTACACCTGTGTATAATTGACCCACAGGGCGCACGTGTACAGCAACTGGCAGTAGGCCCTGAACAGTGTTATTTTAACCTCTCGCGTACACCACTAACCACTAATTAATACAATTAATAAACACCACTATACACTAACCATTCACGATACGACAATTTGATGGCACAAACTGTTTACGATAAGACGAGTTGACAGCACGAGCTATTGACCATACGACAGAAATTACTGACGATATGACGAGTTAAGAACACAGCACAGCCATTGACAATACACATGACACACGACACAATAAGTAAAAATTTCTATGTTTTTTTTTTTGTTATATAATTTTGTTCTTTTGACGGTTATAGCATCAGCATTTTACTAGTAAAATTAACTGGAAAACCAATTTTCAGTTTTATTAGAGACTGTCAATTGTGAATAATACGTCACAGAAAAACTAAACTTTTGTAGATAGACTTCGTCGTGTCATTATCGTATCGTTCCTTGAATACAAAAGCGCCTTTTCTTAACAAATACGAGTAGTAATATAATAAAAATAAAATAGAACAGAGTTAAGGGGTAAGCATCCATATTTCCACCCCTGAATTATTTATCATCGTAATTCTTTCTGCGATCAGTTTTGTCATGTTTTCTTTCTTCGGTTTTATAAGGAAAATCCCCGAGGATCATAAGGCCTTCGTTTTTTGGGCAAAAAACCTAGACACTGCGCCGCCTTTGTAAGAAAGATTTTGTCTTAATAATATATCATTTTATCTACCTTTATTTACGGCTGTGTTTTACACACATACATTCACGTTATGTCCTAGAATTGTGTGGAACTTTATTTCTTTTCTATCTAAGTGCCGCATAAGCTGAGAACTACCGCCCGCTTGTCTTTCTTTCTTCTTATTTGTTTTTAATAAAATTGTCCCACACTTGGTAGGTATTACTCTTGAATCGTGGATACAAATCCACAACTCAGCACAGACACGTCGCAGTACACTCTTGAGTATAGCTTGGGTACTAAAGTGCTGTGATCTCATCGCAGCGTCCGGTACTGCAGATAACCTCTCACCTCTAGACGTGGTCTATTCCAGATGGTGCAACACGATCTCCAGCCCGCATAGGATGTGACCTGCAGGTGAGTCTATTGGCTGAACAGTAAGAGGCTCGTGACCACAGTGTGCCGTGCTCTGCGAGCACTTCTCTCAAGAGATTGTAGCCCCAGAGAGTGACTGGGTTCATAATGAATTCTCGTGGGTCACCTGGCCGAAAAAACATGACAAAATACGTTAGCACTCCAACACTATCGGATTGATGACAGACCCCTGCGCATGAGGTGAAGGAAATCCATTAAAAATATTTCATACGTTAAAAAAATATAAATGAAGTTTTGAATTGTTTTTTGTGTAAAATTCATTAAATAGCACCACTAGAATATCACGCCTTAACCTTTTGAGTGCGTAATTAGAGACACAATAGTAAGACAATGGCGCGTGAACGCCGGCGTTAATGCGGGGATCAACAGCTTAAATAGCTTTCTCGAAAATTGACGAGTTGAAGCAAAACACCGATAAAAATAGAAAAAGTTGGAGAAGATTTGCCCAGAAGCCGGACAGTCCAGACTTCATTATCTTCTTGCCCTTTTCCTATTATTAACTTATTAATAAAAAAAAAATGCTTACGTATTAAAATAGTAATCGTCATCATTTCAGCCGAAAGACGTCGACTATTGGACATAGACCTCCTCCGAGTGTCGCCACAACGAACGGTCCTATGCGTCTTGCATCCATCACATTACCACGACCCTCGCCAGGTCATCCGTCCATCTTGTGGGAGGCCTTTCAACGCTGCGTCTTCCAGTATGCGTCATTCTAGAACCTCTCCGCCCCATCGACCATCTGTTTTGCGAGCTATGTGCCTTGCCCACTTAAGTTTGGCAAAAAAGTCTCTTCGCCTTAATAAATAGCATAAGCATAAGCATAATCAGTCTTTTTAACGTTCCCACTGTACTCAGGCCTCCTCTCTAGGAGAGGGAATGGGCCGTAATCCACCACGCGGGTCTAGTGCGGGTTGGTGGATGTCGCATGTCTTAGAATTTTTGGTTCTAGGATATGCCGGTTTCCTCACGATGTTTTCCTTCACTGTTTTGAGAGTAGTGGTCATGAAATTAATGACACAAAGTAATGCGCCTGGCTGGTTTTGAGCCCGCGACCTACAACGCCGTAAGTCGGGGTCGTTACCACTCAGCCACCACTGCTCCGCCTTAATACTGAAACCTAAAAATAAAAAGCCTACAACAGTTGACTTACAGTTTAAAAACATGAAGTTCTGCCAACTAAACCTGAACAATAAAAGCACGAAACTACCCGCCAATCCCCCAAGGGTAGTTTTAACTTTAATCTATGTGGCCGACGACCCATCGTTCTGGCGATTGGAAAGAAATTGCTTGAATGTGAGCCACCGACCACTCGCCGCAGGGAATACTTTATTTAATTACCTCCGATCATGGTTCATTTTTATTTCGAAACGATTCGTGGATTGGATAGAGTTTCGTAATTCGTTTGTTTTGTTGTGGGGTCAATAACACTTGTGGTTTGATAGTACGCGGTTCGTCGAGATCGGATTTATTATTATTGATTATTGGATCTGGTCAATTCTTTGTATTGTGGAAACTAATTTATCAGAATAGCAAGAACTTCTAGAAAAGCAATTTTTTCTATCTTCTTTATATACGACGAGATTTTGCTAGTGGTTTCACCCGCGACGAAATAAAAAATATATACATAGGTATATATTTGCTACCCAGTAAAAATTATGTTTTCTAATTTTGAAAGAATTTTTAAAATCGGTCCAATAGTTTTTGAGTTAAATCGATGTAGACACAGTGTATACAAATAAGTTAGAAAATTAAAAATATACTATATTATCTAAATTAAACCATATAATACATAATTATATATTAATAACAGTATATAAAATACATAAATAGTGTTTGTGTGTTTTGTATTTTGTGTTTTCATCAAAAGTTTTTCCTACAAAACCAAAATTTAAATCACAGAAACTATGCGTAGGTTTGAGACATTCAAAACATGAAATTCTTCGAACAAACATCATTAAAATTAATTATCCATCGAAATGGATATGCCATTCTTATTGCCAAAATTAACTAGCTAGTCAACTAGCTCGTTAAATAGACAAAATTTCTTTACAAATAAATAAATAAATATAAATTTTAACATCCCAAGAATAACAGTAAAGTAACAATCTACTAATTTGTTTGTTTGTCAGCGACTCCAAGAAGTTTACTGCGCCAATATACTAGAACTTTCCAGCGGGAGACGGTTGCAAACGGGCTTAACTTGAGCTCGGTCTGCGTTGGAGTAGAAATTATATAAAGTGTATTTTTTGTGAACAATAGAAAGAGATGTCATAGAAAGACATGACGTCTTTCTATGACATCTCTTTCAGCCGAAAGGCGTGTACTGCTCACAAGCAGCTTATAGGTACCCACGGAGGACACACCCTGACTTTTTGGGTGATATTTCTCAAAATTATTTATTTGTTTATTTAATCTTCATGCAACATAGAGTATAAAGGCGGACTTAATGCCTTAGGCATTCTCTACTAGTCAACCTAGGTCACCCTAGGTTGACTGAAGAGACAATATGGAAGGTGCATAAAATTGTTAGGTGCATTGTGCTCACAACTTCCGAGCGTGTTTGACGAGATGTACGAACGTAAGCAAATTAAAACGAGTATAATATAAAGAAAAGCAAAGTCGGGGCTGTGGAATTATTCGAAAGAGTTACCGTGGCCTTGGGACACAAAAGGTAACTGAAGGAACACACTTGAGTTTTACTCAAAAGTGTGACATTCCCTCTCGCTCCAAGCAGAGCGGGAGAAGTTATTTAATGATTGACCACAAAAAAGGATCGTCAATTCAAAGTGTATAATATATTTTTTGCAAAATTTTCACGATGTGTCAAAAATGGAGTCCAGTCGAGATCAGAGCGCATGCGCGAGAAAGAGTCATTTGTTTCCTTTTTTTAAGAGAGAACGGGGCGCGGGCGGTAAAATGCTACGATTAGGTTGTTGACAATGTGTCGCCAACCTAACAACGACGTTAAGGAATGGCCATACTACAAAAGTTATTTATTTGCAATAAAAGTGATACAAAATTGTTGGCACAATGACACATTTCGCCAAATGATTTAATTGCCATTTAACATTTGCCAACTACTTCACCCGCGTGAATGTCAAATATTTCATTGGTCACCATTTATACACCACTTTTAATGATTAACGCATTTTTAGTTTTTCTCTAATTATCTAATTACTTTTTTTAAATTATCCTAATGCCAAATGCAGACCTATTACCCGTAACTTTGTTACGGTTATTAGATAGTAAAATATAAAAAACATTTTGACATAACTCAAAAAAGCAGTGGGTACTGCAACAACTAATACTTAGCTAAATATGGTGGGCAACTCACAACTTAATAATAATATAATATAATAATAACAATTCGTTTATTTGTACATTAATATTTAACAAACAAAATGTTATAAATTGAGATACAAACAAAACGCGCGTTTCTCCAGAGAAAATGAAATCAGGATTTTTTCTCGTCAATTTCGTGTTCCGCCAAAAGAATCCAGTGATTTTTCAAATATAATAAAAAAAACTGGGCAAGTGCGGGTCGAACTCGCGCACTGAGGGTTCCGTAAAAATTTACCTATGAAAACAGTTCAATTCCTGAATTGAGTTACGAAGATTTTTCCGAAACGTAAAAAAACGAAATTATGACGTGACTACAAATTTACAGTTTTCATATTTTTTACTATACTTGTGCTATGAGACCTTGTTGCATGCCAAATTTCAGGATTCTAGGTCAACGGGAAGTACCCTATGAATTTTGGTTCCCTTGAGAGTGTCAAAATACACGCTTTTTGCGACATAAACGATGTATCTTTTTTTTTTGTTAACTTAGAAGTTTGATTTTTTTCACAGCTTTAAGGGACCGCAGAGCTAAGTGGTTTTAATTTCAACTCGATACCTCCACGCATTCCCAAAATAAAGGGTTTTGACAGACAGACAGATAGACGGACAACAAAGTGATACTATAAGGGTTCCATTTTTCCTTTTGAGGTACGGAACCCTAAAAATGAGAAATTAGGGTTGACTCATTCATACTCTAGGCTACACTCACCGAATGGTCTACCGACTTACTTCAATACGAGGTTTAGTTCAATGTGGACGTGTCATGATTAGTTTCTTTGTTTCGTACAATTTCTGTATTGGTTTCCTGTGACCGCTGCATCATTAATTCCTTTAGGAAAATTGAGAGCAATGCACCCAAATTTTTTAATTATAGACAAGTTAGGAGCAGTGGTGGCCGAGTGGTAACGGCCTCGACTTACGAGTTGTAGGTTGCGGGTTCAAACCCAGCCAGGCGCATTACTTTGTGTAATTTATTTCATCACCACTGCTCTCAAAACGGTGAAGGAAAACATCGTGAGGAAACCGGCATGTCCTAGAACCAAAAATTCGAAGACCTGTGACATCCACCAACCCGCACTGGGCCCGCGTGGTGAATTACGGCCCATTCCCTCTCCTAGAGAGGAGGCCTGAGTCCCAACAGTGGGAACATTATAAGGCCGACTATGCTATGCTAGTCTCAAGACGAAAGTCTATGACCAGTGCGTGTTGCCAGTGATGACATATGGCTCCGAAACGTGGTCGCTTACAAAGGGCCTCATCAGAAGGCTTAAAGTCACTCAAAGGGCAATGGAAAGGGCTATGCTCCGAGTTTCCTTGCGTGATCGCGTCAGAAATGAAGATATCCGCAGGAGAACCAAGGTTACAGATATAGCCCGAAGAATCGCCAAACTTAAGTGGCAGTGGGCAGGGCACATTGCTTGCAGAACAGATGGTCGATGGGGACGAAAGGTTCTGGAATGGCGGCCACGTACCGGAAGACGCAACGTTGGAAGGCCTCCCACAAGGTGGACCGATGACCTGGTGAGGGTCGCGGGAATCCGGTGGATGCGAGACGCACAGGACCGGTCATTATGGCGACATTTGGGGGAGGCCTATGTCCAACAGTGGACGTCTTTCGGCTGAAATGATGATGATGATGCTATGCTAAACAAGTCAGGGTTCATTGCTCTCAATTTTCTTTCATTGCTTCAATTGATCATAAAAATTCATAAACTTATTGGTAAAATTCTCTGTATACAATATAAATTAGGGATTTGTTTAACACAGGTAATCATCAGTTCAGATTTTTATGAATAAGACTAATATCTGATTAAAATATACAATTATTTTGTCAGTATCTATAATGTTTACATAATTATGTGTACGCTTAATAACAATTTTCTCGTCCATGTTCTTTTCATTAAATATTAAGGCCTTAAATTATGCGCCTCTTTGCTTTTTTTTAAAATATTTTATGACGAAATCAGAAAAAATAAAACCCTCGTTGTGAAAAGTGAAAAAAAAAAACATGAATGTGATGTACATTGCATGTTGGAACTCGTAGTGCAAAAAGACTCAGTTTTTGAGGAAGTGTATTGATAAATAATTTGTAATTTACAGTCATCTTATTGAAAGTCAGTTTAACGTTTTATTATCGATTTTATCTCAATTTGCTCTGTTATCTATATTATGATAAAATTCACAATTTGGTGCACTTCTTAGTCATTGTGATACGTGGTTAAATACTTGCTTCATAACCCCCGTAGTATAAAATAATGGTTCAAAATTAAAATAAATAAGTAATAAGATCAGTTTCAAAATGGCAGATAGTGACTCAATGAAAAAGGCAAGTTGACAAAACATTATAGCATCATAAACACAATAAAAATAAAATAGGCACTTTTTTACTAGAGAGACAAGTACATTAAATATCGTTTTATCAAAAATATCTCCATTTCTAGCAGGCAATTTTGTAACAGTCTTTTCAAATAAAAAAATATTTTGTTTTTAATTAGTTGCTAGCTGCCCCGCAACTTTTTTTTACAGAAATTAGTTATTTGTACTTGCCTCATAAATTGTAGCTTCTTCTTTTTCGGTGGGAAAACATCAAACGACTTCTTTCTGGCTTTAGCCAGTAAAAGTCATTGGATGATTTTCCCCCTAAAAAAAAGGTCTGGGTGTCTTGTGTATGTGAATTTACATTGCATCCACGATACAGAGGTCATTTCCAGTGTGGAACAGCGTTTTTATTTAAGAAAAAAAAAAAACAGAATAAATACATGAACATTTTTTTAACGAAACTGGAGCGAGTACAAAATCATCATCATCATCATCATTTCAGTCGAAAGACGTCCACTGTTGGATATAGGTATAGAAAGATATAGGCCTCCCCATACGTCGCCACAACGACCGATCCTGTGCATCTCGCATTTACCGCATTCCCGCGACTCTCACCAGGTCGTCGGTCCAACTTATGGGAGGCCTTCTAACGCTGCGTTTACCGGTGCGTGGCCGCCACTCTAGAACCTTTCGGCCCCAACGACCACCGGTTCTACGAGCAATGTGCCTGCCCACTGCCACTTTAGTTTGGCGATTCTTTGGGCTACGTTGGCGACCTTGGTTCTCCTGCGGATATCATTCCTGATGCGATCACGCAAGGAAACTCCGAGCATAGCCCTTTCCATTGCCCTTTGAGTAAAAAAATATTTTAATACAACTGGCACCAACAACTGTTTAAAATATCTAACAGAATAAAAGATAAGATTACAAACACACTTGTGTATCTGCAAATATAGTACGCTAGCTTATATTTTTTTAGTATTTTATTACCAAAAATCGTATTTGTTAATTCAATCTCTTGCCTGGCCCAGTATTCTGCTACGGCAATACTGTCTGCCGACGCTTCTATACCCAAGTAATAGGTTCTAGATCCTAATATAGCCAGGTAATAGCGTAAGTAGCGCAAGATGGAAGGTAAAATATGGTCTAAAGGGAGATACTGCACCAACGAAATCATCCAAGAATTCCAATTAGTTCACTAATAGGAATTCTTGGATGGTTTTTGAAATAAAATAAAAATTGATTGACTTTGCTGCAGTCGACTTGAGGGTGGATTCTGTTTACAGTTTTCCAGTTTGTCCATGGCAACCCGTGTCCGGTTGGGAGGATTTTCGACTTTTCGATGAAATCATCAAAAGGTTTAAACGTCTCTCGCCAAAGGTCTTTAATTGTGCATTGGATGCTATAGTCCTGTGAATTAATAGGAATGGCATGACGAAGAGCAGTGGTGGCCGAGTGGTAATAGCCATGACTTAAAACTGATCTCAAAAACGGTGAAGGAAAACATCGTAAGGAAATTTTTGGTTCTAAAACATGCCGTGCTGAAACCAAAAATTCGAAGACATGAGGCATCCACTAACCCGCACTGGGCCCGCGTGGTGGTTTACGGCTCATTTCCTCACCTAGAGAAGAGGCCTGAGTCCCAGCAGTGGGAACATTAAAAGGCTGATTATGCTATGCTATGCCATGACGATTGGTGGATACAGCTTCCTAAATAGATATATTTAACTGCGGAGGAGCAGAGCTTCTTCCAGTTGTTTGCGGGACTTGGGGAGACATCGCCAACTAACAGATGATAGATGACGTAACAGTTCATTCCATGCAATTGTTCTTATAGTTGAGTGACCATGAGATATGAACCGTTCAACCGTTTGTAAGACGAAGTTGGAAAATTAACGACTTTGTTTATAAGGGATTTGGTTTTCATGCATTGTCAGTTTAATCATGGCTGAGTTCTGAAAGGCCAGTGGAAAGATCGACCTCAATTTCCTCAAAATCATTAATTTGTTAAGTTAATGCCAAATCGTCTGCATACTTAAATTTAATTGTGTTAGGGCTTGCTTGTTCATTGGTAAATGTTAAACAACAAGTAAGTTTAAACACTACCTTGAGGCAGTCCATTATTTTAGGATCGTCTCTTTCTTTTATCATTCGAATGAACTTTGGATCATAAATTAGGTTGATAATCTCCCACAATCAGCTCTGATTTTTAACTGTATCGAAGGATCTGTATCTCAAATACTGCACCCATCGTTTTATTGGTTTCGAACCCATCTTCAATGTGTTGTTAACGCTAACAAGAAACTATATTTTTGCGTCTGATTCTGTACTAACATTTAAAAACAAAGTTTTACAGTACCTTGTACAGTATATTAATTTTATTGGTTTTGTTATAGTCAGACTTCAATGGGAAAGTAGGTGTTGAAATTCCTGAACGAGCAAAATGGGGACGGCCCTTAGAGTTCATTTTAGCCTGTCTTGGATACGCCGTTGGTTTGGGAAATATCTGGAGGTTCCCTTATCTCTGCTACAGGAATGGCGGCGGTAAGTTTAAAAACTTTTGATTGTTTATGCATTCTTTTTTAAATTTTTATTATTGATATATTCGCGTTTGACCACCATCTCACTTAATGGTTTTTAATCATAATATCTACTACTTTGTAAGTGTAAAAATGTTTTTTGTCGCTATTATTGACAAACTGTTTTAGTTGCGAATAAGTTTTTTTTAAGTGAGTCTATCTGGGCAACGCTAACTAATATTTTAACTGCGGCTTTGATAAAAGGAACGAAAAGATTTTTATTTATTTAAAGTTCATGTATAGTAGTAGTAAATCGGCGTAATTAATACAAAAAGGCATAATAAAAATATCACTAAATTAAAAAAAAAATATGCCAAAATTTAAAAAGATACAATCTAAACTGCTAAAGATAAGTTTTAAGTTGCTTAACTATAAAAAATAATATATCTTTTCGTTATCAAAGCCGCACTTTGATAAAAGGATCGAAAAGATTTTTATTTATATGTTTTAATCTTCATGTACAGTAGTGGTAAATAAGCGGAAATAATGCAACAAGGCAAAAAAATATCACGAAATTTTAAAAAAATATTCCAAAATTTTAAAAGATACAATCTTAACTGCTAAAGATAAGTTTTAAGTTGCTTAACTATAAAAAAATAATATATCTATTCTTCCTTTACAACGATGTGTCAACGAAGGGATAAAAAATAATAGAAATGAAGAGCCATACAAAAACATATGCTTTTGAATCAGTATGAATTATTTATTGAATCTCTATTGGTCAGTAAGGACCTCTCTCTATAAGGGAAACGCTTTTGCCTCGAGATTTTGACCCAAAATATTGTTTTTAGCTATTTAATATTTTATTTATGGATCATAATGTCTCCTTATATTTTTAGTCCTAAATAGCGTCTGAATAATTTAAGTCAACTAACTAGTTCAGTTTCAGATTTACGCAGAACGGTGAAAAATCCTAAAGTTTTTTACAAGAATTGCTATATTTTTGTGGTGGAATCTCTGTTTCGAAATGAATAAACAAAGTTTTCCTATTTAAGTTGGTTACAAGATATATCCATTGTAAAAATTATTATTATTTCATTATTTATTATTGATTTAAATCATAAATTTCTGTTCCAGGTGCATTCTTAATACCATTCTTCATCATGTTAATATTTCTTGGACTCCCAGTTTTCTACCTCGAGCTCTACATTGGGCAGTTTACAGGCATCGGACCCCTACAAGCATTTAGTGCGATATCTCCGTTCTTCAGTGGCTTGGGGTACTGTACCCTAGTGGTCATCTCCATCTCATCGATATATTATATGATTATCGTTTCTTGGACCCTATTCTACACAATTGTGTCCATCGCAGGGTTCATAGACTGGGGATCATGCGACAATCCCTACAATACTGATGGTGAGCCTTTTACCTTTATCTGTATAATTGTTATGTCAATTTTAATTGTTGGATTGCTGTATTCTTAACTTACAGCAATCTAAATCCAACTTGTCTACGCTCTTTACAACGATGTAAAATTTTTCATGTAAAAGGAATTAAAGTATGACTGGCCTGTTGGTCTAGTGGTTAGTGGCCCTGACTGCTATGCCGGAGGTCGTGGGTTCGATTCTCACCCTGGACAAATGTTTGTGTGATGAGCAGGATCATTTGTTTTGTGTCTGGGTGTAATTTATCTATATATGTATGTATTTAGAAATATATAAGTATGTTTATCAGTTGTCTAGTACCCATAATACAAGCTCTGCTTAGCTTGGGACTAGACGGCGTTGTGTGATAGTTGTGGAATATTATATTAAATTACTCGTATATACCTACATAGAAAATAGTAGTCGGCCTACAGCAAATTGGCAAGGCCGAAACTTGCTAACGTCAAACTACGATCAACCACCCCGAAATGCATGCTGTGTTGAAGAACACCTTTGACTCTTGAACCAAGTCTTTAGTGAATTTCATAGAAACTGTCGGTACATCATCATCGTCTTCATCACGGTCAAAAGACGTTCACTTCCAGTCATAGACCTCCCCCAAGCGTCGACACATTGCACTCCAGCGGCCTCTTTATGCAATGCGTAATAATAATAATTAGTAAATCAGATAGTTCTGAAAGTGTCCGAAAAGTTCTGGAGTGGCGACCACGTGCCAGAAGATGCAGCCTTAGAAGGCCTTCCACAAGGTAGACCGACGATCTAGTGAGGGTCACGGGACTAGTGGATACGAGACGTACAAGACCACTCATTGTGACGACACTTGAGGGAGGCTTATTAAAAAAAAATGTTTATCAGCTTGTTACAGTGGTGAGTACGACAGAATTTGCAGGGAAAACAATAGTGGAGCAGCAACCGATCAGACCTACGTTTTACGTAGATGTATGGAAATCGGTCAGATCTGCACCAGTGTTGGCTTCCAGCCATATGATGGATCTTATTGCTTGGACGGAGATGAACATATTCCATGGTACAGAAATGTTACAAGAATTTTAGCAGCTCAAGAATATTACAAGTGAGTCATTGAAGAGCATCTCGTTTTTAAAAAACATTTGCGTTAGAAAATTGTCAGTAGCGACTCCGATTTATGTTCATGACTTGAGTCTCGTCTTTAATACAGAACTTACCATACAAAAAGTTGATAAAACTAGTTTATATCATGTATATTCTTTAAAAATTCTGGATTACGGCCCATTCCCTCTCCTAGAGAGAGGGGCCTGAGTCCCAGCAGTGGGAACATTAAAAGGTTGATTATGCTATGTTATGCTATATTTATTTATGTGCACATAGACATTTAAAAATAAAGAGAATAAATACACAGATAGAGGAGCATAAAAATGTTGGTTATTTCAAAAGAATTTTTTTTCAGCGTACCTGCGACAGGAAAGTTGGGTGAGACGTGTAGACACAGACTGTATAAATAGGTGTCAAAACTTGCAATAGCATAATAACTAAATTTTACATTCATAATTATAATTTTCAACACACTTGCTCAGAAAGTGACTCTTATTGCACTGCACTTAGGTATATATAATAGCACTCGTTACCAAACTGTGACATTTTGATTACCATTACGCACTAGTGCTATAATGTAGTTAAAACCTTTTTGTTCAACCTCTTTGTTCGCAAAACAAATTTTGAATTCGAATAAAATTCCCTTTAAGTTACTGCGAATAGTATATAAATTAGTGTCTTACTTAATTAGAATATAGCATATTCAGCCTTTTTTTAATGTTCCCACTGCTGGGACTCAGGCCTCCTCTCTCTCTAGGAGAGGGAATGGGCCGTAAACCACCACGCGGGCCCAGTGCGGGTTGGTGGATGTCACATGTCTTCGAATTTTTGGTTCTAGGACATGCCGGTTTCCTCACGATGTTTTCCTTCACCGTTTTGATTATTTCATCCAATTTACAAGTTAAAATGGTCAAATTTAACTTGTACTAACGATTTAATTAATAAAAAACATTTAGTAAATAAATCGTACATTCAAATAAAATTTGTTTTTTTTTTGTGGTCTATGGCCACCATTTTAAGATGCGCGCGGTTTTCGGCGTCATTTTTTTTTTTCATTAGAAAATGTTACATCCGTATTCTATTGTCACTAAGAAAGACATTATCGTAAAAACTTTTCATGCAAGAACACATAAACTTAAAACTAGGCAATATGATCAAAATACCTTAGCCTTCCTCTAGGGGTAAATAAAAAAAAATATGCGCGCGCTTATGAAAACAGATTTTTACCGCCAACTCACAGAAAATTTTACTAGTTTTACTGTTGTTTTCTTCACAAGTGTATTGATGTATTGAAAAACGTCGTATGACACACGTGAGTAATTAATGATTACCGTTCTTGGCTCTCTTAAGACCCTCGCCGCGGCTCGGGTCTAAATACCACCTCGACGGTAATCACTAACATTACACACTTGTATCATAATGTACTATTATCATTAACTTTTTATAGATGCTCCTAGTGCATGTGAAGACAAACACAAGTGATATAATAAAAGCAACGACTGTCCGATGGGACATAAGTTGTGACACGTCATTCTACATTGAAATTGTAACTCCAATTGTTTTTTTTTTAATCTACCAATTTATATCAGTATTATTAACCTACATAATTTTATGCCTTACATAGATAATAATAATAATAATAATAATAATAATAATAATAATAATGTTTATTTAGAAAACTTAGACACAAGTTACAAAAAAAAATTTAACAGGCTAAGTTAGGTTAGTATAATATATGTGGTGTAGTCATCTGTAGCCGAACTAGGCTGAGCCTGTATTTCGACTATCAGCGCCAAACCCCTATGAGTTTTATACATTATAAACGCCCGTAACATTTAATTTTAATCTTGTACATAATAATTTTAACAATTTATAATATATTTACTTTACTCAAGTATTAGAGAATGGAACAAAGAGTATAGAAAATATAAAAAAAAAAAAATATATAAAAGAAAAGCAGTTTGTGCAGTGTTTGCATGCATTGCCTCTTATTTGTGTGAGATGGAAATGTACGTGTCTGGTGTGTAAGAGGATGTGTGTGGTGGAGTGTTGTGTTCTGTAGTGTGTTGAGGTGTGAGTAGCGTGCGCGCATTTTAGTGGATGTTATGAGAGATGTATGTTATTTAGTAATAAAATAATTTGTCATTAGGAAGCCACGTAAAGAAGAAGTTCAGTCTGTTCATAGGTAAGAGTTTTTAGGTATTCAGTAAGTTTCTTCTTGCATTGCATTTTTGTTAACGGGTATATATTTAGTATTTTGTTCAACCTATTGTAAATTAGTGGACCAATGGAGTGGGAAAAACGTTGACTAAATTTAGTTTTACATAGTTGTGTTTTTTCGCAAACTATGTCTTTTCTTCGTTTTTGGATGAGTAGTGGATTGAATTTCAGTCCACTGTGCTGTAGGAGGACAACGCTTCGTATGTATAACTGTCTCACGGTCAAGACCTCCCATGTTTCGTATACTGAAGTTGTAGAGTATCGGATGGGCTTGAAGGTAGCAACTTTCAGTATTGCACGTTGAGCGACCTCGACAGACTTCAAGGTTGTTTTTGATGTCCCTCCCCAAGAAGAGAGGCAATATGTTAGAAGCGATTGACAAAGAGCATAGTAAATCTGCTTTAGCAGCTTGAAATCAGCGATGTGCCTCAGATTTTTAAAAATATATATGAGTTTTCGTATTCTTCCGCATAGAATTCTAACATGTTCCTTGAAGTTGAGATTGCCGTCTATGTTAACTCCTAGATATTTCACTGTGTGCACACGTTCCAGTGATGGACACATGCAGTTTGTACCGGAGTGGCACTCATGCGATATGATGTCCTGCACGATGCCATCTTCAGTTACTTTTCTTATGCTAAAGCAGATGTACTTTGTCTTGTCTACGTTTAATGTGAGTATATTGCTCTGAAGCCACTTTCCCACAATATCAAAGCCCCGCTGAGCAAAACCGAAAGCCTCTTCCCATGTATTAGCAGCAAAAGCTAGGGCAGTATCATCCGCGAAAGATATTATTTCACCATGGGTAAGTTCAAGACTCGTTAGACCATTTATATACACAAGAAACAAAGTGGGTCCCAGTATGCTCCCTTGTGGTACACCTATAGATGCTTTAGACTAGTATTCTATTTTTAGTGAGCGTGTGCTGGGCAGGGGTAATGCTACATGGGGGAACTGGGGCTCCATACAGTGGCATCTAGTAGGGTGCTTGGCGCTAGCCTGGCTTATTGCTTTTTTCTGTGTTATCAAGGTAAGTATCCTTACATATTTCTAGCAATCAAAATTTTCATGTAGTAGATTTTTTATTTTATTTTACCCAAAACCGTCTCGATACTTACATAAAACTTTATTTCTTATTTTTTAATCCGGCTCGAAGGGCCATGTATACTACAGAGGGTCCGTTTATTACGTTTTTTTTTTATTTTATATAAACTAGTGCTTGACTGCGATCCCACCTGATGGTAAGCAGTGATGCAATCGTTGATGGTGAGGCGCACTAGTTTATTAAGAGCTCTAGCCTTGTAGACACCCAAATTATAATGGGATGGGAAGACTGCAGCAGGCAAATTGTTCCAGTCTTTCAATGAAAGATTCTATTGGTATTTAAATAATATTTTCTTTTACAGGGTGTTCAATCAGCAGGAAAGGTGGTGTACTTTACCGCTTTGTTCCCTTACGTCATGTTGACGGCTCTGCTCGTCCGTGGAGTAACCCTGGAAGGAGCTGCTGATGGGGTTTTATTCTACTTGTCACCTGACTGGGAAACTTTGTTCTCACTTAGAGTATGGGGTGATGCAGCTTCACAGGTAATGTTTTGTTTTAATAGAAAAACTTCATTTTATACTAGTTTATAAGCAACTAGCTGACCCGGCGAACTTCGTACCGCCTAAAAGTAAAGTTAACTCCATCTACTGGCATTACCAGAACAGCATAATTTATTTTAAAATGACATATTAATTAGAGATGACGTTGTAAGTATTCGATTTTTTTTTTCGTAAGTCTTTCCATATTTTCTCACCATTTAAACCTTCCCTGGATTATTACCAATATTTCAAGATCAAAATTGTACGACGATGACGTGTACCTACTTACAAAAATCTATTGAATGTACTCTTTACTCTCTTGTTGTTATATTTGATTTTATATCAGTTCGGTTCTATTAAATAAATTTCATGCTTTCAACATTTTCCTTTTTAACAAGATTATTCTTTCAACAGTTAAGCATAAAAAAAGCTTCGCATAATTGTATCACCAAAAGTATTTCGACCAAAGCTGTTAACTGAAAAACTTACCAACTTTAACTAATTAATTGTGTGTGGCTGTAACTAGAGAATGAAGTGCAAGAAACAGTTTTAAAATACGAAATAACATATTGACGTTTAGTTTTTAAGTAAACTAGGTACATAACATTATAAATAATTTAATTATATTTTATACAATTTCGAGATTTTGAAAGTTAAATATTATTATGAATTTTATTGTCCTACAAAAACATAGTGTAAGAGTTTCTACCGCCTGTGATACAATTTATCCTAGTACAGTCACATAACATAGCCATATCTTTGTAATTATTTAGGAATAATTGTTTTTATGTAACTATTTTACCAAATTTCAACTGTAAATAAATATATTATTATTATTTATTAGTTAAAAGAGATTCCAAAATAAAAGCAATTTGGACTACTATTAAACATCAATCCGTCGAAGGGATCGTTCCATCGGAAACATTTTTGTCAGTAATGGAGTCCATTATTTCATGAATAAATAAATGCGGCGTCTAATTATCTGGAAAAGTTGGGGAAACGGCAATTTATATTTTTTTCCAGACCACAGACTTTCAAATTTCTTAATTAAAAAGTTTTAGATCGCTCCGAAATTTGCTGGTGTACTTATAATTATTTTTAATTCGAACAGCTTTATAGATTGTTGTTAGTTTGTAAACTTAGTAGGAAAAAAAGAAAAAAACTGAAATGCCTTATACAAAAAATGATATTACTTTCAACTATTAAATCTACACTAATATTATAAAAAGGTAAAGTTTGTTTTATCTTTGATAGTACTGGTCCGATTGATAAACTTTTTCACAGATATAATCTATATATTTGACGGCACGGCTGGCGTAGTGGTTGAGCGATTGGCTGCTGCACTGTGGGTCGCAGCTTCGATTCCCACACGGAACAAATACCTATCTGTATGGCCTACAGATGGCTGTTCCGGGTCTGGGTGTCTTTTGTATGTGAGTTCACGTTAGTGAACAAACTCAAGACAGGAGTTATTTCAAAGTGTGGGACAATGTTTTTTTTTATATCTACTCTTGTGTGATGTAAAATAAAACACAATACTATGTACTCACATAATTATAATAGTATTTCAGTGGAGGTGAACATGATAATAGTATTGCGTTCCCGTTATATAGTACCTAATTTTATTACAGTCAATATTGCTAATTAGTTTTTCCTAACATGTTTTAAGTAAATGTTACTAAAATTTCAAAGTAACTTTTTAACTGATAAAAAGTACTTATGATTAATTATAAGTTTTGACTGTGACGTTTATAATGTGAAAATAACGTCAGCTTTTATTTGTCTTCTCACAAAGATTACGTACAGATTAATAAAAGTTTTTTTTTTTTTTTACATAAGTAGGAAAAATCGTTAAAAATAAGTTTTCACATATATTATAAGTATACATGTTATTACAAATGGCATTGATTTGCAAAAACTAAATATATAAATTACATTAAGTAGGTACCTACAGAGAATTGTATTAAATGATGCAATAGCAAAGATCAGAACAATTAAGAGTATAATAGGTCCTTACCTATGTAATCTCGTTTTTTAAAACGGGTTGCTTTGAAGCACTGCGATATTACAGAAACTACAAAACACAAAGAAACCAATAAATACCTAATTTCATAAAAAGAATAACGTACCTTTAATATAAAGTTTACTTGAACTTATAATTCCAAGTCAATCCAAAGATATAACACTTCAAAACAACCCTTTTTAAAAAACGGCCATTTCATAGGTATTACTATTAAACCTATTATTATTAAAATAATCATAAATAATACTATCGAGTAGTTACTGAAAATGTTTTTCTTAAATTTAAAAAAAAAATAGTCATAGTCATAGTAGTTTATTAGTAAGGGATTCTTACAAGTCATATTCAGAATGTTACATTATACTTAGTCAACAAATGATTACATAACAATGTCATTAAAAAAAAAAAATGTCAAACAGATAAAAAAAATACAAGAAAACAAATAAACAAATAAATCGAAGTCAAATCACAAATTAAAATAAAAACAATCCTATTAAAAGTCACAAAAATTTTCAGTCCAAATTAATATTCGCGTCAAAGTTAAATTAAATTAAATCATAAATTCGTCAAAAGAATAAAAAGCTTGCTCGATAAGCCATATTCACGTTTTGATAAACAATTATGTATCTATTTGTATAACGACGCAATGCTTGAAAAAAAAAAGTAAAACGAGGTTACAGAATAAGCAAAAAGTATTATGTAAGTGGATGCAGTACCTATAGCTTAAATTAAAACACGTAAATTCAATTTAGCATTCTCGGCACAACAAAAGTTGATAAACAAAAAGAATCCACCTGCGTTTGTTTGAAAATATTGTAGCCATTGTTGTGACCAGTGTTGTTGCTTGCTTAATTAGTTGTTGTGTGTTTTGTAATCAATTATGAAATCCTTCTCGTCTTTCCGTAAACAATACCAACTTTCTAGTTTGTTAGAATTGATGCCATACCAATTTCCTACAGCTCTAAGGCTACGTTTCCACATGTAAGCAAATTTCTTTCAAGCTGAATCACATTGCGCCTGTGTACTTTATGTTGTATGAAGGTTAATAAATAAATAAATAAATAAACAAATAAATAAATAAACAAATTAATTAATAAATAAATAAATAAATAAATAAATAAATCTGCTCTGCCCGCCGCCGCTGCTGCGTCGCTGTCTGTATCTGGTCTGCTGGAAGAAATTTCTTTTAGAAATAAGCAGTACCTTTGTACAATTTTTACAATTATGTTTCTTCTCTCGTATATATGTGTGTACATAAATTATAAAAAAAATAAATAAATAAATAAATAAAAAAATAAATAAATAAATAAATAAATAAATAAATAAATAAATGAATAAATGAATAAATAAATAGTAGTAGGCCTCGGTAGTCCGCAATGTAATGTAACTTGCATGCAATTTACTTGCAAATGGAAACGCGGCCTAAGATACGTTAGATTAGTACCGATGGCTTGGAAGCAAGCTAACGTGCAACCCGTGCCCAAGAAGGGTAGTCGGGCTGACCCTGCTAATTACAGACCTATCTCGGTAACGTCCATTCTCTGCAAGAGTATGGAACGAGTGATCAATAATAAACTCCTGGCATACCTAGAAGCTAATGACATCCTCAGTGATCGTCAATACGGCTTTCGCCGAAATCGGTCAACTGGGGATCTTCTAGCGTATGCCATTCACATCTGGAGCGAGGCCATCGAGAAGCATGGGGAAGCACTTGCAGTCTCCCTTGATATCTCGAAGGCCTTTGACAGGGTCTGGCATGATAGCCTTATTGCTAAGCTTCCTTCCTTCGGTCTGCCCACTGGTCTGTGTGAGTGGATCGCAGACTTCTTGAGGGGGCGATCCATCCGAGTGGTTATTGATGGCTGCTCGTCCGGTCAAATGGAAATTAATGCCGGGGTCCCTCAGGGGTCGGTACTCTCGGCAACACTGTTCTTGCTGCACATAAACGACCTTCTTAAACCCGGTACCTTTGGGTATGCAGACGATAGCACTGTTGCTGAGAGATACGTGTCCGATGCACGTGCTAGTGGGTCACAGATCCAGTCTTTCCGAGAGGCTATGGTTGAACGCTTGAACTTTTCCTTGAAGGCAGTATCCGACTGGGGCGATGCCAATCTGGTCAAGTTCAATGCTGCTAAAACCCAGGCGTGTCTTTTTTCCGCCAAACGGAGCCAATTCCACCCGGCTCCATCATTCCGGGGTGTAACCGTGCCGATAACCAGTGACCTTGAGCTTCTTGGGGTAACGTTGTCATCTACCCTCAATTTCGGCTCTTTCATCGAGGCTAAAGCTCAACAGGCTGCCAAAAAATTGGGGATCTTGGCCAAGGTGAGACAGTACTTCACGCCGGAACAGCTGCTCAAACTTTATCAAGCGCAAGTTCGATCGTGTATGGAATACTGCTCTCATCTTTGGGATGGGTCTGCCAAATACCAGCTTGGTGCTCTGGAGTCGATTGAGAAGCGAGCCAAGAGAATCATCGGTGATGATGCACTTGTCGATTCAAAACTCCAAAGCCTTGAGCATCGACGCCGAGTTGCTGGCCTGTCGGTTTTCTATCGATTACACTTCGGGGAGTGTGCGTTGGAATTGCACAATTTAATTCCACCAAGTCCGTTCCATCATCGGACCACTAGACGTACGGCGTTGCGCCATCGGTACATGGTGGACATCCCACCCATACGTACAAAGCGTTTTGGGAACACATTCATAATGCGTACAGCTAAGGAGTGGAATTCCCTGCCCGAGTCTGTGTTCCCTGATAGCTACAACCTAGGGGTCTTTAAGTCAAGAGTGAATAGGTTACTTCTAGGCAAGCGTGCTCCATCGTCGGCCACATCATCGCTTACCATCAGGTGAGATGGTGGTCAAACGCGAGCCTATCAATAATAAAAAAAAAAAAAAAAAAAAAAAAAAAGACCTTACTGCTATTTTTGAGCTGTAGAAAATTGGTGTCGACGTACAAGGCGGCTCAGGGTTCTATTTTTATTATGTGTAAAACAAAAATATGGAATTCTTTGCTAGCTTTTGGATTCTCTATATCCTATGTCAGCACGAGTGAACATGGATCTTCTGAGCAAACTAGTTCCATCGTATTAGGCCTCATTAATTGTTTGCATCAGGCAAGATCGAGATCGAATGCATAGCTGAGAATTCGGAAGTCGCCATACTTATTGTACATATTCTCCTAAGTGAATATTTAATGTGTATGGATAATCCTGTACACAAAATACGCGCTTTATACGTAGAGTTGCGGACACTAGCCCGAAATACAAATACAAATACAAAAATGTAAAGATAGCCAATTTTTTTATATCAATATACACATGACCAAGTAACTCTTTTCCCTCATTCTTTACTTTGAATTTAGTCACAAGAAAACCACTTTTTTTAAACCCTCTCATTCATTTATTTCTTCCACTAGATTTTCTACTCGTTCGGGGTGACCTGCGGGTCCCTCGTGACCTTGGCGTCGTATAACAAATTCGACAACAACTGTCACTTCGATGCCGTTTTTGTCAGTATTGCCAACTTTCTGACATCTATATATGCTGGATTTGCCGTATTCTCTGTGCTGGGCTTCCAGGCTCAACTCATGGGTGTTGATATTGATGGTGAGTGCTTTCCTTTTTTATTTTTTTATTATTGATCTCTAGTCTAGCAATCAAGAAGATTTTTGTTTTATGTGTCTCTTGGTAATTAAGTAAATGGGGTGCCTCGAACACGTTATTTTCCGTGTGGCAATATTCATTCTGTTTACATTCTGAGTAACCGAAAACACATGACAATATTTATAAGAAAACCTTAGTTACTTTTTATTTTATTGTTGTTTGTTCTGTGCGAGTCTCAAATAAATGTTTTCTTTCTTTCTTTTAGTTAATAGAATCATAATTTCTTAAGTTAATGACACAAATTTTTATCTTTAATATCTTTATTTATTCATGTATTTAACCGTAGTTACCTTAGCAAAGGGACAACGAAGTAGTATCCCATGGCTACCGCTCAAGTTAAAGGGTACAATCTACAAGACCGTGATATGACCTGCAATATTGTATGAATCAGAATGTCGGGCTATGAAAAAAAAATTGAAGACAAAAGATTACATTTAGCGGAGATGAGAATTTTGAGCTGGTTGTGTGAAGTGATGAGAAGAGATAAAGTGAGAAATGAGTTTAAATTATAGGAAGCTTAGAAGTGGCGTGAGTGACTGGAAAATTGAAAGAGTATCGTTTGTCTTGTTATGGTCATGTGAAAAGAAGGTATAAAACGCATGTTACTAAAAGAGTTATGAGTATACATATGGAAGGATGGAGAGGGAAAGGCATGCCAAAGAAAAGATGGATGGATTGTGTGAGGAGTGATATGAATGAAAGTCAGATAGAGCGTGACTGCTGGCAGGATAGAATGCTAAGAAAAACCGTGTTGCGCCGACCCAAGTAAAATAGGATATCAACACAAAGACAATGTAACCGTAGTTAGCTTGAAGGACACAGTGGAACATACGATGGAGGTTTGCCCCGCTTAGGCGGAGCACCGCCGTATCCTCATAAGGGCCACGGTAAGGAGCGAAGGGGAGTGGGCAGCGGTCGCCTCCTTCTGCAGAGCAGTAATGCTAGCAAAGAAGGCGGGCGCACGTCCCAGCCGCCGGGATCCCGACCCAGACTTCTAGCTACCGTAGGCGTGAACTTGCGGACGACGAGCAAGATGTAGCTTGCCATCCAGCCGTCCGGTAATCATCCGAACCGAGCTCGAGTCATCGTTTACTAAGACCATAGATAGTCCTAAAGGGAACCTAGGGCTCCTAAAACGCAAAGCAAAGAAGGTACATAGGAGTGGGTTTTAGTCTGTAAAAGTCTGACACACTCTCCTGCTTCGCCCTAGAGCAGGCGAACTCATTGAATGATTTTCCATCTAAATAAAAAGTTAGCTTAACAATAGTCTTTATAAATACAAAGCCAAATCCCTCGTCGACATAACTTGTAATATACTGGTAAATGTTTTTGCGTCAAAAAAGTGCGAATTAAAGCCTTCCTGTACACGATTACCTCAAGTTGATTAATCCTGCATTGCACGCCGCGGGGCTGTGAACACACACTGGCTGAACGCAAACAATACGCGGCACACTGAAGCCCTCTTAAATATTCAACTGTACTGCAATGCTTTTACATTCATTTACTTTATTGTTGTTTTGTTTGACAAATATTGAAATAGGAAATATATAAGCCAAAATCGGATGGCTTTACTTTTTTTAGCGCATTGACTCCGACCGTCCGGTAACCGTCCGGACCGAGCCCAAGTCGTCGACGGCGCGTATTGTTCCACGCGTGCCTCAGGGAGATGTCAGCAAATCGTAGGGGCCCAGTAGGGTCGAAGCCTACTGGGGCCATGGGTAGTGTGAAAACGAAACCTAGGCCCTGGGACGAAGGCAACGAAGGAACAGGAGTGGGTTTTTAGTCAGTAAAACTCTGACACTATCTGCCTAAAAAAAAAACACATTGACTGTAAATATTAATACTTAAAGCCATAAAATGGACTTGGGAATCGTTGTTGTTAGATTAAACCTAATATTGATAAATTGATTTCCTGAGAGTGTTCGTCTAGGGAATTTACCTGTGTTAGCTGTAGAATCCGAGATCTCTACCTAAAAAACATATTACATATTAAAGGAAATGGTATATTGGAAGTTTGTTTCCAATAGTTACTGGGTATTACAAGGAAGGAAACTATTTTACTCAACATTTCTGTCATCGTTCTAATGAGTTCAGGCAGAAAGCTTGTTTTCAGGATGCAGAAATGATGTGTACGGTGTATGTGAGCTTTAAAAACATCAGATAGTTGCATTCCTTATTTTTAACTTTTAACTGCAACCTCTAAATATTAGCCGCTTATGGTGATTTTTGGTATATGAACACTTTGCGTGAGTGATCAGGATTCTGGGTCAACGGGAAGTACCCTATGAATTTTGATTCCTTTGAGTGTCGAAATGTATGTTTTTTGCGACATTAACGGCCGTATCTTTTTTTTTTTCGTTAACTTAGAAGTTTATTTTTTTCAGTTTTAAGAGATGGCAGACTTAATTATATGGTTTTAATTTCAATTCGATACCTGCGCGCGTTTCCGAGATACAGAGTCTTGACCGACAGACAGACAGACGGACAACAAAGTGATCCTATAAGGATTCTGTTTTTTCCTTTTGAGGTACGGAACCCTAAAAGGGATAGTTTGAAAGAGTTACCGTGGCTCTGGGATGCAAAGAACAACTGAAGTAACACAACTAGGTTTTAGTCAATAAAAATCGGACACTCCTGCTCCGTCTAGACCGGGAAGGCTGATGATTTCCCCCAAAAATGAATAGTGAAAAACTTTTATTAAGATTTCCTAACAATCCATTACCAATTCTTAAAACATGCCTAACAAAACTATCCGTTTCCTTTATCATTATAAATTCTGCTTTTTAACATTTGCTTTTACACGGAAACTAAAAATCTCCGAACACGAAATAAAAAATGCTCTAATCAATCTCTAACGCAGTGTAGCTCACTGGTGTATTGTACCAAGTCCTTTCCATCCACGGTGAGCACTCGATCCCATGTTGCTTTCGCCGCTACAAATAATGCAAGCCTTGTTTGTATTGTTTCGAGATAATGGATTGATTAAACTGTAAATATTTCATCTTGCCGCACTATGCGGCTAACCTTTTGGTTACTTATATGTTCTGTTCTTTGTAAGGCTTCAACGGTATGCTTTGTATTGGAAAACAAAGGTTTTGTGGTTTCGGACAGAAAAGCCTTTGAATTATTTTTAGAATTGATATGTACCATCGATATATAGGTACTACGATTCAATTTCAATTTCAATAGTCCTTGTATCCTGAAGACTCCTTTGTTGTTTGACTTTTTGATGTTGATTTTATATATCATTTGGGTTATAAAACGTCCCGGAGTTTAGTGTGCCTTTTGGCAAAGGCCTGCACTAACTTCTTCCACTATACTCTGTCCTTTGCAACTCTTCGCCAGTTTGGACCTGCTGTAAGTATAATCATCCTCCCATCTTTTGCGTGGTCGACCTTTATTTCTTTTATCGTTTCTCGGGTACCATTCTGTCAGGACTTTGCTCCATTTGTCTTGGGGACTCCGTAGCATATGACCCGCCCATCTCTACTTCAGTTATCTTAGTGAGGATGTCTGTCACTCCTGTTCTACGATATGTACTAATAAATTCTTATCGGAAAACAAAATTCACGACGAGTGGTTGACATTTCTGATGAATAAGTTATTGACTGTGACTTAATTCACAGACAGCGTTCACATAATTCTCAATTTAAAAAAGATTTCAATTATTAGGTTTGGTTTTTACTCCATTACCTGCCTATTTTTTATATGGAGGTTGCCATGAAATAACTCTTTCCGTTTTGGGTGTAGCAATAGAAAGTTTCAGATTTTTACTGACTGCAACCCATTTATTTTGTCCAGATAAACAACAGTAATAGTTGTCTTTTCAATTTCAAATTAGCAGTTTTAAATTGCTGGATTTATGGTATTGCCAAATCAAGTATATTATTAAGTATCAACAACCTCTAAACTAAATCTGTAATGTGTGTTTTAAAATATTTTTATCATTAGTTAGAAATATTACTATTTTTACCCGGTTCCTTTTAAACTGGGTATATCCTTCTGATCGCATCAAGAATGAAGATATCCGCAGGAGAACCAAGTTCGCCGACATAGCTCGAAGCATCGCCAAACTAAAGTGGCAATGGGCAGGGCACATTGCTCGTAGAACGGATGGTCGATGGGGCGGAAAGGTTCTCAAGTGGTGACCGCGCACCGGTAAACGCAGCGTTGGAAGGCCTCCCACAAGATAGACCGACGACCTGGTGAGAGTCGCGGGAATGCGGTGGATGCGAGACGCACAGGATCGGTCGTTGTGGAGACGCTTGGGGGAGGCCTATGTCCAACAGTAGACGTCTTTCGGCTGAAATGATGATGATGATGATGATAGCCTTCTGGAGCTACGTCAACGAACTGTGTTTTGGAGTGCCGTATTATAGTGCTCGTTTATTATTATTATTATACTGCATTCTATAGCGCGTTGTCAAACCACGAGTTTTGACCAGGTCATTATCAGATAAATTTTCACGACCTATTTAATTTACAGATGTAGCGGATTCAGGACCTGGTTTAGCCTTTGTGGCGTACCCTGAAGCTTTACTTCAAATGCCGGTTGCAAGGATGTGGTCTATCTTGTTCTTCTTCATGCTGTTTATCTTGGGGTTGGGAAGTCAGTTCGCTGGTATCGAAGCCATAAACACCGCTATTGTTGACCAGTGGCCGCAACTTAGGAAAACTTATTGGAAGGTTAGTAATTAAATTAAGTTTTTCGACGCCGTACTTTAGATTGCTTTTTTTAGTACTTTATGGTTTTTATTTTTATTAAGTTAGTTTTAATTACGTTATTATTGGATTTAAATGTATACAAAATGAATAAATACTTGTTTATTTTATAATTAAGTTAAATTAAAATTCATATAATTCGGACAACAGCGATCCATATTTTGTTAGTATTACAAAAAACTTATATCCTAGTATTAGTAACAGTGATTCTAAAATATTATTATTAAAAAAAAACAAAGGACACCAGGCAGCAAAATATGTTTTCTACCTAATCACCCTCTGCATAAAATGGCCAATATTTGGCGTATAGCTCTCCGCCACCGCTCTCAGGATATAGTTGCGACTACTTCGCACTCTGAATACCAGCGAAGCTGTCTTTTTGCAGATTATGGCTTGAAAGCCGTCTGCATGGGACTCTGCGAACATTTCCGAGGCACTACAGAAACGGGGCAGTCGCAACAACATCCTGAAAGCATTAAATTGTTATATTAATACGTAGGACATCCAGCGATCTTTTAGTATATTTGACCCATAGACTGCTAGTGTAAAAACTCTGACAATAGGCCTTGAAAAGAGTAATCTTTACCTGGTCAGAGCACCGAGCAAATCTACGGGCCAACATGTTCTCGCCGCCAGTGCCCTACGCTCCCTCTCGATGTCCGTATCATCTTTAAGGTCGTCGGTGATGAAATGTCCAAGGTTCCGGCCAGGCCATTCAGCCTAATAAGTTTCGGTACAGAGTTTAGACATCTTCCTGCGGCCTTAAAGATCATATATTCACTCTTGGTGATATTATAAATAAGTCCATGTGAGCCAGCATAAGTTTCACAAACTCTGAGCAATTCCCTAAGAGCAATTCCCTAATAGCCCCAGCAGTCGGGCCCAGCAGCACCATGTCGTCCGCGTAGCTGATGTTATTGACGCTCACCCCATTTATTCGATACCCGACATTCATGCTGCTGAGCTCGGTGATGGCCTCATCAACATACAAAATGAAGAGCCTACGAGAAGATAGACCCCCCTTTCTCACACTACATTCCAATCCGTATGCGGAGATGGAGAGAGAGTTACCGGAAGATATTCAGAATTTCAGCAGGGGTACCCCTGTCCCTCAACTTATCCCAAAACACATTATAAGAAACGAGCAGGAATGCCTCTGAGAGGTCGAGGAAATATTGAACTTCTTGAGACTCAAGATAGCATTTTCAGTAGATAGTCCAGGCTGGAACCCAAACTATGCTTCATGAATGTTTAAAATGGTTTTCAAATATGAGTCAAGTATACCATCCAATACCTTAGCCATGATCGTAGCCAGGGAAATCGGACGATAATTCCCCTTACTCAATATATCCCCTACCCTGTTCTTAAAGATAGGAACCACAAGGGTTTTCATAAAATTTTCCGGCAAGTACGAATGGTTTAGACACATCCTATAGCACATCGACAAGACGCTCGGCATGTAGACTCCTGCATACTTCAAATGCTCAATGCTGAGTCCATCATGACCCGGAGACTTGCCTCTGCTCATTCCATAAATGACTCTTTTGACTAGTTTGGCAAAGAAGTGCACAAATGTCTCCTGTAGCTGATAAAAAAACTCGGCATCTGCAGAAGGATCTGAGGGAACAAGGGGAGATTGCATCTGGAAGTGTTTCATAAACATTCAAAATTCTTCAATTTTTTTTCGTCATTCAAAATGACGAAAAAAAAATTGATGTGTAAAAGTGTTTTGTTAAACCGATTAACAAAATAAGTATCATTTATCTATAAGAATCACTCTTATCTATTGGTGAAAACACCGTTCGTTGTGGTGACACTTGGGGGAGGCCTATATCCAACAGTGGACGTCTTTCGGCCGAAATGATGATGATGATGATGATGATGATGATGATGATACAGATGTGGTCAGGAACTTTGTTTTATCATTATGTAAGGATATTGTCATTGTTGTTTTACATTTGATTACAAAAGTTTGCTTTGTTTCAGGTTAGCGCGTTCACGTGTTTCACATGTTTCATTCTAGGTATCCCGATGTGTTTCAGCGGTGGTGTATATTTGTTCCAACTTTTAGAATGGAACACGGCTTCTTGGGCAATTCTATTGATTGGAACGGCTGAGGTGAGTTTAAACTTTATCTCACGCTATCAGGAGACTCTCTTTAAGTAAATAATATGTAGAAAAAGTGACTCTTATTGTTTATTATGTGCACTATATCAGTCTAGAGTTTATTTTTGAAGATAAGGAAGACGGAGGAAAGTGTTAGTAAGGAAAATCAATATAGACACTAGCTTCTGCCAGCGGTTTAGCACGCGAGGATGTAGAAAATTGGCCCAAGGGAATATACTCACGGGACAAAAAGTATCATAAGTGATATTCCAGGACTTTGAGTACCCGTGTAGTAAGTTTCAATGAAAACTTTTCAGCCGTTTGAGCGTGAAGAAGTAAAAAAAACACACACACACTCATGCACTTTTATAATATTGGTGTGGAAAGCAACAACAGTTACTGTATTTGATATGATCATAATTAAAGGTATATAAATTAATGTAAATTTCCATAAATGTCATACTAGTTTTCACTTTTCTCAGTAATGTATTATTATAAACGAACATTTGTATGTATGTGTATGTGTAAGGATGGATTTGGATGAAATTCGGCGCACGGGTACACCATGTTCTGGGTATCTATAATAGGAGATAACGGTGGCTTAGAGTGAAAACGTCGTAACTGTGAAATACGTAACTTTTTAGGAGGCACAAAAAACCAAATTAGACCTTTATTATCATGTACTTTTAATGTGCTTCTGTGTTTTATTCAAATATTTACAACTATTGATTTATTTCAAACGCTTGTTCCTCTTGTTTTTTAATTTTTTCCGCAAGTTTTGACGCGCCGTCGCGAGGTGATCACGCCAAACTGACTCGAGCAAGATATGCATTCAACATCGTTAATGGCGCTACAAATATCGAATCAAAACTTTTGCGTGATACAAGATTGTTCGTTACGAGCTTTTCTTCTCAGAAATATAATCTGCTTCCGGAATTTGCTTCTGGAATGTGCTTCCCCTTGACATCAAAAAAACTGAAAGTAAATTTTCCTTCAAGCGTAAAATTCGAAACTACTACTTGAAGTCTTCTCAACCTTAGTTCGGTCTTCGTCGGAATTATTATTAAGTTCTTTTAATGATTTGATATTTTTCTTAGTATTTATTAGTGTATAATTTTAACATATATATGTATTTTATTATTATAAATAACTTATTTTTTATTTTATTTTCTGTTTAAAGTATCTGTTATTTGTTTATTGTGCAAACCTACCACAGTGTTGTCTTTTTTAACCCAAAGGTTGACTGGTAGAGAATGCCTTGTTGCATTAAGTCCGCCTATGTACCACTACTGTACATGAAGTTTAAATAAATAAATAAATAATAAAATAAAATTACCTAAAATTGCATATTATATCCGACGTTTTCACTCTAAGCCATCGATAGGTAGGTTGAGCTCCTGAGTAGTCCTAAGTTGAGCTATACGAATACTGACAAATGCTTGCACTGACTGGACAGAGGTCTACTCAAATCTGTGTAGTTCTTTCCTCAAATGACCATCTCAGATACTAATCTGCATGGTTCTCACATGATTTGACCATTACATGTTTGCTGTAAGGACTTTAAAAGAGGTACTTTGACCCCTGAGTTTGTTTCGGTGTTTTTTCTCAGGGTAGTCAGCTAGGTAACACAGGCCGCATCTAGTTTAAACTAACGAAAATATTGACATGTAAAAGTGTTTTTAATAAACCTATATGCAAAATAAATATCATTTATCATTTGGTTACATTTTATCCAGTATGTTGCCTTGGGACATTTTTTTTTTCATGGCATAAGCTAGTTTGTCATAATAACCACATTATAACATAATTACGTACACATTATCATGACAATTTATTGGCATATTGTTAGAGTTATGACTAAAACATACTGAGCACTCTGTAGGACGTCGTTTCATGGGATGTTGCGATGTCGTGTTTCGATGAGACTGTTGACGTGTGCGGATTTTTTTTTAGGTGGGAAATCATCCAACGACATCTCTCGCTCTTGGCGCGGAGTGGTAGCCCCGTGTCAGACTTTTACTGACTAAAACCCACTCCTATGTTCCTTCGTTGCCTTGCTTTTCAGGGCCCCGGGTTTTCCTTTCAAAAGCGAACCCATGGCCCCAGTAGGCTTCGACTAGTAGTAGGCTTCGGTTTTGCTGACATCTCCTTGAGGCGCGCGTGGAACACTACGCGCCGTCGACAATTTGGGCTCGATCCGGACGGCGAGCTATCCATTGCTCGCCGTCTGCAAGCCAGAAGGAGGCGATCGCCTGCCACTCCTTCTCGCTCCGGACCATGGCCTGTGCCAAGGCCCGGCGCGAGGACGCGTATGGATGGAATCCATCTTCTTCTTTATCGTAATCATTCTTTTTTCTGCAGTGTGCCGCAGTATCCTGGAGCTATGGCATCGGCCGCGCTTTAAAGGATCTCATGTCTATGGGCATGAAGCATAACAAACTGCTGCGATTCTATTGGATGTCTGTGTGGACTGTCATCACTCCTATTGGCAGTTTTGTAAGTATTTAGCGCTTCACCAAGTTTTATTTTATGTTCTGTTTAGATCACATTACAATACTACCAGCAGCTGATGAGTTAGTGGTCTGTTATTATATCTGTTTTAGCTGTTTTTGGTTTCAAAATCAAACAATCACGACTTGAGTTCGCTTGTTAATCTTATTTGTCCCCGGATTTAAGTGCCAGTTCATTTATAATTGGTAACGGCTTACAAGTTATAGACTCAAAACCAGCCAGGTTCGTTACTTTGTGTAATTTATTTCATCACCACTGCTCTCAAAACGGTGAAGGAAAACCTCGCGAGAAAACCGGCATGTCCTAGTACCAAAAATTCGAAGATATGTGACATCCAGCAACCCGCACTGAGCCTGTGTGGCGGATTATGGCCCATTCCCTCTCCTAGAGAAAAGGCCTGAGTCCTAGCAGTGGGAACATTATAATACTGATAATGCCATGCCATGTTACCTATATTAGATCATTATTTTTATGCAGGCTGTTCTAATCTTCATATTTTATGGATGGCAAAGACCAGAATACCAGGACTACGTATTTCCCTTGTTTGCTGATCTACTGGGCTGGGCTGTGGGTCTGTCAACGTTGATCTTCTTCCCGGTGGGGATAGGATGGGCATGGTGTCACGGATATGTAAGTAACTGTTTCTATATTTGTTACCAATGTACAAAACTTTTTTTTTGACTGACCGATATTTTGACAATTCAAAACAGCCTGTAATTGGTATATTTGAAATAAACGTTTCTGATTTTGATTTCAAAAATTTGTCCTGAGTGGGAATTGAACCCACGACCTCCGGCATAGAAGTCAGGGCCACTAACCACTAGACCAACAGGCCAGTCGAAAATAAATGTAGGTCATGGAAATATGTGTTCCATGCGAGGTTCGAAACTTCCATACGCACGCCTGTCATTCAGTCACTACGCTAATCGTGTCGTCAAATCATTTAAATATTAAATGATTTGACGAACTAAAAAATCAAACTTTTCTTATACAGCGAGATGATACTCGTTAAATCAAAGTTTTTTTATACAGCGAGGAAAACAGCTGTTCACACCAACGGCGGCTTGGAAACCAGCAAAGAGTGCCTTATTAGCCTCAAGATCAGGCTCAATAGCGACATCTAACTCTGTACACCAAGGATCTTATAACAATGTGGACTAGCTCTGGCCATAGTGAGAAACTTCTGCAGGTGTCTAAGGTAAACGTGAAGTATAAAAGATAAGATGGTCATTTGTGTCTATCCATATTGAAGTTTCCACAGTTTCATTGATCTGAGGAAGTGTCTATAGTAGAATTTGACGTGACGGATCTATTTCGCAATCAATTTGATCATCTATTGTTTTACCCTGAGGAAACATGCCTAGCAACTACTACCTGGTGCAACAACTTGCAATACTCTATATATATTCGGCCAGACTGGCAGCGCTGAGCGGGGAGCGGCGCAGGTGCGGGGAAACGCACGTCCGCTGTTCCATCATAACAACGTGCGAGGTCAGCTCGAACTAGTTTCAGTTATCCGCTGACACGCGGGTTGCCGCTGGCTGCCCGCGCTCTCACTGCAGTCACTTGTATGAAAGAGCTATGATGTGAAAAGTCCGCGCGCGTCCTACGTCATGCAGCCCGCGCTACTTCCTGCACCGGCATGGCTGCTATGGACGCCGTACTACACCCGCCCCGCGTATCGCAGTCTAGTCTAGCACTGTGGCTCTAATCACACCCGCTACCGCGCCCGCCACTACGCCCGCCACCGCGCCCGCTACCGCGCCCGCTACCGCGCCCGCTACCGCGCCCGCCACAGCGCACGCCACCGCGCCCGCCGCCGCACTCACCACAGCACTCGCCACTGCACCCGCCACTGCATCCTCCACTATACTCTCTACGCGCCACTGCACTCTTTTGCAGGCTAACGCTATTACGAGTATCCAGTATCGAGTTTCTAGTAAGGGGCAGCGCAGACGACAGACTATCCGTGACGCACTTTTTAGTCTGTGAAAATAGAACCTAAGTATTTAGATGCTAGAAAGGCATATAATTGCTTATGTTCTATTTTTACAGACACTGTAAATTATTTACAAGTACAGAGACAGTAAATTATTTTATATAAGCATGCCATGCAAACACACACTCCACACACCACAGACTCGATCGCACAAAAAGTGTGTCGTCTGCGCTGTACCTAAGTATCATGGTGTTCTGCTCCAGTACCATGACATTTTAAAACCATAATAATCCCGATGTAAGAAAAAGATAGTCCTGTATAGCTACGTTTAACTTATCCAATTATTATTTATTAATATAATTATATTTATTGAAAAACAGTAGTTTTGTTTATAAAGAAGTAGGAACATTACTCGAACTGTTAAAATCGAAATACAAATTAAAACCAAAACAAAATCTATTATTTCTTCTACCTACTTATAAATCAGACAGTATTTATAGAAAATTTTAACATAGAAACATCGTTAAAATGACACCAATTAGGTGAAAAGCGTATTAAATTGAACGAGTATATAGTCTCGTTGTTAGATACCATCTTTCAAATAATGATCTATTTTGAAATAAAAGTTTTAATGACACGATTGTCACCATCGTAAATACTTTTGTTTTTCCTGTGAACAAAAATATTTATATCTATACATATAATAAAACAATAAAATGGTGGAGCGTTGGTATTAGTTGGCGCAAAAACTACTGAACCAATCCTGTTCAAATTTTGCATACGTAATCCTTATAGGCCGGGTCAACTGTTAGGCTACATATTATCACGCTTTTTGCTATGGGGGGTGAGCAATATTCCAAAATGTTCCAATTGAACGACAATCGCTCTAAGTTCGATCCTCAGGTACAGTTAATATTTTTGTGATTGTTTTAGTGTTTGTTTGTACATAATATAGAATGATATTTCCAGAACAATAATAAAATGGCTTTTTATGTATTTTTAAATTGCCATCGACATTTTTATTCGATATTTTTCCAAATATTTCAGTAAAAACCCATCAAAACTCATATTAAAATGGAACCGGAGATAAAAAATACACTTTTTTTAAAAATTTGGTTAGGAATTTAAGGTCAAAAATGAAAATCATCACGCTATTTTGTACAAGGAGTCAAGCAGACAAGCAATGACGTGTATTTAAGAACGGCTATTTAGATCTAAATTCTGTAAGGACCGTGGCGCAGTAGTATAGAGACGGATCCGCGTTTGCTATGTTGCGAGTTCGAACCTCGCGTAATTTTTGTGATTGTTTTCTTTTATTTTTTATTTATATTATTGCTTTTTTTTAGTACTTTAGGGCTTTTATTTTTATTTTGTAAGTTAGTTTTAATTACGTTAATATTAGATTTAAATGTATATAAAATGAATAAATACAATTCATCTGTGAAGTAAGTTTTTATACGTATTATTTGTATCTCTAGAAATTGATTTCATCACCGATAGCCCCAGACGACTGCGACATTTGTTTGCCATTATTTTAGTATTTTGTGGAGTCACAAACCCAGGTCGGTTATGGGTGTCATGGTGGAATGGCAACAGCGACTGTCGCAACCCAGTGCTGGGCACGCCACAATTATGGCGGTAAGTCCCCTCTTTGAGGAGTGGCTGGAAAGACCACATGGCGTCCTTACCTTCCACATGACGCAGGTCCTCACCGGACATGGTAAGTTTGGGAGCTTCCTGCACCGGATTCGTGCGGAAGAAACGCCTGGGTTCCACCATTGTGTGGACCGCCCGGAGGACACGTTGGAGCATATGGTAGAGGTGTGCCCCGCCTGGGCAGAGCTCTGCCGTGTCCCCGTGGGGGCGACCGGTGTCAGTGATCTCTTGCGCCGGGCCTTGGTACAAGGTATGGTCTGGAGCGAGGAGGAGTGGCAGGCGGTCGCCTCCTTCTGCAAAGCAGTAATGCTAGCAAAGGGGGCGGCCGCACTTGCGAGAGAACGGCCTTCACGCCCCGCCGCCGTCCTGATCCCGATTTTCAGCCACCGTAGGCGCTGGCTTGCGGACGGCGAGCAATGGATAGCTCGCCATCCGACCTTCCGGTAACCGTCCGGACCGAGCCCAAGTTGTCGACGGCGCGTAGTATTCCACGCGCGCCTCAAGGAGATGTCAGCAAAACCGTAGGGGCCCAGCAGGGTCGAAGCCTACTGGGGCCATGTGATGTGAAAGAGAACCCCCCCGGGGTTCTCTTTCACATCACCCTGGAACGAAGGCAAAGAAGGAACAGGAGTTTTTTTTTTTATAGGTGGGAAAATTATCTTATGACATTCCCCGCTCTTGGGTGGAGCGGGAGATAGTGTCAAACTTTTACTGGCTAAAAACCCACTCCTGTTCCTTCGTTGCCTTCGTCCCAGGGCCACGGTTTCGTTTTCACACTACCCATGGCCCCAGTAGGCTTCCTGAGGCGCGCGCGGAGCAATACGCGCCGTCGACGACTTGGGCTCGGTCCGGGATTCCGGATGGTTACCGGACGGTCGGACGGCGGGCCACCCATTGCCCGCCGTCCACAAGCCTGCGCCTACGGTGGCCGGAAATCGGTATCGGCATCCCGGCGGCGGTTGGGGCGTGAGGACCGTTGCCGTTGCCTCACGCGATCGGCCGCCTCCTTTGCTAGCATTACTGCTTCGCAGAAGGAGGCGAAGGCCTGCCACTCCTCCTCACTCCGGACCATGACCTGTACCAAGGCCCGGCGCGAGAGATCGCCGCCGCCGATCGCCCCCACGAGGACACGGCGTTGCTCTTCCCAAGCCGGGCACACTTCCACCGTGTGCTCCACCGTGTCCTCCGGGCGGTCCACACAGTGGCGACACCCGGGCGTCGCTTCCGCACGAATTCGGTGCAGGAACTTCCCGAACTTACCGTGTTCGGTGAGAACCTGCGTCATGCGGAAGGTGAGGACGCCGTGAGGTCTTTCCAACCACGCCTCAAAGAAGGGACTTACCGCCATAATTGTGGCGTGCCCAGCACTGGGTCGCGACAGTCGCTGTCGCCATTTCTCCATGAGAACCCGCCGGAGCTCTGTCCGCCATGCTGCGACTTGTCTCGGCAGCGGAGTTTCGCGCCGGCGTTGCATCTCCATGCGCAGATCGTGCATGTGAGCAAGGCCTGTTGCTACCAGATCCCATGGTGGCTGTCCAGCAAGGAGGCTCGCCGCTTCGCGGGAAATCGTCCGGTATCCTCGCACCATCCGTATGGCCATGACCCTCTGGCACGCGTCCAGCCGGGCCGCCGGCTGCTGCCGCAGCGCCGGCGCCCATATCGGTGCGCCATAAAGGGCCATGGAAAGGAACAAGAGTGGGTTTTTAATCAGTAAAAGTCTGACACTATCTCACGCTCCACCCAAGAGCGGGGAATGTCATTGGATGATTATCCCACCGAAAAAAAAAAAAAAGGTCGGTTGTGGGTAAATTATCGCCATCATCTGTCCGAAGACTTTTTACGTGCTTTAAGGTGTACTACTGAGGGTGACATTGAACAGAACAACGAACGCGTTTCGAATAGTTGTCTAGGTTCACTTCCAGACGTGGTCATTTCCATCGGTGGCAATCCACTGGACTGGTCGAATATGGATTACCGGCTCCGCAATCATTGGCATATCAAGGTCGAGGAAATCGGGAAATCGGGGTGATATCGTCAATGATCACGACTCACCTCAGAACAAAATGTCCCTGCATTTTTAATATCGTCGCGTTAGGCTCAGCCAGGGTAAAATATTTTGCATTAATGCTCCAGGTGGAACAGGAAAAACATTCATGGCCACTGGCATCCTTGCAGAAATAAGTTGACAAGGCAAAATAGTGATTGCGACTGCCTCTTCTGGAATTACTGCCACACTGCTTCCACGGGGCAAAACAGCGCACGTAATGTTTAACATTCCCATCGATTTAGAGAGCAACGAAATGCCAGTGTGTGGGCTATCACGCAACTGTGACAAAGGTTGGGTACTCAAGGATTGCTCTTTAATCGTATGGGATGAATGTACTATGGCGAATAGAAAAGTAGTGAAGGCTGTAAACAGAACCCTGCAGGACATACGCAGGAATCAAGATGTGATGGGAGGTGTCACTGTTTTGTTCAGCTGCGATTTTCGGCAAACTTTGCCTGTGGTGTCGCGAGAAATTAGGGTTGACGAGGTGAATTCTTCGTTGAAACGATCAAATCTATGGTCACGAGTTTACAGACTGCGCTTGACCATTAATATGCGAGCTCAGTTGGGCGGATATACTCAAGAATTCTTGGATGTTCTTTTAAAAGTTTGGTGAAGGCAACTTACCAGAAGAGAGCTCTGAAGTGCGCCTACCAGAGACTCTAAGCAAAGTAGTTCCCACTATTGAAGAACTAATTTGTCTGATGTACGGGGACGTCGGTCGAATACCGCTACAAGAGAATTCTTGGGTGTGTGAGCCATTTTAACACTCAAAAATGATCAAGCTGCAGCAATTAACGAAAGCGTTCTCTCGCAAATTGATGCGAACGAAGTGGTATTTCTATACCTCTATAAATACTGTTGTAGAGCAAGATGACGCTATATATTATCCCGTAGAGTTTCTGTATTGGAACGGCAAGTGGACTCCCGGCGCACACTATCCAGCTGAAGGTCGGTGTCCCGATCATGCTGCTACGGAATTTAATTCCACCTAAACTATGTAACTGGGCCTAGCTCAAAGTCATCTCTCAAATATTATTGAGGTGGAAATTCTAAAGGGTTGTGGCGTCGAGGAAACAGTGTTTATACCCCGAATACCACTAATCTCTCACAATTACCCCTTCTAATTCAAGCGTGTGCAGTTCCCTGTAAGCGTATGCTTCGCAATAATAATAATCTAAAGGCTACAGGTGTTGATCTCAGGACAGCTGCTTCTCACACGGATAGCTGTATATCGCTCGCTCCCGCGTCACCAGTCCTGAATCTCTGTACATTTCGGCTCCTGAAAGTAGGACTAGAAATTTGGTTTACAGATAAGTTTTATAAGAAAAGTAAAGTTTTGGTTTATGATTTATCCGCAAAAACAAATTGTGTTAGAAATATAATGGTTATTTGCGGACGAAGTCGCGGGCAACAGCTAGTAAATAATAAGTTATGTTGACTGTTGTTATGGTTTTAATGTGAAACTAATAAAAAAATACTATCTAATTAACTTTTGTCAACCTCTAATAATTTTTATTTCAGGTTAACGTAAAACACAAATATTCAATTTATTACTTTCCTTCTACTTACAGGATCCACCGACTTCAGAACTAGGCAGAGCAATAATTGTAGTTTTAAGGACCAACTTCCAAAAAAGCTTCCTTTCTGTGTCTGTGTAAAATATTGTTAAAGAACTTTAATTTCGAGAGTCGGTGTCAATAGCGAAAAAACATAATAATTTTTTTTTGGTTTTTGTGTTTGGTTTTTTGAAGTCGATTGGTTTTTTTGTAGAAAAAAAAAACATTTAGCAAGGTCTATGGTAAGGTCACCTTAAGAAATGATTAAATGTATGTGCATTTCATAACATGTAGATACTACACATTGGTACCGATTGTGAACAAATATACCTTCAGAGTCAGAGTGAATTGGTGTAATGTTATGTTATGAAATGGTGTAAACAATAAACAGACACGTGACTGCAGCAATCCCGGAAAATTTGCTATCATTTATTAAAGAGTTTCCTTGTCTATCTCCAAAGTTCTTAATCAGAAAAAAAAACAATAAATTTTTAATGGGATCATCTCAGGAAAGAACATTTCTAAACAAAAAAAAAAAAATTCCACATTGTACCGACAAATCGGAATTAAAAAAAAAAGTCGTTAGTCACACGAGGCAGTGAACTTATCAAAGCTATCGGTAGACTACATGAGAAATCACTCACTCAAATGGTAGAGCAGACAAAGTTTTACAAAGAATAAAGAGAAATGCGTCAACGACACTTCACTGAAATAGTGATAGACGAGAGCGCGGGTCGAGAGACGGCAATTTAGTGTCTAAATATTTTTCAGGTTACTATTTTTGAAAATTGTAAGGCTTGTTAAACAATATAAGTACAGTTATCAATTATATAGAAAAAATATACAACTTATAATGTCATTGAATAAAATAAACTTGATACTTTTTTGGCAAGCGTCGCCACGCAGTGGCTTCCTGCAGAAGGAAAGCGCCATCAAAGCTGGCGTTGAAAGAACTGTTGGGCAGGTGCCCAGCGCCAGCGCCTAACCAGCGCTGTGAGTTCATCGCATAATGCGTGAGGCCACAGCTTTATGCTGAGCGTTAGGCCGTTTTGCGCGGATAAGACGCATATCTGCCCTATCAATTGACAATGTTTGTTTGCTAGTCTTAAGATTGCGTCATTTCGCGCGAATAAACAGTTTAACTTTCTTTCTTTCTTTCTGCACGCGTACCGCGAGTACTAGTTTGAGACGGCGCGGGAGAAGAAAGTCTGGAAGGACTTGGGGAAGCCCTTTGTCCAGCAGTGGGACAGTATGGGCTAAGAAAAAAAAATGTTTTTTATTCAACAACAGAACCAATTAATTTCTTTCAATATAATCAATCTACTCTTTCAAAGAAAAATATCGAATATTTACACAAAATTGTCATCGCAAAATAATGCCATAAGTACTACGCCGTAGTATATTAGCTATACTGTAGCACTAACACGATATCTTCTATTTACCCCTCCCACTCTAAGTGGAGCGAGAGAGTGAGACTTGTACTGACTAAAACCAAACTGTGTTACTACTTGCCCTTGGCATTCCAGGGTTACACTAGCTCTTTCAAAAAATCCCGCAGCCATGGCAGGCATCTGCCCAAGTGGGCCCGGTCCTTAAGGAGGAGGCCTGTCAAAAAGAAGTTAGGAAAATTGATGGGGCCAGTTAGAGCCGACGCCTGTAAGGGCTGCGGATCGTTTGAAGGAGTTACCACAGTTCTCGCAAAAAAGGGCAAACGAAGGAACACTGTGGGTTTTAGTCAGTAAAAGTTTGACACTCCCTCCCGGGGTGGGACCTAGAGTGGGAGAAGTTATATGGCAATTTCCCATGTAAAAAAAGTGTGCCCGGTCCTTATCAGACAAAAATAAGTCAAACCCTAAATAATTAGATAAATGTTAAATGTTTATATGAGGGTTTGTAATTTTTTGAGGTTCCGTACCTCTAAAGAAAAAATCGGAACCCTTATAGGATCACTTTGTTGTCCGTCTGTATGTCTGTCTTTCAAGACCCTTTATTTCGGGAATGCGTGAGGGTATCGAGTTGAAATTAAAACCATATACTCAGGTCGCTGCGGTCCCTTGAAGTTGTGGAAAAATTAAACTTCTAAGTTAACGAAAAAGAAGATACGGCCGTTTCTGTCGCAAAAAAAAGAAAATGGTCTCTGGCTTGGTCTTTACTGGACGGCTGAACGGCGGGCTACCCATTGCTCATCTAGCCTTTTCCCAACTAGCTTAGACTCAGCTTCCAGTCCAATCAAATACGGCCGAATACCCGTGTTTTACATGGAGCACTGCCTACCAGATCTCAACAACCCTTAATGGGCAACACGATACTTTTTTTTAAAGACTGAAAAACCAATCACCAACCAATCCAATGGATGCGAGATGCACAGGACCGCTCGTTGTGGCGACACTTGGGGGAGACCTATCATCACAAGGACATCTTTCTATTAATATATATATACATCTTATCTTATGGTTTAAATACCTATTCAGGTATTTAAACAAACTGAAAATGATAATATGTACAAACGAGTAGAAAAAGACCTGTTATGGCATCAAAAAATTCATCCACATCGATGTCAATGGGAAAAGTGCCCAGAATGCTGGCAGCATTGCCACGCTGGATGGCAACACTTATTCGTTGACCGAAGAAACTAACTAGTAAATAAATATTTAACGTAAAACATAGTAAAGTTAAGATTAAGATCTAAAAAGCATTTTTTCCGCCGTTTGGCACAGTTACAAGGGCAATAGTTCGAGTACACTTATTGCAATCGTAAAGCAGATTTTAACGTTGCAAGTTCAGCACTACGTTTCTTCAGACAGACTTATTGGAGACTACGAGTATGGGAACCGACTTTATTTGGCCGCTGGTTTATAAGCTGTTAGGTATTTAGTTTTAAAAACAATTCGTGTGTGGATTTTCTGTCGACAAAAACTGAACAAATGCAGTGTCGGACTTGCGCTCTGAGGGTTTCATCCAAACTTACCTATGTAAGTATACTCGTAGTTCAATTCCCGAATGGAGTCTCGAAGATTTTACCAAATCGCAAAAAAACAACAAATTTACTGTTTTCAGATTTATTCCTACATTTGTGTTATAAGACCTTGCTTTATGCCACATTTCAGGATTCTGGGTCAACGGGAAGTACCCTATGAATTTTGATTCCCGTGAGAACCAAGATTCTAGAGTACCTACTTGCCGTTGACCCAGAATCCTGAAATTTTGCATAAAGCAAGGTCTTATAACACAAGTATAGGAATAAATCTGAAAACAGAAAATTTGTTGTTAAGTTACAAAAAAAAAAAATTGCGATTTGGAAAAAAACTTTGAGACTCCAATCAGGAATTGAACTCTTCACATAGGTAAGTTTGTACGGAAGCCTCAGTGCGTGATTCCGACTCGCACTTGCCCAGTTTTTTCATGAAAAACTAGGTTAAGTAAAATTAAAACGTAAAAGTGGCCGGCCACTTCAGTAAAAAGATACTTAAACACACTAACTTAATTCCCAGCAGCACTTAATCCAGAAAAGACATGTACTCAAATTAATTCCTAAAGACGTCCATGAGATACCGAGAAAAAAAACCTCGATAGTATCTAGAAATTAATTGAATTTGAAAACACTTCGCAATCGAGCGCAATATTAATCCAAACTCATTGGGGACTGGGACAATCTCGGATAAACCCTCATTCAGAACAAACCACCTAATCCCTCTTAGATTGAACAAAATTTATGTGGATTTAAAACATAACAGACATTCTTAAAGTAGTCTCAGGATTTTATCGAAATTTTATTATCTTTGCTCCATTCCAGGGCAGCTTTATTAACTCGATACGACTTGATGACGACGCGAACAGGACCCATCATCTTGAAATAACATTTTGATTGCTTTTAACTTTTTAATTAAGACCCTGTCGTGATAAACTGAAAAGAGTGTTTGATTTGTTTTACGCCTTCTTGAAAAAAACTAATTTAGATAACTGATCGGGGTGTTATACAACTGTTTAGGGTTGCGAGAGGTAGACACAAATTGGAGTTATCTTGGCACCGACTTCTTAAACTGTTTGGACGTTTTTCTTTTGCGTTTGGATAGATTTTTGGGAGCGATATAAAATCTAACTTTTTTCTTTCTTTAAAACCAACGGAATTGTTACGGACACGAGCATGTAATTTAGAATCACTAAATATAATCAACATTACGTCATTCATAGATGCGTAATGTATGTACATAAGCGCTGTACATAATAGAGGGCAAGCCAATCAGAGGCCAGACTATTGTCCAATCGGCTACTGGGATAGTATATAAGGCTATGTACTGAGTTCTTAGAAGTACATAATGCGGTTCTTAGAAGTAAATAGCGCAGAAAAACCGTTAAGAATAATCTGGATTTCTATTGGTAGATTACAACGGAGAAAATCACGCCACTATTGATGACCAATAGTGTGCTTGCTGTATGCGGGGGGTCGGGAGGTGAACGTCAGCCGGCCTCAACAGGATTAGGGAACAGACGAGAGGGATAGGGACTCTCTCCCACGACTTGCGACCGGCTGAAAAAGTAGGTACTTAAGCTGCACTTTCCTTGAAGACGACGTTCTCTCTCTGCAGTTCGACTTGAAGCGTCACTACGACAGTTTGTCTTAGCACCCTACGCTCCTGGAGCGGCCCTAGATTTCCAGATTTCCTAAGTTATCTAACGTATTAGAGTCAGTGAAGTATTGTAAAGTAACTGTGAACTATTTGTGAGTTAGCGTCACGCGTATGTACGTAAAGGACTCGATTATGTGAAAGTATTTACACGTGTTATGTGAAGTCTGTATTTTTATACGTGTTAAATAAATTGGCTGAGGCCTTTCAAGCGTGACCATTGTGTTGTGTAATTATTTACATCCTCTGCCCCCAACAGAGGGACTTTGGTCCTTCGAGAGCCGGATATTGGTCCTTTGGTAAGGAATATCGAGCGGCTTATTGTGCGTCTTTGGGGAGACGTGAAGAAATACAGTTGGGTGTCGAAGATTGAAGAAGGGAACACTTCAAGCTCGAACAGGAACGCTGCAAGTAAGAATAGGAACGCGGCAAGTTACGTTTCGAAGAAACCTATTTTCAAGAAAGAAAAGGAACGCTTTCAAGAAAGAAAAGGAACGCTTTCAAGTAAGAAAAGGAACGCAGCAAGTCACGTTACGAAGAATACCTATTCTCAAGAAAGAAAAGGAACACAGGAACGCAGCAAGTCCGACCCAGTAGGTGCTTAGGATTGTCGTCACGTCGGGAACTTCGAGCCGCCAGCGTCGTGTCAAGCCGTCGTGTCAAGCCGTCGTGTCGAGCTGCAGAGAGGGATCCACGGGTCCTTTACGCCGTCGCGTCAAGAACCTTTTAAGCGGGTGGACCGCGGCTCAGGTACGTGCCACCTAACGGTGTCAAAGGTGCGTGCCTGAGTTAACGCCGTTTCAAGGCGGTGCGACATATTGTGCGGTGTCGCCAACCAAACGTGGTTGAACAGCACTACTGCGCCTGTAAGGCTGCGCACGTTGCGAGGGCCGGACTGTAGGCACTGCCGAGGCAACCGGTCGTTCCCACCGGTTGCTGAGCACCTCGTAGCGCGTGTAGCTCTCTGCAGGGTAGTCCCCACCTTTCCATTCCTGCACATTTTCCATCCCTGCCGGAGCATATCCCTCTCATAGGGCCCTCCGGTAGGTCTGATAGGGCCGCTAGGGCATTGATAGAGCTAGGGTGCCAACCAAGGAGGAAGGATGCCGACTACAAGAAGCCAGAAGAACGAAGATACGCAAGCCCGCGTGTTTGAAGAACCCCCCGCGTCACCGTCGTCCCGCGCGACAATATTATCACGCGCTAACCCTCGCGTTACGATTCCCGCGTCTGTACCAGTTCCTGCAACAGTGCCTACGAACGCGCCGACAGCCGAGAACATTACGATGGATGCTATAACGTCAACCGCCGCCGCGACCGCCATCCCAGCGCCCGCGCCCGCCGTTGATAGGATAAATAGTAGGTCGCCCGTCCAATCCGTACGATCGCGCCAATCCACCGCTAGTGCTGTACTGCGCATTAGGCAAGCAGAATTATATGCTGAGGAGCGCCTCGCCGCGATACGCCGCCAGGAATTGCGACTCGAAGCCGAGCTGGTTAAGAAGAGATTAGCGATAGATGTAGCTACCATTCGCGAGGAAACAGATCGAGATAGTGATATAGCCCAGGACGTCGCGGACACCGATAATCGAATCGATAATTGGCTGCAATACGCGCAGCCTACGGGGGACGAGGAATTACCATCGCTGACTCCGCCGGATCAAACGTCGTCAGCGATACGCGCACCCGCCCCGGTTCACATACGGGGGGAGGAAGCCGAGCGCACCTAGGCAGGAATTTACGAGGCCGCGTACGCCACAGTATGAGGAGCGAGAACGCGCGTACTTTCCGAGGGAGGAGCCGCCCCGCGTAGAGAACAAGGAGCCCCGCGAACCTAGGTCGCGGTCACCGCCTAGGTCGCGACATATTCTATATACATTATTTATTATCTATATACATTATTCGCTTACGAGACGCGAGACCAAGTAGACGTGTACCTTGCATTTATTAATTATGTAATATCTTATAGACAATTTATAACAACTAATACAATAAAAATATTTGCGGTGTCAGTTCGAAACTAAAGTGGGTCGCGTGTGTGTTTTTGCTAATTTGTATGTTGTGTAAGATGAACTAAATATTTATAGTATATCTGTGTTAGTTATGTCTAACCAAGAACCTAGCCCTTTCGGACGTAGCCAACTTTTACGGCGAAGTCCTCCGCCGTCTCCGACACGACCTGAACCAGTTCAACCTAGGGAGCAAACACCACCACAAGCTCTACCCGTGTCGTCTGGTGTGCTACCGGAAGAAATTATTTCGACGCCAGAGATCCAGAAATGGATGGGGTCAATAGATGGCATTCTCACTGAGGTCTGCACCATAGTTTCGGAGGGGAAGATGAACAGTGATCAGAAGCTCCGTGTCTCCGCTCTTTGCCGCAAGGTTTCCAATGGAACATCTCAGATGGCCGTCCTCTATCAAGCTTTAAATCAAAAAACAACTCAAGCGCACAACACAGCACTGCACCTAAGGGATCAGCTGGACCTCACGGAATCGGTTAAGGTAATTAAAGAAGCTGTAATCAACAAACTAACACCTTCTGACATTACCACTTCGTCCTACGCTAGCATGGTAAAAAAGAGTTCCGAAACCTTCATCCGTCCAGCAAATCTGAGTTCTGTGGCCATATATCCTTGCGACAAAACTAAAACTAGTGAAGACACGAAGTCACTTGTGCAGAAAATAATATCGCCTGAAGAACTGAAACTTCATGTCCGTGGCCTAAAAAAAGTAAGAAACGGGGGTGTTCTTATTAGCACAGAAAGCAAAAGCGACATTGAAAAGCTGAGGAATTCCACAAAACTGATATCATCAGGCCTTACAGTGGAAGAAGCTCCTAAACGGCGACCTAGGATTGCTGTCGTTGGAGTTCCAGTAGCACTTTCTGATAGGGAAGTATTTGACTGCATTTATGAGCAAAACCTTTCTGATAAATTGGCAAATACTACTCGTGAGTCCTTCCTTGCGACTGTCAAATTGAGCCATAAGTCGGGTAAGAAAGGTCTTTCTACCTGTAACCATATTTTAGAAGTACCCGCTACCATCAGGAAAGTTCTTATAAACCAAGGCCGGATTTTTATAAATTGGACATCTTGCCCCGTGAAAGATTTCACGATAGTCACAAGGTGTTTCAATTGCCAGCAGTTCGGTCACACAGCCAAGTTTTGCCGAGAAACGAGTCCTACTTGCAACCACTGTGGAGAGACTGGGCATGCCCACAAAGAGTGTAGCAGTAAATCTTCTCCGCCTCAATGTGCGACGTGCAAGCGTTTCAAGAGGAAATGTGACCATCAGACTGGTGACGTAGAGTGTCCGGCGCGTAAATACGCCGAGGTTAATTTTATTAATTCAATAGACTATGAAGGCGCCTAAGAGCGCCCCTAATAGTTTATTTAGTAGCCCTTAGTTACAGTTACTTAGAGTTAGTTTATCTTATATTACTTTAATTACTAACATTAAATATAGATAAAACAAAATACATTTTATTCTCAATGAGAAACATTAACTTACCGATTATTAACCTTAATATATTCGCACACAATTGCAAGCATGCTGACATTGCTTGTACTTGCCCTACTTTAGTTAAAGCTGACCACATAAAATACCTAGGTGTTACGATTGACACAAATCTAAATTTCCGTAAACATATCGAGCTATTGTGCACAAGAGTGCGTAAATTAATATATATTTTTAAGAACCTACGTCACATAGCCGATTATAAATTAATTAAACAGGTTTATTTGGCTCTGTGTCAATCGGTTCTTACCTACTGTATTACTTCATGGGGTGGAACTTCCAGGACTATCTTGCTTCCTCTAGAACGTGCTCAAAGATCAGTTCTAAGGGTTGCAACCTTCCGCCCATTTAGATTTCCTACTCACCAGCTATACACAGCATGTAAGTCACTAACAGTACGCCAACTATTTATATTGCACATCGTACTTTATCAGCACTCTGAGCTTCCTTTTGACCCAGTACCGTCAACCAGGAGGAGGAAAGATTTGGTTTGCAGAAAACCTCAGACGAGACATGCATTTGCTCATAGATGTTATGTCTTTTTTTTTTTTTTTTTTTTTTTGTACAACAAGCTCAATAAATTATTAGATATATATAGCATAAATTATATTAAATGTAGTACATTGTTATCGGATTATCTATTGAATCTCAATTACACAGACACAGAGAAACTATTGGAAGTTTTAGTATGATTGTAAGGTTTAGTTCGTAAGTTGTTATTTCTGTTTATATGCCCTTGTTCATTAGTCTTGTTAAGTGATGACCCGAAACACAGGTTTTATAAACCTAGTTCGGGCAAGTCGCTACTTATACATAATTCTAGGTGTAAAGTTAATTTTCCTTAAGTCCTTAAATTGATAATTTAGTTATACTCGTAGTTATTCGTTGGGAATTAATATATCTATATTTTGTTTAAGATTTACTTGTGGCTATTACATGTAACAATATTGTATAAAGATTAAATAAAGATTATTATTATATTATTATTATTTCTTTATTCGTTCAATATACATATTAATTAAATTTTTAATTTTTTTTTAACAAAATCATATAAAAAAAAAACATTTAAAAATATAAAAAATAGTAGTCCGCCGGTATCGAGACAGGGTCCAAGCTACCGGTGGTTAGGGCTCCAGAGACAGGAACCTCCTCACGATGCGAGCCGTATCGAGGAGTACTGCCTTCTGTATCAGGCTCTTGATCCAACCGCGCAATGACAGCTTCGACAGATGGTCGTCGAAGCTTTTGGCTATAAGGCCGTTGGCGGTCACGACAATCGGCACAATGACAGCCGAGTCTACATTCCACATGTCAACAACCTCGTGTGCTAAGTCGAGATATTTAATTTGTTTCTCTTTCTCAGCTTTCACGAGATTCTCGTCATGTGGGATGGTGACATCGACTATCATTACGCGGCGCGCTAATCGGTCTATCACTACTATATCCGGCTTATTGGCTACAATAGTCCGGTCAGTAATGATAGACCGATCCCAGTACAAGGTGACATGGTCATTTTCGAGAACTGGGTCGGGCACATACCTGTAATACGGTACCTCATAATCCACTAGGTTGTATTTCAAAGCAAGTTGCTGGTGAATAATCCTGGCTACTTGGTTATGCCTGTGCAAGTACTCGCCGTTAGCCAGACGAGAACAACCAGAGATAATATGTCTGATAGACTCACCCGGACGATGGCATGCCCGACACACGTCAACCGTCCCGTCCTTCATTATATATCTCCGGTAGTTATTCGTCAAGATGACTTCGTCCATAATTGCACAGATAAAACCTTCAGTTTCCCCGAAGAGGTTGCTGAAACGTAGCCAGGCTACGGACGCTGCAAAATCTATATCAGACTCATAAAGAGCCCGATAAAAGCGCCCGTGGAGCTCCTTACTTTTCCATACTTCCTTGCGGTCATCAGTTGTAAGTACCACAGGTTTGCGCCAGTTCTCTTTAGCCATGGACAACGGGGTGAGTCCCTTGTCCACTGCGACCACATCTCGGTGCATACCCACATCGGTTTTGTGAAAGTATTCTCTGAGGCTGCACACCTCGCGGTTGTGCAGGGTCTTCGCGTTTAAAAAACCTCGACCTCCACACTTCCGCGGGATGTACAGTCTCATCACCGACGACCGTGGGTGATGCATCCGGTTTGCGGTCAGCAGTGTACGGACCCGCCTATCCACAGCGTCTAGCTCGGTCTGAGTCCATTTGAGTATGCCGAAAGAGTACATTAAGACCGGCATGACCCAGCCATTGAAGGCGCGCACCTTATTTCCACCTGACAGAAGGCTGTTTAATACCTTCTTCAGGCGGCCAAAGAAGCGCTCCTTCAACGATTGCTTCATGTCAGCAACGTTAATGCCTAACGCTTCCGACATACCCAAATACTTATAGGTTTCGGTCGAGGAGAGGGATCTAAAGTGTATGGAATCTGAGAGTTGAATCCCCTCAGATTCCATAATCTCCCCTCGCTTTACATGCATGACTGCACATTTATCCACACCAAATTCCATCCTGATGGCACTACTGAAGGTTTCAGTTACCTTCAGTAGTTCCATCAGTCGTAACTTGTTGGGGGCAATGAGTTTCAGATCATCCATGTAAAGAAGGTGTGATAGAACCTGACCACCTCTTCTCAACCGATAGCCCAAGCCTGATTCCTCCAGCAATGTGCTTAGAGGATTCAGGGCTAAGCAGAACCAAAGTGGACTCAGACTGTCGCCCTGGAATATTCCCCGTTTAATCCATATAGGCTCATCGTCCCTCCGAATCGATCGACATCCTGGATAGCGAAGAACTGTGTTCCATTGCCCCATACATGACTCAAGGAAGGTGCGTAGAGTTGCATCTATTTTATACAACTCCAACACCCTCATGAGCCATGTATGTGGCACAGAGTCATAGGCCTTCTTATAATCTATCCAACATGTCGACAGATCCTTGCGAGATCGACGAACCTGTTGGCTTATGGCCATGTCTATGAGGAGTAGCTCCTTAGTACCGCGAGACCCGTTCCTACATCCATTCTGAGAGGCAGACATAATTGAGTTGCTATCAATATGCTTGTTAATTTTCGTTCTCAGAATGGACGTAAGAAGTTTATAGACCGTTGACAAGCATGTTATCGGTCTATAATTCTTGGGTTCCGCAGTACTACCTGTCTTATGGAGCAGATGGGTAACGCCAGTTGTTAGAAACTGAGGTAGCGACCCAGACTCTAAGGATGACTGGAATTGAGATGCCAGGAGCGCGTGTGAGCTGCTATACCATTTTAGCCAGAAATTTTGAAGTCCGTCCGGTCCTGGAGACTTCCAATTCGGTAACGGACGGACTGCTCTGGCTACATCTATTGGGCTAATGACTATTATTATTATTATTATAGATCTCGATCTCGATCCCGAGATATCGATAAGCTAGCCGACGCGTTAAATAGGATGACACGTTATCGACCGCCGCCGCGTCAAGCGATAGAGTTGCCCATTTTCACGGGAGCGCCGCACGAGTGGTTGCTGTTCAAGTCAGCAATGCGAGACTCGACACGAGAGTATGGATTCTCACGAGGAGAGAACTGAGCGCGCCTACGCAACAGCCTGAAAGGTGAAGCGAGAGAGACCGTGTCCGCGCTACTTTGCACCGCTGCTGACCCCGCCGTGATAATGCATACACTCGAACAGTGTTACGGACGTCCCGAGATTATAATCGACAAGTCGCTCGACGAGTTAAGAAAATTACCGCGACTCGGTACGACGGCCGCTGAACTCAACGCGTTCGCGATAAAGCTGCAACATCGTCAGCGTGCTATCGTGTCTGGATGATAGGGGGTACCTACAGAACCCAATGCTGTCCAGACACGTAGTAGAGAAGCTCAGCCCACACATGCGCGCGCGTTGGTGTGATTACGCCCAAGAGCATGGTAGTCGCGTGGAAGCGGAGATCGTTACGCTGTCGCGCTACCTAATGAGGGAAGCTGATCGGGCCGTAAGATACGCGTCTCCGTGACTACGACTTCAAAGGAAGCGACGCGTCAGCAAGCTCCCGCCAGAGCACAAGCGGTCATTAGGAAGAACAAAGCGCACGTACCCGCAACGTACGCCGCCGCCGAGCGACCTGGCGAGGACGAGAGAGAGAGGGCTAAGAAGACGTGCTTGTGCTGTGGCGAGGGACATGCCACGCCAAGCTGCAAGAAACTTGGTGACATGACGGTCCAACAAAGATGGGAATGGGCCAAGGAAACTGGAGCATGTTTCAAATGTCTGGCGAGTAAACATCGTCGATTCAAGTGTACCGCGAGGAAGTGCGGAGAGCAGAAATGTCGTAGATCGCACCATAGGCTACTCCACACCGCCGACCGAACGTCGGACGCGGCTAGCGCCTCCACCAACTGTGGGAGCGGGAGCGTGAGGGAAGAATCGCGACCACCGCATCTGCCCATGCCGGCAGCGAGATAAGCGCGGTGTTACAGTATGCCCAGTAACGTTGCGAGGGCCAAATGGCAAGGAAATAGAGACGCATGCGTTACTGGACGAGGGCTCCACTATTACGCTACTCGACGAAGAGATAGCTAACGAAATGGGCGCAAAAGGAATTAAGCGAGCGTTACGCGTCCACGGGATTACGGCCACGCGACAAGAGAACGACAGTCGTTGCGTGGAAATAGACATCAAGGGAAAACGCTCAGAGTATTTTAACATACGCGCGCGTACTGTTAAAAGTTTGAATATAACCGGTCAGACCGTGAAAGCGAGCTATCTACGCTGCGAACACATGAAACGTATACCTGCACGTGACGTGTGTTACGAGAATGCGAAGCCACGCCTATTGATAGGCGCCGATAATTGGCATTTGATAGTGTCGCGAAATTTGCTCACGGGACGGCAGAACGAGCCAGCCGCTTCACTTACGCAGCTAGGATGGGTGGTACACGGAACGGTACCACGGCGCGTAACTGGATTCGAGGCGAGCAGCGGGATAGCATTGCACGTGCACCCACAGGAAATATCCGATGATTGCGAAGAGTTAAAGGACCTCATCACATCGCATTTCTCGATCGACGCTCTGGGGATAGTTCACCAGCCGAGACCAGTGCTGGCAGACGAACGGGCGAAGGATATTTTCACGAAGACTGCTCGGCTGGTTAACGATCACTACGAGGTAGGATTGCCGTGGTGGAGTGATGAGCCACACCTACCACCGAGTTACGATATGGCCTTTCGTAGACTCAAAACCATTGAAAGGAAAATGGATAAGTCAGCTGACTTCAAAAAAGCATACGTGTCGCAGGTCAATAACCTCATAGAAAAGGGGTACGCGAATAAAGTAGCCGAGAGTGTAGGTAGGGAGAGTGTCATACCGGAATGGTACCTACCACATTTTGCCGTCACGAACCCGAATAAACCTGGGAAGATACGTCTAGTTTTCGACGCGGCAGCAACCTCTGCAGGGAAATGTCTGAACGACGAGTTACTCTCCGGGCCCGACATGTTGAATACTCTCTATGGCGTGTTATTTAGATTTCGTGAAAGGTCGATAGCCGTCACCGCGGACATACGAGAGATGTTCCTTCGAATCAAGATTCGGCCGGAAGATAGGAGAGCGCAAAGGTTCCTGTGGCGTGGCAACGATCGGTCCGGACCACCAATCAAGTACGAGATGGCGTCCATGATTTTCGGTGCTAGGAGTTCACCTTTTCTAGCACACAGCGTGCGCAATAAGAACGCGGACGATTGCCGAGAAAGTCGCCCGCACGCGCACTACGCCATCACGCGTGCTCACTATATGGATGATTGGGTGGACAGTTACGACACCCGGGAACAAGCGGCTGAGGCTATGAGGGAGGTGGTCGCCGTGCACGCAAGAGCCGGTTTTCAGTTGGCAGGGTGGCAAACCAACGAGGCCGACCTACTATGCGAGATAAGCGATAGCAACAAGTCCAGTTCGCCAAAGGAGTTAGGAGCGAACGCACATCCCTACGGGAAGACGTTAGGTATTATGTGGCTACCGACGACCGACGAGTTCGCCTTCAACGTGGAAATGCCACGAGTGCCCGCCGAGGTGAAAGCGCGCGAACGCGCACCGACAAAGCGAGAGACATTAGCAGCAGTAATGTCCATTTTTGATCCGCATGGCATAGGCATGCTTAGTCCGTATACGATAACGGCTAAGATAATGTTACAAGACCTGTGGCGCAAACAGACCGGATGGGACGAACCTTTGCCCCCGGAAGAGGCTTACATTTTTGAAGAATGGTTAGGTGATTTAAAATACGTAGCGAACCTACGACTCCCGAGATGTTATTTTAAAGGTGGTGTAGTGAATAGAACTCTACACACGTTCGTCGACGCGAGCGAGCAGGCGTACGCGGCGGCGGTATATATGAGGTCAGTGACCCCTGAGGGAAGAGTGATCGTGACACTCGTCGCAGGAAAAGCAAGGGTCGCGCCAATGAAGGCGCAAAGTATACCGCGGCTCGAATTGCAAGCGTGTTTAGTAGGTGCGAGATTAACCGAGCAAGTTAAACGGGAACATCGTTTTGAGTCGTTAGATACGACATACTGGAGTGACTCCAAGACCGCCCTACATTGGATAAGGAACGAATCTTCAAAGTACACGCCGTACGTCGCGCACCGACTTCGGGAGATATGTGAACTCACACAGACAAAACAATGGCGCTGGATACCTACAGCCCACAATGTAGCCGATGACGCAACTCGGTCCGGAATGACGCAACTGGAAAGCGACAGCAGATGGTTCACTGGTCCCCTCTTCCTGGGCGGACCAGAACACATCTGGCCAACGGAGATCGCGCAGGGAGAGGGGGGTGATGAGATCGTCACGCACATAGCGCACATCACCAGCCTCGTCGACACGACTCGTTTTTCGTCCTACGAACGATTACTACGAACGACTGCGTATGTCCTGCTGTTCGTCGACAAATGCCGCAAACGCGCTACCCGGTTGACGTTGCGTCACAAACAGGAGGCCGAGCTGCTACTGATAAGGGAGGCTCAGAGGGAGTGTTTTCCAGCGGAAATAGCGCGACTCGCTGTAGGTAGGAGAGTAGACAGGACCAGTCGACTCTACCGATTGGACCCGATTTTTCAAGACGACGTCATTCGTTTAAACGGTCGCATAAATGCAGCGAACGTTTCTCAAGATAGGAAGTGCCCACCCATCTTGGAAGGCAAACATCCGATGACGTCACTATATTTACGTCAGATTCACGAACGGGATCATCACGCGGGACGTGAATATATAGTGAACAAAGCGAGGGAACGCTTTTGGATTTTAAAGGTTCGACCGACAGTGCGCGCACTGATAAGAGATTGCGTGATATGTAAGCGACGAAGGAAGCCGCCAATACGGCCCGTAAAAGGGAACTTACCTATTGAACGATTGGACACCCACCTGCGGTCGTTCACCCGTTGTGGAGTAGACTGTTTCGGCCCAATGACAGTCACAATAGGAAGACGGCATGAAAAACGATGGGGTATGTTGTTCACCTGTCTTGTCACGCGAGCAATACATATAGAGTTGTTGCCAAGTTTGAACATCGATTCAGCTATAGGTATTAGCGCTAAGAAGAATGGCGGCTAGGCGCGGATGGCCTAAAACTATGATGTCCGATAACGGGACTAATTTTCGAGGAGCCGACGTTGAAATCCAACAGGCATATAAGCAGTGGGCGAATGACCTCAATGAATTCGCAATTAAGCAAGATATGGAATGGCAGTTCATTGACCCCGGGGCCCTAAATCAGGGCGGCGCGTGGGAACGACTGATAAGAAGTGTAAAGTCGGCGTTGTCGGCCGTGTTGAAGGAACGCGCCCCAAAGGACGTACTTTCCACGTTGCTAATCGAGATCGAGCACACCGTCAATTCACGACCCCTCACTCACGTAAGTGTCGAACCTGGCGACGAGGAGGCGCTCACGCAGAACCACTTCTTATTAGGCTCGGCTACTGGACTACCAACCACAGGGCAGTGCGACGTCGCCGATCGAAAGACATGGCGCGCAACACAGGCGCTAGCGGACAAGTTCTGGACTCGTTGGATAAACGAATACCTACCAACGTTGACACCGCGCGGCAACGTGCTGCTTCACGCACGCAACTCGCACCGGGGAATATAGTAGTCATTGCGGATGGTCAACTGCCGCGAAATGTATGGCCATATGGGAAGATAGTTCGCACCATACAAGGACCTGATGGTGTCATACGCAGCGCTGAGGTACAGACGCGTGGAGGCGTTTTCAGACGCCCAGTTAGAAGGCTCGTTGTCCTGGCCGATGGAAGTTAGGCTCGCGTTGCTATGCTGGGGGGAGGCTGTTACGGACACGAGCATGTAATTTAGAATCACTAAATATAATCAAAATTACGTCATTCATAGATGCGTAATGTATGTACATAAGCGCTGTACATAATAGAGGGCAAGCCAATCAGAGGCCAGACTATTGTCCAATCGGCTACTGGGATAGTATATAAGGCTATGTACTGAGTTCTTAGAAGTACATAATGCGGTTCTTAGAAGTAAATAGCGCAGAAAAACCGTTAAGAATAATCTGGATTTCTATTGGTAGATTACAACGGAGAAAATCACGCCACTATTGATGACCAATAGTGTGCTTGCTGTATGCGGGGGGTCGGGAGGTGAACGTCAGCCGGCCTCAACAGGATTAGGGAACAGACGAGAGGGATAGGGACTCTCTCCCACGACTTGCGACCGGCTGAAAAAGTAGGTACTTAAGCTGCACTTTCCTTGAAGACGACGTTCTCTCTCTGCAGTTCGACTTGAAGCGTCACTACGACAGTTTGTCTTAGCACCCTACGCTCCTGGAGCGGCCCTAGATTTCCAGATTTCCTAAGTTATCTAACGTATTAGAGTCAGTGAAGTATTGTAAAGTAACTGTGAACTATTTGTGAGTTAGCGTCACGCGTATGTACGTAAAGGACTCGATTATGTGAAAGTATTTACACGTGTTATGTGAAGTCTGTATTTTTATACGTGTTAAATAAATTGGCTGAGGCCTTTCAAGCGTGACCATTGTGTTGTGTAATTATTTACATCCTCTGCCCCCAACAGGAATGATGATATTTTCTGTATAATTTGTAACGCAACTAGATACAGTAATGATGATCCGATTACCCCCTCGAAGGCCGATTATACATACGTCTGTACAACTTGAATGACCTTGAAAACGCTTAATTGTCGTTTTGTACAAAGGTTTTTACGAATTTTTTTAGCCAAAAATTTTGGTTTCTATATCTTTGTTTTTCCTAGAAAAATCCAGAAAAAGTTCTTTTTTACTTTTTTTTTTTTGGTGATTGACGTAAAAACACGCAATTACGTAAATCACATAATACCCCGGGTCGCCCGAGGGGTTAATTTAATTTTTTAAAAGTTATTATATATATCACAAAATTTGGTTGATTTCATCAGTAGCTATCGAAATAATATTTTTTTTTGGGAGGTGGGTAATCATTGAGTGACTCCTCCCACTCTAAGTGGAGAGGGAGAATGTCAGAGTTTTACTGTCTTGGTCCTCATGGAACGGGTGTAAGGCGAGTTACTTAGTTTGCTCGTCGTCCGCAAGCCTGCGCCTACGACTAATGAATGCCTGGGAATCCAAATCATTTGCCCCCAATGAATATTGCATTATGGATTCAAATGTTTCCTTTGTTTAGAATTGTCTATGTAACAAAAACACTGACAGTTACTGATACAGTAAGTTAAGCAAATCCGATAACGAAATTCCCATCAGGATTTATCTTATCGACTTGAAGTGTAATAAAAAATTGTTTCGTTTTTTGTTAACAGTTTAATAAAAAGTTGGTAAAAGTCCGGCCCTCGGGCGCCGTTAAAAATATTTCGAAATTCGGTAAATGCTAACAAGTGTGAATTGTTAAGCGGTTTGATTTTAAAAGTATAAATTGTTTATTTTGTTTCGTCTAGTTCGCTTTTTATATTTTACCGTGAAAGCTTTTTTGGGACCACAACCGCAATATACTTAAAAACAACTAAATTAATAAATAATTTATATCTCTACGTTGACGTCGTGATGGGGCTTACGAGTTTCAATGCACCCTAGGTGTCTATACATCTAGAGTTTGCTTTGCCGTAACATGCCTAGGGTGAGGGGCCAGACTAAGAAAGATACCATCTGTAAGGCAGTTTTGTGGCGTACTAATGGGCAGTAGCGATAGCTTGCCTATATTGGCCGGCCGCAGTGAACACTGACGAGGAACAAAGCTCCCACCTCTCTCTTGCCTTTATTGGCTGGCTTGAGTGGAGATTCGTAAGAGCAGACGGGCTTGGAAGTATGGTGTATTGTATATAACGTATTAATTCATTAATGAGTAAGGTGTTGGATCTTGACCGTACTTTCAGGATGATCCTGATAGCTGAGGTATACCTCTCCACTCCGAGGTGTTTTTGACCTTATACACCTTCCAAAGGTCCAGGAATGAAGGATCCTGAAATCAATAAATATATTATTATAAAAACAGGCATAATAAAAGCTTAACTCTGTTTTTTAAGTTGTTATAAAATATTTTTTTTTACAATCAAAGAATAGAAAAAAAAGTGATGAAAAGTCCTTCTTGCTTGTACTTGACTGAAGACTTGAGTTTTTGAAGTTTCTTTTTTAAAGAAATTCTGTATCTCAAAAGGAAAAAACGGAACCCATATAGGATTACTTTGTTATCCGTCCATCTGTCTGTCTGTCTGTCAAGACCCTTTATCTCAAAAATGCGTGGAGGTATCGAGTTGAAATTAAAATCATATACTCAAGGCTACGGTCCCTTGAAGCTGTGAAAAAATCAAACTTCAGAGTTAACGAAAAAAAAAAGTTACGGCAGTTTATGTCACGAAAAACGTCTATTTGGACACTGTCAAGGGAATCAAAATTCATAGGGTACTTCCCGTTGACCTAGAATCCTGAATTGATGAGGAGATGATGAATTTGGTATGAAGTTAGGTCTCATAGCACAAGTATAGGAAAAAATCTGGAAACTGTAAATTTGTAGTTACGTCACAAAAAAAAATTTTTTTGTGAATCGGAAAAATCTTCGTAACTCAATTCGGAAATTGAACTGTTTTCATAGGTAAGTTTGTACGGAACCCTCAGTGCGCGAGTCCGACTCGCACTTGTTTTATTTGAAACGTCTTGTGTTTTTCAAACTACATTGGGACCTCTTTTTGTATAAATACAAAAACTCCCAGCAGGCACAGCTTGTTCATAATACTGCAATATTCTATTCAACTTTTGCATGTTTATCTAAAGTTTGCCCTCTGTTACCTTCGCTATAATGCCCAAGTGTTTGCCCAAAACTTTCTCCATCGCGTATGCAAGTTTAGCAGTCACAGTATTAAGTAAGCAAGATCCTTGCAGTTTATAAGTGTTTGCATATTGTAGCAAACGCCTCCAGCTGGTGGATAATGAAGTTGTGAAGTATTTTTGTATTTTAACATTGTGTTATATAACAAGTAACGTGAATAATGCACATCTTAGATACCCCAATTAGAAATTTAAGTTACCATCACGATTCAGTCACTGAAATTTTACTTAAATGCACTTAGTGTCTTTTTAAGAAATTAGTTATTCTAATTGTAGGAAAATTATATGGAAATTGCGAGGAGGAATGGCAGGCGGTCGCCTCCATCTGCGAAGCAGTAATGCTAGCGAAGGAAGAGGCCGCACGCGTGATTAAACGAAGGTCCACACGCCCCAGCCGCTGTGACTCCGACCTCGACTACCAGCCACGGTCCACCGTGGCTTGCGGACGTCGAGCAATGGGTAGATGAGATGTCAGCAAATCGTAGGGGCCCAGCAGGGCCGAAGCCCTCTAGCTAGGACCGCGGAGATTTTCTGAAAAGGAAACCCGTAGTCCTAGAACGCAAAGGGCAACTGAAGGACACAGGTGTGGTTTTAGTCAGTGAAAATCAGACACGTTCCGCCCACAGTGGCAGAAGTCATTGGATGATTTCCAAACTTAAAAAAAAATCGGTTTTGGTAAAATTGGTGATTTGAAATGCATGCACAAACACCGCTAGAGAAAACTGAGCTACCCACGTTACCGGATATGGAATGATATTTCTATGTGTACCCAGAAGCTTTAATGACCGATGAATTACTGTTCTGTTTGCATCGCGCCCGCTCAACAAAATTCGAAAACCGTGTGAAAGGTCATTGGGCGTTTCTGACCCACTTTATGAGTGTTCGCGTACACTGACCAAATTAGTTTTAAATTGAAGAATTCAATCCCACTATTCAAAATATGTATTTTTTTTTTAAGTATTTAATGGGAGAAAAAAGTTATTTAACATTTAAAAACTTAATAAACTTTTATTAATCGACTTCAAAAAAAGGAGGAGGTTATCAATTCGGTTGTATTTTTTTTTTTAATGTTTGTTACCTCAGAACTTCGTCGTTTATAGACCAATTTGCAAATTTTTTTTTCCTCTTATAGGATATGCTTTCAGATTGGTCCCCTTTTTTTAAAATCCAGTTCTGATGATGGGATCCGTGAGAAATCGAAGGAACTCTTCAAATATTATAGGCAACCATATAGTGATTTTGGTATTTTTATCGAGAACTTAAGCATTTACAGTCAAAAAATAACATTTGATGAAGTGGAACTGATGAAGAAGACCAGAAATGGTCTACGGAACTTCATACTCACATAGATATCACAAGAAGATAGTGCGACTATGACAATACAAATAAATGAATGGTACTGAATAGTTACGTTGAAAATGGTAACATCGAAGTGATCTAATGATGATGATGGAGCCGGAAGGTAGGCACTGAAACTCCGTAATTAATCCGATTTATTAGAATTGTCATGAGATGCACTTTGGCTATAAGATACTATCGAATTGATCTGATGATGGACCCGGAAGGTAGAAGGTAGATACAGGAACTTCATAATTAAACAATGTAACCTAGCAGTGTTTGGGTTAAATGGAATTGTCATGAGACATAGGCACTCTGTTTATAAGTAAGCAACTAAAAAGTGTGAAATAAAAAACTTTTTACAAAAAAAAAAAAAAAAACAATCGACTTCACTAAAAAAAAACACTAAAAGGATCAAAATAACTTTAATTTCGGAAGTCGGTGTTAAATAAGAAACAAACAATACCGAGAAACACCGACCGTTGGGATCGTACCACTTGAGAATTGCGAGGTCATATTGCCACGAGCACATGCGTTTGAATGGAGTATACCACATCGAAATATACCGGCAGCAAGAAATTATCGAAAACAAAATACTAATAAGAGGCCGAATTCAGTCGCGACACGTCCGTAGCAAACAATATTATACCTATATTTTAGTAGATCCCACACGAATTGGAAGAAATGGCATTGAACAGTATTACTGCTCGTGTATACACGGCCGCCGCACTGTTGGAAGCTGTGCGCATATTGTAAGCGTAGTTTACTTTTTATCATGGGCCAGGCATCAAGATGTAATAGATGCACCTGCAGCCTTTTTAGATGAAATTACAATAGATTTTGATCAAGCTGAATAAAAATATTATTTAAGTAGAACTGGATTTTATTTTTATGTCCCTTAAATAGTAGTAGTGGCTTTTGATAAAACTAGCACATTCTACTTTCTTTCCCGTGGGAATTTCCCCATAGGAAAATATCCGATGCCACTTAGGGATGACTAGCTTTCGACTGGTAAAAGTATTTTTGAAATCGGTCCAGTAGTTTTGAGTTAATTCATTACAAAAATGCTTTAAAAATGCCTTAATAATATTTTTTTTTTTTCAATTCTCCCATTGCCCACAAAAATGCGACCCATACCACTGAGTTGCAGATGCATTTATCTATATACCTTGCCCTATTTCGTTTGTGTACGCCGTGGGTCAAATCTCCGAACAAAATGCCCATTGACCTTTGGTGTTTATCAAAACTGTATCATCGTGCATGCCGAGCTGTGCAAAGGATAACCAGGTATTGCGCTAATCTGCCTTTTAAATGACGAGTCGCCTACACTACTCACCAGCCGAATTTCAAATACACAATTCGCTATATTTCGCCTGAACCACGCAAACGACATTTTTTTAAACAAAATTTTTGTTTTAATCCTTTAAAAAGAATAAACTCTATATGAAATCAAACTCATCAATTTATTATATTATTAATTTATCGCACTAATATTATAAAATTGTTACTTCTTCACGCTCGAACGGCTGAACGGGTTTGGATGAAATTTGGCACACGGGTAGATGTTCTGGAAGAGCACGTTTATCACTTATCCCGGGAGTATGTTCTCTTGGGACAATTTTCTATCGCCGAAGACGCTGGCAGCAGTTATATACTCGTAGTATAATATAAAATTTGTCACAAGAGTTTTCTGTGTAAATTATATTAATAATTTCAAACACAAGTTTTGTTTACCTCCGTAAGGGCTCAGCAGGGTCGAAGCCTACTGGGGCCATGGGTTGTGTGAAAGTGAATCCCGGGGCCTGGAACGAAGGCAAAGAAGGAACAGGATTAGGTTTTAGTTAGTCAAAGTCTGACACGCCCGCCTACCCCGCCCAAGGGCGGGAGATGTCATTAGCTAATTTTCCACCTAAAAAAAAGCTTTATTTACCTACTAATAAATTTAAATTTTACTGTAACCAAAAACTAAAAACCTACAATTTCACCCGTTACAACCACAGCGAAAATGCCCAAAAAACGAACACAAAAATCCGTTCCGAAAAATTTGCTTTCCACACAAAGTAAGAATAAAGAATCAAAATAAAAAAACTGAACAATTTCTAGTGGAAGTTGTGTAACAAGTTAACGGCGGCGTCTGCGAACAGCACCTGGATGCCGACACAAACTTCTGCCGAAGCTCTGGGAATACTAGCAGTAGAACAGAGCTTTGCTTGGAAAGTTAGGGAATTTTTTAAAGGTCTCAATATCAATATTTTTTTATAATTTTATCAAGTTTTGTTATTTTGTACGTTTACAATATTATGTATTTTATCTTTGGGCCTTACTTATTATTATTATTATTCCTTTCTTATTGGGCTATAAAGAAATTATAATAAAATAGGTATATTTTTTTAAGGAATATTTAAAAATGTAAATAATATGTAGGTATGTAGAAAAAAAATTGAATAATAATTAATTTTTATAAGCAATATAAAAATAATAATAAAGATGTAAATAAATAATAATTCAAATATAAGTAAATAATATTAATTTATTAAAAAATACAAGTATGTTTAAAAAAATATTCAACACAGACTTGAATAAAAGAAAATTCAGTTTAAATAGAATAAGTACGACAAGCAAACATTGCTATTAGATGGAATGATTTGTAGGCAGAATGGGGTGGTAAAAATGCAGGGTTGCACAGTAGTTACAGATATTAAAGACGATTTGTTAAGAACAAAGTTGAAGTCGACTTTCTTAGCCGTCGGACGGAATGTTTCTATTTAACTTTTGTGTTTCAAATATATTATAGAAGTTTGTTTTGCATTTTTTAAAGGTAAATTTGTACCCGTAACGGTTTCCTTCTTTTATGTCGTAGAAGACTTCTGAAAGTAGAAAGATAAGTATTTCTTCAGGGATTTCGATGAAAAGTGGTTGTTATACAAGTTTAGGTTAAAGGTTTAACTTATAAGAAGTGATCGTGCCCGTGGATCCGCAAAAAAATAAGAATTTTGAAAGGAAGCCAGAAATTTTTTTTATTCGTGCTTCATATAATCGAATCATCATCATCATTCATCATTTCAGCCAAAAGACGTCCACTGTTGGACATAGGCCTCCCCAAGTGTCGCCATAATGAACGGTCCTGTGCGTCTCGCATCCATCGGACTCCCGCAACCTTTACCAGGTCATCGGTCCACCTTGTAGTAGGCCTTTCAACGCTAGGTCTTACGGTACGTGGTCGCAATTCCAGAACCTTTCGGCCCCAACGGCCATCCGTTCTGCGAGCAATGTGCCCTACCCATTGCCACTTAAGTTTGGCGATTCTTCGTACTATGTTGATAACCTTGGTTCTCCTGCGGATATCCTCATTCTTGATTCGATCACGCAAGGAAACTCCGAGCATAGCCCTTTTCATTGCTCTTTGCGTGACTTTAAGTCTTCTGATGAGGCTCATTGTTAATCAACGACATCGTCGTAGTTATTTCTCCGAAATTGTTCACAGCAGCGATGGAGGATGTCTTCAAGGTTCTGGAAAGAAGAGTATACTTTACACACACATTATTGACACTTATAAACAGAGTGCCTATTTCTCATGACAATTCCAATTAACCCAAACACTGCTAGGTTACATTGTTTTATTATGAAGTTCCTGTGTCTACCTTCCACCTTCCAGCTCCATTATCATATCAGTTCGATAGTACCTTATAGCCAAAGTGCATCTCATGACAATTTTAATAAGCCCAAACACGGCTAGGATACATTGATTAATTACGGAGTTCCTGTGCCTACCTTCCGGCTCCATCATCAGATCAGTTCGATAGTAACTTATAGCCAAAGTGCATCTCATGACAATTCTAATAAGTCCAAACACGGCTAGGTTACATTGATGAATTACGGAGTTCCAGTGCCTAGCTTCCGGCTCCACCATCATCATCAGATCACTTTGATGATACCATTTTCAACGTAACTATTCAGAACCATTCATTTATTTATATTGTCATAGTCGCTTAGCTATCTTCATTGTGATATCTATGTGATTAAGAAGTTCCGTTGACTATTTTTGGTCTTCTTCATCAGTTCCACTTCATCAAATGTTAATTTTTGACAGTAAATGCTTAAATTCTCGATGAAAATACCAAAATAACTATATGGTTGCCTATAATATTTGAAGAGTTCCCTGGATTCCTCGTGGATCCCATCATCAGAACTGGATTTTGAAAAAAATGGGACCAATCTGGAAGCATATCCTTTATGAGAAAAAAAATTAACGGTCCATAAACGACGGAATTCTAGGTAATAAACATAAAAAATGATGTTAAAAAAATCCAACCGAATTGATAACCTCCTCCTTTTTTTCAAGTCGGTTAACAATGGAAAAACACTGCGCGTAGTATTTTCTAGTAGCAATTGTTACGCATAATTGATTCAATTATGAATTTACCAATTATGACAAATTTTCGTGGACATTTTTCGGGTTTCGTTTTTTTTTACTTTTGACTACATAGCTTTATGATCAGTAACAGGTACAGATAGAGATCAATTTCTTTTTTGTACTAATTTAAAAATAGGGGTGTATATTTCAAACATATTATACATTCAGTCAGAAAAGTATCGGGAATGGATGATTTGTTTATGGTTCCAAATTCAATTTTATGTTTTTTTTTTGTTGTTGGTAGATTGGCACATTTGTTTTCCATTTTGGCGCGGAGTTTGAGTTGCATCTGTTATTTATATTAAATACAGTGCTGTTTTTAGTTATATCATATCTAGTGTGTATTGCGAATTTCATAATGGACAAAAACATCGAACAAAGAGTTTGTCTTAAATTTTGCATCGCCAATGCAATTTCGTGTTCGGAGTCACTGAAAATGTTACAGAAGGCTTACGGTGAATCGAATTTATCAAAAACACGTGCTTATGAGTGGTACAAAGCATTTAAAAGCGGTCGAGATGTGATGGAAGATTTGCCTCGCTCTGGTAGGCCATCAACGTCTTCAACTGAAGTTAACATCGCAAAAGTGAAGGAAACAGTGACTGAAAATCCTCATTCAACTTTGAGAGAGATAGCAGCCGAACTTTCTCTATCTCACAAGTCGATCCGTAGCATTTTAACTAATCATTTGGGTATGAAACATGTTACCACTCGGCTAATCCCAAAAGACCTGAATTTTCTCCAATCGCATGAGAGTCGCTGAGGACATGCTAGAACGAGTCAATTCCGACCCAACATTCACGAAACGCATTGTTACTGGTGACAAGACGTGGGTTTACGACTTTGACATGCAAACTAGTCAACAAGCTTCGGAGTGGCGCCTTCCAACTGAACCGAAACCGAAAAAACCACGCCAAAGTCGATCAAAAGTCAAACTCATGTTGACTGTTTTCTTTGATTATCGCGGTGTTGTGCACTCGGAATTCTTGCCGGAAGGTCAAACGGTAAATAAAGAATATTATTTGAGCGTTATGCGGCATTTAAGAGAGCAAATTCGACGAAAAAGGCCAGATTTGTGGAAAGAAAATTCTTGGATTTTGCACCACGATAATGCGCCTTCTCACAAGGCTATCATTCTGAACGAATTTTTGACCAAACATCTCAACAAATACCATCGAGCAACCACCATATTCACCAGATATGGCTCCAGCCGACTTTTTTCTCTTTCCTAAACTCAAATTACCACTTCTGGGCACCCGTTTTCAATAGGTAGAAGACATAAAGGAGAATTCGCGGCGAGAACTGAACTCAATTCCAGAAACAGCATTTAAAAAAATTTTTGATGATTGAATTATTCGTTGGCGTAAGTATATCGTTTCTGAAGGAGCATACTTTGAAGGTGTTAAAATAAATTTGGATAAATAACAAACATTTTGTGTCTTATTGATCTTTTCCCGGTACTTTCATGACAGAGTAGTACATACATATTATAGATAAAAAAAGAATAGATAAAAATGAATTACACAATTTGTGAAAATGTTGACTCTCTGTCTCTTATAGTTTATGAGATACAGCCTGCTGACTGACGGACAGATAGACGGATGGTTGGACAGACGGACTGCGGAGGCTTACTAACAACTTTCGGATACGGAATCCTAAAAAGGCTTATTCGAGTACTTGTGTAGGATTTATTTCTACGATATTACTCTCTCACGTTGATGTAAAAAAAAAATGTTTCTTTTTCAAATGCCAGAGATGTTTTTTAAGCTATTGCATAGCTTCTATCGAGGGCCTTGAGCGCGGGGACCGAATCCAGAAATTCCGTAATGAAAACGAAACCTCACGCTCCCCACTCCGACGGGCACGGAGGTGTGGCTTGAAGGCCGACAGAGACCGAACACCTATTTTAGAAAAGTCGTTAACGACCTGTGTGGCGCATTGGTACAGCGTTCTACCTATGTTATCATCGTGCCTCGAGTTCAAATCTCGGTCAAACAAAATAGTCTTTTTGTATTATAATAGATTATAGTAATGTTCTATGAAAACAACTGAACATACTTGTAGCAATTTATGAAGTAAACAAGAAAGAAAAAAAATTGTTTTCTTATCGGTCACCACGCTCAAAAAGTGTAACTTGAATTAATATCAAAGAAAAAGAAATACTGCATAAATAAAATAAATAAATAATTATAATTGCATAAGTTGATACAAAATGCTATGCAATAGCTTTACCGCGGCAGTTCCCGAGTGCCACACTTATTTTTTTTTTGGGCAAAGATAAGACCGAAACTAAATACTATAGCATAGCATAGCATAGCATAATCAGCCTTTTTAATGTTCCCACTGCTGGGACTCAGGCCTCCTCTCTCTGGGAGAGGGAATGGGCTGTATTCCACCACGCGGGCCCAGTGCGGGTTGATGGATGTCACATGTCTTCGAATTTTTGGTTTTAGGACATGCCAGTTTCCTCACGATGTTTTCCTTCACCGTTTTGAGAGCAGTGGTGGCCGAGTGGTAAAGACCCCGACTTACGAGTTGTAGGTCGCTAAATACTATAGGGATTGGATATAATAAAAAGTTTTGTTCATGCATTTGCGTAGGATTTATTTCTACGAAATGACTGTTTCACATTAATTTAAAAGCTCACGGCTATCGTGTTGCCGCGCCTATAGTAGTTGCGTATTTCAATTTCTAGAAATCTCATCCTTATAATAGGTATAATCTAATCTAAGGAAAGACGATGGCAGCCTCAAAAGGCTCATCGTGTCCGGTAAAGTAAATGGATAGAGGCCTCGCGGGCGCAGCCCAAAACGTTGGTTCGACCAAATTCGCACCACTCTTGCCTCCACGGCATACAAGACCCCTCACACCGCCAGATACAGGAATAGATGGAGGAACATCATAAAAATTAAAGGGATGAAGCAGGTATTACGACCCTCAACATTGACGAATACGACGCTAGGAGGAGGAGGGATTTAAACCTCTTCTGACAATTTTTTATTTATTTTTAACTTGTATTAGTGTTTGTCAGATTTATAAAGTGCTTTTTTATGGTGGGTAATCGATTTTGGAGGTAAACGGAACAGAGAGTAAAGTCCCGCAAACCTCCGTTGAAAAGGGAGGATCCTCCGACCAGACGGGTGTTATGTCTGCCCGATAGATGATTTCGGGCTGTTCTATATGTTCATTTTGCGCGGAGAACTTTGATTGCGCGATGCAGGATTAGTTCTTATGTGACGCCATAGATGTCGCTACACGATGAATAACTTTTCGCGCTCTATAGTGGAAAGAGAGGACGTGTCACAACTGTTATAATTAAAACGACACTTGTGTCCTTTAGTTACCCTTAGCGTTCTAGGACCACGGAATCACTTTCAAAAATTCCCTATATATGGCATTTATAACGTGCTATCAGATCTAAACCCAGGTTAGCCGCTGTAAAAACAATTTGGTCAAATAGGGCTTCCTCGACCCATCTCTAACACAGTGCCAGTGTGGAGCCGCTGCACAGGACATGCATCATTTGCTATGCTAAACATCCTGCACAACCACCTGCAGTTTTCAGGATCTATACGAGGCCAATAATAGAGGCGTAGAGGTTGCGAAATACTGGTCGGATAAAATTTAGTTAGAGTACATCGACACGAAAAGAAGAAGAAGAAGAAGATCTAAACCTCCAAAGATGTATCCATTAAAGAGAATCTCAACAATACCTAATAAAACGCAAAAAGTTTTAGCCAATTGCTTCTACAAACACCAAATCATTAAAGAAAGTATAACCATAAACATAAGCCGGTAACTATCATCGCGGCTTATCCGATTTATACAAACACTAATAAAAAAAACAACTTGTGTCATAAAAACTGCCAGCCAAGTGAAATGCTCCCACTGATGGTTACATTGTTAAGTTTCATCGTTTTTATAAGGGTCGCCACACACAGGCCATACGCCACAGCCACAAACTCCGCCACGACAGAATTAGAATCATTTATTCGTAAACATTCGTGATACTTAATTATATACAAAAACTTAAAAATTAGGTAGTGTGCCATGTTTTGCCAATTGACATACAAATAATTAAGAAAAAAAAAATAATACTATTAAATTAAAATATAAATTTGTCACAATATGATTATGCAAGCAAGTAGAATTTCAATATTCATAATCAATCAAGACAAGCTAGATGCGGCCACAAAGGCAGCTGAAGCGCGCCACAGCCACTTGTGGCTGTCAGCTGCTGCTTTTTTAACCCATATTCGCAGTATCATAATGGACAAAGAAGATTTAAATGCGGGAGTGGCGTGTGACAGCGTTTTGTATCGGCGTTTAGTGACCGGTGCGAGACACAAGAAGCGAGCAGCGGTGATTTGTAGCGTGTGGCGGCCACCAGCGTCAAACCCATTGTAAGCGAACACGTTTCGGAGCCATATGTCATCACTGGCAACACGCACCGGTCACTCGACTCGACTCCATATAAAATGTATGAAAACGACAGGAAATTGCCGGTGGCGGCTTTTAGTGGTTGTGACCGGTGGCCCGTGTGTGGCGACCCCAAGTTTCATCGTTCTTATAAATCATTTCTTTATCGTGAACGTTTCACAGCGTTTCTTCGCATTCTGCGCTCATAATGAAGTTATTAAATTAGGTTTACGTTTTTATTTATTGGTTGGGTTTGATTTTGTCATTAAGCTTTTTGGATTTTGATTATGACCTTGGCTATAATAAACGGGCTTAAATGTGAAGAATGGTGCTTGAGGAACTGTTCAGGTTTGACAATTGAATCTTAGGTAAAATTAAGTTAGTTGGGATGGTGATTTCGACTGGCCTGTTGGTCTAGTGGTGAGTGGCCCTGACTGCTATGCCGGAGGTCGTGGGTTCGATTCCCACCCAGGACCAATGTTTGTGTAATGACAACGACCATTTGTTCTGTATCTGGGTGTAATTTATCTATAATATGTAGGTATGTATTTAGAAATATATAAATATGTTTATCAGTTGTCTAGTACTCATAACACAATCTCTGCTTAGCTTGGGACTAGACGGCGTTGTGTGATAGTCGTGGAATATTATTATTATTATTTGCAAATACTATGCTTTTTTTAGGTGGAAAATAATCCAATGATTTCTCGCGCTCTTGGGCGGAGTGAAAAGGCGTGTTAGACTTTTACTGACTAAAACCACACCTGTGTCTTTTAGTTACTCTTTGCTTTCTAGGATCACGGGTATCATTTTCGGAAAATCCCCGTGACCCTAGTGGGCAATGACCCTACTGGTCCCCTACGTTTTGCTGACATATCTTTGAGGAGCACGTGGAACGCTACGCGCATACCGCTGTCGATGGCTTGGGCTCAGTCTGGACGATTACCGGTCGGTCGGACGGCGAGCTATCCATTGCTCTTCATCCGCAAGCCAGCGCCTACTGTGGCTAGTATTCAAGGTCTGGGTCGCGGTGGTTGGGGCGTGAGGAACCTTTTTACATGGGGTGGACGCAACACGGTTTTATCTTTCATTCTGTCCTATCACCCGTCACGCTATCACTCCAACACCCTTTTCTTTCATATCATTCCTCACACAATTCATCCATCTTTCCTCTGGCTTCCCTTTCCCTCTTCATCCATCCACATGTATACTCATAACTCTTTTGGTAAAATGTGATAACAATCTATAAAAAACCCTTTTTCATAAATTCTATTTACCTAATCATAAACATGAACTAATAAACTTACACAAAAAGTATTGTGGAAAAATGTAAATCATTCCGTTACCTAGCACGTCGAGTCTCAGACTACAAGCCCCCGGGGGCCTATAAATCGCTCAGCACCTTGTTTTATTTAATTACAACAACCGCAGATAAGTAAAATACTATTTATTCACACCTTTTTAAGAGTTGACAGTAGGAATTCAGGATCTTTACCGAGTTTTTCTCATTTTGGAGTCACTTTTTTACGCTTTATTAATTTGTGTTTCTCGGAGTGGTATCTGACAAATTAACTCGCTACGCAGCTTTTAAACACTGAAGCCCGACCAATCTTAACCCGATCATTTTTTTGACCTAAACTAAACTGTTTCGACTAGCCTGTTGGTCTAGTGGTTAGTGGCCCTGGAGGAGATCGGCGAGGACAGGCCATGGTCCGTAGCGAGGAGGAGTGGCAGGCGGCCGCCTCCTTCTGCGAAGCAGGGATGTTAGCAAAGGAGGAGGCCGCATGTGCACGCGCGAGGAAAGTGGCCCTCACGCCCCAGCCGCTAGGATCCCGATCCCGATTTCCGGCCACCGTAGGCGCGGGCTTGTGGACGGCGAGCAATGGGTAGCTCGCCGTCCGATCGTCCGGTAACCATCCGAACCGAGCCCAAGTCGTCGACGACGCGCACTGTTCCACGCGAGCCTCAAGGAGATGTCAGCAAACCGCAGGGGCCCGGCAGGGTCGAAGCCTACTGGGGCCAAGGGTCTACTTTTGAAAGGAAGACTCGGCCCTGGTTTGAAAGGCAACGAAGGAACAGTAATGGGTTTTTAGTCAGTAAAAGTCTGACACATCCTCGCGCTCCGCCCAAGAACGGGGGATGTCTTTGGATGATTTTCCCACCGATAAAAAAAAAAGTGGTTAGTGGCCCTGACTGCTATGCCGGAGGTCGTGAGTTCAATTCCCACCCAGGACAAATGTTTGTGTGATAAGCACGATCATTTGTTCTTTGTCTGGGTGTAATTTATCTGTAATATTATTATTATTATTAAAAAAATAAAAAAAGATTAATTAATATATAAGTATGTTTATCAGTTGTCTAGTACTCATAACACAAGCTTTGCTTAGTTTGAGACTAGACGGTGTTGTGTGATAGTTGTGGAATATTATTATATTATTTATATATTTTATAGTTTATGTACAAACATAAACACAACAAAAGAAGATGCATTGTTATAAAAATTGTACAAAGGTACTGCTTATTTCTAAAAGAAATTTCTTCCAGCAGACCTGCGTCTAGAAATCTTAAATTAAAGTAATAAATACTTAGATACCTATATACCTTATACTAAAAATAAATACATAATTTATATACATATATAATTATCACACTAGAGAGGAAAGATAGTGCTCTTTTACTTTAGATTTGAAGAGTGAAATAGTTTGCAAATTTCGAATGCTAGGCGGAAGAGTTCCACAACCTTTCTGCATGGATAGAGAAAGAGTAGGAGTAGTAGCTGGATTTATGAGAAGGGGATTTAAGAAGGGATCTTAGGTGTGATCTGTACGGAGCGTCGCTAGGGCGAGCGTAAGAGATACGGTCCCGCAGGAAGGAGGGATAAGATGGGTTATGTAGCATGTTAAAAAGGAGACAGAAAATCGAGTGTTTCTGCGAAGACTGATAGGGAGCCACTTGAGTTCATTGAGAAGATGAGAGATGTGATCATACTTTCGTAGACCAAATACAAACCGAATGCATAAGTTTTGCAGTCGCTCAAGCTTGTTTAATAGCTCCTTAGTAGCACCCAGGTAGCAAAAGCCTGTATAAAGCGTAACAACTATTCTCAATCCAATTTATGTGATTACTAAGCTAAACTACGACACATGTACATTGATTACTATAAGTACACTTGGTGGCAGAGAGGTTGACCGAACCGTCGCGTGTTGCATTACTAACAACTTCAGTTACTAAGCTCCAAGAAGTCCGGCGGTATTGTGGAGAGGACTGGATTCGCATTAACTTGATTAAATCGAGAGTTGACGTAATCATTCCTATGAATGGCTCATTGTAGGAATTCCGTGGGACTTCATCATCATCATCATCATCATCATCATCATCATCATTTCAGCCGAAAGACGTCCACTGTTGGACACAGAAGCCTTCTGAAGAGGCCCATTGTAAGCAACCATGTTTCAGTGCCATATATCATCACTGGCACTTAATGTAGGTAAACTAAAGTGTTAGTATCATACTTCTAAATCATATTTACTAACAAAATATGTAATTTGTTATGTATGTTAGTCTATAAAGTATTTGTGATATGGTTACTGTTAGCATAATGTAGCTGGGATGCAGGCCTCTTCTGCAGGAGAGGGAATGGGCCGTAATCCATCACACGGGCTCAGGGTGGATTGGTGGAAGTCATAATATGTCTTTGAATTTTCACTCACGCCAGTTTCCTTACGATGTTTTACTTCACCGTTTTGAGAATAAATTACACAAAGTAATGCGCTTGGCTGTGTTTGAACCCGTGAACTATTCACGGTGTCTTTGACATCAATGCATAAACAAATACAGATCCAGTACATGACCTGGATTCTGGACCCCCAGTGGTGGAATTTTTCGTCGGGTTTTTCCTAATTTAAAAATCTGTACCTTTTTTAAAATTGTTATTATTTAATATTTAATAAAAACAAGGCAATGGAAAGAGATATGCTCGGAGTTTCTTTGCGTGATCGCGTCAGAAATGAAGATATCCGCAGGAGAACCAAGGTTACAGACATAGCCCGAAGAATCGCCAAACTTAAGTGGCATTGGGCAGGGCACATTGCTCGCAGAACAGATGGTCGATGGGGACGAAAGGTTCTGGAATCGACCACGTACCGGAAGACGCAGCGTTGGATGGCCTCCCACAAGGTGGACCGATGACCTGGTGAGGGTCGCGGGAATCCGATGGATGCGAGACGCACAGGACCGGTCATTGTGGCGACATTTGGGGGAGGCCTATGTCCAACAGTGGACGTCTTTCGGCTGAAATGATGATGATGATGATGAATAAAAACATCGTTTTTTAATTGAAAATTAATTTATTAAAAAGTCATCGGGATAGATAAAATCGTTATTATAATGACACGATGACATTTTTTATTTTAAAAGTAATGCATTCATTTTTTTCACATAAAATGTTAGAATAACGATTTTATAATGTACAGTTTGAATTAAAAAAAAACTTAAAACTTTGCTTAAATATATTTTTTAATTAGGAAAAAACGGACGAAAAATTCCACCACTGGGGGTCCAGAATCATGTACTGGATCCATGATATTCGTTTTTGCATCGATATCAAAGACACCCTGTATATACTATGACTATGACTATGACTATAACTCATAAGTCAGGACTGTTACATTCTCAAGTGAATCAAAACTCATAGGGTACTGTTCCCGTTGACCTAGAATCCTGAAATTTGGATGAAACAAGGTCTAATGGCACGAGTATAGGAAAAAATCTGAAAACTGGTATCGACGACGTCTCAAAAAAAAAAAATTTTTCGAATCGGAAAAATCTTCGTAACTCAATTCGGGACATCGTCCGGTCCATGGACCTTTATGGGGCGCCGGTGTGGGCGCCGTCACTGCAAAAGCGACCGGCGGCCCAGCTGAACGCGTGCCAGAGGGTCATGGCCATACGGATGGTGCGGGGATACCGCACGGTTTCCCGCGAAGCGGTAAGCCTTCTTGCTGGCCAGCCACCATGGGATCTGGAGGCAACAGGCCTTGCACGCATACACGATCTGCGCGTGGAGATGCAACGTCGGGGCGAAACTCCGCTACCACGACAAGTCGCGGCATTGCGGACAGAGCTCCGGCGGGGTCTCATGGCGGAATGGCGACAGCGACTATCGCAACCAAGTTCTGGGCACGCCATAATTATGGCGGTAATTCCCCTCTTAGAGGAGTGGCTGCAAAGGCAACACGGCGTCCTTACCTTCCGCATGACGCAGGTCCTCACCGGACATGGTAAGTTCGGGAGGTTCCTGTACCGGATTCGTGCGGAAGAAACGCCCGGATGTCACCATTGTGTGGACCGCCCGGAGGACACGGTGGAGGTGTTGCCCGCTTGAACAGAGCAACGCCGTGTCCTGGTGGGGGCGATCAGCGGCGGCGATCTCTCGCGCCGGGCCTTGGTGTAGGCCATGGTCCGAAGCGAGGAGGAGTGGCAGGCGGTCGCCTCCTTCCTTCTGCAAAGCAGTAATGCTTGCAAAGGAGGCGGCCGATCGCGTGAGGCAGCGGTCCTCACGCCCCAACCGCCACCGGGATTCCGATCCCGATTTCCGGCAACCGTAGGCGCGGGCTTGCGGACGGCGAGCAATGGGTGGCTCGCCGTTCGACCGTCCGGTAACCGTCCGGACCGAGCCCAAGTCGTCGACGGCACGTGCTGTTCCACGCGCGCCTCAAGGAGATGTCAGCAACTGTAGGGGCCCAGCAGGGTCGAAGCCTACTGGGGCCAAGGGTCTGATTCTGAAAGGAAAACTCGGCCCTGGTACGAAAGGCAACGAAGGAACAGGAGTGGGTTTTTAGTCAGTAAAAGTCTGACACTATCACCCGCCCCGCCCAAGAGCGGGGGATGTCATAAGAACTCAATTCGGGAATTGAACTGTTTTCATAGGAAGTTTGTACGGAATCCTCAGTACGCGAGTCCGACTCGCACTTGCCCGGTGTTTTTTTGGAATAGGAAATCTTTAAATGACTTCTCCGGCTTTGGGTGGAGAGGTTAGAATTTATTTTATTTATTATTTTTATTTTTCACATTTTAAGAAAGCTTACAGACTAATAACAGCATTATGACAATAGTAAATAATCAAATTGCTAATTACAAGCTACCATACATATAATGACAAAAGTCATAGTAATGAATGTCAATAATGTCAGTCTTTCAAAACACAACCATGGTCTTTCAGTTGCCATTGGTTACTCAATCGAACCATTCCACAGCCCAAATTAAAGCTAGAACTACATTAGACCGACGTACACGTGTAACACGCCTGATTTGTACGTAGAACGACATCGCGTGGCGTGGATCAAGTGAAGCTCTACAAGTCTAGTTTCCATATAAAATGTATGGAGACCAACGCGCCCAGATCGGCGTGTGTGGCACACGTGTGCGCAGTGTAGTTCTAGCATAAACCTTCCATTCTTTCCAATGACTCACTTTTTAATTTACATGAATCGGTAAGTAGTGACAAAATTTGCCACGCTTTTTTCATTTATTTTTTTCGCTTGTAATGGTTTACTAATGACCTGCATGCCTAGCCAAATTACGACCGTTTCGTTTCAAATCTGTTTCTACAGCGGTAACGCTTTCGATTCCTTTGTTTTGACCACGTGACTTAACGTTGAGATGATGTCATTCCCATACATTTGAAGTATTCTACTAGCGTTAACGATTGTAGATTATTAACTTGGCTACGCTCTCTGGTGTTGCAGGAATGCGCTACATACGAGAAGCATAAGATATAATATGTTTATGTGTACGATGTGGTAACATTCGTCTCTTACGTCGAGTTGTAGCAGTACACTTCGGCTGAAACGGTAAGTAAGTTTATGTATGGTTATTTATCTATAATAATAATTATGTCGCAGTAACATAGTTTTGACGGTCCAGTTGGGTAGGTGTAACTTCGAGAAAGAGGTCAATCGTCAAATCCGACTCGGCTAGGCAGTGTTCGGGAAGCTGCGCGGTGTCTTCTCGTCCAATATACCACAGTGTCTCAAGACGAAAGTCTATGACCAGTGCGTGTTGCCAGTGATGACATATGGCTCCGAAACGTGGTCGCTTACAATGGGCCTCATCAGAAGGTTTAAAGTCACTCAAAGGGCAATGGAAAGGGCTATGCTCGGAGATTCCTTGCGTGATCGCGTCAGAAACGAAGATATCCGCAGGAGAACCAAGGTTACAGACGTAGCCCGAAGAATCGCCAAACTTAAACTAAGTGGCAGTGGGCAGGGCACATTGCTCACAGAACAGATGGTCGATGGGGACGAAAGGTTCTGGAATGGCGACCACGTACCGGAAGACGCAGCGTTGGAAGGCCTCCCACAAGGTGGACCGATGACCTGGTGAGGGTCGCGGGAATCCGATGGATGCGAGATGCACAGGACCGGTCATTGTGGTGACATTTGGGGGAGGCCTATGTCCAACAGTGGACGTCTTTCGGCTGAAATGATGATGATGATGAATGATAGTTTTTCGCTGTTGATATATTAAAGCGGTTTATCACTAGTAATATAACTATGATACGAGCACGATCTTAAAATATAAATGTATTTAAATATTACACAGTTGCAACGATTTTAACAAATGTACATAAGATATGACGATTTACATGTGCTATTTGGGGATCGGAACGGTCTTGATGTTTTTTTACTTAATTCATTTACATTGTTCTCAAAAAATATAAATGATAAGAATTATGTAACCGAGATATTTGTAATATATATATATTATGTATAACATGATTTAAATGAGTATATATGGAATTGACGCTATGGAATGTGCAATTTCTCATTGACTGACTTCTTGACAATTCAGAAGTGCCCGTAAATGGTAATTTGAAGTAGTTACTTCAAATAAACCATTTACAGGCATTTTGATTGATTGACAAGAATGGTTACTCATCCAGCTACTGTCTCCTGCCGGAGGCTCTATGCAGGAATCGTTCGGTCCATGGCCCTTTATGGGGCGCCGGTATGGGCACCGTCGCTACAAAAGCGACCAGTGCCCAAGCTGAACGCAAGCCAGACGGTCATGGCCATCCGGATGGTGCGGGGATACCGCACGATTTCCCACGAAGCAGCGAGCTTCCTTGCCGGCCAACCACCGTGGGATTTGAAGGCAATAGTCCTTGCACGCATGTACGATCTGCGCATGGAGATGCAACGCCGGGGTGAAACTTCGCTGCCGCGCCAAGTCACGGAATGGCGGAAAGACTTCCAGCGGGATCACATGGTGAAATGGCGACAGTCGCTGTCGCCATTCCACTGCGACTGTCGCAACCCAGTACGCCCGAGTGCCACCGTTGTGTGGACCGCCCGGAGGACACGGTGGAGCATACGGTAGAGGTGTGCCCCGCCTGGGCAGAGCACCGCGGTGCACTCGTGGGGGCGATCGGCGGCAGCGATCTCTCGCGCCAGGCCCTGGTACAGGCCATAGTCAGGAGCGAGGAGGAGTGGCAGGCGGTCGCCTCCTTCTGCAAAGCAGTAATGCTAGCAAAGGAAGCGGCCGATCGCGTGAGGCAAAGGTCCTCACGCCCCAACCGCCGCCGGGATTCCGATCCCGATTTCCGGTCACCGTAGGCACGGGCTTGAGGACGGCGATCAATGGGTGGCTCGCCGTCCGATCGTCTGGGAACCGTCCAGACCGGGCCCAAGTCGTCGACGGCGCGTACTATTCCACGCGCGCCTCAAGGAGATGTCAGCAACCGTAACCCAGCAGGGTTGAAGCCTACTGGGGCCATGGGTGATGCGAAAGAGATCCCCGGGGCTCTGGAAAAATGGCTGAAGGAATAGGGGAGGGTTTTTAGTCAGTAAAAGTCTGACACTATCTCTCGCTCCGCCCAAGAGATGATTTTCCCAACCAAAAAAAAAAACCAGCTGCTGACCGTTGCAAGTGCGGTTTAACTTTATAGATCGATTAAACCTCACAATTTCTATTTAACCATAATGCCTTCAGATAATAAACCAAATCTATTAATTAAAAAATTAATCTAAGGCTTATGATGAGGCTATAAAATAAAAATGAAAAGTCAAACGGAATGAATGGCTGGCAGTGACTGCATCAAGTTAAATGAGTCTAGAAGGCTGACTTTATCTAGTGGCTGGGCTACTGTTCAAAAGCTCAACTAGGAAGAATGGATGTGACATGAAGTAAGTAAAGTCGAGAGTTATTTTCAAGTTTGTCACATTTAGCCGTTGATTTTAATTTGTATAGGCAGATGTCTTACAGTAACTTTCTGTTATTACAATTAATACTAACAAATGCAGAGATTCAAAAATTACGTTAAAATTATAATATTTATGTTATTGAATTACGATTCAGATAAAAATAAAAAGCAACAATAACAGCAAAAAAATACCAATTACAATGTAACTAATGATACAAAATTAATAATATACTTTAGATAAAATTAACAATATAATTTATATAGTATGCCTACCATGATGGTCACTGAAAAATCAACTGTGGTTTGTCTGGTCTGGGACGCAAATAAGGTGTAAGAGTAACAATATTAAACAAAATGTAATACATAACATCAACTTAACTCTGGAGCCATGGGTTTACTCAGGGGCCATGGGTTTACTTCTGAAAGAGAAACCCATAGTTCTGGAACGCAAATGCAGTGAAGAAATATAGGTGTAATTTTAGTCAGTAAAAGTCTGACACGCTCTCTTACTCCACCTTAGTATGGGAGAAGTTGTAAGATGATATCACCCACCTTAAAAAAAAAATCAACTTAACTGATATAGCTGAAATAATTACAAAAAATGACGAAAATATGCCACATCCATATTTTGAACTTCCGTGTATCCGCCTCCAATAGATTCCTTTGGGATCTGTCGGCTTAAAGTTTAATTAAAGATGCAACCTTCCAGAAAGAACCGGTTTAATTCAGTAATAGTTTCCACGATTGGTATCCACTGATAATACTAAATTGGACTTGATTATAGATTGTATGGAAACTTGAAACTAGATTGATTGTTTACCTCGGAAGGTTGAAATCCCTTGTTTATTCGTAGTTAGTAGTGAAAAATCATTTCAATTTTGTTTAGTATTGATAGGCTTGAGTTTGACGACTTTCTCATCTGACAGTACTATACATAAAAAGGTACTCTGTGCCTAGCCTAGCCTGCCGTAGAGCACGCTTACCTAGAAGTAACCTATTCACTATTGACATAAAGACACCTAAGTTGTAGCTATCAGAAAATAGTTCCATTTCTTAACTGTACGCACAATGAATGTGTTCCCAAAACGTTTTGTGCGTATGGGTGGGATGTCCACCATGTACGGGCTGGGCAGAATTTAATTGACATCGATGCATCGTGAGGACATCTAAACGAGACAAGCAATATGCAGAAAGCACGTTTTGTGTTCATTGCACCTTCCTTTCGTGTTTCGAAGAACAGATAGAAACGCTAAATAGTACAGGGAGCAAAAATTGCTTTGCTGTGGCCACCAGTAGGACAATAATGATTACCAGATTTATATATGCACGACAAGTTTCGTGCGGACGATGAGCACTTGGTCGTCCGGCCGTCCAGTAAGAAACAAACCCGAGTCGACGGCACATTCTGTTCCACATGCGCCTTAAATCGTATAGTCCCTTGAACATCTGGCCGGAGTTAAATGCAAACATACTCTTAAGGGTGCATTTAATTCCGGCCAGCTACGCCCGGTCAGAGCCCCGCTGACCTTTAAATCCATTTTCTTTGCGAAATATTGATTGATTTACATATGCTATGTACATTCTGAGGAACACTTAACCAGCATTTTTTTTTAAACGGCTTTGATCTTTAGAAATTAGTAAACATATTTCTTAAGTTCAAAGCCGTTTGAAAGGAGTAGGGAAAACAAGTGAAAAAATATCATGTTGTTAAATATTTTTTTTTTAGACAAAAGTATTAATTGCACGTAAAAATCAAAAGTTGATAACGTTGTACATGAATCTATGATAAACATTTTTTTTTCAAATGTATTAAAATAAGCCTACGACTCGGTAACGGCTGACCAAGGAATAGGCTTCAGAAAGTCACTGTTTTATGGCACTGCTCGGGCGTTAGGGCCTTAAAATAGGGTCATTTTCCACTCGCCTATCGGCAACATCAAGCGTGATTTAAAATACTGTGGCTTCAACTAACGTAATCCAACGCGATGTTTGATGAAGAAGCGATACAAAAAAAAGAGAGATAACGCCTGAAAACTCTGTTGGCGTAATTCCGTGATTTACTCGAATTTTTGCGCATATTTTACTCATTCTTTTTGTAAGTTGGGTAAATAAATAGTCGATGATTTCAATAAACTACTTAAATCTAAATAAACTAGCTCTTTGCCCTTGACAGTAAGCTGAATCTACAGAAAGCCAAATAAACATATTTTCTTTCTTTCACTTGCCACGATTAGGTATATATATATATGTTGACAGCTTCTTTTATTATTTTCATTTAAGTACCTACTTATTTCCGGAACATGTTTAAACTATAATCTCTCACTATAAGCGTCATAATCCCCTATTGTATCATCAAATTAACTACAACAGTGCTTGTCAGTCAATCTGGGAGACTGCCTCGTCATCCCCTCAATAGGTCACGTGATTAATGGGACGCCATCTAGGTTCTTGAGCCGTTGACTGCGTTATCATAATCCTGCTCGTGTTTATGTGTGAGTTTCTAAATATAGTTACGTACGGGTCTATTTTAGGCAAGGAACTAGGGAATTTGGTTCATGTATACTTTTTGTCATAGTTAACCTTTTGACGTGCGTAATTAGAGACACAATAGTAAGACAATGGCTTGCGGGCGCCGGCTACCGCCTGAGGCTACCGCCTGAGCGTTAATGAATTAAAAAGGGAACAATCAAGATAATTTTTCAAAAAATCGAATAAAAATTTAGTTGTGCCCTTTTTAATTATGACGGCAGCATAATATTTAATATCTAATAATTTTCGGTTAGGTTTTTATTAGTAATAAAATTATCGAGTTGTTCGAGACATTAGCGAAAAGCTAGTTGACTATTCATGTGACCAGGAGGCAGGGAGCTGGGCTTTTTTTGGCCAACGAATCAGTATTGCCATTTAATGTGCAATGCTGCCAGTGTTCTGGGCACTGTTCCCGTTGACAGCGACGTAGATGAATTTTTTGATGCCCAGTAAATACTTTTTATGCACTTTTGTACAATCTTTTCTTTTCGGTTTGTATATATCTATTAATCTATTAACTTGTTTATTAGTATAGTATAATTAGTTAAGTATTTGTAAGAATGTAAATGACATTTTTCTGTTATAGATGTGTAAATAAAAACGTATGCGTATGTAATTACCAACCATAATAAAAATAACTAATATTTTTATTGTATTATTTTCTTTATTCATTCTTTATAAATTAAATTTTTAAATATCTTTTTTTTAACAAAATCATATTAAAAAAAAACATTTAAAAACATAAAAAATAGTGTCCCACCGGTATCGGGAACAGGGTCCAAACTACCGGCGGTCAGGGCTCCAGAGAAAGGAACCTCCTAACAATACGAGCCGTGTCCAGGAGTACCGCTTTCTGGATCAAGCCCTTGATCCAGCCGCCTAACGCGAGCCTCCTAAGGTGTTGGTCGAGGCTCTTGGCTATTAAGCCATTGGCTGACACGACTATCGGTACAATGATCACCAATCAATGATATTGTATTTTTTTTTATTTTTTTTATTATTTATCTCAGGACCCTGAGGTCCTGGACCTTTGGGAGGCGTACGAGGAGCCGAAGCCAACTCGCAGAGGCCCTTTAGATAATTACAATGGAACATGATACCAACCGACGATTATCCCTGTACGCGCTATGCTAGTGCACCCAAGGACAACCCCCGGTTATTGAAAAACTGTTGCGACATATGGAGAACAAAGATAATAGGGCTATGGTTTTTGGAGTCTTAAGTGGACTGGTAACATGGAACTATGTCAAGACTATGGCCCCTGCCTGAACAACGTTATTAATATGCATCGAAAAAAGGCAGGGGGTGACTTGCACACTCAATAAATGGGCCCCCAAAAACGGCCGCTAGCACGAAGTGACGTAGCAACAAGAGGGCAACATATCCTGAGGTGCTTGAGGAGTGGAGAGGTATACCACGGCTATCAGGACAATCCCGGAAGTACGGTCAAGATCCCTACCAGCACCTTACTGGATTATACATCCTTCTCCCGAGCACGTTTGCTCTTGCAAATCTCCACTCAAGCCAGCCAATAAAGGCAAGAGAGAGGTGGGAGCTCAGTTCCTCGTCAGTGTTCACTACGGCCGGCCAATAAAGGCAAGCCGGAGATGAAGAACAAGAATTCTCCCGGGAGATCGGGTCCGTGGGGTCGCTAATGCCCAACAGTTCGCCACAAAACTGCGCTGCGGATTGTATCTCTCTTAGTCTGGCCCCTCACCCTAGGCATATTACGGCAAAGCAAACTTTACCGATACAGACCTAGGGTATATTGGAGCACGCAAGCCCCACCACGACGTCAACGTAGAGATACGGCGATGGGGATATTGTATTATTATTATTAACTGTAAAACAAACGAAATATTATTCTGAACATCTTCATCATGTAGGTATGTACCTTCTATTTTGACGGGTGCAAAGTAAAAAAGTTATCTGTTAGTATTTTTTTTTCAATAATATATTTGAAAAAAAAAACTATTATTTCTGCATTTTGACATTTGAAAGAAGATTTGCCATGTCTTAGAATATTATTTTTTATTAAGTTACAACAACTATCAGAATATCGCATAATTGCAAAAATACTAAATATTCACTTATTATTACTAATTATCAGAAAATCGCAAAATTTACTTTGCACCCGTCGATTTGCAGAAATAAAAATTATTCAATTCTTCTTATTCTATTCTCACTTTTAAATCCTTTTAATAATCTTTTATTTTAAGTTTATTAGTAAAATACACACTATGATTTAAGGGATTTAAAAAGAATATTGTACTTTTTTTTTTTTCATGACTTAGTGGGCAAAACATTTCCAATATACTTTTTTGTACCAGAACCATTGTCATCTTTTAAGACCTGCAGAGCCACAAATGTTGCCTCACTTGGTATATCTTTTTCTTCTATCATCTCAATGTCACATACCGCATTTTTTAAGTCCAGATGATTTACTTCACTTAAAAAGGTATCTACAATTTTTTTTTTCGTTGTGAAAATCATCCAATAACATCCCCTGCTCTTTCTGTGTCAGACTTTTACTGACTAAAAACCCACTCCTGTTCCTTAGTTGCCTTTCAAACCAGGGCCGAGTCTTCCTTTCAGAATCAGACCCTTGGCCCCAGTAGGCTTCAACCCTGCTGGGCCCCTACGGTTGCTGACATCTCCTTAAGGTGCTCGTGGAACATTACGCCCCGTCGTCGACTTGGGCTCGGTCCGGACGGTTACCGGACGGTCAGAAGGCGAGCTACCCATTGCTCGCCGTCCGCAAGCCCGCGGAATCCCGGTGGCTGGGGCGCGCCTCACGCGTGCACGTGCTGCCTCCTCCTTTGCTAGCACTCCTCCTCGACCATTAGACACCAACTTTTATTATGAAAAACATGTAATAACAGTATTTTTTATGACCTCGTCATTTTCTAATGTAAATAAGCCATCAAAGTCATTGTCTCCCGAGAGTTATATCCCTCGCTATAAAATAAAGAGTGTTACTCACAGAAAAGTTGAATATAAGTTAATAAACGAATGTAATATAAGCGTGCGAGTGTCGCCGTCAGTCGCGTTAACCCCGGGGCGCTGATAAACGAGTATGAGAGTTACGACTATATTGTGCCACTTAATTATACAGAGTTACATGCGTGTGTTCTGTGCCTAATGTTGGTTTTCGTACTATGGATTTTATTTTGGGGTGAACATTTATATTCGTGATTTTGTCCGTGTGAAAGAAAACAGAACTACTCTATGGATTCTGGTGGCAGCAGTCTACATTGTCCTCAGGTATCTATTAATAAGAAAGAACTAAAAAACTTAAAGTCACCCAGAGGGCAATGGAAAGGGCTATGCTCGGAGTTTCCTTGCGTGATCGAATCAGCAATGAGGATATCCGCAGGAGAACCAAGGTTACCGACATAGCACGAAGAATCGCCAAACTTAAGTGGCAATGGGCAGGGCATGTTGCTCGCAGAACGAATGGCCGTTGGGGCCGATAAGTTCTGGAATGGCGACCACGTACCGGAAGACGTAGCGTTGGAAGGCCTCCTACAAGGTGCTTGACTGGTAGAGAATGCCTAAGGCATTAAGTCCGCCTTTATACCTTTATGTTGCATGAAGTTTTAATAAATAAATAAATAAATAAGGTGGACCGATGACCTGGTAAGGGTTGCGGGAATCCGATGGATGCGAGACGCACAGGACCATTAATTGTGGCAACACTTGGAGGATGCCTATGTTCAACAGTGGACGTCTTTCGGCTTAAATGATGATGATGATGATCTATTAATATTGTAATATGCTTCCGAAATTAAAGTTATTTTGTACTTTTTTAGTGTTTTTTTTTTACGTTGAAGTCGGTTGTATTTTTATTATAAAAAAAATATTGTTAATTTTTTTTTTAACCTTTTTAGTTGTGGTAGCACAACTAAAAAGTACCCCTCAGCTAATCATCATCAGATTAGCTCGATGGTACCGTATAGCCAGAGAGCATTTCATGACAATTGTGATAATCCCAAATACGGTTAGGTTACATTGATTTAATAGAGAGTTCCGGTGTCTACCTTCCAGCTTCATCATCAGATCAGTTTGATATATCCCCATCCCCCCTTCTTTCAGTCAGTCATCGACGACATGTATAAACAAAGCCATTTTACTTGTTACGACAGTTCTGCAGTGATCCTATGAGGAGTTCCACTACATATCTTCGAAGTTCCTAATCAAATCATAACAATATTTCTATGGGACCAATTCAAAAGCATTACCTTTCAATCAAAAGAAAAAAAAATTAAATCTGTCCAAAATTGACCGAGAAATCAGTGAACATAGATAAAAAAAATACATTCAGCCGAACATAGAACCTCCTTCTTTTTGAAGTTGGTTAAAAATAGTAACATCTCTGCCTGTAAATATATTTTCAATACCTGATAGTATTTATATAGACCATTAAATTTGGTACGTCTACTTACAGTTCTCTCAAACTTGATTTGGTCTTCTTCATAGTTGTTATATTTTGAGTTTTCCTAATTGTATTATTTGTAGTTTTTGTTATGTGAAAAGTTTTAGAGGTAGCTTTTAAGATGCCCGAGGAGAAACATGGATTGATTGTCTTTTGTGTAGCCTTTAGGCCCATGGTGTTTGCGTTGATGCAGAGTTGAATACCTTTTTTGTTGAGGTAGGAAATCATTCAATGATTTCTTCCACTATAAGGTGGAGCGAAAGGACGTGTTAGATTTGTACTGACACAAACCACATCTGTGTCCTTCAATTACGCTTTGCGTATTAGGATCACAGGTTTATTTTCCAGAAAGCCCCCATAGCCCAAGCGGCAGTGCATCGGCCCTGCTGGGCCTTTACGTTTTGTTGACATCACTTTGCGGAGTGAGTGGAATACCACGCGTTGTCAACGACTTAGGCTCAGTCCCGACGCTTAAGTATCGGACGGCTGGCAGACCGGACCTATTATATTTGTTTTCTATTATATTTTTTTGTGTTTCTAAATTTGCGCCTTGTTCCGCCAAATAAAATGTTTTTCTTTCTTTTCTTTTCTTTCTATTGCTCGTCGTTCGCAAGTGCGCACCTCCGGTGGAGCAGGATTACACTGCGACTCTCGACGCCGGGGGGATGGCAACGCACTTGTTATCCTTTTAGAATTTCTCATGACAATAATAATATTGACAATCGTTTGCACTGATTAAGAGTGATAGCAGACTCTCGAACAAAATTTTGCTGGCACGTTTTTTTAGCGTCAAGTGATGAAAATTATACAAAAGTATATACATTGAACTTCTTAACAATTTTGTTTAGACATTACTTTTAATATAATCTAGTTTAAAGTTGATGAGATTACGTATATTATATCAATAATACCTACGTACCTCCTTATGAATTTTAAAAATCAATAAACGCTTTTGTGAACGAACAACAAGATGTCATGTCATAATGTCATGTGTTTTTTTATAATTTATTAAGCTGGATGAAAGTTGAAATGTTTTAATGCCATGATTTTGTCTGGTTATTTTGCTATACCCGAATTGAACTTATAACAATATTTAACAATATTTATATAAATTCTTTTTTTTTATTTGGATTTATATTAGTGGTGACATTAAAAGTTCTGTTCAGTTCAGCCAAAAGTCATGAAGTCAAACAAGCAAAAAAAAAAAGCTAAGCTATGATTATTTATTTTCGTAAAAAATTTAGTCAACGCAGTTTCCAATTATGACGATATTTTAGCGATACTGAGACTGGCCACTAACTTGATTAGTTAAAACGCAGTAAATTGTATTGCCGTTATATATAATGGTGATATATGTAGACACATCGTCGACCACATCATCGCTTACCATCAGGTGAGATGGTGGTCAAACGCGAGCCTATCATTAATAAAAAATAAATAAATAAAAAAATTAAATAATTTCCTCAACAATTTCCTCGCTGTTGTTCTTTCTGAAAAATCATGTAGGTCAAAATAACATAAAAACCTAAGTACGTCCAACACAATATTAGCAGCCCATAAGATGATATAAGTTCATTTCTGTCTGGCTCGTCAAAACGTGTGCTATTTAAAGACCAATCAGCCAATGTTCCGCTAATGGACGCGTCTAACTTCCCATACAATACGAATATTGTTCAGTGTAGAGAAACCAATATACGAACACACACATATATACAAATTTGAGATCATAGCACTTTAGGCCCACCCGACACCCGACCAGTACTACCTCATCGCTTGGTGTCCACTCGTTGTTGACAGGTGGTCCATGGGTTGAAACCATGTTGTTGACCAGTAAACGTCGTGTAGTCAACGAGTGGACATTGCGTTGTCCGCAAATAGATTATGGGTCGCCAACGTATCATCTTCGTGCGTGAACCACTCGTAGATAGCACACGATCCATTCGGGACCAGCATGTGGGCAACCAAGTGGTCCACTCGCCGTCCGAGTGTGGTCAGCCCGCGGGCAAGGTGATCACCTTGCCCGCGGAGTGGATGTAGTGAGCGGATATCCATAGTACTCACATACAAAGAATACTAACCACTCGGGGCGCGGCGGTGCTAGCCGGTTGTTGGGTGGTTCTAATGAGCTTAACCTTTAAACTTTGCGATAGGGAAAATAATCACAACATCAAATACTATCGATAACTCTCGAAAACTAAACAAGAACAGCACATTACCTATTCAACGCCACATTCAAATATCGAACCGAAAATGAAACCCACAAAACGGTGATGATAACTTTGATTTATAACATCCGCGTCTAGCAAAGGATTTAATCAAAAAAGAACCAGCATCTGTCAGAGCTATTAAAACGGTGAAAGCTTTAATATCAAAGCACATTACGCTGAGGTTATTGCAATAAGTCTCGTGACATACGGATGAGGAGGAAATCGATCACATTATCTTTTTATTTTCCACTAGTTGCTGCTAGAGTAAGCTCTAGTTGCTGCTAGTGCTTGTGGTGGCCGAGTGAGCAGTGGTGGCCGAGTGGTAAAGAGCAGTGGTGGCCGAGTGGTAAAGAGCAGTGGTGGCCGAGTGGTAACCGAGTAGGCCCCGACTTACGAGTTGTAGGTTGCGGATTTAAACCCAGCCAGGCGCATTACTTTGTGTAATTTATTTCATCACCACTGCTCTCAAAACGGTGAAGGAAAACATCGTGAGGAAACTGGCATGTCCTAGAACCAAAAATTCGAAGACATGTGACATTCACCAACACGCACTGGGCCCGCGTGGTTGATTACGGCCCATTCCTTCTGCTTAAGAAGAGGCCTGAGTCCCAACAGTGGGGGGAACATTATAAGGCCGACTATGCTATGCTATGCTGCTAGAGGCTTTGCCCAAAAATTGTCCTAAGGAAACGTACTGCTTGGATAAAAAGGTCTACTCGTGTACCAAGTTTTATTGAAATCTGTTCGTCCGTTCGAGTGTGATGTAATAATACATACAATACAAACACACGCATATACTTTTGGTTTTATAATATTAGTAAAAGTCTGAAACGCTCTCCCACTCCACCCAGACCTGGAGAAGTCATTGAGTGATGAACCTTAAAAAAAAAGCTGCTACCAGCTTCTTTGCCCGAGTGAAAGTGGAAAATTGTCCCAAGGGAACATACTCCAGGGGTAAAGAAGTATTCTATGTGCTATTCTAGGATATGGTCTACTCGTTTACCAAGTTTCATCGAAATCCGTTTAGTCGTTTGAGTGTGATGAAGTAACAAACATACGAATACTGACAAACTTCCGACTTTGTAATATTAGTTTGATGTGAAGGTGCAGTCTTTGGATATAAGTCCTGGAAGTGTGAGATTTTTATCTCAATAAAAATCACTTCGGTGATCACCAACAGCACATAGAAGGGATATTGTCCAAGTGACATAATCAGTTTAAGACCAAGTCAACTTTGTCCTGAAGACGAATCTTTGTATTACGAAGTTTACTTATCATCAGTTACACGCATAAATATACGGTGCTCCTTTGTTTGAGTACTTTATGCGGCCTACCCAAATGTCCATTCTTTGGTACTGTTCGTCAAGTCGTTGAGCTCCTTAGTAGTCTTGAGTTGAGCTACACGAATACTAAGCAGCAAACAGCTGCAATAGAACAGTGTCTGAGCTGGTTTTCAAAAGACCACCTCAGACACTAATCTGCATTGGGCTCATATGATATTGATCATTACATGGTTACTGTATGGATTTCAAAAGAGACTTTGACCTCTGAGTTGGTTTCGGTGTTTCTTCTCATGGTAGTCAACTAGGCCTTCCCTCCTAGCCAAGTTACAACCGTTTCGTTTCGATTCTCTTTTCGTCGATCGCCTCGAGTCGGCGACGCCTCCGATTCCTTTGTTGTTACGTAAAAGTGTTTTAAGACCAAACAGGTCTTATTATATTATCAAATAGGTCAATAGCAATATAAATATCATTTATCATAAATAAATTTCAACATGGTAATTCTAATCAAGACAACAAAAGTAGGTACTTATCTATATATATAAAAGGAGAAACTGACTGACTGACATATCAACGCACAGCCGAAACTACTGGGAATAGGAGCATGAAATTTTGCACAAGGTTTCCTTTTGTGACGTAAGCGAGCACTAAGAGAGGATTTCCTAAAATTCACCACCTAAGGGGATGAAACGGGGGTCCAAAATTGGTATGGAGAAATCTATTTTCACACGGGCGAAGCCGTTGGCAGCAGCTAGTGTTTTTATACACTTCGAAAGCAAAAATTAGCATCTAAGAACACATAAGATTCTAAATCATTAAAAAAAATATACATTAAAATAAAACATAATAAAGTGAATTCCTACTGGAAAACTTCCAGTAGACATTCATTTTACAAATTGAAAACCCTTGGGAGGTCGATGGCATGTAGTAGTCACGTGCTGGCTGCACCGCAAGAGTGTTTGGGGAAGCGAGTTTGTTTCCCTCGAGATATTGAAATAACAGCCCAGGACACAGGTGTCTTCTACTGGAAATTTTACAGCCTTCTTTATGTGTTGTGGATGTGACAACAGGTTTAAGGCATGGTTACATTGTATAAGCTGTAAGTATTGTTAAAAAGTTTAAAATGTACGAGATTGAAATGAGCAACCATAATGTCATTCTACGATCATTAATTTATATTTTGATATTTTGGTAATTGGTAATAGAATATCACTTTTTCAATAGCCGGAGAAAATAGTTATCTATAAAGGAGAAACTGACCGACTGACATATCAACGCATAGCCAAAACTACTGGGACTAGGAGCGTGAAATTTTGAACAAGACTTCCTTTTAGTACGTAAGCAGGCACTAAGAGACGATTTTCTAAAATCACCCCCTAAAAGGATGAAACGGGGGTCCAATGTTTGTATGGGAAAACCTGATTTCTCGCGGGTGAAGCCGCTGACAAAAGCTAGTTATATATGAAAGTTGAAAGAACTTATTTCAATTAAACCATTTATAGGCAGTTTTGTCAAGTTTGATTAATGAAATTAATTGAACATTCCAAAGCGTAAATCATTATGGAGAAGGTGCAAGAAATTAATTCATATAAGACACACACACACTCTTTATACACTCTTTTAAATCATGTTGTGTATTAAAAATATCCTGGTCGCAATAATGACTTGTCGCTTTTATTACTATTATGTGAGAACAGTAGAGCCAAATAAATTTAAAAAAAAATAACAATTTAAAATAAAGAAATTGTAATAAACTGAATGCTAAAAAACAAAAAAAGAACAAAGTAAAGATGAATAGATCAATAAATATTATATTTGTATCAAAGGTGATGTTTCTCCCACAGCTTGGTTCTGGTCAAGACCTGGCCAAGACCAAGGCCATCAAGATGGCCTGTCTGGAACAAAGAAAGCTCTTGTATGTTCTGGAGATGTTGAGAGTTCGCAAAGTGAACAGCCACCTACTGGGACCAGACAATCTAGGAAGTCTTCCATCGAATCAAAATACTAGAAACGACAAATTAATAGAAATTATAGCTGCAGTAGTCAAAATGCAGATCGCAGATCAGGTTTTCGATGGGGCCTAAAGGTTCTGGAATGGCGATCACGTACTGGAAGACGCAGCATTGGTGGACCGATGACTTGGTGTGGGGAATCTGATGAATGCGAGACGCACAGGACCGGTCGTTGTTGTGACAGTTGGAATGATGATGATGGCAGCAGTGATGATTAAAAAAAGTCGTTTATCCCGCGTACATCGAGGGACTGGAACAATTTGCCTGCTGCGGTCTTCCCGTCCAACTATAATTTAGGTGCTTTCAAGGCTAGAGTGAATAGGCTCTTAATAAACTAGTGCGCCTCACCATCAATGATTGCATCACTGCTTACCATCAGGTGGGATCGCAGTCAAGCACTGGTTTATGTCAATAAAAAAAAAAAAGTCATGGTCACTTAGTGGTCTTTTGTAAGAAGGTCCCTATGAGAATTTCTATATGATAAGCCTCGATTTATGTGAGTTGAGTAAAGGTATATTTTATTATCTTATAAAGGCGATAAAATATTAACCAACAATTTTCGATGCAGTAAAAATTTAACTGAACAATACCACAAACAAGCGATCACGCTATCCGATCCCTATAACAATGTGTATTCAATATCACGCAGGCTATCAAACGTTACGTGAAAACTGACCGATTAAACAGCGCTTAAACCCCATTGATAGCTTGCCGATCAATTCTCGCCTTTATCGCACAAATAATAAAGTACAATACAAAAATGAGGCCTGGTTATAAACGCTGGATAGAAATTATTGCCAGAAAAAATATTGCGTGCGGCCAAAATTATTGCGGTGTCATGGTTATGTAGGAGAGAATTTATGTTTAATGTTTAGGTTTTAGATGATGGGGCTGGTGGTTTAATAACGGCTGCGTGGATTTAACGGGGTATGGAATCAAATTTGGCTAGATAAGTACTCTCTAGACAACCGAGGACGGCTCGAGTGCCAGAAATGCGTAAAATTTTAAGTGCTGCGGTCTTCCCGTCCGATTATATTTTAGGTGTTTTCAAGGCTTGAGTGAATAGTCTCTTAATTAACTAGTGCGCTTTACCATCAACGATTGCATCACTGCTTAACATAGGTGGGAACGCAGTCCAGCACTGGTTTGTCATTTAAAAATAAGACATTTTATCCTGACGGCATATAATGGAAAAAAAACAGAAAGACTGAAGTGGGAGTGGGCTGATCTCGTTGCATGAATGCGCCCAGACAGATAGACGAAGATGCCTACTCAACGAAGAACGACCGAAGATGCTCACTGGATGCCTGAGGCAGGACGACCGCGGCGAAGATGATGTGACGGTCTGATCATGTTTGCGGTTCAAACTTGAACAGATCACTCAAGACAGAAGTTTGGAAGAAGTAGGGGAGGCATTTGCTCAGCAGTGAGATACTTACAATATAGCAAGTTAGTCTTAAGTCTGTCATAAGCCAGACTAAAATTAAACTACCATAAAGCAGTTTAAGGCGTACAGTCCCTTGAACATCTGGCTACTCGTACTACCGCCTAGGTGGCAGTATGAGTATCTGTGCATTTAATTCCGGCCAGCTGCGCCCGGATAGAGCCGGCATATAATGGAAAAAAAAACAGAAAGACTGAAGTGGGATTGGGTTGGCCTCGTTGCATGAATGTACCCAGACAGGTAGACAAAGATGCCTACTGAACGAAGTACGACCGAAGATGCTCACTGGATGCCTAAGGCAGGACGATCGCGGCAAAGGTGATGTGACGGTCTGATCATACTTGCGGTTCAAACTTGAACAGAGATCGCTCAAGACAGAAGTTTGGAAGAAGTAGGGGAGGCATTTGCGCAGCAGTGAGATACTTAACTTACAATATAGCAAGTTAGTCTTAAGTCTGTCATAAGCCAGACTAAAATTAAACTACCATAAAGCAGTTTAAGCACAGCAGCAGTTTTACCATAAAGCAGTGTTAGAGCAGTGGTGGCCGAGTGGTAACGGCCCCGACTTACGAATTATAGGTCGCGGGTTCAAACCCAGCCAGGCGCATTACTTTGTGTAATTTGTTTCATCACCACTGCTCTCAAAACGGTGAAGGAAAACATCGTGAGGAAACCGGCATGTCCTAGAACCAAAAATTCGAAGACATGTGACATTCACCAACCCGCACTGGGCCCGCGTGGTGGATTACGGCCCATTCCCTCTCCTAGAGAGAGGAGGCCTGAGTCCCAGCAGTGGGAACATTAAAAGGCTGATTAAGCTAAAGCAGTTTAAGGCGTACAGTCCCTTGAACATCTGGCTACTCGTACTACCGCCTAGGTGGCAGTATGAGTATCTGTGCATTTAATTCCGGCCAGCTGCGCCCGGATATAACCCCGCTGACCTTTAAATACATTTTCTTTGCGAAACTTTGATTGATTTACATATGCTATGTACATTCTGAAAAACACTTAACCAGCAATTTTTTTATGTAAATATATTAATTTCTGAAGATCAAAACCGTTTGAAAGGAGTAGGGAAAACAAGCGAAAAAATAACATGTTGTTAAATATTTTTTTTAGACAAAAGTATTAATCGCACGAATAAATCATATGTTGATAATGTTACACATGAATCTATAATAATCATATATATATTTTACAAACCTATTGACTTATCCATTACCGAGGAGTAAGCTTCAGAAAGTCACTGTTTTATAGCACTGCTCGGAATTAGGGCCTTAATTTGTGACTGTTAGACCGACAGATAAACCTGCCCTCCTAGCCAAGTTACGACCGTTTCGTTTCAATTCGTTTGCGTCGAACTCCTCGTGTAGGCCACGCCTCCGATCCTTTTGTTCTGACGTCATCTCAACGCTCAGTCAAGTGGTCAGAACAAAGGAATTGTAGGCGTGGCCTACTCGAGGCGTTCGACGCAAGAGAATCGAAACGAAACTGTCGTAACTTGGATAGGGGGCTGTAGTACAGAGGTACAGGTCCAACCTGGAGTACGGATATGACTCATAAAAGATGGTCCAGTTTATTCATATAGTAACAATGAAAGTACTATTTTTCAATGTAGTGGTTTTCATTTTCAAATTTGTTTTACCTTGCATTGGGTTTCAGGGTTGGTTGCCGATTTGGGCACGTCACATTTATGACGGTAAGTCCCCTATTTAAGGCGTGGGTAGCCCACCGTCCGACCGTCCGGTAACCGTCCGGACTAAGACCAAGTCGTCGACGGCGCGTATTGTTCCACGCGCGCCTCAGGGAGATGTCAGCAAATCGTAGGGGCCCAGTTTGTGGTCGAAGCCTACTGAGGCCATGGGTAGTGTGAAAACGAAACCCGGGGCCCTGGGACGAAGGCAACGAAGGAACAGGAGTGGGTTTTTAGTCAGTAAAAGTCTGACACTATCTCTCGCTCCGCCCAAGAGCGAGATTTATCATTAGATGATTTTCCCATCTAAAAAAAAGGGTTGGTTGTCGTTTTATCTTCGTCATCATCATTTCAGTTAAAAATGTCCAAATACAAGAACTTCCGTCACACTTTACAGATCCTGACTTGATAAATGACAACTTCTTGATAGTTCCTGGTAACTCTGTGGCCAGCACTGCACATAGACATGGACTTTCCCAAAGTATCGCCACAACGAATGGTCCGTCTCGCTTCCATCGGATTTCCGTGACCCCCACGTGGTCATTAATCCACCTTATGTGAGGTCTTTCAATGTTCCATTTACACCAGTTCATCGTCTCTTCAACTCGACATTTTTTTTTGTATGAAACTGTTCAGTATGTATTCATTTATTAAATAAAAATAAAAACATAAAAGAGCACCTAGGTTCTGTTTATTTTAAAAGAAGAGTTATAATATTCTTGAAACTCATTTGAGTATATAAAGAAACTTGCTTTTGCCCGCGGCCTTGCCCGCGGCCTTGCCCGCGGCCTTGCCCGCGTGGAAGTAGAAAAATGACATAATTTTGAATTTTTGACAACCCTAAAAGTAAGATGAAAGAAAAATACAATTGTGACCCTAGCATAGCATTGCATAGTCGGCCTTATAATGTTCCCACAGTTAGGACTCAGGCTGGTTGGCTCTCTAGGAGAGGGAATGGGCCGAAACCCACCACGCGGGCGGGCGCAGGGCGGGTTGGTGGATGTCACATGTCTTCGAATTTATGGTTCTAGGACATGCCGGTTTCCTCACGATGTTTTCCTTCACCGTTTTGAGAGCAGTGGTGATGAAATAAATTACACAAAGTAATGCGCCTGGCTGGGTTTGAACCGGAGACCTACAACTCGTAAGTCGGGGCTGTTACCACTCGGCCACCATGCTCTATTTTGTACTCATTGTGACCCTATGTTGAGTTAAAAAACTAGAGGTTTTTCTCCAAGAAATACTATATTTATGGCTGTACCAGTGTACCTACTATAATATGTTTTGGTAATTTCTTGAAGACCTTATTTTTCTATCTACGTTGCATTTTAGTATTCATAAAAGCTGCAGATATGATACTTAGTAGTTACCTTACACTATGTTTCTTTGATAAAACAAAGAAACATAATCGTAACCTTTTAGTTAATACAATGTGTAAAGTGCTGTTAATTTTAGGTCTGGTATTTTTTTTTTAGGTGGGATATCATACAATGATTTCTCTCACTTCTTTTGGAGCGAGAGAGCGTGTCAGACTTTTACTATCTAAAACCCACTCCTGTTTTTTCTTTGCCTACGTTCCAGAGCCCCGAGGTTCTCTTTCATACAACCCATGGCCTTCTCTTCGACTCTGCTGGACCCCTACGGTTTGCTGACATCCCTGAGGCGTGGGTGGAATACTACGCGCCGTCGACGACTCGAGCTCGGTCCGGAAGGTTACCGGACGGCCGGAAGGTGAGCTACCTACTGCTCGCCGTCCGCAAGCTACGATTATGGTGGCTGCAAATCGGGATCGGGATCCCGGCGGTTGGGGCGTAAGGGCCGTTCCTTCACGCGTGCGGCCGCCTCCTTTGCTAGCATTACTGCTTCACAAAAAAAGGCGACCGCCTGCCATTCCTCCTTGCTCCGGACCATGGCCTGTACCAGGGTCCGGCGCGAGAGTTCATTGCCGCTTATCGCCCCATCGAGGATACGGCGGTGCTCTGCTCAAGCAAGGCACATCACTACCGTGTGCACCACCGTGTCCCCCGGGCGGTCCATACAATGGTGATACAAGGGTATTTTTCTGAACGAATCCGGTGCAGGAACCTCCTGAACTTACCATGTCCGGTAAGGACATGCGTCATACGGAAGGTGATAACGCCGTGGTATCTTTCCAGTCACCCTTCCATAACTAGGGTGTGCGTAGCACTAGATTACGTCAGTCGCTGTCGCCATTTCACCGTGATATCCCGCTGGAACTTTGTCCGCCATGCCGCGTCCGAAGTTTTGCCCCGGCGTTGCATCTCCACACGCAAATCGTGCATGCATGCATGGACTGTTACAGTTGCCTCTAGGTTCCATGGTGGTTGGCCAGCAAGGAGGCTCACCACTTTGCGGGAAACCGTGCGGTATCCCCGGACCATCCGGATGGCCACGAACCTCTGGCATACGTTCAGCTTGGCCGCAGGTCGCTTTCACAACTAATATACGTGAGGAGTTTTAATTGGCTTGCTGTCGCCTATGATTTTGATTGTGATTGTGTGTGTTGTTTTTGGTGTACAATAAAGTTTTATTCTATTCTATTCTATTGTTTTTCTTTTTATATGGTCAAAGGATTTTTTTTTATAAAAATCCTTCACGCTGTAATAAATGAAACAGTTTTTTTTTGTAACTGGGGTTATGGGCTCTAGGTCTGTGCTTCTGAAATCTGGTGTCTATGAAATGAAAAACTAGACAGCAATATTTTTGGACACTCCTGTTACATAGTGTACTAAAATCTGATAGATTGTAATGTTTAAAATTTGTTATAAACTTGAAACCCTTTAAAAATATGTTTTTCCTGATAGCTACGATCTAGGGGACTTTAAAAGGTATAGGTGCTTTCTAGGCAAGCGTGCTCCATCGTCGACCACATCATCACTTACCCATCAGCTGAGATAGTGGTCAAACGCCATCCTTTCAATAAAAAAAAAACTATTCGATCGACTAGCCTACGTGTTAGGCGCAAACGTCATGTCTTAAATTTTTTTTTGTTTTAGGACGCACCAGTTTCCTTACGAAGTTTTTTTTATTGGTTTGAGAGCAGGGGGAGAGTAGATGTAGGTAGCAAAAACTGGGCAAGTGCGAGTCCGACTCGCGCCCTTAGGGTTCCGTATAAACTTACCTATGTAAAGAGTTCAATTCCCGATTGGAATCTTGAAGTTTTTTCCAAATGGCAAAAAAAGTTTTTGATGTAACAACAAATTTTCTATTATCAGATTCTTATTCTTGTCCTCTATGCCCTTGTTTTATGCAAAATTTCAGGATTGTGGGTCAACGGGAAGTACCCTAGAATTATGATTCCCTTGAGAGTATCGAAATATACGTTTTTTTCTTAACTGACGAACAAATAGACACAACAAAACAGTCCTATACGGGTTTCGTTTTTGTCAACTGAGGTTACGGAACGCTAAAAATTAAACGACCGCTTTTTTTTTCAGAACACAAAAAGTATTTTTCATTTCTTTGTTATCACATTTTACCGTCAATTTGGAACTCAAAGATACGATCTTTTAACAATACGTAGCGTTGTCATTGTAGATTACATAATTATTAATGCGTAGTTACTACAAGTACGTAGATAATTGTTATTTCACTCGGGGAATTCGTTTGCGCTGAATCATCTCAATCAATCAAGCTATGTAGCGAGGGGAGAATGTTGTATCCGTGAATTTTGGGTTCCTTAGGACATTTTCTGTATTTTTGTAATTTTATTGACTATTCATTTTCAAACTCTAATAGTGAAGTATTTGGTTACCATCGTACCAATAGTAGTTGTTACACGTAAGGTACACACACACACATAGACACATACCACATCACCATACATAACATACGACACTACTACTACTACTTCGGACATAGTCCGAAGAATCGCCAAACTGAAGTGGCAATGGGCATATTGCTCGCAAAACAGATGGTCATTGGGGCCCAAAAGGTTCTGGAGTGGCGACTGTTTACCGGAAGACGCAGTGTTGGAAGGCGTCTCACAAGATGTACTGATGACCTAGTGAGGATCACGGGAATCCGATGGATGCGAGATAGATAGGACTGTCCGTTGTGGCGACACTTGGGGTAGGCCTATGTCCTACAGTGGACGTCTTTCGGCTAAAAAGGTTATAATGATTAATTTTTAAGCTCTAATTGTTAAGTATTTGGTTACCATTGGGAATCCGATGGATGCGAGACTCACAGAACTGTTCGTTGTGGCGACACTTGGTGAAGGCCTATGTCCTACAGTGGACGTCTTTCGGCTAAAAGATGATGGTTACCATCTTTATCTTGTCATAAATACATATAATGTTGCCAGTTGGAGCCCTATTAATGAACAAATATTGAACATGAAATAATGTCCACAAATATTGAATAAAATATTTTAGTTCACAGTAAAATTCATTATTACGAGCGGTTGCAAAACACCGATCGCAATAATATAATTTAAAATGAAACCATATCCCATTATCGTGTTTATTGTACAAATAGCAGATGATATTCAATACAAATAATAATGATTGGAAAAAGCCGCTAACGATTGTGAACGCAGATATAAAATTTATGTCACGCAAAAAACAGGCACATTTACTTTTTGATGATAACTTTAAAACATAGTATTGAAATAGTTTGTAATTTTTAGGGTTCCGTATCTCAAAAGGAAGAAACTGAACCCTTCTAAGATCACTTTGTTGTCCGTTCGTCTGTCTGTCTGTCTGTTTGTCAAGACCCTTTATCTCAGAAACGCGTAAAGGTATCGAGTTGAAATTAATACCTTATACTCAAGTCTGCGGTCCCTTGAAGCTGTGCAAAAATCAAACTTGTAAGTTAACGAAAAAAAAGATACGGCCGTTTATGTTGCAAAAAACGTATATTTTGACACTCTCAAGGGAATCAATTCATAGGGTACTTCCCGTTGTCCTAGAATCCTGAAATTTAGCATGAGGCAAGGTGTCATAGCAAAAGTATAGGAAAAAATCTGAAAACTGTAGTTACGTCACAAAAAAAAAATCATCATCATCATCTTCCTGCCCTTGTCCCATCTTATTTGGGGTCGGCGCAACATGTTTTTTTCTTCCATTCTATCCTATCAACCGTCATGCTATCACTAACTTCCGATTCGATTCTTAAAATTATTTGAAACTCGATTCGGAAATTGCTAAGTTTGTACGGAACCCTCAGTGCGCGAGTCCGACTCGCACTTGCACGGATTTTTTTTTTCAATAATATATAAATTAGTGCTTGACTTCGATCCCACCTGATGTTAAGCAGTGATACAATCGTTGATGGTGAGGCGTTCTAGTTTATTAAGAGCCTATTCACTCTAGCCTTGAAGACACCTAAATTATAATGAAAAATTCGTACTGACTGTAAACAGAACTTAGAATTATGTAACTAGGAGTCGTTCCACGTTTTGTCTGTTTTATATTAAGAAGATGTCAGTAATCGATCAAGAACAGTTGTCATAAAAACATCAATAAAATTTCTTGAGTACGATATCCTGGTCTAACAGCTCTCTCTGTGTCGTCTCTGTGTTCGTGTATCTACGTAATCAAGTCTTGGTTTTACCCCACACGTTGGTTCAACTATGATTTTAAAATATTTTAAGGTGAAGAATGTATTATCATTTTAAAAATCTTTTTTAAACGTAACCTTACCATGGACCGCCCGGAGGATATAGTGGTGCATACGGTAGAGGTGTGCCCCGCCTGGGCAGCGCACCGCCGTGTCCTCCTACTGCGAAGCAGTAATGCTAGCAAAGGAGGCGGCCGCACGCGCAAGGGACTCCAACCGCTGGGATCCCGATCCCCATTTCCAGCCACCGTAGGCGCGGGTTTGCGGACGGCGAGCAATGGGTAGCTCCCCGTCCAACCATCCCACAACCGTCCGGACCGAGCCCAAGTCGTCCCAGTATTCCACGCGCGCCTCAAGGAGATGTCAGTAAAACCGTAGGGGCCCAGCAGGGTCAAAACCTACTGGTGCCATGGGTTGTGCGAAAGAGAAGCCCTGGAACGACACAAAGAAGGAACAAACGAATGGGTTTTAGTAAGTAAAAGTCTGATACGCCCTGCCATTCCGCCCAAGGGCGGGAGATATCATTAGATAATTACGCTTCTAAAAAAAAACTTACCAAAAAACACACATGTATCCTGGGTACGTTTATAAATATGTAAAATTACATACACAAGATACTTAGGACGCGGAAGAACTATCTATAGGCCGTACGTGTATTTGTTTTACTTAACCACTGCACCGAAAATGTTGCATAAGCCCTTGTTGTACTACTGAAAGGTAAATGTCTCCTCCAGTCTTTAATAGCGCGTAGTGATCCACTCGACTATATCATGAAAATATCATTCAAAAGGCTTAGCTGACACTGACCAGCAAAATTCAAACATTTGGATTTTGCAGATTTCCCTGAAACACCACCTTACAATGAAAATAAGAAACTAGAAAACCTTCAGTCCAACAGTTCATCCGTTAACCAGAGAAAGAAAAAATATCTTACTATGGTATACTCGCCTACTGGGGCCAAGGGTCTGCCTCTGAAAGGAAGACTCGGCCCTGGTACGAAAGGCAACGAAGGAACAGGAGTCGGTTTTTAGTCAGTAAAAGTTTGACACTACCTCCCGCTCCGTCCAAGAGCGAGGGATGTCATTGGATGATTTTCCCAACGAAAAAAAAAATATAGTATACTCAAACATTTCATTATTTCAAACAATCATTGTTTTAATTACATAATTGCATCAAAGTGCTGGTGTGTCCCAGTCATGCGATGCATGTAACTTCTAAACGACTAAGATTTGTGATTACAGTGTATATTAGCTTTTAGCTATCGTTGCGTGTTTGAACGTTCCACTTCATGTGTTTGCGTTTGAAAGAAAAAAAGAAAGAAAAAGTTTTGAACGATGTAGGTCAGTTGTAAAAAAAGTGGGTATTAGATCAATAGAGCTGGTCAGTGTTTGTTTATTTTATTCTTTCATGCCGCATTGTAAGCTTTCATAAATAAAATTAATTAATAAGAAAGCTGGTAGAAAATGCCTAAGGCATTAAGTCCGCCTTTGTACAGTATTTATTACTAGTGCATTAAGTTTTAATAAATAAATAAATATTGATACTGATGAAAAGGCGGTATTGGTTTAAGCCTACCTAAAAAGATCGAAAGAAAAGAAACCAATAAAATTATAATATAATACACACAACGCCGTCTAGTCCCAAGCTAAACAGAGCTTGTGTTATGAGTTAGACAACTGATAAACATACTTAAATATTTTTAAATACATACATATTATAGATAAATTATACCCAGACACAGAACAAATGATTGTGCTCATCACACAAACATTTGTCCTGGGTGGGAATTGATCCCACGATCTCCGGCATAGCAGTCAGGGCCACTAACCACTAGAGCAACAGGCCAGTCTAAATTATTACTATTTATATTGAAGTTTAATTAATGGTTGTTTGTAATATTGACAAATTGATTCCTAGTGAATATTGTGATGTAAAATTGATACAGTTTTGGTTCAAGTAGACAATATGTGGAATCATTGAGTCGCGAGCCGATAAAGTAAAGCTGAGAATTTTATTGTAGTATTGGCTACCTCCGCGAAGCTTGCCAAGAAGACTGACTCTATATACTTAGCTTAGCTTAGCTTATGCAGCCTTTTAATGTTCCCACTGCTGGGACTCAGGCCTCCTCTCTCTAGGAGAGGGAATGGGCCGTAATCCACCACGCGGGCCCAGTGCGGATTGGTGAATGTCACATTTCTTCGAATTTTTCGTTCTAGGACATGCCGGTTTCCTCACGATGTTTTCCTTCATCGTTTTGAGAGCAGTGGTGATGAAATAAATTACAGAAAGTAATGCGCCTGGCTGGGTTTGAACCCGTGACCTACAACTCGTAAGTCGGGGCCGTTACCACTCGGCCACCACTGCTCTCGTCATATACGTTTGCTGCCAAATACTACAAACATATTAGAATTCAGAATAATTTTCGTCCGCATTCTGACTGAAAAAAGGGATTGTATTCTATAATGTCTTTACCAAAAACGTGCAAATCCAATTTAAAAAAAAATATGATACCTATTTTTTAAATCGTTTGGTAAAATTGGATCTATACTGGCCCCTAATTTTATTATTCAGAAAACAACCTACACAAATAATAATAGTCTCCACCTTTAAAAGTCTTATTACCTTGTCTGTCAAAAATGACCTGAATGCACTTGTGTTTTTGAATTAAATAATTTGTACATAATATTTTAATTATTATTATTTATTTATTTCAAGTTACAAGACTCATTTAAGGCACATAGTTAAATTTCAAATTATTTAAATTGATTTGTATTTAATTGCACAAAATTGAAAAAATAAAATAAAATTGCATGAAATTAAAATTCACAAAATTTTTATCATTACATTAAAATTAATTATATTTCAGTCAGTCAGAATGTAATTTTTTTTTTGTGGAAAGCAAAAGAATGTCTCAAAACTTTCCCCAATCGTGTCCCCACTAGCCAAGTCGCGTGCCGACCTTGCCTTTTATTCACAATTCCCTTCGATGCCTACCAATATCTCCGTGCATTATAACCTAGTCACGGCATCGCAACCTTTTGTGCCTAACGTGCCTAATATCATGAACTTTAAACAAAATTAAGTGATGTATTAATGGCTTTGAGAACTTGGAATATTCTGCGACTCACGCCCCCTTTTGTCTGTCAATATTGTGTGTGTAGTTCGACAATGTTGGCGAGTTTGTGTATGCTTGATTTAGTCGCAGCTTTGGGCTTTGGTAGATGTCATTATCAGGTCTAGATTTTAAATCAGTATCATTGTTGAACATATATAAATAGCATTAAATAATTCTTTTATATGGATGTTTTTTTTACCAATATCTCTCCTGATGATAAACGATGATGTGGTCGACATTGGGGCACGCTTTCCTATAAACCTATTCGTTCTTGAATTCAATAACCCCAGGTTATAGTTATCAAGAAACACAAACTCCAGCAGCTCATTTCACTCCTGACCTATACGTCCACTATTTTTTTTTAGGTGTGAAATCATCACCAGGGCCGGACGCGAGAGGTCGTTGCCACCAATCGCCCCTACGAGGATACGGCGGTGCTTCGCCCAAGCGGGGCACACCACCACCGTACGCTCCACCATATCCTCCGGGCGGTCTACACAATGGTGACATCTGGGCGTTTCTTCCGCACGAATCCGGTGCAGGAACCTCCTGAACTTACCATGTCCAGTAAGGACTTGCGTCATGCGGAAGGTGAGGACGCCCTGACGTCTTTCCAGCCACTCCTCAAAGAGGAGACTTACCGCCATAATTATGGCGTGCCCAAGAATTTATGATACGAGTATTATTCATTCTTCAAAACATGAGATTCAGTTAAAATTTTGAAGTTGTTGCTATTTATTTTGGGAATGTTTCTATCAATGAGCAGTAATTTCGGTATTTACTTCTTTCACATCTCAGACCAATAAAAAAGTATAGACAGAACATTGCGCTCCTAAAAGTGTGGCACGTAATATGAAGCCAATCGGCAATATGAAGCCAGCCGCTCGGTAGTCTGCCGCTAGCAAGCGAGTGCGCGTGACGTTGTTTTGTTGAGATAATAATTACGAAATTATGCCGTCCTGTGTCATAAACTGCTGCCAGAACAATTCCTTTTTCCAAAAACATGCTTCTGGGATTACTTTTCACAAGTAAATAACGTTTTTGCTGTATAAATTAAATAAAATCGTAAAAATATCTGATATAATTTCTCGGAACACGCCATTGTGTCGGTGTTGCAAGTTAAGAACATTATTTATTCCCAAAAATAAGGGAAGTCGTAATTTTTTACGGACACTACAACAAAGTGTTTTTTTATTTACACGTACGGCGTCATCCAACATACGGTTACGCTGGATGACCCGCACCTAATCCGATTGTCGTTGGATATATATTATTATTATTATATGTAAGTTGTGTGTTTTTAAAATTAATAATTATCTTTCATTTCATACAACCAAGATAAACACTATACTACCTACACAATAATAAAACTTAACCAAAGTACTCGTATATCTCTCGCACTCTCGTATATGTCGCAGCGCAACGCTTGCAACATTTTTCTCTAGCACACATGTGCAAATCTACGATGTCATACACCAAGTTACGCACACAAAGCCAAAACTAGTCCTCACTTATTTCGTCGCTTTTGTTTACAACGACTCCGTCTATACTTTTTTATTCGTCTGAGTTTCACATTTTGTGTTTAATCTCGCCCGGTTATGTCAACAGACCATGAGGCTTCAGTCGAAAGGATTTAATATTATTAGTTGTAAAAATAAATAGTTGATCTTTCCGGTGCTGGATTAAGGAATTACTCGTTTGTTTCTGCAAATTTAGTTTAATTTCGTTCCAAGTGAATTTCAAATAACAAATTAGTGTAACAACAGGGTATTAATTAGCAAATTGGCACAGGATTCCAGAAAATTGATATCATGTTTGGAACCTTGCCAGCAGGTCACCTTTTGCTTAGACGTGTAAAAATGTATTGATTGAATTGTACAAATGACTTTCACGCCATTTTTAGGGGTTTCGTACCTCAAAAAAAAAAACGGAACCCTTATAGGATCACTTTGTTGTCCGTCCGTCCGTCTGTCTGTCTGTCTGTCAAGACCCTTTATTTCGGGAACGCGTGAAGGTATTAAGTTGAAATTAAAACTATATACTTACTCAAGTCTGCGGTCCCTTAAAACTTTGAAAAAATCAAACTTCTGAATTACTTCTTGTTGACCGAGAATCCTGAAATTTGACATAAAGCAAGGTCTCATAACACAAGTATAGGAAAAACCTGAAAACTGTAAAGTAGTTACGTCACAAAAAAAAACTTTTTTGCGATTCGAAATAATTTTCGTCACTCAATTCGGGAATTGAACTGTTTTCATAGGTAAGTTTGTACGGAACCCTCAGTGCGCGAGTTCGACTTGCACTTGCCCAGTTTTTTTTCTACACTGTGTGTATCTATGTGTGCTAAATAAAATATTATTCTTTCTTTCTTTCAGTCTTTTGGCCACATTACCAGTCTATAGCGATGTGGAAGAGTTTTTTGACACCACATTTAAGTTTGTTTTTAATTAGTTGTAATTAGTGTTAGTATTAAATAGTGATAGTGTCCCTACACTATCACTATTTAATACTAACACTTATTATTTATTATTGTAATTATTTTTTATTTACTGTAATTATAGTTAGTTGAGTATTTTTTAATGTAAATTATTCGTATAAATAAACAAAAATTAGTTGGTATAAAAAGAAAATATTACAACTTATGTCCGTTTCGACTTTCCACTGTGGCGTAGAAGAATAACGACTACGTCAACGTTACGAAGGAATTTGTAAGACACTAACAATGATAGTCGCAAATTCGTAGATTCAATATTCAAAAAGTTTTAAAGGTCTAACCATGCAGTCGTGCGGCCACGTAGTTCTGTTAAAAGGTATGTAGTATAGGTCCCATTCTTTTTGCTTACCACTGATACGATAACGAAGAAAATGTTGATCATACTTACAACTTGGGGGTCTGTAAGTCAAGAGGACTTACAGGCCCCCAAGTTGACCTCTTTTCTGTTCGCACAATGAATGCGTTCCCAAAACGTTTTGTCCCTGTTTCATCATCATCGTCATCATTTCAAGCAAAAGAAGCCCACTGTTGGACATAGGCCTCCCCGAAGTGTCGCCACAATAAACGCTCCTGTGTGTCTCGCATCCATCGGATTCCCGTAACCCTTACCAGGCGGTCCACCTTGTAGGAGGCCTTCAATCGCTGCGTCTTCCGGTACGCGAACCTTTCGGCCACAACTGTCATCTATTCTGCGAGCAATGTGCCCTGCCCATTGCCATTTAAGTTTAGCGATTCATCATTCATCATCATAATCGTCAGGTCATTCCTGATTCTATAATCAGTTAAAAAAATCAACGTGAAACTCCAGTAAGTAATGTTCTTATAACTATTGTGTTCCTGCAGTTACGTGCTCACGCGAGGCAGGGGTAATTAAAGGAAACAGTTCGCAGTGTGCTGGTCGACGTACGTCAGTGATCCATCACTAGACATGCACTGCGAGCTCTTCTTTTATTGGTAGTGGAAAAATTCTAACTGGAAATACTACTGCTCTGAAAATAATATGGGAAAACATCGTGAGGAAACCAGTATACCTTAGTATTTTTTTTTAATTATTTGATTTAAACTAGTGCTTGACTATAAATGATATTTATGTTGCAAATAGGTTATTTAAAAACACATTTACTCGTCAATTTTTTTGTCAATTTGAAACTATATGAAGCCTGTGTTTCCTAGCTGATTACCCTGAGAAGAAACACCGAAACAAACTCAGGGTTCAAAGTCTCTTTTAAAGTCCATACATAAATCACATAAATCACATAAATAAATAAATAATAACTTTATTTAGCCATTGTTACAAGTGTTTTCTTAAACATAGTTATAACTTATTTACATATCGGTAACAGGTGTTATATTTTACCAGAATTATTACAATGGCCCCCAAACTAGGCGGTGCCTGTATCTTGGGGACCGGAGTTGCGTGATCGTTAAATTAAAATGCAAGTTTCCTTTGCGGATTACCTTACAATAAAATAGGAATAAAATAGTAGACAAAATAATTAGTACAAAGTAACAGGGTAAATAAAAATAAAAGAGTGTGCGTGTTACAGGTGTGCGGTTGAAAGTGTGTAGGTATGTTTGTGGGTCATCATCACACGTGTTGTACTAGTATACAGCAAACATGTAATGGTCAAATCATATGAGAACCATGCAGATTGGAGTCTGAGATGGTCTTTTGAAGAAAGAACCATACAGTTTTGAGCGGACCTGTCCAGTCAGCGCAAGCATTTGTCAGTATTCGTGTAGCTCAACTCAGAACTACTAAGGAGCTCAACAACTTGACGAACAATACCAAAGACATAGGACATTTGGGTAGGCCGCAAAAAGTACTCAAAACTGCCAGACATTATGTTATAGTTAAAGAAAAAAAAAACCACATAGTCTGCGATCTCATCTGATGGTAAGCAGTGAGGCAATCGAAGATGGTGAGGTGCACTAGTTTATTAAGATCCTATTTTCACTCTAGCCTTAAAGACACCTAAATTATAATCGGACGGGAAGACCACAGCAGGTAAATAATTGTTCCAGTCCTTCGATGTACGCGGTATAAACGACGAGACGTAACTTGTGTAGAGTTATACATACATATACATACATATTCAGCCTTTTAATGTTCCCACTGCTGGGACTCAGGCCTCCTCTCTCTAGGAGAGGGAATGGACCGTAATCCACCACGCGGACCCAGTGCGGGTTTGGTGGATGTCACATGTCTTCGAATTTTTAGTTCTAGGACATGCCGGTTTCCTCACGATGTTTTCCTTCACCGTTTTGAGAGCAGTGGTGATGAAATAAATTACACAAAGTAATGCGCCTGGCTGGGTTTGAACCTGCGACCAACAATTCGTAAGTCAGGGCCGTTACCACTCGGCCACCACTGCTCCTACTGTAACTAGTTATATTTCTATACTACTATTAGCAGTCCCGACAGACGTTGTCCAATCCGGAAGCTAGGTTTTCGTCTGAAAAAAAATTGAGAGTTCGATTGCATTGGTTCCAATAGTATTTTCAAACCTTCCAGGGACTCGCTCAAATATACACACAAAATTTCATCCAAATCAGTCAAGCCGTTTAGAAAGAGCTATGTAACAAACACACGTACAAAAGAATTTTAAATATAAAGATTTAATATTTGATTTTTTTTTTTGTTTGTAATGAATAAACTTAAAATGTACTGTACGGATTTTTTTTCAACAACAAAATGCTACTTTTCACTGAGTGAAATATTTTATTTATTAATTAAATGATTTATCCACACAAAAATACAGAGGTGGATTTAATGCCTTAGGCATTTTCTACCAGTCAACCTTTAGGTGACGCTGAAAACAATAGTGGTACAATAAAAGAAAACAAAAGCCGTAAAAAAAACATAGACACACTATTATTTTGATAATGTATTTATACGAATATAATAAATACACGAACATAGGTGTTCAAACAATTGGTCCAAATCGACAATTGGGAAACATTAACTCTATGATGATATTTTTAAGCTTTTTTAGGTGGGAAAATCATCCAATGACATCCCACGCTCTTGGGCGGAGCGAGAGTTAGTGTGTGTGTGTGTCTTTTACTGACCAAAAACCCACTCCTGTTCCTTCGTTGCTTTTCATACCAGGGCCAAGTCTTCTTTTCAGAATCAAACCCTTGGCCCCAGTAGGTTTCGACCCTGCTGTACCCCTACAGTTGCTGACATCTCCTTGAGGCGCGCGAGGAACACTACGCACCGTCGACGACTTGGAACTCAGTCCGGACGGTTACCGGACGATCGGACAGCGAGCTACCTATTGCTCGCCGTCCGGAAGCCCGCGATGATATGATTGCTGCGATTATCTGGCAGGCAAATTTTCTGAAAGAAGTTAGTTTGAAAATAAATTGATGACATTTGTGACATTCATCAACTTATACTATTTGTAGAGCTTAGGTACGTGTGGCTCAAATAAAAAGTATAGGTAGCAGTAATCAGTTATATTTTCTGAATTTACAAAATTGCAATGAACCACATGCAAGGGCGCTATTCGCTTTTATAATGGCTGGCTTGGCTGGCTGGCTGGCTTGGCGGCAACCGTCGCCTCCCCACTTTGACCACGTGGTGGGACGTGACGTTGCGGCGGCGTTTGGCTTGCTGGCTGTCAGTACAGTGGCGACATCTTTTGGCAGGCGTTACATTCGGCCATCCTGTAAGCATTGCTCCCGCAATGGAAACACATACAACAATTAGTCAACAATCAACATAGCATGGGACAGTGGAACCCCTGACCCCAGATTAACTGTCAAGCAGATCTATAAGATCTTCCGTTTCTAGCTGCTCATCAGTACCACTTGCACTATCGGAAATGGGCGCTACTTTTATATGGACGAATAGCGTCTGCTGATACTAGGCCGGTAAACTGTTTATATCCCGAGTCCTTACACTAATCCTATATACCGATCGTTACCTAAAACCTTAACAACTACAGAGAAGCTCGAATATAAGTCGTCTAATTTCGAGTTAACTTGGCCAATGCCGTTAGTCGGTGCTTGATGCCATAATACATAGTCACCTTTTCTATAGAGAGTGCTATCCTTACGTTTCTCGTCATAGTTTCGCTTCATTTTCGAACTAGCTACCAGATTGCGTTTGCGAGCTTTAAGACCCTTAGACTCAACCGTTTCTGATGCCAGATTGAGAATAGAAATGTCGTACGCGAACCTACCAGTTTGAGCGAACATTAGATCATATGGCATACACTGCGCTTGCATTAATCGTAATAATGACACCCCAAATGACATCAGATAAGCTGTTATCCCAATTGTGGGACACTGGGTCCAGTGGACCGTAAAGCATCCACTATTGTACGGTTAGTGTGTTCGACTTGACCGTTTGCCCCGGGACATGCTATAGCGTTTAATATGTGCCTAAATTGTTTTTCAGTAGCAAATCGTTTAAAGTACCTGCTCGTGGAAGCTTTGGTGGTAACCTGAAACTACTCGTTCAAGATACCCAAATAGACTAAAAAGTCGAATGGCATCTATAGAATTAACAGTACGAGATGGTTCGGCTATTACTTTAGAGAAGGCGTCGGTCATAACAAACATGTATTAATACCCCTTTTTAGTGCGAGTAAACGGTCCTAAGTGATCAATATGGACCATTCGCATTGGTTCATTAGGCCTTGGTATGGAGTGAAATTTACCTTCCCTCTTGCCATGTTCATCTCTTCCGTAAGCACTGTGCATACTTTTTTTATGAAGCGCGACATTTTGGAAAACCCAGAAAATATTTTTAATAGCCTCTGTATATCGTTTTATACCTACATATCCTACTGTTTTTGTATATTTTCTGTACCTAGATAATCTCGAGAACAACTAAGCGATTACCATTCAAGATTTTACGATTAAGTCTTTCATTAATCTACGCGTAATTGTTTACTATTTCACTATCCGTTGAACCGTCCTTTAACAAAGCTACGAGGGTTTTTTTTGTTCATTCTCATTTGCACGGCAGCAAACTATTACATCCTAACGATCAACCTTAAAAGTTTGTTTTGTATTTCTACTTAACGCATCTATAATATGTTGCATTTGCTCACAGGGTCCATCTATATATATATATAAGGAGAAACTGACTGACATATCAACGCACAGTCGAAACTACTGGGACTTAGAGCATAAAATGTTGCACAAGGTTTCCTTTTATGACATACGCGAGCACTTAAGAGGATTTTCCAAAATTCAACCCCTAAGGGGATGAAACAGGGGTCTAAATATGAATGGAGAAACCTACTTTCACGCGGGCGAAGCCGCTGGCAGAAGCTAGTAATCGATAAATATGTCTGAATTAGTGACCATCACCGGGCAATACGGGGAATGAGGTCACGTTTTGTTAATGTGTCACGAACAACCGTACAGTCTTTCACTACCCGCACTTTTTTATGGCTCTGTAACCGATGGCTAAAAAGGGGCCCTATTACGAAGAATCCACTGTCCGTCCGTCCGTCACCAGGCAGTATCTCATGAACCGTGATAGCTAGACAGTTCAAATTTTCACAGATCAGATAATGCATTTCCGTTGCCTCTATGACAACAAATATTAAATACAGAATAAAATAAATATTTAAGGGGGCTCCCATACAACAAGCGTGATTTTTTTTGCCGTTCTTTGCTGCGGACGGTACGGAACACCTCGTGTGTGAGTCCGACTCGCACTTGGCCGGCTTTTACCTAACACGTAAACCCGAAACCAACGCAAAGATTCTACAACTGCTAACGTTTCGAGTTCATAACTATGGTATACACATTCTTACCGACTAGTAACGCAGCTAAAATACATAACGGAGTGCGAGCTGTCATCGTTTTGTTTTTGTAGTAGCATACCCGCAATTTCTAACTTGCAAGCATTTGTGTGAATTTCGGTAGGTAGTTTTGGATCGTAAATGGCTAATAACGGTTTACTACAAAGTTTTTGTATTTACATTAAAACGTTTAGACTGGGTTTCGTCCCAAGCTCAAATAGCATTTCTTTGTCAATTCTGTAACTGGACGTGCAAATGAAAGTAACTATATTATAAACCAATAAACTGTCTGATCTAATGAACATTACGTGGTATTGGAAATTGAGAAACTGCTGATAGCTTTAATTCACCCGATTGAATGCTACCTGGGGATATTTCGTGACCGAGGTAAGTTACAGAATTTTTTATTTTATCAAACAACTTTTTAATAGAGTTTATGATCTTATTGATTTATCAGGCGCATAAATACAGATGTTGCATTCGCGAGGCCAAACGGAACCCGATTGTATTTGTAACAACTTTGTGGTATTACGAACGCAGTCTTACGAGTATCTTCTGGCAAACTCAATAATTGGTGATAAAGACGACCCACTGACCGATAAACCTGGGCTAGGTCCAAATTGGTAAAATAGTTCATCCCGGCTAACCTGGACGTCAATATTAGGCAGCGGATATCTATCGCGAATCGTAATAGCGTTGAGCGTATGATAGTCGACACATAGTCTGCTATCTTCGTTTTTCTTTTAACTCTACTGGGGACACGTAATTCGCGTAAATTCGGTTCTACTAAGCAAGTCAGAAATGTTGAATTTGACAATCTCTTGTTCCGTATAAGAAAGTCTGTATGAGCGATGAAACACGGGCTGATCAGTTGTAAGCTTGATAGGCATTTGTAATAGATCGGTACATCCTAATCTAGAGTGCTAGCTGCGAAACAGTCGGAAATTGTGATAGAAGTTCTATTATCTTTTTGTGCTATCTAAATCTGTCCCTCCTATGGTATGGCTACTACAAGAGGCTATACTGGCGCAGTAAATGTTTTTGGCAGGTAACAGGCAATTTTTGTCAGGCAATAGACAATTAATATCAGATTATCAGTGGCACTTACCGAAGTCATATCCCAGCAGCTTTCAGCACGCAGTAAAATTGTCCCAGCCTTCCAGTTGACATCTTTTTCTCTTCAGTGTTGATGATGTTCAGGTAGCCAGTGCTGTCGCTGAGCACTGTTGCAGGAATATAGTAGCAGACGTCATGGAGCTCATGGTGGCGCATTGGTGTTACAACGTTTTTTGCTCCGGTGTTTCGGGAAGGCACGTAGCAGCATTTGCTTCCACTGTCCTCATGAAAAAAATCATACTCTTCGAGACGATTATTTTTGCCTGGCCACGCAGTTTGTCTTGCAAATGGAAAGACTTTGTTTTTCATATCCGTAGATCTCTCCCAGTTCTATCTTCTTCTATCAAGCTGTAATTGTACATTCTTCGGTATCAGGGTCAAACTCCGGGATCAAGGCTGAAGCGCGCTGCCGTTTCAGTGGAACCAGGTTAGAGACGTTGTTTTGCAGGTCTCGAAAAGCTTTTTCTACTTCTTGAATGAGCAGGGTCTTCAAAATTTTTCTAGGGCGGTGGGATATCTTCGGCGTGGCATGAAGGCGTATCTTGGTCAGCATCGGCACTTTCATCTTCTTCTTCACAATAGTTCGTCGTTTCATTTTGCGTGGATACCACTTCTGAATTGTAGAGCTTAGGTACGTGTGGCTCAAATAAAAAGTATAGGTAGCAGTAATCAGTTATATTTTCTGAATTTACAAAATTGCAATGAACCACATGCAAGGGCGCTATTCGCTTTTATAATGGCTGGCTTGGCTGGCTGGCTGGCTTGGCGGCAACCGTCGCCTCCCCACTTTGACCACGTGGTGGGACGTGACGTTGCGGCGGCGTTTGGCTTGCTGGCTGTCAGTACAGTGGCGACATCTTTTGGCAGGCGTTACATATTTTTCATTTTATTATTTGAACTGTAAAATCATGAAATCACTTCTCGCACACCGGGTAGAGCGAGAGGGTGTATCAGATATTTACTGACTAAAGCCTACCTATGTCCCTTCAGTTGTCCTTTTGCGTTACCTTTAGGGCCACAGTAACTCTTTCGGACAATCTTGCACCCTTATTGATAGGTCAATAAGTGTACCCGGTAACCGCATAGTATACGTACTATACGGTTCTGCAGCCCAAGTAATTGATCACTACCTAATCTCCCTCACAGAGCGAAGGCCCGGACACCAGCAGTGGGACCCTATAGACTGAATTATAGACAAACTTGTGACCCAACCCGGCTTTGCACAGGAGTAATTTATATACAAATATCTTCTTTGTTTATTGTTTCTTCTATTAGTGAAAACAACATAAAAATCAAAGGTTTAAGAAGAGTTCGCGAGTTTAAAGACGGACGCAGAAAGTGATTTTGATTTATTATGCTACATTATGTAGGTAGGTACGGCATACCTACGGCAAGTATCCACTCTTTTGTTTTTGAAACTTCTACGGTCCGGACTAAGCGATTCGCCTCGTCGTTTATACCGTGTACATCGAAAGACTGGAACAATTTGCCTGCTGCGGTCTACCCATCCGATTATAATTTGGGTGTATTTAAGGCTAGAGTGAATGGGCTCTTAATAAACTAGTGCGCCTCACCATCAACGATTGCGTCACTGTTCAGGTGGGATCGCAGTCAAGCACTAGTTTACACCAAATAAAAAAAAAGATACTTAGAGATCAAGAAAACATGTTGAAGTGATAGCGATAGCGAAAAGTTCGAAATAGAAGTACCTAAACTCAAATAATTTACTTGGAATGGAAAATGGTAAATGCAAGAGTGTAAAACCTCACGATTGGTACAGAAGTTGAGCGATTAGTTGCTGCACTGCATGTCGCGGCTTCAATACTCGCATGGAACAAATATTGGTTGGCTACTGTTTCCGAGTCTGGGTATCTTGTGCAAGTGATTTTACATGTTTGCAAACGTAGGGGAAGGTGAGGTAATACGATCCCTGGAGGTCAAATGATCCCCCGCCGTAAATCAGAGACAAGTAGTGCCATCTATCCAAATACACATGAAACATATTCCCCGCACCCCTGCCAGTTGCCTCTCTAAATGTCATTGTGGTGTGAGCGCTTGGCGTGATTTTATTAAAAAATAATCAAAAAGTGTGGCTCTGATCTAAGGTAAGTCTGTTTTTGGACTTTCATTCCTTTTTACATGTTCGTGTTTATTGAAATGTTGTTTTATTTGCGGGTATTAATAGCAGTTAGCTAATATTTAAGCAATGTTCGATCACTGCACGCGGTATTTGAAGGTTATGTTTTGATCGATATCTTGGAATTTGGTGTTTGGGGAATAATGATCCCTTTCTGTGTGTTTAAAATGATCCCTGGAATCATTTTACCACATTAGTATTTGTTGTTTTTACAGATCATGCCGAGAATTTATATACGCAAAACTAATCGCCAAAATTGGCCTGAAGAACAAATGCAAAAGGCATTAGATGCCGTCAGAGATGGTATGCCTTACAAAACCGCAAGTAGAGAGTTTAAGGTCCCTGTGATGACATTAAAAAGAAGAGCCAAAGGTAAAAATAAAATAGCTGTAGGCTCCACTAAAAAGTTAGGTAGCAAACAAACAGTGTTTAACCTAGAACAAGAACAGGAACTTGTTGATTACATTAAGGACATGGAGTCTAGAATGTACGGGCTGACCACACAGGATGTTTTAACCTTAGCTTACCAACTGGCAGAAAGAAATCATTTACCGCACCCATTTTCTGAAGCAAAAGGGAAAGCTGGACTTGAATGGCTTCGTGGATTTAGACGTAGACATCCGGACATTACGATGCGTGCCCCAGAATCAACATCTTCTGCTCGAGCGCGAGGTTTTAATAAGCCTGTGGTGGATAAATTTTTTTCAACTTTGAAAAACGTGCAAGAAAAACATTATTTTCCACCCCATCGGATATTTAATGTTGACGAGACGAGTTTATGCACTGTCCCAACAAAAAACTCGAAGGTGTTTGCACAAACAGGCCGTAAGCAGGTGGCGCGAGTGACTTCAGCTGAGAGAGGTGACACAACGACCGCAGTGATTTGTACCTCAGCTTCTGGAACTTTTGTTCCTCCAATGTTAATCTTCCGCAGAGTCAGGATGAAAATAGAATTGATGGATGGCGCACCTCCAGGCGCTATATGTGCATGCAATCCATCTGGTTGGATGAAATTAGATGTGTTTTCTCAGTGGTTCGATCACTTCTTAAGTCATGCCAAACCGACAGCAGAAGATCCGGCTCTTTTGATATTGGATGGTCACCTATCTCACACAAAAAATTTGAATGTGGTATTAAAAGCCAGGGATAATCACGTCACTATTCTATGCCTGCCGCCTCATTGCACCCACAAACTCCAACCCTTGGACGTTGGAGTCATGTATCCGCTAAGCGTTTATCATAACCAAGCGTTGGAGAAGTGGATGAATAACAATCCTGGAAGAGTGGTAACCGTGTTCCAAATAACGAAAATTTTTACAGAGGCCTATCTAAAAGCAGCAGTTCCACTGAATAGTATGAATGGATTCAACAAAACAGGAATATATCCGTTCAACCCTGAAATTTTCTCTAATGTGGACTTCATTGCAGCTGAAACGACTGAAATGGATGTTGATAGTGACACGATCGAACCTCCCATTTCGATCCTTGGGACGTCAAGTCCTCCATTAGCAGAAACCGAGCAAGTACCTTCTCCTCAAGCGAGTAATCCAGAAACTGAAACACTACAGCCTTTACAAGTGGATGTCCAAGAATCCCTTCATTTAACACCTCAGCTGTCTCCAATTGAAACTTCGACTCCAATGGTGCCTCAAAAATCTCCACAAGCACCACAATCATCCTGGCAAGCACCGTCCTTCCCAAAAAATACCTCAACGTCTGAATCTTCTGAAAGATTACCTCCAGCTTTGGCTGTTGGTCTTCCATCCACGTATTTTGGTGTTGTTACACCCAGAGAAGTACGACCAATACCAAAGATAGTCGGAAAAAGAGCGAGTGCAAGACGAATAAGAGTAGACACATCAGTACTGACCAGCACACCTTACAAAAAATACCTTGAAGAGGAAGCTAAAAAGAAAACAGACATGGAACAAAAGAAAGCCCTTAAGGAAGCGAATAAAATAAAAAAAACGGTAACCAACAAACAGAACGATAAAGGAAAAGGTGGTGGAAAGGAAAAGGAGTCGGGAAAGGAAAAGGAGGCGGAAAGGGAAAAGGAAAAAAAAAGGAAAACAGATCAGACTCTTCTGAAGGGGAGAGTGATACCGAATGCCTCTTCTGTACTGAAAGCTACTCCAAAGACAATAAAGGCGAAGGGTGGATTAGGTGCGTTGTGTGTCTTAAATGGGGACATGAGGCTTGTGCGGGAGTAGATAGTGACGATGAAGGTGACTTTACTTGCGATATTTGCCTTTCTGGTAATCAATTTGATAGTGTGAAAAAATTTTTAAGGCTATAGGTCTATTTCTAAGTTCCTAAGAAAATTATTATTTTTAAATGAAGAGTTGATTTTTCTATTGCAATATTATTTTATTGATAAAAAGCCTTTGATAGGGATGAGTATTATTTGTGTTTTTTTTTTATTTAGAAGAAGAGTTTATTTGTTTACTTATTGCTTGACTAGTTGTTAATTTTGCAAACGTTTTAAAAGTTTGTTGCAATGTTTATTGTATAGTTTTGTTGATTGAGTATTAAATAATTACAAAAAAAGATCTCTTATGAAACTAGAAGACTGCAAAAGTTTTGTGTAACTTGCTTACATACTTAAATTGTTATGAACAATACATATGATTAAAATAAACAGCTGAGTGTTTTATTTCACTGATATTTATTAACTTATGGTATAAAATGATCCCTGGGATTATTTTACCCCAACCCCAGGGATCATTTTATACATAGGTGTGTATAAAATGATCCTTTACTAAACTTTAACAAAAACCTCTAATACAAAAAAACTACATTCATATAAAAATAAGTATGCAGTTACAAAGTTAAGTAAATTCACTACTTCCAACAATAGAAATCTTGCGATATTGCTTTCAACTTTAGCCACAGTTAAGTTTTTTCCCTTAAAGGGATCATTATACCTCACCTTCCCTCAAAATACTCTCAAAAGTATGTTCCTTTGGGATAATTTCCTGCTTTCAAGCTGGCGAAGCCGCTAGCAGTACCCAGTTGTTTAAAAAAATCGAGATTATAAATTCCAAATATGAATATAAGGGTGTGTCCAGACCTAGCGAATGCGCCACTCGCGAGACGCTTGCGAACTGCGCGCGTGCATTTCATGTTTGTACGAAGCTCCTGCGCCGCCCGCGCGCCGCTCGCGCCTAAGTTACACGCAGTTGACGCAGTATTCGAGCGGTGCACGAGGTGCGCGCATGCCGCCCGCGTCTCGTCACCAACATACCCGCTCAATTTTTTTCTAAATGCCGGAGACTAAATACGTGTTGACATGGAGTGGACGAATGAAAATTGTTTACGGTTAATTGAAATATACAAAAAAAAAACCTGTTTTGAGGCTCATAGTTCAAACACGAAAGAAGCTACGTGAGCACGAGCTGCACGCGCGTTGGAGCTGCACTAGAGCGGCACACCAAACTTAGACTAACCGCACACGAGCAACACGCGCGCAGTTCGCAAGCGGCTCGCGAGTGGCGCATTCGCCAGGTCTGGACCCACCTTAATCGTTAGAGCTACTATTACTATTTGAAAATCGAATAGGTACCTAACCGACTGCGTATCCAAATAATGATATGCTTTCATCGACACAAAACGAGCGTGTTGGTACACACGAGCCGTCGAACGCTTTAGGGTTGTCACAAACGATTATCACGTTGAACACAATGCGTGGCAGGGCTAATCTCTTAATACCTGATGATAGAAAGGCGCCCGAGGCACGGAGGTTAATAATGTTTAGGTAGAAAACCATTATTCAGTTTGTGGGAATGAAAATATGTTTTATTATTTATGTTGAGGGTAGATTAGTGTGTTGCTAAGTGGTGTATCGGAATAAAATTGTATGAATTATTTTGGGATTCTATTGTTTGAACCGAAGTGAATTTACAGCGTACCTAGCACCGAATTCGTGCGGAAGAGACGCCCGGGTGTCGCCACTGTGCGGACCGCCCGGAGGACACGGTGGAGCACACGGTGGAGGTGTGCCCCGCTTGGGCAGAACAACGCCGTGTCCTCGTGGGGGCGATCGGCGGCGGCGATCTCTCGCGCCGCCGATCGCCCCCCCCTTGGTACAGGCCATGGTCCGGAGCGAGGAAGAGTGGCAGGCGGTCGCCTCCTTCTGCGAAGCAGTAATGCTAGCAAAGGAGGCGGCCGATCGCGTGAGGCAACGGTCCTCACGCCCCAACCGCCGCCGGGATTCCGATCCCGATTTCCGGCCACCGTAGGCGAGGGCTTGCGGACGGCGAGCAATGGGTGGCTCGCCGTCCGATCGTCCGGTAACCGTCCGGACCGAGCCCAAGTCGTCGACGGCGCGTATTGTTCCACGCGCGCCTCAGGGAGATGTCAGCAAATCGTAGGGGCCCAACAGGGTCGAAGCCTACTGGGGCCACGGGTAGTGTGAAAGCGAAACCCGGGGCCCTGGGACGAAGGCAAAGAAGGAACAGGAGTGGGTTTTTAGTCAGTAAAAGTCTGACACTACTTTCCGCTCCGCCCAAGAGCGGGATTTGTCATAAGATGATTTTCCCACCTAAAAAAAAAAAAAAAAAACCTACCTAATTTTCTTTTTTTATTATACTTAGGCTCGTGTTTGACTACTATCTCACTTGATGGTAAACGATGACGTGGTTGACGATTGAGCACGCTTGAGTAATCTATTCACTTTTAACTTTGTTTTTTTTTTTTTTTTTGAAATGTATTCTCAAAACAATTTGTTCGTATGTGTGGGATGTTTACCATGTACCGTATACCATGTGTGTTACGATGGAATGAGCTTGGCGGAATTAGATGAGTTATGCAATTCCGATGCACTCTCCTCCAAATGCAACATGTAGAAAACCGAGAGGCTAGCAACTCGGCGCCGATGCTCAAGACTTTAAAGCTGTGACTCGACGAGTGCATCATTACCAATGATTTTTGTACTTCACACCGGGACAGCTTCTAATGTTCGCAGGTCCAAACGTGTGTGGAGTACTGCAGTCACATGTGGGTTGTTGCTGCAAAATGCCATCTAGCAGCTTTGCACTCAGTGGAAAGGCGTGCGAAGAGGCTAATTGGGGATCCAGATTTAGTTAAGTCTAATCTACAAAGCCTCGAGTACAAGCGCAGGGTAGCCAGCCAATCAATATTTTACAGGTTGCATTTTGGAGAGTGAGTTGGAGAGTACGCGGGAATTGCATGACTTGATTCCGCCATCTCCTTTCTATCATCGGACAACCCCACGTACGGCGGGTATCCACCCTTACGTTGTTGAAACTTTAACGGTCTGGACTAAGCTTTCCGCTTCATCGTTTATACCGCGTACATCGAAGGACTGGAACAATTTGCCTGCTGCGGTCTTCCCGTCCAACTATAATTTAGGTGTCTTCAAGGCTAGAGTAAATAGGCTCTTAATAAACTAGTGCGCCTTACTATCAATGATTGCATCACTGCTTACCATCAGGTGGGATCGCAGTCAAGCACTGGTTTATATAATTAAAAAAAAAAGATTCTCTTGGCAAGTTTCTCAATTGACTGCGCATAATGTAATTTCTCCAAACTCTACGCAATTTTAAGTTCTAGAATTGACTTCACTGTATCGAAATTGGTCTTTAACAAAACCTATAAATAACATGAAACTGTGTTTGAAACTTATAAATTAAGGCCACGTAGAACCGCTGCGTTGAACCCATAATATTTCATACGTCTAATGGTGCAGTAGCAACGAATTGTGCCAGTCAGACGCCTGATCGATGATCCTTTGTTTTAAATTATAAATTGCAATGCTATTACAAGCATGATATGTCATTGGATGGTGTTAAATATTGATAGTATGATGTATGAGTCCCTGTGGGTCTTACCAATGTTAAGCCGTTAAATACTGATGGTATTTTGAATGCATTTTAAAGCATGTATGACGAAGGCGTGGGTTTGCGATTGGCGAGCAATGGGTAGCTCTTCGTCTAGCCATTTGGTAATCGTTCGGACCTAGGTCGAGTTGTCGACGCCATGTAGTGTTCCTCGCCTCAAAAAATTACAGCAAAACCGTAGGGGCCCAGCAGGGCCTTCTGGGGCCTTGGGTTGACTTCCGAAAGGGTAACCGGGGTCCTAGAACGCTTGGCAAAGAAGGAAAATAGGTGTGTGTTTTACTCAGAAAAAATATCATACGCCCTCGCGCTTTGTCCTAAACCAGAAGATGTCATTGAATGATTTCCCACTTTAAAAAAAAAGCCTTTATGAGAAAGGTTCATAAAACGCAACAAAACTGTACTAAAAATGTTGCAGTTTGTCAGTAGGTACTATTGAGGACAATTTTTTCTATTTATTTGTACTATTGAAGACTCTATAGCTCTAGATTTAGAATGCAGGAGATTATATTGAAAAAAAAGCCCGGTTTTACTATTTGAATTAACCTGAAACCTTCAAATATCGGATAGCTGCAAATCGAGCTTTACAATTTTATTTAAAGGCTTGAAAACAAAATGTATTGCATTTTGTGTCCCACTTTAGGGCAAAGACCTTTTTAGGGTTCTGTACCTCAAAAGGAAAAATACGTAACCCTTATAGCATCACTTTGTTGTCCGTCTGTCTGTCTGTCTATCTGTTTGTCTATCTGTCAAGACGCGTGAAGGTATCGAGTTGAAATTAATACCATATACTCGAGTCTGCGGTCTCTTGAAGCTGTGAAAATATCATACTTCTGAGTTAACGAACAAAAAAAAGATACGGCCGTTTATGTCGTAAGAAACGTATATTTCGACACTCTCAAGGGAATCAAAATTTACTTCCCGTTGATCTAGAATCCTGAAATTTGGCATGAAGCAAGGTATCATAGCACAAATATAGAAAAAAATCTGAAAACTTTAAATTTGTAGTTCCTACCTCACAAAAAAAAAAATGCTATTCGAAAAAATCTTTGTAACTCAATTCGGGAATTGAACTGTTTTCTTAGGTAAATTTGTACGGAACCCTCAGTGCATGAATCCGACTTGCACTTGCCCGGTTTTTCCTTTCAAATCTCTCTGTCTAGGGTGATCTTTGGCTAAAATTGTCCCGCAAATCTGTTCAGATCGTCACACCACCTTCGCCGCGATCGATCACGACAGAGCCGACCACCCTCAAGTACCAGATAGTGACAATCCTCGCCCATCCGTCCTATCCTTGAACTAATATTTTGTTTTATTTTTACACCTATTTGAATCACATTCCAAAGGAGAAGGGGACTTCTGGGCCCAGCGGTTAACTAGTTGAAATGTGTATTAAAAAAACCGTTCTATTTTTCTAAAGGAAATCACAAAGTATGGTACCATGTTTCTACCCAGGAAGCGAGAAAACTTAAATTAAGTTAATGAAAGTAAATAATCGATTAAATAATTCCTGAATTACTACTAATCGATTATGAATAAATCGGTAAAATATGAGAATATGTATGAAAATCGAGTGACAAGTGTATAATCTATTCAATCGATTCCACGAAAGCTTGATAATAATATTATCAAGCTTTCGTGGAATCGATTGAATAGATTCATAGTGAATTTTTTTCTTCTGGCAACACTTGTGCCTGACATCCGTCAGTCACTGACTGACAGATGCACTCGTTCGTTTTCTTTCGTTTTGAGTGCGCACGTATTTGACAGATGCACTCGTTCATTTTCTTTCGTTTTGAGTGCGCACGTATTTTCCTTGTTTTATTGTTTAACCCCACGACCTCGGCTTTGCACATTATAACGGAATATTTGACGGATCTTGCTACTCTAAATTACCTTGCTCTCTATTGTGGACAACTGTTTACGCCTATCGATTGGATATTGACGACATGAATCGCTGTGTAAATTGTACGATTGCGACTGGTTGCAGTAACTCTATTGGTAGAAAAGTCTTGGAAGATGATGCGATTTTATCAGTTATTCGTCAGTGGCATGCATCTCAGCCTGTAAGTTTTACCCATTTTTTTACCTATTCAAATCAGGCTTTTAGCCCACCAAGCCATGTTGGCGTCATGTCTGTTAGTTGTCTTTTTATTGGACAGCATAATATATTAAATCAATATACCAAGAAAATATCGTACCTCCTGCCCAATTTTTTGATGATATTCTAATAATTATTGAAGATGAATAATAAATACATGTTTTATATATATATTGGTGTTTTATTTTACTTCATCTTATCCCTTTTTAGTTTTTAAAAGGTTGGTGCCTACTGCTTCTAGGTTACAGGATATTGGATGTAGAAACATGTCTTCGACTGTAGCGACTGACCAGCCAAAGCCAAGCCAAGTTGCAAACGATAAACGTGAACGCTTAGTAATCTCCAATAGATTTTCAACTTTATACCTAAGAGCATAAAGTTGAAAATCTATTAAAGACTACTGAGCGTTAGCGACCGGAACGAACGAAAACACTATGTAATCTTCAATAGATTTTCAACTTTATATCCAATAACATAAAGTTGAAAATCTATTAAAGACTACTGAGAGTTTACGTTTATCGTTTGTGACTTGGCTAGGGGGGCAGGGCGCGGGAGAGTCAAACGTGTTAGATGTTCCATACATAAAACCATTACACAACCAAAGCCATTCAAAGTATTTCGTAAATAACATAAAAAACTACAATGTTATAATATAACCTCATTTTTACTGTAATTCATATAACTTGGTTCCTGGATAGCCAAGTTTCACCAAATTTTCAGTGAGGCCTTGTTTTTATATCCTCTTACAAATAAGGCTAGTTTGATTAAGTTAACACCTGGGCCCAGGAATGTATGGAGTCGTTCCCTTCTCCTGAATAACTTGCCAAAATGGCCTGTAATAACTGCCAGACATACCTACTTGCAGTCAACACACTTTGCAAGGTTTGTTATGGCGTGCCATCTCCACAAATGGAGACAAGAGATCCCAAGCATGTTTATGTTTAGGTTACAATCATTTACAAAATCTTTGCATAGGTATTCAAAGATTCGATACTTTTAATAGTGTTTATAATATATAATACATACTTAGACTATAATTAATCAAGTTGTTAATACATACTTAGACTATAATTAATCAAGTTAATTAAATTAAGAAATCCCACCCATACGCACAAAACGTTTTGAGAGCACATTTATTGTGCGTACAGCTAAGGAGTGGAATTCCTTGCCGGAGTCTGTGTTTCCTGATAGCTACAACTTAGGGGTCTTTAAGTCAAGAGTGAATAGACTACTTCTAGGCAAGCGTGCTCCATCGTCGACCACATTATCGCTTACCATCAGGTGAGATGGTGGTCAAACGCGAGCCTATCATTAATAAAAAAAAAAACTATATACATAAAAGCGAAATACCACTCACTGATTAATCACGAAATCTCAGAAACTATAACACCCACAAACTTAAAATTTGGCAGGTAGGTTGCTTATATGTTGTAGACATCTGTGAAGAACGGATTATACGAAACTCTACCCTTAAGGGGGTAAAACGGGGTTCCAAAGTTTGGATGGAGAAAGTTACTTTCACGCGGGCAAAGCTGCTGGTAGAAGCTAGTACAATATAAGTATGTACCTATTCCAAAAATGTAGCTTCCAATCACTATGCATATCATAGCATCCACGTCCAAATAAAAAATACACGATTATTAACTTCAAAAGACTTCCAGAGCCTGAGATTTCTTTACACAAACGGCTTTTAAACAATTTGAAGCTTTATGCGATTTACGACCTCTTTAAAAGACAGTGCAGAGGACGAGAGATGCGCGCTGTGGAAGCAGAAGCACCCAACTCCTACACATTTTATCACCCCGTCAGAGCATCTCCCCCCTGGACGCAAATTGCAGTGGCCAATCTGGAAATCTCTTAACCGACTGCGGACTCAGGTTGGCCGCTGTAAAAATAATTTGGCCAAATGGGGCTTCCTCGACCCATCTCTAACACAGTGCCAGTGTGGAGCCGCTGTACAGGACATGCGTCATTTGCTATGCTGTCCATCCTGCACCACCAACTGCAGTTTTCAGGATCTATACGAGGCCAACAACAGAGCCGTAGAGGTTGCCAAATACTGGTCAGATAAAATTTAGTTGGAGTACATCGACACGAAAAGAAGAAGAAGAACAATTTGAAGAATAAAAAACCTTTCTTCAAAGTAACATTCGGTTTCATTCAATTTAAACGTGGTATAATAATAATTACTACATAATATTATAACCGACGCACATCTTTCTATTTGCATTTAAAAATTGCTCACATATTTCAAAAATGTGTTTGGTGCGCGTCTGATGCCAGTGCGGTGAATTTAAAATTAAATAAAAAATGTTAATGCAATTAAGAGTGCAGTGTTGCCAGATGTGTGTAAATATTTTACATTTTACTTCACAGTTAGCATGTAGAGAGTAGTAATGTTGTTTGTAATTTGTAATTTTTATTTCCTGTGTGTATTTACTAACATAGTTCTTAAGTACTTTCTAACACTAATATGGACCTGTATCGTTTAGATCTAAAGGTCTGAAATAAAGTTATTATTTTTTTTTTTATATTTTATTTATCTCAGGACCCTGAGGTCCTGGACCTTTGGGAGGCGTACGAGGAGCCGAAGCCAACTCGCAGAGGCCCTTTAGATAATTATAAAGGAACATGATATCAACCGACGATTATCCCTGTACGCGCTATGCTAGTGCACCCAAGGACAACCCCCGGTTATTGAAAAACTGTTGCGACATATGGAGAACAAAGATAATAGGGCTATGGTTTTTGGAGTCTTAAGTGGACTGGTAACATGGAACTATGTCAAGACTATGGCCCCTGCCTGAACAACGTTATTAATATGCATCGAAAAAAGGCAGGGGGTGACTTGCACACTCAATAAATGGGCCCCCAAAAACGGCCGCTAGCACGAAGTGACGTAGCAACAAGAGGGCAACATATCCTGAGGTGCTTGAGGAGTGGAGAGGTATACCACGGCTATCAGGACAATCCCGGAAGTACGGTCAAGATCCCTACCAGCACCTTACTGGATTATACATCCTTCTCCCGAGCACGTTTGCTCTTGCGAATCTCCACTCAAGCCAGCCAATAAAGGCAAGAGAGAGGTGGGAGCTCAGTTCCTCGTCAGTGTTCACTACGGCCGGCCAATAAAGGCAAGCCGGAGATGAAGAACAAGAATTCTCCCGGGAGATCGGGTCCGTGGGGTCGCTAATGCCCAACAGTTCGCCACAAAACTGCACTGCGGATTGTATCTCTCTTAGTCTGGCCCCTCACCCTAGGCATATTACGGCAAAGCAAACTTTACCGATACAGACCTAGGGTATATTGGAGCACGCAAGCCCCACCACGACGTCAACGTAGAGATACGGCGATGGGGTTATTATTATTATTATTAATAGGGCTGTCTGAAATTATTTTCAACATTTATAAATTAGGTTGATTTTAAATAATGTAGCTGATAGTCTCTTTTTTATTCTGACTAAGCTCGCGTTCTACTACTATCTCACTTGATAGAAAGCAATGCTGTGGTCGACGATAGAACACTCTTGCCTAGAAGTAACCTATTCACTCTTGACTTAAAGATACCTAGGTTGTAGCTATCAGGAAGCAGAATCCGGCAGGGAATTCCGCTCCTTAGCTGTACGTACAATGAATGTGAAATGTGTACTCTCAAACAAAGTAAAATAAATTGTCAATCAATTTTTTTTTTAGGTGAGAAAATCATCCAATGACATATCGCGCTCTTGGGCGGAGGGAGAGGGTGTCAGACATTTACTGACTAAAAAGCCACTCCTATTCCTTCGTTGCCTTTCATACCAGGGCCGAGTTTTCCTTTTAGAAGCAAACCCTTGGCCCCAGTAGGCTTCGACCCTGCTGGGCACTTACGGTTTGCTGACATCTCCTTGAGGCGCGCGTGGAACAGTACGCGCCGTCGACGACTTGAGCTCGGTCCAGATGGTTACCGGACGGTCGGGCGGTGAGCTACCCATTGCTCGCCGTCCGCAAGCCCGCGCCTACGGTGGCCGGAAATCAGGGCCGGGTCCGGCGCAAGAGATCATTGCCGCCGATTGCCCCCACGAGGACACGGCGGTGCTCTGCCCAAGTGGGGCACACTTCTACCGTATGCTTCACCGTGTCCTCCGGGCGATCCACATAGTAGTGGCACTCGGGCGGATCCGCAACTAGATGACCTTCCTTTTAATGTTTTGTGGCACCTTTTGAAGGAAAATTTTCAAAAGGAGCCCGAGCTTTGGAGATAAGTCCGAGGAATATGGGATTTTTACCTCGCTAAAACCGCCCCGGCGATCACCATCAGCACATTTATAAAGGGCCTCGTATCCTCATAAAATACCATTCTCGAATCCTCTCTGTGCAATGCCTTCTTCTCTGTCCAATTAAGGCACAAGACAAAATAATAGCAACTCCAACTGTTAAATGCTGTCAACCAACAGTAGTTATAGTTTAAAAGTGACTGTTCGAGCGCCGTCGGCTACCTTCGGCACTCGTCGGGCTGCATCGTCGACGTCGCGCAACACATGCGGGGCGACAGGCCCGCCATCACTTCACCAGTGAGAACGACCGACGATACACGCGCGTTGATAATTCCTCACAAGTGGTCCTTGGATATACGTTTATCAGTTTACAGTCTACTGCTTTTCATTTAAGTCCAAGTATAAGTAGACCCTTTATCTTTTTTTTTTTTAAGGTGGGAAAATCATCTAATGACAAATCGCGCTCTTGGGCGGAGCGAGAGATAGCGTCAGACTTTTACTGACTAAAAACTCACTCCTGTTCCTGGCCCCGGGTTTCGTTTCCACACTACCCATGGCCCCAGTAGGCTTCGACCCTGCTGGGCCCCTACAATTTGCTGACATCACCCTGAGGCGCGCGTAGAACAATACGCGCCGTCGACGACTTGGGCTCGGTCCGGACGGTTATCGGACGGTCGAACGGCGAGCCACCCATTGCTCGCCGTCCGCAAGCCTGCGCCTACGGTGGCCGGAAATCGGGATCGGAATCCCGGCGGCGACTAGGGCGTGAGGACCGTTGCCTCACGCGACGTCCGCCTCCTTTGCTAGCATTAGTGCTTCGCAGAAGGAGGCGACAGCCTGCCACTCCTCCTCGCTCCGGACCATGGCCTGTACCAAGGACCGGCGCGAGAGATCGCCGCCGCCGATCGCCCTCACGAGGACACGGCGTCTCTCTGCCCAAGCGGGGCACACCTTCACCGTGTGCTCCACCGTGTCCTCCGGGTGTTCCACACAGTGGCGACACCCGGGCGTCGCTTCCGCACGAATCCGATGCAGGAACTTTCCGAACTTACCATGTTCGGTGAGAACCTGCGTCATGCGGAAGGTGAGGACGCCGTAAGGTCTTTCCCGCCATAATTGTGGCGTGCCCAAAGTATAGACCCTAACAGTGACAATCTCATGTATTTTGAATTTTCGCAATTATTTATTGTTCTAATTTATGGCTTTTTTTACGCGAAAAATCATCAAATAACTTCTCACTCTCTGTTTGGAGGGAGGAAGTATTCGACTTTTACTGACTAAAACCCACTGTTTTTTCAGTTACCCTTTATTGCGGTTACTCCTTCGAAAAATCCGTAGCCTAGGCAGGCAAGGTGGTTTTTCCACTAGGTTCAATAGAAATATTCATGGCATTCCAACGAAGATATATAAAAAGGACAGTCTTTATAACCATTATAAAAATACTATACAAATTCTTATCACAAACACAATCAACACAACAAAACAACATAAGAATTCGCATCGTAACGTGACTCTTCGTCACGAATGTGATCTCTATCTATCACTCGAAGCTTGGCTAGGAGAAAACTCATAATTGAGTTTAGTTCACCTTTGTTGAATAACTAATCATGGTGTATTAAGTTTCGTTGTATAATAAAGTATTAAGGAAGGCACGTTTTTTTTCGTCCGTTAATAATAGAAAATTACAAAAGAGAGTCGAAGAAGTAGAAAATTGATGAAGTGACATTCTGTCAGCGGCGAAAAAGTACATTTTTGACTTTTGTTAATCTTTATTTATTTACTAGCCGATGCTCACAACTTGCCATTCGGTCACAATTCCAAAAAGATATTTTTTGCGCGGAACCCTAAATCTTTCTTTCATATAAAAGTAATCTGTCAGCAACCGTAGGGGCCCAGCAGGGTCGAGGCCTACTGGGGCCATGGGTGATGCGAAAGTGACCCCCGGGGCCCTGGAAAAAAAATGGCAAAGAAGGAACAGGAGTGGGTTTTTAGTCAGTAAAAGTCTGACACTATCTCCCGCTCCGCCCAAGAGCGGGGGATGTCATTAGATGATTTTCCCACCCGAAAAAAAAAAAAAATGTATTTAGTAAAAAAATGTTATTTTGATTTCACAAGCAGACACTTTAATTTTATTTATATTATATGTATAGAGGTTTAATTCTATAGAGTAGGGATTAATAATATTATATTTATTTATTATGATAAAGTTCATTTTTGTTAGCAATAATGTTCTTTAAAACTATTTTGGTAACTAAATCAAGTAACAATTTAATGTATTTAAAAAAAAATGATATCAACGAGGGTAAGGCAAGTAAATTTAGATTTCATTCAATCCCCAGGCAGACCAATATGGTAGCCCATGCTAGCTCATGCAGCTTTAGGCATTTTCTACTAGTCAGACCTTTGGGTGATTTAGATTTTAAGATCGTGGTAGGCGCAATGTTGAAAACATTTAAACTAAAAATACAATCATCATCATCATTTCAGCTGAAAGACGTCCACTGTTGAACATAGGCCTCCCCAAGTGCCATCACAATGAATGGTTATATGCGTCTCGCATCTATCAGATTCCCGCAACCTTTACCAGGTCATCGGTCCACCTTGTAGGAGGCGTTCCAACGCTCCGTCTTCCAGTACGCGGTCGCCACTCCAGAACTTTTCGACCCCAAAGGCTACCTGTTCTGCGAGCAATGTGCCCTTGCCCATTGCCACTTATGTTTGGGTATTTTTCGTGCTATGTCGGCAACCTTGGTTCTCCTGCGAATATCTTCAAATACAATGTTAATATACTAAAATGGAAACTATTTAAATGAATTTACTTAAATAATTGGTACAAACAGATAATGGGAAAACCAATGTGTGCTGTAACTATACTACTGTCAACTTCTTACGATATTATCACTTTATTTCCTTTGTCTTTTTTAACTTGATGCTAAAAAACTTCTTTCTACTTTCTTTCTTTCTTTTTACCGCAGGCTTAATAGAAATCTACAGGGCACTTGCATGCTGGTTATAAATACCTACCCATCTATGAAAATAGTAATTAATAGGTAGTGGCTATTTATAAAAAAAAAAATCTAACACAACAACACACGAAGAGACGCTCGGCAATATTTTTTTCGTCCGTAAATAATATATTATAAGAGATAGCCGGAGAAACAGCTAGCTTGTTTTAAGGCTGTCTCCGCATAAATCGTCCGTTACCAGTTTAACTGCTTCAACAAATTGCTGTGTCTACAATTTTCTGAATCCAGTTTTTCAGTGTCCGATTTCTTGAGGATTAATATTTGTTTGTGTTGTGAGTTTAAGTGAGTTTTGTGCGAGAATAATTATTTATATTGTGTAGAGGCTTGGGCTTTGTGTTTAATTCTTTTTAGGGTCCCGTACCCGAGGGGTGCCAAAAGGGATCCTGCTGTTACTAAAACTCCGCTGTCCGTCCGTCTGTCTGTTTGTCTGTCTGTTCGTCTGTCAGCGGGCTGTAAGAGATAGAGAGTTAAAATTCTCATAGAATATGTATTTCTTTTGCCACTACAGCAAAAAACAATAAAATTGAAATCAAATTATAATTAAATTGGGTTCCCATATAAAAACGTTATTTTGTAGGTATTTTAATAATTTAGTACGGAATCTTTCGTGTGTCAGTCCGACTCGCTCTTGGCCAGTTGTTTTGTATCCCATGGTTAGAGCTAAGATTTCTTTTTTTCTTCTTTGTTTCTGATTTTTTTTTCAATTTAAGTCTAATGTTTGAGTGTGAGATATTTAAAAATATGAGCTTTAAAATATTTTGTCATACATTTATTCCTTCTATTAAATGTTACATCATTAGAATGATAACATCTCCTACTTAGTACGTAAACTGTAAAATCTATTATTGATTCCCATAATAACAAAATGGCACATTATTTCCTGCATAATTACTACTACTGGATACCAAAAACATGCATATTTACTTCGTCTACTTATCACTAAACACGCTGTCAACAAAATCGATACAAACTGATTATACCCGACCTAAAATACTCCAATTTCACAAGACTCTGTCATCAAGAATGTACACAAAGGATAATCGTCGCAACTGTACTATAATGATAGTGAAATCGAACAATCGTGTTGAACCACAGAGCATAGAGGCAACGTACCGGCAGTGGTTTAAGACGGAATTATCAACACTTCCCATAAAAGTGAGTGTGTCAGTAAGGCGTCCTCCACATTCGGCGTGCGCGTTCTTCAGATGTGTGAGCGAAGCAGGAGCCATGAAAGCGCTACGTGAGCGTCGCGTGTTGCCACCGTGTGACGTGTAAGCAACGAGCGAGCGGCGCGTACGCGACTCTCGCCTTGGCATTTAACCCCCTTCAGTCAAGTCAGTCGCAACAAACAGTAGCAGGTGGTGGGGATTGCGGGCGAAAGGGTAAGAATGCGACGTGAGCGCCACATGCACGCCGCGTGCACTCTCCACACACGCCGCTGGGCAGCAAAACGTGACGCTCACGCAGCGCGTACACGGTGCGCACGCGGCACCCACGCCACTCACATGCCCAAGGAACGTGCACGCCTAATGTCAGGTCAGCGTAAGGGTCACCAATTATTCAAAATGCTATTCCGTCATTTTTTTTTTGAGGTAGGATCAATCATCAAATTAAATTCACCCGCTTTGGGTGGAACGAGAAAAACTGTTAGACTTTGACTAAAATCTAGGTACCTTTGTTTCTTCAATTGCCCTTCGTATTCTAGGGCCACCTTAACTTTTTCGAACAACTCCGTAGCCCTAGCAGGCATCAACTTTAATGGATCTCGTTCGTGATAATTGAGTTGCGTTGACTTAATTTTTTTTAATTATTTTTATCAAATTTAACTTCCTATTTTACAGGGACATGCATTTTCCGCGATAAACAATATACGAGTATTAATTAGTCCGTGAGAGACTTTCAATATCTGATCAGTACTTTCAGAGATTACCCTTTGCAAACATAAATACATTCAAGCTATTTTACCTTACCTGCTACTTTAGATTCCGTGGTCTGTATGTTAAACAGTTCATAGGTACAGTAAGGTACAGTGCTGCTTGCTTGCCAACACTGTAATTATTTTAAATCAATAACAATTTCGTGTCCGTCACGCAATGGTTGCGTGACGCGAGCTTGAGAACGATGCTATGCTTCGAAGATTTAGCTGAATATTGTAACGTACTGAGAAATTGAGGTTCTTGATAGCGTTTATTTTAGCTTTTGCTTTTGAAGGTTCTTATTGGGTAAGAAATATTTGCCTTAACTGTAAAACACGATATTATAGGGGAATGTCATGAGACACTGGAAATAGTACATTCTGATACAAGTGCAAAAAGTTTGTCATTGCGACCGAGGCGGAATTCGCACGAGCCGTAGGCAAGTGAGTTATGGAGCCGAGAGCTGCAGTGACAAATTTGCACGTGTATCAAAGGACTTTTTTCAATACACTTACAAAATGAATAAACGGGGGTTGACCGGCGACTCTTGGGGGTAGACGCGAGCCCAGCCTGATACGATACATGTAATAAAATTGTGGCGGGGGAGCGCACGCGCACTTATCTGCACTAGTGCGGAAAACAGTCTATTGAGTGCCTAAAAGCGGTGGAATAAGAGTTGGTTTTCAAATAAGTGTATTGAAAATAATTTTATTTTCAGTATGTACTGCGATCGTTTTAGCAGTCAAGCTATAACGAGATGAACTCATCGGAAATTCCTTTTGTGATATATATGTCGTTATACCCGCAGTCTGTTACGATTGTGAGTTTATTTATTCATAAAATTAAATATATTGTTATTTTTTGTTGGCAAAAGCTTACTTTAGTTGGATGGGTGGAAAATGATTTATTGTATACGAACATTTTTGCAAAGCTCAATTACAAAACCAATGTATTTTTACTAAAAATCAGTACGCATCTACCGAACGATTAAAATACTGAACACATCAAACATTTCCATAATTTTTAAAACACAACAAGCCTATGCGACAAATTAACCAATACCCCTAAATCAAACTGTCCTATTTTGAATAATAATTAACTAAAGTAAAAGTTGTTTTTTTTTTTAAAGAAATATTTAGAAATGAATATTATATGTAAATAAGAAAAATAAAGAGATAATAATAATAATGTTTTTATTGACATAAAGAGACTGATACCTATTCAATTGAAGCTCTGACTCCTGAGCTAGGTGGTACCTGTGTTACAGGAGTCAGTGAATCGATTACAAACAGACGTGATCAAAATACCATATGAACATCAGGTTATATTTTTCTTCACGACAAAATGTTACACTAAATTACTGTCAAACACAGAATAAGGCCACACCTCAGTGGGCGCTGCCAGATGGCATTGTCAACACTCGTTACGCCACCTCAAGCAGAACACATAGCTGTATAGTCGCTGGACAACAGAATTTTTGAAAACTCGAAGCTTTTATGCTTTCTTTATAGCCTCAGTACAGAAAGAATAACATGAATTAGGTATTCATAATGAACATAGAATTATAAGAGCTGTGTAGCCGGCTACATAATCTTATCTAATCTTATAATTCTAAATTTGGCCCAAATATAATTAATTGCTCCATTTACAATATTGGTTTTTTTCAGCTTTTTAATTCAGCTGCGTCTGCTTACGGCGCATACTGTTCCACGCGCGCCTCAGGAAGATGTCAGCAATCGTAGGGGCCCAGCAGGGTCGAAGCCTACTGGGGCCACGGGTAGTGTGAAAGTGAAACCTCAAAGAAGGAAAAGGAGTGGGTTTTTAGTCAGTAAAAGTCTGACACTATCTCCTGCTCCGCCCAAGAGCGAGATTTGTCAAAAGATGGTTTTCCCACCCAAAAGTTGCATCTGGTTAAACTGGAAGTTGACCCCAGAACAGTTGGGAAAAGATAAGGCAGATTGAGTGTAACGGAAAGGGATATTCATATTTTAAACACTGCTTATGCACGTCGAATTAAATTTGAGGAAGTCAGTCATCCAAAAAAAATACCTCCTATACTAATTTTGATCAAATTAATATTGGATTACGGCCCATTCCTTCTTCTAGAGAGGAAGCTGGCATCACAATAAAAAAAAACTTTTTACAAAAAAATAACCGACTTCACTACAAAACACAAAACACTAAAACGATCAAAATAACTTCAATTTCAGAATTTTTTGTTAATAAATAACAAGCACACAATACCAGAAACACCGACTTTCGGTTTTTTATTTCACACTTTTTAGTTGTGATACACTTATAACCAGAGTACCTATTTCTCATGACAATTCGAATTAACCCAAACACTGCTAGGATACATTATTTTATTATGAAGTTCCCATCCACCTCCCGGTTCCATCATCAGATCAGTTCGATAGTACCTTATAGCCAAAGTGCATAAGAATAAGCATAAGCATAATCAGCCTTTTAATGTTCCCACTGCTGGGACTCAGGCCTCCTCTCTCTAGGAGAGGGAATGGGCCGTAATCCACCACTCGGGGCCAGTGCGGGTTGGTGCCAAAGTGCATCTCATGACAGTTCTAATAAGCCCAAACACGGCTAGGTTACATTGATTAATTACGGAGTTCCAGTGCCTACCTTCCGTCTCCATCTTCATTATCAGATCACTTTGATGATACCATTTTCAATATAAGTATTCAGAACCATTTATTTATTTGTGTTGTTATAGTTACTTATCTATCTTCATTGTGATATCTATGTGAGGGTGAAGTTCCGTTGGCCATTTCTGGTCTTCTTCATCAGTTCCACTCCATTAAATGTTACTTTTTGACTGTAAATGCTTAAGTTCTCGATGAAAATACCAAAATAACTATACAATTGTACAGAATATTTGAAGAGTTCTCTCGATTCCTCATGGATCCCATCATAAAAGCTGTTTTTTTTTTTTTAAATGGACCAATCTATCAATATCAATTAATCAATGGAAGCATGTCCTATAAAAAGGCTGATTATGCTATTATGATAAGTCTTAAGTATAATAAAAAATAAACATGTTCGCTGAAATATAATTTATGTTCGTTATAAAATAAATAACTAAATCAGCTCAGAATCATTCCGTGATCTATGCTCTTAAAACTTCCTGTCAGTAACATCGAGGAGAAGTTTGGTGTATTGAGCATAAGACGTTAATACAGTGATTAGAGCAAGTTGGTGATACTGTAGATGAAACCAAACTGTCATTTATCGGAGCTCAGAGGTTCAGAGGGCCCTAACGTTGCTCACACTAGGAATTACTTAATCGTGGGTGCGTTACATGTGAACTCACATACAATAGTAGTAGATAATGACGATGATTGTGGTAGTGAAAAAAATAATCGTTGAAAGAACATAAAGTACCGAGAAGTTATGTGGATCTCAAACAAAATGCCAGCTTCTAACTAAAAGCAGTCTAGAAATTAGTAACCGATATAGGCACTACTATACATTATTCAGCTGTATTTATTTTAAGATAGAAAACCTTGTTTCTCCTGCGGATATCTTCATTCCTGATTTGATCACGCAAGGAAACTCCGAGCATAGCTCTTTCCATTGCCCTTAAAGTACCTTTAAGACTTCTGACGAGGGTCATTGTGAGCGATCATGTTTCAGAGCCTTATGTCATCATTGATGGTGAGGGTCACGTGAATCCTATGGATGCGAGTCACACAGGACCGGTCATTGTGGCGATACTTGGGGAGGCCGATGTCCAATAGGGGATGTCTTTCGGTTAAAATGATGATGATAATGATTTTAAGACGATATAAACCGTGAAAAATGAATTGAAAGAAAATAAAATTAAGTTATTTATAAATCAGATTAATCGATCTTGAACAGAAAAAGTAAGCGTTTTTAGGGTTCCGTACCGCAAAAGGAAAAAACAGAACCCTTATAAGATCACTTTGTTCCTTGTCCTTCTGTCTGACCGTGTGTCCCTATTTTTAAGATCCTTTATCTCGGGAACGCGTGAAGGTCTTGGGTTGAAATTAAAAGCATATACTTAGGTCTGAGGGCCCTTGAAGCTGTGAAAAAATGAAACTTCTGAGTTACCGAAACAAAAAGATACGGCCGTTTATGTTGCAATAAACGTGTATTTCGACACTAATGGGAATCAAAATTCTTATGGTACTTCCCATTGACCTAGAATCCTGAAATTTGGCATAAAGCAGTCTTTTAGCACAGATATAGGAATAAAACTGAAAACAGTAAATTTGTTGTTATCTACGTCACAAAAAAAAAATACTTTTTTGCAATTCGGAAAAATCGTCGAAACTCAATTCGGGAGTTGAACTGGTTTCATAGGTAAGTTTGTACGGAACCCTCAGTGCGCGATTCCGACTCGAACTTGCTTGGTTTTTTTAATGATATAAACCAGTGCGATCCCACCTGATGGGAAGTAGTGATCCGATCGTTGATGGTAAATCGCACTAGTTTAATAAAAGCCAATTCACTCTAGCCTTGAAGACACCTAAATTATAATCGGACGGTAAAACAGATGTAGGCAAATTGTTTGTATTGAAATATATTACTGTGATGAAGATTCTCATTTCCAATCACCTCGACTTCAAAGTCTAACACTGAACCGTAGCTGTGGCAGCAGTATCGCTCATAAGTAGTACTGAAATAGAAATCGGCCTCTTCGTTAGGGTGGTATGTACTACAGTCTATCGATTTTCAATTACTCCCCAATTATGAAGTCCTTTTACCGTGTGATTTGTGTTTCCTTATTTCACTGTAATTTATGTAACTCAATTTTGGTCAAGTTATTTTCTGATAAAGACTTTCGACTTAACAAGAATTCCTAGTTAATTTTCTTAACATTTTTATTAGTTTGTTGTTATTTAGACCTAACACAGTGAACTGTGGGTAGATGTAGAGATTTTAAAATGTATAAATATTTAGGACTGGTTTCTACCAGTGACTCGCCTGTATAAATTATCCCAAAAGCACATAGTTCTGGAATAAAATGTATGTGCTAGTCCAGTAGAGCAGTGGTGGCCGAGTGGTAATGGCCCCGACTTACGAATTGTAGGTCGTGGGTTCAAACCCAGCCAGGCGTATTACTTTGTATAATTTATTTCATCACCACTGCTCTCAAAACGGTGAAGGAAAACATCGTGAGGAAACCGGCATGTCCTAGAATCAAAAATTCGAAGACGTGTGACATTCACCAACCCGCACTGGGCCCGCGTGGTGGATCACGGCCCATTCCCTCTCCTAGAGAGAGGAGGCCTGAGTCCCAGCAGTGGGAACATTTAAAAAAAGGCTGATTATGCTTATGCTATATGCTAGTCCAGGACATGGTCTACTAGTGTGCCAAATTTCATCCAAAGTCGTTCACCCGTTCGAACGTGAAGAAATTACAAACATACATTATTTTGCCTTTATAATTTCTGCAGAGGTCGGAATTAGGTAGAGTTATGTAGAGTTATTCATGTACTTATACTGATTTCATATAGCGAAAGAATAAAGCGGATATGAAAAATTCTAAATTTGTTAACCTCACCTCAGTTGACGGGATGAAGTTGCTGAAAGAATCTAGTACATAATATAGTTCCAACACCCTGGTATCTATTGTGTCCGACAGGATGGACAGCCCGATAATGTGGCACTGGATGACGACTCATCGTGCGTCATTTAAATATATTAAATAGTTTTGTCTTTTTAATTTGTTTGTGTGTGTAATATGTTTATGTAAATTTAATTTGTTTCTGTATATGTAATGTTTAATGGACTCTGATTGTTCGAAATAAAAATTTATTATTATTATAATAGCAGCAACTACTTTTTTCCCAAACTATTGACTACATTTAAATACCGTAAAAGTACAGAAAGGAGTGTGTTTAATTATTCCTTCACGTGGCCTGCTATTAAGTCGTAAATATCTTCATAATTGCCTCACAGGCGTGCCTCTAACTATGATACAGAAATAGCTCACGGTCTTATTAAAATATTCTTTGTTTAAGTTACACGTGCTTTGTGTGTTACATGAAGCAAGTATAGTGAGGGAAGGAAACTGGCTTAGTTTGGACCATATCCTGTTCAAACATGGGAGTGCTTTGAAGTGGTTCCTGACAACAATGTATATAAAAAAAAAAACTATATTATAGGTTTAAAGAATTTATTCTCATAAGAACAATTACAGTTCACTTAAAATGAGATACAAATAACAGCATAAAAGTATTGAAATATTCACATCTGGTGTGTTGGTGACGTCATATTATGTTATATACATGTTTTTTTAATTTTGATTTAAACATATTAATGTTATCACATTTCTTCAATTCTTCGGGTAATTCGTTAAACAGCCGTGCTCCTTCAAACAGTATTGTTTTTTTGCCGTAGTTAGTTCGTGCGCGAGCAGTCATTAGTTGTTATATTATCATTGTTTATCTATATATACATAAAGATCTCAGAAACTATAACACCTACAAACTTAAAATTTGGCAAGTAGGTTCTTTGTAGGGTGTAGACATCCGCTAAGAACGGATTTTACAAAACTCCACCCCTCTCGCTGTCCGGCCGTCCGGTAACCGAGCCCAAGTCGTTGACGGCGCGTACTGTTCGACGCGCGCCTCAGGGAGATGTCAGCAAATCGTAGGGGTCCAGCAGGATTGAAGCCTACTGGGGCTATGGGTAGTGTGAAAGTGAAACCCGGGGCCCTGGGACGAAAGCAAAAAAAGGAACAGGAGTGGGTTTCTAGTTAGTTAAATTCTGACAATATTTTTCGCTCCGCCCAAGGACGGGATTTGCCATAAGATGATTTTACCACCTAAAAAAAAACCGCTAAGGGAGTAAAACGGGGGTTGGAAGTTTCTATGGAGAAACCTACTTTTACGCGGGTGAAACCGCTGGCAGAAGCTATTTATTGATAAGGTTATATAACCACAATCTCACCTGATAGTAAGCGTTTATTTAAGATGTTCAACTTCCATACTAGGATGGCCAATGTCCTTTAGCCATTTGGCGTATGATAAAAATAGCACCCTTATTGCGTGATTTAACTGTTCTAAGGTTTATAAAAGAAATTCTTGAATTTTAAGTTTCAAAAAGTTGTCAAATATTATTGAATTGTATAATAGAATAAATTGCATTATGCTAATGGTATTAACTAACCTGCCAGTTTATAATATTGTAGTCAGAAAACACAGATAAGAGATTTTCCAATAAATGTTGAAAAACATCGTTTGATATATTATTGCTGTCTCTTGACTCCATAACGGACTTGCCTTCGTATTGAGCGTTTATTCCGCTTTAGTTATTTTAGTCAGAAAATGTAGATAAGAGAATAATTTTCCAACAAGTGTTGAACACCATCGTTTGATACACGTGGGCAATTGTTATTGCTGTCTCTTGACACCATAACTGGCTTGCCTTCGGCTCAAGCGTGTATTTCACCTTGACTGCAATGACAAAGCGGTCCCACTAGCATCAAAATGTACTCATCATCATCATTTCAGCCGATAGACGTCCACTGCTGGACATAGGCCTCCCCCAATTGTCGCCACAATGAACGGTCCTGTGGGTCTCACATCCATCGGATTCCCGCAACCTTCACCAGGTCATCGGTCCACCTTGTAGGGGGCCTTCCAACACTGCGTCTTCCGGTACGTGGTCGGCAGTCCAGAACCTTTCGGCCCCAAAGGTCATCTGAAAATGTATTATTTCGTTAAAAACTTCGCGGATAAGCTTCATACTCATCATCATCATCATTTCAGCCGAAAGACGTCCACTGTTGGACATAGGCCTCCCCCAAGCGTCTCCACAACGACCGATCCTGTGCGTCTCGCATCCACCGCACTCCCGCGACCCTCACCAGGTCGTCGGTCCACCTTGTGGGAGGCCTTCCAACGCGGCGTTTTCCGGTGCGCGTTCGCCACTCTAGAACCTTTCGGCCCCATCGACCATCCGTTCTACGAGTAATGTGCCCTGCCCACTGCCACTTTAGTTTGGCGATTCTTCGGCTTTATACTAGTAATGTACGAGTAATATAAATAGGTATTTTGTTCCGTTAAAGTTGAAGGTTTTTAAGAATCATTCATTAACATTTTAAGTAGTAGTATATTTCTTTCATCACACAATCGATCATACTTGATAAGATCTTGATGATTGCGTCCGAACGATTGTTAACCTTAGAACTGCAAGAAAAGGTTCAAAATCGATTGAAATCAATAAGGTGAGTTTTTTAGTAAACACTTGAGACTTGTGATATTTTATTTCGGTTAAAAATTAGTGTGTGAAATTGTTTAAGTATATAAATATTTTAAACATAATATTTAGTTTACACCCTCTCTATTTTTAGAAAGGTTATCGGATCAAACGAATGGTTTACCAACTAATAATTATTCAATGTTTGTGCATTGATCAATTACAATGATTTTAGTGAGTCTTATGTTTTAGACCTTTTTTTTTTTTTTAAGTTGGGAAATCATCCAAATGACTTCTCGCGCTCTGGGTGGAGCGGGAGGGCGTGTCAGACTTTTACTGACTAAAACCACACCTGTATCCTTCAATTACCCTTTGCGTACTAGGACTACGGGTTTCCCTTTCAGAAATTCTCCGCGGTCCTAGCTAGCGGGCATCGGCCCCGCTGGGCCCCTACGGTTTGCTGACATCTCTTTGAGGAGCGTGAGGATCACTACGCGCTGTTGACGACTGGGCTCGGTCCGGTTAATTACCGAACATATGTTTTAGACCTGAGACTGGTGCTAGACGATCAACGATTGCATCACTAATGCAATCGTTGTGTCCGCCCCAAAATTTGGCATATCCAATTTCAGACAAAAATTTGAAAGTATAACTTTCAAATTTACGTCAATGCATACTCATGAATGGACGCCGTCCATCGGGACTGGTCATCTCTCAGCTGCCACAGTTTATTTTAATTATTTAATCTTTGAATTGTTGTTTTCTTTTACTAATATACCTAAACTAGTGCTTGATTGACTGCGATTCCACCTGATGAAAATCCTTGATGGTGAAGCGCACTATTTTATTAGAGCCTCTTCACTCTAACCTTGAAGACACCTAAATTATAATCGGACTGGAAGACCGCAGCAGGTAAATTGTTCCAGTCCTTCGATGTATGCGGTATAAACGATGATGCGAATGTTTAGTGCGGAACGTAGAGGTGTTTTTTTTTAATCGTTATAAACTAGTGCTTGACTGCGATCCGACCTGATGGTAAGCAGTGATGTAAACGTTGATGGTGAGAGGCTCTAGTTTATTAAGAGCCTATTCACTCTAACCTTGAAGACACCTAAATTATAATCGGATGGGAAGACTGCAGCAAGCAAGTTGTTCCAGTCCCTCTATGTTCGCGATATAAACGACGAGGTGAAACGCTTGGTCCGGACCGTAGAGGTTTCAACAACGTAAGGGTGGATACTCGCCGTTCGTCGGGTTGTCTGATGGTAGAAATGAGATGGTAGAATCAAGTCATGCAATTGCCGCGCGCACTCTCCAAAATGCATTTTGTAAAAAGGTGTCAACAATGTAATGGTGAACCCAATAATATTCCACAACTTTCACACAACGCCATCTAGTCCCAAACTAAACAGAACTTGTGCTATGAGTACTAGACTACATAGTCATACTTATATATTTCTATATACATACATATTATAAATAAATTACACCTAGGCACAGAATAAATGATCGTGCTCATCACACAAACATTTGTCTTGGGTGAAAGAAAGAAAGAAAGAAAAACATTTTATTTGCCGGAAAAGGCGCAAACTTATAACTAAACATATTGCAAACATTTTGCAAGACAAAAACATAATCAATCAGAAATAACATATATGCGCCACGTCCAAGCAAAACGGCCGTACGCTCAGCATAATGCCGTGTCCACAACGCAAAAATGCGACGAGTCCACAGCGCTGGTTTTCAGCGTGGGCCGGTGACGTTATCAACTAACAGACGTCGGCAACGGTATTGTGTACATACCAATACATTTGAGTAAAAAAAAGGGTGGAAATTGATCCTACGACCTTCGACAGTCAGGGCCACTAACCACGGGACTAACAGGTCAGTTAGAACACTCACCGTACATCGGGTTGTCCGATGGAAGAATGATGATGACAGAATCAAGTCATGTAAATGCGGAAATCCAGTCTATATTATACCCACTAATAGCTTTACACTCATCACATACGCACATCTTGCAATAATTATTAGGATCAATCTCAGACAGACAATATAAAAATATTCGAGTTATTTTCTACACGATATGTTTCATTACGTTTTTCTAACAAAATCTATATTCAAAAATTAAAAAAAGCCAGCCAAGTGCGAGTTGTATTCACTCACGATGGGTTCCGTACCATTATCTAGACAAGCATTTTTTTTACACAATTCAATTTCATTCTATTTTTATAGTTATAGCGTATTTATTGTTATAGCGCAACAGAAATACAATATCTGTGAAAATTTCAACTGTCTTGCTACCAAGGTTTATGTGATACAGCCTAGTGACAGACAGACGAATAGTGGAGTCTTAGAAATAGGGTCCCGTTTTTAACCTTTGAGTACAAAACCCTAAAAAAGTATGAATAATGTTCTAATTCTATGAAATGAGAAACCATAAATGTTTCGGTACATTAATTTACTACCATTTTCATAAACGTCATTATTACAATCTAATTAAACACTAAAAGCTAATTATTAGCAGTAATAATTAGTCTTCTCATTCTCCCAAATTAATTGGAACAGTAGTGTGGAAAATTAGTTAATTACAGTTATTATTCCCAGCACAACTACACCTACGCTCCACTCCGGGGCGAGCGGGGATGGGACGCGGTCGCAACCTTCTACCGCAGTATAGATATATGGAACAGTACGGAAACTACCTACAAATATTCGAAACGCCACACTCACACAAACATACGCATCGACGAGACCTAAGCGTTTCTCGCGGTCCTGTCAGTAGCGAATGCCGCTTAGGAGTCTCGTCGATGCGTTCTACGAAGCAGTAATGTTAGCGAAGGAGGCGGCCGCAAAGGTTAGGGGACGTACATCCTCACGATTCCAACCACCGTAACCGCGGGCTTGCGGATGACGAGCAATGAGTAGCACGCTGGCCGCTCGTCCTATAAGGATCGAGCTCGAGTCGTCGATGGCGCGTAGTATTCCACGCGTGCCTCAAAGAGATGTCAGCAAACCGTAGGGGCCCAGCAGTGCCGATGCCTTCAAGGGCCATGGGATTGATTCAACCCGGGAATATTTAAGTCAAGAGTGAATAGGTTACTTCTAGGTAAGCGCGCTCCTTCGTCGACCGCATCGTCGCTTTTCATCAGGTGAGATAGCGGTCAAGCGCGAACCTATCAAGAATTAAAAAAATAAGTGTGGCACTCGGGGACTGCCGCGGAAAAGCTATTGCATAGCATTTTGTATCAACTTAGGCAATTATAATTATTTATTTATTTTATTTATGCAGTATTTCTTTTTCTTTGATATTAAGTCAAGTTACACTTTTTGAGCGTGGTGACCGATAAGAAAACAAATTTTTTTCTTTCTTGTTTACTTCATAAATTGCTACAAGTATGTTCAGTTGTTATCATAGAACATTACTTTAATCTATTATAATACAAAAAGACTATTTTGTTTGACCGAGATTTGAACTCGAGGCACGATGATAACATAATAATAATAATAATAAAACCAATTAAACTACCGAAAAACCATCCGAAAAAAATAAAAAAATCAAACCACATCACCATATAACAACAAATACCACCGAACAAAAATGTAACTACACAATGACTTGGCGATGAAATTATTATGAAATGCTGACGAGAAGCCGGGCACGAGAACAAGAAACACACCCAACATCTTCGGGTTCGTCGCTCAGCTCCGCCTCGCAGCCGCCGGGACCAGCGCCAGCCGTGAGTCCAGTGATTCCGGCAGCTGCAGTTGCGTCGAGTTCGAGCGACGAATATTTCTCGCCGCCGACGACACCACCACCTGCGCGTCGACGGGGAAGAGGCCGACCTCCGGCCAGCTTGAGACCTCGAGGCCCTCCGGCCTCTGATAGGGTCCCCGCTGCCGGTGGAAGTGTGCAGCGCATGCGATGGACACAATCCATTAATGAAAATGTCATGCGCTCATACTTTGGGGCTACAGAGGGGGGAAGTAACTTGACTGCGTACCGTGGTCGGATGCTCTCTCTGTTTCAGGTGCTTGAGCCAACTGTCAACGTTTCGGCCCAACGTCTATCGGATCAGGTGCGGGTCATCCAGCGTAACCGTATGTTGGATGACGCCGTACTTGACAGACTTCGCTTGGAATCACAGAGAAGCCGTGCCTCATCTGCTACACCACCGGCCGCGGTGCAACTTCAACCCAGTGCCTTACCGCGACCCGACCACGTTGGTGACGCCGATGATGACGCGGCTATATCTGTGAGTACCCAATGCAATGAACGATTGAGGAGCGCTTTGGAGGACGCATTTCGAGAGTATCGCTCCACACCGCCAGGGCTTAGACCTCGTCTACCACGTTTGCCCATGCATAAAAGAAATAGGGCGCTGGTGTGTGCTCTAGATTCACAGCTATCAAATTGTTTTGATAGCAGCAAAGACCTCGCTGATACCCACTCGATCTTGTACTGTGCGGCTGCAGCGGCATGTCGTGTAGCTCACGTTAAGTTCCCTAACTGTGACAGAGCTACACGACCAGCTGTACCAGCTTGGCAACGCAGGATAGAGCGCCGTATTGGCGAGGCTAGAGCACTTATCGGCAAGCTTATCTGCTTCAGGGAGGGCAACACTCGCCCTAGGGTGATGCGCTTTGTGAGGCGGGCATTCTTGGGGACTGATATTAGCCCTCAAAATTATCTGCCCTGCGTCACAGAGCGTATCGACTTCCTGAAGCAGAAGGTTTATGCATGGGCGAGCCGTATTCGACGGTACAAGCGGCGAGTGGAGCGGTACACTCAGAATCGCACATTCCAAAGCAATGAAAGGTGGGTTTACAGGACTTGGGAGCGACCGGACCAAGATGTGACTGATACGCACCTACCGGATGATGACGCCATGTGTTCATTCTGGCGCAGAATCTGGTCGGTACCTGTCAGTCACATCGAGGGTGATTGGATTCGAGAGGTCGAACGCACGTGCGATCTTTTACCAGAAATGGGGGCAATTACCATCAGCCCCCAAGATGTAGCTCGTGCAGTCCGCCCGCTGCCTAACTGGAAATCTCCAGGGCCGGACGGACTGCACAATTTCTGGATAAAATGGTTTCAAGGGTCGCACGCTCGCTTGGCATCTCAATTCCAGTCTGCCTTAGAGTCAGGGTCGCTACCCGAGTTTTTGACGACTGGAATAACCCACCTGCTCCATAAATCAGGTAGTACTGCGGATCCTAAAAATTATAGACCGATCACGTGTTTACCGACGGTCTATAAAGTTCTTACATCCATACTGAGAGCTAAAATTAATACTCACATTGAAACAAATTCTATCATGTCTGCCTCTCAGAATGGATGTAGGAACGGGTCCCGCGGTACTAAGGAGCTGCTCCTCATAGATATGGCCATTAGCCAACAGGTTCGACGTTCCCGAAAGGATCTGTCGACATGCTGGATAGATTATAAGAAGGCCTATGACTCTGTTCCTCATACATGGCTCATGAGGGTGCTGGAACTTTATAAAGTTGATACAACTCTGCGCACCTTCCTGATGTCATGTATGAGGCAGTGGAGAACTGTCCTTCACTATCCGGGATGTCGACAGATTCGGGAGAACAGCGAGCCGATAAGGATTGAGCGTGGCATATTCCAGGGCGACAGTCTGAGTCCACTGTGGTTTTGTCTAGCCTTGAACCCTCTTAGCACACTACTGGAGGGGTCGGGCTTAGGCTACCGGTTGAAAAGAGGTGGTCAGGTTATATCTCACCTTCTTTACATGGATGATCTGAAACTCTTTGCCCCCAACAACTTGCACCTGATGGAGTTACTGAAGGTAACTGAAACCTTCAGTAGCGCCATCAGGATGGAATTTGGTGTGGATAAATGTGCAGTCATGCATGTAAAGCGAGGGCAGATTATGGAATCCGTGGGAACTCAGCTCTCGGATTCCATATACCTTAGATCCCTCTGCTCAACCGAAACTTACAAGTATTTGGGTATGTCGGAAGCGTTGGGCATCAATGCTGCTGACATGAAACAATCGTTGAAGGAGCGCTTCTTTGGCCGCCTGAATAGGGTACTAAAAAGTCTCTTATCAGGTGGGAATAAGGTGCGCGCCTTCAACGGTTGGGTCATGCCGGTTTTGATGTATTCTTTCGGCATACTCAAATGGACTCAGACAGAACTTGACGCCCTGGATAGGAGGGTCCGCACACTGCTTACCGCAAATCGAATGCATCACCCACGGTCATCGGTGATGAGACTGTATATCCCGCGGAAATGTGGGGGTCGTGGCTTTTTAAATGCTAAGACCCTACACAACCGCGAGGTATGCAGTCTCAGGGAATACTTCCTAGAAACCGACGTGGGTATGCACCGAGATGTGGTAGCGGTGGACAAGGGCCTCACTCCGCTCTCCTTGGCTAACGGGAACTGGCGCAAACCTATAATACTGGATATTAATGACCGCAGGGAAGTATGGCAGAGTAAGGAGCTTCACGGGCGCTTTTACCGGGCCCTACATGGACCCGATGTAGACCTATTAGCGTCTGTATCCTGGCTGCGCTTCGGTGACCTCTTCGGGGAAACCGAAGGTTTTGTCTGTGCGATAATGGACGAAGTTGTGATGACGAACAACTACCGGAAATATATTGTGAAGGACGGTACGGCTGACATCTGTCGGGCATGCCACCGGCCCGGGGAATCAATCCGACACATTATTTCTGGGTGTTCTCACCTAGCCAACGGAGACTATTTGCATAGACACAACCTCGTAGCCAGGATTATTCACCAGCAACTTGCTCTTAAATATAATCTTGTGGAATCAGAAGTACCGTACTATAAGTATGTGCCCGACCCAGTTCTCGACAATGGCAGTATCACGTTGTATTGGGATCGATCTATCATCACTGACAGGACTATTGTTGCCAATAAGCCTGATATAGTGGTGATAGATCGACTAGAGCGTCGTACAGTGATTGTTGATATAGCGGTCCCTCATGACGACAACCTCGTGAAAGCTGAGAAAGATAAGCAAACTAAGTATCTTGACTTGGCTCGCGAGGTTGTCGACATGTGGGAAGTGGATACAGCAGTCATTGTACCGATAGTCGTGACGGCCAATGGATTAATATCAAAGAGCCTCGACCAACATCTAAGGAGGCTCTCGTTAGGCAGTTGGATCAAGGGCTTGATCCAGAAAGCAGTACTCTTAGACACGGCGCGTATTGTCCGGAGGTTCCTCTCTCAGGAGCCCTGACCACCGGTAGCTTGGACCCTGTTCCCGATGCCGGTGGGCTACTATTTTTTATATTTTTAAATGTTTTTTTTTAATATGTTTTTTTAAGGAAATATTTAAAAATGTATAAAGTATGTATTTAAATATAAATAAATGTAATAATAATAATATAATAATAATAATTTATTTAAGTACTTTTTACAAAGAAATACATAAAACAAACTTATGAATACTTAGTAGTACTAATTTCTAAAAAGATTGGCTTAATTACCTCATTATATAAAAACTAGTTTTATTTACACATTTTATATAGACCTATTAATGGTGTATTAGTACTGCCATAACAACTTGTAGCGACTTGCCTGAGCTAGGTTAACAAAAACCTGTGTTTCAGGCCATCACTATACTAAGCGATTAGTTTATTTTGGTCCACATTTAATTAATTATTAAAGAATACTATGATAATTAACAAATACAGCTTAAAACAAACAAAAACTACAAATTTAATATCTATAAAATTATTGAAGTAATTCAAGAAGTTTTTCTGTGTCCGTGTAGTCAAGTTTTCCCAAATATTCGTTTAACTTAAGACTACAATGTTTATAACTAACACTATAAATATTAAGTATTCTATTGAGCTTATTATATAAAACGGGTCCTAAATATACAAAGAAACGGCTTACGAAAGCATGTCTAGTACGAGGTTTTATGAAAACCAAATCTTTCCTTCTCTTGTCCGAAGGTACTGGCTTGTAAGCGACTTCAACATGCTGATGTAATACGATGTGCAGTATAAATAATTGGCGTACTGTTAGTACCTCACATGCAATGTAAAGCTGATGTGTAGGGAATCTAAAAGGCCTAAAGGTGGCTACCTTTAGAATTGCTCTTTGAGCGCGTTCTAGAGGCAGCAAAATGGTCTTTGCAGCACCACCCCATGCAGTTATGCAGTAGGTAAGAACAGATTGGCACAAAGCGAAATATACCTGTTTTATTAATTTAAAGTCGGCAATGTGGCGTAAATTCTTAAAGATATATATTAATTTACGAACTCGAGTACATAGCAAATCAATATGTTTGCGGAAATTCAGATTTGTGTCAATAGTGATTCCTAAATATTTCAAATGATCGGTTTTAGCTAAAGTAGGACATGAACATGTAGCGTCAGCGTCTGTCGTACAGTTGTGAGCGTAAATGTTAGGGTTAGTAAGAGGTATATTAGTGTTTCTCATTCTAAATAAAATATATTTGGTTTTGTCTGCATTCAATGTTAGTGTATTCATACAAAGCCAACTAGATACAATATTAAAGCCACTTTGAGCATATTTATAGACCTCCTCTCTGGATTTAGCTGAAAACAATAGGGCTGTGTCATCTGCGTATGACATAATGATAGCACCTTGTAATTTTAGGCTGCACAGTTCATTTATGTAAATTAAAAACAAGGTTGGTCCTAAAATACTGCCTTGAGGAATGCCATAGCAGCTATTTTTAAGCTCTGAGCTTCTATACTGACCGAGTTTTACACACTGATAACGATTGCTAAGATAATCAGAAAAAAGTAGGAGTTGTGTTCCTCTAATCCCAAGTGCCTCAAGCTTGTGCAATAGTTTAAAACAAGAAATAGTGTCGAAAGCCTTGGCAAGATCCAGGAATATTCCCAGGCAATGCAAGCCCTTATCCAGATTAGTAGTAATATAATTTGTCAGTTTGTGTACAGCTTGGCTAGTTGATCTTTTTGGTCTGAAACCAAATTGACTATCTGAAAGTAATTGGTTGTCCTCAAGATATTTTATTAACCTATTATTTATAATTCTTTCCAAAATTTTTGAGAGGCCTGTTAAGACTGCAATGGGTCTGTAGTTATTTACGCAGTTCTTGTCTCCCGATTTAAAAACAGGGGTGACCAATGCTTTTTTAAGTAGGCTAGGAAAAACTCCATTTGACAGACATAACTGAAAGATATGTGTTAAAGGTTGGACAATTAGGTATTTAAATTTCTTAAGGATCCTATTTGGTATTTCATCCCAACCGACAGCACAGTCATCTTTCAACCCGGAAATTATACCTAATACTTCATTTATGTCGGTATTTAGCAAAACAAATGAATTAACTGGATTTACTGATATACTTGACTGGTTTTGGCAAGAGAGAGTTCTAGTTCCAGGTGTTTTGTCAGCCAAATTTTTACCAACATTAACAAAAAATTCATTTACTTTATCTGCTGCTTTAGATGGGCTAACATCTGTTGAAAGTAGATCAAGTGGAGGGTCGGAATTTTTTGCACTAAAAGTATTTGTTCTTATAAACTTCCAAACTAGTTTACTATTTTTGCCTGCTGTTTGCAGCTCATATTTATCATGCTGGATTTTTATTTTCTTCAGAAGGTTGTTACAGAAGTTCCTGTACCTTTTATATGTTATGCTAAGTATCTGGTTGTCAGGTGCAAGTCTAGATTTTAAGTGCAATTTATCTCTATGTCTTATACAACGGACGAGACCCGGTGTAATCCAGGGTTTGACATTACTATATTTTTTAGGCATTTTTATAGTGAATGTATTCTTAATTATTGCATGTTGCAGTGAGCCTATAAAGTAGTTTAGCGAAATATTTGCGTCACATGAGTTGTAAACTGGGTCAAAATTTATGCTGCGTATGTCAGTTTCAAGTTTTGTCATATTGACTTTGGTATAGCTGCGCATGCAGTCTCTCCTAGGTAACGATAATTCTAATGTTAGTAAAATTGCACTATGATCTGTCAGCGAAGAATTAGTAATGAATGTTTTGGATCGTGTTTTCGTTTTCAGAATAATATGATCTAAGCATGATCCGCTTTGATGCGTGGGGTAATGATAAGCTGGCAACAGTCCGTGATATGAGCAAATGTTTAAATAATTATGTGCATGATGATCGATTTTCCCGGAAGCAATGTTAATATTTATATCGCCTACTAATATAATATTTTTGTAATTACAAAACTTTTCCAGAAGTGTGTTAAGAGAGTCTAAAAATCGGTCAATATCCTGAGAAGGAGGTCTGTAAACAGCCATTACTACTATATCGAAGCTAATTGCAATGATTAAGCAGTTACTATCCTGAACTATCGGTTCCTCTACCGTTGCTTTCAGATTATTCTTGATATACACCACTAAGCCGTCATTTTGATTAATTTGTCGATTGGTTTTGTGGAAAGAATAACCATCCAGGGGTGGCAAATTGAGTGTTTGATTGGACAACCAACATTCTGTGAGGACAATTATATCACAGCATATGCCAAGATTCTGTAATAATACTTCAAAACCATTCATATTTTTGTTTATGCTGCGAATATTTTGGGTGAGCACGGTTAATGTTTTATTTACAGCAGGGATAAAACGTTTACAGTCCTCAACATTACATATTTTAGTATCAGACACAGAAAAGCTATCTAGGTCATAAAGCAAGTTATTGATCATAATTAAAATATAAAACTATTTAAAATATAAAAAATTAAACTATTCTATTCTATTCTAAAACAATAAAGTTAGACTCCTGTTAGCGTGCTCAAAGAGTTGTGGAATCTGTAGCGCTCTTAGGCGCCTTCATAATCTATAGAATTAATATAGTTTTCCTCTGCGAATTTGCGTGCCGGGCAACTAGCATCACCTGTTTGATGGTCGCATTTGCGCTTGAAGCGCTTGCACGTCGCACATTTGGGGGGAGCGTTCTTATTGCTGCAATCCTTAAAGGAATGACCTGTCTCTCCGCAGTGGTTACAGGTTGTACTAGTCTCTCGGCAATACTTGGCTGCATGTCCAAATTGCTGACAATTGAAACACCTGGTGACTATCGTGAAGTCTCTCACGGGGCAAGACGTCCAATTGATGAAAATTCGCCCTTGGTCAATAAGAATTCTCCTGATATTAGCTGGTAACTCTAGAATATAATTACAGGTACTCTGATTTTTCTTACCTGATTTGTGGCTTAATTTTATTGTAGCTAAGAGGGACTCACGAGTTGTGTTCGGCAGCTTCTCAGATAAGTTTTGCTCGAAAATACAATCAAATACCTCCTGTTCAGTTAGGGCTACGGGAACACCAACAACTGCAACTCTAGGACGGCGTTTTGTTGTTTCTTCAACGGTAAGGCCTGAGGAAACTAGTATCTCTGATTTACGTAGTTTGTCTATATCTGATTTCTTGTCCGTGCTGATGATGACCCCTCCATTTCGCACTTTTCTAACGCCGCGAACATGAAGTTTAAGTTCTTCGGGAGAGATGATTTTCTGGACTAGGGACTTGGTGTCGTCACTGGTTTTAGATTTATCGCTAGGATAAATTGCAACGGAGCTTAAATTTGCAGGGCGGATGTAGTTGTCACAGCCTTTCTTGACAATATTCGCGAAGGAAGTACTTTCTGTGGGCTTCAATTTACTTTCTACGACCTCTTTGAATTGCCGTAGTGAATTCGCAACGCCTTGCTGATTTTGTAGGTGTTCAATAGTGGAGAACGCCTTAATAGTTTTATGAGTCAAGGCCTGATACAGGACAGCCATCTGAGATGTCCCACTAGTCACCTTACGGCATAAACCAGTCACACGGATCTTCTGTTCCGAGTTCATTTTTCCCTCCGCTACTATACTACACACCTCACCCAAGATGGTCTCGATTGTGCTCATCCATTTCTGAATCTCCGACGTGGGTAGCACTTCAGACGGTAACTCATGTTCTGTGGGTGCGTTGGGAGTTGGGGTTAAGGGCTTGGCTCGTTCCGTTGGTGTCGGCGGGGGACTTCGCCGCAGCAATTGGCTACGGCCAAACGGGCTAGAACCTGAACTAGCCATATCCATCACAGTATCACTAATCTATAAGAATTAGATCATTGATAATGTAATGTAATGAATACGTAGAAACACTTTCCACAAACTCGTGACACACTTTAAGTAGGTTTACATAGGTAGAACGCTGTACCAATGCGCCACACAGGTCGTTAACGACTTTTCTAAAATAGGTGTTCGGTCTCTGTCGACCTCCAAGCCACACCTCCGTGCCCGTCGGAGTGGGGAGCGTGAGGTATATTTTTCGTTACGGAATTTCTGGATTCGGTCCCCGCGCTCAAGGCCCGCGATAGAAGCTATGCAATAGCTTAAAAAAACTGAAAAGAATATACTAATGGTCCTAGAATGCAAAAGGCAACTGAAGGGACATAGGTGTGGTTTTAGTAATTAAAAGTCTGATACGCTCTCCGGCTCCATCCTAGAGCGAAAGAAGTCATAAGATGATTTCACGCCTCATAATAAATTCACCCTGCACGGCTGTTACAACTCTCCGCTTATATTTTTTCCAGGTCAATGGTTCCAAGGCGACAACCACTCCGATGTTTTCTCGCTCACTTGCAGCGGGGGCTGGATGTGTAACTTCCACTGTCACAGACTAGTGGTTGCCCGCCGTTGGAGGTCCTTATCCCGTTACAGGTAGTGAGGTTTTAACTCCCTTAAGAGAAACGCACGTGCAACACTACGCGCCGTCAGATTGATGGGGCGTTGGATATCCCTATTTCAGTCGACCCTGGAGCTTCCAGCACTCAAATGGTTTTAGTGTTGGAAGCGCTTCCCATGCGGCGAATGGCTAGAGTATGCCACGCCATGTCTTCCGGGCAGTGAACATATATGATGGCACCAAGCAACCGTCTCCCTATTTATGCGACACAGGTACTCCCCGAAGCAGAGTACCAACACTCCTGTTCCAAACTCAATCAAGTTTTACCTGCATTGGCAACAATGCTAATATTTATGAAAACCACCTTCTAAAAGGTAAATTCTTATCTAGCAGTTAATGTGCTATCAAAATTAACGAATGAAACAGTACAAAGTAAGTAGTGCAAGCTTCGCGTGACCGCACACCGTTCTCTTGTAGATTCCAATCACAAAATGAGATGTAACTTATTTGCTAGTTTTGATAAAAAGCGAAAATACTGCCTGAAGAATTTTAGATCGCTTAATCAAATCGTGAGTCGTAAACGATTCGGGGGCACACGCGATGAAGATAAGATTTTTTGGAACTGACATTTTATAGTTGAAATTATGCGAGTTATTTACGTTGTGGTATTAAGTTTTGAGAGCATTGGTGACCCAGTAGTAACGGACCCGACTTACGAGTTGTAGGTCGAGGGTTCAAACCCAGCCAGGCACATTACTTTGTGTAATTTATTTCATCACCATTGCTCTCAAAGCGGTGAAGGAAAACATCGTGAGAAAATCGACATGTCCAAGAATATGTCTAAAAATTTGACATTTACCAACCCGCACTGGGCCCGCGTGGTGGTTTACGGTCCCCTTTCTTAGAGAGGAGGCCTGAGTCTAAGCAGTGAGAATATTAAAAGGCTGATTATGATAAGCTATTAAATTTCTTCTTGAATATTAATATTAGCTAGTATCTTCGCATAAATGAAGAAATGAAGGTTTTACTGTTTCAATGTGGTTCTTCAAGGTCGAAGTGTAATCACGATTGTGAGTTGGTTTGTAGAATGCATTCTATAAACCAATTCAGAAGACATGTGGGGCAATATTGTGATATCAAAAGGAGATCGCATGAGTTAAGTTTGTTAAAGCTAACGAACTGCCTTGTAAAATATACTTTAAGGATTTTGCTGTTCTAGAATAGGTTTGAAAATTGAGTAGAACAAAAAAAATTTCTAGTTTTTTTCAGTTCGGACATAACAATTGTAGCGCGATGTGCTGATATCGAATCTTGAAGAAAAGTATAAGTAAAATTTTATAACGTTACAAAAATTTCATTCAAGTAGAAGATCCGTACCTCAATTTTACCGTCGCAGAGTGCGGCAATATCGTCAAGCAAGGCCCAATGGACCGAGCGTGTTGGTTTGTAGAATGCACGAAGACAAATGGGCCAGTATAGTCAAGCAGGGGGCATCAGAACACGAATTTATCCTCACCAAAGAACGCCCAAAAACAGCTAACGTGATTATTTAGAGGCGTTTATGCTTCCGTATTGGTATTGAGGACATAAAACACTAAATGGAAAGGCTATTGGCAAGGTTTTCGCTCTACAGTATAACAGCTGTACCTACACTAAAATTTCTAGAAAAGTTCAAAATCACAGCGTGGTTACCAGATTCCAATAAAAAAGAACAATTCTTGTTTCCAATGTTTGAACACCAGTTTTTACCCTGCTCAGAATGATAAGCAACAAAAAATTTCTGTCCATATATTTCTTCCAGTTGAAATCCACGAAATATACATATTTCATACTAGACTTATTTCACGACTAACTTAATAAACCTAGCTTCGATCTATCACTCTTATCAATAATTTTCACGCCACGTCAGGTTACCTTTCCATTTCGTTGAATGCCGTGTCTTTGTAGAAACATAAAGATAAGTAAATCAAGCATTCAAAACTTGCTTTTTCCTACGGCTTCGCTTCTGAGGCCTATGTAATAGATACCGTGTGATTTTCCGGGAAATTCAAGCGTGTAGGTTTAGTAATCAGATCAGCACTACTAGAGGGATATTGGCCTAATTTGCTTATTTTATTGGTATCTACTACAAAAGTGATTCATCAAAGATTTGTTTAACCACATTTCACCTTAGTGTTTTGTTCGGGCGCCGTCGGTAACCTTCGTTAGACGTCGGGCATACGCGGGCTACGGCTGCGCGGGCGTACAAGTGCGGCCGTGGTCCCACCACACACTTCACTAGCACGAACAACCGACGTCACCCATATACTTCTCAGTACAATTCTTTTAGGTAATTAGTATTACAGTCCACAGCTTTCATTTAAAGTCCAAGTCAAGAACCACTCGTGTTCTTTCAATTGCCTTTTGTGTTCTAGGGCCGCAAAGGCTATTTCAAATCCCACACACATACCTTAGTGTCTCTTCCACATATTGTCCTGCTTTAGCGAGGAAATCTATCCACATATTCATATCTACGTGGATGGTAGTTCCATACATCTTGTTATACACGATTGTTTTTACTACGTACTTGCGGAATTTGAAAAAAACCTGAAAAATAAACCTGTTGAGGTTTTTTTGTGGAGCCACGCTAGCTTCTCATAAAATAATATGAGCAATATCTTTAAAAGAGATCGGCAACGCAACACTAGTAACCATCAGGAAGGTCACCTGATTGTCTATTACCCTAGTAACCTGCCATCCAGGACTGTGGAATAGTTCTAAGAATCACCGCGACCCTGGGACGTAAATGCCAATTCTTCCATCTACCAATCCATCCGTGTCCGGACGTATGTGCACGTCCGGACACCGATGGATTTTGGTTAAAGATTACATGTAGCGGAGATGAGAATATTGAGACGTAAGTGTGGTGTAACAAGAATGGATAAAGTGAGAAATGAGTCTAACAAAGGAAATTTTAAAGTTGCGCCAGTGACTGAAAAGTTGAAAGGGAATCGTTTGTTTTAGTATGGTCATGTGAAGAGGAGGAATAAGACGCGTGTTGCTAAAAGAATTAAGATTATACTTGTGGATGGATAGAGAGGGAGAGGGAGGCCAAAGAAAAGATGGATGGATTGTGGGAATAAAACGAAAATGAAACGGGACTAGGGTAGCACGAAGTAAGATAGGTTTTAATTAGTAAAAATCTGACATTCCCTCTCCCTCTTCCCAGAGCGAAAGAAGTTATTTGATAATTCTCGGCTCGGCTTCTAGTCTAACCCAATCCAGCTGAATACTTATCGAGTGACTCCCTATCTGATCTCTACAATCTAGTAACTACCACTGTCCTACATATTTCTTTACTAGCTGTTACCCGCGACTTTGTCTGCGTCAAGTTAGTAAAAATGCACAAACGTAATTAATAATTCTGTGCTTGTGATTCGTGCTAAAAACATCTAATTCAAATAACGGAAATTAATTTCAGTAAATATATTATGTAAAATGTATTTCTTATGTCCAGATATATAATTTATTTTATTTATTTGGCTCACCAGTAATAGAATACTCGTTCATGATATACATCAAATAAATTACTTATCATCATCAATAAACAGAAACAGACATGTTGAAAAGGTGGTAGTTTAAGTTTGTTTTTGGTTTATTCTATGATGAAACAACGCTGTATGATTTTAATATGATTGGTTCATTATAATAGACTAAAAGTGTATTAAACCGTTGTTTTCTTTTATCAACACTAAATAAATGTTATTTAACGTAGGCTATAAAAAAAGTGGATGAAGTAGTTTTCAAAATGTTAAATGTTGCTAAAATATATAAAGAGTCTGTACGGATCTTGTTCTGAGGTCAATACCCACAGTTTTTAGTGTCTGCACGTTTTACTTTTAGGAAGAAAATCATCAAATACCTTCCCCCGCTCTGGGTAAAGCGAGAGTTTGTGCCAGACTTTTACAGACTGAAACCGACCTGTGTTCCTTTAATTGCCCTTAGTGTTCTAGAGCTACGGTAACTTGCACGCGGCGGCAAATCTTCCTTCTTTGAGGAAAAGAGAGGACGCTGTGGTGTCTTTCTAAAGACACCACAGCGTCCTCTCTTTTCGCCTGACGAAGATCTCTAGGGCCAATGCCTGCTAGAGCTATGAGATTTTTCGAAAGAATTACCTCCCATAAGACCCATCAGCCCATCTTCAGCTGGATAACGTGCACTGTGTACAGTAGTGGACTATCCACTACTGCTAGCGATTATTAAAATACTACAGAGTAACCTACGATGTCATCTTGATCCACAACTGTACTTATAAAGAATTTGTGAAAAAAATTTGAAACAGAAACCTCTCGAAACACCCTAATACCCCCTCATTACTCCGTGTTTGTGACTCCACAAAACTATAAAATGACAGCGAACAAATGTCGCAACCAATTGGGGCTGTGACTGACTCTGGCATCCGTCAGAATGTTGTCCCAGTGTTGATCACCACTCACTGACCACTCTTAAGGAGGTAACGTCCAGTTGTCGACTTAAGGCTGCAAGTAATGTAGGATACATCATACGTAATCAAACTATCTTCAGGAACGCAAACCACGTCGGGGCCTTGTGTGAAATATGTCTTCATGGGTTTTTCATGAAATTCTTAATGATCTTCAATTTTTGGAATCTTTGAAATTAGGTACTTGTTCCAAACAGTAGGTTGTGGTCAAGTCCGAGGGAGAGACTACTTGAAGTACTGGTAACCTTCACGAACTGCTCAAGAAGCATCTTTCTGTGATTAAGTACCTACCTATATTTGCTGGTTTTTTGGGGGTCCTTCCGAAACATCTACGTTCGATGAAGACCTGCGTCAGGCGGAAAGAGAGCCTTTTTAGACTTTCCTCAAAGAAGGTATTTGCTGCCGCAATTGTGGCGTGAAAGTTATCATAGCCCTGGAACGCTAAGGGCAAGTAAAGGAACACAGGTGGGTTTCAGTCAGTAAAAGTCTGGTACTACCTCTCGCTTTACCCAGAGCGGGGGAAGGTATTTGATGATTTCTTACCTAAAAGCAAAAGGTGCACACACTAAAAACTGTGGGTTCGACCTCAGTATCAACTCCGTGACTCAGACTATTTATACATTTTGGCAACTGAAAACTACTTTATCCACTTTTTTTTTGATAGCCTACGTTAAATAACATTTATTTAATGTTGTAAAAAAGATAATTCTACGGTATAATATACTTTTAGTATATATAATGAACCAATAATTTTAAAATCATACAGCGTTGTTTTATCATAACATAAATCAGAAAGAAACATACATAAAACCCACTCCTGTTCCTTCTTTGCCATTGTTCCAGGGCCCCGGGAATCTCTTTCGTATCACCCATGGCCCCAATAGGCTTCGACCTTGCTGGGCCCCTGCGGTTGCTGACACCTTCTTGAGGCGCGCGTGGAACACTACGCGCCGTCAACGACTTGGGCTCGGTCCGGACGGTTACCGGCCGGACGGACGGTGAGCTACCCATTGCTCGCCGTCCACAAGCCCGCGCCTACGGTGGCCGGAAATCGAGATCGGAACCCCTCGGTTCGGATCGGCTGGGTCGCGAGGGTTATTGTCTCGCGCGTGCGGCCGCCTCCTTGCTAGCATTACTGCTTCGCAGAAGGAGGCGACCGCGCCCAAGGCCCACCACGCTTTACACTATTACAAATCTTGTTATGATAAAATGACTGATGGACCTAACTGCGGTTTATTTTCGTAAATATTTTTGGCATTTACGAAGCAATTAATTCAATAATTTTTATAAATAGGTCTAGAAACATTTGCTGATTTCGTGATAACGCCATCTATTGCTGAAAAGCTTATCCTTACCTTTATCACACACTAAGGCTCTACCATAACGTGATCCATTTTACGACCTAAACCGGACTGTTAAAGGGATGGAGCAATATAGGGTGTATAGCTCCATCACTCTTTTTCGCTCGTACGTCTGACATTTTGACATTATCATGGTAAGGCCCCTGGCCACCTACCGAGCGATAGTTAAATAAATAGTTTGACAAATTTAATTCGTGTGTTTGCTATTCAAAGCCAGATGGCGTCACTGATTCATAGGATGACAGTTTTTCTAAGACATTTTTTCTGATAGCCGCTCTATTTGTTTGAATGCATAACCGCTGGATTTCTGTCTTGTATAGTGAAGGTCAGTATAATCTGCCAAACTGCTTCGAAAGTGCTGATGTAGAAACCAGACTGTCGATAAAAATAATAGTAAGAACGCAAAAATATGTAAAAATTTCTTGTTTACAGTAAAATAAAACAAAACTATCACAAAAAATAAACTGAGTTTTGAACCACTATCCCCTTACGTGCCGATCTAATCCAGACACGACTGCACTACGGTGTTCGTTGACTTTTGTGTAAAATAGGTGTTCTTATATAAACGTCATCATTGTCTGCTTAACCCTTTGTCGATGATAGCGTGATGATTTTCATCTCAGATATTAAATTTGTAGCTAAATAAAAAAAAGAAATATTATTTTCGTTTTTCCACTTGTATTTTATTACATGTTTAATTACTTTTTACAAAAATATGGAGTAAAAATGTCTAAGATGTATTAAAAATATGCTAAAAGTCCTATTATTATTGTAATCGAAGTAACATCGCATATTATATACAAAAAAGACGACAAAATACTCGCAAAAATTATTACTATAACTGGGGATCGAAGTCACGGCAAATCGTTCAATAACGACATTTTGGAATATTGCTCACCCCCCATAGCAAATAGCGTGATAATTTATAGCCTATGTCCTTTCTCAAGCTCTATTCTATCTTTGTACCAAATTTCATCAAAATTGGTTCAGCGGTATAAGCGTGAAAGCGTAACAGACAGACAGACAGACAGACAGACAGACAGACAGAGTTACTTTCGCATTTATAATATTAGTATGGATTAATTTTTTTTTTCGTTTCTTTTTTTTAATTTTCCTTTCGCAGGTATGCTGGAAGAGATTTCCGTAGAAATAAGCATCACCTATGTACATATTTTTCTATTTCCGTCTTCTTTTCTTTTGTAAGTATAGTATAAGTAAAGTATAAGTGTGTACATGAATTGTAAAATAAAATGAAATAAATAAATAAAAAGCTTCCAAAAGTTAACTTTTACAAACAAACAAATAATATTACTTCTTTATAATATAAGGTAAGATGACGAAACAGGTCGAAACAGGTCCAATTTGTGTCGATAAATTCTGGAAGTCTCTGAGGCAATAACAAACAATATCGTTTCCAATATGCCGCCTGCGATAGCTTCGCGTGAGCTTATGTGCTGTAGGGTGGCATTGCGATGGATGAAAAGGAATGGGATTTTATTTTGAAAATATTCTTATATATAGGTACTTCTATGCTACCTATAGTCCATAATATTTAAAATAGTATTATCTATATAATACTATTTTAAAAATTATATTTTGGTTTATAATTAATAAATTAAAAAAAAAAATTTCACCGGTAGAACCCTTTTATCACTAAATTAGGCCTATTTTTTCTTCTCCTTGTATTTTTTATATTTTTAAAGGAAATGTCAGGCTTTTACTGACTAAAACCCACCTGTGTTCCTTCAGTTGCTCTTTGCGTTCCAGAGTCGTGGTAACTCGACCCATATACTGCCCACTTGCTGTTTCAGTCTACTGTGAGATAACTTTCTTAATTTATTTTCTTGACCAAAAATGATTAAATTTTACCTCACGTTATGTGTTATCTTTATCCAATTTTTCTTATTTATTTTCATTCCGCCATAAATAAACAAAGCTACGACTTTACATACAAGTCGAAAATCCCTATTACTTTATTACTACAAAACATTGCTATCATACAAACTTCCTTAGAAAAATATGGTTTTATCTCCGTCGACACAACGCCAGCGCTCATCCTCGGTACACAAGAATATGTTTTCCAATTCAATACGCTCGCTCAATGTACTCTGTATACGTAATATTTTGTTGGTTAACCCAGAACAAAGGGAATCCCTTCAATCCATTGCTGCGTACCGGTATGCTAAAGTTACCATGTTATAAGATGATATCCACAGACCATCGGTAAAATCTACAAGTCCGTGATAAGGGGGGTTACCATGACGTTCAAAGTAAATTGTTTCATTCTTATTTCAGTGTGGGTAAGAGACAGAGCTATACCGGTTGTCTAGCGATATCTCTTACCCACACTGGAAATATGAATGAAACAATCTTACTTTAAACGTCATGGTACAGGTCAAGGTCTATCATACTGTATGGATCAGAATGTTGGGTTGTGAAAAAGACAGATGTCAAAATTTTTTTATTAATTGCATGTAGCGGAGATGAGAATGTTGAGATGGATGTGTGGTGTGACGAGAATTGGTAAAGTGAGAAATGAATATATTAGTGGAAGTTTGAAAATGGCGCCAGTGTCTGAAAAGTTGATGGGGAATCGTTGTATGGACAAGTGATGAGGAGAGATTAAAAGCGTGTTACTAAAAGAGTTATGAGTATACGTGTGGATAAATGAAGAGGAAGAGGGAGGCCAAAGAAAAAATGGATAGTGTGAGACGTGATATGAAATAATAGGGTGACGTGGGTCAGGACCGAACTGAAGAAAATAACGTGTATATGTGACATAGGACAACAAAGGCAGGAAGATGATGATTCATAAATCGCATTGATACGATATAGTGACTACTGCTAGACGGCACATATTCGGGGCTAAAGTTATAACAGCCGGATCTATTGCCAAGTTTAAGCAACGCTTGCCGAGGTAGTGGATGAATTACCATCTTAATATACCGAGATTTCTATATGCCTCTTGATACTGTCTGTCATTTTTAAATCTTTGATATTTGTTACAAATAGTCAGAAGACAAGAAATCTGACATCCTGACCTGGTGGCGGAGTGCATCACTTTGTAGTATGTGATTATGGTAAGCCCAATTATGGGAGAACGCACTCCAGAGATACACGTGACTAATTTCTGAGGGATTCAGGCGTCCGCCACCTCGAAAATAAGAAAGTCAAAGGTGCTATGTTCACAGCTGCCCCACGAGTCGGCCACTATAATATAATTTATGTAAGTTGGTCGGCCCATAGGAAGGTGAATAGAGTTGTACACAAATACACACTTGAGATACAGAACGACACCAATTTTGCATCATAATAACTAATGGGGTATCAATTTGCAAATAACCTCAATAATAATGATATCTTTAAGTCAAGAGTGAATAGGTTGCTTCTAGGTAAGCGCGCTCCATCGTTGACCGTATCGTCGCTTTCCATCAGGTGAGATAGCGGTCAAGCGCGAACCTATCATGAATAAAAAAAAATGTAAACAGCGAAGCAAACTCACTCGAAAATATTCCGCTAACAAAAAGTTTAACTGTCACTTGTGCTCAACGCACATTACCTGTTATAGTTTTTTGAATCAGTACTGCCAGTAAGGTGATTCCATACTCTATGAAGATATCCGTTATCCAGAATTAATTTTGTTAGGAAATCCGGCTCGACATTGTGTGAAATTATTTCTATTTCGAAATATGAGCCTGTACTAGATTTTATTGAGAACATATTGAGTGTATGAGAGATGCGTAGTTGCGTCGTAACGTAATACTACAATCATGTTACGTTTTTGTATTTTTATTGGAAATTATAAGAAAAATATGTTTCAGAAATGTGAATACCGAAAAAAATACTTACAATTTTCTTGAGATATATACTACAGGTATGGATGGGTCCATTAGAAATCTATTAGAAATGAAATAAAATAATGATACTCGTAAATATTTACGCACGGGAGTCTTAAATTAAATTACAAATGGCTTGAAAATTTAAGTTTTGACTGTTGTGAAGCTTCTAGAAAAACAGACATTCTATGAACACTAGCTGACCCGACGAACTTCGTACCGCCTAACAGTCAATGAATGTAGTACCTATAGGTATCTTTCGATATAGTTAGTCAACCGATTACGATAAAACAAAGCCTAAGTAATAATCAAGTTACACACAATTTTAATGTATAAAAGATATCTACACTAAACTAAACTTCTACAGATTTATTATAAATAGCTTTTGCCCGCGGCTTCGCTCCCGTCAACTGACTACAATATCCTACTCTACCTAACTCTATCCTACTCTACCTTACTCTACCCTACTCTACCCTACTCTACCCTAATCTACCCTACTCTATCCTACTCTACCCCACTCTACCCTACTCTACCCTACTCAAAAAAAAAGTATCCTATTTCCGTCTCCTGGTTCTAAGCTAACTCCCCACCAACTTTCAGCCAAATCGGTTCAGCCGATCTTGAGTTATAAATAGTGTAACTAACACGACTTTCTTTTATATAATATACATAGACTATGGCTGTCGAAAAGTCAAAAATGTATGGGATCGATATTATTATTAGCTACCAAAATTACACGTGACCAATGAAATCTTTTTGGAATTTCAACTAATGCTAAAAATATATTATCGAGAAAGGAAGGAAAATTTACTGTCAGCTTTTTTGATGTCAAAGGGAACAACATTCCACAGTAATATGGTAAAGGCAGCGTAAAAATTAGACTTAAAACCAGTATGAGGAGGAGGCATACACTTGCTACGCGGCATACACTTGCTACGCAGCATGGACTTGCTACGCAGCATAGACTTGCTACGTGGCATACACTTGCTAAGCGGAGTATGATTGCTACGCGGCGTAGACGTTTGCTACGAAGCACCAGTTTCTTGACTTTATACAAACATTTTTGCTTTTCATTAAAATGCGCTGAAACGCTTACTAACATACTAAAACTATGTAGTTCAGACAAAACTTATTCTGCAAAGTCTGCGTTGTAAAACTTGCTACGAAACTTTGCACCATAGGACTGAGTTATAAAGGCGTTTATTTGTAAATTAGTTGAAGTAACTTATTAGCATCCTCTTCATTAGTAAGTGGTAGCATCTTGAGACTTGGGTTTATTACGCAGGCTGGGCTAAATATCGTTGGAGTTTTTTAAGCCATAAACATAGTTCCAACGAAATATATCTTACCTTGGTAAATAAACTGTAGTGATCAGTGAACTTGTAGACTTAGGGAAATAGTCTTGCTTTTTGTTATCTATGCAGGGTATCTTTAACATCGACGCACAAACGAATACTATGGATCCAATACTTGATTCTGTACCCCACAGTACTATTACTAATTGGGGGCTGAGTCACCCGCGTCCGTAGGAGAATACCCATAGATAGGCCCTACACGTGGTCCCCGGGTGGTGCTAATCAGGTGACATTAACTGGTGGTAGGTTTCGACCGATGGCTTGTGACCACCCACTGGGCAAAGACGTACCGCCAAGCGGCCTAGCCGTGTTCCGGTACGATGCCCAGTGTAGCCAATTTAGAGGAGTTGGGTCGAAGTGGCGGTTCTAATGTATGCAGACCAGCCGGACCCGCGTTGGTATTGACATATCGGGAGACTAGTCGCGGAGGGTAGCGGGATCCGAGGCACGGTGCACCGCTGGCCGACCGCAGTTAGTTGGGGGCCCAAGTAATGTGCTAGCCACACATGAAAGGCTGCCCCGCCAACTGACGAAAAATCCCGGAATGCACCATCGTGCTGGTTGGCGACCAGATGAGATGGCCCGATGGTCATTTCCGGGGGGGCTCGGGCGTCCCCGCAGTCTCCAGACTAGTGCCCCAATGATGCTGTCCTGCCAGTGCGTGACGAAGGTTAGCAGCATGGGACTCCATTTCACTTCCTTCTCCTCTCCTACCTCACTCTCAATATGCCAAGGTTGAAAAAGAGAAAAGTTAAACAGCGGCTGCACTCCCTCTCACTTAAAGTGCACCTCAGCAATATTAGAGGTCTGCACTCAAATCTCGCAGCAGTCCATCATCACCTGGAGACTGAAAAACCTTCCCTCTTTTTCCTTTCGGAGACGCAGATAAGAAGTCCGTCAGACGTGTCGTACCTGACTTACCCAGGGTTTACCCTGGAGCACAATTTTAAACCACACGCTGGTGTGTGTTTGTACGTAAGGGACGACATCTGCTATCGGCGTCTCCGTAACCTTGAAGATACCAGGTTCTCAACGCTTTGGGCTCTGGTGGACACAGGCATGGATAAAATTATCTATGCTTGTGTCTACCGTTCGCACAGTGGTGATCAGGAGGCGACCAGGCTCACACAGTACCTTAGTGAGGCGGCGGATGCGGCTCAGCAGAGGTACCCTTCCACACAACTGGTGTTACTGGGGGATTTTAATGCCCACCATCAGGAGTGGCTTTTCCCATACCGGTGCACAGACCATGCTGGTCGAGAGACGCGAAAGCTTGCGCTAGCGTTAAATCTCACCCAGCTGGTCCAGGGAGCTACGAGGGTGCCAGATGTTGATTCGCACACGGCCAACTGCTTGGACCTTCTGCTGACAACAGATCCAGACCGCTATTCAGTGTCGATATCATCACCGTTAGGTAGTTCCGACCACTGTCTGGTGAAATCTGTATCAGTCTACTCTCCGCCCGATCCCTGCCCTAGAGGCACCAGGCGGGTTTGGCGATATAGGTCAGCAGATTGGGATGGCATGCGATCTTTCTTCGCATGTTATCCTTGGCAGCCTACTTGCTTTTCTTCGGATGATCCATCGTCGTGCGCAGATGCTGTGACAGATGTTTTGCGGCGGGGGATGGAGTATTACATTCCATTCTCTGACGTAACAATGTCTGGCCATGCTCGCCCTTGGTTTGGTGCGGAGTGTGATCGCGCTAACGCGCTTAAGCACACGGCATACCGGGCATGGGCCGACGCTCGTATGCATAAGGCGAGTGACGTAAGTCAGAAGAAGAGAGCCTTCAACAGAGCTGCCAAGTCTTGCAAGAAGGTGATGCGGAGGTCTCGGTTCGACCACATCAGCCGCATCGGGAACAAACTCGCATCATACCCTGCTGGTAGTAAGGCGTTTTGGTCCCTGGCTAAGTCAGTTGAATCGAACTTCTGCCGTTCCTCACTACCGCCACTGCTGAAACCCGACGGGTCGCTGGCCCATACCGCTGAGGAGAAAGCAAATTTGTTTGCCTCTCTCTTCGCGGAATCTTCGCGTCTAGTCTCCTGATGGTTGCGAGACGAGTATGTCGGATATTTGCATCCATCAGAAGGACGTCCGTAGGGTGCTGCGTAACCTTGACGTGAACAAGGCTAGTGGTCCAGACGGGATACCGGCACTTGTTCTAAGAACGTGTGCGCCTGAACTGTCTCCGATCCTGACACGCCTATTTCGGCTTTCATTTGAGGCTGGAAAAGTGCCGATTGCATGGAAGCAAGCTAACGTACAGCCCGTGCCCAAAAAGGGTAGTCGGGCTGACCCAGCTAACTACAGGCCAATCTCAGTAACGTCCATTCTCTGTAAGACAATAGAACGTGTACTCAACAGTAAGCTCCTGGCATACCTAGAAGCTAATGACATCTTAAGTGACCGACAATACGGCTTTCGCCGAAATCGGTCAACTGGTGATCTTCTAGCGTATGACATCCACATCTGGAGTGAGGCCATCGAGAAACACGGGGAAGCGCTTGCCGTCTCCCTCGATATCTCGAAGGCTTTCGATAGGGTCTGGCACGAAAGCCTTATTAGTAAGCTTCCTTCTTTCGGATTACCTGCTGGTTTGTGTGCTTGGATTGCAGACTTCCTGAGTGACCGGTCCATCCGAGTGGTCATCGATGGTTGCTCGTCCGGTCAAATGACCATTAATGCCGGGGTCCCTCAGGGGTCAGTGCTCTCGGCAACATTGTTCTTGCTGCACATAAATGATCTGCTTAAGCCCGGTACCTTTGGGTATGCAGACGACAGCACTGTTGCTGAGAGTTACATATCCAGCGCGCAGGCTAGTGGGTCACAGATCCAGTCTCTACGAGAAGCTATGGTCGAGCGCTTGAACTTGTCCTTGGAGGCAGTCTCTGAATGGGGCGATGCCAATTTGGTCAAGTTCAATGCTGCTAAAACCCAGGCGTGTCTATTTTCCGCTAAAAGGAGCCAATTCAGCCCTGCTCCAACTTTCCGGGGCGTAACCGTGCCAATAACCGACCATCTTGATCTCCTTGGTGTTACGCTGACGTCAACACTCAACTTTGGGCCATACATCGAAGCAAAGGCTCAACTGGCAGCAAAAAAGCTGGGAATCCTCGCGAAGGTCAGACAGTACTTCACGCCGGAACAGCTGCTCAAACTTTATCAAGCGCAAGTTCGATCGTGTATGGAGTACTGCTCTCATCTTTGGGACGGATCTGCCCGATACCAGTTTGATGCACTTGAGGCAATTGAGAGGCGAGCCAAGAGGATCATTGGCAATGATGCACTCGTTGAGTCGAGGCTTCAAAGTCTTGAGCATCGACGCAGAGTTGCTAGCCTGTCGGTTTTCTACCGGTTGCATTTCGGGGAGTGTGCGTCGGAATTGCATAACCTAATTCCGCCTAGCCCGTTCCATCATCGGACCACCAGGCGTACGGCAATGCGCCACCGGTACATGGTGGACATCCCACCTATACGCACAAAACGTTTTGGGAACACATTCATAGTGCGTACAGCTAAGGAGTGGAATTCCTTGCCTGAATCTGTTTTTCCTGATGGCTACAACCCGGGAATCTTTAAGTCAAGAGTGAATAGGTTACTTCTAGGTAAGCGCGCTCCATCGTCGACCGCATCGTCGCTTTCCATCAGGTGAGTTAGCGGTCAAGCGCAAACCTATCATAAAATAAAAAAAAAAAAAAAAAAAAAACAGTAATGGAATTTTTCGTTGTTTTTTTCCTAATTTAAAAAAAATCTTTACTACTTTTTAATTTAAACTGTTTATATTCTATTATTCGCTATTCTACTTTTAAAATTAAAAATGTGATCGGGATTGATTAGAATAACGATTATGTCTTCCCCGAGGAAGTTATTTTTTTTACTAAAAAACAAAAAAAAAGAATTACAACGATTTTACACAGTTTAAATTTAAAAAAGGACAGATTTTTTTTTTATTAGGAAAAAAGCCGACGAAAAATTCCACCCTTTTTTTCGGTTGGGAAAATCATCTAATGACATCCCCCGCTCTTGGGCGGAGCGAGAGATAGTGTCAGACTTTTACTGACTAAAAACCCCTTCTTTGCCATTTTTCCAGGGCCCCGGGGATCTCTTTCGCATCACCCATGGCCTCAGTAGGCCTCGACCCTGCTGGGCCCCTACGGTTGCTAACATCTCCTTGAGGCGCGCGTGGAACACTACGCGCCGTCGACGACCTGGGCTCAGTCCGGACGGATACCGGACGATGAGCACTGGGTGACTCGCCGTCCGGAAGCCCGCGCCTACGATGGCCGGAAATCGGGATCGGAATCCCGGCAGCGGTAGGGGCGTGAGGACCGTTGCCTCACGCGATTGGCCGCCTCTTTTGCTAGCATTACTGCTTCGCAGAAGGAGGCAACCGCCTGCCACTCTTCCTCGCTCCGGACCATGGCCTGTACCAAGGCTCGGCGCGAGAGATTGCTGCCGCCGATCGCCCCCACGAGGACACGGCGGTGCTCTGCCCAAGTGGAGCACACCTCTACCGTATGCTCCACCGTGTCCTCCGGGCGGTCCACGCAATGGTGGCACCCGGGCATCTCTTCTGCACGAATCTGGTGCAGGAACCTCCCGAACTTACCATGTCCGATGAGGACCTGCGTCATGCGGTAGGCAAGGACGCCATGAGGCCAGCCACTCCTCTAAGAGGGGACTTATCGCCATAATTATGGCGTGTCCAGCACTGGGTTGCGACAGTCGCTGTCGCCATTCCACCATGAGATCCCACCGGAAGTCTTTCCGCCATGCCGCGACTTGGCGCGGCAGCGGAGTTTCGCCCCGGCGTTGCATCTCCATGCGCAGATCGTGCATGCGTGCAAGGTCTTTTGCCTCCAAATCCCACGGTGGTTGGCCAGCAAGGAGGCTCGCTGCTTCGGGATTCCACCCTGGGAGGTTCAGAATCATGTAGGTACTGGAGCCGTGGTATTAATTTGTGAATCGATGTAAAAGACACCATGAATAAATCTGTAAGGAGAAACTGACTGGATAACATATCAATGCACAGCCGAAACTATTAGAACTAGGAACATTTTGAACAAGATTTTCATTTATGACGAGATTTATACACATGAAGGGATTTTGAATTTGTATGTAAAATCTCATTCCGTATACCAATATACTTGAAAGTTAGTATAAGTTGTAACCTAAGCAAATAATAAAGGTTGTATTTATTTGTTTTTGAAACTATCCCCGACAGAGCAATTTAACGATTTATTTTTTGAGCAAAAAACACGGTTGAAAATCTGTAATCTGTATGTCCATTTTGGTGTGATGTATGATGACATGAGAGCAGTGATGAGAGCAGTGGTGGCCGAGTGGTAACAGCCCCGACTTACGAATTGTAGGTCGCGGGTTCAAACCCAGCCAGGCGCATTACTTTGTGTAATTTATTTCATCACCACTGCTCTCAAAACGGTGAAGGAAAACATCGTGAGGAAACCGGCATGTCCTAGAACCGAAAATTCGAAGACATGTGACATTCACCAACCCGCACTGGGCCCGCGTGGTGGATTACGGCCCATTCCCTCTCCTAGAGAGGAGGCCTGAGTCCCAGCAGTGGGAACATTAAAAGGCTGATTATGCTTATGCTTATGTATGATGACATATAACAAGCGGCGTTACACCTAATTGTGGCGAAGCATTAATGAAGTTGATCATAACTTGGGCACAAATTCATATTGCAAACTAGTTTCTGCTAGCGACTTCACCTGCACAAAAGCAAAAAAATATCCCATAGGAACATACTCTCGGGATATAAAGTATTTTTCGTTCAAATCTGTCCGGACAATTTATCGTTAAGGTATAACAAACAACCATAATCATCTTCCTGCCCTTGTCTCACATTACTTGGGGTCGGCGCAGCACATTTTTTTTTGTTCCATTCTGTCTTGTCACCCGTCACGCCACGTCCTCGTGGAGGCAATTGGCGGCAGCGACCTTTCGCGTCGGGCCCTGGTTCAGACTATGGTCCGAAGCGAGGAGGAATGGCAGGCCGTCGCCTCCTTCTGCGAAGCAGTAATGCTGGCGAAGGAGGAGGCTGCACGCGTGAGGGAACGAAGGTCCTCACGCCCTAGCCGCCGTAATTCCGACCCCGACTACCGGCGACGGTAGACGCGGGCTTGCGGACGTCGAGCACTGGGTAGCTCGCCGTCCGGCTGTTCGGTAATTAACCGGACCGAGCCCAGTCGTCAACAGCGCGTAGTGATCCTCGCGCTCCTCAAAGAGATGTCAGCAAACCGTAGGGGCCCACCCAGCAGGGCCAATGCCCGGTAGCTAGGACCGCGGAGAATTTCTGAAAGGGAAACCCGTAGTCCTAGAACGCAAAAGGTAATTGAAGGATACAGGTGTGGTTTTAGTCAGTAAAAGTCTGACACGCCCTCTCGCTCCACCCAGAGCGCGAGAAGTCATTTTGATGATTTCCCACCTAAAAAAAAAAAAACCCGTCACGCCACCACTGACTCCCTTTTATTTCATATCACTTCTAACACAAGCCTTCCATCTTTTCTTTGACCTTCTTCTTCCTCTCCATCCATCCACATGTATACTCATATAATAACAAACATAATATAGACATATAATAAATTTAGGTCTTTACCTATGAAATTGTCGTTTTTAAAACGGGTTGCTTTGAAGTGTTAATATCTTTGGATTGACTTGGAATTATAGGTTCAAATAAACTTTATATTAAAGGTACGTTATTCTTTTTTTGAAATTAGGTACTTATTGGTTTCTTTGCTTCTTTGCGCTCTGAGGGTTCCGTACAAACTTACTTGTGTAAATAATTAAATTCCCGATTGTTGCTTGTTTTCTTGTTAATCTTTTTTTTATGCACCTGCCATGTTTTCTCTTCACTACCCTTGGTTGACTGGTAGAGAATGCCTAAAGCATTGTACTTCCGCGTTTGTACCTTTGTGTTGCATGAAGTTTTAATAAATAAATAAATACAGACAGACAGACAGACAGACAGATGGACAACAAAGTGATCTATAAGAGTTCCGTTTTTTTCCTTTTGAGGTACGGAACCCTGAAAATGGTATCAAACTGATGTAGAAAGAAAGTACATCCAATACTTCTATAACTTCCCACAAAATGTAAACCAGTTTTAACGTTGTTTATTTATAAATAAGTTATGTGTAGAATCATTAACGGTGCGTTAGCTGCGCGCCACTCTCGTTGCGTATTCTGTCAGAAGTAGGTGAAAGACAGAAGGTTGAGGTCTCGTTTTTACCAAAGGTATATATTTTTTAATGAAAAATCGTCAAAAAACACTTCTCGCTCTGGGTGGAGCGAGAAAAATCTCTAAAGATCTCTACGCAGGTCCGATTTAGTTACCCCTTACACCCATGTTTTTTGGCACACCTTAAGTTTAGATTTTTGAGCTTCAATCAAAGACCAATGGAAGTCTAATAAAAAGTGACCATTTTAAGGTTCCGACCCCAAAAGGTAAAACGGGACACTAGTGCTAAAACTCCGCTGTCCGTCTCTCTCTCACTAGGCTATATCGCATAAATCGTGACAGGTAGACAGTTGAAATTTTCACATATGATGTATTTCTGTTGCAGCTATAACAACAAATACTAGTGTACGATACAGTTTTTCTTAGATTATTGTTTATATGTATATTAGGTTATGTCAGTCTCTGACGGTCGGTGCAATAGACAATGGATGACAATGGACAACCACAGACTAAGCTGTAAGATCAGACTGTGTTTTGTGTAGACAACCACAGACTATGTAGACATCAGTCAACTGTGTTTATTGTCTAGTGTCTATAGTGCAGCACAGTTATGCCCGGTTTGCACATGGCCCGACAGATTGCTATATTTTATTGTGCGTCTATTTGGGCAGAATAAACATGTTTTCTTCCTTTTCTTTTCTTTCTTCTTACTAAAAACAGAAAAAAATTGCCTCCTTTTTTTCGGTTCTTTGCTACGAACGGTACAGAATCCTGCGCGACTCCGATTGCACTTGACCGGATTTTTGTTTTTTAAATTGTACAAATCTATAGAACTTTTCAGAGGCATGTTTTAAAAGTGTACCTTCTACCCTTATATTTTTAGGATGATGCCTCGAGCGTTAGCGATGCGTCGCCTCGTACGGTAATTAGTGATTGCTAACAGGCTTATTGGCTTATGACGTCAATTCGCTACACTCCATATTGTTTTTGTGAGGGTTTCGGCGGAAACAGAAATAAATATTGTTATTCGCCACCTGGGTATAATCCATCATGACATTTTTTTACGGGAAGTATTTTTATTTTCCTTTTTTTAGGTGGGAAATAATACAATTACTTCTCATGCTCTAGGGCGGTGCGCGAGAGCATGTTAGACTTTTACTAACTTACACCACACCTGTTTCTTCTTTGCCTAGCGTTCCAGGAGCAGGGTTTCCTTTTCGGAAGTCAACCCATGGCCCTAATAGGCTTTGCTAGGGCTAGAGCCCCCACTGTTTTGCTGATATCTTTTTGAGGATGACTCGGGCTCGGTCTAGACGGTTACCCGAAAGCCGGACGGCAATCTACCCATTGTTCGTCGTCCGCAAGCCCACACCTAAGGTGACTGGAAATCGGGATCGGGATCCTGGTGGCTGGGGCGTGATGATGTCCGCATTACGCTTTCGCAGAAGGGGACGACCGCGGCCAGTCCTCCACGCTCCGGAATTTATATGAATTAAGTCCGCCTCTGTACTTTTGTGTGCATAAAGCATTTAAGAGCGTCCTTTTCGAGTTACATTTTTATACAACCACTCTTACGTGATTATGATGTTATTACCCATCTTTCTCTAGATATTTTGGATACACAGCTATCTTGTGGATATTATCTAGGCTTCTATAGAAATTAAAACACAAATTTGTGTAAAACTAATCTAGTAAAGACCTCTGAAAATCTGCTATTTAACGTGAACTTTGGCCCTCCATAATGTACTTACTTACTGTATATAAAAAATATAAAAAAGTACATCAATAGGAGCCTTGCACATTTAATCGAGATTCTGAATGACGACAGTTTTTCTGAAAAACTTTTAAGAGTTAAAAAAGCACGTATTTCCTGGAACAAGTTTTGTGAAATATTCGAGTAAATCACGGTATTACCGAATGCCAACAGAATTTTCAGGCGTTATCTCTCTTTTTTTGCATTGCCTCTTCATCAAACATCGCATTGGTTTGCGTTAGATGAAGCAACAAGATTTCGATGTTGATGATAGGCAAGTGGAAAAGGAACCTATTAATTAATAAATAAATTGAAAAATTTGGCAAGATCCTAACTACTCTACTTAGTTTATAGTATCTTTAACATTGGACACACAAGCGAATACAATTCAACTTCTACACTTTCCTTCACATACGATTCTGAACCGGCAAACAAAGGTTTCACAAACGTGTTTTAAAACCTTTAAACCACACGAAAACCCCAGCGTTATCTCAAGTATGTAGATTTATTTCACAAAGTTTCGTCGCTGACTGAACGAAAGATAAGGGGGGACGACAAATCGCGGACTTTGTAATGCATTTAAATTATAGTTTTGTTTTGCAAAATCTTGATTTATTTGTTCTTCTACAATTAAGATCTTTGGTGTGACTTGAATGTCTAAATTGTTTGAGGTGTGTTTGTTTCCTATTGTGTACCTTTGCACAAGATATAATTTTGACGACACTGTTGATCAATTGACTGCTGCATTGTGGGTCTCTGATTCAATTCTCACACGGAAAAAATATGGCCTACATGTCGGAACGACTCGGAAAAACTAAATATGAGTTTTTCCGAGTCGTTCAACTTTACATGTTTGTGAACGCACCTAGCTTGGGGCATGGGCAGGATCCAGGAGTTGGGACTCGAGGTGGCATTGCACAAGTCCGAGGCCATGTGCTTTCACGGCCCTCGGAACGCGCCACCACCAGGTTCCCAACTAACGGTAGGAGGAGTTCACATCGGCGTCGCGTCGGGTCGACGATGATGTACCTGGCACTCGCCGTACGTCGGGTTGTCTGATGGCAGAAAGGTGATAGCGGAATCAAGTTATGTAATTCTCGCGCACACTGTCCAAAATGCATCCTGTAAAATATCGAAACAGTGGCTTGAAGTTTGAGAATTCTTGCTCTATATTATGTTAAAAATGATCACATTGATCTTCTATCTACGGCTCGATTTCGGCAACCATCGTTTGACCCAAAACATTACCCGTACGACTGATACAATTTACCCACAAGCTCCATCACTATTCTCTCAATTCAAAATCTCCATCTCTACAAACAAGGTTTGAACCCAACACAGTTCAGCACTAACGATGTTTATTACACTATCGCTTGTTGACTCCACACTTAGCATAATATGTCGCTCACGTGCCCGGATTAACCTTTGTTTATCTTGTACCTACTATATTGGCTTTATAATATTGATGTTGCTAGTTATGTTAATATGAGGCTTAGTTTCAACTTGACGCGTGGTTGGAGATAGAATCTGGATTTGTGTAGGTTGATTAAGGATTACAGTAAAGAGAGAGTACATAAACCACTACAGCAAACTTGCTAAACTATGCTTAATTTAGTGAAGCGTAGCTTACCTATCTGTTGAAATAGGTATTTTTTTCACCTATTTAAAAATAGCTGAAAGAATAATTATAATTCAGTAGTAGTTTGGTTTTGGTTGGCCGATTCAGAATAAAAATTGGTCAAGGTGTTTCAGAGGAGTTAAATAACAGACACACGAGATTTTCGCAAACGTATAAAAGGAGAAATTGACTGAAATATCAACGCACAGCCAAAACTACTGGGACTAAGAGCGTGAAATTTTACACAAGTTTTCCCTTTATGACGTAGGCGAGCACTTAGCAAGGATTTTCCGAAATTCAGCTTCTAAAGCGATGAAACGGAGAGCTAAAGCTTGTATGGAGAAACTTGCTTTCGTGCGGGTGAAGCAGCTAGATCTAAGAAGCTAGTTATTACTCGTATCCATCGAGATATAAGTACTAACGTACTAGAGAAGACACCGTAAATTCCTACTTTGTCTCGTTCAACTGCGGCGATCGCGCCACACTTTGTTGAAGAAAACGCGTAAGTGCCGTGATTTACATGGCGCTTAAGACCTTTTTGCCGAGAATAAATACACTTCCGCAGCAAATCTAGCACTGTGGTAAATTAGTTGCGGTTTAGACGAATGGTTATTATTTTAGCGCTGCAGCGAACTAAAGATTCAAATTACGAAAATAAGACAATTCAGTTATTTGACGTAGCTTCTCTAGTACGTTAGTACTTATATCTCGATGCTCGTAGCTATATTATTCATAGTGTCTGAACACCTCTCCCAGCACTACTCCTTGTGATACAAGATAGTCTACTTAGAGCCGGTTGTAGGCACAGAGTATTTTGTATGGGTTTTACCCGGGTCTATGTCAATTTTACGGCCTTTTAGCAGCAATTTTATTTTATAAAAAAAAAAACATAACTATTCAAGATTTTTATTTTTGCCAGACCCTTTTAGAAACATGCTTTATTATTTTATGTAATTATTAAATATTTCCGTGACGTAATCTCGTAGATATAGACTTTTTTTTTTCGGTAGGAGTGGGAAATCCTCATGGACGCCCAAGCTGCCTCACAGACGTGCCAGTCTGGGCAGTGTCAGACTCCTACTGACTAAAACCGCACTCCTACCTTACATTTAAACCACGGACATGACGTCCGTGCCCTTGTTTAGTAATTATACATTATTTGCTTCTGGGCAACTCCACGCGCAAGTGGCGTCACTCCAGAGCACCTTTCAGCGATCGCAATAATCCCGTCAGAATTTCAGGGTTTAGAGGCCACCAGCCCGAAGCAATACCCAAGCGACAACGACCCACATACGCATCAAAAATCAGGAATCTCCCAACCTTTAACACACATACATCATCGCCGCCCAAAATGCCGCACCAAAGAAATGGCCCCTCAACCCCAATAACTATACTTAGATATACACTTTAGATATACACGTTTGAAATCGTAAGTTAGGGTCTGATTAGCGATTTTTTTTTTATCAAGCCAACTAATTTATATCATGTTTTGATTTCTACCCAGCGGTTGGTCATATGGTCAGTTTTAATAAAATAATTTTTCATGGTGAGTTCTTTATGTGAATTTCCAGAGGTTCAAAAAAGTATAAAATTAGTAGACCTGGCTCTAAAGGGAAATTTCATTGTTAAAAAATATCTTGAAAGTTAACAACGTGATTTAATTTCTTTTAATATATACAAAGTGAAGCTAACTGCACGTGCGTAACTCAGCCATAACTTGTTATGGGACCTTTACGTTTAACAAATTATGGCAAGATCATACAGGCCTACAGTAAGTTTGGTGCCGCCAAAACTGTAACTGATTTTTAGTATAATGGGTGCAAAGGTAAGTATGCGGTTGTACCGCATACTTATTTTTTTAATGCTACGTGTAGTTTCGGAGATACGAGATATGTCTTCTAACGACCACTATGACGATCTAAAACTTGTATACGATTTAATACCAAGTTACTCATCAAGTTATATTATAAGATTACTATCACCAAAAACGTTTTTATTTTTTGTTGACCTGTGTCATCAATTCATTATGTTTCTTAAAGCTGGATTCGATTTCAGACACTTGTTTCTTACACGTGTATTTTACTTTAAACAATAAAGTGAACATATTATTTTGTTAATAAATTTTACAGAGAAAGGTAAAACTGGCCTTGTCATTTGAGGATGAAAAATATACTTTTAAATTTTTCTTTTTTAACCGACTTCAAATAGGAGGAGGTTCTATGTTCGGTTGAATGTATTTTTTTTTATGTATGTTCACAGATTTTGCGGTCAGTTGTGGCCCGATTTTTTTTTTTTTTTTGTATGAATGAATGAAAGATGAAATATTTATTTGCTAGAATACAGGTACATTTTGGTGGTAACAATTTCAGATGGTTTCACTGCATTCGACTTTTAAGTCGTGCAAATATTTATGTTAGGTACATGCATGGTCGGTACAGTTTAGCATACATCAAGATAATGTCAATATTTATCACAAGATTAAAATGTCAATAACATAAATTAAGATGTCAGAATATTAATATTAATAGTTGGTTAACAAATAAAATAAATTAAAAATAAAATAAAATTTAGTGTCATACAGGTTTGAAATTCAAAAGTCGTCAATTGAATAAAAGCATCTATCACATAGCCAATTATAAAATGTTCTGTTAAATTCTAAGTCATTGAGTTTTCTCATTTTTTCGGGTAGTTTGTTTTAAATTTTAACCGCCATGGCGTAGCAATTTTTGTCACAGTGTTTTAATCTTATGTTATGTTTGAATGGTTATGCTTCTAAGGTTGCCCCATTGAAATATTGTTATGATCTGATCATGAACTTTGAAGCCTGCCTTTGTACATCAGCTGTCCAATTTTTTAAATAATTTGTTGTTTTAATGTACAATAAAGAATATAAGAATATATTTAAATAAGAACTCACAGCAGAACTGTCATAACAAGTAAATTGAAATCTTTATTTATACGTGTAGTCGATGACTGACTGAAAGAATAGGGGGAATATATCAAACTGATCTGATGATGAAGCCTGAAGTTAGGCACCGGAAGTCTGTAATAAATTAATTTAATCTACAAAGTGAAAGATGCATTCTGGCTATAAGGTATATAAGTATGGCTTAGGTGTACTTTTTAGTGATGGTACCATAACTAAAAAGTGTAAAATAAAAATAAAAAAACCAAAAAAAAAATACAACCGACTTCAATGTTAAAATTAAATACACTGAAAAATGCAAAATAACTTTAATTTCGGAAGTCGGTGTTAAAAAACGAAGAGACAAAACTATTATACGGGCTCATTCTGCAACTCCTGACACCCGTGCGTCTCCTGCCGCAGCGGCTAGGGCATGAGGATGTCCGTGGGACACATGAGGCTATCTTCTTTGACCATGGCCTGAACCAGAACCCAGCACGAGAGATCACATGTCTTTAGTACTTTGATCATAATCAAACACGAGTATTTACGTAACCGGAAAAGGACCAGTACGGAAATTGCTTAATTCATACATTTAATAGGAAACTGCCTAGATACCGTATACCGAAAGGGTAATTCGGGTTTACTCAGGTTAATGAAATGCCTTGGGCTTAAGGTGTCGAGTACACATGTATGGCACACATAATAATAGAATGTTATATATTTATCTTAATATATACACAGGTATTGTATACTCATTTTGAAGGGATTATGTAATACAGGTAGTTGTGTATATGCCGCGGGGGAATGAGAAATTCTCAGAAAAGTTTTGAATATGTTATAGAGTCCAAAGGAATTAATGGAAATATTTGTTTTAAAAAAAAAGTTTGTTATAATATAACACTCGAGCTCTGTGCACTGCGTCACACACACACACACACACACACCTATTTTATTTAAAAACTAGCTTCTGCCAGCGGCTTCGCCCGCGTAAAAGTCGGTTTCTCCATACAAATTTTGGACCCGCGATTCATCCCCTTAGAGAAATTTTGGAAAATCCTCTCTTAGTGCTCGCCTACGTCATAAAAGGAAACCTTGTGCAAAACTACACGCTCCTAGGCCCTGTAGTTTCGGCTGTGCGTTGATATGTCAGTCAGTCAGTTTCTCCTTTTATATATAAGGCCATTTAGGAACCGCGAAACTGAAGTGATAATGTTCCACATGTATCAAACGACGTTTTTCAATACACTTAGGACTCGAAAACCGTCCATTGTTGGACATAGGATATTTAACCATAGTCTTCTTCTTTTTCCTACCCTTATCCCATATTATATATACATATGCGGCAACAAATCAGGCGGTGTCACTGCTCAACACACTGACTGCTCAGCATCCGGATGTAGACTTGTTCCACTCTAGTGTGCGATTGTTTTTATGTTTTGGCGGTTGATTCGATTTTTATATATATATTGCAAATTAATTATTAATTTTTTTTTTTTTAATTATTATTTTTTTAGGATTTGTATAATGATAATGATAATGATTTGTTTTAGGTGATTTATGATGTGGATCGAGACTCGTCGACCGCGCGTATTGTTCCGTGCTCGCCTCAAAGAGATGTCAGCATAACCGTAGGGATCAAGCAGGGCCGATGCCCGCTAAGAAAACCCGTGGTCCCATAACATAAAGAGCAACTAAAACACACAAGGGTGGTTTTAGTCAGTAAAAATCTGACACGCCCTTCTGCTCCATGTTAGAGCAGGAGCAGTCATTGGATGATTTCCATCCTCAAATAAAAAACCAGGCAAGTGCGAGTCGGACTCGTGCACTGACGGTTCCGTACAAAATTACCTATGAAAATAGTTAAATTCCCGAATTGAGTTACAAGGATTTTTCCGAATCACAAAAATGTTTTTTTTTTGTGACGTAACTACAAATTTATAGTTTTTAGATATTTTCCTATACTTGTGCTAGGAGACCTTGCTTCATGCCAAATTTCAGGATTCTAGGTCAACGGGAAGTACCCTATGAGTTTGGATTCCCTTGAGAGTATCAAATGTACGAGTATGTTTTTTGTCGACATAAACGGCCGTATCTTTTTTTTTTCGTTAACTCAGAAGTTTGATTTTTTCCCAGTTTCAAGGGACCGCAGATTTTAATACATGGTTATAATTTCAAATCGATACCTCCACGCGTTTCCAAGATAAAGGGTCTTGACAGGAAGAAAGATATACAGACAGACAGACGGACAGCAAAGTGATCCAATAAGGGTTCCGTTTTTCCTTTTGAGGTACGGAACTCTAAAAAACTAAAGCCCGGTGAGCACAAGACCGGTTATTGTTACGATATTTGGGGAAGGCTATGTCCAGACGTGGAAGTCTTTTGGCTGAAATGATGATGATAATGACTAAAGACAGAATAATTGTGTTTATAAACGGTGCCAGAGTCACAAATTAGTTAACAATTAGAGCGTTTTAGGCATTTCGATGCAAGAAAAACAAATATTAAAAAAAAAAATTGTGAATCCGCTTTTTGTCTTAATACGACAGAATACTAATATACTGGAAGTTCACAGACTGCAAAAAAAAAAATAAAATTGTTTTCATCACATTTCAGTTCGTATTATAAAAATCACTAAAAACCAATTTTGTAGGGCAAACTTAACCTGAGGCCCAAGTTTAGTAAACTAGGTTATTTAATGTTACGTTAAACATTTTAAAAGTAGACGGTGAGATCCTTCGAAAGATTTACCGCGGTCCTGGAACGCAAAGGTCAACTAAAGGAACTCAGGTGAGTTTTTTTCCTTCTCGCTCCATCCAAAACCGAAGAAGTTATTTGATAAGTTGGAAATCATCTAAACAATAACATTTCAAATGCATATGTCAGCGCTTTTGTATTTAAAATAGTTTTCAAAAGATATCAGACACGGCGCTAGTTGTTTAGAGTAGCGTTAGTAGTTTAGAGTGACGTGTATCACGTGACTGGCCACGACACTCTGACGCAACACTGAGTGCTAGTAGGATGTAAGTCGACGATGGAGGCACAGTATTATCTATCATATCCTCGGTCGAAAACGGGTATGCTACGCGTTCAATGGAGTGTCTTAATTGTGTTGCCTATTTTGTGATAATAATTATTGTGTGGTAATTTATCTATGGTGATTATTTTGTGAGAACCTGTAGTGAAGTGCTAACGTGTGTTAGTAGTTGTTTAAGTGATTTGAATTGTGACGAGTGTCTACACCCATCGCCCGACAAACCACGCCCTATTACAAATCACATTTCGAGGTTACAGATCCGATTAACATTGCTGATGGGGCTCAAAAGCCTTTACATATTTTTATATTAAGCTTATATTTTATGTTATGTTAAAAAGTTAAACCTCGTCAAAAGCTTTAATAAAATTAATGATAAAATGTAACGGCTGTCGAAATATTTCTTTTAATGATCTTCGGTTTTCTGTTTGTGATTCACGTGTCGGATTTCACAATAAATGATAATACTGAAGAACCCTTTGGTAGTTAAGTAAAAAAAGGTAGATTTAAATCATTTTTCAAATCAGTCGTTTTAATAAATCGATAAAAGTTGGTTTAAACTTTCAGAAGAGTTAATGAAAACAGATTCGAGCGTACAATCAGATGCTGACGTTTGGTGTACTATTGTAATTAACAGGTGATTTAGGGCCAAAATCACCATACTTTGTTAGCTAAACCTTTATTTACCTAACAAAATATTTATTTGTGAAACTGACCCTAATTTAAGTATAATATAATCTGCCTCACAATGTTTCCAGTACTAGTATGAGTCTAGGGTCTTCTATCTAGGAGAGGAAGTGAGCTGTATTAGCAGAGGGTCTAACACGCGGACCAAGTGCGGGTTGGTTGATGTCACTTGTCTTCGAATGTTTGGTTTCAAGAGTTACCGGTTTTGTCCCAATGTTTTTTTATCATCGTTTTGAGAACAGTGGTGATGAAATAAATTAAACAAAGCAATGCGCCTACATACAACTCGTAATTTAGGACCAAAATCTATCATCATCATCATCATTTCAGCCGAAAGACGTCCACTGCTGGTCCTAGGCCTCCCCCAAGCGTCTCCACAACAACATCAACAACATCATCTATAGTATCACTGGAAACCTGGCTCTAAAACCATTTATTTTTTAAATTGATGTAGTCTAGCGTTTGACTGTGATTCCACCTGATGGTAAGTTGTTATGCAATCGTTGATGGTGAGGCGCACTAGTTTATTAAGAGCCTATTCACTCTAGCCTTGAATACACCTGAATCATAATCGAACGAATTGACCGCAGCAGGCAATTTTTTCCAGTCGAAACGCTTAGCCCGGATCACAGAGGTTTCAACCCCTAGCTAACTACAATAACACATCAAACGATTGTTATTCTGCAGCATATTTTAGAATTAATTCTGTAAAAGCAGCATCAGAAGATACGTAGGTATTTATACAAGAATTACCACTCAGAGTAATTAGTTAGGCACCGTTCTACGGGAGGATGTCGGGTAATTTATACTGGATTCATTGAATTTATTATCCACTTGCATGTTTAATAAATTTAAAGACGAAATTATCGAATGACTTTCGAATTGTTTGTTTTAATGATATCATGTTTTCTGTTTCTGATTTGGGGTTTCGAATTTTGGAATGAATGATTTATTTATTTAGACTTCATGTACACCAGTGAACCTTTGGGTTAAAAATGATAACACTGTGGTAGGTGAAATAGAATGAAATATTATTAAACAAGTTTGTAATTATTAGACCAACAGAGGAGCGATGGACATTGGATGGCCGATAAGGCCGAAAGGTTCTGGAGTGGCGACTGCGTACCCGAAGACGCAGCGTTGGAAGGCCTGCCACATGGTGGACCGATAACCTGGTGACTGGTGGGGGTCACGGGAATCCGATCGATGTGAGACGCACAGGACCGTTCGTTAGTGGACGTTTTTCGGCTAAAACGATGATGATGATGACTGAGGAATCCTTTGATGGGTCTGTGAAGTTGGTATTTTTTTTCTTAGTGTCAAATCCACTTTTTTTCATTCACCTGGTTAATCAGTCAATAATAATTAAGAATTTGACTGTATCAGTAGCCCTTGTTCGAAAAAGTTACCACGACCGTGAAATATAAAGGGCAACTGAAGGAACACCAGTTAGTAAGTCTGAATTTCATTTAAAGCAGGAGGGACTATTTTGTGATCTACCACCTCAAGAAAAAGTTGTACCAATCGCATCCATATGACAGTATGACGTGACGTCACAAAATGGCAATCGATTCTATTCTTATTTGGAACGCATTATACTTTTTGTATTTTTCAGTCTGAAATTAAAGATATGGTTTCGTAGTAAAAAAATATAATACTCAGAATCATCAAAAAAAAAGTTACTGCTCCATTATTTTTCACAAAGAAAAAGATTGTGTTACTACTCAAAGCTTCCAAATCTCTGGTTCCATTGATATTTGAGATCTGGCGCAGAATAATGTAACTACGCTAAAGGGTTCTTCAGGGCTTACCATAGAACACGGAACGCGCTGACTCTGACTGGATAGAGCATTACTTTAGAAAAGAGCCAAGAGGATAACTGGTAATGATGCATTCGTCGAGTCAAAGCTCCAAAGACTTGAGCACCGACGCCGAGTTGCTAGCCTGTCGGTTTCTACCGGTTGCATTTCGAGGAGTGTGAGTAGGAATTGCATAAATTAATTCCGCCTAGCCCGTTTTATCACCTAACCACCAGACGTTCGGCGACGCACCACCGGGTGGACATCTCTAATATACACACAAAATTGTAATGTGAACATATTCATTATGCGTACAGCTAAGGTGTGGAATTCCGTGCCGGAGTCTGTTTCCTGATCGCTACAACTTAAGTGTCTTTAAGTTCAGAGTGAATAGGTTACTTCTAGGCAAGTTTGCTTCACCATCGACTAGATCAGCACTTACCATTAGGTGAGGTAGTGGTCAAGCGGAAGCTTGTCATAAATAATAATAATTAAAAAAAAAAAAACATAGCTTCGAATATACCGAGTACAAATTTCGGGCGTGGTGAGGTGTGTTTTAGTTAGTAAAAGTCTGACTCTCCCTCTCGCTCCACCCAGAGCAGGAGGAGTTATTTGATGATAACATAGTATAATTATATGTATAATAATTAGCCTTATAATATTTCCACTGCTGGGACTCGGGCCTCCTCTCTAGGAGAGGGAATGGGCCGTAATCTATCACGCAAACACAACGTGGATGGATATATTTTGGCCTAGGACTTGCCAGTTTCCTCACGAATTTATCATCATCATCATCATTATCATTTCAGCCGAAAGACATCCACTGTTGGACATAGGCCTCCCCCAAATGTCGCCACAATGACCGGTCCTGTGCGTCTCGCTTCAATATTAATCACGAATTTATATAATTATAAAATAAATTACAAAAAGTAATGCGTTTTAATAAAATACAATACAATACAATACAATACAATACAATACAATACAATACAATACAATACAATACAATACAATACAATACAATACAATACAATACAATACAATACAATACAATACAATACAATACAATACAATACAATACAATACAATACAATACAATACAATACAATACAATTTTGACTGGCCTAGTGGTTAGTGGCCCTTACTGCTATACCGGAGGTCGTGGGTTCAATTCCCACCCAGGACAAATGTTTATGTGATGGGCACGTCTGGGTCTGGGTATAATTTATCTATATATGTATGTTTATCAGTTGTCTAGTACCCATAACACAAGCTCTGCTTAGCTTGGGACTAGACGGCGTTGTGTGATAGTTGTGGAATATTATATTATATTATATTATATTATATTATATTATATTATATTATATTATATTATATTATATTATATTATATATTATATTATATTATATTATATTATATTATATTATATTATATTATATTATATTATATTATATTATATTATATTATATTATATTATATTATATTATATTATATTATATTATATTATATTATATTATATTATATTATATTATATTATATTATATTATATTATATTATATTATATTATATTATATTATATTATATTATATTATATTATATTATACAATACAATAAACTTTATAGGTGATGTTTTTAAAATGCCGTCTCTAGCCGTTGCCACTGTGGTAATTCCGTACTCTGTGTGGGTTTCAAACCCTTGCGCTATTTCTGATTTTCGAGAACAGAGTGTTTGCCTAACCTTTGATTCGGTCTTTCACGGAATTTCAGACGCTCATTAAATTCTGATTTTAAATTGAGAATTTATGAAGAGCGCAAATTAATTTTGTGGTCCTAAGGGACTATTTAAGGACCAAGATTCACCGTTAATTTTAAATGTGAGACTACTTAGCATGAGACGCGGGGTTAAACAATGTATATCAATTACATTAATTTATTTCAGTCTGTTAACGTAAGTACCTCGCAAAGATTTAAAGCCATTGTAGATAATTTAGACTTATCTTGCATAAATTTTATTATCTGCTTCATTTTACTAGTAATAACATTTCAAAATGATTGCTGTGAACACTAGTAATGAAGAAATCATATTCAAGGTGGTTGTAGCAACCCTCACTGGGCCACGTGGCGGATTACAGTCCACTTCCCTTCCTTGAGAGGAAGCTTAAGCCCCAGCAATTGGAACATTATAACGCTGATTATGCTTATTATTGTATCATAGACGAACAGACTGCGGCAGACCACGAAGGAGATGGAAGGACGATCTGGATATCTTTCTTAAGGGGATGCAATTCAACACACATACATACATATTCAGCCTTTTAATGTTCCCACTGCTGGGACTCAGGCCTCCTCTCTCTTGGGGAGGGAATGGGCCGTAATCCACCACGCGGGCCCAGTGCGGGTTGGTAAATCAACATACAACCCCTCTTACCCGATTATGACGTTATTACCATTTTACATTAGATATTTTGGAAACACAGTATCTTATGGATGTTATCTAGGCTTCTATTGAAATCAATTTATAAATTTGTGTAAAACTGATCCAGTAAAGACCTCCGAAAATCTGCTATTTTGCATTAACTTTGACACTTCATAAATTACTCAAAAATTCAAAAAGTATAACAATAGAAGCCTTGAAAATTTAATTAAGATTCTGAGTTACGACAATTTTTTTCAAAAACTTTTAAGGGTTTAAAAAAAAACACGTATTTCCTGAAACAAGTTTTATAAAATATTCGAGAAAATTACGGAATTACCGAATGCTAACAGAGTTTTCAGGCGTTATCTCTCATTTTCGTTGCCTTTTCGTCAAACATCGCGTTGGATTGCGTTCGATTAAGTAACAAGTTTTTAAACGATGCTCGATATTGACGATAGGCGAGTGAAAAAGGTCTCTCTTAAGAACTGCAAAGAAAAGGCGAAAATGCGTGATGGTTGGAAGGAATGAAGGGAAACTTCTACCCAGAAGTAGGACAATACGGTTTAGTTATAAATAATAATACCAACATGTCTCAGTTATTTAATTACCAATGAGGGTTTTCTTATATGATGTTCACCAGGTGGCAGCACTGAGTCGTCAGTTCCAGGCACCTGTCAAATCGCTTATGTTAGGCCTAATGTCCACGGACGCGTGGCTTCATAGACGCGTATTCGTCAATATACGCTTGGTGTACGCGTAACAAAACTATGAAACTGTGTTGACGAAGCGGCAACGACACGACGGCACGACGCTACCGACGAGTTTCATAGTTTAGGATGTAAGCTTCACGCAGGCGTACACAAAGCGTATAATGGCGAATACGCGTCTATGAAGCTACGCGTCCGTCGACAGTAGGGCTTAATGACATTTATTAAACTTGACGTCAACGTCATGTGTACGTTTTCAAAAGTAGAAGACCTCTCGGCTAAGTGTTGCCAACTGGTGTTGAGAATTTACCTGAAAACCCTCAACGACGACGGTTGCATATTATCATGTACGATTGCGGAAAGGAGTAAACCATCGATATATATGTACTACGCACTAGATTACGCGTGCCGAACACTCTTTTCAATCGACTCAGGTGTAGTGTAATCCAAACACCTTGAACATTACACTATGTTGAACGAAACGCGTAAGTGCCACGAAATTCATGGCGCTTAAGACATTTTGGTCGCGAAAAAAGTATCCTCTAAAAGCTATCTTAGCGCTGTATGATTTAATAGTTCTGTTAAACGGCATAAAGCCAATGTAGCGCCGCAGCGAACTTTTGGGTTAACTTTTCAATAATTTGACAAATATTTTCCATGAACGTGCTTGTCTATCTCTAGAATATAAGTCGATGGAGTAAACAGAGGTAGGTACCATAAACTAAATCCACATTTCACTAATTGATATCATGCGAGTTAAGCAGTTATGTTTGAGCGTTCGATTCTCGAGTAAACAAATATTTGTATGGTTTACAGATCCGTTCCGGGTCTGGTTGTCTTGTATAAGTGAGTATACAATTTTCTGAACGTATTTGCGATACAGCACCCCTAGCCAAGTTACGACCGTTTCGTTTGCGTCGGACGCCTCGAGTAGGCCACGCCTCCGATTGCTTTGTTCTGACGTCATCTCAACGCTCAGTCACGTGGTCAGAACAAAGGAATCGGAGGCGTGGCCTACTCGAGGCGTTCGACGCAAACGAAACGGTCGTAACTTGGCTAGGGGGGCAGAAGTATCTAGCTTCTAGTGTAGCGTAACGTCAAAGCAATTTAAAAAAAAAATGAAGTCCCACATAACATAAGTGAATCTATTGCCATCAACCGATCACACATCTAGACCACGAACTGATAAATTCTAGATGAAAAAATCCCAGTAAAACTGCCCTGCTCTGGTTCAAAATCAAGACCTCACGATGGATCACATACAGCATGCTAAAGCTACGAGAACCTATAAGCTAACCTGAAGAATATTCTTATATCTAGCGTGTCCCACAGTTGGGCAAAGACCTTTTTTCATGTATTTCATACGGTTTCCTGCTTTGGGCCACTTCTTATCAATTCTTAAGGAATAAGACATGTAACCAAACTTAAGTGGCAATGGAGCAGAGCACATTGCTCGTAGAACGCATGGCCGTCGGGGCCGAAAGGTTCTGGAATGGTGACCTCGTACCGTTCATTGTGACGACACTTAAGGGAGGCCCATGTCCAACAGTGGACGTATTTCGGCTGAAATGATGATGATGATGAAGACATGCAAGTCGTCCTGCCATCTCGTTTGTGGTTTGCAGCGACCTTATCTTCATCGCGTAAAAAGTATTTATTTTTTATTTTAGTTGCTTTGGTCAGCAGCTTTGCTCGCGTAATTTTTTTTCGCAGGATATATACTATGTGCTATTCCAGAATATGGCCTAGCCATATTCCAAATGTCATCCATGACCAGCTGTTTCAGCGATTTTTTTTTTGTTGAAGTGGGAATTCATTAAATAACTTTTCTCAATCTGGGTGGAGCAGGACTGCGTTCCAGGGTCACGATAACTCTTTCAAGCCTTTCCGTTTGAGTGTGAAGAAGTAACAATTACACACACACACACACACAAATACACATACAAACACCATGACATACAAATTATAGCCTTAATAATATTACTGTCAGTTTTTCACCGCTTTCCTAACTCGACTGTTAAATATAACTAGACCGCCATTTTTTATCGTCAAACTTTTATCCTCCCTTTGTTTTAGTGTTTTGTTTTGTTCATAATAATATTAATGGTTTACCAGATACTGTGGGTAAAGTATCGTTGAAAAAAAACAGTTACTGTGGTTGTTTCCTAGGAACTTTGGCAGACTGCTTTAATATTTATACAGAACTAGCTACCACCAGCGGCTTCACCCGAGTCAAAATAGGTTTCTCTATACGAACTTCCAACCCCCATTTTACCCCCTTAGGAGTGGAGTTTCGTAAAATCCGTTCTTAGCGGATGTCTACACCCTATAAGGAACCTACCTGCCAAATTTAAAGTTTGTAAGTGTTATAGTTACTGAGATTTCGTGATTAATTAGTGAGTGGTATTTCGCTTTTATACATATAGATTTATTTATTTATTATACATGTCGCATCAAGGGTGGCCGAGATGCGAAACATCGGGTCTTCCAATCCACGACATACATATACTTTATGGTAGACCATTACACATACAAAAGGAAACTAAAACACATAAATACAATGGGCGGCCTTATCGCATACGCGATCTCTTCCAGGCAACCTGGAATAATAATAAATAATAGATTAATATTTTTTATACAAAAAATATGCCATTTAGCATTATTTGTTGATAGTCAAAAAGTCCAATCCAACCAGCACTGGGCCCGCGTGGTGGATTACGGCCCATTCCCTCTCCTAGAGAGAGGAGGCCTGAGTCCCAGCAGTGGGAACATTAAAAGGCTGAAGATGAGATGATGAGTCAAAAAGTTATAATATTGGATATTATTTTAAAGGTATGTAGTGGTTCTTGTCTAAAAGACCACCTCGTTGCTTCTTTGATTTGCGAGATTAATGCCCATTGAAACTGACTAAAAGTGAATCGTATAATAATGCTAAAAAAAAATGATATCTTCTATTTTCAAAATTCAGCTAAGCGTCGAGTGTTTTAACTCTAGCGAAAACTGGCCTAATTAACAACTGCTGTCATCAACGTATTTTGTTTGTATTTAAAGTTTTAGCTGCCAAAGAGAATTTAAGAAAAAGTCAAAAATTTGCGGATTTCTCTGGAGCATTCACCTTAACTACTATCTTTTGACTTCTTATTAACTTTTGGGAAATTACCTCTCGCTCTTGGGCGGAGCGAGAGGTCAGGCTTTTACTGACTAAACCCCATTCTTACGTTCCTTCTATGCTTTGCGTTCCAGAGCTCCAGGTTATTCTTTTAGAAGCGACCCCATGGCCCCAGTAGGATTCGGCCCTGCTGGCTGCCTAAAGTTACAATTACAGATAAGCCATTGCCAAAAGCCAGTTGATCCCGTCATCTTTACTTGAGCTAGCATTAAACAGATCAGTCATTAAATTCAAATATTCTAAACCTCTATTAATCTTTAGATAAACGAATAATTTACTAATAATTATCCACAGTAAAATTATTTAGCGCAGATATATTACTAAACTGTCAGTCAAACATCTACAGATGGCGTAAACGTTAAATTTATGATATTAAAGGGTCGTGTCAGTAATATTAAACACTTAGTTAATATAGGCCTCACATAATTGATGACACTATGACTTTGAGTTTGCCGGCTTTAGTAGACTACGTGGTCAGCTTACATTGGTTTTGTGAACAACAACCTGGGCAGGGCACCGCCGTGTCCTTGTGGGGGCGATCTGTGGCAGCGATCTCTCGCGCCGGGCCTTGGCACAGGCCATGGTCCGGAGCGAGGAGGAGTGGCAGGCGGTCGCCTCCTTCTGCGAAGCAGTAATGCTAGCAAAGCTGAAGGCCGAACGTACATGCGCGAGGCAATGGCCCTCGCGCCCCAGCCGCCGGGATCCCGATCCCGATTTTCGGCCAGCGTAGTGCGTGGGCTTGCGGAAGGCGAGCATTGGGTAGCTCACCGTCCGACCGTCTGGAAACCGTCCGGACTGAGCCCAAGTCGTCGACAGAGCGTAGTGTTCCACGCGCGCCTCAAGGAGATGTCAGCAACCGGGGCCTAGCAGGGTTGAAGCCTACTGGGACCAAGGATCTGATTTTGAAAGGAAGACTCGGCCCTGGTATGAAAGGCAACGAAGGAACATGAGTGGGTTTTTAGTCAATAAAACACTGACACACCCTCCCGCTCGAGCGGGGATATCATTGGATAATTTTTCACCGAAAAATAAAAAATTAGAACAAAATCAGAAAGTTGCACTTTTGCAAACAGATAAGTTTGAACTTTTTGATGTCAGTCAAAGCCCAAGTTTGTGCAACATATTTTGTGATTTAGTAGGCAAAGAAATCTAGGAAGAGTAGAGATATGTCTGATATTATTGTAATCTAACTCGCCCATAACAAAGCAAAGGTTGACTGGTAGATAATGCCTTGTTGTATTAAGTCCGCGTGTGTAACTTTACTGTAGGTACATAGTTTAAATAAATAACAGCAGTTTCGTTTAAGTTTTCTAGTTAATATTTTCTTCTGTTAATTTCTTTTTCTATCTGATAATGTATGTTCCTAACATTTATAACTCTGAGTTTCTTACAATTTCTTCAATTTCTAAGAACCCTAAATTGATGTCAACAGCACTATCTTTTACAAAAACTACTCTGACTTTTTGCTATTCCAAGCTGCTACCACAAGCATAAAATATATACTTATTTCTTTTAAAAGAAACAATACAGACGCTCTATAAAACATTTTGTTTTTACCTTATAACACTTAAAACCTAGCATAGAAAATGTAGGTGACATTTTCGTAAAAAGAATTCTAGAAATGGGAGAAACTTCATTAATTTCAGAGTTACGCTTTCTAACAAAGCATTTTTTGTTGGGACGGGTTGCACCTTCATGCTGAACTTAATTAAAAATTTGAAATTCTTTCAGCTGGTTTGGGAAAAGCAATGCATTTTTCAGTTAATTATTACTTTAATACGCACTTATTAGTTTTCGACCTGATATACATAATACATATTTTTTTTACACTAAATGACAGTGATGTGTGCCATGATCAGCCCAAATAGAAGTAGAGGGATCACTTAGTTAAATACGCACATACTGATTAACTTCAAATCAGAGACAATATTTGTATTTTAAATTGGCTGTTACTAGTGCGATAAATTTACTAGTCACTCAGGCGAGGGCTAATTTTAATGGTACTAGAAAAAAGTTTCTGACGCTAAAAAATAAAAAAGTCTAGGGAAAGACTTAATCTTGCAAGAGTTTTACTCTATGCGATTGCACAGGTTTTTACAAAAACATAGTTGAGATTCTTCTTCGTTTTTTCGCCAGTTATTTTTTTATCTACCAAAACCACACACCTACCTAACTACATTGATTTGTGATCTTCCACTCTTATCCTGATTGCGTCACAATAACACTCACAAACTCTCTGTAAAGATTAATCACGTAAACTCCAGAGCGTATCTCTAACACAATATTGCAAAGTTTTTCGAGACACAAGGCAACTTCCTTAACTTCGGTTAACTTTCGGTGCAATCCGCCGGCAACCTGAATGTGTCACATGTGATATAGGTTGGTTGACACCACGACTTTTGAGACAGTTAGATAAGGCTTTACTGACAATCTGGGTTGTATAGGTATGACTGCGTAACAAAGAGGAAGGGTAACTACTGATAATATTTTATTTTTAAACATTTTTTTTATTATTTTTTTATTTAACTATCTAAATATGTGCAATTATTATTTTTATTTTCTCTATTAGTATCTATTTTATTTGAATTCGTAATTTTGTCTCATCATCATCATTCCAGCCGAAAGACGTCCACTGTTGGACATAGGCCTCTCCCAAGTGTTGCCACAATGAACGGTCCTGTGCGTCTCGCATCCATCGCATTCCCGCAACCCTTACCAGGGGGGCTATTGGCTAACTTTTTCAATAACAGTTGACAACTAGCATTCGTTGCACACTAAACTTAGTTGTCAACTGACAATTTCATAAAATTGGTATTACGTATCACACAAGTGACTAACAAACTACGGTGGAAATGTGGTTAATTATAAAAAATTACGGTGCCTATTGTGACTACTCTAAAATTTTATCGACTATTATACAGCTTCAAAAGCTTACACAATCGCAATTTTAAAAGTATCGATACAATAACATCTGTCAAAACGTGTTACGGTGGCTATCAAAGGCACCAGTGGCTAATGACGTCACTGCAGTTGGTCACTGAAGATAGGCAATACGAAACTAGCTGTTTGACAGTTCAATGATGCACATTGTTAACAAGTGATCATCACTTGAACTGTCAACAGAGTTACGCAATAGCCCCGCAGGTCATCGGTCCACCTTGTAGAAGGCCCTCCAACACTACGTCTTTCGGCACGTGGTCGCCATTCCAGAACCTTTCGGCCCCAACGGCCATCCGTTCTGCGAGCAATGTGCCCTGCCCATTGCCACTTGAGTTTGGCGATTCTTCGTGCTATGGCGGATAATTTTATCTATTCATTTTAATTAGGTATGCTTGATTTGTAAAATTAGAATAATGTAAATGTTGAGCACGTACATTTTGATCTTTAGATATTTTCAAGAATAAAGGGTGACTTCTATACGAACTCCGTACCCAGTGATTTATTAACTTGTGACATTTGAAAAGTCAAAATAAAAGTTTTATTCAATTATACTACACCAACAGTCAGACATGTGCATAGAAAGAATTATTAGGTACACATTTTATTTTAGCGGTTTTTTTTTAAGGTGGGAAATCATCCAAATGACTTCTCACGCTCTGGGTGGAGCGGGAGGGCGTGTCAGACATTTACTGACGAAAACCACACCTGTATCCCTCAATTACCCTTTGCGTTCTAGGACTACGGGTTTCCCTTGCAGAAATTCTCCGCGGTCCTAGCTAGCGGGCATCGGCCCTGCTGGGCCCCTATGGTTTGCTGACATCTCTTGAGGAGCGCGAGGATCACTACGCGCTGTTGACGACTGGGCTCGGTCCGGTTAATTACCGAACAGCCGGACGGCGAGCTACCCAGTACTCGACGTCCGCAAGCCCGCGTGCACCGTGGCTGGTAGTCGGGGTCGGAATTACGGCGGCTAGGGCGTGAGGATCTTCGTTCCCTCAAGCGTGCTTTATTTTAGCGGTACGTCATTATAGATGACATTATAATGATTTTATTTCATACACCTAACTTGATTTTTTGTCGTTAAAGAGAAAGAATTAAAAAAAAAATTATAAACTGAGCCTATGCTTGTTTACTGAACTCTGTCTAGAGTGAACTCTGGATCATTTAATCTGATGTATTCTAGGTAGAGTTGATCAACGTTTTCTCTATAAGGCCAAAAACAGAAGTTAGTTAGTAAAATTAAAACGAAAAAAAAAAAGTTAAAATGCAGTTGTGTGATGAGCACGATCATTTAATTTTGTTCTATATCTGGGTATATAATTTATCTATAATATGTATGTATTCAGTTTTCTAGTACTCATAACGCAAGCTCTGCTTAGCTTGGGAATAGACAGCGTTGTGTGATAGTTGTGAAATATTATTGTACGGGGTAAAGGTGGTCCGGAGCGAGGAGGAGTGGCAGGCGGTTGCCTCCTTCTGCGAAGCAGTAATGCTAGCAAAGGAGGCGGCCGATCGAGTGAGGCAACGGTCCTCACGCCCCAATCGCCGCCGGGATTCCGATCCCGATTTCCGGCCATCGTAGGCGCAGGCTTGCGGACGACGAGCAATGGGTGGCTCGCCGTCCGACCGTCCGGTAACCGTCCGGACCGAGCCCATGTTCCACGCGCGCCTCAAGGAGATGTCAGCAACTGTAGGGGCCTAGCAGGGTCGAAGCCTACCGGGGCCAAGGGTCTGATTCTGAAAGGAAGACTCGGCCCTGGTACGAAAGGCAACGAAGGAACAGGAGTGGGTTTTTAGTCAGTAAAAGTCTGACACTATCTCCCGCCCCGCCCAAGGGCGGGGGATGTCATAAGATGATTTTCCCACCGAAAAAAAAAAAAAAAAAAAAAAAAAAGGGGTAAAGGTACATTTAAATGATAAACTGATTTTGTTTAATTTGTGTATTTCCCGAAAATGATAGATGATCGACTCGCGGCGAATGAGTCTTACATCGATGCTATGCAACTACTAAAGCGCTTACTTAAATGTGTGTTTTTATTCATTCGCTGCGCGTCGATGTCAGCACAAAATTAATACATTTGATATGTACGGGTTTGCTCATTATATAGGTTATTATATCTCAGATCCCTGAGGTCCTGGACCTTTGAAAGGCATACGAGGAGTCGAAACCAATTCACAGAGGCCCCTTTGATGCTTTTAATGGAACGTAGTTTTATTATTATTATTATCTGCATAATTAGATGGTAACTTTCCCTGCGCATACCTGACTTTTGATCTCATATAGTAAAATGAAGCTACATAATGTCGTTATAACCTTTCAAAGGGTATATGCCAAAACTCCACACAGAACGGGGTCTAAAATGTTCATTCTGTTTTAACGTGTATCCTTTGACTCCGCTTATTTGTAACCAGCTTGTAAGGGCAGAAGCCTTTACAATGTAATGTTGAATGTTGTAGATTATAAGGATGTTTATTTTCTATAAATAATGTTTAATAATACACTTCACTCAATTAATGTTACTTAAAATGACTAAGGAATGCTCTATAAAATGTTAATATTATAATTTAGGTTGAAATGTTGCGAGAACTCAGTGCCAAACGTGTTGTACGTGACGATACAGCAGATAAAATAGGCCTCATTCCAATGTGGGGAAGCTAAACGCACAAAGCTTTAATCCTTTATTCTTGTACCTACACAATTTTAAACAGACAATATAATTAGGACAGTTGATATACAAAGGCGAGCTTAACCCACAACTGGGTTCTCTTACAGCAAACCATGTGAATGAGAAAGAAATTTTGCATTTGAGGAACTTTAAAAAGCTAAAGCTATTGTAATTATTCATCTGCATTGCATCCATTCATTAAAAGTACATCGTCCGTCACGTGATTTATAGCCATCAAAGTTGAGATTAACTTGGAGAGTGCAATATAGCAACGCCAATGCCTATTGAATATCAATGTGGCAAAACTTCTCGTACAGAACTTACACAGCACATAAGACTCGGTTCATATTTCCGAGTTTCTAGTCCAACATTGTAGAATAAAGGGAGTTTGAGATATGACTTACTATTCTGAGATATCTGATCAGACTTCTGAAATGAACATCTGTCATCGGACATTTAAGTTTGAAGCAAAGAAACTGTAACTAAAGAGTTACAAATGTTTTTAAAGTAAGCAAGCTTCTGATTTCTGAAGTATTTAGATCAAATAAACTTGCAAGGTTAGGATTACTGTAATCATTTTATAATAAAAACGCTTAAAGCTAAAACTACATTAGACAATGTACAGAAAAAATATATATAATACATATAAGAAAAACATACAGAAAATAAATATATATATTTAATACAGAAAATAAAACACGCCTAATTTGTACGTAGATAACGTAGAACGACGTCGCGTGGCGTGGATCAAGTGTATCTCTACAAGTCTAGTTTTTTTTTTTAAATTGATATAAACCAGTGCTTGACTGCGATCCCACCTGATGGTAAGCAGTGATGCAATCATTGATGGTGAGGCGCACTAGTTTATTAAGAGCCTATTCACTCTAGCCTTGAAGGCACCTAAATTATAGTTGGACGGGAAGACCGCAGCAGGCAAATTGTTCCAGTCCTTCGATGTACGCGGTATAAACGAAGAAGCGAAACGCTTAGTCCGGATCGTTGAAGTTTCAACAACGTAAGGGTGGATACTCGTCGTACGTCGGGTTGTCCAAGTTAGTTTAGTTTCTATATAAAATGTATGGAGACCGACGCGCCCAGATCGGCGCGTGTGGCACACGTGTGCGCAGTGTATTTCATGTTTGCACCAAAAAAAAAAATGAAAATTATACTCCTATACCTGCCGGTTACTTGTCCGATAATAATATAGGTAACTGGCCAAATACTGTGAGAGGGATTGATGTACATGTTGCTTTTAAATTGTTTTCGTTTAGTTACTGTTTCTAACAGTTTTAATTAATTAAAATAAATGTATGAACTTAAAAAACATCTAGAGCTAATAAAAAAAAATCAATTCTGCGGACAACAGAAAAAAAACGTTGATCGCAAAATTGCCTATTTTACAATAGGCAATTTTTTTGGTTTCAAATTCCAATACTTAATATTTTAGAATTTTTTTCTTACTATTATTATAGATTTCAAACGTTTTTAATTTGAATTGCCCTTCTGGTGTTATTTATTCGAGCACCAACCAGTGTCGCGGCCGGTACGTTGCATAAAATGAACTAGTGTTCAATAAATTAATTATATACTAATTATAATGCAACTGTAAAAGACAAAAACGTATATTTTTTTCAAAACCAGAGTTGGCCCAGTGGATGGCTCTATTACGAGTTGTAAGTCGCGGGTTCGATCTCAGTCATACGCATTACTTTGTGTAGTTTATTTCATCACCACTGTTCTCAAAACAGTGAAGGAAAACATCGTGAGGAAACTGGCATGTTCTAGAGCAAAATAAAATCAAAGACATATGACATCCACTAATCAGGACAGGGCTCGCGTGGTAGATTATGGCCCATTCCCTCTCCTACAGGGGAGGCCTGAGTCCCAGCAGCGGGAACATTATAAGACTGAATATGCTTATATACCTCTTTTACACTTCGATTTTCCTCGTCGCCACTAAACAATTCTCGGGTTGGGAAGTACTCTGGATACAGGGAATAAATAAGGCACGTAGTCACGACAGTAGACCTATATAATGACTGGCCAAGCCTTATGGTAGCCTGGCTACATACAACACTTAATAATTATTACAAATAAATAACAATGTACCCAGAATTTGGTACATACACTACACTTTGAAGTACGGAACCCTAAAAAGTAACCATAGATTTTCTTGATCAACCCGCACTGGGCCCACGTGATGGATTACGGCCCATTCCTTTTCCTAAAGAGGAGGCCAGAGTCCCAGCAGTGGGAACATTATAAGGCTGATTATGCTTATTCACCTGCTTGTTATGTTAAATACTATGAAAAATTAATTTAGTTTTTTTTGTACAGCAGCGAATGGCGATCTCCCGTTAACATCCGAAAGTTGTACTATGGTAGGTACTTATTTTCGATACTTTCTTCACGTGTAAACGTAGTTTTTTTTTTTAAACTGATATAAACCAGTGCTTGACTGCGATACCACCTGATGGTAAGCAGTGATGCAATCATTTATGGTGAGGCGCACTAGTTTATTATGAGCCTATTCACTCTAAAGATAAAGTAGAAACTTAATAGCTTGATAGCTATCGATGAGTGTTGATTTTATTTACATGGTTCACACATGTACTCGTATATACATGCACATCTTGTCGTAGACATATGTCTACGACAAGAAACATGTATGGAATTTCTTGCGCATTCTTCTCCATAGAGATCTATGCTTTGGAATCTGGAATAATTAACATAATTTTTCTGACTGACTGACTTCTTGACAATTCAAAAGTGCATGTTAATGGTTTATTTGAAGTAAATGCTTTGAAATTTGAGTATTAGCACTGTTTTTCTGAGGCGTGATATCGATGTTTGACGCGTCTATAGCTAATACTTCATTGCCTATGTCTTCGCAACATAATAAAATAAACTCTTTCCTAAAGGTAACAAAGATTTGATGACCTGTCCATAAAGACCTGGATGCAGTGCTTCTTATATATCCATGCCGAAACCCGGCTACTCCACGGTGACGTGAGAAATGGTGCCCGTCGACCACTAAGATACAAGCATCGATTCTCTATGAAATGGTATTGACGGTAAAAATAGTTTCTTGTCAGGTTTTGTTAAAATTTTATTATGGTTTCTTTTAAGTGTGTAAAATCTGATCAGCCCCCCTAGCCAAGTTACAACCATTTGTCAAATTCCATTCTCCAATCGGTAACGCCTCGGTGTCAGCAATTGTAGAAAACGATAAGTTGGTAGCCATGTTGACGCGCCTGAATCGGCCACTCGTTCTACAATGTCGTTCTACAATAACAAAGGATGTAGCGTTGAACATTGTAGAAACGATAACAATTCATTCTGTCATTTTGAACGATGTGAACTTGGCTACGAATTTTCTATTCGTTTGTTCAGACCACGTGACTTAACGTCGAGATGATGTCATTTCCATACATTTGATTAGTTTTCGACTAGCGTTAACGATTGCAGATTATCAACTTGGCTAGGACTCTAGGGGTGCAGACATGCGAACCATTTTCCAACTACCAATTTAGGTTTATCCTGCAACCTTATTTCTTTTGTTCATACATGTCAATTAGGATGTAGATACAGGAAAATTCACACCACCACTTGGCGCCACTTAGCCGTCAGATCTTTTCCTTTGGAAACGTATACATGACGTTGACGTCTAACGTTTGACGTAGAAGTTGATTGTCTAACTAATGTCACGTTTTGACAGGTGCCTGGACCTGACGCCTCAGCGCTACGACCTGGTGAAGGTCATTGTAGAACACCCTCGTAACGATGAAGACCTACTCGTACCTGGTCCAACTTGCACTGGCCCGATAATTTTTTTAATACGCAATCAAAACACGTCCCAAACCAAATAAGAGCCCAGGTCTCAAAACCCAGGTGTCAAACGCAAAAATCGTAAAAATGAACTCTGGCTGAAGTATAATCGACGCTGCATCTGTGACTGACTGGCTTTTACAAATGTTTAATGCTCAATGGCCCGACTTCCATGGCTGACCTCGAACCAGCTTTGTCAAAGCAAAATGGCACAAGATGAATTAGAAATAGAGTTACTTTTCGCTTTTGTGTTGCAGGTGAATTGGAAAGGCTGTGGGTAGGTATGTTCATAGCTTATGATCGCATGGGGTTTGAAGACTTTTAAATAATGGGATACCTAGGATTTGTCATCAATTACTATTTTTTTTAGGTGGGAAATCATCTAATGAAATCTCCCTCTCTTGGGCGGAGCAGGAGAGTGTGTCAGACTTTTACTGACTAAAAACCTGCTCCTGTTACCTACTCCTGTTCCTTCGTTGCCTTTCATACCAGGGCCGAGTTTTCCTTTCAGAAACAAACCCTTAACATTATAAAGACGAAAGTTTGTATGTATGTGTGTGTATGTTTTTTAGGTACTCCTTAATGTTTAATCGGCTTTTTGGATGAAATTTGGTACGCAGTAGACTATTCTGGAATAGCACATATGATACTCGTACTTTTTATTCGGAGTGTGTTCCCTTTTTTTTTATAGGTGGGAAAATCATCTTATGACAAATCCCGCTCTTGGGCGGAGCGCGAGATAGTGTCAGACTTTTACTGACTAAAAACCCACTCCTGTTCCTTCGTTGCCTTCGTCCCAGGGCCACGGTTTCGTTTTCACACTACCCATGGCCTCAGTAGGCTTCGACCCTGCTGGGCCCCTACGATTTGCTGACATCTCCCTGAGGCGCGCGCGGAACAATACGCGCCGTCGACGACTTGGGCTCGGTCCGGATGGTTACCGGACAGTCGGACGGGAGATAATTTTCTACTTTCTTCTGGGCGAAGTTGCTGGCAGAAGATACCGATACCGACTGTGAAATGTGAAATAAAAAAGCATTTTTTGCAACTGAATTAATTAGTTTAGTCATACTTATTTATATAAATAAATGTAAAACTTACAAGTTCACTTACTACCTAACCTATTTGTAATCTAATTTATCCGAACTCACTAGCCATATATAAGCCAGTAAAGGCTTTTGTGGTTTTTAGTATTAAAAAAAAATGTATACTGCGATTTTGAACATTAAAAAAAAAAAATTATCCGCAAGCGCATTTTTTATTCGCAATTTAATTATTTTATTTTAGGACACAAAAATTATATTTTGATAAATTCTTGATAAATCTTACTTGTCACTAGCGTGTTTGTATGTGCGTGTGTAAATACCAATACGAATGTACCTACTACCAATACATTAGGTCGAATGTACCTACTACTACTACATAGGTCATCGATGCATATATTATTTGCGGACAAATATAATAAGTCATTTCTTAAAAAATCCATTAACTAAATGCATTTAAATAAAATTTCAGTGCTTAAATTATGATTGTAACTTAATTTTCTGACTGGGATGTTTTTTTTTTTCGGTGGGCAAATCATCCAGTGATATCCCCCACTCTTGGGCGGACGCGAGGTTGTGTCAGACTTTTACTGACTAAAAACCCACTCATCTTCTTTCGTTGCCTTTCATACCAGGGCCGAGCCTTCCTTTCAGGAGCAGAAGGCTCCAGTAGGCTTCGAACCTGGGCTCCTACGGTTTGCTGGCATCTCCTTGAGGCGCGTGTACGCCGTCGACGACGTGGGCTTGGTCCGGACGGTTACCGGACGGTTGGACGGCGAGCTACCCATTGCTCACTATCCGCAAACTGGGGTGTATAACCCCAATTTGAAAATTCATCATCCTCATCATCATTTCAGCCGAAAGACATCCACTGTTGGACATAAGCCACCACTACATGTCGCCACAACGATCGGTTCTGTTTTTTTTAAGGGTGGAAATCATCCAATGACTTCTCTCGCTCTGGGAGCAAGAGGACGTGTCAGATTTTACTGATTAAAACCACACCTGTGTTCTTAAGTTGCCTTTTGCGTTCCAGGACTGGTTTCCTTTTCAGAAATTCCCCGCGGTCCTAGCTAGTGGGCATCGGCCCTGCTGGGCCCCTACGGTTTGCTGACATCTCTTTGAGGAGCGCGTGCTAACGGCCAGTCCTATGCGTCTCACTTCCATCGGATTCCTGTGATCCTCGCTGGGTCATCGGTCTACCTTGTGGGACGCCTTCCAACGCTGCGTCTTCCGGTACGTGGTCACCACTCCAGAAGCTTTCATTCCCATCGACCATCTGTTCTGCGAGCAATGTGCCCTGCCCACTGCCACTTAAGTTTGGCGATTCTTCAAGCTATGTACAAAAATTGTGTGGTGGGAAGTGTGCATTATTTTAGTTACATAAATGTTGTGTGATGGTTGTGGAATATTATTATTATTATTAAATACATATAACATGTTATATACGAGAACGATATCTGAAGACGTGCACGGTTGTAGTCGAATAGACAACGTTCTTATTTTTAAAATTGGTTATTGATCATAAACAAAGTTTCACCGCAACAAAGTTTTTATTAAAAACACTGAGTGCAACGCTGAAACTAATTTTCTCAACTCAGTCGTATCCTCTGTTTCTTCTGGCTTCGTAGATCTAACTTTAATAAAGGTTCGAGCGCCAATAGCTCGGTTCACTCTATTTACGTTTGACGCGACCGACGACTGCAAGACTGCTGTTTCAAAATACACTACTTCATTACTTAGTTTTGTGTACAACATTTTGCTAGTTTCAATTACGATGTTTCTCCAGTTTTTAGGGTTCCATACCTCAAAAGTAAAAATGGAACCCTTATAGCATCACTTTGTTTTCCGTCCGTCTGTCTGTCTGTTTGTCTATTAAGACTTATCTCGGGAACGCGTGGAGGTATCGAATTGAAATTAAAACCATATACTAAGGTCTTTGGTCCCTTGAAGCTGTGAAAAAATCAACTTTTTGAGTTAATGAAAAAAAAAAATACGGCCGTTTATGTTGCAAAAAACGTATATATTTCGACACTCTCAAGCGAATCAAACTTCATAGGGTACTTTTCGTTGAGCTAGAATCCTAAAATTTGGCATAAAGCAAGGTCTCATAGCACAAGTGTAGGAAAAAATCTGAAAACTATAAATTTTGTAGTTACATCACAAAAAAAAAACTTTTTTTGCGATTCGGAAAAGTCTTTGTAACTCAATTCGAGAATCGAATTGTTTTCATAGCTAAGTTTTTTACGGAACCCTCAGTGCGCGAGTCCGACTCGCACTTGCCCTGTTTTTGTAGTGAGAAATGGTTTTCATAAAGTTGGCTGGCTTTCTTAGTTGGGGTGTTGGTTGGTGTGAGAGTTTGTTAATATTGTTAAAGTTCTATAAAAGATTTTCAACAAAATTATCTCGTGCTCCGTAACCCAACCGGGTACCTACGGAGCACGTTCTCAATAACCAACCGTTCAGAAACAACCGTTTCTTTCACCTGAATCCGGAACAGGAACCTCCTGAACTTACCATGTCCGGTGAGGATCTGTGTTAAGCGGAAGCTGAAGATGCCGCGGCACCTCTCCAGCCACTCCTCAAAATAGGTACTTATCGCCATGATTATGACGCCATAATCATGGCGATAAGCCAGCCCAGCGCTGGGTTGTGACAGTCGCTATCACCATATTACCATGAATTTCTTTGAGTAAAAGCCTCCTCCTGTTTATGCAAATTTTTTCGGTCTTTTGCCCGCCACCGAGACCTCGACACTTACTACCTACCAGCCACCGTAGGCGTGGGTTTGTGGACAACAAGCAATGGCTAATTCGCCGTCCTCTTGTCCAATATAAGGACCGAGCCCGAGTCGTCGACGGCTCGAAGTATTACACGGGCGTCGTAGAGAGATGTCAGCAAACCGTAAGGGCCCAGCAGGTCCGATGCCCACTAGCTAGGACCGCGGCGAATTTCTGAAAAGAAAACCCGTAGGTAGTCCCAGATCGCAAAGGGAAACTGAAGATGTGTTCTTCAGTTGTTGCAACACAGGTGTTGTTTTAATCAGCAAAAGTCTGTCACGCCCTCCCGCTTCCAGATCGGGAGAAGTCATTGGATGATTTCCACCCTTAAAAAAAACAGAACCGATCGTTATGGCGACATGTGTCATTGTGTGGCTTATGTCCAACAGTGGATGCCCACGGGGAATTTCTAAAAAGGTTCCTTCAGTTGCCCTCAGCGTTTTAAGCCACGGTAACTCTTTCATATTCCGGTAGCTCTAATAATTCATAATAATATCCTAAAATTTACCGGTGGCTTGGGATCCCTATTTATATGATACTCTGAAATTCACTGGTGCCTTGATATTTTTTTTTTTTATTAAGGAGCTTAGTTGAGAGCAGTGGTGGCCAAGTGGTAACAGCACCGACTTACGAGTTGTAGGTCGCGGGTTCATTTGTGCGTGGAGGTGCAACGCCGGGGTGAAACTCCGCTGCCGCGCCAAGTCGCGGCATGGCGGACAGAGTTCCGGCGGGATCTCATGGTGGAATGGCGACGGCGACTGTCGCAACCCAATGCTGGGCACGCTACAATTACGGCGGTAAGTCCACTCTTTGAGGAGTGGCTGGAGCAGCAACACGGCATCCTCACCTACCGCATGACGCAGGTCCTCACCGGACATGGCAAATTCAGGAGGTTCCTGCATCGGATTCAGGCGGAAGCAACGCCCGGGTGTCATCATTGTGTGGACCACCCAGAGGACACGGTGGAGCATACGGTGGAGGCGTGCCCCGCTTGGGCGGAGCATCGCCGTGTCCTCGTGGAGGCAATTGGCGGCAGCGACCTTTCGCATTGGGCCCTAGTTCAGGCTATGGTCCCGAGCGAGGAGGAATGGCAGGCGGTCGCCTCCTTCTGCGAAGCAGTAATGCTAGCGAAGGAGGAGGCTGCACGCGTGAGGGAACGGTCCTCACGCCCTAGCCGTCGTAATTCCGACCCCGACTACCAGCCACGGTAGACGCGGGCTTGCGGACGTCGAGCACTGGGTAGCTCGCCGTCCGGCTGTTCGGTATTTAACCGGACCGAGCCCAGTCGTCAACAGCGCGTAGTGATCCTCACGCTCCTCAAAGAGATGTCAGCAAACCGTAGGGGCCCAGCGGGGCCGATGCCCGCTAGCTAGGACCGCGGAGAATTTCTGAAAGGGAAACCCGTAGTCCTAGTACGCAAAGGGTAATTGAAGGGTACAGGTGTGGTTTTAGTCAGTAAAAGTCTGACACGCCCTCCCGCTCCATCCAGAGCGCGAGAAGTCATTTGGATGATTTCCCACCTTAAAAAATAAAAGGTCGCGAGTTCAAACCCAGCCAGGCACATCGTGTAATTTATTTTATCACCACTGCTCTCAAAACGGTGAATAAAAAGATCAAGAGGAAACCGGCATGTCCTAGAACCAAAAATTCGAAGACGTGTGACATCCACCAATCCGCACTGGGCCCGCGTGGTGAATTACGGCCCAAACCTCTCCTAGAGAGAGGAGGCCTGAGTCCCAGCAGTGGGAACATTAAATTCACAATATTGACTATGTCGCTCCATCACAGCCAAATTTTGTTTTTTTTGTTATTTTAAATAGTTGATAGTTTGATACTATTCATAACATAGTAGCATAATCAGCCTTTTTAATGTTCCCACTGCTGGGACTCAGGCCTCCTCTCTCTAGGAGAGGGAAGAGGCAGAGCCTGCAGTGGTGATGAAATAAATTACACAAAGTAATGCGCCTGGCTGGATTTGAACCTGCGACCTACAACTCGTAAGTCGGGGCCGTTACCACTTGGCCACCACTGCTCCTTGGCCACCACTTGATACTATTCGTTTTCGTATATTTTTCTTTCAGAAACATTGAACATGCCACAAGACATCAGCAAAACGAATTACAAAATCTGATTTCAGAAAACCGTGCATGTGTGGTTGAATTAAAAAGTAAAGAAATTAAACACTCCTATGTTTTTACTACTCTAGTTAACGTTTTTATTACATACGTTAACTTTACCTAAACTGGTACAGTCTCACAAAATTGTGTAATATCATCGCCGTAATTGTAATCTCTTATTTAGTTATATAAAAGTTTTAGCCGACAACCATAATGAGATTATCCTTTCTTAATTACACCAAGGGTTGAATTACTTAATGTTATTATGGCCAACAATTATGGGCAAAGCTTCTTATAGCTACATTTTATTCGCATAATTCTTATTTAATTTTATTTTGAAAAGTTTTATTTGCTCTGAAATGGAGTTTGACGATTCTGGGGCTTCTTCCGGCTATATCACCGATAAAGCAATATTAACCTTAAAATTAAAATATATCTACCAAGGTTACCGAACCTTGGTAGACATATTTTAATTTTGAAGTTTTTTTTAGAGTTGCGTACCTCACAAGGAAAAAACGGAACCCTTACAGGATCATTTTTTTATCTGTCTGTCTGTCTGTCTGTCAAGACCTTTTATCTCGGGAATGCGTGGAGGTATCGAGTTGAAATTAAAACCGTATACTTAAGTTCAAAAAAAACATCAAACTTAAAGAAAAAAATAGATACGGCCGTTTATGTCTCAAAAAACGTGTATTTCGACACTCTCAAGGGAATCAAAATTCATAGGGTACTTCCCGTTGATCCAGAATCCTGAAATTTGGCATAAAGCAAGGTCTCATAGCACAAGTATAGGAAAAAATCTGACAATTGTAAATTTGTAGTGACTTCACAAAAAATACTTTTTTTTTGCCATTCGGAAAAATCTTCGTAACTCAATTCGAGAATTGAACTGATTTCATAGGTAAGTTTGTACGGAACCCTCAAAGCACGAGTCCGACTCGTACTTGCCCAGTTTTTTATTATCGATAGAATCGTGTTTGACCACTAGGTATCTCAAGTTCAAAATTCTTAGTTTGGAATCCAGACGATTACTTTTGGATATAATGATGTTGCATGGTCTGTGCCACAATAGATTTGACTGTACGGATATTGCAAAAAAAATTTGTTACACTGTGCCCAGAACTGTTATAAGACGCGGGGCTCGCGTGCCCCACCTGTTCCACGTCGACTCAAGTAAAACCAACGCCGGGGCACGAGTTCCTCTTCGTCGCCTTGTGGAAACTTATAACGCACACTTCATGGACATAGACATTTTCAATAATTCTAATAATAAATTTAAATCTCTCGTTGTCAGCTCCTTAGAATCTAAATTCCAAATTAATATTAATTGACTAAATAACTAATTAAAAACAAAATTGATTCTTAAAATCAGTCTCCGTTTTTCATATACCTACTTATTTGATTAATCCGTGAACAATAGTGTGGGTTATATGTTTACCTATTTATCTAATAATTCCTTTGTATCTCCATAACATGTAACTGTTTTTTTGTCCCTAATAAATAAATAAAAATTAAAAAAAAATCTCACCTGATGTTAAGTGATGATGTGACCGATACTTTTTTTTTTTTTTTCCGGGTTGGAAAATCATCTAATGACATCCCCCGCTCTTGGGCGGAGCGTGAGATAGTGTCAGACTTTTACTGACTAAAAACCCACTCCTGTTCCTTCTTTGCCATTTTTTTCCAGGGCCCCGGGGGTCACTTTCGCATCACCCATGGCCCCAGTAGGCTTCGAACCTGCTGGGCCCCTACGGTTGCTGACATCTCCTTGAGGCGCGCGTGGAACACTACGCGCCGTCGACGACTTGGGCTCGGTCCGGACGGTTACCGGACGATCGGACGGCGAGCCACCCATTGCTCACCGTCCGCAAGCCCGCGCCTACGGTGGCCGGAAATCGGGATCGAAATCCCGGCGGCGGTTGGGGCGTGAGGACCGTTGCCTCATGCGATCGGCCGCCTCCTTTGCTAGCATTACTGCTTCACAGAAGGAGGCAACTGCCTGCCACTCCTCCTCGCTCCGGACCATGGCCGGTACGACAGGTAGGCCCGGCGCGAGAGATCGCTGCCACCGATCGCCCCCACGAGGACACGGCGGTGCTCTGCCCAAGCGGGGCACACCTCTACCGTATGCTCCACCGTGTCCTCCGGGCGGTCCACACAATGTTGGCACCCGGGCGTCTCTTCTGCACGAATCCGATGCAGGAACCTCCCGAACTTACCATGTCCGGTGAGGACCTGCGTCATGCGGTAGGTAAGGACGCCGTGAGGTCTTTCCAGCCACTCCTCAAAGAGGGGACTTATCGCCATAATTATGGCGTGCCCAGCACTGGGTTGCGACAGTCGTTGTCGCCATTCTACCATGAGATCGCGCCGGGAGTCTCTCCGCCATGCCGCGACTTGGCGCGGCACCGGAGTTTCGCCCCGGCGTTGCATCTCCATGCGCAGATCGTGCATGCGTGCGAAATCTTTTGCCTCCAAATCCCACGGTAGTTAGCCAGCAAGGAGGCTCGCTGCTTCGCGGGAAATCGTGCGGTATCCCCGTTTCATCCGGATCGCCATGACCCTCTGGCTTGCGTTCAGCTTGGCCGCCGGTCGCTTTCGAAGCGACGGCGCCCATACCGGCGCCCCATAAAGGGCCATGAACCGAACGATTCCTGCATAGAGCCTCCGGCAGGAGGCGTCTGGACCTCCTAGGTTGGGCAGGAGCCGCTTGAGAGCAGCCCCTGTACGATCCAGTTTGGGAGCCAGACGTCGGAAATGCTCCTCGAAATTCCATCGGCTGTCGAGGACAAGTCCAAGGTACTTCATCGTCGACTCGACGCCAATGTGAACTCCTCCTACCGTTAGTTGGGAACCCGATGGTGGCGCGTTCCGAGGGCCGTGGAAGCACATGGCCTCGAACTTGTGCAATGCCACCTCGAGTCCCAACTCTTGGATCCTCTCCACGACTGTCGCAACCCCGCGTGTCACTAGTTCGACCGCCGCCTGGTACGACTCTCCCCGCGCCAGGACCAGCGTATCATCTGCGTAGCAGACCACGCTGACCCCGTCAGGTAGATCGCCGCGCAGCACGTAATCGTACCCGATGTTCCACAAGGGTGGTCCTAGTACCGATCCCTGCGGAACACCGCACGACATCTCTCACCGTTTCCACTCTCCTAAGTGACCAGGGTAGATAATGTACCTGTCCACAGGTGACAGGTAGGCCTCGACAACGTGACAGAGGTAGTCAGGCAACCGGTGATACCGGAGTGCCCTCCTAATGCTACCCCAGGGCAAGGAATTGAAGGCGTTAGCGATGTCCAAAGACACCACCAAGACACACCTGCCCTGGGACACCGCATCCCCCGTCGTGAGGGCTCGCACGCGCATGATGGCGTCCACCGTAGAGCGCGCCCTGCGAAAGCCGAATTGGCCGTCCGAAAGATCCGGCCCCACCCGTGTTAGGTGCGCGACGAGGCGGTCTGCAATTACTCTTTCAAAGAGCTTGCCCACCTCGTCGAGCAACACGATGGGCCGGTATGCGGACGGTGAGTCCGCAGGGCGATGTGACCGATGCTGGAGCACGCTTGCCTAGAAGTAACCTATTCATTCTTGATTTGTGATTATATTAGTATTTTTATTATTTCCCTTCGATGTACACGGTATAAATAAAGAGGCGAAATGCTTTGTTTGAGCCGTAGAGGTGTTAACAATATTTTCATGTTTATTGACTTTTTTAGACTCTCATTAATTAATTAGACTTACTGTTGTGAATATATAGACCCTTCGTAAATGTTGTTGTATATTATAGTTGACAACGTTTTATAAATAAGTCGTTGGCAAAAGTATAATAAATAAAATTATATTTAAATCGAGGTAATTGGTCAACTCGTACCGCATACCTACGGCCCATGTGGTACGAGTTGCAGAAAATAAAAATAAATTATATTTTCATTGGTCAACTCGTCCCACGTCACTATCACAATAAGAAAAGGTACAATCAGTAGCAAAAGTGTTAGTGTGGAAATAATAAAGAAATTTACGAATTTGCTTTATAATATTTTATCACCAACAATATTTTATCAATTTCTTTTTTTTTTATAACTATCATATATAAACAGAAAATATTAAACCATCACAAATTTGACATAAAATAACATACGACGTAATAGAAAACATTAATACATGTAGGATAAACTATAAAAAAATATTATAAAATAATAAGCAATCGTCATAAAGATTATAGTCAACATTTATAAAGATATTAATAATAATGAATAAATTTAAATAAAATAATCAACAATTTCAAAACTTTTAACAATAATATAATAGAAATGTGTGGTTGTAAGTGAGGCTTTCTAGGATTTATTATTAACCTGTAACTCAAAACTACAAAAAAATCGTCTAGGTGCAGTTGGTTAATTAATTCGAATACATTTTATTACATTAAGGGTGTAAATGGGGAGAAAAAAGAAATTCACAACAGTGAACTTTTTGTCACCTTATGGGTCAAGACCTGCAGTACTTGGTTTGGATCTTCAGCGATGCTGTGGCTTGGTATTCAATGTATTTTCCCTGTCGTGTGTTTCGCTGCTGTCGGTTTGCATTGCCATACTATTTTTAAATATAATGCTAAGAACCTACAAACAAAACAAATATTAATCATACGTTTTGAAATTATCTTCATTACACTTTTTACATTTAGATCACATTTAATACAATGCATATAACTTTAATTTTACTACTATTCTTATTTGTTGACTTGGTAATCCATTAGTAATTACAGATAAACTAATTATATTTATTCATTTCGTCCCATGTTTCATAATAATCTGTTCCTGGAATTTTCCACAAAGCAATGTGAATGTGAGTGAACAATTTGATCAACCTTACCTGTCCCCGTGTTCGCTTCTCTTGAGTTCATCCAATTTCAAATCCTGTCACAAATACTTTAAAACATTGTCACAAACATGAACCATCATAGTACTTTACAAGAATTATTTGAATTTCCAAAACCATCATAGCTTTCGTCACATTCGGTCATATCCTTTTGTAGAACAGCATCGCGATCGCGTCCAATCACGTAGTAGCGTCTGTGGTCTATGCCACAGATTATAAAAACGAGTTGCTCGGGCGCGTCGTGGTGTTGCCACTTTATATTAATGTATTTGTCACGTTTTTTTTTTTTTTTTTAGTTTAATTTTCTTTTCTTTTTAATTTATAATTCATATGTATTTCCTTTTTCTATCCAAATCTTGTTGTACACTGCACCGTTCGGTCGTCTTTATGTCGACACCGCCACTGGCCCACGCTGAAAACCAGCGCTGTGAGCTTAACGCATAATGCGTAAGGCCACAGCTTTATGCTGAGCGTTAGGCCGTTTTGCGCGGATGTGACGCATATCTTCCCTATCAATTTACAATGTTTGTTTGCTAGTTTTAAGATTGCGTCATTTCGCGCGAATGAACAGTTTTTCTTTCTTTCTTTCTTCTTTCAAATAAAAAAACCGCGGTTTTCGTAAAAAGGCGTATTTTGACTTTTAATTTATAAGATCTATGTCAAGGACTTAGACCGACAGTGGGCGACCGATAGTGGATGAGTGATAAACTAGCACGATTGACGTTCGGTACCTATGATTTGGTCAGAACAAAAAAAAAATAATTATGGGTGTTATTTTTGTTTATTCAAATTAGCTTTCGACTGGTATTTTCGACTAGCCTCAAATAAAAACATTGATGATACACAACGATTTTATAATTTTAATGAATAGTTTGGAATCAGCGGCTTGGAAATCTTTTGTCAAATTCGTCAAAAATAACTTAGGAAATGAAAATGCAGAAAATTACGTGGAATTAGCTCAGGACCCTCTAGATAAAGTTAAAAGTGTTAGCTGTAACATGAGCATAAAAGTATACAGCCATTTGGACATGTTCCCTTAAAATCTTGGTACCAACAGCAAGTGTACATTAATTTCGGATAACACATGAACTTGTGCGGTTGCTTGTAAAGTGAAACAAAAAAAAATGTATTTACTGACTTTTCTAACGGACATCAAAAAAGAGGAAGTTCTTAATTCGTCAGATTTTTTTAATATGAAATAATCTAAGAACACAACGAAACTAAAAAAAAAATAATTACTATTAATCTTGTATTACTAACTGTACCAAACGTTGATAAGGTTTAAAGTTCCATACAAAAATAAACGTTGGACGAGTTGACCAATGAAAATATAATTTATTTTTATTTTAAAAACTCGTACCATATGGGCCGTAGGTATGCGGTACGAGTTGACGAATTACTCTTAAATCGTCGTAGAGACGACGTTAACCTCGATTTTACCTGATTGAAAGCAACGAATATAGTTTACGAATATATCGAATAAGCTTAGGAGATGCCTGTTTACTCTTCCTTTGAAAGCTGATGTGTTGTAGGTTGACACGGACGTGGAGAGAGAGTTCCACATGAATTCTTTAAATTTATTCTACAGTTATTATTAACCAAAAAAGTTTTCTGATCCAAAACAGAATAACCAGTCGAAAATTGAATTTAAAATTCATAATTTTCACTCCAATACATACCTATTTTACCTTTCAGGATAATCTGGGACTTTTCTCTTTCAAACAAATGAAGCCCCCACGTCAAACTTTAGAAATTTTATTCAATATCCAATAATTTATTCATCCTAGCATGAAGATTATTAAAAATCCCTTGACCGGTACAAGAGAACTTTAAATTTATTATGGTTGGAAGTTGATCGGGGTGCTTCAACCTACGTTAAATGTGTTTGGGAGTCCTGCAAACTTTGTAAGAAAAAACTTTCTTTCATTTTAACTTTTATGTCAACATTAGGGCAGGACGGTAGCTTTTACTTGCTCGAAAAATATAAGAAGTGGCAGTGTGCCTTTTCAAGGTTTTTATAAATTTTGACGTAGCGTTACTGAAACCAAGTGAAAGTTAAAAAGAGTTTCTTATACAACGGTTCTTTTTTTGAACGAAAATTGTCTAGTTTACTATTTTTTTCTTTCCAGCCCGCTGTGCCTTAAACAGAAGCCAAAGCGTCTCAATTTTTTTTCCCACAAAAACGAGGATCAAAATTAGCATGGAATGATTAAACGTCTAGTTCAAATTTTTTTGACGATTTTTTATTATTATTTATGTATAATTTTATATATAATTTTACCAAAACTTTATCTAATCTGAGCTAGTAAAATGTGGAAACGTAGTGGATTGTACATTCAACTATAGCGTACTGTGTTTAATTGCTGTATGTGTTTCTTCTTCTTCTTCCTGCCTTTGTCCCACATTACTTGGGGTCGGCGCAACAAGTTTTTTTCTTCCATTCTGTCCTGTCACCCGTCAGACTATCACTAACTTCCTTTTCTTTCATATCACTCCTCACACAATCCATCCATCTTTTCTTTGGCCTCCCTCTCCCTCTCCATCCATCTACATGTATACTCAGAACTTTTTTTATTATCATGCACTTCATCTCTACTCTCACATGACTATTGGACCACGGCGCAGCCGTGAGACCCACACTGTTAATGTACCTATTTAGGTTTCTATATAATTGTTATTAAGTTCTCTTAATGATTTGATATTTTTCATAGTATTTGTTAGTTTATAATTTTGGCTTACATATGTATTTTATTATTATAAATATTTTTTTTTTTCTGTTTGCAGTATCGGTTATTTGTTTATTGTGCAAACCTACCACAGTATTGTCTTTTTTAACCCAAAGGTTGACTGGTAGAGAATGCCTTATCGCATTAAGTCCGCCTATGTACCACCACTGTACATAAAGTTTAAATGAATAATAGTTACTTCATTGTCATCATCATCATCATTTTAGCCGAAAGACGTCCACTGTTGGACATAGGCCTCCCCAAGTGGCGCCACAATGAACGGTCCTGTGCGTCTTGCATTCATCGAATTCCTGCAACCCTTACCAGGTCATCGGTCCGTCTTGTGGGATGCCTTCCGACGCTGCATCCTTCAGTACGCGGTCGCCACTCCAAAAACCTTTCGGCCCCAATGACCATTTGTTTTACGAGCAATGTGTCCTGCCCATTGTCATTTAAGTTTGGCGATTCTTAATTTTTTTAGTCAAAGAAAACAAAACAGAAACACAAACAAATGTTTCCAATTCCAAATAAAAGCAACATTCATTCGACTGGTCGCTCCAAGGTATTTTCATAGCGTGTTTAATAGGAATTCAATAAGATTCGTCGGTATCGTGCCATTTTCCCTAATCGGTACATTTCGCCCACCTCAATGAATCGATTCAACGTCGTCCGATTCGATTCTCGTTGGCTTGATCTAAAATAGATGTTCAATTATTGAATAATTTTGCCGCTTGGATTGCTCACGATGTTGAGGGAGAATACGAAGTTATATTGAATTATTGAAAAAAATATGGTTAGGTGCACTAGTTTATTAAGAGCCTATTCACTTTAGCCTTGAAGACACCTAAATAGTTGGACGGGAAGACCGCAGCAGGAAATTTTTCCAGTCTTTCGATGTACGCGGTATAAATGACGAAGCGAAACGCTTAGCTAACCTAAGTATTTGATATCTATTTAAACTTAACACCCCCACGCGTTCTTGAGAAAAACGCTCTTGATAGACCGTGAGACGGACTGCAAAGTGATCCCTTTTTGCCTGACTGAGCAAAAAGAAATGTAGGTATTAAATAACCAAGCAAAATTTTATTATACCATTAAATAATACACCACTACCATAATATATGTACAATGAATCGGTGACACACAAAAAAGCCCACTTTGATAACGAATTGTTGAATGGATTTAGCTCTAAATTAAACCATTTTTAAATCTTTAACATCAATTGTTTGAAGATAACTGAATGAAATTATTTTAAAGTATGATTAGTAAATTCAGTAATTACTTCTCAATACACTTACTCGAAAATTCGCTCTTATCCCGACCGTTTTTAGGTACGCTATTTACTGTTTTTCGCACTAGTGCGAAAAAGTGCGCAAGCTCACCCCCACCTCAATTTATTGTATTTATCGTATCGGGTTGGGCGCTAAGCGACCCTCTCAAGTCGCGCGTCAACCCCATCATCATCACCACCATTTCAGGCAAAAAATGTCCACTGTTGGACATAGACCTCCCCCAAGCGTTGCCACAACGAGCGATCCTGTGCGTCTAACATACATTGGATTCCCACAACTCACCAGGTCATCGGTCCACTTTATGGAGGGGAGGGCAGGCCTTCCAACGCTGCATCTCCTAGTAGGTACGTGATCGCCACACCAGAAGTTAAGTTACGTTAAGTTTGGTGATTCTTCGAGTTTTGTCGGTAACCTTTTTTCTCCTGTGGTTATCCTCCTTTCTGATGTGATCACGCAAGGAAACTCCGAGCATATTAACCCTTTACATTGCCTTTTGGGTGACTTTAAGTCTTGTTATGAGGTCCATAATTGTAAGCAACCACGTTTCGGAGCCATATGTCATCACTGGTACCAACACGCACTGGTCTTGAGACACTGGACACTGGATAGGTGTATTGGATGAGAAGATATCGCACAGCTTCCCGAACGCTGCCCAGCCGAGTCGGATTCGACAATTGACCTCTTTCTCGAAGTTAGACCTACCCAATTAAACCGTCTGTCCCAGGTAAACAATATAGTCGTCCACAACTTCGAGTGTAGAGTCTCCAATCTTGATAGGAGGGGGTGCTACATGGTTGTTAACCGATTTGAAGCATATGACTCTGCAATCGTCAGTCTTCAGTTTCGTGAGCGTCAAACCCCTTTTATTTATCTTTTATGTTCGTACTTACGAAGATAATAGATAATTTTCAATAAACTTGTATTAATAATTATCTTTTGATACACGTGGAAATTTGTCACTGTTGCGGTGTTGTGGAGCCGAATGGCTCCACAACACCCTCGCCTGCGGCTCATGCGAATTCCGCCTCAATCGCAATGACAAACTTCCACCACTTATATCAAAATGTACTATTGTTATGTAAGGGTATCAAATATTTTAGGATTCTTTAATTTGTGGCAGTGGTGTTCTATATTTAAAAAGTACCCAAGCCGAGTGAGTGCTTTGTGAATTGGAGCACTTTAAATAATTCCGAGCAAAACCAGTGTTTCAGATTTATACCAAAGCTGCATATCGAGTGATACTAGTGATTGGAATAATTTGGTTACTGCCATGAATCGATTTCAAACGTCATTCGATTTGGATCTCGTGGGCTTGATCTGAAATAGATTGATGTTCAATTATTGGATCTTTTTATCGTTCTACTGCTATTTTTTCGACGAAATTTGTAGGCTAAATTATATTGTATGAAAACTGTTCTCGTGGGTGACTTGAATATTTTCTATAATAATATTTTACTTATGATATTTCAATTTTATTCGACAAATTGAATTATATTCAATTTTCTTCTAATAAAATAGATCTATGTATATTAATGTGGATGGAGATGGATATGCTCGGAGCTTCCTAGCGTGATCAAATTAGGAATGAAGATTTCCGCAGGAAAACCAAAGGTTTTTAATGACCTAAACCGAAGAATTATTTATTATTTATTTATTTATTACTTTATTGCACACCTTAACTTACTACAGGACAACATTTATAAAAAATAAGTGTACAATAGGCGGTCTTATTGCACAGGGCAATTTCTACCAGACAACCTTTGGATGGACTGTAACGAAAGGAAAAGATTTGGGGCTGTCAGTGTACAACAACATAAAAAAAAAAGATAATAAAATACATATAATACATAAATAGGTATATTACCAAATAATAAACTAATAAATATTAAAATATACGACAGAGAAAGGAGAAGAAAAATTAAAGTGATAGGTAATGCTCCTTCACCATCTTTTTGAAAGTCGGTAGCGTTTGGGCACGCCTCACTTCTAAGGGTAATGCATGAAGAATCGCCAAACTTAATATGTATAGTGGACAGGGAAGATTATACTAATAACCAAAAAACAACAATTGTGTAAACCAGGCCTCTCACTAAGTATTCCGTACAATTAAAGCATTTACAGTTTACTTTCTTATGATTAGGCTGTACAATACTAGAGAATAGGGCGCATTGATCGCAGAACAGATGATTGATGGGGCTGGAAAGTTCTGGAATGAAAACCGCGTGCCGGAAAGCGCAGTGTTAGAAGCCCTCCAACAAGGTGGACCGATGACCTGATGAGAGTCGCGGGATGGATACAACACATATGAGATCGGTGCTTATGGTGACACTTGGGGCAGGCCTATATCCAGTAATGGCCGTATTTTGGCTTGAATGACGATGATAATGATGTGGTATTTTATTGGACCAGCTGCTCTGATATAAATTAAACAAAATGAGAAAAAGAATACATTTATAAACTTTGTTTTTTTACGTAAATAACATTTCTAACAGGTACAGAAAAAATAATGTACCTATGTAATATATTAATTTGATTTTTCCTTTACATGCACACAGCTTACTAACCAACGTAGAATGCGACAGGCAGTAGAATCCCCTGCCATTTTCAATTCATTAAGAAAATGTATATTTTCCTTAGTAGTAAAGTACGCTACCAACTTTTCCGTAGTTTTCTTTGAGGTCGTTGAATTAATGTGCTCCTCACTTTTAATAAATACTGCTTCTTTTTTCGGCTGCGAAGGCCAGACGGTCAGTGAAAATGATGAAAGTAGAAGTCGGCAGTCAAAGGAGTGTAATTAAGTGCAATGTAACCGTCTTGCTAGTTTCTGGGGTAAGCTGAGTTTGAGGAAGTAATAGAAAGGAGTTTTTGGGGTTCCATAACGAAAAATGGAAACGAGACACTAACTGACTAGGCATAGTGTCTTATTTCCACCATTTGGGTTGTCTGTCAATACATCTGGCTGCCAAAGTGCTGTATCTTTATTTTTCTGTCCAGACCTGGCCAAAATCGGGTCCAGTGTTACCATTGTTCTAATTATTTTGGTCCGAGTATGTCTTTTTTTTCATACTTTTCTTTTAAATGTTATGTCAGTAATTACCGCCTTTTCAGCCATAGCAGCTTTTACCCAATCCTTTTACTGTGTCTCCAGTCTTTCAGATGATCGATAGACAACGCTGCCAAGTAGCCCGTTGCAAACGCAACCTGGTACCTACCTAAATGTGGTATTATAGACTCCTTCAACACCCAATGCGATTGCTCCGACCAGGTCCTCCTGACCAGATGATGGCCCACTTACTAGAGTGCCCAAAGTGTCTACTGTTTACTACATCTTTATTTTTTAATTGTTATAAACTAGTGCTTGACTGCGATCCCACCTGATGGTAAATAGTGATGCAATCGTTGATAGTGAGGTGCACTAGTTAGCATATTTACTCTAGCCTTGAAGACATCTAAATTATAATCGGACGGGAAGACCGCAGCAGGCAAGTTGTTCCAGTCCCTCGATGTACGCGGTATAAACAACGAGGCGTAACGCTTAGTCTGGACCGTAGAGGTTTCAACAACGTAAGGGTGGATAGTCGCCGTTCGCCGGGTTGTCCGATGGTAGAAATGAGATGGTGGAATCAAGTCAATTCAATTCAATTCACAAAGGTGTTACATAAGATCTTAAGAATAGTTAGTTAAGTGCACATGGACCCTGTCGGGCACAGCAATTACCGTCATGCAATTCCCGCGCACAAACTTCAAAATGCATCCTGTAAAACACCTAAGGGCTGGCTACCATACGCCTGTGCTCAAGGCTTTGTAGATTGGACTTAACCAGACCTAAAAAATGCGACGTCCCTACATCTGCATTTCCTTTTACATCTGACTTAATATTTTTATATATTGGTATTTAATAGAATGGACGTATATTTTTACCCAACTACGGCAAAGCCAAAGGAGGGTATGATTTTGACAGGCTATGTATGTATGTATGTGAGTATGTTCATCTGTTTCCTCATAGCTCCTAATCTACTTATCGGAACTCGACATATGAGGTATCGTTAGAACCGTCTTAATTGTCAGCTGAACGTGTCACAAAACTCGATATGGCGCCATCTAGCGGACAAAAAGTAATGTGTTAAAAAATAAGAATGGAGATAAATACGCCGTGTTTGGTATCATTTAAAAGGGCTTCACTTGTACATTTCCAAAATATTGTTCAAATTTAAAGTGACGCCCTCTAGCGGAAAAAAATCATGTGTTAAATTTAACATATCAAATACCAGATCATGAAGATAGACAAAAAAATCACATATCCAATAAATCAGAGTCATACAAGCTAAGACAACACGCTGACAATAAGTCACAGAGAACCAGTGATACAATGATATACACAGAAAACAACACGAAAGAACAAAGAAGTAACCTAGAAACACTACTGATCAAACAGACAGAAAGAATTGACAATCTCGTATCCCAGATAAGCACAATGATGAACCTCATTATGACACTAATCAGCAAATTGCCCTAATGCTTTCCCTAAGAATTGCCACCTGGAACGTAAATGGGTTATCAGCTCACACCCAAGAACTAGAAGTACTGCTCAAAGTTAATAAAGTGGACATTGCTTTAATCTCTGAAACCCATCTCAGTGACAATAAAAAGGTCAAGATAGCCAACTACTCCATCTATAACACAAATCATCCAGACTGTACGGCACATGGTGGATCTGCAGTCATTATCAAAAATAATATAAAACATCACCTACACAGTGAATTTAGGGAGGAATGGATGCAAAGCACTACTGTGATCATTGATGGATACTTGGGGCCAATTAACGTTAGTGCAATTTACTGCCCACCAAGACACCAGCCTAAACAAGATATGTTTAACCGCTATTTCTCCAGCCTCGGAAACAGATTCATAAGTGGAGGAGATTGGAATTGCAAAAATACTCACTGGGGATCTCGACTAACAACAACAAAAGGACGTGAACTAAAAAAATGTGTTGACCAAAACAACTTAATAACCCTCGCAACAGGAGAACCAACCTATTGGCCAACAGACACAAACAGAATACCGGACCTCGTGGACTTCTTTATAATAAAGGGACTATCGGATGTGTACTTTAATGTCGAATCATTGCTTGATTCTGTATCGGGCCACACTTCCATCGTAGCTACATTTAGCATTTCACCAATGCAAAGAGTCCAAAAGCCTTCACTATATAACAACAAAACTGACTGGAGTGCCTTCACCGAGTTTCTGAATGATGAAGTCAATCTTAAAGTCAACCTCAAAACAGAAGAAGACATTGAAGAGGCAACATTCTACATCACAAACCTCATTCAAGTAGCTGCTTGGCGCTCTACCCCAACATTGAAGTACAAAACCGAAATAAATGATATTCCACTAGAGATACGGGACAAGCTACGAGAAAAACGAACACAGAGGAGACAATTACACCTGACAAGATCAGACACGGACAGATCACTCTATAACAAAATATCGAGAGAACTAAAGGAATTGATAGATTAAAATAAGAATGCAATCTTTCAACACAAGATATCAGGTCTCTCAGCTTATAAAAAGGACAATTATTCTTTATGGAAAATGATAAAAACCTTTAAGAAACCTCAAAATCATATCCCACCAATACGAAAGTCTTCTAATCACCTTTGGGCTAGAAGTGATAGAGATAAAGCAGAACTATTTGCAAACCACTTAAGCGAAGTATTCACTCCTAACGAATCGACCATGGAAGACTTTGAAACTGAAGTTGATAAAATTATCAATAGCGACCAGCAACTATCTGCACCAATCAAACTGGTTACGCCGAAAGAAGTAGCACGCACGATTCAGTATTTACAAAACAAAAAAGCTCCTGGTTTTGACCTTATAACGGCCGAAGTACTTAAGCAGTTACCCAGTCATTGTCTTCCTAACAATGCTTTTTAATTCAATATTTAGAACACATTACTACCCGAAATTGTGGAAAATATCTCAGATATGTATGATCCCAAAGCCAGGGAAACCGCCAACAGATCCTAGCTCATATAGACCTATAAGCCTTCTCCCCATACTGTCAAAGGTGTTTGAAAAGACTCTTCTGCGAAGACTCAAACCCGTACTCGATGAGAGCAGGATTATACTAAATCACCAGTTTGGTTTTCGGGAGAAACACTCAACAGTCGAACAAGTGCATAGGGTTGTCCACGTAATCAGGCAAACGCTCGAGAGGAAGGAGTATTGCTCAGCAGCTTTCATAGACATACAGCAAGGCTTTGACAGGGTGTGGCACAAGGGACTGCTGTACAAGTTGAAAACACTTCTGCCTAACTCATTCTTCATGATCCTGAAATCCTATTTACACCAAAGGAAATTCCAAGTCAAATGCGGAGACGAATACTCGAACCTGTACTTGATCACTGCCTCTGTGCCCCAAGGATCAGTTCTTGGCCCCGTGTTATATTCTATATATACGGCAGACCTGCCTGAAACAGAAGGTGTTGTAACGGCCACCTACGCAGATGACACGGCATGCCTTGCGAGCGACAAAGACCCGAACAACGCATCATCGAAGCTGCAAGCACAGCTCGATAAAGTTGATTCTTGGCTTCGAAAGTGGAGAATAAAAGCTAGTGTAACCAAGTCAACACAAATAACATTCTCACTGAGAAGAGGCGAATGTCCACCTGTTCGTATGGATAACAAGGCCCTGCCAAATCACGACAGCGTAAAATATCTTGGTCTACACCTGGATAGAAGACTGACCTGGAGTAATCACATCAAAGCCAAGAGGAAAGAAGCGAACCTCCAATTTCAATCGCTAAACTGGTTGCTTGGACGACAATCTTCTCTGTCTCTTAGTAACAAACTCTTGGTATATAAAGCCATCATAAAGCCCATTTGGACCTATGGAATAGAACTGTGGGGTTCTGCAAGCAACTCTAACATAGAGATCCTCCAGAGATTCCAAAACATCGCCTTGAGAACTATCTCAAGCGCGCACTGGTTTGTGAGAAATACTGAGATACATGAATACCTGGAGATACCTACTGTTAAGGAGGAAGTCAGCAATATTAGCAAGAGATACAAAGAAAGACTGAGCAAACACACAAATGAACTGGCAAAGAATTTACTGCAGTCACAGGAAAATATCAAACGCTTAAAAAGATGGCACATACTGGACCTGGACCAAAGAACATGAAAACAATAACATATTTTATATGGTGTCATTCATTGGAATGTCGCTTACAAAGTTAAGAATAGTGGAACACATCTGATTATGGCTAGATAGCCGATTGCAGATTTGAGATTGGAAAAAAAAAAAAAAATTAACACCAAAATTGTTTAAATAAAAAAAGTAAAAAACTAAATACTAATAACGTGTGACTACAGTTTTTCTTTTTGTTCTGTTCGAAATATGAATATCTTGTTTCATACTTTTTCAGCGTCGTTTTTTTTTGTCGTAGTCGGGTTTTAGTTTTTTACTTTTTATATATAAGACTTATTTATGTAGGTTTGTATTGTACACTGGATCCTGCCCTTGAATGTGGTCTCTCTCTGTGACTCAAAGGTTTGCTGGGAGAAAACTCATTGTTGAGTTATGCTCGCCTTTGTACTTGAATTGTCCAACTACTGTGTATAAATATATATTAAGTTTTTTGTGTACAATAAAGAATTAAAGGAAAAAAAACATGTTTAGTTTAACTTGTTACGATCTATTTTGCTTCCAAAATTAGAACTTTAATAATACCCATGAAACTTTTTCTTAGTCCCAATAATGACTCATTCAAAAGGTGACTGCTGTAAGAAAACATGGAATTACGAAAATTAATTACATAGTCAAACGTACCCATTTGGCGGGCAAGTTTAAACGAAACTGTGCTGCCTTTAATAACAGTATTTTTAGTGTCTGTAAACACGCAATGTGTAACTCAAATTTTCGGTAAATTTTCGGTATTGTAGTGTATTATAAAATATAGCTTTATCGGTTTAAAGCTAGCATAAACCTGCTCTGACACTACGACACGTAGCTGCTGCAGATCTCCAAAGGAGATAGTGGGATGACCTATGAAACTAAGGAGATACTGCAGCCCACATACTACCCATATACTACTCCTGGAGGACACGGTAGAGCATACGGTGGAGGTGTCCCCCGCTTGGGTGGAGCACCGCCATGACCTCGTGGAGGCAGCGGCCTTTCGAGTTGGGCCCTGGTTCGGGCTATGGTCCGGTGCGAGGAGGAATGGCAGGCGGTTGGCTCCTTCTATGAAGCAGTAATGCTAGCGAAGGAGGAGCCTGCACTCGTGAGGGAACGAAAGTCCTCACGCCCCAGCCGCCGTAATTCCAACTCCAGCCACGGTAGACGCGGGCTTGCGGACGTCGAGCAATGGGTAGCTCGCCATCCGGCCGTTCGGTAATTAACCAGACCGAGCCCAGTCGTCAACAGCGCGTAGTGATCCACGCGTTCTCAAAGAGATGTCAGCAAACCGTAGGGGCTCAGCAGGGACGATGCCCGCTAGCTAGGACCGCGAGGAATTTCTTAAAAGGAAACCCGTAGTCCTAGAAAGCAAAGGGTAATTGAAGGGCAAAGGTGTAGTGTCAGTAAAAGTCTGATACGCCCTCCCGCTCCACCCAGAGCGCGAGAAGTCATTGGATGATTTCCCACCTTAAAAAAGCCATATACTACTATTAGGGGTTTTATTGACTAATTAAATAAAAATCTGGCACTCCCTCCCACTTTCTTTTCAGTAACTCCCCGTGGCCCTAGCTGGCATCGACATTACTGGGCCCCTGCGATTTTGCTGACATATCTTTGAGGCACGCGTGGAGCAATACGCATAGTATTCCTGCCAGGGCTCTAGGAGAGTTACCGTTGCTCTCACAAAGGGCACTCAGGTGAGTTTTAGTCAATAAAAGTCTGACTTCTAAGTTATCATCTGACTCTCGCTCCACCCAGAGTGGGAGAAGTTACTTGATGATTTTCCACGTAAAAACAATACATGACTTTCTTAAAAATTGGAAAGAAGAAAGTACAAATCATGATCATTAAAAGGAACAGAGAAAGGCTTTTGCCTAGCAATGGGACAATACGGGCTAGTAATAATAAAATAGTGGTAACAGACCTGGCTGAGCATAGCTCAGTGTAATTCACTGTGCTGCGAGATTGTTCAAAATAGTTACGTCGGCCCTGGCAGATAACTAAAGAAAGACGGGCAGGTTTTAATTCACTATGCTGCGAGATGGTTCAAAAGAGTCACCTCGGCCCTGGCAGATAACTAAAGAAAGACGGGCAGGTTTTAATTCACTATGCTGCGAGATTGTTCAAGAGAGTCACTTCGGCCCTAACAGATAACTAAAGAAAGACGGGCAGGTTTTAATTCACTATGCTGCGAGATGGTTCAAAAGAGTCACCTCGGCCCTGGCAGATAACTAAAGAAAGACGGGCAGGTTTTAATTCACTATGCTGCGAGATGGTTCAAAAGAGTCACCTCGGCCCTGGCAGATAACTAAAGAAAGACGGGCAGGTTTTAATTCACTATGCTGCGAGATGGTTCAAAAGAGTCACCTCGGCCCTGGCAGATAACTAAAGAAAGACGGGCAGGTTTTAATTCACTATGCTGCGAGATGGTTCAAGAGAGTCACCTCAGCCCTGGCAAATAACTAAAGAAAGACGGGCAGGTTATAATCAGTAAAAGTCTGACACTCTCTCTCGCTCCACACAGAGCTGGACAATTTAAGTGATCATTTTCCACCAGTTTATCTGGCGTAGTTCATTAAAAAATAAATATCAATATTGTAAGTCTAGTAAAAAGTTGAAAGTGATTTAAATATCTATAAATAGCATACGTCAAATCAAGTCTTTTTTCTCCAAAGGTTTAGATACAAGTGTACATATTTGGCTGGTTATGTTTACCTAACTGCTATTTTATAGTAAAAATAAATAAACCGCCGTTGGTCGGTCGTCTAGACTAGCACAGCTAATGGATGTTTTTAAACGGTTTTATTAAACGGTTTTATTTAGTTTGTTTTATTTATTCTTGGGTCAAATTTAGTAATTCAAATTTCACCCTCTTCCTGTTAACCGATTAAACTGAAATTTTGTATACACTTTGGATTTTGGTGACAATACAATTGTGTTTATTCATTATCATTATAAATTCAAGATGGCTGCCGCTACAAAATGGCGGATAATTTATGTTTTATTAATCCCATCAATATGGGTATCAAATGAAAGGGCTCAACAAGCAGAATACAATATACTATAAAAAATTGAAATCCAAGATGGCGGCCGCTACAAAATGGCGGATAACGTAGGTTTCATCAATCCCATCAATATGGGTATCAAATGAAAGTGCTCAACCAGTATAATACAATGTACTATATAAAATTAAAATCCAAGATGGCGGCCTCTACAAAATGGCGGATAACTTAGGTTTTATCAATCCCATCAACATGGGTATCAAATGAAAGGTCTCAACAAGTAGAATACAATTTACTATGCAAAATTGAAATCTAAGATGGCCGCCGCTACCAAATGGCTGATAACAATTTTTTATCAATCCTACCAATATGGGTATCAAATAAAAGGGCTTGACAAGAAGAATACAGTGCACTATACAACCTCAATATTTAAGATGGGCGCAGCCACCAAATGGCGTATAATAATAAGATTTAAATTTAGAAATTGAATCTGTAATTTAGGTATCTGATTAATCCAGCCTGAATCCACCACCCAAGTCAAGATTTTGTATCGTGTTGAGGACTGTGTGGCGTTAGGGTGGCTAAAAATGATACGTCGTTAGCGGTACACCACCCAAGTTAAGGTGAAAGGTTAAAACGCGCCGAGAACTGTATGGCATTAGGGTGGATAAAAATGATATGTCGTTAGCGTTTTCCCCTCAAGACTCAGGCGCATCTTGTTGTACATAGCCTTGCCCCTTTATTGGACCTCTGGGGGGTCGACCGTTTAAATGTCCATTACTCGTGGGAACAAAATGGTAAAAAAATATATAATAAAAAATACAAACACAAATAAAACAGAAACTGCAACACAACGTAAACGAAGGCTTCAAAAAGCGAAAGAAAAGTATAAAGCAAAACGAGCTAAAGAAAGTGAAGGTGATAGAAATAGTCGATTACAGAAACGACGGGAACAATTAGCGTCAAAAACACCTGAGCAATATGAGGCCAGGTTAAAAAAGCAACGTCAGCGATATACACAAATGACGGCGTCAGAAACGCCTGAAGAATATGAAGCCAGGTTAACAAAGCAACGTGAGCGATACACACAGATGATAGCGTCAGAAACGCCTGAAGAATATGAAGCCAGGTTAACAAAACAACGGGAGCGATACACACAGATGGTAGCGTCAGAAACGCCTGAAGAATATGAAGTTAGATTAATACAAAGCCGTGAAAGACAAAGACAGCAGTTGGGTTCAGAAACGCCTGAACATCGCGATACGAGGTTAAATAAACAACGAGAGCGTACCCAGCAATGCAGAGCTAATAATCTGCAGGCATTCGAGAATGCTATTAACACAATTTGTATACATGTTTGTGATATTTGTACCAAACGTTGTTATCCTAATCAAGTTCGTACAGTTCGGTACAACGCTGCTGCATTAACATACTTACCTGTGGAGTTAACTTCGAAAATATCATTGTTATTATGTTCCCGCTGTCAAACACATGTTACTAGTAATAAAACAACAGCACCACCAAAAGCTTACTGGAATAATCTGGATCCAGGTTCTATACCAGACGTTATTCAAACATTGACACAGGCGGAACAACGTTTGCTGTGCAGAATAATTCCCTTTGTTAAAATCGTGAAATTTAGTGGCCTCTATGGGCAGTACGGTTTTCGCGGACAGGCAGTTTTATTTGCCCAAGATATCTTTGAAGTCAGTGAAAGACTGCCTAGTTTGCTACCAAGATCTGCAAGCCAGGTAGGCATTATTGTAGTAACCGAACGATTAGAAAATTTGAACATCACCAGGGAATTCACAATATGTCGCGAAAAAGTCTATAGTGCTTTAAGATGGTTAATCAGAAATAACCCGCTTTACAAAGATGTACGTATTGACGACAATGCCCAAATTAGTGACCAGGAGTTAGTACGACTTAGTGTGCCCGAATTGTCTGAAGATGAAGCGTCCGAAAGGAATGAAAATGAAATTCGAAATGCATTCATTCTATGTCGTTGGCGAACATTGTCCGAGCTGCAATCCTAAGCCCTAATCAATGGGACGTCAATATTCTGAATGCTAATATGTTAGCGGGTGACTCCTTATATTGCTGGATTCGTACCCAGCTTGATCCTACTGAACTGGATGAAACAGGATATTTAGAGATACGAAACTTTCATATCGTCAGGCAAAGTTTACAAATGTATGAATGCCGATTTTCTATAGAATATGATGAAGACACTCTTTTATTCGGGAGTCTCCAAGATTCTGTAAATACCAATAATATCGGCATTACATTACATACAGCTTTAAATAGATTATTTGATAGTCATTCTTCAGGAATATTGACAGCGTCAAATAAATCTGTTAGCGTATTTCGCGGTGAAGACAAATACTATTTTGCTGACTCCCATTCTTGTGGCCCAAAAGGAAAACCAACACCAGAAAATGGCAAAGCCTGTGTTATAGAATGCGACAACTTACAAGAACTGTGCCGCATCTGTAAAAGATGCCTCGGATCCCGTAATATCGCGTACACCCTTACACGCGTAGACGTACATTTGAGGGAAAATATTATCACTCGTCAGGGTGTTCAAGTACAGCAACAGGAAGATGCCATCACTCATCAGGATGTACAAGTACAACAACCGCTTTCGAATCTGAGATCTGAAACTATACCTATACAAACATCTGTAATGTTGCCTATTGATAGCGTCCAACCTGATGTTGAAGATGAGCTAGAGGTATCTGAAAATGTAAACGAAATCAGAAGAAAGACGAATAATAATATTGTGAATGAAGCTTATGAGTTAAAAGCAGAAGAGTTCGCATGGTATCAGCTTTTCCCGTATGGTAAAAATGGTTTGAAAGAACAACGGCCCGTAAATATAAGTCCTTTGGATTACTATCAATTTCGTTTATTAGGTGCTGATGTTAGATTTCAGCGCAACGATTACCTATTCTATGCTCTATCAATGTTTGAGTACTATCGAGTTAAATCAACCATTGCAGCTTGTGCTAGAAAAGTTGAAGGTGAAAACGGCAATCGAGTGGAAGACCTGCACTTATATTTAAAAAATCTAAGAGGTTCCGCTGCTTATTGGCGTAGTGCTCTTAGTGATCTTATAGCACAAATCAGATGTTTAGGACCTCCCACTTATTTTGTTACATTGAGCTGCAATGATCTTCACTGGAAGGATATGAAAAGAGGTCTCCTTGTTAGTGATGGTAAACAGCACATTGACCCAGATGACATAGATATTCAGGAAACTCAGAGACTCATCGAGATGTATCCAGTTGTTGTGAGTAGACATTTTATGGTACGTGTTAATGCGCTAATGCAGTTTCTTAAAACTGATACTGAAATATTTGGCGGTAAAGTTAAAGATCATTGGTGGCGAATCGAGTTTCAGAACAGAGGAAGTCCTCATTTGCATATGGTTGTTTGGATCGAAGATCACCCGTCTGTTGCGACACCTGAAGGAATAGCTCGCATTGATTCAGTCTGTAGTACTGTCATTCCTCCAGAAACTTCAGAACTATATGAATTAGTTAAAAATTGTCAAATACATCGACACACTAGTACCTGCACGAAAAATAATTCTGTTTGTCGTTTCAACTTTCCACGCTCGGAATGCTTAGAGACACATGTTATTGATCCTTCATCTAACGAATTCATCTACAACGGTGGTCGCATTTGCGTTCTGAAAAGAAAAAAGTGAAGATGGTTGGGTAAATAATTACAGTCCTGCTTTGCTAAAAATGTGGAAAGCCAATATGGATATACAACCGTGTGGTACAAATGAGTCGATTGCGTATTACATCGCTAAATACGTGTCAAAATCAGAACCTACAAACCTAGATGGTGAAGTATCTCGAGCTATTCAACAAATTAGAAGAGAAGAAACTGACGTCTCGCGTAAGCTGTTTAAAATATGCATGCGCATATTAAGAGAACGTCAAGTTTCAGCCTGCGAATGCGTATTCAGGCTATGCCATTTGAGTATGCGTGACAGCTCGAGAAAAACAATTTTTGTCAATACTCGTAAAGCGGAACAAAGGTATAAAGTGTTGAAGTTTAATGAAGCTGGTCAAGCAGCAGGATATTGTGCCAATATTTTCGAACGATATGAAAAGCGACCAGCAGAGCACCCCAACTATGATGACGGCCAATTCGGCTTTCGCAGGGCGCGATCTACGGTGGACGCCATCATGCGCGTGCGAGCCCTCACGACGGGGGATGCGGTATCCCAGGGCAGGTGTGTCTTGGTGGTGTCTTTGGACATCGCCAACGCCTTCAATTCCCTGCCCTGGAGTAGCATTAGGAGGGCACTCCGGTATCACCGGGTGCCTGACTACCTCTGTCATGTTATCGAGGCCTACCTGTCGGACAGGTACATTATCTACCCTGGTCACCTGGGAGAATGGAAACGGCGAGAGATGTCGTGCGGTGTTCCGCAGGGATCGGTACTAGGACCACCCTTGTGGAACATCGGTTACGACTACGTGCTGCGCGGCGATCTCCCTGACGGGGTCAGCGTGGTCTGCTACGCAGATGATACGCTGGTCCTGGCGCGGGGAGAGTCATACCAGGCGGCGGTCGAACTAGTGACACGCGGGGTTGCGACAGTCGTGGAGAGGATCCAAGAGTTGGGACTCGAGGTGGCATTGCACAAGTCCGAGGCCATGTGCTTCCACGGCCCTCGGAACGCGCCACCATCGAGTTCCCAACTAACGATAGGAGGAATTCACATCGGCGTCGAGTCGACGATGAAGTACCTTGGACTTGTCCTCGACAGCCGATGGAATTTCGAGGAGCATTTCCGACGTCTGGCTCCCAAACTGGATCGTACAGGGGCTGCCCTCAAGCGGCTCCTGCCCAACCTCGGGGGTCCAGACGCCTCCTGCCGGAGGCTCTATGCAGGAATCGTTCGGTCCATGGCCCTTTATGGGGCGCCGGTATGGGCACCGTCGCTTCGAAAGCGACCGGCGGCCAAGCTGAACGCAAGTCAGAGGGTCATGGCCATCCGGATGGTGCGGGGATACCGCACGATTTCCCGCGAAGCAGCGAGCCTCCTTGCTAGCCAACCACCGTGGGATTTGGAGGCAAAAGACCTTGCGCGCATGCACGATTTGCGCATGGAGATGCAACGCCGGGGTGAAACTCCGCTGCCACGCCAAGTCGCGGCATGGCGGAAAGACTTCCGGCGGGATCTCATGGTGGAATGGCGACAGCGACTGTCGCAGCCCAGTGCTGGGCACGCCATAATTATGGCGATAAGTCCCCTCTTTGAGGAGTGGCTGGAAAGGCCTCACGGCGTCCTTACCTACCGCATGACGCAGGTCCTCACCGGACATGGTAAGTTCGGGAGGTTCCTGCACCGGATTCGTGCAGAAGAGACGCCCGGGTGCCACCATTGTGTGGACCGCCCGGAGGACACGGTGGAGCATACGGTAGAGGTGTGCCCTGCTTGGGCAGAGCACCGCCGTGTCCTCGTGGGGGCGATCGGCGGCAGCGATCTCTCGCGTCGGGCCTTGGTACAGGCCATGGTCCGGAGTGAGGAGGAGTGGCAGGCGGTTGCCTCCTTCTGCGAAGCAGTAATGCTAGCAAAGGAAGCGGCTGATCGCGTGAGGCAACGGTCCTCACGCCCCAACCGCCGCCGGGATTCCGATCCCGATTTCCGGCCACCGTAGGCGCGGGCTTGCGGACGGCGAGCAATGGGTGGCTCGCCGTCCGATCGTCCGGTAACTGTCCGGACCGAGCCCAAGTCGTCGACGGCGCGTAGTGTTCCACGCGCGCCTCAGGGAGATGTCAGCATCCGTAGGGGCCCAGCAGGGTCGAGGCCTACTGGGGCCATGGGTGATGCGAAAGTGATCCCCGGGGCCCTGGAAAAATGGCAAAGAAGGAACAGGAGTGGGTTTTTAGTCAGTAAAAGTCTGACACTATCTCCCGCTCCGCCCAAGAGCGCGGGATGTCATTAGATGATTTTCCCACCAGAAAAAAAAAAAAAAACCCCAACTATGATTTTAACAATATGTGTCTCATAGAATTTGCGATGTTATTTGAGCCACACTACACAAAACCGCCAGTTATAAATGAAGAGAGCATCGATACCGATGCTTATGCACCGCACGAGCAAACAACAAGAAGGCGTCTTATAACTTTAACAGACAACACCAAAATGACTATTAGAAACACGCCAGCTGTAGTACGGGTAGCACTACAGCTGCTGCAACTTCGTAGCAGCTTCTGATCCAGAGTCATATTATTACAGTTTACTAATCCAGTATATGCCGTATCGCAATGAGGCCGAACTTTTAGGAGAATTTAATAGTGCCAGAGATGCGTTTCTCGCCAACGAAGAAAGTTTAAGACAAACAAACGCCTACTTGGAAATATATCGTGAACGTGACAGGCAGCTTGAAAATGCATTCGCGCAAGTACACGCATTTCAGATACTGGAACACGCAGAGCCGATGGAACTAGACCATGAAGAAGAAGTTCCTTATTTGCCAATGAATGAAGACCAGTTCTTACAGGCTAAGCAGTCTATGAATGCAGGACAAAAGGAAATTTTTACATTAGTTACCCAGTCCATACAAAATCAAATGTCAGGTGCTGAAGAACGTTTAAAAATATTCTTTACAGGAGGAGCTGGTGTGGGCAAGACTTTTCTATTAAAGTTATTACGAGACCAAATTAATAGGTGCTACGCAAAGGATGCGGTTAAAGTCTGCTCACTAACAGGAGTTGCAGCTAGATTAATAAATGGAGCTACGATACACAGTACTTTAAAATTGCCTGTACAGAAAGACGGTCGCATAACAGGTATGTCACCACTGTCCGGAAACTATTTGCGAATAATGAGGCAACAATGGCATCAGACAGAATTTTTGATTGTCGACGAGATTTCCATGGTGTCTTATCAAATGTTATGCATGATGGACGCTCGATTAAGGCAAATTAAGAACTGTGAAAATGAGTTTTTTGGAGGAGTAAACGTATTACTTTTCGGTGATCTTTTACAACTGCCTCCTATAAAATGATCAGGAACACCACAACATTAAGTCGATAATTTGTAGACAATTGACGTGCCCCACGGTTTTATTTTAGTCTAGTCTATGCATATGTTTATAATTCCCACGACTGTATCTATTTTATTATTTTTTGTTTTTTAGTACATTTATCTTAAACATTGCAATGTATGTTTAACATAAAACCGTTTAACTTAAAAAGTTTTTTTACCTATTTTTTTATTGTTTTACTTTATATTAGGCCTCCTACAAGGTGGACTGATTACTTGGTAACGGTTGCGGGAGTCCCAGGACCGTTCATTGTGGCGACACTTGGGGGAGGCCTATGTCCAGCAGTGGACGTCTTTCGGCTAAAATGATGATGATGATGATATTAGAAGGTACTATGTTCATTCTTTTCGAGAGCCTTGCCCCACAAGTGGGTGCCATAAACTAGTAGGTCCCCAGTAGACCGATTGCAGTGAAACCAGTACTGTCGGTCACTGAGGAGATCGTTAAATTCCAGGTATATCATGAGGCGTGAGTTTAATAGCTTTAGTTTTCAGCAAAAACCCATCACAACAAACTTAATTTTTTGCAGTCCTCAAAAATGACTTGGTGGAAGACTTACCGCGGAACCCTTAGTAGGCGAGTCCGACTCGCTTATTGCCGAATTATGATTACACGCAAGTAAAAAAAGTACCTATTAGGGCCTGTGCCCACCACGTTTTTTAAACGCGCCGTTGTCGCGCGTTTGTAGCGATACAGACGCGATACACACGCGAGTCAGAAGCAGCCAGTAGACACTAAATAGGATAAAAATGCGCGTTTCTGAAACGCGCGTCACCGGCGCGTTTAAAAAACGTAGTCTGCACAGGCCCTTGAACTCTTAAAAGTAGATTTTTTTTTAATGAAATTATTGTACCAATATGGATCGTTTGTTGATTTCTATTGTGAAACTGTATGATTTCTAGTATCTCTGTTAGTATATTATTACTGAGCTTACGAGCATACAGGGCCAAGAATAGGTATTTTATATTATCATTCATTCGGCTTTCAACAATTTTTATAATAAAAACTTGTTGTATTAAAAGTATTTCGAATTTTCTATATTCAAAAGATTCACAAAAGTTATGTGTATTAATAAACATGAACTTTTCAAACCTAAAATCGAATTCAGGTAAGAAATTTGATATTTTTAAATTAAGTTTTTTTATAATATGGTCTTTTCGTGTGACTTTTCCGAAATATAAACGACCTTTAAAAAAAAGTTGCCTTATACTAAAAATTGCTCTTGTGTCGTGGGTACGCTTTACAAATACGTAAACACACATACACAAGATACCCGTATAATAATATATGATTAATTGTGTATCTCAGGCCATCTTCGGTATTTTAAAACCTCACAATGGAGCCGTTTTAAACCAAACCAAATTAAAAATTGCAGCACTAAAATGCCTCTCATCAGGTTTTTTTTAAGAGGAAATCATCCAATGAGTACTCCCGTCTAGTGCAGAGCGAGAGACTTTTACTCAGTAAAACCCACTAATATGTTCCTTCTTTGCCTTGCGTTCCAGGAAAACCCAGGGTGTTTTCCTTTTAGAAGCGAACCCTTGGCCCCGGTAGGGTTCGACCTTGCTGGGCCCCTTTTTTTTTTTTTTTTTTTTTTTTTTTTTTTTTTTTTTTTTTTTTAAGGTGGGAAATCATCCAAATGACTTCTCGCGCTCTGGGTGGAGCGAGAGGGCGTGTCAGACTTTTACTGACTAAAACCACACCTGTATCCTTCAATTACCCTTTGCGTTCTAGGACTACGGGTTTCCCTTTCAGAAATTCTCCGCGGTCCTAGCTAGCGGGCATCGGCCCTGCTGGGCCCCTACGGTTTGCTGACATTTCTTGAGGAGCGCGAGGATCACTACGCGCTGTTGACGACTGGGCTCGGTCCGGTTAATTACCGAACAGCCGGACGGCGAGCTACCCAGTGCTCGACGTCCGCAAGCCCGCGTCTACCGTGGCTGGTAGTCGGGGTCGGAATTACGGCGGCTGGGGCGTGAGGACCTTCGTTCCCTCACACGTGCCGCCTCCTCCTTCGCTAGCATTACTGCTTCGCAAAAGGAGGCGACCGCCTGCCATTCCTCCTCGCTCCGGACCATAGCCTGAACCAGGGCCCGACGCGAAAGGTCGCTGCCGCCTATTGCCTCCACGAGGACACGGCGGTGCTCTGCCCAAGCAGGGCACACTTCCACCGTATGCTCTACCGTGTCCTCTGGGTGGTCCACACAATGATGACACCCGGGCGTTGCTTCCGCCTGAATCCGATGCAGGAACCTCCCGAACTTGCCATGTCCGGTGAGGACCTGCGTCATGCGGTAGGTGAGGACGCCGTGTTGCCGCTCCAGCCACTCCTCGAAGAGGGGACTTACCGCCATAATTGTAGCGTGCCCAGCACTGGGTTGCGACAGTCGCCGTCGCCATTCTACCATGAGATCCCGCCGGAACTCTGTCCGCCATGCCGCGACTTGGCGCGGCAGCGGAGTTTCGCCCCGGCGTTGCATCTCCACGCGCAAATCGTGCATGAGTGCAAGGACTGTTGCCTCCAAATCCCATGGTGGCAGGCCAGCAAGGAGGCTCGCCGCTTCGCGGGAGATCGTGCGGTATCCCCGTACCATCCGGATGGCCATGACCCTCTGGCAAGCGTTCAGCATGGCCGCCGGTCGCCTTTGCAGTGACGGCGCCCACACCGGCGCCCCGTAAAGGGCCATGGACCGAACAATTCCCGCGTAGAGCCTCCGGCAGGAGGCGTCTGGACCCCCAAGGTTTGGCAGGAGCCGCTTTAGGGCAGCCCCGGTCCGTTCCAGTTTGGGAGTCAGACGTCGAAAGTGCTCCACAAAGTTCCACCGACTGTCGAGGACAAGTCCCAGGTACTTCATCGTCGACCCGACGTCGATGTGAACCCCTCCTACCGTTATTTGGGAACCCGGTGGTGGCGCGTTCCGAGGGCCATGAAAACACATGGCCTCGGACTTGTGCAGTGCCACTTCGAGTCCCAACTCTTGGATCCTGTCCACGACTGTCGCAACCCCGCGTGTCGCTAGTTCGGCCGCCGCCTGGTGCGACTCCCCCTGCGCCAGGACCAGCGTGTCGTCTGCGTAACAGACCACGCTGACCCCATCGGGGAGGTCGCCGCGCAACACGTAGTCGTTTGCTGGGCCCCTACGGTTTTGCATTTTGTGTATTTTATTTAATTTAATTCTGATTGACTTATTTGTTTATTTATTTTTTTAAATTCAATATTTTAATTACAAATGTAATCAATATGGACTGGTTTCCGAAATGTGTTTTATTATTTTATTATTTACTACACGCCGTCAACGACTTGGGCTCGGTCCGGACGGTTACAGGACGGCCGGAATGCGAGCTACCCATTGCTAGCCGTTCGCAAGCCCATACCTACAGTGACTGTAAAGTGGCTGGGGCGTGAGGAAATGCGTTCCCTAGCGCGTGCGGCTGCCTCCTTCGCTAGTAGTACTGTTTCACAGAAGTAGGTGACCACCTGCCATTCCTCCTCATTCCGGATCATGGCCTACACCAGTGCTCGGCACTCCTCCCAAGAAGGGCACACCTCTAACTTACCATGGAACCTCCCGAACTTACCATGTTTGGTGAGGACCTGCGTCATGCGGAAGGTGAGAACGCCGTGAGGTCTTTCCAGCCACACCTCAAAGAGGGGACTTACCGCCATAATTGTGGCGTGCCCAGCACTGGGTCGCGACAGTCGCTGTCTCCACTTCACTATGAGATCCCGCCGGAGCTCTGTCCGCCATGCCGCAACTTGTCGCGGCAGCGGAGTTTCGCCCCAGCGTTGCATCTCCACACGCAAATCGTGCGTGCGTTCAAGGACTGTTGTTCAAGTGGTGAGGAAACTGTTACGATACGTGTATCCGGAAAGACGTGACGTGAGACGGTGGTCAGCAGTATAGAATATAGCATATTCAGTCTTTTTAATGTTCCCACTGCTGGGACTCAGGCCTCCTCTCTAGGAGAGGGAATGGGCCGTAATCCACCACGCGAGCCCAGTGCGGATTGGAACGCGGTTACGGTCAGCAGTAGATTTAGACAATTGGCAGTAAGACGAACTACATCAGGCACCTTTGTCGCTTGCATTACCAACTGGGAGAGGTCCATTGACACTACTGCAAAGTTTCGCGCTCCTCTCCCAGCCTGGTGGATCCTCTGGTACGGAAAAAGCCAGTCTTGGTGGCAAGCGTTAAAGTCCCCCAGAGCGTCAAACTGCATGTCAGGGTGCCGATGCAGAGCCCTATCGGCGTCCTCACTGAGGTGGCCAAACAGTCGTGTCGTCTCCTGATCACCGCTGTGCGATCGGTAGGATATAGAAAATTTTGTCCACACCGGTATCCACCAATAACCATAAAGTTGAGAAACTGTGGTCCACAAGGTGACGGAGACGCTGGCAGCAGATGTCATTACGGACGTACACACAGACCCCAGCACGCTGCAGGAAATGGTGCCCGTATAAGTATCCCGGGTAATTCAGATACGGCACATCTAACGGACATCTGATCTGTGTCTCCGTCATTTACTATACATTTGATTGATTTGTTATCTCAGACCATCTTTGATATTTTAAAATCGAATAACGAAACCGTATTCAGTCTGACGATAGGTATCATCAGGTTACACACAACTTAAACTACATTTTACTGTAGTGTAGTAAAATGTAGTGAAACTTAGTATTTATACTCACAACACAACATTTTACACAACTGCATTTTTATTTACAAGTATCATACGCCATAGTTGCATGTAGACATGTATGACGTTGTGACTTTTTATGTATCAAAGGTGACTTGATTGCTTGACTCATGTAGGCTGTAAATTTTATTTTACAGGATTTTACAGTTCAGTGAGAAGTCTTTATTAGTCGCAGTATTTTTTGTATTTTATGTTTTGTGTGTATTATTTAAATTTATTTAACTAATTTTAAACATTATGCTTGTTAGATAACTTTTAATTTAATTTGAACAGAACTTTCAAAAAGCCTTGTTGACACTTCGCGTGATCCAAGGGCTGGCTTTTACTTCGGACAAAGTATAAGCATTGCCATTCAGCGTGGCAATGCCGCCAGTCTTTTGGGTACATTACCAGTTGACAGCGATGTGGAGGAGTTTTTCGATGCCGTACTTTAGATTGCTTTTTTTTGTACTTTATGGCTTTTATTTTGTAAGTTAGTTTTAATTACGTTATTATTAGATTTAATTTTGATTTTAATTTTGACATGGATACAATTTTTTTAAATTTAATTTAATGTTAATTTTTATTTTATTGTTTTCATTTCTTTGATTCCCTTTATATTCTTTATAAGCCATTTATAACATAATTATATTTAAGTAATAAGGCGAAGACACTAGCTCCTTTAATATAGTGTACACTAGTGCAGGAGCTAGGGAATTCATACAAATGCTTGTTTAATTTATGTCAACAAAGAATTTTTTGATGATTATGATTATTATTAATAGCGCTTTATGAGTCTCATTAATACATAAAATAAAGAGTTTATATCATACTAACTGTTGCCGGTGACTTTGCTCACACGGAATTTGTACTATATAATATAAAATACATATTATTCCGCCGACTGTCATGCCTCCTCTAGGAGAGGATAAGGGCCATAATCCACCACGTGAGCCCAGTGCGGATTAATGGATGTCACAGGTCTTAAATTTTTGATTGGCTCTAATACATGCCGGTTTCCTCACAATGTTTTCCTTCACCATTTTGAGAGCAGTGGTGATAAAATAAAATAGGTACACAATGTAATGCGCCTGGCTGGGATTGAACTTACGACCTTCGAGTCGTAAGTCAGGGCCGTCACCACTGGGTCACCACTGCTCTGCATTTGTACTAACATAAATACGCACATTATAAATGCGCATATAAATGTCACTAGCATCTGCCAGCGGCCTGGCCCGCGTGGAAATAGGTTTCTCCATACAAACTTTGGACCCCCGTTTTACCCCCTTAGGGTTGAAGTTTCGTAAATTCCGTTCTTAGCGGATGTCTACATCCTATCAACCTACCTGCCAAATTTTAAGTTTGTAGGTGTTACAATTTCTGAGATTTCGTTACACACAAAAAAATCAGTGAGTGGTATTTCGCTTTTATATAATTATATAGATTTAGATGTACCGTAGTCTATGGCATAGTTATAAGTATAAGCTTCATTACAGTAAAGTTTCAACTAAATCTAACCTAATGGGGTTACCTCTTTTTTTTTCGGTGGGACAAACATCCAATGATATCCCCCGCTCTTGGGCGGGGTGGGAGGCCGTTGTCAGACTTTTACTGATTAAAAACCACACCAGGGCCGAGTTTTCCTTACAGAAGCAGACCCTTGGCCCCAGTAGGCATCGACCCTGCTGGGCCCCTACGGTTTGCTGACATCTCTTTGAGGCGCGCGTGAAACAGTATGCGCCGTCGACGATTTGGGTTCGATCCGGTTACCGGACGGTCGGCTGGCGAGCTACTCATTGCTTGCCGTCCACAAACCCAAGGAATCAAAATAGCACCTAAACGAAGAATAAACGACATTATCTTAAGATTGTGTTGACTTAGAACTTTGACTTTTTCACTGCTCCAAACGATAGCAGACTTGAGTGTATGATGTTAATTTTAGCTTAATATCTGCACGCATTCCTGAGAAAAAGGGTGTTGATAGACAGGCAGACGGAAAACAAAGTGATCCTAGACAAAACCATACGTTTTTATAATATTAGTATTTATACATTTTTAGAGGAAGTTTGAAAGTGGCGCCAGTGACTGAAAAGTTGAAGAGAATCGTTTGTCTTGGTATGGTCATGTAAAGAGGAGGGATGAAACGCATGTTACTAAAAGAGTTATGAGCATACATGTGGATGGATGGAGAGGGAGAGGGTGGCCAAAGAAAAGATGGATGGATTGTGTGAAGAGTGATATGAAAGAAAAGGAAGTTAATGATAGCATGACGAGTGACAGGGTGGAATGGAAGAAAAAAACGTGTTGCGCCGACCCCAAATAACACGGGACAAGGGCAGGAAGATGATGATACATTTTTACAATAAATCTACTTAGACAGGTGTTCATACCTCGCCAAGTATATCCAATATTTATGATGACGACGTTGTCATTGTCCGCCCGTCTAATAACTAAATTTTAAATAAATACCTATGTATACAACTGTATGTTTTGCTTTTGCTTGAATGGTTGTAATTTTTAAATAATAAATTAAAACGAACGAACGAACTGCGAGCGAGCGCCGTGATTGGTCAATGCGCGACGCCCTCACCTCACTCACCGCTGTGGCGGCCATTGCTTTTTGAAAAAGAACGAAAGCCCAGTGACGAGTGTTGAATCTTACCCCGGATACACCCAACGCACGAAAAACTACCCGCCCACGCATTTCGTTCTGACGATCTACTTACCAAATTGGCGTTCCTTTCTTGTTTTTACTTCCAACCAACACCCAGCAGCTACAATTTACCTAATACAAAATACTAGGTAGTGCTTTACCGCTATTTTCTTGAGAACGAGTGTAATGTTCTGAGAACAACGATAAATGATACCTATTTGCTTGCAGTAGATGCATTACAGGGACACCGCAAAATAAATACTCTATAAAAGTATAAGAAACTAGCTTTTGGCCGCGGCTTCACCCGCGTACATAAAATATACCCTATGTCACTCAGGAATATAGCAGCTTTCTATAGGTGTAAGAATTTAGCAATTAGCAATCGGACCAGTACTTTCAGAGATTACCTACTACCTACAAACAAAAAAACACAAAACAAACTTTACCTCTGTATGATATTTGTGTAATAATAATAATAATAATAATCATTTATTTTGCTAGAATATGAGTAAAGTAATTAGCTGGCAGGTTTAAACATTGTCCGTCATATTCAACCACAATCAGGTGTGCAAAAATGTCACATATTTAAGACGCAAACTCAATAAATTATATCAATTATCAATAAAATATGTAAATTCAATGTCAATAATAATTTAAAATAATAATGTCGACATAGAAGCTATACAAATACAAATGTCAAGATAAAAACTATGCAGTTAAAAATGTCAAGGTAGCTATTAGAAACTTAAAAATGTCAACTAGAAAAAAAAATAAAAAAATTAATGATTTAAATGTCCAAATGTCAAGATAGAAACTATACAATCACAATGTCAAGGTAGCCACACTATACAATTAAAGATGTCATCTAGTAAAAAAATGTAAAGATTAAAATGTCCAAAACGTCACTATACAATTAAATCACACTATACAATTAAAGATGGTCATCTAGTAAAAAAATGTAAAGATTAAAATGTCAAAAACGTCAAGATAAAAATTATACAATTTAAAATGTCAAGGTAACCACTATACAACTAAAGTTGTCAGCTAGTAAAAAATTACATAATTAAAATGTCAATAAAATTTAAATAAATCGAAAAATATTAAAACTAATTACAAACAATTCATATCTTCTCCTTCAAATATTCTGAAATACTATAATTAGATAGGTAAATATTCTAAACTAGCTTTCGTAAGCTGCTTCGCCCGCGTGAAAGTGGAAAATTATTTCAAGTGATCACTTGCAATAATTTTACTACTTTTACTAATTTTATGTTTTTTTTTTCATATACTCCCGGGATATGGTCTACCTGTGTGCTGAATTTCAACCCAATCCCTTCACCCATCTGAGCGTGAAGGAGTAGCAAACATACACAAATATACAAAATGAATTTCAGTATATGCGAAACCTGAATATAGTTTATTCAGAATCAATATCTGAATCGATTCCAATATTTTTTACACCATGTTTTATTTTTTTTCGAAAAATATTTAAAAAAAGGTCACAAGTTGGACACCAGCGACACTTAGTACAACACAGGTTACGGCAGGTCATAGCAAGCATTAGGTGCCAGCGCACAGCTGGGTGCGGGAGCAAAACCACCCCTCAGTCGCCCAGATGACCCGGTGACTATAGTTTTTGTGGACAACCAGGTAACATAACAAGCTTATAACTTTGTGATTTTTCATGGTACAATTATGTTTTTACTTGCTGCTGTTTGCGACTTCATACTAATTAAATTTTGACTGCTACTATTTAAAAGCAACAGTTTGTTATGGTGATATATTATTATTATGTTAAGTACCCTATGAATATTGATTCCTTTGAGAGTATCGAAATATACGTTTTTTACGACATAAATGGACCTTTTTAATGGATCTTTTTTATTCATTAACTTTGGTTTTTTTCACAGCTAAGGAGCTGGGGGCCGTAGATTTGAGTATATGGTTTTAATTTCAACTCGATACCTTCACACGTTCCCGAGATAAAGGGTCTTGACAGACAGACAGATGGAGAACAAAGTGATCCTATATGTGTTCCGTTTTTTCCTTTTGAGATACGGAACCACAAAAAAAAGAAAACTAGCTTTGCCATGGACACACTAAGAAAAAGTGATCTAAGTCCACAATTCTAAAAGTATACTTCTCTATAGTTAAAAGAAACATAAGTATAACAAACTAGTACAATAAACAAACTGTTAACATATGCAATTATCCGAACTCTGACCCACAAAGTAACAGCCCCCCTGCCACTCAAGCATTGTCGAAATTGTAAGTAAACATTAATAAGTTAAATAAGCCAAACAATGTAATTTTAACTAGTTACTGAACTACAATGTAATTTACCTATCCTGGGGAAATGCATAACGAAATACCGTCCGACATTCGACCAGTCCATCAAGAACTGTCGATAATGCGCAAAAATGTACCTCTACACCTTATAATGATCCTAACAAAGTAGATATTCCAACGTCGTTGAATAACGTGATAGTTCAAGTGGAATTGGTGAACATGTCACGTAAAGTGTCCAAACTAATGGGTATCGATTTTAATGTAACGCCTGTAAACATGATTCGTGTTATGCTAGTTGAAAGTTGGAAACAAATAGAACTGTCTAGAAAGTGATCTGAAGTTGGTTACCCCATTAGCTTTTGTAGGGGAGGTTAAGCAAGTATGCTGCCATCGTCAAAACTGTTAGGGCATTGATCTTTGTACACGTGCGCCCTATGGGTCGGCTATACAAAAAGCTCGTATAATGCTCTGCAAGTCCAATATAATAACGCTTTTAGGGTTATGTTGGGGCTGCCGCACTTTTGCAGTGCGTCGGGGATGTTCGCAGAAGCAGGCGTGCCTGATTTTTACGCTGTCATGCGAACACGATATTTCTGTAAAGATGACGTCTTGTCTTTATCTGGGTATGGTCCTGTTAATGAATATAAAGAGTTATGAATATACATGTGGATGGCTGGAGAGGGAGTGGATGGATTGTGTGAGAAGTGATATGAAGGAGTGGGAGTCAGTGATAACGCAACGGCTGATAAGATAGAATGGTAGAAAAAAACGTGTTGCGCCAACTCTAAGTACCATGGGACAAGGGCAGGATGATGTGCATTTGGATCCCATGGCCTGTTTTCAATTAGCAGTTATTTCAAAGAATCTTGATAGAACAAATTTTATAGATGGCTTTTCTATGTTTCAATGGATAGAGATAAATTCACTTTGAGAAGGATCCTTGCAAACATGTTTACGTCTAGACGAGCTTCGTTAGATACACTTTTATTGATACCTGAGGCAGATAATGATGTGGTAGGAGGTGCTATTATCTTGAGCTTCTTTTAGAGTTCCGTATCCAAAAGATGCCAACAAAAACCGTAGAATTTTTAAGCCTTTGACGCCTGTTCGTCTGTGTGTCATAGAACCGCTTCTTTGGTTAGGTACTTAGTCAAATCAGATGACGAGCAATGGGCAGCTCGTCCAAGTCGACGGCGCGTTGTGTTTCAAACGCATCTCAAAGAGATGCAAAACTGAATGGGCCCAGTAGAGCCGATGCCTGCTAGGGGTGCAGAATGTTTGAAAGACTGACCTTGTCCCTCGAACGCAAAGGACAATTTGAGGACACAAGTTTGTTTTAGTCAATAATAATAATCTGACCACCCAGAGCAGGAGAAGACATTTGTTGATGCCTGAAATAAAAAAAAACCTATTCAATTGAAATGTTCATGAAGTACGATGTAATAGATTCGTATTGTATCCTGATGAGGTTACAATACGTACCTATTACCGATTGATGATGACCAATCATCCTCAACAAAAGATCCTTTGCTTGACATAGCCCACCCTCAAGTATTGTCATAATTACCGAATCTATGCGTTTCACATCCACCGGATTCCCGTAACCCTCACCAGGTCATTGGTCCACCTAGTGAGAGACCTCCCAACGCTGTATCTTTCGGTTCGCAGTCGCCACTCACGACCCTATCGGCCTCATTGACCAACTGTTTTGCAAGCAGTACAGTAACCTCATATCATCATAATCATCATTTCAGCCAAAAGACGGCCACTGTTGGGCATAGGCCTCCCCCAAGTATCGCCACTGAACGGTCCTGTGCGTCTCGCATCCATCGGATTCCCGCAACCTTTACCAGATCATCGGTCCACCTTGTAGGAGGCCTTCCAGCCCTGCGTCTTCCGGTACGCGGTCGCCACTCCAGAACCTTACAGCCCCGACGGCCATCCGTTCTGCGAGCAACGTGCCCTGCCCATTGCCAATTAAGTTTAACGATTCTTCATGCTATGTCGGCAACCTTGGTTCTCCTGCGGATATCTTCATTTCTATAGCATATCTTATTCCAGAGGGAAAACCAAGAATGCTTCGGTTGTACGGAATCCTCGATTAACACAAATTGTTGTTTGTTGGATTATCAGTACAATCTTTGCTGAAAAGTAGTCATCATGGAACGGAAGAAAAACAGGGTAATTTGTAACGTTTAATAGGGAGAATGTTTAGTGAAAGAAACAAAAGGAAGTCGTTACGCTTGCAATGTTACTTAATCACTATGATATTGTAATGGCGAAAGTTTGTGAGTGTGTGTGTGTTTGTGTTTGTTACTTCTTCACGGCTGAACGGATTTGTATAAAATTTGGCACACGATTAGTCCATGTCATGGAATGGACAGGAGATATTGCCTTGGGATATTTTTCTACAATCACGAGGGCGAAGCCACTGCCAGAAACTAAGCTAATATTTAAAAAACTTATTATCATCATTTCATCACTTCAGACGAAAGACATCCACTGCCAGACATAGGCCGCCCCTAAGTGTCGGCACAACGAACGATCTGGTACGTCTCGCATCCATCGGATTCCTGCGACTTTTAAGAGTCGCAGGAATCCGGTTCATCGGTGCACCTTGTGGGAGGCCTTCCACCGCTGCATCTTTCAATGTGCGGTTGCCTTTTCAGAACCACTTAAGTTTGCTGATTTTTTGTTCTTCTGACTTAAATGCTATTTTGTAGTAACAAGGTTTCGGTAATAAAAATCTGGCAAATGAATCGTATTCATTTGCCAGATTTTATTAATTTCAATTTATAAACAAATTATAAATCATGGTAATTAGGATTTTTCCTGTGTTTATTTTTTGTACAATCTATACTTAACATTACAACGAGAAAAAAAATGTATTTCTATTTGTAATGAATAAACTCAAAAACTAATGAACTGATTTTAAAAATTCTGACTTTTTTGTTTTGAGCTGGGAAATCATCCAAAAACTTCTCCAGCTCTAGGGTTTGTATGTGAAGGGAGTGGGTGGGCGTATCAAACTTTTACTAACTTAAACCACACCTGTGTCCTTCAGTCACCCCTTGCATTCTAGGAGTGGTGAGTGGTGGTGACTGAAGGACACAGGTGTGGTTTTGTACGTTACACACTTAGAAACCATAGTGGTATATGGATAAGCATTAGTAGGTAATGATAGATGTTTCAATACATTTCTAACAAGTAATTAGTGTTTATTATTTAATAAATTGTGTAAATCTGTAAATGCTTTAAGTACCTAATGCTTAAAGCATTAGGCACTAGCTCCTGTAATACAGTGCACACTAGCGCAGGAGCTAAGGAGTTCATAAAATGCATGTATTATTTATGCCAATAAAGATTATTATTGTTAGGTTCATATTAAACATTTGTCTCTGTTGTTAACATTATTTAGTTTGATTGATAATTTTTCTAAGATAAAACTTAGATTCCTTTATTAATATATGAGTAAAGAGTGAAGAGAATCATATATAGGCAATGACACGCTAGTCGCTAGTCAAAGCTCCAAAGGCTTGAGCATCGACACCTAGTTGCTAACCGGTCGGTTTTCTATCCGATATATTTCAGGAACTGTGCATTGGAATTGCATAACTTAATTCCGTCAAGCCCATTCGATCGACCTGGACCACTAGACACACGGCGATGTGCCACAAAATGTGAGCATGGGTTTCACACATTCATTGTGTGTACGTGCTAAGTAGTGGAGTAAGCTGCCGGAGTTTGTGTTTCGTGACAACTATAATGCCTCTAGCCAAGTTATAACCGTTTCGTTTCGATTTTCTTTTCGTCGATCGCCTCGAGTAGGCCACGCCTCTAATTCCTTTATTCTGACGTCATCTCAACGCTCAGTCACGTGGTGAGAACAAAGGAATAGGAGGCGTGACCGACTCGAGGCGATCAACAAAAAGAGAATCGAAACGATACGGTTGTAACTTGGCTAGGGGGGCTGGGGTTCTTTTCAATCGTAATGTACTCCATCTTTGACAACATTATCGCGTGTCATAATGATCAAGCGCGAGCCTATTAATGATAATTCAAAAATTATATTCATTTTCTTTAGGCAAATAAAATATAATTTTTCTAACTAGATATTATGTTAGAATAATAAGATATTTTGCTATTTCATTGTTATCGACACCTTAAAAACACGACTGGTAATTCCAAGGATTCTTCTACTGAAAGTTAAAATTAGCAATAGGTTATGATTTTTTTATTTTTAATCCACATTTTTTCCTATTGTTTGGATTTATTTTGCATTAGATTAGGTTGGTTGCGACTGATGCAACAAACTACACTATCCCAGTATAAACGAACCTCTCTTTGTAGGGAAATATGCTACACTGTGAGGTCAAATTAAACTGGTATTTAACCTACAGTTTGATCGGTCACCCTGTTTACTTTCTGGCGCTATTTCAGTGAATATATCTACCATACCTACATTTGTACAAAGTAGGGACTTTTAGTATAGTCAGAACATTTGCGGTCGCCTCCATTTTCCTTTATTTTCATTACCGTAGCAACAGTGTATTTTATTTATTTAAATCGCCAAAAAGTAACATTTGCATTCAAATGATCGTGAACAAATGTTGCGTGTTCAATTACTCGTAGACAATGACGCAAGGAACAATTCTGTTTTCTGATAGCCTGGTACTTTGGCATCTGTGTTCATTAAAAGTATTTTGAATAATCTCTCCAAAACCACCAATCAGCTTTTTAAAAGGTATTGTGATATCGAAAGGAGATCGCATGAGTTAAGTTTTTTATAGCTAACGAACTGGCTTGCAAAATATACTTTTAAGGATTTTGCAGTTCTAGAATAGGTTTAAAAATTGAGTAGAATAAAGAAATGTCTAGTTTTTGGGAGTTCGAAGATAACCATTGTAGCGCGATGGGCTGATATCGGATCCAGGAGAATAATATAAGAAAAACTTAATAGCCTCCCAAGAGTTTTATTCAAGTAGAAGATCCCCTACCGAAGTCTACCGTCGCGTCGCAGAGCTGCGACAGTATCATGTCACCCAGTGATTGAATTGTGAAGATCATACAGACGGTCTCCCTATGTAAAAAAACTGGAATTCGTCTGCATGCAATTAGACCGGAAGCCTTCCCCAACTCAAGGCTAGGCTATCAATAAATTTATATATAAGAAATCATCCAATTACTAAAAAAATACAAAATTCCATAAATTAAAATTATTAGTAGAAAAACAAAATATTAATTATTAGTACTTAATTATTATTATATAAACCATCGATTTCCAAAATAAAACCCAATAGCTAATCAAAGAGATTTAAATCATACTATTATTATTTAAGAATATGTGCGTGTGTGAGTGAGTGTGTCACGCTCAAACGACGACGATTTGAATGAAATTTGACACACAGGTAGTCTATGTCTTGGAATGGACAGGGGATATTTTCTACTTTCACGAGGGCAAAGCCACTGACAAATGCTAAGCTAATATTTAAATACTCATCATCATCATTTTATCACTTCAGACGAAAGACGTCCACTGCTAGACATAAGTCAACGAGCGACCGATGCGTCTCACATGCATCGGATTCCTGCGACTCTTACCAGTTCATCGGTCCATCTTTTGGGAGGCCTTCCAACACTGCGTCTTCCAATGCGCGGTCGCCTCTCCAGAAACTTTCAGCCTCATCAACTATCTGTTCAGCGAGCAATGTGCCCTGCCCACTGCCACTTAAATTTGGTGATTTTATTTTCTTCTGATTTAAATACGATGGTCTCACTCGAGCAAAGTCGCTGTCAGAAGCTAGTGCCTATAAAAGTTGAGGCCTGACAAGAGCACATTCATACCGAGTTGATGAGGAACTGGTGGCAATATTTTGAACTCATTATAAATTCCGATCATTTGAACATCGCTGTGAAGGTCGAGTGTTTCATCGGATCGATATCCTTCCATCGTATTCATTTATAGGATTTATTTCTATTTTATTCAATCATTTAAACAGTTCCTAAGGCCTACTTCTCTTTCTAAAATACAAATTAGTTTTGTTATCTTTATACTCGTTTTTATATTTCTTCTGTACGTACGCTTGTCACCTAATTTCTTCTAAACAACTTGACCGATTTGTGTGATGCTCTGCGTGCATATTTGAATGGGTCCTTGGAAGGTTCAAAAATACAATTGGAGCCGGTAGCATAATCAGCCTTTTAATGTTCCCACTGCTGGGACTCAAGCTTCTTCTCCAGTAGAGGGGATGGGCCGTAATCCACCACGCGGGCCCAGTTTGGGTTGGTGAATGTCCCATGCCTTCGAATTTTTGGTTCTAAGACATGCCGGTTTCCTCACGATGTTTTCCTTCACCGTTTTGAGAGCAGTGGTGATGAAATAAATTACACAAAGTAATTATGCGCCTGGCTGGGTTTGAACCCGCGACCTACAACTCATAAGTCGGGGCCATTATCACTCGGCCACCACTGCTCCCACTGCTGCTGCTGCCGGTAGGTGGTGTAACAATCGGGTTCACTATTTTTTCGGATAACGTCTATCGGGGCCTCATCGGGGCCGCTAGTATCTTTATAATATTAACAATACTCGTACGCCCGACCAAATATCGGCCACAGTGGCCATGTTAGGAGATAGGCAAAATACGCGAGAGATATTATATTAGTCAAGCGTATGTGATCAAAATCTCGTGTTCTAGAGTTTGTGGTCAAACTCCTTTGAAACCGCTTAACCGATTTTTATGAAATTTTTGTGTTTATGTGAAAACAAATTGTAAGTTATTTACCTCCAATTTTTTCTTTGATAATAAAATTTATATGGCAGAATAACATTTGCCGAGTCAGCTATTTCATCCACCAACTGCATCAAATTACTTTTTTCCAATGTTTTAGTTGTTTTTTTTTTGTGTTCGGGTTTTTTTGACACTGTTAATATTTGTAGATGGCTTTACAATGTAATATTAGACCTCTAAAGAGTTTGCATGCTCTACAGTAACTGTCAGTAATTTTAAGCAAACATAAACAAATAAATTCGCAAAACGACCTTGACTACACGTTCCATTTCAAGATGTGAATCGTTCCTTAGGCTTCCCCTAATGCCAATATTTATGTAGTACATACGTGACACGTCATTCTTCCACGAAGCTAACACTCATATTGCGAGTTTATCTCGTGCCGTGCGACGTAAGAAGCAATTTATTTTTCTTAAAGACCCCGCGGTCTCATGAAGATTGATTGCCTGAGCAATGACGCAGCACCGTTTGATTGACATTGCAATTTACTTCGCTTTTTTAATTTATCTAATCGTTGTCTCGGGGTGCGTTTAAATTGATTCAGTTCGAATGGTTCTATTGAGAGGTGCCTGCTTGAATTGATGGTGTGTTATTCAGAGCGGCCAACCCGAGATACATTTCTGACAGGCCTGTTGGTCTAGTGGTTAGTGGCCCTGACTGCTAAGCGGGAGGTTGTGGGTTCGATTCCCACCCAGAACAAATATTTGTTTGATGACCACTATCATTTGTTCTTTGTCTGGGTTTTTTTTATTTATCTATATTATGTATGTATTTAGAAATATATAAGTATGTTTATCAGTTATCTAGTACTCATAGCACAAGCTCTGCTTAGTTTGGGACTAGATGGCGTTGTAGTTGTGGAAATATAATATATTATAGATATTATATCATTATTTCTAAACAACCGCTCTTAGGTGACTGTGATGTTATTACACATCTTTCTTCAGATATTTTGGAAACACAGATATTTTGTGGCTCTTATCTATTCTTCTGTAGAAATCAAAACATAAATTAATCCTGAACGACCTCTGGTAATCTGCTATTTTCCGTGAATTTTAGGTCTTCATAATGTACTCATAAGTTAAAAAAAAACTAAAGAAAATATGAATATAGAAACCTCGTGCATTTAATCCGAATTCTGAACGAAAATGTTTAATAAGAACTTTTATGGTTTAAAAAAAAGACGTATTTCCTGGAACAAGTTTTGTGAAATATTCGAGTGACAGAATTACTGAATGCCAACAAAGCATTCAGGCGTTATCTCTCTTTTTTCGAGTTACCTTTTTATCAGACGTTTTGTTGTAGGTATGAAAAAACAAGCTTTTAAACCATGCTCACGTTGATGATAGACATGTTTATTTTTTTTTCGGTGTGAAAATCATTTAATGACATCCCTCGATCTTGAACAGAGCAGGAGATAGTATCAGACTTTTACTGACTAAAAACCTACTACTGTTCCTTCGTTGCCTTTCGTACCAGGACCGAGTCTTCTTTTCAGAAGCAGACTGTTGGTCCCAATAGGCTTCGACCCTGCTGGGCCTCTATGGTTTGCTGACATCTCCTTGAGGCGCGCGTGGAAGAGTACGCGCCGTCGACGACTTGGGCTCGGTCCGGACGGTCACTGGACGGTCGCACGGCGAGCTACCCATTGCTCGCCGTCCACAAGTCCACGCCTACGGTAGCATGATAGATAGGTCGGGATCTTAAGATGAGGAAAGAAGATAAGTCAAATATCATCACAGTGTTAATGTTTCCAGATCGTCGATTTGGATCTATGGTTTATTAGTACAAGTTTTCTTATATTCGCCTTTTTATTCTATTATTATTCTCTGCATCACCCAAAGCTTGACTGCTAGAAAATGCCTAAGACATTAGGTTCACCTCTGTTCTCTTATGTGCATAAAGCATTTAATAAAAAAGTAATGTACTTTTTAAATGGGTAGGAAAAACATAGTGTTGTTAGCTTTATTGATAACTCAATGGATTTAGTGGTGTGAAAGTCTGCAAAATAGGTCTCGAAAAAAATTTAGTCTAGATGTTTGGATGGTAATCAATAACTCCTAAACGGCTCGTTCGATTTAAATGAAACTTTGCATACAAATAGACCATGTCCTGGATTAGAAAACAAGTTTTATTCTGGAAGTATATTCCTGTGGAATGATTTGGGGCTTTCATGTGGGCGAAGCCACTAACAGAAGCTATAAATACTTTGTTAAATTTAATTTGGCCATATGTTGATGGGTACGTTGCCAAATTACCCTACCTTATACCGTTAAAACTAATCCCTCAAACCAACTCACATCCCAAAATAGTTTTAAAGCGCCCCTTTCAGATTAATGCGAGAGTTATCAATCGCGCGATATGAGTGTAGCAGATGCCGCCTTTACAAATGGATGCCATACCGTGACGGACGACATTACGCTAAAACGCTCCCAGCGGAGAAGTGCGAACGACGCTTTGCATAGCATTAGCATGTTTAGCGAAGATTATTGTTACAACCTACCTAAATATTTGACGGAATTTTGCTACAGCACTTTGAGTTGATGAATTGTAAAATGGCTGTAACTTTAAATGTCAATTTAGGTTGAAGTTTCAAGGAATGAATTTTGCGAGAAGATTACTTGACATCGTCGCTCTTGAGGCGAATTTATATAGTAAAGGTTAATTTATGTATGTAACGATATGGAAAACAAGAACAGTCATATTAACACTTTTAATCGCAAATAGACCTACCAAAACCTTGATTCGATATCACAATAACCCGGGCGTCGAGAGTTGCACTGCTGGCGGGCTTCTGGATAACAAGCAATAGGTAGATCGTCGTCCGGATGTCTGGTAAGGACCAAGACCCAGTTGTCGACGGCGCGCAGTGTTCCATGTGCGTCTCAAAGAGATGTCAGGGCCGATGCCACTAGGGTCTTAAGGAATTTCTGAAAATGAAACCTGTGGTCCTAGAACCCAAATGGTAACTCATGCTTAGTCCAGCGAATGTGAAACGATGATTATGAAGACCACGACATAAAGTGTAGTAATATCCGTTACCGAATAAAGGGATGACCAGATTGTTGCAAACTAGCGTTCCAACCAAGGTGACCTTGGTTTATGTGTTTGGTTTATGTTGCGGCTACATGGATGTAAAACACGCGCCAACACGTTCGGTGGTTGGGAAAACGCGCCTCTCAACCAAGGGCGTTGAAGGTCATGGATTAGAATTGCTGTCTATCGGGTGACTGGCAATTAGTGTACGATACTTAAACACGTGATTGTGCTCATGATAACAAACAATTTTTATTATGGGAGCAAAGCCAAAATCGCGAAAAAAATATCAGCTGTTCAGTACATTAGGCAAACATAAATGTACTGAACAGCTGATTTTTTTTCGCGATTTCAGGTTTGTTCCCATAGTAAAAGTTGTTGGTTATCATGAGCACTATCACGTGTTTAAGTATCGTACACTCATTACCAGTCACTCTATATACGGATTGAAACCAGCAAGGTCACCTTGGTTGGGACGTTGATTTGCAACCGTCTGGTCACCCCTTAAGTAGGTTTTATGTATTGATAAATTATACTGAAATCCTTTAAGAGTTTTGGGTGTGGAAATCATCAAATAAATTGTCCCGCTCTGGGCTGAGCGAGAGGGACTGACAGACTTTTATTGACTAACACTAACCTGTGTTAAGTTGAGTTTTGCGTTCCAGAGTAACAGTGAATTTTTCAAACAATTCCGCAGAATCCATTTAGAGTTTACCAATGAAATATGAATCATTAATATGATCCATGCCCATCTCGCTTCTGAGCCATGTCTACAAGCTGTTTTCCAGAGTCATCACGAATCGTCTCGCGCGCAGGTTCGACGACTTCCAGCCTCCCGAACAAGCCGGATTTCGTAAAGGCTTCAGCACCGTGGACCACATACATACGCTGCGGCAGGTTATACAGAAGACTGAGGAGTATAATCAGCCTCTCTGCTTAGCGTTTGTGGACTACGAGAAAGCCTTTGATTCGATTGAAACTTGGGCTGTACTGCAGTCTCTCCAACGGTGCCAAATTGACTACCGGTATATCGAAGTGCTGAAGTGTTTGTACAAAAACGCCACTATGTCAGTCCGACTACAAGACCAGACCTCGAAACCTATCCTCTTGCAGCGGGGTGTGAGGCAGGGAGACGTTATTTCTCCGAAACTGTTCACGGCAGCAATGGAGGATGTCTTCAAGGTTTTGGAATGGAGAGGGCTAGGCATTAATGTCAATGGCGAGTACATCACTCACCTTCGGTTTGCCGACGACATAGTAGTCATGGCTGAGACTACGGAGGAGCTCAGTATAATGCTTGGTGACCTCAGTAGAGCTTCCGAAAGAGTGGGACTTAAAATGAACATGGACAAAACCAAAGTCATGGTAAACAGCCATGTAGCACCCACTCCTATCAAGGTCGGGGACTCTACACTCGAAGTTGTAGACGAATACGTTTACCTGGGACAGACGGTCCAGTTGGGAAGGTCTAACTTCGAGAAAGAGATCAATCGTCGAATCCGACTCGGCTGGGCAGCGTTCGGGAAGCTGCGCGGTGTCTTCTCGTCCAATATACCACAGTGTCTCAAGACGAAAGTCTATGACCAGTGCGTGTTGCCAGTGATGACATATGGCTCCGAAACGTGGTCGCTTACAATGGGCCTCATTAGAAGGCTTAAAGTCACCCAAAGGGCAATGGAGAGGGCTATGCTCGGAGTTTCCTTGCGTGATCGAATCAGGAATGAGGATATCCGCAGGAGAACCAAGGTTGCCGACATAGCACGAAGAATCGCCAAACTAAAGTGGCAATGGGCAGGGCACATTGCTCGCAGAACAGATGGCCGTTGGGGCCGAAAGGTTCTGGAATGGCGACCACGTACCGGAAGACGTAGCGTTGGAAGGCCTCCTACAAGGTGGACCGATGACTTGGTAACGATTGCGGGAGTCCGATGGATGCGAGACGCACAGGACCGTTCGTTGTGGCGACGCTTGGGGGAGGCCTATGTCCAGCAGTGGACGTCTTTCGGCTGAAATGATGATGATGATGAATATGATCAAAATATAAAATAGAACACTAGAGTGTTCTATTTTTATGAAACGGTTCCAAATATTCCAATCCTATTGAAAACATTTTATGTTTCACTCTATTGAGTTCCAAAATTTATAATTTTAATTTCGTACTAGTATAAAATGAAATGAAAACTGAACGAATAAATTCGTACCAGATAGACAATCACGAAACCAAGGCATATTTTTAGTATTATTTGGTAGAAACAATTTATCTGAAATTGAGTACCTGAAGTTTGTTTTACTTAATACCTTTTTTGTTATCTTATGCCTATTTGTAACGTCGTTTGCTCGTAGAACGGATGGTCGATGGTGCCGAAAGGTTCTAAAGTGGCGACCGCGTATCGGAAGGCGCAGCGTTGGAAGGCCAAGGCAAGGTGGACCGACGACCTGGTGAGAGTCGCGGGAGTGCGGTGGATGCGAGACGCACAGGATCGGTCGTTGTGGAGACACTTGGGGGAGGCCTATGTCCAGCAGTGGACGTCTTTCGGCTGAAATGATGATGATGATGATTTATAACGTCACCAGCTAATGTAGATGTGGGTCTATGAACGACAAGCGATGGGTAGCTCCGTCCAGCAGTCTTGTAAGAACCAAGCTCACATCGTCGACGGCACGTAGTGTTCCACACGCGCCTCAAAGAGGTGACAGCAAAACCGTACGGGCCCAGTAGAGCCGATGCCCGCCAGGGTCACGGGAAGTTTCTAAAAGGGATACCGTGGTCGTGGAATGCAAAGGGTAACCGAAGGATACAGGTGAACTTTAGTCAGTAAAAATTTAATTCCTCCTAGAGCAGGAAGTCATTAGATGATTTTCCAACTAAAAAAAAACGCCTATTTATCACACTTTAATGTAGCTGATATTTTAGGTAAGTTAGGGTGTTTCATGTTTTTTGATTTTTGACTTTGATCGAATTTTTGATACTACTCATGCACAGTGTTCTCGGTTCATATTTAGAGGTTGCACAACGCCAATAAAGTTTTCTCATTCAGTTATTACGTCATCAGTGTAGGTTAAATTTTTAATATTATTATTTTTTACAATGAAGGGTAGCAATTGTTACTAATGTGTTGTTGTGTTTAGTAAAACTTCCCTCCTCTGTAAAAAATAATAATATTAAAAATTTAATCTTCACTAATGACGTACTTACTACATACCTCTAAATAATAACCGATTATGGTGATTTTTGGTAAATGAACACTGTGCATGAGTGGTAGGTATCAAGAATTCAAGCAAAGTCAAATGAAAATCGAAAAAACATACAAAACATGAAACACTCTAATGTAAAAACGCTTTCGATCAACAGACTAAGAATCAAGAACAAGATCATATCACATATGTGGCTAAGATTGATATACGTAAACATTTGTATTATTTGAGTACGCATTACAACTTATCATCATTGTCATTTTGGCTAAAAGACGAAGAAGTGTCGCCACAATGATCGGTCCTGTCTTTTTTTTTTTAATTTATATATACCAGTGCTTGACTGCGATCCCATCTGATGGTAAGCAGCGATGCAATCATTGATGGTGAGGCGCACTAGTTTATTAAGAGCCTATTCACTCTAGTCTTGAAGACACCTAAATTATAGAAGACCGCAGCAGGCAAATTGTTCCAGTCTCGCATCCATCTCCCGCATCTCATCCATTTCTGCGCCCTTCACTAGGTCTTAGGTCAACTTCTAGGACGCCTTTCAATGCTGCGTCTTCCAGTAGGTACAGGGTCACCACTCCAGAACTTTTCAGGCCTATTGACCATCTATTCTGTGAGCAATGTGTCCTGCCCACTGTCATTTTAGTTTGGCGATTTTTTGGGTTTCTCATTACTAATTACATTACATTACACTAAAAAATTGGTCTATTTGAAAACCATCAACGTCAGGCACTAGTTGTTATGTATATTCATGTGGAACCGAAACTATTTTAGCGCAGCCAAGACGTACATTATTTTTAACTTTTTCTATAAATAAAATAAATAAAAATAAATAAAAAGTTTATTGCTTCGTTTTAAATAACTTATCCTATTTACAATGGTGAGAATCCTTTTAAGCAAGGAGTATGCTTGTATTAGGATGCTCTACCCTTCCCCAGGGTATGTAATTGTATTTAAGTTATTAAAACTGATCAAGACATTTAGTTAATTTATATAAATGTAAAAATGCAAGAATAAAATGGGTACCTACACATTATTTTTATAAAAGACAATAATGCGCTATGAATGTGTGTTATGTGATGTGTGATGTGTGTTGTGTGATGTGAGTTATGTGTATAGGAGATGGGTTGGAGGTGAATGTGTATATGACTAGTGGGTGAGAGTAAGTGTGGGGGTGAGAGTTATATCGACACCTTACAAGTTCCATACATATGTGTACATTATATTACACGTTTCATTTTGTTTTTATGCAAAATAAACGTGTATGACATTCCTCTTCGTTTGTACTTTTAAACTTGTGTGAAAAAGTAAGTGAAGGTAATAATAGCACTCAAAATTCAGAAAAACTTAATTCCTTTGTTTCGTAAGCAAAACAGTAATTAAGAGTATTTTACAAAAGATTGGAATCAAACTGTGTCGTATTCCAACGTCGTTTGGAGCTTAAACTCAAAATGGACAAACTCGGGGAACGTCCTCAACTTGAAGAAGCTATTATTAAAGTCAAGACATTGACTTGTCTTATATGGCTATAAAATTGGCGAAATTATGTAAGTAAATAATTTATGAAAACTGACAAAAAAAACACCTTTGATGCTTTTGTTTTTAAGGTGGGAAATCATCAATGACTTATCGCGCTCTGGGGTGAAGCCAGAGGGCGTGTCAGACTTTTATTGACTAAAACCACACCTATATTCTTTCAGTTGCCCATTGCGTTCTAGGACCATTTTGTTTTTTTTTTTAGGTGGGAAATCATCTGATCACTTCTCTCGCTCTTGGGTAGAGCGCGAGGGCGTGTCAGACTTTTCCTGACTAAAACCCACTCCTGTTTCTTTTCTGTCTTCGTTCCAGGGCCTCAGGGTTCACTTTCGAACAACTCATGACCCCAGTAGGCTTCGACCCTGCTGGGCCCCTGCGGTTTTGCTGACATCTCTTTGAGGCGCGCGTAGAACATTATGTGCCATCGACGACGTTCATCCGAACGTCGAACGGGTACCAGACATGGCGAGCTACTTAGTGCTCGACGTCTGCAAGCCCGGTCTACTGTGGTAGCATAGGACGTTCGTTCCCTCACGCGTATGGCCTCCTCCTTTGCTAGCATTACTGCTTCACAGAAGGAGGCGACCGCCTGCCATTCCTCCTCGCTCCGGACCATAGCCTGAATCAGGGCCCCGCGCGGGAAGTCGTTTATTTATTTATTTATTAAAACTTCATGCAACACAAAAGTACAAAGGCGGACTTGCCACCGATTGCCTTCACAAGGACATGGCGGTGCCCCGCCCAAGCGTGGTACCCCTGCTTTTCCCTCCTTGTAGGTTGAATTTTCAAAAACCTCTTCTTAGTGCTCGCCTACGTAAGAAAAGAAACCCTTGAGCAAAATTTAAATTTCCTAGTCTTAGTATTTTCTGCTGTACGATATGTCTATATATGATATGTCAGTTTATTTTTTTTATATATTTAGATTAGCTTTTGCCCGCGGCTTCGCTACCGTCAACTGACTATTCTACTCTACACAATTCATATTTTACATTGAGATATAAGTACTAACGTACTAGAGAAGACACCGTAAATTCCTACTTTGTCTCGTTCAACTGCGGCGATCGCGCCGCACTTTGTCGAAGAAAACGCGTAAGTGCAGTGATTTACATGGCGCTTTAGACCTTTTTGCCGAGAATAAATACATTTCCGCAGCAAATCTAGCGCTGTGGTAAATTAGTTACGGTTTAGACGAATTGTTATTATTTTAGCGCTGCGGCGAACTAAAGATTCAAATTACGAAAATAGGACAATTCAGTTATTTGACGTAGCTTCTCTAGTACGTTAGTACTTATATCTCGATGATATTTTACATGTTTTTTTTTAAATATGGAATGATTCTTTTATTTTATAACCAAGTTCTAGCCCTTACCATTTCAAATTTTGAACTTTCGAGACATTCTACTTTTTATGAGTATTTTAAAATGGAATTTAAATCAAAAGTACTAAGGCGTAAGTACTGATATCAACTTCGAAGTAAATCACCCTCAAAATAACATTCTACCCCCTTTTAACCCCATTAGGGGACGAATTTCAATAAAATACGTAATAACTTGTCTTCCATTAATTTTGTTAAAAAATGTTCATGTAAAATTTTGAAGTAGATCGAACCAAGAAATTATGTTGTCCCGTACAAACTTTGTCCCCCTTTTTCACCCCTGTAGGGTTAGGATTTCGAAAAAACCTTTTTTTATCAGATGCCTACGTCATACAAAGAATATACCCTTCAAATTTCAGGTCTTTACGATCAACGGATTAGGCTGTGCGTTGATCTGTCAGTCATTCAGGACAAAGCATTTTATATGTATAGATTTTAGTGGAGAAAAACCAAAATTTTGAACGATTTGACAATCGTGCAGAGCTGAGATATACTGGGATATTAAAAATAGAAATATTTTTAAAGAGTTGCATTTTAACAACGGTGTACAATATAAATTCTACATAATTATGTAGGTATCTATTCCATTATCATAATACACTACGAGTATACTACTACTCAACTCACTGTTAAGAAAATTCGAATAAAATTTCCTGCATTTCCATAACACGCAAATTTCATCCAAAGCCACGAAATTAGCTACAAAATACAACATCATTAACTTATCAACATCATGGAAGTAGCTCATTGTTTCCGAAATACGTTTCTAAAATGTTCAAGCTACTGGCTGTATTTACTCGTGAATTTAATGGCCCTACCGTCACTTTGATTGGCCGAAAGAAACAAAAGACAGGCAATTTATTATGACTCCCAGAAGTCGGGAGTGATAAAGGATTTTCTAATATTCCAAACTTGAAAATTTAATAGGCGTCGAAGATTCATTATGAGTATTTATTTCTATTGGGGGGATCCGTGCGGATCTTATAAATTGTTTCGAAGCAAATTTCGTGTTGATTGACTACATGTTGCAATGTTTTTTTTTTTGTTTTTTTATACAGTTTTATTTTTACCTGATTTTAATTATTTTGATCTGGCTTACTTCGTTAAAAAATTAAATATAAATATTTTCACAAATAAGTGCGACCGACAATCATTCAAAAACAAAAAATTCGAAGTTTTAAATGCTAGCTAAAAAGTGCAAAATTTTGAAAGTCAGTGAGCATAACTACGAGTGGTTTCAGTAGTAGTGGTTTTAGTAGTAAAATTATTTACATACTTAAAAATACTGAACAAATTATAATAAACTAAAAAACAACTAAACTAATAAAAACTTATTAGATAGGTTTATAGAAACTAAAACTAATAGTCTGTACAAAACCTAAAGTCAGTGAGCATAACTAAAAAACAAAACCAGACAGACTTCTGAAAATAAAATTATTTTGCAAACTTTAGTATTTTTATTTTGAAGTCGGTTGTATTTATTAACAAACAAAAATAAAATAAAAAAGAAATCTTACCAAAAAATTTAAAACATATTTCACAAACTACTTCATGCTAAAAGTCATAACCACGCACTTAGTGTATTACTATAGTCGAAATAAAAGCCCTTAAACCGAGCACAAATATGGCGTAACTACACCAAAACTGTACCTAATCATTATTTAAAAGCTCACAGTTTAACTCGGTACTCTTAGTAATCATTTGGTTAGCAACTAAAAACCTTGGAATATGAACTCTATCAGAAAAGCGACAAAGTCGATTTTCAGATTCAGGAATCGTACGTGCTTAACACATTACAAAATAACACTGCTCATCTGGGCAAGTTTACCAAGCGTTTTCATTTGAAAACCGCAAGAGAGTCGCTGAAATGCCGGATTCGTTTTACTAGATTTGGCGTTCTTCCAACTTCGGGGCAGTAAATAAATTATGACGCGAAATGTACGTAACGTAGGTAAATGCAGCGATGCTTAGATAAGACTTAACGAGGCCATGGTTTTAGGCCGGTTTAAGCTTTTACGTTTTTGAACGTAACCACAAAAAAAAAAAAACAAAAAAAAAAAGCGAGATTATTATTTTATTATTTTTATTTTATCTATACATATAATAAAACAGTAAAATGGTGGAGCGTTGGTATTAGTTGGCGCAAAAACTACTGAACCAATCCTGTTCAAATTTTGCATACATAATCCTTATAGGCCGGGTCAACTGTTAGGCTACATATTATCACGCTTTTTGCTATGGGGGGTGAGCAATATTCCAAAATGTTCCAATTGAACGACAATCGCTCTAAGTTCGATCCTCAGGTACAGTTAATATTTTTGTGATTGTTTTAGTGTTTTTTTGTACATAATATAGAATGATATTTCCAGAACAATAATAAAATGGCTTTATATGTATTTTTAAATTGCCATCGACATTTTTATTCGATATTTTTCCAAATATTTCAGTAAAAACCCATCAAAACTCATATTAAAATGGAACCGGAGATAAAAAATACACTTTTTTTTTAAATTTGGTTAGGAATTTAAGGTCAAAAATGAAAATCATCACGCTATTTTGTACAAGGAGTCAAGCAGACAAGCAATGACGTGTATTTAAGAACGGCTATTTAGATCTAGATTCTGCAAGGACCGTGGCGCAGTAGTATAGTGACGGATCCGCGTTTGCTATGTTGCGAGTTCGAACCTCGCGTAATTTTTGTGATTGTTTTCTTTTATTTTTTATTTATATTATTGCTTTTTTTTAGTACTTTTGGGCTTTTATTTTAATTTTGTAAGTTAGTTTTAATTACGTTATTATTAGATTTAAAGGTATATAAAATGAATAAATACAATTCATCTGTGAAGTAAGTTTTTATACGTATTATTTGTATCTCTAGAAATTAATCAATTCGTATTAATATCAGAGCGAATTAAAAACTTCATTGATTTCTTTTACAGTACTACATCTTATTATTTTTAAATTTAACTTCAGAACTTCTATCATCACTTTAAAGACAGCGCATTGGGAAGGGTTTACACCGTTCATCCCAATAATGGATAGTGTCATTATTTGCGATGATTGCTTCACACTGTACGGGCCCCAACGTCATCACGATCAACACTGGGACGACACTGACAGTGACGGAGGCCAGCATCACTGATAGCCCCAGACGACTGCGACATTTGTTTGCCAGTCACAAACCCAGGTCGGTTGTGGGTCTCATGGTGGAATGGCAACAGTGACAGTCGCAACCCAGTGCTGGGCACGCCACAATTATGCCGGAGCTCTGTCCGCCATGCTGCGACTTATCGCGGCAGTGGAGTTTCGCCCCGGCGTTGCATCTCCATGCGCAGATCGTGCATGTGAGCAAGGCCTGTTGCTACCAGATCCCATGGTGGCTGTCCAGCAAGGAGGCTCGCCGCTTCGCGGGAAATCGTCCGGTATCCTCGCACCATCCGTATGACCATGACCCTCTGGCATGCGTTCAGCTGGGCCGCCGGCTGCTTCCGCAGCGCCGGCGCCCATATCGGTGCGCCATAAAGGGCCATGGAAAGGAACAGGAGTGGGTTTTTAATCAGTAAAAGTCTGACACTATCTCATGCTCCACCCAAGAGCGGGGAATGTCATTGGATGATTATCCCACCGAAAAAAAAAAGGTCGGTTGTGGGTAAATTATCGCCATCATCTGTCCGAAGACTTTTTACGTGCTTTAAGGTGTACTACTGAGGGTGACATTGAACAGAACAACGAACGCGTTTCGAATAGTTGTCTAGGTTCACTTCAAGACGTGGTCATTTCCATCGGTGGCAATCCACTGGACTGGTCGAATATGGATTACCGGCTCCGCAATCATTGGCATATCAAGGTCGAGGAAATCGGGGTGATATCGTCAATGATCACGACTCACCTCAGAACAAAATGTCCCTGCATTTTTAACATCGTCGCGTTAGGCTCAGCCAGGGTAAAATATATTGCATTAATGCTCCAGGAACAGGAAAAACATTCATTGCTACTGGCATCCTTGCAGAAATGAGGTGACATGGCAAAATAGTGATTGCGACTGCCTCTTCTGGAATTACTGCCACACTGCTTCCACGGGGCAAAACAGCGCACGTAATGTTTAACATTCCCATCGATTTAGAGAGCAAAGAAATGCCAGTGTGTGGGCTATCACGCAACTGTGACAAAGGTTGGGTACTCAAGGATTGCTCTTTAATCGTATGGGATGAATGTACTATGGCGAATAGAAAAGTAGTGAAGGCTGTAAACCGAACCCTGCAGGACATACGCAGGAATCAAGATGTGATGGGAGGTGTCACTGTTTTGTTTAGCTGCGATTTTCGGCAAACTTTGCCTGTGGTGTCGTGAGAAATTAGGGTTGACGAGGTGAATGCTTCGTTGAAACGATTGAATCTATGGTCACGAGTTTACAGACTGCGCTTGACCATTAACATGCGAGCTCAGTTGGGCGGATATACTCAATAATTCTTGGATGTAAGAACATCCAAGAATTATTGAGTATACATTAAAAGTTTGGTGAAGGCAACTTACCAGAAGAGAGCTCTGAAGTGCGCCTACCAGAGACTCTAAGCAAAGTAGTTCCCACTATTGAAGAACTAATTTGTCTGGTGTACGGGGACGTCGGTCGATTACCGCTACAAGAGAATTCTTGGGTGTGTGAACGGGCCATTTTAACACCCAAAAATGATCAAGCTGCAGCAATTAACGAAAGCGTTCTCTCGCAAATTGATGCGAACGAAGTGGTATTTTTATACCTCTATAAATACTGTTGTAGAGCAAGATGACGCTATATATTATCCCGTAGAGTTTCTGTATTGGAACGGCAAGTGGACTCCCGGCGCACACTATCCAGCTGAAGGTCGGTGTCCCGATCATGCTGCTACGGAATTTAATTCCACCTAAACTATGTAACTGGGCCTAGCTCAAAGTCATCTCTCAAATATTATTGAGGTGGAAATTCTAAAGGGTTGTGGCGTCGAGGAAACAGTGTTTATACCCCGAATACCACTAATCTCTCACAATTACCCCTTCTAATTCAAGCGTATGCAGTTCCCTGTAAGCGTATGCTTCGCAATAATAATAATCTCAGGACAGCTGCTTCTCACACGGATAGCTGTATATCGCTCGCTCCCGCGTCACCAGTCCTGAATCTCTGTACATTTCGGCACCTGAAAGTAGGACTAGAAAGGAGACAATTTTTTTTGGGCCCACTATTAAACGGTTACGTTTATTAATCATATTACACATGGAAAAAGCGATCATCTTATTATAATTAACAGACCAAAAATTATATAGAAATCTAACCGGAATAATGAAATAATAGTAAAAAAGTGTTACGGCAAAAAATGCTTGTTTAGGAGCGTTTTCAAGTTTATTTTAACGTGAAAAAAAAATATGTTACTACAGTGCGCAGCGGTGACATCGGATTTAAATGCGTTTCAAGAGATAATAATTAATTGGTACAGCGAACTTGTTTTTAATGCTGATATTAACGGTTAACACAAATATCAAGTAACGTACTTTAAAAATCACCGGATGGAACGAAACGTAATTAATAGCCCGTTGCAGATGCTCTGCGGTCCAGTTTCAATCAGTTTGACACTGACAGACAAGTAGTGGTGGGTCGTTGTCGAATTTTAGACGGACGAGACGTAACCGTTTTGGCGACGACAAAAACGGTTGCAGAAAACGGTCGTCGTCGCAACTGGTTTGAAGACGAAACTATCGTTGAGTGAAGTAGTTGCAGAAAACGTTCGTTGTCGCAACTAGTTTAAGGACGGTAATAAATTCTGTACTCGGCGCGTCGTCGTTTCAAAACCAGTTATTATAATGAAAAATTAACTTTATGACTATAAACATAAAATTCATTTTTCATTGCAATAACTGGTTTTAAAAACGACGACGCGACGAGTGTGATAGTTGAAGCAATGGATTTTCGACCTTATTTTCTTAACAGTAAGATAACAATTCGCATAAAGTAATTCGAAGACTGGTTTGTGCAACGAAAACTGTTTGGTCGCAGGATGGAAAACGGTTGTTACGTTGCAGAACAAAAAACGGTCTTTGAAAACTGTTCGTCGTTGAAACGCCCACCGCTACAGACAACATTATTACTGTTTCCGATTACTAGATAGTTGCATGTTTCTTCTGTTCTTTTCGTATTTTTATTCGAAAGATTTTATGAAAATGGCATCTGTAGATACAGTGCATAATCCACAAAGCCGTTGTATCAATTGTGCAGCACGATTTCAACGGAATGTTGAATACTGCTCTTGCTGGATACTGTTGTAATTTTTTAGTGGGCAGACGCACTGTTGGCTGCTGTGCATATGTGATGTGTATAGTGTGGTTTTTATCTTGGGCGCGGCATCAAGGTGAGGTTGAGCCACCTGCATCTTTTTTAGATGAAATACTGCTTTTAAGAGATGACTTTGAAAATGATGATGATGAACAGTAATAAATGTACCTATAATGTGTTTTTTTTTTCTTCTTACACAACCAGCATAAAACACATCACCTTATTATTTTAGATCTACAGACAATGGCCGGCAAAAGCCGCGCTATTTCAAAATTAATACATCTACGCATTTTCATGAATAAGTCTATCAAATCGTGTAAATCACATCAAAGTCTGTCACGTAGTACAGAAGTGACTTTGTTTTATACTGCATATTATTGAACAGTGCACTATTTTAACTTAAAATACCAAGGAGACCTATCCACTCATTAGACAATCGCTCTTGTGAGATTTTAGGTTATTATGAGAGTCATGTTTTCACTGTCGTTTTTCACGGTACTCCAGTTACATAAAGTTTTGCTAATATTATCAATGTAATCTAGAGATTCTACGGAATAAACTAACGTGCATTTCATTGCTATACGCCACAATTTGTGGTGGGCCTATTCCCCAAACAAAAAAAATTGTCTCCTTTGGTTTACAGAGAAGCTTTATAAGAAAAGTAAAGTTTTGGTTTATGATTTATCCGCAAAAACAAATTGTGTTAGAAATATAATGGTTATTTGCGGACGAAGTCGCGGGCAACAGCTAGTTATCAATATAGGGTGACTGGTAATTAGTGACTGATATTTCAACATATGGAGAAGGAGAAACTGACTGAATGACATATTAAGACTAAGACTAGAGGAGTGAAATTTTGCACAAAGCTTCCATTTATGACGTAGGCGAGCACTAAGAGAGGATTTTTCAAAATTCACACCCTAAGGGAATGAAACGGGAGTCCCCAGTTTGTATGATTAAAACTGACTTTCACGCGGGCGAAGCCGCTAGCAGAAGCTAGTTTTTACATATTTGTGAAACATAATTAATTTGTTCTCAAAAAGGTGAAGGAAAATATTTTGTAGAAACTGACATGACCTAGAGCAAAAAAAAATCGAATACCCTTCGGGCGCCCGGGGGTGGGAGTATTATTATTACGTAATTGCGCGTTTTTACGTAAATCACCAAAAAATAAAAAGACTATTTCTGGATTTTTCTAGGAAAAACAAAGCTATAGAAACCAAAATTTTCGGCTAAAAAAAATCGTACAAACGTGTGTACAAAACGACAATTAAGCGTTTTTCAAGGTCATTCAAGTTGTACAGACGTATGTACAATCGGCCTTCGAGGGGATACAAGTGACGTCCACAATCTTGCACTAAGCCGACGTGCTAGTTTTCTCCAATTTTTTCTTTTATATAGGAGGCCTGAGTCCTGGTAGTGAGAACATTATGTTAATTATGTTTGTATCTATATTATCTTCTCATGTATAAAAATTACCCATGAGCAGGTGCGGGCCGCGGGTGTTCACTGGAAGGGAGACGTGCAAGATCAGACGTCGTGGTGACCTCTATCTTTAGCTATGGTTAATTTTCTGACTTTAGCTAAGTAATCATAAAAATATTACACTTGAATTACTTTTCAGGGTTCCGTACCTCAAAAGTAAAATACGGAACCCTTATAAGATCACTTTGTTATCCGTCTGTCTGTCAAGACCCTTTATTTTGGGAACGCATGGAGGTATCGAGTTGAAATTAAAACCATATACTCAAATCTGCGGTCCCTTGAAGCTGTAAAATCTAACTTCTGAGTTAACGAAAAAAAAAGATGCGCCGTTTATGTCGAAAAAAAAACGTATATTTCGACACTCTCAAAGGATTTAAAATTCAGAGAGATTTAAAATTCCCGTTGACCTAGGATCCTTAAATTTGACATGAAGTAAGGTCTTATAGCACAAGTATAGGAAAAAGAATGAAAATAGTAAATTTGTAGTTCCGTCACAAGAAAAAAACTTTTTTTGCGATTCGGAAAAATCTTCATAGCTCAATTCGGGAATTGAACTGTTTTCATAGGTAAGTTTGTACGGAACCGTCATTCAGTGCGCGAGTCTGAGTCGCACTTGCCCGGTTTTTTAAGGTTGGAATCGTCCAATTTCTCGCGCTCTAGGGTAAAGTGAGAGGGCGTATCAGACATTTACTGACTAAAACCACATCTGTGTCGTTCAGTTGCCCTTGGCGTCTTTTTTTGTTTTGTTTTGTAATCAATATAATTCATGATAATAATATAGTTTTGGACCAAAGACCTGGTGAGAGTCGAAGAAATGTAATGGATGCGAGACGCACAGGACCGTTCGTTGTGGCGGCACTTGGAGAAGGCCTCTGAGGAAATCATGATTATGAATAATGTAGTTTTAACTTTCTGCACGTGTTGATTTCTCTTGTTAGTGCAGAAAGTAATGGTAATAAATAAATAATAAAACTATTTGTTATATAACATTAGTTTTAGTATATGCGAAACCAGAATCACGTGTCTAGTATATTTATTATTCTCCAATTACACTTACAACTAAATTCTACACTCACTGCACGAAAACAAATACACACACACACACACACACACACACAGACACATACACAACCACACACACACTCCATGCACTCTTAAATATTTCCACATATTACTGACCATACTAACACTATATAGAATTTATAACATAAATATTGTTAATAATCGCGACAACTGTTTGTTAGAGCATTAGTTGAATATAAAAATGTTAATAAAACCTAAGGGTGGAGTCCTGGTGTACTGAAATACAGCCCCCAGGCCTAGTTTAGGCACCAGTCTCCCACAATAAGCTTACTGTATCTACCTTTACCCTAGAAAATGAAATTATGACGTACGGTATTGTGGCGAGAAAATAAATCTTATTATTTATGTAAAGAATCTATGTACAAAATTTCATAACTGTATCATGAAAAATCACAAAGTTATTATGCTTGTTATGTTAGCAAAAATACATAGTCACCGGGCCATCCGGGCGACTGAGGGGTTGTTTTGCACTTGCACACAGCTGTTTGCTGGCACCTAATACCCGCTATGACCTGCCGTCACCTGTGTTGTACTTAGTGTCGGTGGTGTCCAACTTGTGACCTTTTTAAATATTTTTAGGAAAAAATATAACATGATGTAAAAACTATTGGAATCCATTAAGTTACTTATTCTGAACAAACTATAATTCAGGTTTCACATAAACTAAAAATAATAATGTGTATGTTGAGTTGCTAGCCTGTCGGTTTTCTACCGGTTGCATTTCGGGGAGTGTGCGTCGGAATTGCATAACCTAATTCCGCCTAGCCCGTTCCATCATCTTCGTATGGCAATGCGCCACCGGTACATGGTGGACATCCCACCTATACGCACAAAACGTTTTGGGAACACATTCATAGTGCGTACAGCTAAGGAGTGGAATTCCTTGCCGGAGTCTGTTTTTCCTGATGGCTACAACCCGGGAATCTTTAAATCAAGAGTGAATAGGTTACTTCTAGGTAAGCGGCCATCGTCGACCGCATCGTCGCTTTCCATCAGGTGAGTTAGCGGTCAAGCGCGAACCTATCAAGAATAAAAAATAAAAAAAAAGTATTTTTTTTCGGTGGGAAAATCATCTAAGGACATCCCCCGCTCTTGGGCGGTGCGCGAGGGTGTTAGACTTTTACTGACTAAAAACCCACTCTTGTTCCTTCGATGCCTTTCGTACCAGGGCCGAGTCTTCCTTTCAGAAGCAGCCCCTTGGCCCCAGTAGGCTTCGACCCAGCTAGGCCCCTACGGTGTTGTATGATGTAAATGAAACAAAGTTTATTACAACCATCTAAAATTAAACTGAAAATCATGCTTAAAACTTCAGACGAAAATTCTAATTTAAATTTTCTTAATTATTTCAGTAAACGTTAATTAAGTAATTGACGTTGTATTTCAGATAATAAAGTTATTATATTAATAAAGTAATACCCTATCAGTGTCAGGGTAGGCTTCATTGAATAAAGGACGATAAATTCTGTCATTGGAAATTCTGATAATACATTTAATGGAAATGAAAGCTTTAATTTAAAGTAAGTAAAAAGATTAAAATAGTATAAGTATTAAGGAGTAAAAACATTATTCTGATTTAAAAAAAATCTGTTTACAGTCCACCAAACTACACACATTCATTGTGCGTACAGCTAAGGAGTGGAATTCCAAGCCGGAATCTGATGGCTACAACCCGGGAATCTTTAAGTCGAGAGTGAATAGGTTATTTTTAGGTAAGCGCGCTCCATCGTCGACCGCATCGTCGCTTTCTATCAGGTGAGATAGTGGTCAAGCGCGAACTTATCAAGAAATAAAAAAAAAATCGTTCATGGTAACGCTTTGACCTTGAGATGGCTTATACTCCATTCGAAACAACATTAGACATTTAAACAAACGTTATTTACTGTCTTTTCAACCGATTTTGTCTTTTATTGCGTTGCTGGTATGACAAATGGCAACTGCAGTAAACAGTTGGTATTTTAACCACTTGTTTTGCTTTTAATGCCATCCCTATGCCTACGGAATAGAATTCAAAATCGGTTAAACGGACAGAAAAAAAAGGTTTTATTTAAAATGGTGTATTATTGTGAGTTTTCCTACTGGTATATTTAAAAAAAAGAGAAAAAGAGGTTGGGAATCATCCATCCAATGACTTCTCCCGGTCTGGGTGAAGCAAAAAAGAGTTTTTTTTTAAATTGATATAAACTAGTGCTTGACTGCGATCCCACCTGATGGTAAGCAGTTATGCAACTTATACTGATTGAAATTTGGCCTTATTGTTTCAGTTGCCCTTGCGTTCCAGGGCAGCAGTGATTCTTTCAAACAACCACCAGGTCTTACCAATTAAACAGTTTGGAGATTAAATTTTTTTCACGTAAATTAAAAGCTTTCATCATCTATTGATAATTTCTTCTTCTCAGTCGTACACTCCTGGTGGAGTGGTCTTGGTCATGGATCGTCTAGTAGGTTGGTTGAGGCTTTTGCAAGACTTCTCTATCTCTCTCTATTCGTGCTACTGTATGTGCATTTAATGTGGGAACAATTGATAATTTAGGATGTATAATTTTATCAAGCTAAGTTTTTGTTTGTTAGTCCGTATTGTGTCCCACTGCTGAGCCTTCCTCCTTCTCCTTCCGAACCTCTCTATTTTGAGTGATTTTTGGCCAATTTTGCCCCGCGAACATCGTGAAATCGTCACCATCCTCGCTGCGGTCGACCTTTCTCAAATAACGTTCTTCGCCCGTTTATCCAAGTGAATCCGGGTAATTTAGCAAGTAATTTTTGTCATAAACTTAATAAATGTTTAAAAAAAAACTTGCGAATGACAAAAACAATCATAACACAGCTAATTTATACAAATTATCAATTCCCCAAACAAAAGTTAAACGCCGGAAAAGTAAACACGGTAAAATCTTAAATTTTTCAGCAGTAGCTTTAAGTCTGACGTAATTTATCTTCCCAACGGATCGTAGCCAAACAAAAAGGGGAAATAACAGTGTCTATCGCTGTCTCAACACTATTCATTCAACAACAAAAGAATTCGACGTAATTTGGTGGTTATCCAAGCGATGTCATGGGTCTAACTGACAACTGCGGGAAGTGATGTTACATATCGACATTTCGATGACAATGTGAATCTGCTAGAAAATGGTTAAATATTATTGTATTTTTGTTTGTAAATTTATGTTGTTATGTTTTAAGAAATAAATATAATGAAGATGATAGCGATAAATTATCTAAATTATCTATTCTGGTAGAGGGTTCATGACGTAGAATTAAAATAACAATTCACTTTCCAATCACTTTTATTTCACAGTAGATATAATTTGGTAATTACAGACTTAGGTATATCGTAATCCGAGAGAACCAGTAAATTCGTTAGAAGCTTCCGAACCACAGAGTACTATTTTATAGCTGAAACGGATTATCCAAGACTACCATCCGTAAATGTCACCTCACTGACTCCAACGATTCCATTCACGTGACGTCTAATACGTCACAGCGTTTCACCCCACTCCGGTACTAAGGAATCAATGAAGTGTCATAATCGCCGACATGACCATACCTACTTACATTGTTCCCCGCTTGGGCAGAGCAACGCCGTGTCCTCGTGGGGGCGATCGGCAGCGGCGATCTCTCGCGCCGGGCCTTGGTACAGGCCATGGTCCGGAGCGAGGAGGAGTGGCAGGCGGTCGCCTCCTTCTGCGAAGCAGTAATGCTAGCGAAGGAGGCGGCCGATCGCGTGAGGCAACGGTCTTCACGCCCCAACCACCGCCGGGATTCCGATCCCGATTTCCGGCCACCGTAGGCGCGGGCTTGCGGACGGCGAGCAATGGGTGGCTCGCCGTCCGACCGTCCGGTAACCGTCTGGACCGAGCCCAAGTCGTCGACGGCGCGTGTTGTTCCACGCGCGCCTCAAGGAGTTGTCAGCAACTGTAGGGGCCCAGCAGGGTCGAAGCCTATTGGGGCCAAGGGTCTGATTCTGAAAGGAAGACTCGGCCCTGGTACGAAAGGCAACGAAGGAACAGGAGTGGGTTTTTAGTCAGTAAAAGTCTGACACTATCTCCCGCCTCGCCCAAGAGCGGGGGATGTCATAAGATGATTTTCCCACCGGAAAAAAAAAACCTACTTACATTGTTGACACCTCTGCGGTCCGAACTAAGCGTTTCGCCTCGTTATTTATACCGCGTACATCAAAAGACTGGAATAATTGGCCTGTTGTGGTCTTCCCGACTGATTATAATTTAGGTGTCTTTAAGGTTAGAACGAATAGATTCTTAATAAACTAACGCGCTTCACCATCAACGATTGCATCATTGTACTACCATCAGGTGAGACCGCTGTCAAGCGCTACTTCATATCATTTCATATAAAAATATGTTTACAGATTTGTCTGTAGCAATGGACGTGCTAATTTATAATGGTTATCGGAAGTTATGTAACGTCACTGGAGCTTCAAAATCAATGATGACTTAGTTATTTATGGCTTATGTTTAATTTACCACCAGATATAGTAACATATAACAGACCGAAATAGTAAATGATCACCAAAATTAAACCCGCACTTTAATGTAAAATTATAACCAAAGTTTTAACATCTCGCTATCCTATTTAAGCAAAATGACTCCAAATAAATCATTGTTAACCCAAAAGTAGTAAATGATCACCAAAATTCTATGCATGGTTGATGGTGGGCTTGGTTGACGGAGCCCCGCTTGGCGGGGCTCCTACTTCTGTGTGGTTTATAAAAAAATAACCACGAAAGGGATGGCGGGGTCTATTCGCTCGCTTCGCTCGCTCACACGACCCTGCCATCCCCTTCTAACCTAACCTATCCGAGTTGGAGTGCCCTAAAGTCCCGATTGCATCCAGTTTCTCCTGATATAACAACCGTTACATACCCAATGTCAAATTCGGGCAAACGACGGTATACCGGCAGAAATAGCGCAGTAATTTGCTCGCTATGATTTGGTTATCATTTACTACATTACCTTAACAAGCATTTCTCTCTCCTTCCTTTTTCTCTTGATCCTTGTGTCAAAGCTTCGACTCTGGATAATCTTTCTAGTTTGCCGATGCCACAGTATCCCCACTTTAATTTTAGCGATGTTACTGAGAATGACGTTAAGAAATCTGTTCTCACGATTACTTCTTCTGCGGTTGGCTATGATAAATTGTGCTCTAGAATGATTACTCTTATCCTTCCCTCATTACTTCCTGTTCTCACTCATATCTTCAATCACTCTTTTACTTCATGCTCCTTCCCGACAGTCTGGAAACAGGCTTATATTATTCCTTTACCTAAAATTAACAATCCCACTTTATTAACTCATTTTAGACCTATTTCTATTCTCCCATTTCTTTCTAAAGTTTTTGAGCACTTAGTTCATAGACAGCTATCTCTTTTCTTAACGTCAAACTCGATAATTTCTCCTTTCCAATCAGGTTTTCGCGCGGGTCACAGTACTGTAAGTGCGCTTTTAAAAGTAACTGACGATATCCGCTGGGCTATGGAGAACAAGTCCCTTACAGTCCTTGTCTTGCTTGACTTTAGTAGCGCCTTTAACTCAGTGGATTTCGACATCTTACTCGGCATCCTTAAATCTATTAATTTCTCTTCTTCCACCTTAACCTGGTTCAATTCATATCTTCGGGGTCGCTCTCAGTGTGTCCGCCTTGAAGAGTTGTTCTCTGACTGGTGTAGTCTCACTGAGGGTGTTCCTCAGGGTAGCGTTCTCTCTCCTCTTCTTTTTTCTATCTTCATTAATTTTGTTACCAGAGTAATTTCTTCTAGTTTCCATCTTTACGCAGATGACCTGCAGCTTTACCGACATTTTACTGTAGCTGACGCGGATTCTGCTATTGCTGCCATGAATCATGACCTAGCCTGTATCAGCGCTTGGGCTAAGTCTTTTGGCCTGCAGATCAACCCAACTAAATCACAGGCCATGATCATAGGCAGTAGATTCGTTCGCAATGCGGCTGTGGTTTCTTCTCTGCAGCCTTTAGTTCTTGATGGTGTATGTATTGACTACGCCGAAACTGCAAAAGATCTGGGTGTCATTATTGACTCCAATCTTTCGTGGCGTGCGCAGGTCAATGAAGTCAGTCGGAAGGTAAATTTCTCCTTTCATTCACTAAAATGCCTCCAGGGTCTCTTGCCTTTGAAAACGAAAATCTCTTTGGCCCAAACACTTATTCAGCCGATTATAGATTATGCCGATGCCTGCTACCTGGATGCTACTGAGGAGCTGTTAAACAAGCTTGAGCGACTGCAAAACTTATGCATTCGGTTTGTTTTTGGTCTACGAAAGTATGATCATGTCTCTCATCCTCGCAAGGAACTCAAGTGGCTCCCTATCCGTCTTCGCAGGAACACTCGGATTTTATGTCTCCTCTTCAACATCCTACACAATCCATCTTATCCCTCCTACCTGCGCGACCGATTTTCTTACGCGCGCCCTAGCGACGCACCGTGCAGATCACATCTAAGATCCCTTCTTAAATCCCCTCCTCATAAAACCAGCTACTATTCCTACTCTTTCTCTGTCCATGCAGTAAGGCTGTGGAACTCTCTTCCGCCTAGCATTCGTGATTTGAAAACTATCTCACTCTTTAAGACTCAAGTAAAAGAGCACTATCTTTCCTCTCTTGTGTGATATGTATATATATATATATATATATTATGTATTTATTTTTAGTGTATGGTATTTATAGTTATATAAGTATTTATTAGTTTAATTTAAGATTTCACAAACTCTTCTTTCCTTATTTTCTACACACTATAGTCTACATCTCTTCTAATCTCTCCTTTCGCAGGTCTGCTGGAAGAAATTTCTTTTTGAAATAAGCAGTACCTTTGTACAAACTTTATATTAAGATACCTATCTTCTTCTGTATATTTGTGTGTACATGAATTATAAAATAAATAAATAAATAAATAAATACATTTGGTGTTCGAATACAATTTGAAGTGCAGTCGTGACTAAAATAGCTAGTACTATTGTAATTTTAGACTTTATTTTTCTGGTGTCAAGTATATATATTTTAGTAAAAGAACTAAGGGTATCAAAGCATTTTATGGTGGTCATTATATTTAACCCCGTTATTTATTCTACAGTATTTTCCGGATACTGAAGGCAGGCTGAAAGTTACACAGTGAAGTCTGGTAGAATGTCAGAGAGGCATTTTAAATGATAATTGGACAAACGTTACTTAAAATTGAATTGACTGACCTGTTGGTCTAGTGGTTAGTGGCCCCGACTGATATGCCGGAGGTCGTGGGTTCGATTCCCACCCAGGACAAATGTTTGTGTGATGAACACGATCATTTGTTCTGAGTCTATGTGTAATTTATCTATAATGTGTAGATATGTTTTTAGATATATATAAGTATGTTTATTAATTGTCTAGTACTCATAATACAAGCTCTGCTTAGCTTGGGACTTGACGGCGTTATGTGATATTTGTGGAATATTATTATTTGTATAAGTAAAAGGCAAAGTAACTCTCTCTGACTTATTGATGAGAGTGATCCAGCCTAAACCCTTGGTCCTAGAAACTGGAATTTTGCACAGAGATATGAGGTCTATTAAAGCATAAGATTTTTTTTTAATTAACCCCCTAAGGGAATAAAATGGGGGTTCAAAGTTTGTATGGAGAAACCTACTTTCACGTGAATGACGCCGATAGCAGAAGTTTGTAAAGTATATTATCATGTCTTCAATGGCGTTAATAACACAAGAGATCATCAACTAAATAACTTTATTTCTATTACAAACCGTATTCAAAAAAAAATTGCAGCAATATTGACGAGAAATGAAGCAGTACATTTTCGAGTATCGATACAAATTAAGCACAGGACATCCCTAGTTTGAGATGCTTACTGCGAGTATTATTGTAAAGGAAAGCCTTTCAAAACGAGAGGACTGGCTTTATTATGGCTGGTACGATGTCAAGAGGAATTTATCGGACTGTGACGTAATTTGCTATGGAATATAATACTGCCCTGAAATTACCAAATCTTTTCATTGATGTGGACTTATAATACTGAAAGGAGCTTAGTGTAAATCGGTCGTTGGGAAGTCATCACTGATTTGAAAGGACATTTAGTAATTTTTCGAATCAAAAAGAATGAATTCTGAATAAATTTTTAGGGTTTAAAAAAACACGTATTTCCTGGAACAAGTTTTGTGAAATATTCGAGTAAATCACGGAATTACCGAATGCCAACAGAGTTTTCAGGCGTTATCTCTCTTTTTTTGCATTGCCTCTTCTACAAAAATCGCGTTGGATTGCGTTAAATAAAGCAACAAGCTTTTAAACCATGCTCGATGTTGACGATAGGCGAGTGGAAAAGGACCCTCTTAAAGACGAATAGCTAGAACAACATTAGACCGACGCACACGTGGATCACGCCTGATTTGTACGTAGAACGAAGTCGCGTGGTGTCGCGTGGCGTGGATCTAGTGTAGCTCTACAAGTCTAGTTTCCATATAAAATTTATGGAGACCGACGCGCGTAGATCGGCGTGTGTGGCACACGTGTGCACAGTGTAGTCGTGCCTTGTTTACGGACTTTTATGGCGATTCATGAAATGATAATTATATATCCTGAAACCATATCAAACTTTTCGAATCAGGGCTTAGTGTGTACTAGTTTCTACTGACGGTTTTGCTTGCGTGAAATTAGAAAATTATCCCAATGGAACATATTCCTGGGATAAAAAAAATCTGTATTTTTTCCAGACCATTCAGGAATTTGCAGACTTTTACACCACTACTCGATGTACTACTCCAGTATATAATCTACCCGTCTGAAAAGCCTTATGAACGTAAAGGATTAACAAACATACACACACATAGAGACAAACATACCTAATAACAATCGCCTTATTAAAAATTGTTAGCTTGCTTAAAGGCCACATCTAGTATCAACCATCTTTGAAACCTATAAAATACATTTTTAATTTTTGTCTCTTCATAAAGTTGTGACCGTACGGTTAGCTGGTTTTAAGTTAACGCTCTCAAAGCTGTGGCGAAATGATGAGTACCTCAGATAAGGACGGTGGGAGCTCGTTTTTATCCTTGTCTTCCTATTTTAAACGTTTTCCGGGTTTTTTATTTCTGTGGTAATTCTGAAAGAGAAAAATATTCAGTTAAACTCCCTACAAAGTTACGGGCGAATGAGACGAAAATATGAAGTTTTGGGACTGAGAAATTCGGCCGAAATTTGTCAGGTACGAGATACGTAAATAAAATGTGGGAAATTATGCAATGTAATGTAACAGATTTTACTTAGTCGCAGTTTTTATTTCATTTATCTGCTGCTACTAAAGATCACTTACTCCTGAGCCACAGGGACATAAATCAAGTTTAGGAGTCAGAGCGTTTAAACATGATTAAATTATTTAATTATTTAATGAATTTCTTGAGTTAGGAATTTTGATCCCGCTCTTGAGCCGGGCGGGAGATAGTGTCAGACTTTTACTGACTTAAAACCCACTCCTGTTCCTTCTTTGCCTTCATCCCGGGGTCCCGGGTTTCGCTTTCACACTACCCGTGGCCCCAGTAGGTTTCGACCCTGCTGGGCCCCTACGATTTGCTGACATCTCCCTGAGGCGTGCATGGAACAGTACGCGCCGTCGAGGACTTGGGCTCGGTCCGGACGGTTACGGACGGACGGAAGACTTACGGTGAAATAAATAATAATTATTATTATTTTATTTGGCAACATTACTCGTACTTATATAAATTTCGGCGCGATATGTGAACATGTAAAATTATTTTGAAGATATTGCAAAACACATGAGGATACAATAATGGTTGGATTGATGAAGAATAAGGTGAAAATAATAATAATAATAAATAATAATAATAATAAATCGTTTATTTATAACTTAAGGCATTTACATTTACAATAAAGTATATTAAATATTAAAAAGAACACAGTTGCTTATATGCCTGAACTAGGGTGAACCTGTGCTTCAGGCGAATGAAGAAAAAAAATGAATTTTATGCGACACTCGTTGTCCTCTATAGTTTCACCCACGCCTTTAATTACTGTTTCGATACCATAGGTCATAGTTTGATGTTATGTAGCATATAGCCAGCCTCAATAAATAGTTTCTCCAACATTTAAAGAATTTTTCAATTCGAACTAATAGTTCCTGAAATTAGCGCGTTTAAACAAACAAATAAACAGCTTTATAATAATATAAATAATAATAGTAATAAGTTTAAATTACGCTATTATATACCACTACGAAACTAATATAAACATAGTAGAAAAAAAGAATATTCCACATACAGAGCTGGTTTCCTACTTAATTAAACGCCGAAATACATGCTTTATTATATACCAAAAAAAAATATAATGGTTTCTTTCGTCAACGATGCCTTGAAGTGTCGAAGTTTCGGCCCAGTAATATCTGATATATTATTTTGCGTCCCAGCGACACGAAGAGAATGACTCGTATCGTACTAAGTGTAATTAAATAGGGTCCGGAGTAGTATCTCTTTTGATAAATGATATTTATTTTGCAAATAGGTTTTAAAAACACTTTTACACGTCAATTTTTTTTTTCGTCATTTTAAACTAGCTGAGGCCGGTGTTTCCTAGCTAACTCAGAAAAGAAACACCGCAATAAACTCAGGAGTCAAAGTCCACGTAGTAAATATGTAATGGTCAAATCACATGAGAACCATGCAGATTTGTCTGAGATGGTCTTTTGAAGAAGAAACCATACAGATTTGAGTGGACCAGTCCAGTCAGTGCAAGCATTTGTCAGAATTCGCAAAGCTTAACTCAGGACTACTAAGAAGCTCAACGACTTGACGAACAGTACCAAGGAAAAGACATTTGGGTAGGCCGCAGAAAGTACTCAAATTGCCAGACATACGTTAAAATGATTGAAAAGGAAAAAAAAAAGCAATCAACATAGTCCTCACGTTCAAAATATCTATTTTTCTCCGGAATTCGCTATAATCCTGTAAATATAAACATAGCGTCTGTGTGTCGTCAAGAAACGTTAACACGACACATAGATCCTGGGCGGCAGTTAAATATTCTACACCTCTTACTGAGTCGGGACGTGGTCTCGGTATGTTCAGTGTACCTATAGCAAAAGTTACTTGTAACATACAAATTGTAGTAAACCAATGTGCCAGTAATTTTTGAGTTCTCCAACCCACCATACGAACTCATATTAGAAGAACAGCCTGAATGAATTTCGAACCCTACTGAAAAATCTTTTTATTCGAATAATAATTTCAATTTACTATCTCGTCGGCAGTTATATTTTTGAGCCGTTTGGGGTTGAAACTCTTGGGCCGTGGGTCCGAGTGCTCATAAGCTTTTCAAAGAATTATCCAAACGATTAGTTGACACTTCGCGTGACCCAAGGGCTGGCTTTTACCTCGGTCAGAGATTAAGCATTGCCATACAACGTGGCAATGCCGCCAGCCTTTTGGGCATACTTCAAGTCGACAGCGATGCGAAGGAATTTTATGACGCCATATTTTAGCTAGTAGTTTGTGCCTGTAGTGTTTAGATAGTTTTAATTAGTTAAGTGTTTTTATTGAATTATGCTGTTAAATAAAAATAAATTTACTATCTACTAGTGACTATTACAGCAATATTACAAAGATACTAGAGCAGTATTGTCCGAACGCAACATTCTCTTTGAAAGTAATGTAGACTGAGATTTCCTTTGAAATACTTAAGAAACAGTACAATAGAAATAATGAGAAAGGAACCCGTATCTGTGCATTTAGTATTGCATCGACGACGTCAAGATCATTAACATTTTTCATTATTCATAAGAGATTTATTTTGTCAAGCAGCTGGGTCGTTTATTTTTGAATCATTAAACAATATTAAAGTGTCATTAAACAAGAAAATTATGAGAGAAATGTTATGAAGGGTGTTGTTCTTTGTAAAAATAGCTGCTAGGTTACTGGATCATTTATATATAGAGGATATTCCCATGCTGAGGGAACAGTTGGTAAAAAAAATATGTTAGATAATACAAAGGCTTATTACGTGTAAACACGTAGGATTTATTCCTATCAAAAGAAAGAAAAGAAAGAAAGGAAAGAAAGGAAAGAAAGGAAAGAAAGGAAAGAAAGGAAAGAAAGGAAAGAAAGGAAAGAAAGGAAAGAAAGGAACGAAAGGAAAGAAAGGAAAAAAATAAAGAAAGGAAAGAAAGGAAAGAAAGGAGAGAAAGGAAAGAAAGGAAAGAAAGGAAAGAAAGGAAAGAAAGGAGAGAAAGGAAAGAAAGGAAAGAAAGGAAAGAAAGGAAAGAAAGGAAAGAAAGGAAAGAAAGGAAAGAAAGGAAAGAAAGGAAAGAAAGGAAAGAAAGGAAAGAAAGGAAAGAAAGGAAAGAAGAAAAGAAAGGAAAGAAAGGAAAGAAAGGAAAGAAAGGAAATAAAGGAAAGAAAGGAAAGAAAGGAAAGAAAGGAAAGAAAGGAAAGAAAAGAAATGAAAGAAAGAAAAGGAAGAAAAGAAAGATTAGAAAAAAAAAACAGTTTATTTACGCGAAATGACGCAATCTTAAAACTAGCTAACAAACATAATCAATTGATAGGGAAGATATGCGTCACATCCGCGCAAAACGGCCGAACACTCAGCATAAAGCTATCAAGTTACTTTTTTTTTATTTGATATTAAACTAGTGTTTGACTGCGATTCCATATTGATGGTAAGCAGTGATGCAATCGTCGATGATGAAGTGCACTAGTTTATTAAAAGCCTATTCACTCTAGCCTTGAAGACAGCTAAATTAGATATAGAGGATAACCCCATGCTGAGTGACAAGTCAGTAAAAAAAAATATTGTTAGACAACAACAACACTTTTTTTTCCGTGGCTTTTTACGCGTATTTCTATGTTTAATTTATTCACATAAAATTACTATTTAAATTATTATAAAAAACACAGGAACCTACCTACCGGCTTGAGATTCATTCTAATCCTATTTTATTTTGAAACTTAATTCTAAATTTCCATGACTCTTTAAATGTAGTATGTGTTTGTAGGCCCTAAATGCTAAAAGGTTATTTTCTCATTCAACCTATCTATAGATAAGTCACACTTTTTTATTACGTGAGAAATCATCAAATTACTTCTCCCGCTCTGGGTGGAGCAAGAGGGAGTGACAGACTTTTACTGACTGAAACCCACAGTGTTTCTTTAGTTGTCCTTTACGAGAGCCACGGTAACTCTTTCTACCAATCTGCAGAGATCTGTTTTGGAAGGAGATATGTTACACAACCTACCATCGGTCTCTCGGACCACTGCAAAACGTTTTTCAGTGGTCCGTGGTGTTCTCGCGTACATTTTAGATGTCGGTAAACTCAGTGACAGAAAAGAAAGTTAATGAACTGGCAAACTGTAAGGCCGCTATCCCACTAGCGTTTTGTGAGCGTTGGCGCTTCTCTAACGTCTGTGCAGCTATAACGTTGCACAGACGCAACGTTAACGTTGCGAGTTTCTACTAGTGGCAAGTGTTACATCTGCTGAACGCAACGTTAACGTCACACAAATGCTGCAATTTGAGGTGTATGCAAGAAACTTGAAACGTTAACATCGCGTCTGCATAACGTTGGCGCTTTTCCACTAGGAACACGCAACGTCACTAGGAACACGCAACGTCAACGTCGCGTCTGCGCAACGTTATAGCTGCACAGACGTTAGAGAAGCGTCAACGCTCGTAAAACGCTAGTGGGATAGTGGCCTAAGTATGTGCATGCATAACTAAGGATTAATTATTCACCAAAATAAATCACCAGGGTCTGTGAGACCGATGGTAGGTGGTTAAGGGTTAAAGTCATCACTTTTAGAAATGCAAGATGAACTAACGTTGAAGAAAAGAAAATATTTCACAATCTTGACGATAAAAATAAGAAAATGTTTTATACAATATTTGACTCGGTACAAAATCAGAAAGGAAAAAAAAATAACAAACGCAGTTCGAATAGTGAACACCGTTTCATTACTGCACGTTTCGCGATTGAAAATACTTGGCGTTGATTTTTTACCTTCCACTATGCTTCCAGTATACCTTTGTTTCCTTTGCTTTTGATATAGACTTGCTGCAAATTTGTTTCCGTTTAATTTATGTAACGATACAACGATGGAATATACACTACATGTAAATAAAAATGTTTTCTTTTTTTTTCAAACTGATTGAGAGAGGATAGTTTTGGTCTTACGTGAATTACATGGTATATATTATTTAAATTATAATTGGTTTCTTTTATTTAAATTAATATAATATTGAATATTTTTTTTTTTTTGCATTACATTTAATAATGTGACATAATAATTTCATGATTAATTTTATTTTTATTTAATTTAAATTTTGTCATTTTTTTTTTTTTTGTGTAATTTGGTATATATGGTAATGTTTATTTGTATTTGTTTATGTACATTTTGTTATTAACATAATTTTAAGTGTCTACTAAAAAATATGGATCTTGTATCTGAAGCAAATAAATAAATAAAAAAAAAAATATAAGTTTTAGGGTCATGGGGTCCGAGGGCGCGTCTCCTTTTTAAGGAAATTTCACGCCGACTGATCGACACTTTGCGTGACCAGAGGGCTAGCTCATTCTACGCCCAAAGAATTAGCATTGCCATTCAACGTGGCAATGCTGCCAGTCTTCTGGGCACATTTCCGAATGACAGCGATGTGGAGGAGTACTTCGACGCCTGAGTGTACTTTGTGTTTTTGTATTATATTTATGTAGGTACATAGTTAGGTTTTAGTATAGTTTAGTTAATATTTAAGTTTTTTTATGTAAGAGAGTGTAAAAGATAAAATAATAATAATAAAGTTGAAAAACACAAAAAAGTTTTAGTATACTGTTAGTTATTCAAAGCTCTAATTAATTAAGTTACTCGTAAAAAAACGTTTGTTTCTGTCTAAAATAAAAGTAACCTAAGAACTCATATACACGTGCGACATGTTGCCAACGGCAGAGGTTTTTTGTTTTTTTAAGTTGGGAAATCATCCAAATGACTTCTCTGGGTGGAGCGCGAAGGCGTATCAGACTTTTACTGACTAAAACCACACCTGTGTCCTTCAATTACCCTTTGCGTTCTAGGACTACGGGTTTCCTTTTCAGAAATTCTCCGCGATCCTAGCTAACGGGCATCGGCCCTGCTAGGCCCCTACGGTTTGCTGACATCTCTTTGAGGTGCGCGTGGATCACCACGCGCTGTTGACGACTGGGCTCGGTCCGGTTAATTACCGAACAGCCGGACGGCTAGCTACCCATTGCTCGACGTCCGCAAGTCCGCGTCTACTGTGGCTGGTAGTCGGGGTTGGAATTACGGCGGCTAGGGCGTGAGGACCTTCGTTCCCTCACACGTGCCACCTCCTCCTTCGCTAGCATTACTGCTTCGCAGAAGGAGGCGACCGCCTTCCATTCCTCCTCGCTCCGGACCATAGCCCGAACCAGGGCCCGACGCGAAAGGTCGCTGCCACCAATTTCCTTCACGAGGACACGGCGGTGCTCCGCCCAAGCGGGGCACACCTCCACTGTATACTCCACCGTGTCCTCCTGGTGGGTCCACACAATGGTGACACCCGGGCGTTTCTTCCGCCTGAATCCGATGCAGGAACCTCCCGAACTTGCCATGTCCGGTGAGGACCTCACGTGGAAGGTCAGGACGCCGTGTTGCTGCTCCAGCCACTCCTCAAAGAGGGGATTTGCCGCCGTGAAGAGGTAACTGCGGCCGACGTACCGACGGCCGCAACTTTGAAAATCAGCGGCAACCATCGTGTATATCAAGTGTCACTGTAGGCCGACGCGACGGCTGCATTACCTCTGCCGTTAGCAACATGCCGCTTGTATTTATGAGCTCTAAGTTTTTCTTTATAATAATAAAACCTTATAAAAATTGTAATGCAAGCAATATTGCTATTGCTAGCAGCCCCCATGTTGCTAGCAATATCAATATTGCTTGCCTGGAAAGGGTGCAAAACATCATGCTTAGGTATATCACAAAAACTCCATGGTATACAAAGAATGACGAGAAATATGAATACCTAAACATTACAATAGCGGCTTTAGCTGTTCGGGAAGCTGCGCGGTATCTTCTCATCCAATATACCACAGTGTCTCAAGACGAAAGTCTATGACCAGTGCGTGTTGCCAGTGATGACATAAAATATGGTTCCGAAACGTGGACGCTCACAATGGGCCACATCAAAAGGCTCAAAGTCACCCAAAGGGCAATGGAAAGGGCTATGCTCAGAGTTTCCTTGCGTGATCGAATCAGAAATGAAGATATCCGCAGGAGAACCAAGGTTGCCGACATAGCACGAAGAATCGCCAAACTTAAGTGGCAGTGGGCAGGGCACATTGCTCGCAGAAAGGATGGCCGTTGGGGCAGAAAGGTTCTGGATTGGCGACCGCGTACCGGAAGACGCAGTGTTGGAAGGCCCCCTACAAGGTGGACCGATGACCTGGTGAAGGTTGCGGGAATCCGATGGATGCGAGATGCACAGGATCGTTCATTGTGGCGACATTTGGGGGAGGCCTATGTCCAGCAGTGGACGTCTATCGGCTGAAATGATGATGATGATGATGATGAGCGGCTTTAGATAGAGCACTATAAAAAGCACGTCTTGCCCGCCTCCCCAATCCGCTTACCTCTTGATTGCTTAATCCTGTCAATGTGGTTGCAAGACTGAAGAGAAACTTCGTGCTTGAAGCAGAAGGTACCTACTTTGTTGGCATGGTTGGCGCTATGACTGAGCTATCGACTGCAGCCCTGCGTATCGCGGATTCCACTACCGAACGGAAGAAATATATTTTGTGTAGCCAACAGATGGTTATTTTGTGTCTGGATGTCTTATGAATGTGGGTGACGTAGTAAATGTTTGTCAATGCACTTATGTGACAGAAGTAATCGAAACAATAATGCACAACACAATAAGTGTGATACAATGTTAAAAAGAAAACTAGAACACGGGCGGCAGAACTGCAGTTTTTGGGAGAAAATTTATGTAATAACTGGCCTGTTGGTCTAGTGGTTAGTGGCCCTGACTTCTATGCCGGAGGTCATGGGTTCGATTCCCACCCAGGACAAATGTTTGTGTGATGAGCACGATCATTTGTTCTGTATCTGGGTGTAAATATATGGGTGTATTTAAAAGTGTATAAGTATGTTTATCAGTTGTCTAGTATCCATAACACAAGCTCTGCTTATCTTGGGACTAGACGGCGTTGTGTGATAGTTGTGGAATATTATATTAACTGTTTATAAATAAATTTTTTAATTAAAAATTAAAAAAAAAACTCAATATTACATAAACCATGATATCGTTTTTTTAGAAAACAAACAAAAAAAAAATAACGTAAAGGATTAGCATCATTTGATCATAAAAAATGTCCACCTGCCCATTTCCGTGCAGGCAATAAAATTATTTTTGTTGATTCAAATGTTTCATCCATTGATTTACAATAACGACCGGCAATATATCAAGGAATATTAGGGAAAATCTGTTATTTTATGTGTTTATTCATCATAAAATATGACGAATGGTTTAATTAGAAATAATGGTAAACAATTTTCTGGTTTAATCAGATAGCAATCAATGCTGTCCTCGAATGGAACATTTGAATTAATGTGTCCCAAATGTGACATGTGTACCAGTATATGTACCTATACCTGTTAGGACTGCGGTGACGTTTGAAAAATTAACTGCGGCTCTAGAACGTTAACGCAACTGAAGGAACACAGATGGGTTTTAGTCAGTAAAAATCTGATACGCCCTGTCGCCCCATTCTAGAGCAGGAAAAGACATTTGATGACTGACTGCACACATCAAAAAAAGTCTTAAATCTTTTAGCTAGTAATTAAATTTTAGATGGAAATGATAGATTCTATAATTGGAATCTCAAAATGTATACCCCGGTTTTGTTATCATTAGTTTTTGGACAGCATCCCCTATGAAAGCAATGTTAAAGACGTATTCAGGTGAAAAAAAAAATGTGTACCTCGGAAAATGCGAATGAAAAACTCTGTTTGGAAATTAAAACTCAATACAAAACCGTATGTCATCAACGACTTTACCTTTTTCCATCTATGTTAGATTCTCTTGAAACAGACTTGAACTAGCTGGATGCAGCTGTATTTTTCTCATAGTAATTATTGTCCCTACTAAACTGAAGAGTTTGGAGAGGAAAAATTGAAAAATAGACACACAAGAGCTGTAAGAGAAATAAAAAAAAACCGGGCAAGTGTGAGTCGGACTCGTGCACTGAGGGTTCCGCAAAAACTTACCTATGACCTATGAAAACAGTTCAATTTCCGAATCCAGTCTCAAAGATTTTTACGAATTGCAAAAAAGTTTTTTTTTTTGACGTAACTACAAATTTACAGTTTTCAGATTTTTTCCTATAGGTACTTATGTTACTACTACTACTACTATTTTTTCCTATACTTACTTCATGCTTAATTTCAGGATTCTAGGAAAATGGGAAGCACTCTATGGATTTTGATTCTCATATGAGTGTCGAAATAATAATGTACGTTTTATGCAACAATTTTTTTTTTGTTAACTTATAAGTTTGATTTTTTCACAGCTTCAAGGGACTACAGACTTGAGTATATGGTTTTAATTTCAACTCTATACCTCCACGCGATCTCGAGATAAAGGGTCTTGGCTGACATGCAGACAGATTGACATCAAAGTGATCCTATAAGGTTTCCGCTTTTTCCTTTTGAGGTACGGAACCCTAAAAATTACTCTCGGCCGAGTAAAAACACTAAAAATTGCCAACTTATCACCAAACAAACGTGAAACCGAAATAGCATCAGGAAATCAAACAAGCCTAATATCCTTTATTAATTCCAGAGCTTGCCAAGAACGTGTTACTTATTGCTAAGTACAACTTACTTTGCGGAACTATAGGTATAGGCATCCACAGACGCGACAATGTAGAAAAGACACAGTAAATTTCCTATAACTACGTGTAACATTGTGATACCATAGTTATATGTACACAGCTATGATACATATGATAAAAATCGCATCCATTTTGCAAGAACTGAAAATCTCCGGCTGTCGTCCGAGTATCTTCGCAAGATTTTGCATACTTCGTCACATTGCAAGGAAATACGGTCGCAACCTCAAAAGGCTCATCGTGACCGGTAAAATATATGGGCAAAGGCCTCATGGGCGCAGCCGCATAAGTTGGTCCGACCAGCCCCCCTAGCCAAGTTACAACCGTTTCGTTTCGATTCTCTTTTCGTTGATTACCTCGAGTCGGACTGTCCTCCTATTCCTTTGTTCTGACCACGTGACTGAGCGTTGAGATGACGTCAGAATAAAGGAATCGGAGGCGTGGCCTACTCGAGGCGATCGACGAAAAGAGAATCGAAACGAAACGGTTGTAACTTGGCTAGGGGGGCTGATCGGCACCATTCGTGACTCTACGGTATACAATGCCCTTCACACCACCAGAGACAGAAACAGATAGAGGAATATCATACATGTGAAAATGATGAAGCAGGCAGGTCACGACTCACGACTATTGAGGACTATGACGCAATGAGGACGAGTATTTTTTAATGACATTAACTAGAGCTTGACTGCGATACCACCTGATGGTAAGCAGCAATGCAATCGTTGATGGTACACTACTACTGGCACACTAGTTTATTAAGAGCCTTATTTACTCAAGTCTTGAAGACCCCTAAATTATAATCAGACGTGGAAACAGGTTGTAGCAATATCGTGTTGAATTATCGTACTGTCTATGGCAGCCTTAAGGAAATACTTGGAATCTTTCCAAATGAATTACTGGTTGATAAGGCAAGGTTAATTTAGCATTGTTTCCAAGCGCCTGGTTGCTTCTATTAAATTTAGTTAAACTGGCTGAGTGCCTTGATTGTGAGCGTATGCCTTTGTACTATTAAAGTGCTTTATCCAATCTTCTGTCGCTGTTATTTTATAAGCAATGTGTCTTCTGTGTTTGTTGCATAAATGTATACATTAACTATATATACATTTTATAGAACAACACCCTCCACCAATTGGCCCACTACTAATCAATGATTTTTTAGGGTTCCGTAGCCAAATGACAAAAAACGGAATGTTTGAATGGACGGACAGACAGACAGACATGACGAATCCATAAGGGGGATTCGTCATGTCTGTCTGTCGGTCCGTCCGTATGTCACAGCCACTTTTTTCTGAAACTATAAGAACTATACTCTTGAAACTTGGTAAGTAGATTGAGATTGTGATTGAGTTGGTATTCTGTGAACCGCATTAAGATTTTCACACAAAAATAGAAAAAAAAAACAATAAATTTTGGGGGTTCCCCATACTTGGAACTGAAACTCAAAATTTTTTTTTTTCATCAAACCCATATATATGGGATCTATGGATAGGTTTTCAAAAGTGATGTTGAGGTTTTTAATATATTTTTTTTCTAATCTGAATAGTTTGCGAGAGAGACACTGCCAAAGTGGTAACCGAAAATTGGTTTGAACGAGATCTAGTAAGAAGTTTTTTTTTAAACGACATAAATCGTAAACCGCAATTTACTTTTCAAGTTTGCACAGAACCCTCAGTGCGCGAGTTCGACTCGCACTTGGCCAGTTTTTTTTTTAAAGCTGTTGCCTAGATTCCAGGTTCCAATCCTTTCCTTAATGGAAAAGGTTTGCGACTTTACACAAGTCCAGTTTTCCTCAGTCTATCCTAGTGAGTTACTTGACGATAATCAAATGAACGTATTAAAATGTTTGTTACAGACCGCACTGATGCGTGTTAGCCACCAAGCTAATCACCTGACAGTGTGTTTCGTATCTTTGAATTTCATAAGCTAGAAATATAATCTCTTTTTTATTTAAGTACTTTTTTTTTAATAGGAGGCTATCTTATATATTTAAAAATATATAGTAAGTATTTGTTTCGTCGACTTGATTTTATTATATTTTTTTATTAATTTTTGGAAAATATTGAATAAAAATGTGATGTTTAAAACATGCAAAAAGCGGATTTATTATATTTGACGTATAATTGTATATTATCTACAAAAAAGAAGATAAAATAATTACAAAAAAAAGTACTGTAGCTATCGAACTTGCGGCAAATGTTGTACAGTACCGACAAAATGCAATATTACTCACCCCCCCCCCCATAGCAAGTAGCGTGATAATTTATAACCAATAAATGATAAATGATAAATGATATTTATTTTGTAAATAGGTTTAAAAAACACTTTTACACGTCAATTTTTTTTCCGTCATTTTTAAACTAGATGAGGCCGGTGTTTCCTAGCTGACTACCCTGAGAAGAAACACCGAAACAAACTCAGGGGTCAAAGTCTCTTTTAAAGTCCATACAGTAAATATGTAATGGTCAAATCACATGAGAACCATGCAGATTTGTCTGAAATGGTCTTTTGAAGAAAGAACCATACAGATTTGAGTGGATCTGTCCAGTCAGTGCAAGCATTTGTCAGTATTCGTAAAGCTCAACTCAGGACTACTAAGGAGCTCAACGACTTGACGAACAATACCAAGGAAAGGACATTTGGGTAGGCCGCAGAAAATACTCAAATTGCCAGACATACATTAAAATTACTGAAAAGGAAGAAAAAAAAAAACAATCAACATAGTCCTCACGTTCACAATAATAAAAGAAAAATATAGTTTACAAAATGTACTACTTTAGCAAAGTAAACATTTTTGTCAAAAATTAATAGAAAAAAGAAAAAAAAAGTCCAATTGCAAAATAAAAATAATCTACAATATCGAATTGTAATAAGTAATAAAAAACACAATTAAAAATAAAAACAAAAGAAAAAAATAATAACAATAAGACAACAGTTGCAGTGCGTACTGGAGCAGGTCAATCCCAAGCCTTTTGGTCCTCAACATAGTCCTTTATAGTGTAAAAAGCCTTTTGGCAAAGTTTTCGCTTTACAAATAATTTGAATTTATTAAGGCTTAGTTGTTGAATATGACTAGGAAGTTTATTATAGAAGTGTATACATTGGCATCTAAATGAGCCACCTTTTTTTTTCAGCCTGGTTGTAGGAACCACAAATTTGTGTTTGTTCCTAGTATTAAAATTATGAACATCACTGTATTTTTTAAACATGTTTATATTTTTATGTACATACAAAATGTTCTCGTAAATATACTGTGAAGGTACAGTCATTATATTGATTTCTTTAAATTTATCTCTGAGGGAGTATCTGGGACTTAATTTATAAATTGAACGAATAGCCCTTTTTTGCAATACAAAAATTGACTGTATTTCGGCGGCATTTCCCCACAGTAGAATACCGTACGACATGACACTATGGAAATAGCTAAAGTAAACTAAACGGGCAGTCTCTACATCAGTTAAATTTCGAATCTGTCTAACAGCGTATGCTGCAGAGCTAAGTTTTTTTGATAATTTGTCTATATGTGGGCCCCACTGCAGCTTAGCATCTAGAGTTATGCCCAAGAACACTGTATTATCTTCAGGACTCAACTCTTTGCCTTTTATTAGCACACTAGTTTCTACTTGCCTAACATGAGGCATGGTAAACTTTATACATTTAGTTTTTTTTTCATTAAAAAGAAGGTCATTTACATCAAACCAGTGTACTATTTTTGAAAGTGCTATATTTATATCGTCAGTAACCGGCTGCTGACGTTTAAGTTTAAACAAAAGTGAACACTATGTTATGGTTATCCTTTATGAGGTAAGGTAAATCGTTTATATATATAAGAAACAAAAATGGGCCAAGAATTGAACCCTGAGGGACACACATTTTAACTACAGATCCAGGAGATCTTTTTCCGTTTACATCAACTCTCTGAATCCTTTCACTCAGATAAGATGTAAGAAGATCCAGGGAGGAGTTCCGGATTCCGTAATGGTGTAGTTTCCTGATTAATGTTTCATGGAGAACGCAATCGAAGGCCTTTGACAAATCGCAAAAAATGCCCAGGGCATCGCATTTGTCTTCCCATGCATTATAAATATGTCCTAAAAGTTCAACACCGGCATCGGTTGTTGAACGACCCATTGTAAAACCAAATTGTTTGGTATGCAATAATTTATGTCTGTTAAAAAATCTTTGTAGTTGCTCTAAAATAAGTTTCTCAAATATTTTACTAAAAGTGGGTAGCACTGAAATGGGTCTGTAATTCGTGGGGTCAGATGTACTACCCGTTTTGAACAATGTCCTTTCTCAAGCTCTAATCTATTTTTGGACTAAATTTCATCAAAATCGGTTCAGCAGTATAAGCTTTAAATCGTAACAAACAGACAGTTACTTTCGCAATTATAATATTAGTATGGATTATGAATTATTATTCTCTGTATTCATTAACCTAATTAAAACTAACTTACAAAATAAAAATAAAAGCCCTAAAGTACTAAAAAAGCAATCTAAAGTACGGCGTCGAAAAACTCCTCCGCATCGCTGTCCCAAGGTCTGGCTTTGACTTCGGACATAGGATAAGCATTGCCATTCGGCGTGGCAATGCCGCCAGTCTTTTAGGTACATTACCAGTCGACAGCGATGCGGAGGAGTTTCTCGATGCCGTACTTGAGATTGCTTTTTTCAACATGTAATTAAAACATACATAACATTTAAAAATATAATAATTTTTATTATGAGCCTATTGTGTCCCACTGCAGAGCAAGGTCTCCCTTTCGTTCTTCCAATCTTCTCTGTACTTAGATATGAGTCCAACTCGTCACGCCATTACCTTTAGGTCTACCACGTCGCCAGGTCCTGCTATTATTATTTAGTTCGGATAAAATAATTATCAAAATGTAATAGAGATAATAATATTAGTATAATTTTTGTTTGTTTAAAAAAGTCTATCCTTACTCTCAATTTGGCACAAAGCACTTAAAATCTCTGAATCAAAGCCATACAAAGCTGCAGTCACAAATATGCGTGATAGTACAAGGAACCCCTGTTGGTACCTGATAAGGAATCACCGTTTTAATCCTCCAGTTTGTTAGAAAGTGCATCGTTAAACCTGATTTATATCCAGGTGATGTATTAGTAGAGAATAGTACAGAAGGTTGACTCCATACAACGAGCAAAAATCGGCGTAGGACGCCAAATGTACGCGTCTATGTGTACCTAACACATAGACGCATACATCTGGCCATTTTTGCGGGATTTTTTCTAATGAAGCTACTGAGCTGTAGCTGTTTTAATTATTCCCAAATTGATTCCTCGCAGAACAGATGGCCGTTGGGGCCGAAAGGTTCTGGAATGGCGACCACGTACAGGAAGACGTAGCGTTGGAAGGCCTCCTACAAGGTGGACCGATGACTTAGTAACGGTTGCGGGAAACCGATGGATGCGAGACGCACAGGACCGTTCGTTGTGGCGACGCTTGGGGGAGGCCTATGTCCAGCAGTGGACGTCTTTCGGCTGAAATGATGATGATGATGATGAAATTGATTCCTCGTGGATATTGTGATGTAAAATTGGTGCAATTTAGTATCTCAAGTGTCTGCACAACTGGACAATATATGGAATCATAGAAATAGATGTGATCTTGGTAAAATAGAGGTGAGAATTTTATTGCAATATTGACTACCTCAGCGAAGCTTACAAATAAGGCTGACTTGATACATTTGCTGCAAAATGCTGTAAAAACATTAAAACGTGTTATGTTAATGGAGCTCAAAGTGACTATAAAACTAAAGTCAAATGGGGTGAATAGAAACTCAGGGGTGAATAGAAACAAAACTTCAAAGGGTATTTTCACGATATTTGAATATTTTTTGTAGCATTTAACTATACCAATTTATTAATGAATTGTTACTCTAAAAAGTCGATGCTTTGCTAGAAGCCGATAATATGGTATCAAAGTGAAAAACCAAACCGAAGTTTTGTTTCTATTCACCCCTGCGTTTCTATTCACCCCGTTTTACGGTACTTTCTAAACTTGACAAAATGTAAAATAAAATAAAAAATCATACGCAGCCGAATTAAAAAAATAAAATAACAGTTTCAATTTTAGCACCCTTTCAGATTTGCTGTACGTAAAACACGTCTATGTGCGTGCTCTTTCGCTCCTTGTAAATAGTGAATCTTCTGTACTCGATATTGTCTGCTGTCCGCAAAAGCTAAGGATTTTAAGGAATAAGTTCAAGTGGACTTCTTATGAGAGTGGCTCTTTAGGATCCCAACTTTTTATGGAAGTAGCGAGTCGAAAAATTACGAGGTAATGAAAGCTAGTTCCTTATTCTGTTTGGTACAGGAGAATATTTTTTGTACGATATAGCAGAGAAAGTTACTAAAGTTTTGTGTATATACTGATATATTTAAATACGGTTCGTTTGTTTGTAAGTGATGTCGTAACGTCTTTGCGAAAACGTTTAAAAGAGTGACCATTGCCCAAAAATGGAAAAGCAACTGAAGGACATAAGTCGTAAAATTCTGACACGCCCTCTCGCTCCACTCTAGAACAGGAGAAGTCATGTGATGATTCCCTACCTCAAAAAAAGGTTATAGTCTTTGGTAAATTATTTCTCTGATAGAAAGTTACATTACCACTAATTACCACAAGCTGGGTATTTATCCTGGAATATACAGGGCAGCAATAATATATAAAAAAAAATATAAATATTAAAAACTACGGGAAACAGCTTTAAGAGTCCTATCTACGATTATCTTTCATGTGACTGTCAAAAAATTAAGGACTTAACAATATGGTCGTTGCATTTTCTAAATAAATATTGTGACAAATAATATAAAATAAAAATTAGGCAAGTGAAAAGAAAGAAAAAAAAAAAAGAAATAAAACATGTTTACTCTGCCTGAATAGACACAAGAAGTGCGAGACGGTCTCGCGTGAAGGTTCCGTACAAACTTTCTTAATTATGTAAATAGTTCAATTCCCGAATCGAGTCACGAAGATTTTTCTGAATCTCAAAAAAGTATTTATTTTTTATGACTTAACAGCATATTTACAGGTTTCAAACTTTTTCCTATACTTGTGCTATAAGATTTTTGCTTCTTACTGAATTTCAGGATTTTACGTCAAAGGGATAAAGTAGGTTTTGATTTCCTAGCGAGTGTCAAAATATGCACCTAAATGGAGCACAAACGACCTCATCTTTAGATTGTGTTGACTTACAAGTTTGATTTTTTCAGATATTAACAGACTTGTTTATTTGATATTAATTTCAGCTTCATAACTCCATGAGAAAAAAATTGTTGACAAGTGGGTAGACGGACAGACGAACATATGAACAGACGGACAACAAAAAAAAAGATCCTATAAGGATTTTTTTTCAGGTTGGAAAATCATCTAATGACAAATCGCGCTCTTGGGTAGAGCAAGAAATAGTGTCAGACTTTTACTGACTAAAAATCCACTCCTGTTCCTTCTTCGCCTTCGTACCAGGGCCCCGTTTTTCACTTTCACACTACAAGTGATCCTCTATGGGTTCCGTTTTTGACGAATAAGGTACGGAACCCTAAAAATTAAGAAAAGACACAAAATCCATTAACCTACTTTAGTATAAACGATTTGAGACAAAACCTTTTAATTTTCTAGGACAAAAAGAAAACATTAGCAAAATTTCAACAAGCAACAAGCAATTGATAACAGAAATGCGACATTTTTTGCTGAAAACATGAAGAAAACAGTTCACGGAGACGTTATTCATAATCTTCAGTAAATATTCAAAGATGGTATAAAAAAATCATGGTTCAGTAAGTCACAATGGGCGCTGGAGGTCCTTTGTGAGCGATGTCAAGTAATCCTATAGCTTTTATTTTATGTCCACTTACTTTGAATTTTATTCGAATGAGTTGTATTATTGCGATTTTCTTTTCGTTTTTAATGAGTTGTTTTGTTTGATTGTGGATATTTTCTGTGAACTAGTTTTGAGTGTGTAGCGACATCTATGGCGTCACATAAGAACTAATCCTGTATCGCGCATTTAAAGTTTTACACGCGATTTGAACATATAGGCAGCCCACCAGACATAACACTCGTCTGGCCAGAGGATCCTTTCAATTGAGGTTTGTTTTGTATTCTCTGTTTCGCCTACCCCCAAAAGTATTTGATTTCAATAAGCGGAAATGTATTGTATATGGCAAGGTCGCCAGTCTTTTGGGTACAATACGACGCCATACTTGCTGACAGTCGGGCTCGGAATCTCGGCGGCTGGAGCGTGAGGGCGTTCGTTCCCTCACGCGTGCGGCCTCCTCTTTCACTAGCATTACTGCTTCACAGAAGGAGGCGAACGCCTGCCATTCCTTCTCGCTCCGGACCATGGCACGAACCAGGGCCCAGCGCGAGAGGTCGCTGCTGCCGATTGACTCCACGAGGACACGGTGGCTTTCCGCCCAAGCGGGGCCCACCTCCACGGAAGAGCTCCTCCACCTCCATATTTATATTTATCTATTTTATTTAAATCTATTAGCACACAATACCGTGCCGACGTCTTTATGTCGATACCGTTACCGGCCCACGCTGAAAACCAGCGCCGTAGACTCATCGCATTTTGCGTGTAGTCACGGCATTAAGCTGAGCGTTCGGCCGTTTTGTCCGGATGTGGCGCATATTTCTTTAATCGCAAATAAAATGTTTTTCTTTCTTTTCTTTCTTTCCTTCTACTTCACAGTGTCCTCTGGGCGGTTCACACAATGGTGACACCTGGGCGTTTCTTCCGCATGAATCCGATGCAGGAACCTCCCCAACTTGCCATGTCCGGTGAGGACCTGCGCCATGCGGAAGGTGTTGTCGCTCCAGCCACTCCTCCTTTAGATTGATTTTAGTTAGTTCTTAAGGGTCTACCCGCCTAAGCCTTCTAATTATGCCCTATAATGCCCTAAAATTCCTCTCTATCTCACGTGTTGACTGCTTCTGTGCATCTCGCATACAGCAGATTCTCGCTGCTTTCACTAAGTCATCGGTCCACCTTACGGAAGGCCTATAATGTTATAATTTTTAGTTTGGTTTAATTCGGAATACCGAAGATTGTCTGAGATACACAATGAATCATGTCTGGGTCTAGGTGTCTTTTGTATGTGAGTTGTCGTATTTTTGATCGCACCTGCGACACAGAAGTAACTCCCAGTGTCCAACATGAAAAAAAAGTACCTTCAAACATTTATATCTGGTAGTGCTACAAGTTTCAAAACAACTTAATAAAACCTGTCAGAAACGTCAGTATCTAGAAAATAAATGCATTTAAATACACAGCTCTCCTTATGATTTAATGTAAAACATAAAAATATTCCCCAGGGTAGTGTCACATAATTTATAGCTTGTCTCAAATGCAAGCCTGGCTGTTTTTAATATCAGTTCGTATTGCATGCCCGCGTAATGTCTTATAAAATTATTATTGTCACCGTAAATTGTAAACTGACACTTTATTATATGTCCTTTATAAGTTTCATAGTAACTAGTAATTTTAATTTCCTTTTTATAGCCTCTCATGCTGCGTCTACATCGTGAGTACTTTTTAACCGACTTGTGAAAAAGGAAGAAGTTCGCAATTCAATTTAATTTTGTGTACTGGTTTCGGTTTTTTGGAATTCTCACGGTTCAATGGTTAACTGTTTATCTATATTTATCTTTTTACACCAGTTAAATCATATTTAGACGTCACTCTGATATTTCTGTAATATCTCCTAATCTGTTTGGATTTACAGCATCTAGATCGACCACTGACGTTTTCCAAACAATCAGAATACTGATGGAAAAATATAAGACCAACAAAAAGGACCTACACCTAATATTCATTGACCTCGAGAAAGCATTCGATCGAGTACCACGTAAGTTAGTTTGGTAGGCTCTTCGTGCACAAAATATACCAGAGTATTACATTGACCTAGTCAGGGATATGTACAATAATGCTAGCACAAGAGTTCGAAGCCTGACAGGGGTCAGTGATGCATTCGAGGTCAAGGTGCGTCCATCAGGGGTTTGCTCTCAGTCCGTTTTTATTTAACTTGATGATGGACTATCTTACCAAGGATATACCGACCCCATTACCGTGGACTATGCTATACGCGGATGACGTTGTTCTGGCCGCTGATAATGCACAACATATGCAAAAACTTCTAAATAAGTAGACACAGTCTCTGGATTGGTATGGCCTTAGGGTTAGCAGAAGCAAAACCTGAAGCGCTTTTTCAGTGGAATCATGATACCGGAGACTATCTACATTGGATCGACTCCTATTCCCACGGTAGAGAAATTTAAATACCTTGGCTCCATACTCACAACATACGCTAACGTCGACGCCGATGTGACTTCGGCCATTCTCCGATTAGCAAGTTTTACGTGTCCGGGGTTGCATAATCCGTAATATTATCATATTCAATCATGCATTTTTTTAATATGTTAGATAGCATCCTTATCTAACTGTAAACAAAAACTTTGGCTTCTGTTTTAAGTATTTAAGACTAAAATAATTTAGCCCATGTTCAAAAACCTCTGTTCTCTAATTACCGTGGCGTGTCCGCACACCAACTTAATGTCAAAACTTGCTTGTAATTTTTATAACGTACAGATTTACTTTGATCCATTCAACGTTTTAAACGGTATTAAGCAACGTATATCGCATAACAAAATATCGACTCAATAGAACCAGTCTATAAATAATTATCATTAAGTAACCGCATGTCCTAGCGAAAGTTATAATTGCCGTGACATTTTCTGTTCACGGGTGCACATCCCTAATTAACAGTATTTGGCACATCACTACCTTACGTGTCGCGTCTCCTAGGTGTGTGCCGCAGCCCATCAGCAGTTGCACGTCTCTAACGTTAGTTTTGCGCCAATGAAGCACGTGAGTATATAATTACCGTAGCCTTGGTTAAAAACTTTTCTAATTACCGTTGTACTTATTTTAATGCTTGATTTTTTTAGTTAGACCCAAGTTGATAATATAAATGGAGACAGTACTTTGGCCTCCGTACGTTGTAATAAGCTAGTATTTGCATATTGTGTCGGTTTTTTTTTTTTTTTATTAATGATAGGCTCGCGTTTGACCACCATCTCACCTGATGGTAAGCGATGATCCGCGATGATGATTTTCTAAATTTTTAAGAAAATCTATCGTTTTCTAATTATCGTATACTAATTACCATATGTTTATAATTGCCGTTGTATGAAAAATTAATACTTGTTCACTAACTGTAGCCGCGATGTCATACCAATGGAAAGTTTTCCCGCGGTTTTAGTAGATTAGTATTATCATTTTCCGTAAATATGTCTATATTATATGCTGACCATTCATCAAGTTATTTAATTTATAGAATGGGAAAACCCAAAAAGACCAAAGAGGAAGTTTAAGAAAAGAATAGCCTCGCCGCAATGACCCTGTTTTGTATCAGCAATCAAAAGAAACAGAGAAAGAAAGGTAAAGTAAAAGAAAAAGAGATAAAAAAATACTTCCTATCTGCGAAATGTCACCAAAAATCCGGAAGAAAACTCAAAAAAGAAATGGGGAAAATTTCAGAGCTTACTATAAAAGACAAAAGGAAAAGGGAAAATTGGAATCAATTGAGGAAGAAGTCATCGTAGATATAGATGTGCTTGATAACAATATAACATATTATCCTCTTGAAGCTCTGTCAACACCACTACATCTATATTTATCATACTCGCTGCGCTCAAAAAATTACACTAAAATGGTATCTTTACTAAATTGGTTCGAAAAAAGAAGATAATCAGCAAGACTAGATTTGTCTACAGTCGACTTCTTTTGAAAAAGAATTAGTTCTGAGAATGTTATTCTTTTAATTTCCATCCAACTTACCTTTTTAATAAATATCGTTTCAACAAACTAAAAAAATACCAATTAAGACAATGTTTGTTTTATTTTTACCTGATTTTCATTGAAAGTGTATAATTTTTAATAAATTATAGCAATGATAAAGTGTCTTTTTTACTATTGGTTATGGTTATGAGGGACATCGTTAATTCTATTGCTTTAATTTTAATTATATGTGCACAAATTAATAATACGTGTTATTATCGTATTTTACATAGACTTGATGGTATTTTCTAATTACCATTGCATTAAATATTAAATTTTTCTAATTACCATACACATAAAAAATTTAAGTTTCATTAACTAGAAAACCACCATTAATTGTTACATGCCTCATTAATTATTTAATTCGTATCTTTGATTTGTTTCATATTTTAATGTGTTTAAGTCAAATCAGTGAAAAATTAAAAAGGTTACGGTAATTAGGCAAAGAATGCCGAATTGGAGAATGACCGACTTATAGAACCAGTGTCGCATGGCAGAAATGGTGGTCAATAGCAGGTGTGCTGTATGACCCACGTATCTCAATAAAAATAAAGGGCAGTACATCCAGCGCTACTGTATGGGTCTGAATGTTCGACAGCAAAAAACACGCATGCTCAAAAGGTACCAGGCCCTACCAACAAAATGAAGATGCTAAGATTCAAAATTCAAAATTCAAATCATTTATTGTGGATCATAGGTTCATAAGATGTTGTTTTAGTTACAGGTTCTGCTATGTCCCGCCAATGAGGCATACAAAATTCTTATTATTAATTTGGGTACATAGTAAATAAAATAATTAAATCAAATTGTCATGGAATACATTAAAATTAAATTAGCAAAATATTTAGGTCAAATTATAAATTAGTCATATTACAATATAATAGTTTATAAAACAAGAACATAGTGCTTCATAATGCTTTTGGTTTGTATTAATAAACCGGCTGATTCAGTGTCTTGTCATTTAAAAATTCTTTTATCGAGTAATAACATTTACTTATCAATAAATCGAGTAGGTTTTTTTTAAAGATATTCATGTCGCTCATATTTCTGAATGAAGGTGGAAGATTATTAAAGATACGAGGGCCCATACAAAAGATACTTTGGTGCAAAAGCTTTGTTTTGCTGGCTACCGTGCGCAGCTTGTCTTTGTGTCTAGCCCTAGTGCAAAATTCAAACAGGTTTGGATTTGATTTTATAAATATTAAAGTTTCATAAATGTACATACTAGGGAGAGTTAATATTTTTAAACTTATAAAATGTGGTCTACATGAATCTGTTTGGTGTATATTGCACAGTGATCTAATACAACGCTTTTGAGCTCTAAAAGCACGTTCCTTTTCTACTGAGTTGCCCCAGAAAATGATGCCGTAGCGTATTATTGAAGCAACATATCCATGATAAGCAGTTAGTAAGACGGACTGACTGACAGTGTTTCTTAATTTGTAAAGAGCATACGAGCTCTGGCTAAGTCTTTTGCAAACTTGCTCTACATGTGACTTCCAGTTTACTTTGCTATCAATATGAATTCCCAGGAATTTGGTTACTTCCACTTCTTCTATATTGGTCTGAGAGTGGCATATATTCAAAGAAGAGTTAGGATTTATTCGTTGTTTAAAATTCATTATTTTTGTTTTTTCTAGATTTATTTTCAAGTCATTTTCATCAAGCCATTTTATAATTGTTGTCAGAGTGTTGACATGACGTGTTGAAGATGGGCGGGATATGTGACTAGGCTTGACATAGTGCGAAATGAACACATTCGAGGAAGCTTCAAAGTGGCACCAATCTCCGATAAGATGACTGAAAATCACCTTCGAAGGTATGAACACGTCCAAAGACGTAGTGAGGACCACGTGGTTCAAATCGCCCTACGCCTACCAGAACAAAAAAGAGGTAGAGGCCGCCCGCCATAGACCTGGTGGTCAAATAGAGAGGGTGACCTCAAAAAAGCCCAGTTGCCAAAATTGACAATCTAAGATACAGCCACTTGGTGCAGGAAAGTGAAGGGACTCGACCCCAAATAATGGGACCAGGGAAGGAAGAAGAAGATCTTTTTACACCACTTGATAATTTATTGCCCTTTTACATGTCATGCAACCTTCACCAGCGAGTCATTCTGATTCTTAGGGATATTATGTAGTATGGGCGGTCCCTAGGGAATAATCAAATTTGAATTTAAAACCGTAATTTAAAAATAAGCACACATTAAGTGAATTAAAATGTACGTGCATCAAAAAAGTTTATTCAAAAATCAAACTGGCCACTAGCAAATAAAAAAAAAATTTGGTTACTGACGAGTCTCTAAATAAAAGTATTGAAAGAACGGGAGCGTTAAAGAAAATTAAAACTATATTTCAATCTTAGAGTTAGTGTAGTGAATTTTGTTTGTTTAAAATCTCAAAATATGTCGAATGATAGTTAAAAGGAACTTGTAAATAAAACTTATATTTCTGAAATATATAATTTGTTTCAGTATATTAATTGTCTTTTAATTATCTCACAGATGGTGTAAAATTGTGGTTTCTATATATATAAATCCCTCACTGGCGTTCGGGATTAAAACTTTGCTTAGCAACCTTCGTTTCGTTTGGAATTCAACATGTTACCTGTGACTTTAAAGACACTGTTTTATCCCCTAGTCATGTAATAATCTACTATTTCCTAAAACAATGTTACACAACTTTGTTTACCAACAAATCCACGGTTTTAACATCACAGAACCGAATACAAGAGCGCCCGCAGTAGATCACAAATCAAGGTTTTATCGCGGGAGGCCGGTGCAGGGAACTATGTATCATAAGAATATCGTCGATCGGTGCCAGATGCGATTTATTGCGGTTAATGCTGATATGGGCTGGAAGTGGCTTGGACACAGTTGAATTTACCTGTATGTGTATTTATTGATATGATCTCTGAATCTCATCCATCTTTTTATCGGGTAAGTAAACTCGCCGCAAAGATGGATGATAGTGGAAGTGGATTAAGGTCAGCAGTGTACTGTTGAAGAGTCTTAATTTGTTTTTTAGTGTTCCGTACCTCAAAAGGAAAGAAACGAAACCCTTATAGGATCATTTTGTTGTCCGTCTGTCTGTCAAAAACTATTATTTGGAAAATGCGTGGAGGTATCGAGTTCAAATTAAAACCATATACTTAAATCTGCGGTCCCTTGAAGCTATGAAAAAATCGAACTAACACATTTTTTTTTGCGTTTCGGAAAAATCTTTGAGATTCCATTCGGGAATCGAACTATTTACATAGGTAAGTTTTTACGAAACCCTCAGAGCGTGAGTTCGACTCGCACTTGGCCAGTTTTTTTTTGTGTTTAAGAGTCTTACATATATCTGGCATTACGTCATTGTACCCTGTTCATGAGCAAACTTTTTGAAAACTTACTATTCACTTTTGGCTCTAATTGCAGAGATATAGACTGTCTAGTCTGTGGCTATATATTATTCAATCTTCGACACATATATCAAGGTCCAGCATGCACAACCACATGCACCTTCAACGACCTATACGGGACCAACGACAGAGCTGTCAGAGGTGGCTAAATATTTTTCCGACAAAATTTGATCAAAATTGACACGAAAGAAGACGAAGAATTTTTACTTATGTGTGGGTATTACTTATATAATAAATAGATTTGTTTTCCTCGATGTAACTTAAAACCAACATGTAATCCATCCTTTCCTTGTAGCATAAGCATGAACAGCCTTACAATTAATATTCCTTATATTGTAAACTGTTAGGACTCAGGACTCCTCTCTAGGAAAGAGCATGGGCAATCCATTGGAAAATCCACCACCCTGTGCAGATTGGTGAATGTCACACGTTTTCGAATTTTTAGTTCTAAAACGTGACAGTTTCCGCACGATGTTTGTCTTCACCACAATGAAATCGGTGGTGATGAAATAATTTACTTAAAGTAAATCTCCTGCCTAGGTTTGAACCCATAACCTCATCGTTCTAACCTAAGCCTAAGCCTAATCAGCCTTTTAATGTTCCCACTGCTGGGAATCAGGCCTCCTCTCTCTAGGTGAGGGAATGGGCCGCAATCCACCACGCGGGCCCAGTAAGGATTGGTGGATGTCACATGTCTTCGAATTTTTGGTTCTAGAAAATGCCGGTTTCCTCACGATGTTTTCCCTCACCATTTTGAGAGCATTAGTGGTGATGAAATAAATTACACAAAGTGATGCGCTTGGCTGGGTTTGAACCCGCGACCTACAACTCGTAAGTTGGGGCCGTTACCACTTGGCCATAACTGCTCAATATAAAAGTTCACTAGAGCTAAAATCACACCTGTCTCATCCAAAGTCGTCGACGGCGCGTAGTGTTCCACGCGCGCCTCAAGGAGATGTCAGCAAACCGTAGGGGCCCAGCAGGGTCGAAGCCTACTGGGGCCAAGGGTCTGATTCAGAAAGGAAGACTCGGAACTGGTATGAAAAGCAAAGAAGGAACAGGTGTGGGTTTTTAGTCAGTAAAAGTCTGACACTATCTCCCGCTCTACTCAAGAGCGGGGGATGTCATTGGATGATTTTTCAACCAAAAAAAACCTGTCTCATCCAGCTCCTTTAGATCCAAACACATCTCTTCACCATCAATATTGCTGTCATTTAAGATCAGAATAAAATATAACTACGGAGCACATATTGGTCGTATAAACAGTAGAAATGATTTCAGTTTCATACTTTATTTTATTGATTTGGCTTATTTACATAGATATATTTTCTTTTATTCTTATAGAGTATATTGGTGTGTGTGTATAGTGAATATCATCCATCAACCCGCGTTGGGCCAGGCTTGGTTTATTACGGCCTATTCTTTCTTCTATAGATGCACACTTAGTCCCAGCGATAGGATCATAATATGATGATTATGCTAGATTTTTTATGTGGAGAAGAATCACCAGGAGAAATCATTGAATGATTTCTCTTCAATGACTACTCCTGATCTAAAGTACACAACTCCCGCAGTTGTGTGTCTTTCAGTTGCCTTTTGCGATATAGGACTACGGGTTTTATTTAGAGAAATTCTCCGAGAAATAACCTGAAATAGCAAATAGAATTTTATCCCGGGAGTATTTTCTTTTGGAACTATTTACTACTTGCAAGTGGGTGAAGCCGCAGGTAGCAACTAGTAATTGATATAATTAAAAATGAGTTGAATTATTAAATACTAAAAATAACCTTTGATGATAAATAAAAAAAATACTAACCCCAAAGGCCCAAGTTAAAGTAATTAAGTGGTCCATACATTTCTGTCAAGACTTTCAAAGGTGTTTCAGAAATAGTCAAGTTCTCAGAAATGTACAAGATGCACATAATTATGTAAGTCTCAGAAAAGACAATTTTCTTCAATATCGTCAGTGCTCATAAGTCGCGTGGGTGTCATTAGGGGAAAATGCGAGCACAAAGCGTTTAATTAAAGTTTTACAACGATATTGATAAATAATTACTGAAGAATAGTCATTGTTCAATTTTAATTTACTTCATTTCTAACAAAACATTATACAATCACGGAGAAATATACAGAAAACCGCCTCAAATGGTATAGACATGTTTCAAGGAGTAGTGAAGACTATGTCGTCAAAATTGCACAAAACCTGCTGGAACAAAAAAAGGGCAGAGTTCGCCCGCCATCGACCTGATGATCTAAAATCGAGAGAAACCTCAAGTTAGTCCATTTGCCATAGCCGACAACCCAGGATAGAATCATCACCTATTTTCATCATACAACTCGATGTAGACAAACGTCAAAGATTCCCGCTCAAAAAGTGTCCATTGCGCGTGCACGAGGCAACAGTCAAGATTTTACTTCGACTTCACTCACAGCCAAGACCCGCGCCTCATTAAGACACCATGGCGGCGCTACCAGTTCGCGCAACCAAGAAATTGCATGCAAACCTCACCTGGCAACCGTTGGTCACGTAGTCGACCATACATTTTTTTGGTGTCATGACCTGACTACGCTGCCATGACGTTCCAGTGAAGCACAGCTCTCATTGGGTATTACATCAAGATGTTGTTTAGTAAGTTCTAACTTTGAGAAAGAAGTCAATCGTCGAATCCGACTCGGCTGGGCATTGTTCGGGAAGCAAAGCGGTATCTTCTCGTCCAACATACCAGTGTCTCAAGACGAAAGTCTATGACCAGTGCGTGTTGACAGTAATGACATAATTATGGCACCAAAACATAGTCGCTTATAATGGGCCTTGATCAGAAGACTTACAGTCACCCAAAGGGCAATGAAAAGGGCTATGCTCGGAGTTTCCTTGCGTGATCGAATCAGGAATGAAGATATCCGCAGGAGAACTAAGGTCGCTGACATAGCCCGAAGAATCGCCAAACTTAAGTGACAGAGGGCAGGGTACATTGCTCGTAGAACGAATGGGACCGAAAGGTTCTAGAGTGGCGACCACGCACCGGAAAATGAGCGTTGGAAGGCCTCCCACAAGGTGGACCGACGACCTGGTGAGGGTCGCGGGAATGCGGTGGATGCGAGACGCACAGGATCGGTCGTTGTTGCGACGCTTGGGGGAGGCCTATATGCCCTTTCGGCTGAAATGATGATGGTGATGATGTTGTTCAGTAAAAGTTTGACACTCCCTCTTACTCCACCCAGAGCGGGAGGAGTTAATTGATGATTTTTCACCTAAAAAAAGTCACCACTATTTTAGCCACATTTTCTCATAATCCATAAATTAGCATTACTTGCTTGACCCACTTACCGTGTAACAATAAAAAAAAAAACAAAACTTTACACACGCTTGTCCTATCTGCAAATTGTATATTTAATAAACATTGTAACATCATACCATAAATTTACATGACGTAACAATATCAATAAGCCCAGCGCTGAACAAACATTCCTGAAACTTTGTCCAACTTTTAGAACCGGATAAGCCTACGCCACCGATAGGTAAACTTTACTGTTAAAATATACTTTGGTATTAAACTGAAAGCTTGCGGGATGAGGCAATATACATAGTTTCTAACATATAACTTTCGGGTTTTGTGTAGTTGGTGTATAAGATGAGGGAAACGATCATATCCTGGTTATCACGTATCGATTAAATTGCTATCGTAAATGGAAAAAACTAAACCTGACTACTACAAAAAAAAAAAAACGACGCTCAAAAAGTATGAAACAAGGTTACTGAAGAAAAAAGAACAGAACAAAAAGAAATGCCGTAGTCACACGTAGGAGCGATAAGGGAACAGATGAACATACACACACATACATACATAGCCTGTCAAAATCATAACCCTTTTTTGGCTTTGCCGTAGTCAGGTAAAAACAAACTAACGTTAAACAAAATCTTAAGGGAAATCTATCAATGCAGTCAAGCATGATGATGGCAAAGATCATGGTAATTAAATAAATAAGTAAGTGAATAAATGTGTAAAAAAGTAGTACTAGTAAAGTGAGTAAAAAAATGGGGTCCAAGTGCTCGTAATTTTTCAAAAATATTTCTCACTGACAGATCGACAATCTGCGTGGACAGACGCTTATCTCATTAATTATACAAAGAATTACCATTGCCATTCAACGTGATGTCGCCAGTATTCTAGGCACGTTCCGGTCATGTTTTTGCATAATATTTATATGTGGTTTGATTCTAAGTATTCATTGTTAGTTGATATTTAAGTAAATTATTATTTACATAATTATTTTGTTATTTCCAGAAATAAAATCATGAGAATTGTATTAATTTATTGACAGGATGATGAGAGATGTAAAAATCCTCAAGCAGCCAAGAACACAAATTCATTCTTACTGATCCAAATCTTTTTATCATGCATCGCATAGAATGCTGTTGCAAACTCATGTCGCCCCAATTAAAGACAAATCGTTTTCTCTCATGCCAATGAAATAAAATACTAAACACAGTAACCGACAAAGTTACTCACGTTTACAAGACAAGACCAAAATGGCAACTCCTTTTGTGACAAGGACAGAGATAATTCGATTAATTGGGCTGTATGGTCGTTGTTTGCAAGTCTTGTGACGTGAGCCCTACTTTATTGGAAAATAGACAACTTGAGGACCCCGCATGTGAACGTCTTTACATAAATTACTGAAATTTATTGGTTATATAATTTTTTTTTGAAGTTAGAAACCTCCAAATCTCCACCGTAGACGCGGGCTTGCGGACGGCGAGCAATGGGTAACTCGCCGTCCAATCGTCCAGTAACCGTCCGGACCGAGCCCGACGGCGCGTATTGTTCCACGCGCGTCTCAAGAAGTCAAAGTCAAAGTCAAAGTCAAAGATGTAAACAAACCGTAGGTGCCCAGCAGGGTCGAAGTCTACTGGGGCCGTGGGTTCGCTTCTGAATGGAAAACCCGGACCTGGTATGAAAGATAACGAAGGAACTAGGAGTGGGTTTTAGTCAGTAAAAGTCTGACACGCACGCATGTCATTGGATAATTTACCACCTAAAAAAAATGACTTACTGACTAAATCCTACCTATGTTCCTTCATGTTGCGTTATAGTGCCACGGTAACTCTATCAAAAGTTTCCGCAGACGATGTGTACATTGTAATTTAAATTTTGTTTCAAATCTTTAGTAGATATTATAGGTTTTTGCAGTCCACAGGCCCTACCGCGAGCTGTTAACGCGATCCATTTTACGACATAAACTGCATTATTAAAGGGATATGTAGGGTGTATAGCTCCATCCCATTTCCTCGCTCACACGTCTGACATATTAATACCTCATAGTAAGACCCTTGAGCAACAAATTAAAGTGAATTATGTCAGAGTAAATTATTTTCCGGAAACCCTTAAACGGCGCAAATACTGTAACCTTATTGGTAATTACAGTTTTGAGCCGTTTGGGGTCGAAATGCTTGGGTCATGGGTTCTGAGTGCGCGTCTTCTTTTTAAGGAAATTTTACGCCAACCGATCGACACTGCATGACTAGCCCCCAGGTCAGAACAAAGAAATCGGAGGCGTGGCCTACTCGAGGTGTAGGACGCAAGAGAATCGAAACAAAACGGTCGTAACTTGGCTAGGGAGGCAGAGGGCTGCCTCGTTCTTCGCCCAAAATAATAGCATTGCCATTCAGTCTTCTGGGCACATTTTCGGATGATAGAGATGTGGAGGAGTATTTCGACGCCTAGTGTACTTTGTGTTTTTGTATTACATTTATATACATAAATAGTTAGGTTTTAGTTTAATTAGTTTAGTTGATATTTAAGTTTTATATATAAGAGAGTGTTTAGCATAGCATAGCATAGTCGGTCTTATAATGTTCCCACTGTTGGGACTCAGGCCTCCTCTCTAGGAGAGGGAATGGGCCGTAATCCACCACGTGGGCCCAGTGCGGGTTGGTGGATGTCACATGTCTTCGAATTTTTGGTTCTAGAACATGGCGGTTTCCTCACGATGTTTTCCTTCACCGTTTTGAGAGCAGTCGTGATGAAATAAATTACACAAAGTAATGCGCCTGGGTTTGAATCCGCAACCTAACTACTCGTAAGTCGGGGCCTTTATCACTCGGCCACAACTGCTCTCAAGAGAATGTTTACAATTTGCAAAATAAATATATTTTCCTGAATAAATAGGTTCCAAATTTCAATTCAATTCTACGAGTTTTACCAAGAAAAACGTGTTGTTGTTAACACTTCAAATTCCAGCCACCCTAACAACGGATTAAAAAGCGCGTAAAATCAAAGGCCGGTCTCAACAATTTATAAGTTCAGAGTAACATAGTGAAACAGCAGTAGTTAGCACTAAAAGTAATAAAATTGCTCCACAAACTTTATACAACGTCGTTTTATAAACGATTGCTCGTATTATTTGGGTGTCTAGGCAAATAAAATGGATAGTAAAGAAGGCCAGCTCCATACAACAAGCAAGAACGCACGTACATGTGGACACGTTTCACGTACAGCGAGCGTTACGCCGTGTTCAATATAGACGATCCAACACGAACGCACAATTGATACTCCATTGCGATGGCCTATGTGACCATTCACACGTGGGTGCGGTGCGGTGACGAGCAAAGCGAAGCGGACGCGTTAAGTTATAATAAATAAATAAATAAAATAGTTTATCTAAGCAATACACACAGACACAATTCAAGTTGGTTTAATATTTTCACGTGAACTCTTGCAGTGCGGCAGCTTGTTTTAAATAAATTGTGGCTGAAGCGACGACTTTGCATGCACGTAGGACAGAGCCGCTACGACGCGTTGAATTTGCGTGTTTAACCGCATCGGAATGCCTCGTAATCGCGTTCACGTGTAACCTCACGACTCATTTTGTTTCAATACGCCATACGTACGCATGTACGTGTGCGCACCTGTTTTTGCTCCTTATACAAAGCTGACCTTCTGTACCTCTTCATCTTGTGACAATAGGCATTCCAGTGTCTCTGACGTTTGGTCAGGGATATTAACAAGTTAGGGTTGGCACTGACTACATTGTAACATTTTATGAGTTGAAACTTTGGTGAACGTGTACGCATAACCCTGTAAGTGATTTCTTGAAGACTGTGAATCTAAATTGAATTTTAGATTTATTCCTCTGGTTTGAGTTTGCAGTTCCTTTACATTGTTGGAATTGAAATGCGGTTTGTTGAATCAATCAGTATAAAACTCTAAATTGAAATGGTCTCAAAATTTAAATGTACAAATAGATATCATTAATCAATGGAAGCTTCAAAATACCAACGATTTTATATACTTATTGAAGTGAAATCTACTTTAAGCGCGTTAAACATTTTATTTTGTGGGTATTATATTAACCGTCACGCTCGGCTATGGAATGCTTATTCGGTTAAGGTCAGTTTAAGTCGGCCGATTTTACTCTGAACGTAATCGTGATTTTTCGGATTATAATTTAGATATCTATAGATAGATATCAAGGCTAGAGTGTATAGGCTCTTAATAAACTACTGCGCTTCACGGCTTACGATCAGGTGGAATCGCAGTCAAGCTCTAGTTTATGACAAACTTTTTTTTGGGATGATATCCTCATGGATGTCCTCAGCCCTGGGGTGGGTGGAGGGGTCTGTCAGACTCTTACTGACTAAAACCACCCCGGTGTTATAGTAGACTTGTGTCGGGAGCTGCGGGATCAGTTAGACTTCCGCTGCCCCGGACTAGTATTGGCCCTATCCCCGTTGGTCTCGTCCCGTATTGGAGAGTGGCTCTCCTATATAATAGTACGTCTAAGAGAGAAGCGTGTGGAACACTACGCGCCTCTATCTCGGGTCCAGATTGATAGGTCGACGGATGTCCCCCAATTCACCAACCCTGTACCTTATTTTTATTAAACTACCTAATTGAACCTCACCTGGATGAAGTTTGCCATGGGTGATGCGAAAGTGACCCCCGGGGCCCTGGAAAAAATGGCAAAGAAGGAACAGGAGTGAATTTTTAGTCAGTAAAAGTCTGACACTATCTCCCGCTCCGCCCAAGAGCGGGGGATGTCATTAAATGATTTTCCCACCCGAAAAAAAAAAAACCTAGATGAAGTTTTCACTTCCGACTTGTGATCTTAAGCACACACCGTTTTTTAGGGTTCCGTACCTCAAAACGAAAAAACGGAACCCTTATAGGATCATTTTGTTGTCCGTCTGTCTATATGTCTGTCTGTCAAGACCCTTTACCTCGGGAACGCGTAGAGGTATCGAGTTGAAATTAAAACCATATACTAAGATCTGCAGTCCCTAAAAGCTGTGAAAAAAATAAAACTTTGGTAAAAAAATTTGGTATGAAGCAAGAGCTTCATACCAAATTTCAGGATTTCGTAAACTCAAAAGGTTTATTTTATTTTCAGATTCCTTAAGCTTGTGCTATGAGACCTTTCTCATAGCACAAGTATAGGGAATCTGAAAATTGTACATTTATATACGTGCCAAAAAAAACTTTTTTTTGCGATTCGGAAAAATCTTCGTACCTCAATTCGGGAATGGAACTGTTTTCATACGTAAGTTGGTACGGAACCCACAATGCGCGAGTCCGACTCGTACTTACCTGGTTTTTTATTTGAATTTGCGAATGTGCCTTTAAAAAGTTGAGTTCTCTAATTTCACATATTTTAAGTCCAAAATATAATATTAGCTTTCGCAACATAAATCACACGCTGGAGTGTCCCAAGTGCCAATACTCCTGCACTCAAGAGGACTTATTGAGTGCCACCGATGCTGCAGTTAACGTAACCACCCTGGGCCCAAAGAGTTTAACAAATTTACCATCGATTCGAAAAAAAGAAGAAGAAGCTTTCCTAAAGCCATTCTTCTCGAGATAGTTTCCTTGTGGAAAGAAAAAGAAAATAATCATAACTACAACTGAATTATAATAAAAAATAATAATAATAAAAAAAAATACACAACTATCACACAACGCCGTCTAGTTCCAAGGTAAGCAGAGCTTGTGCTATGGGTACTAGACAACTGATAAACATACTTATAATATTTAAATACATACGGCCCACGCTGAAAACCAGTGCCATAGACTCGTCGCATTTTGCGTGCGGTCACGGCATTATGCTGAGCGTTCGGCCGTTTTGCGCGGATGTGGCGCATATTTTTCACATAATATACTTATAATTTATTAGTTCTAAATTTGCGCTTTGTAAATGTGCCTGATAAATTACACCCAGACACAGAGCAAACGATCGTGCTCATCACACAAACATTTGTTTTGGGTGGGAATTGGACCCACGACCTCCGGCTTAATAGTCTGGGCCACTAACCACTAGACCAACAGGCCAGTCAAATGTGCCTTACTCTTTCACACTCAAGACGTGACACCATGTCCTGGAGTACCACATAATTTTATCCCGAGAGTATGCTCCTGTGAATTAATCTTGGTAAAACTATCTTAATTCTACAGAAAAACCAATTGAGTAGTAATCTACCGTATAATATCACAACTATAACTGGCTTCGAAAAGCAATAAACTACAACAATTGCGTCGCCAAGTTCCACACTGATTTCCCGTATTATAACCTCGAAGTCTCTAAAAGATCCGTATCAGGTTATCTTGCTCCTAAAATTGGGTGAACTGAAATGGGCTAACTGACCCATTTAAACAAGGATAGTTTCTCGCTTGATGAAATTCGAAAATGTTCATGCATGTCTCGCAAGGCGATTAAAGTCAAGGTAATCCTTACGTCCCAGCCGTTGGGCTTGCGGACGGCGAGCAATGGGTAGCCCGCCGTCCGACCGCCCAGTAACCGTCCGGACCGAGCCCGAGTCGTTGACGGCGCCACAGGGAGATGTCAGCAAATCGTAGGGGCCCAGCAGGGTCGAAGCCTACTGGGGCCATGGGTAGCGTGAAAACGAAACCCGGGGCCCTGGGACGAAAGCAACGAAGGAACATGAGTAGGTTTTTAGTCAGTAAAAGTCTGACACTATCTCTCGCTCCACCCAAGAGCGAGATTTCTCATTAGATGATTTTCTCACCTTAAACAAAAAAAACGTCCCAGCCGTTGCAGGAAACACCCTGGGTATCGGGGTTCTCAAGGCGATTCCTGGCCACTAATGAAGCGAGCTTGTGGAAAGGTGAGCCATGGGTAGCTCACCGTCCGATATCCTGGTCAACGATTCGTCCAGCGCCTTAAAGAGCTTTCAGCATGAAAGTCTATCTTTTTTTTATTATTGATAGGCTCGCGTTTGACCACTATCACACCTGATGGTAAGCGATGATGTGGCCGACGATGGAGCACACTTGCCTAGAAGTAACCTATTCACTCTTGACTTAAAGACCCCTTGAGAGGTTGTAGCTATCAGGAAACACAGACCGGAACGGAGATCTGTTCGTAATAAAGTCAAAACTAAACGGATTTTCGTGCAGCTTTCACTTATAGACCGAATGATTCATGAAAAAGGTTTAAATTTATAATACATGCATACTATAAGTAGAAAAAAACTGAGTATTTCAAATATTTTTAACACCCTTGTGAAGCGAGTCAGGTCATCAGTCAACAAAAAAAAAGTTGTCCGATACTGGACATAATTATGTAGGTCTCGTCAAGTGTCTATTTTCTCTTTTTCTGAAAAACATTGCCTTGTATAAGAAATACTCGTGTATCGTGAGTGTGTTCACAAAAATGTAAATTCACATACCCAAAACAGCCAGAGCCGGAACAACTATTTTTTTTATTTATTTAATAATTTATGTACAAACACAAAAATAAAAGAAGAAGAAGGAAACAGAAAAATAGGTACAAAGGTGGTGCTCATTTCTAATGAAATCTCTTCCAGCACACCTGCGAAAGGAGAGTTGGAAGAAAATAGATATGTAGACACCGTGTGTAATAGTAATAGGAAAATAAGTACATACAAAATAGTTATCAAAAGAATAATATAACATGCAAAAAAAACTATGTATGGGACATGCAAATATTTGATTCGTGGGGGAATCGAAACCGTGACAAATAACGCAGCAACCGATCGCTCAACCGTGTCCGCCATATAGACGGGTCATTTTCGCTTTCAGCAGACGAGTGAGTGACAAGAGTCAAATATTTTTGACTAGCTCTTTGTTCTGCCAGTGGCTTCTTCCGCGTGATAGTAGGTTTATTATCTATACAAACTGTAGAACCCCGTTTCATCCCCTTAGGTGCTGAATTAAAAAAAATCCTTTCTTAGTACTCGCCTACGTCATATAAGGAAGCCTTGTGCAAAATTTCATGCTACTAGTCCCAGTAGTTTCGGCTGTGCGTTGATATGTCAATCAGTCAGTTTCATCCATATGTCAGTTACTGTTACTCAGACTGGCCTGTTGGTCTAGTGGATAGTGGCTCTGACTGCTATGCCGGAGGTCGTGGGTCCGATTCCCATCCAGGACAAATGTTTTTGTGAAGAGCACAATCATTTTTGTTCTGTCTGGCTGTAATTTATCTATAAAATGTATGTATTTAGAATTATTTAAGTAGTATGTTTATCAGTTGTCTAGTACTCATAACAGGAGCTCTGCTTAGCTTCGGACTAGACGGCGATGTGTGTGCATAGTTGTGTGAAATTTTTTTTTTTTTATTATTTCCCCTAAAATTTCTTGGTCGAGGCAAGAAGCTTTCCTCGTGTAAATGTGCTTCAACAGTGAGCTAGCGATCTTGGTATACGATAAGCTTGCTGTCTCTGTGTCATGGTTTATTACTTGTGTGATGTGAATTAGGGAACAAAGAGACGCTTTGGTGTCTGCAGTGTAGTTATAGTTTTTAATATATAGGGATAAAGAAAAAAAATGTGTGGTTTCAAAAATATTTCTTCTTTGTTCATGGCCAATTTTTCTAATAACATAGTAAACATTTTTATCATACTATACAATATACTTACGAGTATCATCCCTTGTCATCCAGACACATTTTAAACCATAGACATACCGACATCCGTAAAATTTTAAAAAACCGGACCGTAAGTGTATTTTAACCGACTAAGTACAAAAAGGAGGAGGTTCTACATTTATGTTCGGCTGAATGTATGTTTTTTTATGTATTTTTACTGATTTCTCGGTCAATTGTGGACCGATTTTGATTATATATATTTTTTTTTATTGAAAGGGTATGCTTCCGAATTGGTCCCATAGAAATATTGTTATGATCTGATCATGAACTTCGAAGTTATGGAACAGAACTCCTCATAGGATCACAGTAGAACCGTCGTAACAAGTAAAATTGCTTTGTTTATACGTGTAGTTGATGACTGAAAGAAGAGGGGGAATATATCGAACTGATCTGATGATGAAGCCTGAAAGTTAGGCACTGGAACTCGGTAATAAATTAGAATTGTCATGATGATGAGATACACTCTGGCTATAAGGCATTTTTTATTTTATTTTTTATTCTTGATAGGTTCACGCTTGACCGCTAACTCACCTGATGGAAAGCGACGATGCGGTCGACGATGGAGCGCGCTTACCTAGAAGTAACCTATTCACTCTTGACTTAAAGATTCCCGGGTTGTAGCCATCAGGAAAAACAGATTCCGGCAAGGAATTCCACTCCTTAGCTGTACGCACTATGAATGTGTTCCCAAAACGTTTTGTGCGTATAGGTGGGATGTCCACCATGTACCGGTGGCGCATTGCCGTACGCCTGGTGGTCCGATGATGGAACGGGCTAGGCGGAATTAGGTTATGCAATTCCGACGCACACTCCCCGAAATGCAACCGGTAGAAAACCGACAGGCTAGCAACTCTGCGTCGATGCTCAAGACTTTGAAGCCTCGACTCAACGAGTGCATCATTGCCAATGATCCTCTTGGCTCGCCTCTCAATTGCCTCAAGTGCATCAAGCTGGTATCGGGCAGATCCGTCCCAAAGATGAGAGCAGTACTCCATACACGATCGAACTTGCGCTTGATAAAGTTTGAGCAGCTGTTCCGGCGTGAAGTACTGTCTGACCTTCGCGAGGATTCCCAGTTTTTTTGCTGCCAGTTGAGCCTTTGCTTCGATGTATGGCCCAAAGTTGAGTGTTGACGTCAGCGTAACACCAAGGAGATCAAGATGGTCGGTTATTGGCACGGTTACGCCCCGGAAAATATTTAAGTTTGGATGAGGGGTACTCTTTAGTGGTGGTACCGTAGGTAACTAATTTTGGAAGTCGGTTTTAAATAACGAAGAGACAAAACTATTATAGAAACACCTACTGCCGAAATTAAAGTTATTTTGCACTTTTCAGTGTATTTTTTGCATTGAAGTGCCTTTTCGGCAAGTTCCGCTCAGATAGACTCACTAAAATAAATTTCTCAGCTCCATTTTACAGAGGTTGTGCCTGTTTCAATGACTCCACATTTTATCTAGTTGTTTAAATCCTTGACATATAAAACTAAACAAATTTTACATCACTGTATGTACTCGAAATCAATTTGCGAATAATTGAAATATTAAATGAAATTCATTTGGAAAAATCCTGCCAAAAACCCCAACCAAAATCTATTTTTTAGGAATTACAATTATTGCCTAGAATAATTTTTGTTGTCAGCATTTATTTATTTCGAAATACAAACTCTGCTTTCAAAATTAGAATCGCAATAATAAAACCTCTTTACAGATATATCTCGAGGTTTCATCGCGTGGCACACATTCGTGAAATATATTTTCGTGTTTGGAATTCCGTCTCAGATCTCGAACCACGTGTTCCTCCGGATGTGAGTGGCAGATGCGCTCACAGTTTACCAAGCTCGTCTTCCAAAGTTTAGATTTTGTTTTGATTGTGTAACAAACATACGAGAGCTTGCCTTAGATTTTTCTTTAAAGGTTTAAAGTAGGGGTTTAAAAACTGTTTTAGAAATTTAAAGGCTTTTAGGGTACTTTATAAAGACTACTGAATGCATTTTTTTTTTGTTTATATTTAATCGTTTTCTGAAACAGTACTCAGAAGCTTTAAGGTTGCGGAATTGTTCAGGACTGTTAAATTATTCTTTCGAATTGCCCTTTGCGTTTGCGTTACTCTTTCGACTTACCGTGGCTCTGAAACGGGAACACAGGTAGGTTTTAGTTGCGTGGACTTACGGACGACGAGCAAGGGATAGCTCGCCTAACCGTCCGGACTGAGCCCGAGTCGTCGACGGTGCCTAATGTTCCACGCGCACCTCAACAAGATATCAGTTAAATCGCAGGGGCCCAGCAGGGTCGAAGTCGACTAGGGCCATGGGTCGCAAAGTACAACTGAACGAACATAGGTGTGGTTTTAGTCAGTAAAAATACCCTTGCACCCCTCCCTAGGGCGGGAAAGTCATTAGATGATATCCCACCTAAAAAATAGTAGGTTTTAGTAAAAGTCTGACACTTCTTCTCACTCCACCTAAAGCGACAATAATTATTAGATAATTTTTGACAAAAAAAAACAGCCGATCAATGTGAGTCAATAAAAAAAAAGATTTAAATTAAAAAAACAGGAAATAAAAGACAAAAAAGATAAAACTTCATCTAGTTGCCAGCAATCCTAAAAAGATCATTGACCTAAGCTAAATTAGAAGCACGAAAATGGCTTCTAGGACGTTACATCGCGCCAAAGATGGCAATGTAATCTGAATACATAGCACTTAGTGTTGACCGGGAGTCAGGGTAGACCCCTGAATATTGTATTGCGGATTACGTTTACCAAAGGAAAAAGTTAACGTAATTCGTTCCTGTGTTTTTCTTACTACTCTCACTAATATTCCAAATGGGACACTTAGTTTGGGCTCGAAAAAGGCTAGATACATTATCCTTAGCTGAGATTTTCGGACTGTCTCTCAGAGATCTTACGGATTAGGGATCAGACGGATTTCGTTAGGCAAAAAGTGTGTAAAAGAATAAATGCCTACCTGCTTGCTAATTAAGGGACCTAATATTAGATGAGTGGAGAATTCTCATTATTTTAATGAGCACAATCATTTGTTTTGTGTCTGGGTGTAATTTATCTATATATATAAAAGCGAAATACCACTCACTGATTAATCACGAAATCTCAGAAACTATAACACCTACAAACTTAAAATTTTGCAGATCTTATAGGGTGTAGACATCTGCTAAGAACGGATTTTCCGATATTCACCCCCTAAGGGGATGAAACGGGGGTCCGAAGTTTGTATGGAAAAACCGACTTTCAAGCGGGCGAAGCCGCTGGCAGAAGCTAGTCTATAGACACATACATATTATAATATGTATGTGTTTAGAAATATATAAGTATGTTTGTCAGTTGTCTAGTACTCATAGCACAAGCTCTGCTTAGTTTGGGACTAGATGGCGTTGTGTGAAGTTGTGGAATATTATTATTATTATTTTAGACGAAAGACGTTCACTGTTGGAGATAGACCTCGTCCAAATATCTCCACTACGACTTGGTTTTCTGCGTCTCGCATCCGACAGATTCCCGCGATCCTCATCAGGTCATCAGTCTACCTTGTGGCAGGCCTACGAACGCTGCGTCTTCCTTCCAGTACGCGGTCGCTACTCCAGAACCTTTTGGTGTTATAGACCAACTATTCTATGCCATAGAAACTAGGAATGTAACGGACACACACATTCGGATACTCTCCGATAGTGCTTCAGTCATACAATCCCTAGGCAAAAACTCTACCACCTCGAAAATTATACAAGAATGCCGCTCAGCACTGGAAAGTGTCACAGTGCCGAAACGCAATACGGTGACACTACAGTGGATTAAAGGACATAGCGGCTCACTGGGCAACGACGCGGTGGACGAACTGGCCAGGAGAGGATCTGGAGCGGTGGCCTTCGGGCCCGAACCAATTGTGCCGGTCCCCTTTGGTCAGCTGCGTAGTTGGCTACGTGAACACACGCATATACAAGCAGAGCGCTGGTGGTCCTCGACACCGGGATGCAAGCAGGCCAAGGAGGCCCTACCACATCTCAATAAAGCCCTCACCAAAAAACTCATAAGACTGGACAGAGGCGGCCTGCGCCTGGTGACGGGGACCATCACCGGACACTGCACACTGAATAAACACCTTCACACGATAGGCATCACAGACAGTCCCCTGTGCAGAGCATGTTTGGAGGGGGAGGAGACAATTGCACATGTGCTCCTGGACTGCACAGGTGTCACTGAAGTACGCACACGAACCTTAGGATCCCCGAACTCCCTTATTGATGCCCTGAAAAACCTAAGAGGCCTTATCTGTTTTTGGAGAGAGGTGGGCTGGTTGGAATAAGCCCACCTAAGGTTGTGGCCGCTATGGCCCACGTACAATGGTCCACACAGGACTAAGTGCGGAAACCGTACATTAATAGATAGACCAACTATTCTGCGTGCTATGTGCCCTGCCCACTGCCACCTAAAAAGAATTGTAGTATGGGCTATCTATATAATTGCTAGGCTATATTTTTTTATATTCTTGATAGGTTCGCGCTTGACCACTAGCTCACTTGATGGAAAGCGACGTTGCGGTCGACGATGGAGCGCGCTTACCTAGAAGTAACCTATTCACTCTTGACTTAAAGATTTCCGGGTTGTCATCAGGAAACACAGATTCCGGCAAGGAATTCCACTCCTTAGCTGTACGCACAATGAATGTGTTCCCAAAACATTTCGTGCGTATAGGTGGGATGTCCACCATGGTGGTGTGGTGTATGTGTGGTGGTGGTGGTGTGGTGGCATGGTTTTAATTGAAAAAAAAAAATCAAGAGATGAGTCAGAATTGCGATACCTACTAAGCTCCTTGATTAGTCAGTTACATCAAGGTGAAGTAATGAATCATTTCTTAATTTCCAAATTTTCCAATTTGAGATTTTGTCGGCATAAAAAGTTACCGACTTCCAAAGTTTCTTTAGTCATCGATGATTTTGTGGTCATAAAAAGTTAAAGACTTCCAAAGTTTCTTTAGTCATCGATGTCGACCATAAAGATATTATTAAGTTGGCACTTAATTTTTACCACGAAACTTAATTAAGAACTACGTCCCACTAACCTAAATAGTTCAAACATTTTACCCCAAACTATGAACGACGAACGTACCTAAACCGAAAACTTACTATTACAACGCTCCGCGTAATTCTATCATACAAAATTAATTTCTATTACGCTTCCATACATTTATATTATAATTACGAACGTTAATATTAGCACTTTCGAGAAATTATAGAGCTTGTTAACACAATCCCCTTAAGAGTGCCCTAGTCGGTCATTCTTCCATACAAACTTAGTATGGCTGTAACTTCTTTGTTTGACGGTGTAATTTCAAAATAAAAAAGTTATACCGATTTGTTTTGTCATTATCTGTCCCTGTAAAGAAGTAAAACCGTAAAAAATAAGTTTTGAAGTTACGTGTGTCGAAATTCTATATTTTTACACTAATTTGCGCATCTTTAGGCTTAAGAGTTTGAGTGTGGTAAAATAGTTTCCATACAATGATATATTATTTGTTTAAGCTGTTGATCCCCGCATTAACGCGTTCACGCGCCATTGTCTTACTATTGTGTCTCTAATTACGCACTCAAAAGGTTAAAGGTCAATTAATTTTATTTTGAATGGATAATTTCAGTCGGTTTTTCATAATATCTATACACCTGAAGGTCTGTTCATGTTACGAACGCTTTTTGTTATAAATCATCCTATAGGTATATTATGGCAGTGTGTATTCGTGTATGCTCTAACTTGTGATTGCTCATCAAAGCATTTCTAACTGTCAAACATGACGTTGGATGAGATAACATACATTCTCACGTAGCCTACTAACAAGATCGAGCTTCCGACTAGTGCAACCTTAATTCTTAAATCTGATGTAGCATCCATTTAAACGTGATTCGCAAACGGGTTAACTCTGATGATTACGTCGGCACATAAGGGGTATTTGCCATTGATCAATAGTCTTAAATGTTCTAACAATGAGTTCGAGAGAATAAGACATCCCATCGTTAGATGAGAGGTAGGCACGATGTGTCGTCAAGTGCTATTATTCGATCATTGTTTGTATGGGTAATGGTGTTTAGTTACACGATTGGCCCAAAGGGATTGTTGTCCATTACAGGCAGTTGGTTTTCGATAATCTTAAGTCGTGTCTGTTTTTACCTACTTTTGTAAAATAGACGAACTACTATATATTCTTCTTGTAGGTCGCTGGGCGCATTTGTTTAGATAAGATTTTTTTTTCGTAAGTCTTTTGTACACTGATCGTTTTTTTTTTAATCAGGTGTTATTAGTTTAACAGATGGAGGAATATTGTTCGAATGAAAGTGATGAAGCAGGGAGGTCACGACCCTCGGCATTGAGGAGTACGAGGCAAGGAGGGGAGGAGGCTAGTAGTTTTCCATGACTTTGATTGGCTGAATCTATTTATTTAGTATTTAAATTTATTAATATGGGGTAATAATGGGCAGTTTTATTCATTCATCATCATCATCATCATTTTAGCTGAAAAACGTCCACTGTTGGACATAAGCCTCCCCAAGCGTCACCACAACGACCGATCCTGTGCGGCTCGCATCTACCGCAATCCCACGACTCTCACCAGGTCGTCAGTCCACCTTGTGGGAGGCCTTCCACCGCTGCGTTTTCCGGTGCGTGGTCGCCACTCTAGAACCTTTCGGCCCCATCGACCATCCGTTCTACAAGGAATGTTTCCTGCCCACTGCCACATTATGCTTAATAATTTTTGTCTGTATTCTTGCTAAATTGTTAATAATGTTCAAATCTTTTTTTTTAGTCTATTGTTTAGTATTATAAATAATTAAGCATCGGCATTTTGGGGTGAGAGCCTGGTGATCCGTCACACAGGGTATCCTAGTATGAACTCCAGACTCTCACAAAGTTTTTATATGTTGCATTATTGTCTATTTTATGAAACTTTTGTATATACTTTGTCATCATCATCATCATTTCAGCCGAAAGACGTCCACTGTTGGGCATAGGCCTCCAAGCGCAAGCCAAGCGTCTCCGCAACGTCGGATCCTGTGCGTCTCGCATCCACCGCATTCCCGTGACTCTCACCAGGTCGTCGGTCCACCTTGTGGGAGTAGAATGGGATGTGGGAGTGTGGATATACTATGTGTAGAGTGAAAAATAAAGTATTCATATTATTATTAATGCTGATATCTTCATTCTTTACGGACGTTATAATTATACAAATATAATACAAATTCATTTCTAATTAACAATACTTTATACTAACAACTTTGTACGCCTCTCATGCATGAGGTTGCAGGTTCAAACAAGGCCAGTTTCAATGTGATTTTTTTCATTTAATATGCACTTTTCTAATTTTATCTATGACATCACTAACATTCGTCCCTTGGAATGCACATAAAGCGGTTGGTCCCGGTTGTCATACATCTTTGACAGTCGTTATAAATGGTAACTGCCAGAAAGTCTGACCATCAGTATATCCAAAGAATATCGTGATACCCAGTTTTTTTTTTTTTAACCGACTTCAAAAAAAAGGAGGAGGTTATCAATTCGGTTGTATTTTTTTTTTTTTTTTTTTTTTATCATTATTTTTTTTTTTATGTTTGTTACCTCAGAACTCCGTCGTTTATGGACCGATTTGCAAATTTTTTTTTTCCCTATACAGGATATGCTTCCAGATTGGTCCCATTTTTTTCAAAATCCAGTTCTGATGATGGAATCCATGAGGAATCGAGGGAACTCCTCAAAAATTATAGGCAACCCTATGGTGATTTTAGTATTTTCATCAAAAACTTAAGCATTTACAGTCAAAAAGTAACATTTGATGAAGTGGAACTGATGAAGAAGACCAGAAATGGTCAACGGAACTTCATACACAAATAGATATTACAATGAAGATATACATAGTTAAGCGACTATGACAATACAAATAAATGAATGATTCTGAATAGTTATGTTGAAAATGGTATCATCGAAGTGATCTGATGATGATGATGGAGCCGGAAGGTAGGCACTGGAACTCCGTAATTAATCAATATAACCTAGCCGTGTTTGGACTTATTAGAATTGTCATGAGATGCACTTTGGCTATAAGGTACTATCGAACTGATCTGATGATGGAGCCGGAAGGTAGGCACAGGAACTCCGTAATTAATCAATGTACCCTAGCCGTGTTTGGGCTTATTAGAATTGTCGTGAGATGCTCTTTGGCTATAAGGTACTATCGAACTGATCTGATGATGGAGCCGGAAGGAGGAAGGTAGACACAGGAACTTTATAATAAAACTATGTAACCTAGCAGTATTTGGGTTAATTGGAATTGTCATGAGAAATAGGCACTCTGTTTATAAGTGTATCGCAACTAAAAAGTGTGAAATAAAAATTTTTATAAAAAAAAAAATAACCGACTTCACTAAAAAAAACACTAAAAGGATTAAAATAACTTTAATTTCGGAAGTCGGTGTTAAATAAGAAACAAACAATACCGAGAAACACCGACATCCGAAATTAAAGTTATTTTGATCCTTTTAGTGTTTTTTTTAGTGAAGTCGGTTATTTTTTTTTTTTATAAAAAGTTTTTATTTTTTTTACATACCCAGTAAGTTTATTGAGAAAAACTCCATGTAAAACACGGTTGTTCAGCCGTTTCCAGTTAGACTGGAAACCTTGGGGTCGGGTTCTAGTCTACTAGTAGGAAAAAGGCTATACTTTATTGCTATTGGCTTTATTAGTTTATAATATTAGCGTCATAGTCATAGTCATAGTCATAGTCATAGTCATAGTTATTTATTCATTAACAATAAATTGTATCTGAAATTACAAACATGTTAAATATTACAACAATACAAAAACATAAAATTAGTATAACATTGTATTGACCTCAAAGATCATCAATAGTATATAGACACTTGTTCAATAGAAATATTTTGAGTTGTTTTTTAAATGATCTAGAGTATATAGCACTCTTTAAATCTAAAGGCAATTTATTAAATAATACAACCGATTGATATCTGGGACAGTGCTTCACAATATTTAAATCAGGCTGTATTTTGTAAAGTTTCATATCTTGCCTACGCGTGCTTTCTCTAATCTCTCGTTCTTCTGCAGACTCATATTCGTGTATATATTTGGCCAAAAAAGCGTATATAAGTATTTTATTATTGTAACTTAATTTATTGATACTACTTTTCATTTGATATTTATCTGTTATTTATTTATTGTGCACACCTACCACAGTGTTGTCTCTTTAAACCCAAAGGTTGGCTGGTAGAGAATGACTTGTTGCGTTAAGTCCGCCTATGTACCACTACACTGTACATGAAGTTTAAATAAATAAATAAATACTCCATTCACCTTATGATATTTAAACAAACTTTTTTCACTGTCTTTCAACTAATTTTGATTTCTATTCCGTAGGCATAAAGATGGCATTAAAGGCCAAAAAACTGGGCAAGTAAGAGTCGGACTCGCGCCCGGAGGGTTCCGTACAAACTTACCTATGTAAACAGTTCAATTCCTGATTGGAGTCTCGAAATTTTTTCCAAATAGCAAATAAAAAATTTTGTAACGTAACAAAAAATTGTCTGTTTTCAGACTTATTCCTGTACTTGTGTTTATTAAACCTTGCTTTATGCAAATTTTCAGGATTCTGGGCCAACGGGAAGTACTCTAGAATTTTGGTTCCCATGAGTGTCGAAATACGTTTTTTACGACATGAACGGCCATATCTATTTTCTTTTTTTTCTGTTTACTTAGAAGTTTAATTTTTTCACAGCTTCAAGGGATCGCAGATTTAAGTATATGGTTTTAATTTTAACTCGTCCACGTTTTACGTCCACGCGTTCTCGAGATAAAGGATCTTGACAGACAAACAGACGGACGGACAACAAAGTTATCTTATAAGGGTTCTGTTTTTTCCTTTTGAGGTACGGAACCCTAAAAAGTGGTTACAATACTAACTATTTATTGCAGCCGCCATTTATCACGGCACCAACGCAATAAAAGTCAAAATCGTTTGAACGGACAGTAAAAAAGGATTGCTCAAATGTATAATCTTACTGCAAATGGAGTATAGGTAGATGTTGATACAAATTTAGAAATAAATTCAAACCACCAACGTCGGACGTACGGAAGTAAACACTAAATCTATTAAATTGTAGGTATACTTACACAGCTTTCTTCACACATAACACTTACACTACATATATAACACACACATAGGACTTCTTTCACAAATTCCGCTCGACGTCCGTATGCCACTACAGGGACCAAGCAGAATACCAGCGTCAGGTATATTTGCCTGACAGATGCTGAGTTGGGCTCCCATTTGATGCAGCCTTGAAGCGCACACCGCACTATGCTATTAATTTCTTATTTTGTTTGTTTCACAAAACAAAGTACCTACCCATGTTTATGTGTTTATTGTAGGTACTCGTGACATTGATGTTTGTAATTGTTTACATTTTAAAATTTTTGTTAATTTATTATTTATTTATTTATTTATTTGTTTATTTATGTACACACAAACACTTAATATCGAAAAGAACAAATACAGATAAAAGAGTACAAAGGTCCTGCTTATTTCTAACGAAATTTCTTCCAGCAGACCTGCGACAGGAGAGTTGGATGAGAAATGTAGACGCAGTGTGTATAAATAATATAGAGAAGAATTAAATAGACTAAATTATTATTATTATTTATGTGCTTAGTTTTGTAATTTTATTGTGCTTTTGTGTATTGTCTGTTTATTTTTGTGTGCATCAAATAAAAGTTATATCTATCTATCAACCTAAATTTTGCTAATTCATATTAGGTGAGAGATCTATTTATAAGAGGGAACGATTTAAAATATAATTATTCAGCGTCACATTATCTTGGCGTACCATTATTTCCCACTTCCGTGTATAGGGTACGGGGACGCATCTCAAAGCGTGAGATAAGCATGGCTAAGCTAAATTAATGCAGCGCTTAGTCGAATTACGAGTGTATCTTACACTACCTTGCGACAGATGGAAACAGTGGATTTGGTGCGTAGTACACATACCCTTTTTGGTGGGAAATTATTAAATTACTTTTTTAGGGTTCCTCAAAAGGAAAAACCGGGCAAGTGCGAGTCGGATTCGCGCACTGAGGGTTCCGCACAAACTTAACTATGAAAACAATTAAGTTACGAAGATTTTTCTGAATCGCAAAAAATGATTTTTTTTGTAACGTAACTAAAAATTTACAGTTTTCAGATTTTTCCCTATACTTGTGCTCTGAGACCTTGCCTCATGCCAAATTTCAGGATTCTAGGTTAACGGAAAGTGCCCTATGACTTTTGATTCCCTTGAGAGTGTCAAAATACACGTTTTTTGCGACATAAACGACCGTATCTTTTGTTTTCGCTGACTTAAAAGTTTGATTTTTTCACAGCTTCAAGGGACCGTAGATTTGAGTATACGGTTTTAATTTTAACTCGATACTTCCACGCGTCCCCGAGATAAAAGGGTTTTGACTGACAGACAGACAGACGGACGGACAACAAAGTGATCCTATAACGGTTCCATTTTTTTTCCTTTAGGTACGGTACCCTAAAAACGGAACCCTTATAGTTTTATTGGTCTTTTGGATACAAAGTTGACCAATCTACACTGTCTTCTCATACCTATTAATATTATACTAAGGAAATATTGTAGAATCAATTTTTTTTAAAGAGTAACCATGGAGTTTCATACCGGTTCTTCTCCATAGGAAACGACCAATTGGAACCGTGCGCTAGCTTCTAACGTTTTATAAGTGCTAATACAGGCCTATGTGAAATCAAATAATTTTGAGTTTTGAATTTGAGTTTGATTAAAGATATGAAAGGAGGATCCAAAGTTTGTATGGAGGAACCTATTTTCAAGCGGACGTAGCCGCTGGCTCGACTTACGAGTGTAGGTCGCGGGTTCAAACCCAGCCAGGCGCATTACTTTGTGTAATTTATTTCATCACCACTGCTCTCATAACGGTGAAGGAAAACATCGTGAGGAAATCGGCATGTCCTAGAACCAAAAATTCGACGACGTGTGTCATCCACCAATCCGCACTGGGCCCGCGTGGTGGATTACGGCCCATTCCCTCTCCTACAGAGGAGGCCTGAGTCCCAACAGTGGGAACATTATAAGGCCGACTATGAAGCCGCTGGCGGACGCTAATACCGAATAAAATGAATAAAGGATCTAAGTATTAAAACTCTTTTTAGAACCTGATTTGTCGTCTATTTAAATTATTTTAGAGTTTTCTAAACCGTCATTAACCATGACACATTCCTACTAATAGTCTCTCAACAACAATAGGCGTTTAAAACTAGATTATTGTCTCGTGTCGGGCATTGAGTCCGACATATGTCGGACACGACACATCGCCCCGTGTAATGTGGCGTTAAGAACGATTGTCTGCACTGGATGCTCTAGATTCTTGGCTTTACATCCTGTAAATCATCATCCTTCGATGGTTTGAATCGATTTTGAGGTAAAGTTTAGAATTAATCCGAGCTACAGTGTTTTATAAAAGGACTTTTTAGTTCTTGTAAATTGAATACCTAACATGTAATTGTTAATTAATAACTTTTTATCAAATCTTTTACTTACCCCATCTTAGGTAGATTACCTCATCACTGCTCTCAAAACGTTAAAGGAAAACATTGTGAGGAAACTGACATGTCCTAAAACTGAAAACTCAAAGACGTGCTGTCCATTAACCTGCACTGGGCGCGCGTGGCGTATTACAGGTCATTACCTCTTATAGAAAGGAGGCCTGAGTTCCAGCAGTAGAATAAGCATAATAGCATAATCAGCCTTTTAATGTTCCCACTGCTGGGACTCAGGCCTCCTCTCTAGGGAAAGGGCCGTAATCCACCACGCGGGCCCAGTGCGGATTGGTGAATGTCACATGTCTTCGAATTTTTGGTTCTAGGACATGCCGGTTTCCTCACAATGTTTTCCTTCACCGTTTTGAGAGCAGTGGTGATGAAATAAATTACACAAAGTAATGCGCCTGGCTGGGTTTGAACCCGCGACCTAAAACTCGTACCGTTACCACTCAGCCACCCTTAAGAACTAATTAATCTAAAGGTGACTTATCGCCGTTATTATGGCCTGCCCAAAGACGCCATATCGTTAGGCATTATGCTTCCTTTTATTCAGATATTTATTTATTATTTTTCTTCTTTCGTATCGATCTGACTCAAATCTGGTCTAACCAATTTTTAGCTACCTAGACAGCTCTGTGGTTGGCCTCGTACAAGTCGTGGAAGGTGCAAGTAGTTGTGTACGCTGGGCAGGAAAGGAGGTAACGTACGTCTTGTGAAGGGGTTCCACACTGTCACTGTATTTGCGATGGGTCAATACTAGGTATAATAAATATAGTATGCACTCCAAGAGTCCACGGCATGCTTTAGGGTGTAAATTATGTAAACACTAGAAAAAAAACTCCATCTCTTCTAGTTACATTAGTCGAGAAAACAACACTAAAAAGTGCTTTTAAAAAGTAAAAAAAAATGTCATTGTTACATTTCAAATACATTAAATAAACATTAATCTCAGTATTATTATGAAATATGCTAGTTAACTCGGGCGTAGGCCTTTTGTCATTTAGCTAATTAATTACAGAATTAACTATGCAGGATGCATAATCCACGTATCTGTTCTGTTTGTTTGATAAACAGTATGTTGCAACGTGAATATTAGCAGTTAGGATAAGATAGGAATTAATTATTTCATGTTTTGTTTAGACCTTCAACAGGGTAGACTGACCTGGTGAAATTTGTGAGAGTCAGCTGGATGCAAGAAAAACTGGGCAAGTGCGTGTCGGACTCGCGCACTGAGGGTTCCGTACAAACTTACTAACGAAAACATTTCAATTCCTGAATTGAGTTACGAAGATTTTTCCGAATCGCAATTTTTTGTGACGTAACTACAAATTTACAGTTTTCAGATTTTTTCCTATACTTGAGTTATGAGACCTTGCTTCATGCCAAATTTCAGGATTCTAGGTCAACGGGAAGTACCCTATGAATTTTGATTCCCTTGAGAGTGTCGAAATACACGTTTATTGCGACATAAACGGCCTTATCTTTTTTTCCGTTGACTCAAATGTTTGATTTTTTCACAGCTTCAAGGGACCTCAGACTTGAGTATATGGTTTTAATTTCAACACGATAAATCCACACGTTCCCGAGATAAAGGGTCTTGACAGACAGAAAGACAAACAGACAAACAGACAGATAGACAGACGTACGGACAACAAAAAGTGATCCTATAAGGGTTCCGTTTTTCCTTTTGAGGTACGGAGCCCTAAAAAAAGGATCGATTGATATGGCGATACTTGGGGAAGGCCTATCTCTGGACATAGGCTGCCTTAAAGCATCGTTGTAGGAGCCGGTTCACATGCATGATGTAGATTGTTTTTCCTTTTAATTTTAACGTACGTCGGGAGTTGCAGTATTTTCTGCGGCAACTCGTTGAGCTCCTTAATAGTACTGAGTTGAGCTACACGAATACTGACAAATCCTTGCACTAGCTAGACAGGTCCACTCAAGTCTGTGTGGTTCTTTCCTCAAAAGACCATCTCAGCCATTAATCTGCATGATTCTCATACGATTTCACCATAATATGTTTTTGTTATATGGTCTTCAAAAGAGATTTGGACGTCAGCTAGGAAACACCGGCCTCGTCTAGTTTGAAGGGACAAAAAAACTGAAATGTAAAAGTGTTTTTCAAAACCTGTTTGTGAAATAAATATCACTTTTTACTTTTACTTTACTTTAGTTTTTTCGATTTATGTAGATACACACAAATACACTACTATTTTTTAACTTATACAAAAAAAAAAATGGGCATCTGTCCGATCCTATTTGTATAGTCAAAAGTAAAAAAAACTAAATCCCAAAATATTGTCCATAATTGGCAAATTTATAATTGAATCAATCATTCATAAAAATTGCTATTAGAAAATACTACGCGCAGTGTTTTTTTTTTTCATTTTGATCGAAAGAAAGAAAACATTTATTTGAGACTCGCACAGGACAACAATAAAACAAAAAAAAAACTTATAAATACTTAACTAGAGTGATATGAAAGAAAAGGAAGTTAGAGATAGTATGACGAGTGACAGGGCAGAATGGAAGAAAAAAACGTGTTGCGCCGACCCCAAATAACACGGGACAAGGGCAGGAAGATGACGATGATGATGACTTAACTGATCGCCATTAATTAATTCATAATCAATAGCCTGTACAATATTTCCAGAAATTGAGTGACATTTTGGGATATAAACAAACGCTAGTAACTTTGCTGTTTATGAATATTATTTATTGAAACTTTACTTAATTAATAACTATACCTTTTCTAATAAGCTCTTTAAGTATTTATACTAATTAAAAATTTGTAGTGTAAAATGGAAAATTAATTACCGTGATTTTAAAACTAAAATGTATTCATAGTGATTAATAAAGTCATTAGCTGTACTCCTACTCGGGTTCTGGGGTTAAAAGCGGGATCGTTTGAAAGGGCAACTGAAGAAGTGAAGAAGAAAGACGTCAGAATAAAGGAATCGGAGGCGTGGCCTACTTGAGGCGATCAACGAAAACAAAATGGAAACGAAACGGTTGTAACTTGGCTAGGGGAGCTGTACACTTAAGGGGCACGTACGCGATTTCCTCTGAATCCACGCATGCTTTGTAATTCTCTCATATTGCTATCTACTTTTATTTTAGGTTGTATTTATAAAAATGTTAGGTATTAGTTTAATTTTCAATCTCAACGATGACGTGTCTTCAAAGAAACCGTGCAAACAGTTTCGGGAACATACTCTACTATGTACCTATATTTCTACTTGAAGTTTCATAGCGCCGACTAACCAAGCTATTCCCCTATAAATTGGAACCAACCAAAATCCTTCACTGGAATCCGGGCCGGACGTGTGCCGGACGAACGCCGTTCACGGCACGTTAACCGGATGGATGTCTGGTGTCCGTCATTGTCCAAACCTTCCACAGCTGTTTGTCAGCCACCGGCGTCACTTTGACCATATTACTTTGATTAAACCAATCTTTATTGTAAAAGATACCGTAATTTTGGCTAGTAAGGTAGTGTTTGAAATGGCAAGAAAAACAATACATTTTGCAAACTTAATTCATGTATTGTCAGTGGGGAATCAATTAATAATGTTGGTAATGAATATACTAGCATGTTTGCGGTAGTGTAATCTCTGTTGAGTGTGAAGGATAGGTCAACAAGTAATTTGTATTCCTCATCGCTCTTGGGTATGTTCTCAAAGTACATCTGATTTGATTTTGTATCAGCAAGATACAATACTGCACACCTAAACTAAGATCACATATTATATGACCCGGAACGGTGTGAATTTGTCAGATGAGTTGTGAGCTAAAAGAGCCACTTATTTGAGTCCCATTAAATGCAAGGCGACATCGCGTCAGACTAAGACAAAAGTTGAGAGATGAGTAAGATTCTATCTTACCGGAAGGACTGACCCGCAATAGCAGAAGACCGACGTGTGTCAAAATGTAGATGGAGAATATGCATAGCATAATCAGCGTTTTAATGTTCCCACTGCAGGGACTTAGACCTCCTCTCTCTAGGCCGTAATCCACCACGCGGGCCCAGTGCGGATGGTAAATTTCACATGCCTTCGAATTTTTGGTTCTAGAACATGCCGGTTTCCTCATGATGTTTTCCTTCACCATTTTGAGAGCAGTGGTGAAATAAATTACACAAAGTAATGCGCTTGGCTGGGTTTGAACCCTCGACCTACAACTCGTAAGTCGGGGCCGTTACCACTCGGCCACCACTGCTGCTGTAGATGGAGTACTTTGCCCAATTTATATTACAATTCATTTGATAACTCTTTAACTAACATCCTAAAGTCCAAACTTAAGGTTTGCCCACGTGCTATGGATCGCAGTATAGGTACTAAGTGTTAAACTAAGGGATCGCGTTCGAAACACTAAACTTTGCCCCAAAACATATAGATCGTTGACATGGCTCAGAAGACTGCCCAGCTTAAGTGGGACCTGGTTGGACATGTATGGGCATATATGTCCAACCCAGTCGGTATAGGGCTATCCCGATTGGACGATGGGCCGGTAGAACACAAACTTAGTGCCCTGAAATCGCATAACGGGGTCTCGGAAGACCAAGAAGGAGATGGTGGTACGACTTAAATGTCTTCCTTAGGAATTAGCTAGAAAAGGCTCAGAGCTGGTAACAATAGAAGGAAAATTTTTGCCCAGTAGTGTGATAGTATGGCTAGATGTTGTAATGTATAAAAATCTCGTGTTACAGTATTTTTATTCAACTCCTCCAAAATGGTCAGACCGATTTTATGACATTTTCAATCTATATTTGGTAGGTCTGACAAATAGGTCGTAGGCTATTTTTAATCCCCTATGGGTGTTTTTAATATCGTGCGGATTTCATCACGTATGCGGAATTGCTCCGTGCATTGCATCCCCCGTGCGTATTCCACGCATTACAATAAATACTTGTATGAAAAGGATATTTGTGGGGGCTACGCGTGCGGAGCAATCCCGCATGCGTGATGAAATCCGCACGATATTAAAAACTCTCTAAGTGATAAGTCCATTATCACGAGGGCGAAGCAGCTGGTAGCAGCTAGTAATAATATAACAAGTAAGAATATTTATTTATTTATTTCTTTATGCACACAAAAGTACAGAGCAGACTTAATACCTTAAGGAATTTTCTATCAGTCAATTTAAGCTTTGGGTGATGCAGAGACAAATTATTGTGCAAGGTGTAATATTAATCACTAACTTCTGCCCGCAGCTTCACTCGCGTGAATGTAGGTTTCTCCATACAAACTTTGGACCCCTGCTTCATCCCCTTAAGGAGTGAATTTTGGAAAATCATTTCTTAGTGCTCGCCTACGTCATAAAAGGAAACCTTGTGCAAAATTTCATGCTCCTAATCCCAGTAGATTCGGCTGTGCGTTGATATGTCAGTCAGTCAGTTTTCCCTTTTATATTATATAGATTAAAATACACTTTATTTTATACAAATATATACTAAATAATAATATAATATTGATAAATCAATCAAATTAATCAACATCAACAGAACCATACAAATAATAAGCAATTCTCCGACTATTATACCAACATTGATTATAAACCACTGCCTGTACTTATGTACCGTATATGTTAACAATATAATTATTTAGCACATTGTTATCAATACATAAGGTGTTGTAATTCGATTTGATTAAACACTGCGATCAATCTTAGTGTTGTCAACTGTTGTGTTTATTTTAAGGCCCTAGCTCCCGAGCAGTACCATAAAACTGTGATTTTCGGTAAGTCAATAGGTTCAAAAAAGAGCAGTGGCGGCCGAGTGGTAACAACCCCGACTTACGAGTTGTAGGTCGCGGGTTCAAACCCAGCCAGGCGCATTACTTTGTGTAATTTATTTCATCACCACTGCTCTCAAAACGGTGAAGGAAAATATCGTGAGGAAACCGGCATGTCCTAGAACCAAAAATTCGAAGACATGTGACATCCACCGACCCGCACTGGGCCCGCGTGGTGGATTACAGCCCATTCCCTCTCCTAGAGAGGAGGCCTGAGTCCCAACAGTGGGAACATTATAAGGCCGACTATGCTATGCTATGCTATATAACATTATTAACATATGATTTTTTCGTATGACTAATACTTTTTGCAAAAAAAAATTAACAACATGATATTTTTTTCGCTTGTTCTCCCTAGTCCTTTCAAACGGCTTTGATTTTTAGAAATGTGTACATAAACAAAAAAGCTGGTTAAGTGTTCTTCAGAATGTACGTAGCATATGACATATGCTACGTATTGTATGTAAATCAATCAATATTCCGCAAAAAAAAATGGTTTTAAAGGTCTGCGAGGCTCTATGCGAGCGCAGACGTTAGTACGAGTATGAGTGCAATTAACTCCGGCCAAGCCAAGTTACAACCGTTTTGTTGAGATGACGTCAGAACAAAGGAATCGGAGGCGTGACCTACTCGAGGCGATCGACGAAAAGAGAATCGAAACGAAACGGTTGTAACTTGGCTAGGGGGGCAGATGTTCAAGGGACCATACGCCTTAACAGGTTACCAATTAAATTGTGGTTCAGTAGTTAGCTCAATGAGTTTTGCGTTTGCCAATTAATATTGTTCATAGAATTAGATACAATTCCTAGGTACACCTGATTTGTGTATTTAATTAGTCTATGATATTTTGAAATTGTAGATCTAAACACAATTAGCAATTTCACTAATTTTCGATGTTAGTGTGGTATTGTCAATTAGTCAATTTCTGTTTTGTAGTGGTAATTTGTACTATAAATTGTCTTGTACAATTATGTATACAACATTGGTTTTAGTATGCGAAACCCGAAACACGTGTCTAATATTTTTATGTAAAGAATCTATTTACTAAATTTCATAACTGTATCACGAAAAATCACAAAGCTATAAGCTCGTTGTGTTACCTAGTTTTCCGCACAATTATATGGTCACCGTGCTATCCGGGGACTGAGAGGTTGTTTTGCTGCAGCACCCAGCTGTGCGCTGGTGCCTAATTCCTGCTATAACCTGCCGTGACCTGTTTGTACTTAGTGTCGGTGATGTCCAACTTGTGACCTTTTTTTTATTATTGATAGGCTCGCGTTTGACCACTATCTCACCTGATGGTAAGGGATGGTGTGGCCGACGATGGAGCACGCTTGCCTAGAAGTAACCTATTCACTCTTGACTTAAAGACCCCTAGGTTGTAGCTATCAGGGAACACAGACTCCGGCAGGGAATTCCACTCCTTAGCTGTACGCATTATGAATGTTTTCCCAAAACGGTTTGTACGTATGGGTGGGATGTCCACCATTTACCGATGGCGCAACGCCGTACGTCTAGTGGTCCGATGATGGGACGGACTTGGTGGAATTAAATTGTGCAATTCCAACGCACACTCCCCGAAATGTAATCGATAGAAAACCGACAGGCTAGCAACTCGGCGTCGATGCTCAAGGCTTTGGAGTTTTGATTCGACAAGTGCATCATCACCAATGATCCTCTTGGCTCTTTTCTCAATCAACTCCAGAGCATCAAGCTGGTATTTGGCAGACCTATCCCGAAGATGAGAGCAGTATTCCATACACGATCGAACTTGCGCTTGATAAAGTTTGAGCAGCTGTTCCGGCGTGAAGTACTGTCTCACCTTGGCTAAGATCTCCAATTTTTTGGCAGGCTGTTGAGCTTTAGCCTCGATGTAAGAGCCGAAATTGTGGGTAGACGACAACGTTACCTCAAGAAGCTCGAGGTCGCCGGTTATCGGCACCTTCAAATATTTATGGAAAAAAAAATATAACATGGTGTAAAAAATATTGGAATCGATTCCTTTACTGATTCTGAACAAACTATATTCAGGTTTCGCATATACTAAAAATAATCTTGTATATACAGAAAATTATCAGAATCTAAGTGATGAAGTAACGAAGTCGAGAATCTACAATATGAATTCAAAATTAAAAATGAAAGATAAACTAGAACGAAGGTAAAGTTATTCACTTGTCACTTCACATTACAAATACTTTTACCTTTTCTAAATCCAAAAAATGTCTTTCAAACATGAGCTCTATAAAATACCCAAAGAAAATAAACGACACTGTCATAAAACACTGTAACTTTTCACTTCAATTTTATCGATATAAATCAAGATAACCCCTCTAGTGATTTCGTTAAATCGTGAAAATTTTGCAAAAGCTATACTTTGTGAAGTGTGTACGTGATGTGAAATCAAATGGCCGAAGGGTTAACGACTATTGTTTTTTTACAAACGCCAGCGGTATATCACTGGGCCGCACTATTTGGTTGGTCCCTCGCGTTTTTTACCTCAAATGTGGATGTTTGGGGAAAAATAGAATGGGCACTAAGGGCATTTGTAATTTAGGCTTTTTTTTTTGTTTTCTCATCAAATTGTCATTCAATGATAGGTTTTGTCATTGAATAAAAACAAGGGTACAGGGTTATGCTTATGCTTATGATAGTTTCTAAGGTAAAATATCATGCATGAGGTTGCGGGTTTGAAACCGTGCAAGTACTGGTCGCCTCCTTCTACGAAGCATTAATGCTAGCAAAGGAGGAGGCAACGATCCTCTCGCCTCAGCCGCCGGGATTCCGATCCCGATTACCGGCCACCGTAGGCGCGGGCTTGCGGACAGCGAGTAATGGGTAGCTCAATGTCCGACCGTCCGGTAACCGTCCGGACCGGGCCCAAGTCGTTGACGGCGCGTATTGTTCCACGCGCGCCTCAAGGAGATGTCAGCAAATCGTAGGGGTCCAGCAGGGTCAAAGCCTACTGGGGCCACGGGTAGTGTGGAAGTGAAACCCGGGGCCCTGGGACGAAGGTAAAGAAGGAACAGGAGTGGGTTTTTAGTCAGTAAAAGTATGACACTATCTCCCGGTCCGACCAAGAGCGGGATTTGTCATTAGATGATTTTCCCACTTAAAAAAAAAGAGTGTGTACTTATGTACACGCGTAAGAAGTTATACTTCTTTGGCGTATGAAAAAAAAAAACTAAAATGCAGTAGTGATTAACGATAAATATTAAAATTAATCAAAAAGATTTTATTTAAATAAAACACCAAAATAATATTTATTTATTCACACTGTTTAATTGTACTCTTACGAAACACGTGTTCTAAATATAAAAATACTAGAATATACAACTTGAACATAGTTATCAATTTTCAGGCATGCCACCTAGAACTAACTTCACGATGTAGAATTTAGGTGTCGGTGTGCGCGCTCATCGTAAAAATTCACTCTCATCATTTTTCTCTATCGCGCCAAAAGAAGTATAACTTCAAAAACCGTGCAAGTACCAAAGTAATTTTTTCAATTCATATGTACTTTTCTAAGTATATTTAGGACATTATTGACACACCATAACTTGGAAAGCACATACAGTCGTTGGTCTTGGTTGTGATTCGTAGATCTAATGACAGTTATTACAAGTGGTCAGACGCCAGAAACTCTGACCATCAGTCTAGCCAAGAAGTATCACGTAACCCATACATACATACATATACATATTCAGCCTTTTAATGTTCCCACTGCTGGGACTCAGGCCTCCTCTCTCTAGGAGAGGGAATGGGCCGTAATCCACCACGCGGGCCCAGTGCGGGTTGGTGGATGTCACATGTCTTCGAATTTTTGGTTCTAGGACATGCCGGTTTCCTCACGATGTTTTCCTTCACCGTTTTGAGAGCAGTGGTGATGAAATAAATTACACAAAGTAATGCGCCTGGCTGAGTTTGAACCCGCGACCAACAATTCGTAAGTCGGGGCCGTTACCACTCGGCCACCACTGCTCAAACGTAACCCAGTAACTGGATTATAGAGGTCTGATAGGCAGGCACTTTGTGTAAAACACGGGTATTCAGAGGTATCAGCCTAGACTGAAGCCGACCCCAGACTAGTAAGGCAAAGAAGCAAACTGGCAGCAAAAAAGCTGGGAATCCTCGCGAAGGTCAGACAGTACTTCACGCCGGAACAGCTGCTCAAACTTTATCAAGCGCAAGTTCGATCGTGTATGGAGTACTGCTCTCATCTTTGGGACGGATCTGCCCGATACCAGCTTGATGCACTTGAGGCAATTGAGAGGCGAGCCAAGAGGATCATTGGCAATGATGCACTCGTTGAGTCGAGGCTTCAAAGTCTTGAGCATCGACGCAGAGTTGCTAGCCTGTCGGTTTTCTACCGGTTGCATTTCGGGGAGTGTGCGTCGGAATTGCATAACCTAATTCCGCCTAGCCCGTTCCATCATCGGACCACCAGGCGTACGGCAATGCGCCACCGGTACATGGTGGACATCCCACCTATACGCACAAAACGTTTTGCGAACACATTCATAGTGCGTACAGCTAAGGAGTGGAATTCCTTGCCGGAATCTGTTTTTCCTGATGGCTACAACCCGGGAATCTTTAAGTCAAGAGTGAATAGGTTACTTCTAGGTAAGCGCGTTCCATCGTCGACCGCATCGTCGCTTTCCATCAGGTGAGTTAGCGGTCAAGCGCAAACCTATCAAGAATAAAAAAAAAAAAAAAAAAAAAAAAAAAGAAGATGACGATAGAGACATTTTTCCTCCTTTTAAGTTTTTCTGCTTTAGAAGTGTAAGAAATTGCTGTGATAAGCTTTAAAACAATCAACTATACTCAACGCTAGAGTTTTCGAGATAATGAGTAAAAATATCTTTTTTACACCACCTGCTCGATAATGCCCGTTTATATGTCATACAACCATCACTTAAAGCAAGTCATTCTGTCCCTAGGGAGATAATGTAGTATGGGCGATCCCTAGGGAATAATGAGATTTGAATTTGGAACGTCAAAAACCGTCAACATTAAGTGAACTAAAATGTACGTGCATCAAACAAGTTTATTCAAAATTCAAACTGGCCACTAACAAAAAAAAACAAAAACAGAATAAAACGTGGTCTTGGTTACTTACGACGTTCGAAAAAAAAAGTAATGAAAAAGCGGGAGCGATAAAGAAAATTGAAACTATAGAATCTTAGAGTAGTGAATTTTGTTTGTTTCAAATCTCAAAACATGTTGAGTGATAGTTAAGATTAACTTGTACATAATATTTCTCTAATATTGATTTGTTTTACTAAATTTTCTTAATTATCTCATAGATGGTGTAAAAAGTAGAGTATCCAACACGGGGATAAAGCTGTCTTTATCTTGGGTGGCTTGAATTCCTCACTTCACTCAGGTTTCTTTATTAACTCCCTCGCAATGCTCGGGAGTTAATTATATAAATCCCTCACTATCGTTCGGGATTAAAATTAGAAACCTTCGTTTCGTTCGGAATTCAATATCCGCCACCCGCGACTTAAAGACACTGCTTTATCCCCTAGTCACATAATCTACTATTATCTTTGAGAGTCTTTTGTGTACACAACACAAGGCTTACTTGGCTTGCTCTTTTGTCTGAGGGTACTATTTATGTATATGGGAAATACTGTTGAAAAAAAATTACAAATATTTTTAAATAATGTTTAAGCAAAGTATCGACTACAAGTATAACCGTATACGGCGTGTTAGCCGTACAGTTGAAAAAATGTGAGAGCTTGTGTATGACACGGCAAAACCACCGGGCGAGACATCGGCCAAGTACGGCTCAGTAGCGTTTTATCTGGAGCTGTGCAGGACGTGCGTCATGAATTTTCATACGAAAATGAAGATTATCGTTGCTTATTTACATATAGAGGAAACAGAAAAAAAGTAAAAAAAAAGTGAAAGACGGTTTTGGATGCATCCGATTTTAGAAAAAAGGGAGGAATATGGCGCATTTCATATTTTTCATCACTACTTGAATCTTCAAATGTGGGCTGTAAATGAATAAATATCTTCCCAGGAATCATATTTAAGCCGCTTATTTTTATAATAATCAATAGGGGTCTTTAAGTCAAGAGTGAATAGGTTACTTCTAGGCAAGCGTGCTCCATCGTCGGCCACATCATCGCTTACTATCAGGTGAGATAGTGGTCAAACGCGAGCCTATCAATAATAATAATAATAAAAAGTCTTATCCCATATTATAGGCCTTTACTGAATCAGTGTAAATAATAATTCTTGATTTATGCTCATTTTATAACAAAATCTGGTTTCAGCGTATATGTAAACCGTCACGAATCCGTGCATAGGTCCGGCGCCATCTACACACTGTATACGGTTAATGTGGGCAATGATTAGCCATTTAATTTTTTTTATTACACTGATACTCATAAAAAACCCTTCGATGAATGTACAAGTAACTCATGTGTTCTTAGTTTTATGAATAATTTTTATAAGGGAAATTGCACCACAACAAAAAAAGCAAAAATGTAGTTAAAAATTTACAAATCATACCAAACTAAACAGCACACTACATCAACTCACATTTATCGATCGCTTATTTGTAAGAAGACAAAGTGCCAGCATTTCAATTTACTTTTAATAAAAGCGCAATTGTGAACCCCTTAGGCCACGGGCACAAAGTCAGCGGGCAGCGGAGTAGCAGCAGAGGCGGCGTGGTGAGCGACGCGGCAACGCAGACCCGATGTTGAAGCCAGCAGATAGATCACGCGGTGCTAGAGCGGTATAGAAAAGATTTGCGTCTTTGTTCGCGAATGAAATGTCTGAACAGTGACAAAGATATCTCTTTGCTAAAAAATTCTTCATAACGTAGGATTTACTGTGAAACAATCTTATAATATAACACGACGCCAATAGAGACGCGTGGGCACCGCTCAACTGGCGTGCATGACTCGTACGCTGCCGCCGCGCCGCTCCTCGCGCTGCTGCCTTCAAGGCCGATTCCATATTAAATCTATGCATTGGAACGCGTCGTCCACATTGCCACCACCGCCGCTGCGTTCCGCCTGTACCGCCTCGCGCCCGCTGACTTCAACCTTACACAGAAAACTGCGGGACCTATTGTTGCCACCCGGGAATTTCGAGTTAATTAACTTCGCCTGTCTTTCCAATCTTGACCCGTTAGTTACTTACGTGGGTTCGCGCAAGTTCGATACAGAGAAACAACGAATAACTCCACTGAGGTATTTATTCTCTAAGGTTTTCTTCCGGGAGTATGTACGTACTTATTATTAGTTTTATACCTACTGATATTGTTATAAACTGTTCAGTAGAATACAAGCTATGTATGTTCTCTTCAAGAACCTAGCATATATCCTCATTCAATTTTGTAAATTACTGTATCATTTTGAGACTATCATGAGTATCACCACAATGACTAGACTTATGCATTTTGTATGCATTGGATTCCTGCAACTCCTACCAGGTCATCAGCTCACCTTGCGAGAAGCCATCAAACGCTGCATCTTCTGGTATACCATTCTAGAACCTATCGACCCCTTGGATCATCTGTTCTGCAAATACCCTGCCCCATGCCACTTTAGTCTGGCGAGTCTACAGGCTACCTAGGGGTCTTTAAGTCAAGAGTGAATAGGTTACTTCTAGGCAAGCGTGTTCTACCTCGGCCATATCATCGCTTACCAACAAGTTCATTCAAGTTCAATTCATTTTGGAGAGTGTGCGCAGGAATTGCATGACTTGATTCCACCATCTCATTTCTACCATCGGACAAGCCGACGAACGGCGAGTATCCACCCTTATGTTGTTGAAACCTCTACGGTCCGGACCAAGCGTTTTGCCTCGTCGTTTATACCGCGTACATCGAGGGACTGGAATAATTTGCCTGCTGCGATTTTCCCGTCCGATTATAATTTGGGTCTCTTCAAGGCTAGAGTGAATAGGCTCTCAATAAATTAGTGCGCCTCACCATCAACGATTGCATTACCACTTACCATCAGGTGGAATCGCAGTCAAGCACTAGTTTATATCAATTAAAAAAAAAAAAAAAAAAAAAAGTTTTTTTTTTTTTTGGGTGGGAAAATCATCTTATGACATCCCCCGCTCTTGGGCGGAGCGGGAGATAGTGTCAGACTTTTACTGACTAAAAACCCACTCCTGTTCATTCGTTGCCCTTCGTACCAGGGCCGAGTTTTCCTTTCAGAATCAGACCCTTGGCCCCAGTAGGCTTCGACCCTGATCTCCCCTACAGTTGCTGACATCTCCTCGAGGCGCGCGTAAAACAATACGCGCCGTCGACGACTTGCGCTCGGTCCGGACGGATATCGGAGGGTCAGACGGCAAGCTACCCATTGCTCACCGTCCACAAGCCCACGGGTGGCAACGGGTGAGATAGCGCTCAAACGCGAGCCTATGCATAATAAAAATATCTATGTCAGTAGCCTTGGTTCTCAAAAGGATATCTTCATTTTTGCTTTGATAACGTAATGAAACTCCAGGCTTAACCCAATCTATTACCCTTCAGGTGACTTCAAACCTTTTGATGAATTCCATAATGAGCGACCTCGTTTCAGAGCTATAATTTTCACTGGTTATAGACTTTTGTCTTGAGACACTGTGTTTACGTAATTACGTCAGGATACATACGGAAACCTCCGAAATTTAAAAAAAAAAAAACAATTATTAGGACTTAGGATTTTTAAATTAATCATTATGAGAGATGATACTAGAATAAAGCTGTACGCTGGGAAGACAACATGTATCACCATTGTGTGGCGCCCGGGTGGAGCATACGGTGGAGATGTGCCCCACTCGTGGGGGCGATTGGCGGCAGCGACCCCTCGCGCCGGGCCCTGGTGCAGGCCACGGTCCGGAGCGAGGAGGAATGGCAGGTAGTCACCTCCTTCTGCGAAGCAGTAATGCTAGCAAAGGAGGCGGGCACATGCGTAGGGTACGGATTTCCTCACGCTCCAGGCGCCGGAATCCCGACCCCAATTCAACGAGCGATGGATAGCTCGCCATCTGGCCTTCCGGAAACTATCCGGACCAAGCTCGAGTCGTCGACGGCGCGTACGCGCGCCTCAAAGAGATGTCAGCAAAGCCGTAAATGCCCAATAGGGCCGAAACCTACTGGGACCATGGGTTGGCTTCCGTAAGGGAAACCCGGGGTCCTAGATCACAAGGCAAAAAAGGAACATACGAGTGGGTTTTAATCAGAAATGGTTAGGAAGACAATTACTTTATTGTAAGATAAAATATAGGTATAACATGGCTTTCTAACTAAAACGGCTAGGCTAAAACGTGACATGAAAAAAAAATAAGTAGAGTAAGACCCACAACAACCCTGGCATGATCAGAACATCAATATTGTCATATAACGAAGTTACGTCAATCTAGAAGAGAATTGGCTGTCATTTAAAGTAACTCAATTATTACATATTTTTTTGTCTTTATTTCGCAATATTGACCTGAAAATAGTATGGAATATTATCTAATCATATTTTTTTTAAAGAAATGTAGCTTCATATGATTATTAGGTATCTCATCATCATTTCAGCCGAAAGACGTCCCCTGTTGGACATAGGCGTCTCCCAAATGTCATCACAATGAACGGTCCTATGCGCCTTGCTTCCATCGGATTCCCGCAACCATTACCAGGACATCAACCCAACTTGCAGGAAGCCTTCCAACGCTGCGTCTTCCGGTATGCGGTTGCCACTCCAAAACCATTCGGCCCCAACGGCCATCTGTTCTACGAGCATGTGCCCTGCCTATTGAAATGAATGAAAAATGTATGAACTAACATAGAAACAAGTAGGTACTAACATATAATGTGGACCAAAGTTGTCTTAAAATAAATAAATATTATTATTTTCTTTATTCGTTCAATATACATATTAATTAAATTTTTAAATATTTTTTTAACAAAATCATATAAAAAAAAAACATTTAAAAATATAAAAAATAGTAGTCCGCCGGTATCGAGACAGGGTCCAAGCTACCGGTGGTTAGGGCTCCAGAGACAGGAGCCTCCTCACGATGCGAGCCGTATCGAGGAGTACTGCCTTCTGTATCAGGCCCTTGATCCAACCGCGCAATGACAGCTTCGACAGATGATCGTCGAAGCTTTTATATAAATATTATTATTATTATTATTGCCTCCTATATCGTACCTGCATCGTGGGATTCACAAACTTACCTACATGAGGGACCCAAACATGGATCAACTATCTGTAAGCCATATAAATATTTGTTCCGTACGGGCATCGAACCTACGACAACCACTGCGTCAGCCGTGTCCCCAATCGTAGGACGATTTCTGGTTACCGTAAGTGCAGGCTTGCAGACGACGAGTAATGGGTAGTTCACCAGCCGGCCGTCCATGAACGACCAACCCTGGGTCAGTGGCGCGTTGTGTTTCATACGCATCACAAAAAAATGTTAGCAAGATTGACGGGGCCAGCTAGGGCCAATGTCTGCCAAGGCTGCGGATTGTTCAGAGAAGTTAGCGTGAGCCTCGCAAAAGGGCCATTAAATAATACTATGGGTTTACTCAGTAAAACTCTGACACCGTGTGTCCCCAATAATTGCAACTGTTCAACTACAGGGCAGTGACCAAAGAACTCTTCTCGTATACAGAAGGCACAAGGATTTAATCACCATGCTTGCTCATAGCGGGTTAGTAATGTCAGACTGAAAGCTGTTACAATAATTTTTAGGAAGGCCATAAAGGCTGTTTTGATTAATCGCCTTACAAAACATCTTTGTATAAACAATAACAAATAACAAACTGATTGAACGATCAAGCCATAACATATTGATTCAGTGTTCAATGCCCTTTAAATGTCAATCGGTTACCGAACATGCTTGTATACACATTACTACTCATGTGGGTACATTATCGAATATGTCGGCACATCATCAATCAGGTATTGATTAAGAATGCCTGCCTTGACAAAACATTTAAGGCTACATTTTGTGATGAACTTTAGGGGTTGGTGATCAAATCAGAAACATTTATTTCAAATAGACCAATCACAGGCGCTTTTGAATTGTCAAAATGTCGGTCAGTCAAAAAAAAAAAAGTGAAGCTAAATTACACAATCCCAAGCGTAGCGTAAATACTGTACCTGATATGTGAAAGATTAATATGATCGTTGTTTTGGCATATCTACTTTTGTATTTGAAATAATGTAAATGTTTGACCACACTGGCAGCACGGTACGGAGAGCGGAGACGCACGCTTTATGCCTGGTCGGATTCGAGCCATCATAATATGCCATTCGGAAGGACATAGTAACAAATAGATATATTAATTTCAATGAACTGCAACAAAAACCAGACTAACTTGTTCAAGAAAAGAATAATAAGTCTTTTTTTTCAATAAGATATCATCGATGTTGCAGGTGATATTTCCATTTCATACCTGTGGCTTCAATTTTTTTGTCGTTTTAGAAAAAAAACAAAAATCATTCTCTTGTGAACGAAGCCTTTGTTTCCGCACTGAAAATTATTTAGTGTGATCGTAGGTACCTTCTAATAAAGTCATCATCATCATCTTCCTGCCCTTGTCCCGTTTTATTTGGGGTCGGCGCAACACGTTTTTTTCTTCCATTCTGTCCTGTCACTCGTCACGCTATCACTAACTCCCTTTTCTTTCATATAACCTTACCTTTATTACCTTCTAATAAAGTAACCTAGGTAAAGTCAGACGGTACCTGTATTGAATATCAATGAAAGAGCGACTGGAAAACTTTCCAACTGCAATGCATGGGCAACTGACCCTATCTAGAGTTTCATTTTGATATTCTAAACCATCATGTTACCAAAAGAGGATCGCCCACCTTTTCTCACACTTTTTCCGTGAACAGACGCTATCAGTTGAGACCGGTCATCTCTTAGCTGCTTATGGCTTATTTTAATTTCTCTATTTAGAATTTGTTTTTTTTTTTTTACTTTATTTACATTGTTCTCACATAATATAAAAAGAAACAAGAGACTAATAATGTTGGCCATAAGTTGTCGTTAAATTTATTATTATAATAGTAGCTACAAGAAACATGCAACCGAGATATTTGTACTTAAAACAAAACATGATTTAAAAGAGTGTCCATGGAGTTTCTTGCACATTCTTCTCCATAAACATCAACGCTTTGGAATTAGCATAATTTATCTGACTGACTTCTTGACAATTCAGAAGTGCCTGTAAATGGTTTATTTGAAATAAATGCTTTAAATCTTGAATCTTTATCAATACAAAGAAGCACTGTGTACGTTGTAAGACAGAGAGAAAAGGAGGATCTATCTGGATCTATTATTAGTCTGTACACCCGCACAGCCTTCAGGACTGAAGTCTTAATTAATGAAGTTACGAGTAGCTCACAGTTATATGAGTTTGACCTATATTGTTGTTTTATTGTTTTTGCACTGACACCCTGGCTGAACTTCCTCTCGGGCATCGAAGCTTTTTTTACGTCATGCTACTCCCAAGTTTGTGGTACGGATTTAGACTGAGTTATTAATTAGTTTCGTTGTTTCTTTTTATTCGAAGGCTAGTTGGATGTTCGGGTTTGTTACTACGAGAATATTTTAGGTTTTTATGGGAGTTTTAATATGTAGAGAAAAGGATTAGTTTGTTCAGACCCTGGTGAAATATTTGTGACAAGAAAAACGTGTGAATTAATTAATGTTTTTAACAAAGTAAAATTATTTAAAGACCATTTTTTATCATAGGTTTGATTTTAACAACTTTATATTTAATGTACCATAAAATTCTGTTGCTTTTTAATCGACTTCAAAAACGAGGAGATCATATGTTTTTTATTTTATTTTATTTTGACTTAATTTATTGTTTCTTTTTTTAACTCAGTCATTGTTAATTACAATCCTCCTCCTGATCTCATTATTTTGTAATTTTCAATTTTTTTTTTATAGATTTTTAAGATCTGAAACAAAGGTTTATTATTATAATTATAATCCTGCAGTCCTGGTAAATAACGTCATGCTATGCTTATCAGAACTCTGTAGCACAATATAAATCAAGAGGTATTCAGTGATTGATTGTTTCACAACTTTTCTGAAACTCATGATACTTAAGTTATGATTTTATATCTATCGCATCAATCATCATAAAACATTAGACCATAGATGAAAATATAATGCTTAAATTACGAATAAATTTGAGTGCTTTTCAAATACAAAAATGAGAGTGGAACTCGCGCACCGAGCATTCCGTACAAACTTACCCATGTAAATAGTTCGATTCTCGAATCAATCTCGAAGATTTTTCCCATTCGAAAATAAGTAATAATTTTGTGATGTAATACAAATTTTATAATTTTCAGTTTTTAAACTTTTTCCTTTGCTTGTGCTATGAGACCTTGCTTCTTGCCAAATTTCAGGATTCTGGGTCAAAAAGGAAATACCCCAAAGGTTTTAATTTCCTATATATCAAAATATACGTCATAAACAAAGCATAAATAGCTTTATCTTCAGACTGCGTTGACTTAGAAGTTTGATTTGAGTTCACTGGTATCAGACCTGAGTATTTGATTTTAATTTAAGCTTGATACCTATACGCAAACGCATCTCTGAGAAAAAGGGCCTCGACATACAAACAGATATAGGCCATCTTACTTAGGCATCAAACAGCCCTAAATTTAAAGTTATTAATCCTCGAAGAGCGAGGGAACACCCGTCATAATCGCATGACTATCCTGAAAATAGCTACAACTTAGGGGTCTTTAAGTCAAGAGTGAATAGGCTACTTCTGGGCAAGCGTGCTCCATCGTCGACTACATCATCGCTTACCATCAGGTGAGATGGTGATCAAACGCGAGCCTATCATTAATAAAAAAATAAAATAAAAAATAAGTGAGGCTTTGGTCGATGAGAAGTTGGACACTGACAATGATCGGCAGTTAACAGACGGAAATTGGACATCTATTAGAATCTTATTTTAGTGCTAGAACTTACTTTAAAGCGCGACTGACAGTCAGTAATACTCGTACTATTTTTTAACTGAAACTATGACTCATATGACTGTTAAAAAGGCTATATGAAAAATAAGTTGTGTTATCATACCGAACAGAAATTATCTTGGAGAACTACTGATCTATAAAGGAGCAATTTAAAGGTAATTTAACCATGTCACTGATGGACATGTGGGTTCTACCAGTCCTAACCTATGGTGCATAGACATGGTCTATAACTAACATCCAAATAGAGCTTAGTACACACGCACCTCGCGACTCGCGCTGGGCCTTGATACAGGCCATGGTCCGAAGCGAGGAGGAGTGGCAGGCGGTCGCCTCATTCTGCGAAGCAGTAATGCTAGCAAAGGAGGAGGACGCACGTGCACGCGCGAGGGAGCGGCCCTCACCCCCAGCCACCGAGATCCCGATCTCGATTTCCGGCCACCGTAGGTGCAGGCTTGTGGACGGCGAACAATGGGTAGGTCGAAGTCCGACCGTCCGGTAACCGCCTGGACCAAGCCCAAGTCGTCGACGTCGTGTAGTGTTCCACGCGCGCTTTGCGAATGGCAAAGAAGGAACAGGAGTGGGTTTTTAGTCAGTAAAAGTCTGGCACACCCTTTCGCCCCACCCAAGAGCGACAGATGTCATTGGATGATTTTCCCATCTAAAAAAAAAGTAGGTCCGATATCTACTAGGGCCACAGGAATTCGTGGAGGACCGTTCCTGGAATGCAAAGGGCAACTAAATGAACACGAGTTTTAGTCAGTAAATGTCTGGTACTCCCTCTCTGTCCACCCAGAGCAGGAGAAGTCATTTGATGATTTTTATGGGCGAAATACTCTACTGTCGTGTAAACGATTAATACGATCTTTGTTTTGATATTTTTACTTTTTAAAAGCCTAATCAAACTTTACTTCCATACAAAGAGATTTAAAGAGATACAATAGAGCAGCTATCAGAACAAATGTCTTAGAAAAACTGTCATCCTATGTCTCAGTGACGCCATCTGGCTTTGAATAGCAAACACGCGAATTAAATTTGTCAAATTTTATAATTATTTAACTGTCGCTCGGTAAATGGCCAGGGGCCTTACCATGATAATGTTAAAATGTCAGTCGTACGAGTGAAAAAGAGTGATGGAGCTATACAACCTATATAGCTCCATCCCTTTAACAGTTCGGTTTAGGTCGTAAAATGGATCACATTATGAGCTCGTGGTAGAGCCTCAGTTTGTGATAAATGTAAGGTTAAGCTTTTCAGCAATAGATGGCGTTATCACAAAATCAGCAAATGTTCTAGAACTATTTATAAAAATTATTGAATTTTAATTAATTACTTCGTAAATACCAAAAATATTTGCGAAAATAAACCGAAGTTAGGTCCAGTCATTTTATCATAACAAGATTTGCAATAGGGTAATGCGCAGTTCGGCATATTTTCTCAGAAAATGATTTTCTTATAATGTATACAGCGGATACAAACACGACTTGACGTGTAGGGGCGTCATTCTAGACTGAGTGACTTATGACCACTAGGTAATAAGTATCGGATCACGATTTTGTTCGCTATGTCCTGTCTATTGCTAGTATATATTTAATGTCTTTGCTTCCATATATAAATATTTTCACATTCTCAGTCATTTTGAACATTTTAATGGTTCCATTTAAATCCCGATCAGTTTAGTCAATCAGAATTGATTGAGTAACCAGATGGAAGTTGAAGTCATTCAAATGATTAACTTGAACATTTTATTTGAATTTTATTCCTAGAATCTTTTTCAATGTATTTATTTGTTAAATGGATTATGGTGATGTTTTATCACAAGTTTTAAATTTAATTCCAGTTGCAACTTTTTTTAACACCACTTTTTAATTTAATTCCAGTAGCTATTTTTTATTCACGGCTATGGTGTCCCCTTTTGAACAATCCGCAGTCCTGGCGGACGCCGCCCTGATTGGCCCTGTCAATTTTGCTGATATCTTTTTGAGGCGCGTGTGGAAATCAACACGCCGTCGACCCGGGTTTGGTCCTTACCGATCGGTCGGACGACATGCTACCCATAGTTCGCCATTCGCAAGGTTATCGTCCAGCGACTCCCGATAACTCGGACGTCTCTGGTTGGGTCCGGGTGTAAAGGTTATCTCCGCCTTACAGATTTGGCCGCCTCCTTTGTTTGCATTACTGCTTTGCAGAAGAAGATGGCCGCTTCCCATTCTCTCTCATTCTTTATCATGGCCTGAACCAGGGCCGAACGCCAGATATCCCCGCCGCCAATCGCCTACACAAAGTCTAAGCGACATCCAGTAACTACCTTTCTACAGAATAGTATGTGCCAAATTCCTCAAAATGAGCTAAAACTTCTCTAATGTTTCTTTCTCCCTTCGATACCCAGAAATATACTTTCATTATTTCATGAAATGTGTCACTTTAATGCTATAACTGATGTTTCTCATCAGCATTATCATATAAACTGAAAGATGTCCACTGCTGTATATAGGTTTCCCCCTAAACGTCACCACAGCGAACGGTCACGTGCGTCTCGCAACCATCGGATTCCCGTGACTCTCATCAGGTCATCGGTCCACCTTATGGGAGGCCTTCCAACGCTGCTCCTTTCGGTACGCCTCTCCAGAACCTTTCGGCCCCATCGACTATCTGTTCTACGAGCAATGTGTACCACTGCCACTAAAATTTAGCAATTATTCAAGCTATGTCGGTAGCCTGATATTTCTACGTAATGTAAATTCTTTTCTTTTATCCGGTTTGCCTCACTGTACGAATTACTCCTTTATATTGGAAGCGTTCACAAATATTTAAACCACAATACACCCAGACTAGGAACAAATACCTATCTATAGGTGAATATTTGTTCTGTGCGAGAATCTGTTTAATGCGCCAACTGTGTTATAATTATAGTAAAAAAACTCTCAATTACCATAAATAATTTTCACATGTACTTCTTTGATCTTGATCTTGTTAGAAATAAACTTTTAAACTGATTCAATATTGAATCCATTCACTATTGTTGTATGTTATTAAGAAAAATACGGCTGCTACGTGCGGCACACTGAAAGTCTCTGGATCTGGCCACTTAAAATAAAAGAATGAAAAAACAATTATATAGGGTGACTGGAAATTAGTGTACGATACTTAAACACATGATTGTGCTCTTGATAACAAACAACTTTTACTATGGGAACAAACCCGAAATGGCAAAAAAAAAATCAGCTGTTCAGTACATTTATGTTTTCCTAATGTACTGAACAGCTGATATTTTTTTCGCGATTTCAGCTTTGTTCCCATAATAAAAATTGTTTGTTATCATGAGCACAACCACGTGTTTAAGTATCGTACACTAATTGCTAGTCACCCTATGGAATTCAACAATGGAACTCTTTGCGAGCATGTTACTTTTTAATTTGCGAGATTGTCATTTGTTTTTTCCTTGTCCTCCTTTCGAAGATTGTGTGTTGCTATCAATATGAATCTAACTCGTGAAAATTTTCGTTCAATGTTTTTTTTTTTTTTTGTGGCTTTACAGGTCAACTAGAGAGTTGCCAGAGACTTCAATTGGCATTTAGTGATGAAACGCCATGTCGCAGCTCTGTATATTCGTGGTTTGGAGAATTTAGACGTTGACGTGATCATCTCTCTGACGAGGTACGTGACGGTCGGCCGGCTACTGCAATTACGTTACAAGTACGACAACTTATAGAAACCGACAGAATTTTTTTGCCAGAAAATTCGTGCTTTGTTAGGCATTGGAATGAGCTAATTACAACAAAAAATAATAAGTGCATCTGAAGATTCAGAAGCTTTGCACTCGATGGATACCACATGACTTAACGGAGGACCAGAAACGACTGCGCGTCCAGTGGCGCCATGAAATGAAAAAAAAAGTTTAATGGAGGACAGTCATTGGCTGTCTATAATATCGTGAGAGGTGACGAAACCTGGGTGTACTGCTTTGAACCTGATAGAAACAGCCAGTCGGCAGAGTGGGTCTTTCGTTTTGAAGATTTGCCGACGAAAGTTAAAAAAAAGTCGAAGTGCTAGTATAAAATAATTGCTTCTTTTTTCGGCAAATCATGCAATATACTACAGTATTGCTTGAAGAACAAAGGCCAGTGACTGCGGATTGTTATGTCAACACTTGCTTACCCAGAGTCTTAGAAAAAGTCCGCGAAAAGCGTCCTCGAAGCAATGTACTCCTCCAGCACGATAACGCATCCTCACATTCCGCTAAGGTAACAGAAACCTATTTGAAGGCTTCAAATGTGGAATTGATGACGCATCCGCCTTACAGCCCGGACCTCGCACCCTGCGACTTCTATTTGTTTCCAAAAATTGAAGACAAACTTAGGGGCACACGTTTTACGAGCCCTGAATCGGCGGTGAATGTGTTCTATAAAACCATTGAAGACTTTCCTAAAGAAGACTGGTCCAACTGTTTTGTACAGTGGTTTCAGCGAATGAAAAAATGCATTAATTGCGAGGAAATATACTTTGAAAATCAATTAATGTATTATATACACAATAACTCCTATCTAAAATATGGCGTCAAAAAATTCCTCCGCATCGCTGTCGACTGGAAGTGTGCCCAAAAGACTGGCGGCATTGCCACGTTGTATGGCAATGCTTAACCTCTGACCGCGGTAAAAGCCAGCCCTTTGGTCACGCGAAGTGTCAACTAGCCGTTTGGATAATTCTTTAATATTTTTTTTTTTTTTTGACGCCATATTTTAGATAGGAGTTATTGTGTTATATGTAATTTTAATTAGTTAAGTGTTTTTATTTTTCATGTATAAATAGTCCTATTTAAAAATAAATAAATATAGTTCATTAATGTATTTTAAGTCATATCTAGTCTTATATAACGGAATCCAGAAACTTTCAGTATGCCCGAAGTACAAGAAACACAGTGTCTACATCTCTATTTTCTCCAACTCTCCTTTCGCAGGTATGCTGGAAGAGATTTCTTTAGAAATAAGCATCACCTTTTTACTATTCTTCTGTTTCCTTCTTCTTTTCTTCTATTCATTATTGTGTGTACATAAATTGTTAAATAAATAAATAAGTAAAAAATAGTATACGTAATGACCCACCCCAACTTCGGATGGATGTTTGAAATCATCGCAAACACACAAAACTTGTATTAACCTGCACTAGTGTTTAACCCGAGATACATTTCTATACAACCGCTCTTATGTGATTATGACGTTATTACACATCTTTCTCCAGATAATTTGGGAACATAGATATCATGGATATTATCTAGGTTTTTATTGAAATCAAAACATAAATTAATGTAAAACTAATCCAGAAAAGATCTCTGAATATTTGCTATTTTTAATTGTTTAACTGTGGTCCTTCATAATATATTGACATAAATTAAAAAAATTAAGAAAATATATTTATATTCAAACCTTTACACATTAGATTCAAATTCTGAACAATGTTTTTTTTTTCAAAACACTTTTAGGAGTTTAAAAAAAAACCTGAAACAAGATTCGTGAGATATTTAAGTTAGTGATGGAATTACTGAATGCCAACAGAGCGTTTAGGAGTTATCTCCCTTTTTTACGTTGCCTCTTTATCAAATATTGCGTTGGATGAAACAACAACTTTTAAACCATGCACATTGACGATTCGAGAAGATCCCTCTTAAGGCTCATCCAACGCGACATACATTTTCTCTGTTTTTCATACAACCGCTCTTACACGATTATGACGTTATTACACATTTTTCATTAGATATTTTGGAAACACAGAATCATGTGGATATTATCTAGGCTTCTATTGAAATTAATTTATAAATTTGTGTAAAACTAATTCAGTAGATAAAGACCTCTGAAAATCTGCTATTTCGCATGAACTTTGACACTTCATAATTTACTCAAAAATTTAAAAATCAAAAAAGTATAACAGTAGAAGCATTGCAAATTTAATCAAGATTCTGATTGACAACATTTTTTTTTTTACTTTCAATGGTTAAACCATTGAAAGTAAAAATATATATAATATGTATTTTCTGGAACTAGTTTTTTAAAATATTCGAGTAACTCACGGAATTACCGAATGCTAACAGAGTTTTCAGGCGTTGTCTCTCTTTTTTCGCGTTGCCTTTTCGTCAAACATCGCGTTGGTTTGCTTTAGATGAAGTAACAAGCTTTTAAACCATTCTCGATGTTGACGATAGGCGAGTGAAAAAGGACCCTCTTAAATCTTCCATTTTATCATTCAGTTGTTTTCAAATTTATCACGAACAAACAAAATTATTATATAATATGCAAGGCCACGAAAAAAAAACAAATTTCACAAGAAAAGTCACAGAATTAGCTTTAACGTTAATGTAACGCTCTGTTGAATATTAGGCAATCAATTAACATAATTTTATTAGTCGTATTTACTGCCTTCGACGCAAATAATACGCTTTATTAAAACTAACTTTGTTTTATTATAACGGGTTACTAAATTTTGTGAAAGTTCGTGAGCCGTTTTTGGAAATTCTCCAGAAATGCGCAGAATGAGTAAGTAGTACATGTTGAGAAGTAAGATAAATTCTTTGTGAGACGCTTGGAATTAATTTATTTGGTATATGTGACCGGTCCTCGTGGCGTCACTTGGGGGAAGCCTTTGAAATAAATGATAATGACGAATGTAAGAGATTTACGGTTACTGATAATACTAACTTAATTACTGTCCATAATAAATATCAATCTAAGTTAGTATGTATATGTGTGTGTATGTTTGTTACTCATTGACCCTCAAGGGGCTGAACGGATCTCGATGAAATTCGATACATGGATAGACAATAAAACATGAGATTTATATCCCAGGAAAAGAGTCCCTTCGAATATTTTTTCACTTTCGCGCGGGCAAAACTGCTAGTGAATGCTAGTCACATTAATATTATAAAAGTTAAAGTTAGTAAGTGTAGGACGCATGTGTATGTTTGTCACATTTTCATGCTCGAATCGATCGAACGGATTTGGATATTTGGCACACGGGTAGGTCACCATTGTGTGGACCGCCCGGAGGACACGGTGGAGCATACGATGGAGGCGCGCCCCGCCTGGTCGCCTCCTTCTGCGAAGCAGTAATGCTAGCAAAAGAGGAGGCAGCACGTGCACGCGCGAGGCAATGGCCCTCACGCCCCAGCCGCCAGGATTCCGATCCCAATTTCCGGCCACCGTAGGCGCGGGCTTGCGGACGGCGAGTAATGGGTAGCTCGCCGTCCGACGGTCCGGTAACCGTCCGGACCGAGCCCAAGTTGTCGACGGCGCGTAGAGTTCCACGCGCGCCTCAATGAGATGTCAGCAACCGTAGGAGCCCAGCAGGGTCGAAGCCTACTGAGGCCAAGGGTCTGATTCTGAAAGGAAGACTCGGCCCCGGTACGAAAGGCAACGAAGGGACAGGAGTGGGTTTTAGTCAGTAAAAGTCTGACACTGTCTCACGCTCCGCCCAAGAGCGAGGGATGTCATTGGATGATTTTACCACCGAAAAAAAAAAACACGGGTAGATAATATCCTGGAATAGCACATGGAATACTTTTCGTTCCGGAATTATGTTTCCTTAGGACAATTTTCTCCATTCACACAGGCGGAGCTGCTGGCAACAGCTAATTGGCAATAAATTTTCTTTTTTTTGTAAGCTGTTGGTCCCCGCACGAACGCCGGCGTTCGTGCGCCATTGTCTTACTATTGTGTCTCTAATTACGCTACTCAAAAAGTTAAATTACTTTTTGGTGTTATGCGATGTCGTCTAGTAACACATGTATACAGAAATCTGTGCCATTGTGAGACCTCAAGGACTGTTACTAGAAAAAATTTACAATTCAATACTTATTTTCATAAATTGCGCTGGCCAACAGACTCATCATCATCATTTCAGCCGAAAGACGCCCACTGTTGGATATAGGCCTCCCCCAAGCGTCTCCACAACGATCGATCCTGTGCTTCTCGCATCCACAGCATTCCCGCGATTCTCACCAGGTCGTCGGTCTACCTTGTCAACACAACAACTAAGTACTTGTGAATACAATAGACACAATATTATCTGTGCGTATACCTAAGCATTCGTTCGAGGCATTTAATCCTACGTCTAACTCCAATGCAGAAAGCGGGATTTATAAGGAGCGTAACAGCTGTTTTGTACACTTGGCTAAATTTACATTTACCCAGAAATGATACACCATTTTGATCTTTGACTTTGAAATGTTAAGGATTATTTTCCTGTAACAATAACTGTCAATTAGCGATTTTCGTTGTCCTCAGTACTCGTAAGATTCTTAATATGTTTAGTTCGTGTAGTTATGTAGTTAACACATTTTTTTAGTATTTCATTCTATCTTTGATATCTTCAATTAGGTACCTATCGTATTAAGAGGGTGCATTTCACTCGCTTATCGTCAACATCGAGCATGGTTTAAAAGCTTGTTACTTCATCTAACGCAATCCAACGTGATGTTTGACGAAAAGGCAACAAGAAAAAAGAAAGATAACGCCTGAAAACTTTGTTAGCATCCGGTAATTCCGTGATTTACTCGAAAATTTTACAAAACTGGTTCCAGGCAATACGTGTTTTTTTTTTTAAACCCTTAAAAGTTTTTGTAAAAAATTGCCATTATTTAGAATCTTGATTAAATTTGCAAGGCTTCTATTGTTATACTTTTTTGACTTTTTTATTATTGAGTAAATTATGAAGTGTCAAAGTTTATGCAAAATAGCAGATTTTCAGAGGTCTTTACGGGATTAGTTTTACACACATTTATAAATTGATTTCAATAGAAGTTTAGGTAACATCTACAAGATACTGTGTTTCCAAAATATCTAATAGAAAATGTGTATTAACGTCTTACTCGTGTCAGAGCAGTTGTATGAAAAACAGTGAAAAATGTTTGTCGAGTTGCATCCCCTTAACCCTCGGTCCGTCGCGTGGGGTCTTTGAAAGCCTAGGTGTTAGAATTATGTAAAATTAACACATTTAAAACTATCCACGAGTTATGGCACTTTAGGTACCCTCCGAAATTGGATTATACTTCGCGCCCATAGCCGCTGACTTCAATTCGCACGCCAGCGCAGTGAGATATAGACGTGATTTGTGCGCGCGGGCCGTGAAAGACCCCATGCGACGAACGACGTAAGTAAAAATGAATTGAAAATGTATGGTTGATTTCTTTTGTAACATGTGTTTTATTTTTTATTTTATTGTTTTAAATTAACATTAAGTTTGTAATTGACTTCTAAAATGTTTGAAGAACAACAACGACGGTTAGAAAATGAACCTGATGATGTTTACGATGATGGGGATGAAGAAGATGAAGTTGCTTTATACGTGGACGAAAGAAGTGAGCATAACACGGATTCGGAGCAAGAATGTGATTTGGTTCCTAGAGAACCACATCAGGTAACTTTGGAGGAACCGGATCAGGTTTTAGAATCGTTTGATGAAGAGCACATGGAATTGAGAAGTTCATATAGTGATGATGATGAAGAATCCTTGATGAACATATCATCACAGAACTTTTACACCGTAAGTCTAGACAACAAAATGGTATGCAAGTTGTTCTTGAAAACACTGGCATTTGAATTGTGTCGTCCTCAATTGCAATCACGGGCCACTATTTCTACTTTGCCTCGTGAATTGAAACAGACCATTAGGCGATTCATACCTCCGTTTCAGGATATTCAACCTGATGGTTATGATATCGTTCCTATGAGAAAGCGCTGCATTCATTGCCCAAGACGAATAGATAGAAAATTTAAATCTATTTGCCACTTTTGCAAGGGTAACATATGCCCTACACATATCAAAGCGGTATGTACTGACTGTGTCCAAAGCGAAAATTAGTCGGATTTAATTTGATAAAAGTTGTATTTTTTTTTTGTTGGTGGAATCCAAATTTTATGTTAAATTGTTAATTAGTCTAGTGTGATCTCATACAGATATAATTTACATTAAAGTTTATTGATTTAGTAGTATTAAAACAAAAATAACTGTGAAGTGATCTCAAAGAGTGAAATTTATGTTCCTAATTTTAGTTTGTAAGTTCAGATAGTAAATATATGAATATTTTTGATTAATTGGTTGTAGTTTTATTGACATTGAATAAGTAAATAAGAAACTGCTAAAATAGTTCGAAAAATATAAGTTATAAAGGGTTTCATAGGTGTTTTATTCTTGGGGTTTCGAGGGACCCCACGCGATGAACCGCGTTATTAAAAAATGCGCGACGGACCGAGGGTTAAGTATATTCATTTAATAGTTGCTGCATACTATTTAAATATTGGAAAACACTTAACTAACCATTGTTACTTGTCCACTAAAAGAAAAATTTTCAATTTTAAACAATCTAAAATATGGGCTCGAAAAACTCCTCCCCATCATATCACAAATTTAATAAGACTGGCAGCATTACCACGCAGTATGGCAATGCTTAGCCTCTGTCCAAGGGGACCTTGGGTCACACGAAATGTCAACAAGGCGTTTAGACAGATCTTTATACAATTTGTGCCTTAAAAAACTACCAGTTGTCACATAAAGGATATAGTTTTCAAATCGTTATGAAGGTCAGGGCCTTAAGTCTGCTATTATAATAGTGTCAGAATGGTCGATTTCATAATTGTTGATTTTGACAAGTTTGGTAATGTACTAATATAACAGCGTCATTATGAATTTCTAATGGTCAACTACTGACACTCCACTGAAATAAGTGGTAATCTCATACATACTGACAAATGAATATCTGACGTATGCGGTAGTCTGCTAAATTTTTGACAGTTCCTTTGATTAGAACGTCATTGTACAGTCATTGCTTTTATGAAGCTCGATTTGTAATTTATAATGTGTTTACTGTGTATCCTTTGTTGGAGATCCCAAATAAATAAATAAATAAATAAATAAATATTGTCATTCTACCACAACTCTATTACGAGACCTTTGACCGATCAATGATCGATCATTATGAATTAACAGATTACGAACTTTTAGCAAGATGACAATGGGATCGTGTTGGAATGACGAATTTATAAAAATAGTAGACTCGGGCCCCAGATAAGCTGTCACTTCTCGTAAAATATTGGTATTCAGCTGCATCTGGGTATAACAATGAGAACATTCAATTCCATTAAAACATGGAATTTACTTATGGAACTTTTAAGTAGCGTAATTAGAGACACAATAGAAAGACAATGACGTTCGAACGACGGCGTTCACTCGGGGTTTAATGAATGTCTTATTTTAGAATTGTGATCTTGCATCTTTCGCTATTCCCAAAGGGCAATGGAAAGGGCTATGCTCGGAATTTCCTTGCGTGATCGCATAAGGAATGAAGATATCCGCAGGAGAACCAACGTCACCCACATAGCCCGAAGAATCGCCAAACTAAAGTGGCAGTGGGAAGGGCACATTGCTCGTAGAATGGATGGTCGATGGGGCCAAAAAGTTTTAGAGTGGCGAACGCGCAATGGAAAACGCAGCGTTGGAAGGCCTCCCACAAGGTGGATCGACGACCTGATGGGTTACCATGACATTTAAAGTAAGATTGTTTCATTCTTATTTCCAGTGTGGGTAAGAGATGGCGCTAGATAACCTGAATAGCTCTGTGTCTTACCCACACTGGAATAAGAATGAAACAATCTTACTTTGAACGTCATGGTAACCCGACTGGCGAGAGTCGCGGGCATGCGGTGGATGCGAGACGCACAGGATCGGTCGTTGTGGAGACGTTTGGGGGAGGCCTATGTCAAACAGTGGACGTCTTTCGGCTGAAATGATGATTATGATGATGATGATGATCTTTCGCTATTTGCTGGCATACAAATATTCGAACAATTGTTTGGATGAATGACTGAAGGATAAATAATAAATGTGTGACTATTGTTATGTAAAGGAATAATTAACTAAATTAAATTATTATAACTAATTACAATCACCGCATCTAATTTGTAGCATTAAAACGGTAAAAAATAAAATTGTCAGATATCTCATTTGATTTAATGATATTTAAAATGACAGCTTCATTTCATATACTTACTGACAATTAATGTCTCTGGAATAGGCACTAATTGTCAGTATATGATATGAGGTTGTTGTGTTGTTTGAAAAAGATCGTGGAATGTGTGTGTGTGTTTTTATGTATAATGTTGTACAATAAATCATATAACAAATAAGTAAATATTGCAATTCATTATACCAAGTTTACTAAAAGATAAATATTATAAATAACACTCACTCATCTTTTCATAAATTCCCTGTAGTTTAGGTAAAGGTATATAGGCCGGCTTTCCTTGAGACACGTTTGAGTTACAAAGAGCGTCGATATTTTAATCTATTTCTCAAGGGAATATCTGCCTGTTCGCATAAAATGCAGATCGAATGTGCCAGATCCGGCCTCTTGATATTATTTCGAACATGACCTAGAAAGTAAAACGAACTATATATACTTTGTAAGTATAGTGTAAGTTGAAACCTATACTTTAGAATCTATTTAGAATATGGAACTTTTTTACGTCTAAAATCAGCAAATATCTTCTCCCGCATATTATATAATATTATAATAAGTATATGTAAATCTGGACGATTAGTTGTCAAGAACTTTTTATTTAGGTATTGCTGAACGGATTTAGGATAAGTTAGAAATACGGGTCGAAGGGCTGGCCTGAATTAGAACATAGGATACTTTATATTCTGGTAATTTATTACCGTGGGATTATTCTAGAATTTTACGTCAGAGAAAATAGTGGCTAAACCCATGTCACTTTAACAACATACAATCTGAACAAGAGTCCTGTATGTGTGAAAACTTCCGATTCAATAGCACTCTTCTCATTACCCTTGCATACAGTTACGTAACCCTCAAATGAAAGGGTATAATTATTTTACAAATAAATGTAATAATTATTATTGATTAAATTGTAAAGTGGCTGGTTATCGAGCAGCAGTTATCAATTTAGTAAACGTCAATACGTTGAATATATAATAGTAGATTATGTGACTAGGGGATAAAGCAGTGTCTTTAAGTCGCGGGCGGCATGTTGAATTCCGAACGAAACGAAGGTTGCTAATTTTAATCCCGAACGTTAGTGAGGGATTTATATAATTAACTCCCGAGCAATGCGAGGGAGTTAATAAAGTAACCTGAGTGAAGTGAGGAATTTAAACCGCCCATGACAAAGACAGCTTTATCCCCGTGTTGGATACTCTACTTTTTACACCATCTGTAAGATAATTAAAAGACAATTTAGTAAAACAAATCATATATTAGAGAAATATAAGTATTATTTACAAGATAATATTAATTATCACTCAACATGTTTAGAGATTTGAAACAAACAAAATTCACTATTAGATTCTATAGTTTTAATATTCTAAACTGGGAACTCTATCATTACTTTTTTTTTTGTTAGTGGTCAGTTTGAATTTTGAAAACACTTGTTTGATGCACGATTTTTGACGTTCCAAATTCAAATCTCATTATTCCCTAGGGATCGCCCATACTGCATTATCTCCCTAGGGACAGAATGACTTGCTTTAAGTGATGGTTGTATGACATATAAAGAGGCATTATCGAGCAGGTGGTGTAAAAATATATGTAATTAAGTGTACACATGGCCGCTTTGATAAATATAAACAACACGTTTACGCCTTCAATTTAGCCGCAAAGTGCCGCGCGATGGCAGCGCAGCGGCAGCGCTGCAGTCGCGCTGCTTTGTTATTCCATATAGATTAAAACGTGCGGCCTCAGCGCAACTGCAGCGCTGCTGTCGCGCGACACTTTGAAAAGAAAAGAAAGAAAGAAAAACAGTTTATTTACGTCAAATATGGCGCCCACCTTAAAAATAAAACAAATAACAATAACGACTTATTAATACTTAATACTTTGCGGTTTTTATTTATATGGACTAATAAAGCAGCGCGGTGGCAGCGCTGCAGCCACGATGCCGTCGCGCGGCACTTTGCGGCTAATTTGAAGGCGCCCTTAGATGACGATCGGCCATATTGCTAAAATGTACCTGCAGGAATGATGATGACGTGACCCACAAATCAGCTGTGACTGCGGTTGAAAGAAGTTTGCTCAATTTATGAAGAAATTTATGATAGGCCTTACTTAGACTTGTAATTTTATTCCATTCTATTGTTTTTTTTTTTTTTAAACGTTGACCCACACTAAGAATTACTTCTGTACTGTAGGTGCGTCCGTAAACATGTATAGTCACATATACACAAAACACACAGACCCAGTAACTATTTATAAGGCCATCTTATTTCGAGTGGGAATAAATACCGCAACACGCTGCGCAGCCAATCGCTTAACACTACACACTAACCGTGCCTCAAATCAAAATTTACATAGTTAGAAATTTATCAGATGAGCGATAAATTTTGTGTGTAAAAACTATGGTGTAAAATAAATACAAATGTCTTAATGTTTAAATTTTAATTTTGATAACTGTAGGATATTTTTTTAGTCATCAGATATCTTTCACTTTATTGATATTTTTAAGGCAGTATGATTTTTTGGACTGATCAAAATAATTGCAAATTAGAATAGGTAATGTATCTAAAAGTTTGCTATTGAAAAATCATCTCTAAACCAACTAAAGAGGGTGCACAATTCGAATCGCTCGGAGAAAACCCAGAAATAAACTGAAACATTTAAATAAAGAAACTTTGATTAATGTCATATTTGCATAGTAACCTATTGACTACCGTTCTTTTAAATCCAAACGGGTTCTTTTTTATAAAATGTCATGTTAATAATGCATTTGAAGTGGCTGAAAGACAACACGGCGTCCTTACTTTCCGCATGACGCAAGTTCTCACCGGATATGGTCAGTTCGGGAGATTCCTGCACCAGATTTGTGCGGAAGAAATGCCCGGGTGTCACTATTGTGTGTACCGCCCGGAGGGCACGGTGGGGCATGCGGTAAAGGTGTGCCTCGCCTGGGCAAAGCACCGCCGTGTACTCGTGGCGGCGATCAGCGGTAGTGATCTCTCGCACCGGGCCTTGGTACAGGCCATGGTCCAGAGCAAGGAGAAGTGGCAGGCGGTTGCTTCCTTCTGCGAAGCAGCGCTCCGCCCAAGGGCGGAAGATGCCATTACATGATTTCCCAAAAAAAAAAGAAATAATTCGTTTAAAACCTCTTCGAAATTGGTTTAATTTCCACATTAAAGACGCACTTTGATGCGTTCTGGCAAAGCGATCGATGAATTCGCATACAATAAGTAGCTAAGGCAGCGCCCGGTAGGTGTCTAGAAACGGCAGTCCATTTCTAGACGACTGCCGGGCGCTTGGATTCCGTATTCTGTGGTTAGGATTGACGCGGTAACATTTGCGTTTTATCACCATCTTTTCTGGGCGTACATTTTAATTAGAGAGTAGGTACCTACTGGGAACAAGGATCTTAGGGAAACAGGTTTTTTAGATTGTGATATTTTGTTAGTGTTTTGAATTGATTAATGTTGTAAAGCCTCAGATACCATAGGGGACAAATTATCCCGCAACATGATGCACAACGCTCTATCAACGTGACGCTGGAACGTTATTCAGTGACCCGCAACTTGCCCCTTTATATTTTTCAATGCATTCACGTGACGCGAGACATGTTTTAGGACAATTTGACAGCATTGTACGTTATGTCCGGGGACATTTTTTCCCCTGAAGTATATGAGACCTTAATTTGACACTTTATAGTGTTCCGATTGATAAAGGGTGAGGAAGGGCTTGCGGACGGCGAGCAATGGATAGCCCGCCGTCCGACCGTCCGGTAACCGTCCGGACCGAGCCCAAGTCGTCGACGGCGCGTATTGTTCCACGCGCGCCTCAGGGAGATGTCAGCAAATCGTAGGGGCCCAGCAGGGTCGAAGCCTACTGGGGCCATGGGTAGTGTGAAAACGAAACCCGGTGCCCTGGGACGAAGGCAACGAGGGAACAGGAGTGGGTTTTTAGTCAGTAAAAGTCTGACACTATCTCTCGCTCCACTCAAGAGTGTGATTGTCATTAGATGATTTTCCCACCTAAAAAAAAAGGGTGACGAAGTAAATACAAAAATAGTCTCCAAAAACAGCAATAATCACTTACTCTCCATCGTTGCCTCCCAATCATAAAGTTTGTTGTGGCAATTTTAATTAAAATCGATCTAATTCTTATCAGCTTATTCTGATCAGTTTAATCTTTTAAGCAGCTTAATTCTTAGGAATAATTTTTTCGCTAGTAGCAGTTTTTTTATGTTGGAAAATCATCTAATGACAAATCTCGCTCTTGGGCGGAGCGGGAGATAGTGTCAGAGTTTTACTGACTAAAAACCCACCCCTGTTCCTTCGTTGCCTTTCGTACCAGGGCCGAGTCTTCCTTTCAGAATCAGACTCTTGGCCCCAGTAGGCTTCGACCCTGCTGGGCCCCTACGGTTTGCTGACATCTCCTTGAGGCGCGCGTGGAACAGTACGCGCCGTCGACGACTTGGGCTCGGTCCGGACGGATACCGGACGGTCGCAAGTAAGAAAACCTCTTGCTGTATTTTAACCTCTCAGTTTTTTATTTCTTTTATTATGAGTGTGAATGTTCGAGTTATTTATTTAATGTGTGATCATCATCGTACTCTGAGGATGATTCTAAAGTATCACCGTGGTTCTGGAACGCAAAGAGCAATTAAAAAGACACAAGTGGGTTTTAATTAGTGAAAATCTGACATTCCCTCTCGCTCGCTCCAGAACAGGACTAATCATTTGTGACGTAACAACAAATTTTCTGTTTTAAGATTTATTCCTATACTTTTGTTATAAGACCTTGCTTTATGCAAAATTTCAGGATTCAAGGTTAACGGAAAGTACTCTAGAATATTGGTTCCCTTGAGTGTTGAAATATACGTTTTTTGCCACATAAACGGTCATATCTTTTTTTTTTATTAACTTAGAAGTTCGATTTTTTCACAGCTTCAAGGGACCGCAGACTTAAGTATATGGTTTTAATTTCTACTAGTAACAGATACGCAGACAGCAGACGACACGGGGCGACGGCAGCCATCGACATTCCAACTTTTGAAGATCAATGGCACCCGTCTTGTGAGACAAGTGTCTCTACAGGTCGAGGCTGCATTACCTCTGCCGTTGGCAATATGCCACTCGTGTTTATGAGCTCTTATTATATAATTTGCTTACATTAAAAAGTAAGAGCTCATAGCGTAGCATAATCGGCCTTATAATGTTCCCACTGTTGGGACTCAAGCCTCCTCTTTAGGAGAGGAAATGGGCCGTAATCTACCACGCGGGCCCAGTGCGAGTTGGTGGATGTCACATGTCTTCGGATTTATGGTTCTAGGATATGCCGGTTTCCTCACGATGTTTTCCTTCACCGTTTTGAGAGCAGTGGTGATGAAATAAATTACACTAAGTAATGTCGTAAGTCGAGGCCGTTACCACTCGGCCACCACTGTTATCCTGGCCACCACTGCTCTTAATATTTGCAATATTTTGAAATATCAAGTTTTGATATGTAAAATCAAGACTCCCAATAAAACAATTCATTACTTACCACCCAAACCTCACAACTCAGCATTGAATGCTATATTTTCTAAGTAATACCCTGTCCTATTATCAAGCTATAGTCACAGTCTGCTCACGTTCGATAACAATAAAAAAATTCCAGCGGGGTTCTTTGAAATCTAACAAAAGAGCAAGTCAACGGTCACGTTTGACCAAAGTCACCAAGTTCCTGGTGTATGACGAGGGGTCGGCAACTGAGGAACGATGGCTGATGACCAAATATTTCAGATGATAAAGTAATACGTACTTTTGTTTGAAAAAAAAAACATACAATTATATAGACTAATCTTTTAATGCTCGACAATTAAGGACCATGCATGTTTACGTCACAAAAAGTAGCCTATGGTAATGCAACTCGGCGATAGTGTAGGTTTACATTAGATAAAAAGAATGTTCAAAATTGGATTTGTGTTTCCAGTGTTCCATTTTCTAAAAACAGAAATTAATGTAATATAATATAAAATAATAATAATATTCCACAACTATCACACAACGCCGTCTAGTCCCAAGCTAAGCAGAGCTCGTGTTATGAGTACTAGACAACTGATAAACATACTTATATATTTCTAAATACATACATAATTTAGATAAATTACACCCAGATACTGAACAAATGATCGTGCTCATCACACAAACATTTGTCCTGGGTGATAATCGAACCCACGACCTTCGGCATAGCAGTCAGAGTCACTGACCAACAGGCCAGTCAAATGTATATTTAAAAATAGCTAAAAATTTTACTTTTGTTTGAGGTGGGAAATCATTCATTGACTTCTCCCACTATAGGGTGGATCAAATGAGCGTGTCAGAATTTTATTGAATTTTATTGACCCACCTGTATACTTCTAAAACGTGTTTCTTTCTTTGCTTTGTGTGTTCTACGGAATCTCTTTCAAAAATTCGCGTGGCATGTTGTTTTTTAATTAGTTTCAGAAAAAAAAAGATCAATCCAATAAGGCTGGGAGAATTTAACATGTGGGTATAAACATACACAAGATGAAAGTAACCGTATTTTTTTCTAGACATTTTCCCTTTGAACAGTTTCTAAGTTTAAAACAAAGCAATTCTTCTTCCTCCACAAGTCGTAAGTCTTGATTGTCACAAAGAGCTGTACACGTAAGATCGGATGCATACCGGTCACGTTCCAGACTCCTAGACGACGCAGCTATGTCTTTTTAAACAAAGTGAAAATCTGCTCTCGTAGGGATAAATGGTTTAAAGGTTTTGTGATGCTGTAAGGATAATCTTAGATATGCGCTTTTAAAAAAAAATATTTGTATAAAAATACGTGTTTAAAAAATAAGTTTATTCCCATTTCGTAAATAATAAGAATTGAGATTTATTTTTGGGCAAACATCTTTATCTTTTTTTTTTATGTTCCAGAACTAGCACACAACGCCATCAAGTCCCAAACTAATCAGAGCTAGTGTGATAAATTACAACTAGACACAGAAAAAATCATCGTGCTTATCACACAAACATTTGTCCTGGGTGGAAATCGAACCCACGACCTCCGTCATAGCAGTCTGGGCTACTGACCACTAGACCAACAGACCAGTCTTTTTTTTTAAATTAACACAAATACAAAAATAAAAAATACACAAATTATAAACGAATAAAAAATCGAATAATTTTCATTACTATTTTATAATTGACGTTACTAATATTATTCAATAATAACTAAACCGTAAACAATGATAACTGACAATGTGCGATTTTAATCATATTAATAATCAAACCAGACTAAATGCCTATATCAATTTATATTAAATTCAATACTAATGTATTTTTTTGTTATTACCTAACACTGACTTAGAAAGAACAAAGATGTGATTAGACTGTTAAATCCCTCTTTGCCTGTTTTTTTTTCATTATCAGTGGCAAATAATTGAGAGTTCTCAGTTTTTTTTTTACAACATAAATTGTGGTAACGTAAAATCTTTAAAAAAATGTAAACTCCATTGCATAAGACGTTGGATTCTTCAGAATAAAGTTTATAAAAAGGTTAAAGTTGTATTTAGAAGGGATTCATGTTATTAACTATCACAAGTTCTTGCAATAAACCAACTATAACTTATCTCAAGTTCGTAAACTTTTTCAAGAGAACGCGTAAGATGCTAACTTTTACAACAATAGACATAATTTGTTCATCTCAAACATCTTCAAATCCCTGCACACACAAAAAGTTTCATCCCCCATTTCAAATCTCGTCCGAAATAAGTCGTGGTTCTAAAATCCGTAGTTTCGTTTCTCACAGAGCTGCATTGTGATCTCATCGAAGATCGCCTGTATACCGGTCACGTCTCGTAGCACCGCTACGGGGCTACGGTGCTACGCGGCTACGAATGTCTACGACACCGAATTTGTCGCTGCGGCCGATAAGGTTTTAGGTAGTCGTCTTTTATTATGGAAACCACCGTGAGTATTGGAATGGCGGCTTTTCTTTGTAGCTATTTAAACAGTTTGTGTCAAACTATTTTAGATTTATTGATTTAAAAAAAATAACTCAATAGGGAATATTACACATCGTATAAAACTTGCCAAATATTTGTTAGTCATTGCCAATTTTATGCTGATTTCGAACTTATTTGGCAATTTGGTCTCAGCTTTCTCACAATCATCTACGATTGTTTTAGGTCACCTATCAGCAATACCACTACAACACTGAATTTGGCGATTATTCACTTTTTTTTAATTGATATAAACTAGTGTTGGACTGCGATCCCACCTGATGGTAAGCAGTGATGTAAATGTTGATGGTGAGACGCTCTAGTTTATTAAGAGCTTATTCACTCTAGCCTTGAAGACACATTTATTATAATTGAACGGGAAGACCGCAGCAGGCAAATTGTTTTAGTTTTTCGATGTACGCCGTATTAACGACGAGGCGAAACGCGATGTCCGGACCGTAGAGGTTTTAAAAACGTAAGGGTCTCGCCGTACATCGGGTTGTCCGATGGTAGACATGAGATGGCGGAATCAAGTCATGCAAATCCCGCGTACATTCTCCAAAATGCATCCTGTAAAATACCGAAAGGCTGGCTACCCTAGGGTAGCCAGCCTTGTCCCAACTATTTTAGGGTTGGCTTCCAGTCAATCCAGGTTCAGCTGAATATCACTTATTTAAAATTGGTATGTTTGACGCAATGATTGAGTGATTGGTTACTGCGCTGTGAGTTGAGGATTCGGTCCCCGCATGGAACTGCGTGTCTTGTTTATGTGAGTTTACATATTTCTGAATGCACCCACGATATAGGAGTAATTTCCAGTGGGGGCAAGGACTTCCATAACCCAGTAATTATAACCAAAAAACGTGTTTTGTTATCCCAAAGGAAACAACTTTACTGATATTAACGTTTTCATTGTCCTAATCTCGTTGAGTCAAGGCTTCAAAGTCTTGAGCATCGACGCCGAGTTTCTAGCCTGTAAGTTTTTTACCGTTCGCATTTCGGGGAGTATGCGTCTGAATTGCATAATCTAATTCCGCCTAGCCCGTTCCATCATCGGACCACCAAGCGTACAGCGATGCACCACCGGTATATGGTGGACATCCCACCTATACACACAAAACGTTTTGGGAACACATTCATTGTGCGTACAGCTAAGGAGTGGAATTCCTTGCCGGAATCTGTATTTCCTGATGGCTACAACCCAGGAATCTTTGTCTATTATTATTTTTTATTTTTTTTTATTATTTTTCTTTTTTTTTTTCATCGACCGTATCGTCGCTTTCCATTAGGTGAGATAGTGGTTAAACGCGAACCTATCAAGAATTAAAAAAAAAACTAAGTCTATCTGTGTGTCAAGTTTTAATAACATCTGTTCGGCTGTTTTGACGTAAAAACCACACTATTATATAGATTTTCTTATCGTTGTAATTCAACTACCGAATGAAATCTAAAAAAAAATATAAATAATTAAGAAAGTAACTAACTATACACATAAATCTGAACTACACTGAAACACAAACTACATTTGCTGCTTATCAAAAACTATAATTCTAAGTCCCTTCACCTTCAGAATTATTTTGCACTGAAGCACATGAAAATGGTTCACCGCATTTTGTGTTGCGGTAATCCTAGTGTCGAGCGTATGTACAGTCAGACAAAGGATTAGGTATATAGATTGGTTCACATGCAATATTTTTGAACAGTATTCGAAGTAGGCCAGTTGATGTTCCATATTATTATTGCTACAAACCAAAAATTAAAAGTCTTGTGTGGCTGTAAGTAGGTATTATATTGCTCGTAAAATAGATAGTCGATGGGAATAAAAGTTTTGGAGTGGTGACTGCAGATCGAAATGCGTGTGCGTGGTTGCTCTTACAAGATGGAGATTAACAGATCATAGTCAAAATCACAGGAAGCGCACTAGATACGAGAAGTATTACCATACTTTTCATATCTAGTGGGCTTCCTGTCAACAGTGTATGTGGACGACACTTGGGAGAGTCCATAGACTTCTTTCAGCTGCAATTATGCCTAGTACAAGTATAATTCAAACAGCGCTTTTCAGTGAGACAGAGCAAACTGAACTATTTATTTTGTTTTTCATACATTCAGTATAGTTACGTTCAAATACATTACACGCCATCTATAAAGATAGCGTTACCAGCTTTGTTTTGTTATAAAACTTAAACTAAACAAACAAACACACACACAAGCGCACTAGTTTTAATAAACTAGTGCGCCTCATCAACGATTGTATCACTTCTTACCATCAGGTGGGATCGCAGTCAAGCACTTAAGTACTTAACAATACCAAACGCGGTTTAGTGAAAAGATGAATATTTTTCCCGTTTACTAATCTCTTTTGTTGAATGTACCGTGTCATAACGTGAGTTTGCAGACCGTTCACATAGAGTGCATTGAAGTGGGCTAAAGTACAGGTCAAAAGAGGCTGTTGGATACTTTTTCGGCACCAATAACGGAGGTTGGTTCATAAAGTATTTGGCATAAACTGACAGGGAATGTATGACTTTTTTTCCTCATCATTGTTATTGCTTATTAACTTTTTTTCAATGAGCAAAATAATTGATCAATTCAAGACTTTTTACTTTCGATTAAAATCTAAGTAAGTATCTAAGGAGATAATAAAGTGTAAGTTACACAAGTATGTAAATAGAATTTTCAGGCCTGATTTTCAAAAGTCAAACAATTTTTATTGGGAGAATAAACATCACAACTTGTCCTATATAGTGAACAAAAACGTCCTATTTATATTCTTTCGATAAAAGTTATATGACAATTGGAAAATCGTCCTTAAAAGCTGTTTACTGTTGCTAATTTCCATTCAAGTTTTCATTCAAGCAAAATATTGCTTCACACCATAGCGCCCTTCAGAATCAAAGCTTGATAATGCACACAAGTATCTTATGTTACCCTGGTAAGTCCTTGTAACTTATGAGTTGTCTCTCTCACGGCGGCACACCTGGGCTTCAAACGGTGTACGTTGTATACAGGGCGTCCCAAGACTTTCACTCCATGTGTATTTTTTACCCGACTATGGAGGGTTATGATTTTGACAGGCTATGTATGTATGTGAGTATGTTCATCTGTTCCCTCCTAGCTCCTAATCTATTAATCGGAACTCGACGTATGAGGTATCGTTAAATCCGTTTTAATTGTCCGCTGAACATAGGCTACGTGACGTGTCACAAAAATCAATATGGCGCCCTCTAGCGGACAAAAAGTAATGCGTTAAAAATAAAAATGGAGATAAATACGCCGTGTTTGGTATCATTTGAAAGGGCTTCACTTCTACATTTCCAATATATTGCTCAAATTTAAAGTGACGTCCTCTAGCGGACAAAAAGTCATGTTTTAAAAAAATGTTAAGATAAATATACCGTGTTTGATATCATTTGAAAGGGCTTCGCTGGTACTTATCAAAAAATATTATCAAAATTCAATTTGGCGCCCTCTGGTAGACAAAAAGTATTGTGTTAAAAAAAATAAGATAAATACGTCGTGTTTCATATCATTTGAAAGGGCTTCACTTGTACATACAAAAATAAATAGTATAGAAACACAGTGATTTAACACCAAAATCTTTTAAATAAAAAAAAGTAAAAAACTAAAACCAGACTACGACAAAAAAAAAAATGACGCTGAAAAAGTATGAAACATGATTTTTAAGATGCTGAAATAGACAAGGTAACTGGAAAAACAAGAATAGAACAAAAAGAAAAGCCGTAGTCACACGTTATAGGTAGGTAATAATCGAAACACTTTAATAACGTGTGACTACGGCTTTTCTTTTTGTTCTATTCTTGTTTTTCCAGTTACCTTGTCTATTTCAGCATCTTAAAAATCTTGTTTCATACTTTTTCAGCGTCATTTTTTTTTGTCGTAGTCGGGTTTTAGTTTTTTACTTTTTTTTTGTGTATTTTTTTTTTACATGCCTTATTTATAAACAAATATAGCAAATCGAGTTTAATGTGATTAGAATTTTAAAGTTCCTGCGTTCCTGCTTGATGCACATTAGTAGTAACTTGGTAAGAAAACTAGTATCAACTTTTTTTACGAGAGCAATCTTGACACCTTCAGTGCTTTGCACTGTGACTTTTCTTTAATTAAACCCCTCCTTGAGGTTCTCTTTCTAACAGTTTTACAGTTCAAAACCTGTATAAGCTGGCCTAGCATTTCATTCAAACCGTAGTCATTATCACTGTCACATAACCCGGTTTGTTTATTAAAAATTACATATAAGAAAAAACATACTGTACATGAAAGGACTGCAGGTATATGAATAATATAATCAACTTTCCAGGAGATCGTGTTAATGTGGGATTTTTACTTAGCCACATGATTTATTTATGTAACCTCATGAATTATTCGGACGATTTTTTCGGTTGTAGTCCGGTCAGTTTGAAAGGTCAGCCGTTTTAGAGTTTTGGACTCGTCTTTAGATGGAATGAAATTATTTTTAATATACGCCTGTTAGAGGTGAAAAACTTTCTAAATCGAAGAAGTATTTGCGTTCAGATCGAATCTAAAAATATCATTTGTTTAAAGAAATACTCTTTTTGCTCACACGTGGAGGTAACACTGGGAAGCCTATGACCAGCAATTTATGTTATTTAACAATGATGGTGATTGTTCAACTCAACGTCATCATTTCTGCCGATAGACGTCCACTGGTTGGACATAGCCCTCTTCCAAGTATCACCATATCGACCGATCTTGTGTTTCTCGCATTCATCGGATTCCCGCAACCCTCATCAGGTCATCAGTCCACCTATAATCTCTATTGCCCTTTGGTTGACTTTAAACCTTCCGATTAGGCCCATTTATGAGCGACTACGTTTCAGAGCCATGTCATCATTGACATCACGCACTGATCATAGACTTTCGTCTTGAGAAACTTTTGGACGAGAAAATACCGCGCAGTTTTTCCAAACGCTATCCAGGCGAGTCGGATTCGACGATAGACCTCTTTCTCGAAGTTAGACTTACCCAACTGGACCATCTGACCCAGGTAAACGTAATCGTCCACAACTTCGAGTCACGGATCTTGATAAGTGCTGGTCAATTTAACAACATGTTAACAACTATGTGTATCCCACACAAGACAGTTATATATGAGGGCAAATAAAATAACATAGAAGTTTTAAACAATTCTCATAACTCAACTCCAAAAGCTAATCACGTCATTCAAATCTGAAATTCGTCACAGAGAAAGTGCAGAGAGCCTGATATTCAGCGCAAACTTGCTCAGTCAAACATAAATTAAATGGATGATTGCGGTACTGCAAGTCAAAGGAGCAGAGACTGTACCTACTCCTAGTCACAGTATAGATATATGGAACAGTACGGAAACTACCTACAAATGTTCGAAACGTACGCAAACATACGCATCGACGAGACTCCTAAGCGGCATTCGCTACTGACAGGACCGCGAGAAACGCTTAGGAGTATCGTCGATGAGTATGTTTGTGTGAGTGTGTCGTTTCGAATATTTGTAGGTAGTTTCCGTACTGTTCCATATATCTATACTGTGTCCTAGTTCTATAATGTATTACTGAGAATATTCTATCAAACTTCGTCTCGAACTTATTTGGTTTTAGAATGATTTAAGTCAAGACATGTGATGGCTTGTGTCGAAGGTTTTTTATGATCTTAAAACCTAAGATTATTATTAAAATATTGCAATGGCAGTAATTTGCATTCCAAAATAAAAGGGATTTAATAAAGAACGTTACTAATAATAACCAACCCCCCTAGCTAAGTTACGACCGTTTCATTTCGATTCTCTGGCGTCGAACGCCTCGATAGGCCACGCCTCCGATTCCTTTGTTCTAACGTCATCTCAACGCTCAGTCATATGGTAAGGAAAACTTGGCTAACTTGGTAAGATAAACTTGGCTAGGGGGGCAGAGATAGCCTCTTTTTTTTGGGAAATCATCAAAATGACTTCGCCTGGTCCTGAGTGAAGCGACCAGATGTGTTAGTAAGTTTTTATTGAGTAAAATCCACCTATGTAGTGCCACGCGGGGAATTTCTGAAAAGGAAACCAGTAAAGTTGTCAAAAAATAAAAGGCCAGGTTTAACATTTTTATTTTGACTACCTAACGGCTTGTCCAGTGTATTGTAGCTACTATTATAATAGCTACTACTACACCGGACCCCTAATTATTATTTTACTGTTTCTTTCAGTTTCGTTCCAAGTTACATTCTAGGGTTTTTCTCAAATGTCAAAACGGGCCTTTTATTTTTTAACGGGTTAGTCCTAGAACGCAAGGGGCAACTGAAGGACACAGGTGTGGTTTTAATTAGTAAAAGTCAGACAAGCCCTCGCGCTCCACCCAGAGCGGTAGAAGCTATTGGATGATTTCCACACAAAAAAAAAACTGTAATTATTTCAAATGTTCCCGCAGCCCTGGCAGGTAGCAGATTCGCTGACATCACAGCCATTAAGGCACACGGCTATGACTAAACGGCAAACTACCCATTTCTCGTCGTCCCTATGCCCGAAATCGTTCTAATATTCCCAACGCCTTTTCTTTTCTTTTAGGTGGGAAAGCATTCAATGACTTTTCGCGCTCTAGAGCGGAGTTGAGGGGCGTATCAGACCTTTATTAACTAAAACCCACTCCTATGTTCCTTCGTTGCCTTCGTTCCAGGGCCCCGGGGTTCTCTTTCACACAACCCAACGCCTGTGGCGAGAGATATATCCTTCTAAAAACACAAATAAAACTATTAGCTACACCCTAGATCTTTAAGAAAAGAATGAATAGTTTTCTTCTAGGCAAGCGAGCTCCATTGTCAACGACATCATCGCCTGCTCTGTGAATAGTAGCCAAAGGCAAACTCATCAATAATTAAAAAAAAAATCTTCTATGGAAGTTCAGTTTCGATCACAAGACTTCACTTGAATCAAATTAAACTTACAATCAGATTTAAAATCGGTTCCTTCCTCGAGTTCAAATCGAAACTTTGTACATTCCTAAGTGCCTAATCTTCGCTTGGCCCAGTTCCAAATTCTACGCGCTCTTTCGTCAAAAACGCGAAGTCAGAACTTGAAACAATGAATCTTTGTCAAACTTGAATCAGAATTAAGAATCCTAGTTTTGATTTGAAATGGTTTGTCATGGATGGTATCCACATAACTCCAGTTTATTTCTCGCGTATATGTCTATCCCTTAGGGATAACCCATAATAACCATTTTTGATCCTTTACTTTTTACGAGAAATAATGGTTTATTTGCGAAGCGATTTTAAGCAATACAGCATTAATTCTTATCCAATTAAGTACGTTAAACACATTGTGCATTTAATATAGATCAATAAATTAATGCCTCGTTTCGTTAAGGCATAATAAAAGCAGTCATTGCCCTCTCCTTAATATAACTTCGTAATCCAACCAACAAAAAGAGACGCGCTCCTTGAAGAAATGTCAGCAAACCGTAGGAGCCCAGCAGGGCCGATGCCCGCTAGTTAGGAACGCAAAGGGCAACTGAAGGACACAGGTGTGGTTTTAGTCAGTAAAAGTCTGACACGCCCTCCTGCTCCGCCCAGAGCGAGAGAATTCATTAGATGATTTCCACACATAAAAAAAAACTCCCACTTGTCTGATGACGATATCGATATACCGAAATTTTTCGTAACAAAACTTCGCTAAAAGAGCTTCACTGCAGAAATACGTATTAATAATGTACTGTCATGATTGCCACGCTGTAATGAAAATGGTATAGTAAGTACACCTGCACAGTAAGGCTTGAATTACCAGATCATTCATCTGTGTTAGGGCAAACACTGACTAATGCACTTCCCTTGTCGCGGTCCCATCGCTCAACATGCTCTTCAATTTGTCCAATTTAGAAGTCGCTACACGCATGCTTGGTGGTCTGTCATATGATCGCAGAAGGTTCTGGCGAAAGATTGATTGTGCTGTAATGTTGTATACTGAAACGTGGTATGATGTTTACTGAAATTAATATTTTGGTATATGTTATATAATATTATAATTTCTGAAGCAAAATAAATGTAACTTATTTCGTCATTGTCGTTGTATTATATTTATTTTTACACCACCTGCTCGATAATGCCATACGTCATACAACCATCACTTAAAGCAAGTCATTATGTCCCTAGGGAGATAATGCAGTATGGGCGATCCCTAGGGAATAATGAGATTTGAATTTGGAACGTGTAAAACCGTCAGCATTATGTGAATTAAAATATAGTTCATCAAACAAGTTTATTCAAATTTCAAACTGGCCACTAACAAAAAAAAAAACAATACAAAAAGTTTCTAAAAAAAGTAATGAACAAGCGGGGCGTTATAGAAAATTTAAACTATAGAATCTTTGAGTAGTGAATTTTGTTTGTTTCAAATTTCAAAACATTTTGAGTGATAGTTAAGATTAACTCGTAAATAATACTTATATTTCTCTATTATATGATTTGTTTTTAATTATCTCACAGATGGTGTAAAAAGTAGAGTATCCAACACGGGGATAAAGCTGTCTTTGTCTAGGGCGGCTTGAATTCCTCACTTCACTCAGGTTTCTTTATTAACTTCCTCGCGGTGCTCGGGAGTTAATTATATAAATCCCTCACTGACGCTCGGGATTAAAATTAGCAACCTTCGTTTCGTTCGGAATTCAACATGCCGCCCGCGACTTAAAGACACTGCTTTATCCCCTAGACACATAATCTACTATTATATATACTACCAAGATAATAGATATTACAATATTACTATTTATAATAAATTTTAAATATATTACTCCAAAGACTTCAAGTTCCTAGTTCTGATATATATATAGATATGTCAGTCAGTTTCTTTTTCTAAATAATTATATATTTATATCATTACCAACAACACAACATTACCTATATATACATAGATAGATAATGTTGCTTAAGTCTTTTTTTTTTGAAAAGGTAAAGGAAAAGAAAAGTTGTTCCTTTTGGTAATCATCGTATTTTTTTGGTACTTTTTATTATAAGTTTGGAAATAATGAATGATTCTGGGTTATGCTTGTCTTTGTTCATACTCTGTCTTTTTATCTGTAATTTAACTATATCGTAGTAAAATAACAATGAAGGCAATGAAGATCTATTTCAGTGAAATAATAGAAAAATAAATCTGGTCAAGTGCGAGTCGGACTCGCGCACTGGTGGTTCTATATAAACTTACTTAAATAAATAGTTTGATTCTTGAAAATTTTTCTGAATTGCAAAAGGATAAATTTTGAGATGTAACGACTTTATCGTTTTTAGATATTTTACTATACCTGTAGGTACTATGGTACCTTGTTTCTTGCCAAATTTCAGGACTCTAGGTCAACAAAAAGTATCCTATAGGTTTGATTTCCTTGCTTTCCAAAAATTGCAATTTAATGTCGTTACGTTGCATGTCGTGTAATTATGAACAACCGAATTGGCCGTTATTACCTACTCATTGCTCACAGTTTGACTTTCATTCAAAGTGGTACCAGCTTGAAAAACATGATAATACCCGTCAGTTTAATACCATAAATGAATAAATATAGGCGTAATATTAATTGGAGTGAATACGCGAGGGAATGGAGAATTGTTACGAGTTACATTCTTTTATTAAAACACGTACATTTTTAATTATTTCAGTTTGAGCACTGACGAGATATGGAAACCATGGAGTGTATGTTACGTTATTAATTATTCTCATTTTCATTGTTCCTTTTGGCAATGCAAAATCTAAGGGATAATGTGAATAAAAAACTCATATTAAATATACTTTTGCCTTTAAATTTAACATCATATTCGGACGTTATATACTTACACAAAAATCAAATGTTAATATTTTCGTTTGCTGCTTTTCATTGTAACCTAAAATTCAGCATATTTATATTCGATTTGGTCAGAAATACTACAAGTATTTTGATCTGCGCTGCAAGATGAGTATAAGTATTTTTTTTTATTTTCTCACCACAATAAACATTAAAAACATTGGAGACGCACATATACGTTCGTGATACGAGTTCCAACCCACCATCTACAGACCTTTTTGAGAGAGGACTTTTGGCCGAAAGGTGTCGTGTATCGACGTTTACGAGGAAAGCTACGCGACACTACGCAGCGGAACACGACGCCGATGTTACGTGTATAATTATGGTTAATTAATGTTTGTGTTATTTTTAATATGTATTAGTTTATTTTGTTTATAAGATTGTAATATTATGTATTTTATCTATGGGCCCTAGTTGCCTGACAATAAAGAAATAATAATATATTTTATTTATCTCAGGACCCTGAGGTCCTAGACCTTTGGGAGGCGCACGAGGAGCCGAAGCCAACTCGCAGAGGCCCTTTAGATAATTATAATGGAACATGATACCAACCAACGATTATCCATGTACGCGCTATGCTAGTGCACCCAAGGACAACCCCCGGTTATTGAAAAACTGTTGCGACATATGGAGAACAAAGATAATAGGGCTATGGTTTTTGGAGTCTTAAGTGAACTGGTAACATGGAAATATGTCAAGACTATGGCCCCTGCCTGAACAACGTTATTAATATGCATCGAAAAAAGGCCATTTATTGACTTGCACACTCAATAAATGGGCCCCCATAAACGGCCGCTAGCACGAAGTGACGTAGCAACAAAAGGGGAAACATATCCTGAGGTGCTTGAGGAGTGGAGAGGTATACCACGGCTGTTAGGACAATCCCGGAAGTACGGTCAAGATCCCTACCAGCACCTTACTGGATTATACATCCTTCTCCCGAGCACGTTTGCTCTTGCGAATCTCCACTCAAGCCAGCCAATAAAGGCAAGAGAGAGGTGGGAGCTCAGTTCCTCGTAAATAAAATATAAAAATAATAATAATATACAATTGATAGTGTTATTCTAGTTTATTGTGGGAGAGTATACAATGATCTTATATGATTTTGAGTTACAACACATTTATTTTATTCACAAGGAGTACAAAGGAACTAAACGATAGTGTGTAAAAATAAAAGAAGAGTAAATTAAATCTTGATCTAAAGTATCAAATAAACTTAAACATATAATTTTAAATACTTAACTCCCTCAAGGTGGACCGATGACCTGGTAGGGGTCGCGGTATATTTGGATGCGAGACGCACAGGACCGGTCTTTATGACGACACTTGGGGATCATCATCATCATCATTTCAGCTGAAAGAGGTCCACTGTTGGACATAGGCCTCCCCCAAGCGTCTCCACAACGACCGATCCTGTGCGTCTCGCATCCAACGCATTCCCGGGACTCTCACCAGGTCGTCGGTCCACCTTGTGAGAGGCCTTCCTACGCTGCGTTTTCCGTTGCGCGGTCGCCACTCTAGAACCTTTCGGCACATTGACTATCAGTTCTACGAGCAATGTGCCCTGCCCACTGCCACTTTAGTTCAGCGATTCTTCTGGCTATGTCAGCGACCTTCCTTTCCTTCGGTTATCTTCATTCCTGATGCGATCACGCAAGGAAACTCCGAGTATAGCCCTTTCCATTGCCTTTTGGGTGACTGTAAGCCACCCAAAGGGCCAATAACTGAACGTAGCAAGCCGATGAGATCCATTGTAAGCGACTATGTTTCAGAATTATCAGAATTATCACAGTTGAGATAAAAGATAGTGTTCTTTTACTATTGATAAAAACGAACATTAAGGATAGCGATGACTAGAACAGATATTACTTTTCGTTTCTTTACTTTTTATAAATATATATACCTATATATTATATTAATTTTATATAAAATATGTTTATTTAAACTATATTCTTTTGTACTCATGTTTTCTTAATATTTTTTATCTCTTTTTCATGCACCTGCTATGTTATTTCTCCACCGCCCTTAGTTGACTGGTAGAGAATGCTTGAAGCAATAAGTCCACCTTTCTACCTTTGTGTTGCATGAAATTTTAATGAATAAATAAATATTAGATATACTTATTCCATAAGCATATGGAGAAACAAATCAATAGTCTAATAAGGGGGTACAATACCGTAGAATTTTCAACACTGAAAATCATCACCACAGTTAATTTGTATGATTTCATAACACGTAATAAATCACTTGGTAAATCTGCCACAAATCATTTAACTTGATTTATACTCAAGACGTTACATAATGCACAGGTTACTTACGAGATGATTTATTCATAGGGAGGTTAAGGACCTCCCATCGACTAGGTAAAAGAATATATTATGTGTACTTAGATAGAGTGGGGTATAATTAAATAACTCAATACATCTCGCTCTATCAATGCACTTAAAGGGATTATTATTTATTTATTTATTGCACACATTAACTTATTACAGGACAGACATTTATAAAAAATAAGTGTACAATAGTGTACACTGTACATCTCACTCTCATCTCACTGTTCTGTGTGTGTCTGTGTGAGTGTGTGTGTGTATAGTGTAGTGTGTATTGGTGTGTGTGTGTATGGGGGGGATTGTTACTGATAAGAGATTTTTTTTTAAACTGGCCTATTGCGAGTCGAACTTGCACACAAGGAAAGGAAGGGTACTACAATATAAAAATCGAGCAAAAGATGCCGACAAAATAACGTGTCTTGTATGGGAACCCTCTTTTATTTTTACCTTTATTTTATTTTTATTATTTGTTGTTGTAGCGACAATAGAAATACGTACGCTGTGATATCTTCAACTCTCTACCTCTCACAGTTTATGAGATACAGTCCGCTGACAGACAGACGGATAGAAGAACAAACAAACAGCGGCGGTTTTGTAATAGGGTTCAGCTGGTACCCTTCGGGTATGGAACCCTAAAAATCATAAAAGAGACGTCATCTTCCTGCCTTTGTCCCATATTACTTGGGGTACTCGTTTTTTTCTTACATTCTTTCCTTTCACCCGTCACGCATTCACTGACTCCGTTTTCTTTCATAGCACTCCTCACACAATCCACTCATATTTTCTTTGGCCTCCCTCTCCCTCTCCATCCAACCACATGTAGGCATACTCGTAACTTATTTAGTAAAATGCGTTTCATCTCTTCTCTTCACATGACAATACCAAGACAAAAGATTCCCTTTCACCTTCTCAATCACTGGCACCACTTTCAAAGTTCCTCTAATCTAATTTTTCACTTTATTCATTCTTGTCACACCACACATCCATCTCAACATTCTCGATCCTCAAAAATCATCATAGAGTAAGACCATTGTATATCCTTGAGTTGCCCTTTCCGTTCTAAGACCACGGGTTTTGTTTTCAGAAAATACCCTCGGCCCTGGCGGGCATCGGCCCTGCTGGGCCGTACGTTTTGTTGACATTTCTTTGAGGAGCGCGTTGAATACTCTGTCCGGGTTACCGTACGGCCAGACGTGTCTGATAGTTGGGGTACTGACCCCGCGGATGACCATACTGATGTCGCGGTAATTAGGACGTGAAGATGGCCGTTCCTTCACGCGTGTGGCCGGCTCCTTTGCTAGCATTACCACTTTGCAGAAGGAGGCGACCGTCTACCTTTCCTCCTCGCTCCGGACAACGTAAAAACGGTGACAACACATTTATATCTGTGTAGTATTTTTTTTACTTGACAGTTTTGACTTCCATCAGATTTGGAAGGTTTAATCAACCAATGAAATATTTTTTATTTGCAACCTACTTAAAAAGATTGACAGGGTATGTGAAATACCTCGATTATTATTTATTAATTTTCTACAATCCATCTCTCTACCCATAAAAGCTGTCCAATGATTACGTCGTTAAATTGATTAAACAGTTTCCAATACGGAAACGATGCATCGAATTGACACCCATGGGCGTGACATGTTTTAATTTTATATTCTTTTAAATTTTAATCAATCAGAATCATCAAGCATTTTTATTAACAACTAGCTTTTGGCCGCGGTTTCGTCCGTATACATAAAATAGCCTATGTCACTCAGGAATAAAGCAGCTTTCTATCGATGATAAAAAATTCGCAATCAGACCAGTACTACTATAAAGATACTATTATAAAGAGGTAAAGTTTGTTTTTTTTTCTCTTTTTAGGAGGTAATCTCTGAAAGTACTAGTCTAGCAATTTTTATACTTTAACCCCTATGGGTTAAAGTATAAAAATTGCCGTTTTCAATATTGCATACCGCTTGAGACACATTGTTTCCACGGTCGAACTCATATTACAAAATAATGCGAGTTTTATTATATTTCATACAAAAATAGTTACAAGTACAACTGCGATATTACATAAAATACAAAACACAAAGAATCCAATAAATACCTAATTTCGGAAAAAGAATAACGTACCTTTAATATAAAGTTTATTTGAACTTATAATTCCAAGTCACTTCGAAACAACCCGTTTTAAAAAACGGCAATTTAAAGACCTAATAATATTAGTATAGATCATGGCTGCCATCAGCCATTATTTAAAAATCATCTAATGACAAATCCCGCTCTTGGGTGGAGCGAGAGATAGTGTCAGACTTTTACTAACTAAAAACCCACTCCTGTTCCTTCGTTGCCTTCGTCCCAGGGCCCCGGGTTTCGTTTTCACACTACCCATGGCCCCAGTAGGCTTCGACCCTGCTGGGCCCCTACGATTTGCTGACATCTCCCTGAGGCGCGCGTGGAACAATACGCGCCGTCGACGACTTGGGCTCGGTCCGGACGGTTACCGGACGGTCAGACGGCGGGCTATCCATTGCTCGCCGTCCGCAAGCCCGCGCCTACGGTGGCCGGAAATCGGGATCGGAATCCCGGCGGCGGTTGGGGCGTGAGGACCGTTGCCTCACGCGATCGACCGCCTAAAGATTATGATGGACTGCGACAGTTTCATTGATATAAGTGTGTAAACTAACAACGTACAATTTTTTTTAAACAGAGAGAAATGTTACCACTTACAGTCTTTTCGAAAAACTAATGACGGTTACTTTTTTATTTGGGTAATCATCAAATAAATTCTCTGGATCTGGGTGGAAAGGAAGGTAAAAAAGGAGCGTCAAACTTTTTCTGGCTAAAATCCACTTGTGTTCCTTCAGTTAATCTTTGCTTTCCAGGACAACGGTAACTTTTATGAACAATCCCACAGCCCTAGAAATGAAAGATAAGAACTAAATGGATGTATGTATTAAAACATTTTTAAAGAGAACAAGATGGAAAACTTAAATTAAGTTTACCTCATTCTGTGTGTACAAATATTGAATTTAGAAATAAAACATGACACAGGAACTGAAAGAGTGGGTGCATTATGCCTTTACCTCTACAGACGATCTAAAAGGAGCCTGAACATTCGTCGTATTCCGTTTCAAAAGTATATCAAAGGAGTCCATCCTGAAAACACCACATCTCCTCCCATCTTGCAAGTATAAGTTTCAAAGGCAAATGGATGACATAAGCGTCACGTCCAAAGTGTTAAATTAAATTTACGATATGACAGGGAGCTACACTGTCTATACTCCAAGCCCGAGAGCTGTGGGAATACGCCAAAGTGCAAACATTTTCGTTCGGGACGCCTCTCAGTTATATAGTGATGGCAGACGAATGGTGTCAAAGAAAATATGCCGAGTTTTGTGAGACTGATCTTGGAATCTTGGATAGCAAAGGGAAATGTGTCTGCTTTGGTATTACAGAGAAGACTTGTTAACGCGTAGTTATTATTTATTTATTTATTTATTTAGGTCCACCCACAGAATCTATACACAAAATTTTTGGTAATATTCTAAAATATATGCCAATTATGGGTAAATACAACAATTAGAACATAAACAGCAGATTACCACTTAGATACCATAATGTATTGCATAGCATGGCGTATGTCTTTTGTTTTTTCGAAAGTACACATTAATTTATTTAATAGATAGACAGATAAATCTGTACTAATATTATAAAGAAGATAGTTTTGTATTTTTGTTTGTAACGAATAAACACAAAAACTACTAAACCGATTTTAGAAATTCTTTCAGTACTAGAAAGATATTTTATCACTGAGTAACATAGGCTATATTTTATATTGAAAAACATTACAGTTCCCTACTAAAACTGCAATAAGATAACCCAAAGTGTAAATAAATTTCTTTACATCGCGTACGCTGCAAAAACTGTTGATGATAGAACAATATAATGTACTACGATTTTGTAGAACACATAATTATCTACCAAAATATTGTAATACTATAATTATGTCTAACTATTATAATTATGTCATAATAACTACCTACTTAATTGTATTTAAAAAAATTATTTATTCGCCACCTCTAGAAAAGGCACCTTTTTGGTATCTTGGTATCAATTCTTATCAAAATAAACTACTTCATATTGATGCCTGGTTTAATACCTGCATAAGCTTTTTTAATTATTCAATTCTAACATTCCATTACGAAGATATCATGATTTTAAAGATGTGACATTCACCAACCCACACTGGGCCCGCGTGGTGGATTACAGCCCATTCCCTCTCCTAGAGAGGAGGCCTGAGTCTCAGCAGTGGGAACATTATAAAGCCGACTATGTCATCCTATGTGAAAATTTCAACTGTCTAGCTATCACGGTTCATGTGATACAGCCTGGTGACAGAGAGATGGACAGTGAAGTCTTAGTAATAGTTCTAGTTCTTGGATTAGGTTAGATTAGTAATAGGGTCCCGTATTTACCCTTTGAGGACAGAACCCTAAATTTAATACTAGATTGTTAGAAATGTCAGAAACAACTTTATATAAATAAATAAATAGTAAGTTTACGGCCCATTCCCTCTCCTAGAGAGAGGAGGCCTGAGTCCCAGCAGTAGGAACATTAAAAATAGGCTGATTATGCTGAGTGCAATCAATAAAAAAATCCCTCAAGAAAGAAATCATTTTACTTTTACTCAAACAAACAAGCCATGCGCTTTCTAACAAACGCCCAGCCCGCAGAAAGCCAACCACATAATGAGAGAACAAGAAAAGTACCAGACATTGTCTTGGCATTAAAATGCACGGAGCGAGATGAATATATCGCGTATTACCCACGTACATGGCCAAGATTAATCTTTACTTACACAGAAAGGAACATGATACTTTTATTGTTCTCTTGGATAACAACGCTATTGTTTTACGTCCCCCCTCCCCTTCGTCTTTAACAAATGCATTCGCAAACAAGAACAAATCCACGCACGCGACCTTAAGGGGGATATACATACTCTGGCGCTGTCTATGTGTGTACATTTTGTGTTGTGTGTTACGTGATACAGTATATACATTTGCTAGGATGAAATAATAGTGTTACATTAGGTATACCTACTTTTTTCTTTGGTTTATTTTAACTGTCGTTGAATTTTTGTATTGTCTTTTTGTTGAGCCAATACACTGCATTATCTTGTTGCCATTTTATTCGCTAGACCCATTTTATTCGAGGCCGGTGCTACACGTTTTTTTCATCAATTCTTTCCTATCAGCCACCTAGCCGTTCCGCTATTACTACTGACTCCCTTTTCTTTCATATCACTCCTCACCAGAAAAGATGGATGTATTGTATATTCATCTTTTCTTTATCCTTTCTCTTCCTCTCCACCCATTCACATGTATACTCACAAGCCTTTTAGTAACTTGCGTTTCATTCGTCTTCTTCGCGTGACCATACAAAGACATACGATTCCCTTTGAACTTTTCAGTCACTGGCACAACTTTCAAACTTCCTCTAATATACTTTCTCACTGTATCAATTCTTCAAAAAAAAAGAAAGAAAATTATTTTATTTGGCACACAGTATAGAAAAACATGTTGAAACTTAAGAATAAAAGAAAACTAACATTGTGTGTCTAATGGTGTCTTTACACTACAGTACAGTTCAAAATATTTTATTTCACATAGATATACCTACATGAAAACTTATAAAACTATATTTTCGTTTTCTATGTCTCCATAGAGAAGATAATTTAAAAAAAAATACATGTTACAGTATATAACAAGTATCAGAAGACAGTGTGTGGACCTATCAACATAGTAGCAAAAAAAGTACGATAATAGTAAATTATGTGACTAGGGGATATAGCAGTGTCTTTAAGTCGCGGGCGGTATGTTGAATTCCAAACGAAACGAAGGTTGCTAGTTTTAATCCCGAACGTCAGTGAGGAATTTATATAATTAACTCCCGAGCATTACGAGGGAGTTAATTACTGATGCTACTTATTCACTAAATAAAGAAGGCTATATATTTCCAACTTTGACACGGGCTAAGCCGCTGGAATAAACAAGTGTCTTAATAAAATAATATTAAAACATATACTTTCGCATTTCCGTTGACACCCATGTGGCGTCTTTGGAATTTCGGTGTCAGGAATTGCTGACACCTGTGTGGAATTTATGAAAATAGAGTTGGTAATGAATGTGTTAATTTACCATAAAGTATTTTCGAATAGTACCAATATTTTCGGTATTTAAACCTACTACATTAGCACTAATATAAATAAATAAAACCTGTAAGCTGTTGATCCCCGCATTAACGCCGGCGTTCACGCGCCATTGTCTTACTATTGTGTCTCTAATTACGCACTCAAAAGGTTAAACTGTGTTTTAGCTTCTTTCTATATCTTACCTACTTTTATATAAAAATCAATTGCTGTTCAATAGTTCCGCTAAAACTTAAAAATGACTTGACCAATTTTAATCATATTTCCTTTATTTAGTTCGCATCAACATAGGGGTGGTTCATAAGAAACAAAAAAAAAAACAGTTGAAAAATTTAAAATTGATTGAGAGGTGGGAGCTTCAAGCGGTAGTTAGTACTCGATACAAACTCTCTATATATCTGTTATTGAATCTGTTTTTGCCTGCTTTAGATTGACGAGTATTTCCCACAAAAATATTCACCTAACTATTTACTTTGGCTTTATTCAGAAATCAAAAGTTGTTAATTTTATAAAAATGTAATGATATTTTATTTTTGGAATTTTATTTTAATCTAGTTTTAAGAATAATATAATTATTAATCTGTTCGACACAATTATGTATATTGTTATGAATAAAGATACTACCTACTACTAATCGTATTCCACACAACACAACAGTAACTGTACTGCTGAACAAGCACACAAAAATATTCCGTTCTATGGCTTAAAAAATAATTGCAGCTCATATAAAATTGGCTTCCTTAAAAAAGAAAGCACATACTAGGTTCCGTACCTTTATTTTTTTCAGACTGCACGTGCATAATTTGTCTAAATGAGCTTCGCCGGAGGTGGGTGCCCGCTTTTATTCTGCTCTACTGATATTAAAAGTTGGTCAAATGTGCATCTCTATTGTGCCTTTGGTTCTCATTGTCTCTATTCTAGCCTAAGCGGAATATAGTGTTTCTATGCAACCAGTAATTTATTGTGGGCGGAAAGGCTTGATTGTTTGTTACTAATTTGTTTGAGACCGGGTTTCGTATAGATTTTATTTTATATACACCTATCTTTATATGTAAAAGGAGAAACTGACTGACTGACATATCAACACACAGCCAAAACTACTAAGAATAGAAGTGTGAAATTATACACATGGTTTTCTTTTATGACGTGGGCGAGCACTAAGAGAGGAATTTCCAAAATTTACACCATAAGAGGGTCCTGGTGAGGGTCGCGGGAATCCGATGGATGCGAGACGCACAGGACCGGTAATTGTGGCGACATTTGGGGGAGGCATATGTCCAACAGTGGACGTCTTTCGGCTGAAATGATGATGACACCATAAGAGCTTGAAACGGGGGTCCAAAGTTTGTATAGAGAAACTTACTTTCAAGCGAGCAAAGCTGCTGGCTGAAGCATGTTTAAAATAAAATCTGTCCACCATAGCACCTACTATGAGGTGATAATTTAGGAATGTGTTATTTGAAAACAGTTCCTAAAGCAAGTTGAATATCACAGAATTATATTTACAAGGTACTAAGTCCGCTTTTGCACAGTATTTCATTAGTGCATAAAGTTTCAATAAATTATATTATTATTAAATACCATATTCTGTTTCTGAAAACTATAGTTATTTATATGTATAGTATACTAAGATCCCAGAGCTGTCTGACATAACTTATTTTCACATGGATGAAGCCTTAAGTTCTCAGTAGCGTCTCATGTGCTTTGAATACCTGTGTACTTGTGGAGCTCCCCCATTGGGGCCCCTGAGCAGGTACCAGGTGAGAAAGGGAACTAAAAATAACGAGTTACTTAACTTAATTCTTTATGGCTGATTTTTATATAATGTTTTGTAGAATATTATTCTAAAGTAGTATCATAAGTGTCAGACACTTTCCATGGACCAAAACTTCTGTCAGACGCTTTAAAGCTCCACAAAAAGTAAATAAACTTTACTTATTTTTACATGTCTGATTTTTAAATATGTTATTATGGTAACTATTACAAAGTTATATTTCATTAGTCAGACAAATTGTAGTGACTAAACATCCAGTCAGTGCATGAAATCGTCTCACTCGCTCTTAAACGCATGCGTGCTCTCGCGCTCATACTCTCGGCTGAATAACTTTTGTGTTTAGGGGATGTTTGGTCACTACAATTTAGTCCGACTACTGAAATATAGGAAGAATGATAATATCATTTATTTTTATTTTCTGCAAGTCGTCCCAAATGGGCCGCACGTATGTGGGATGAGTTGATGAACTCTATCTCGGTAACGCTTCTACACATTTTCGATTTTCTTTTTAAATTTATACATTTTTTTTTAATATTTGTTTTCAGGCATTTATCAAATCATTTTAAATATCTTTTTCAATAAATACGAAAAGGGTTCGAAAATGTCCGCAATGGTTTCGATAAAATGATGGCGCATGTCTTTTTGCTGGATTTGGCGAGGCCACAGCAGCACTCTATAGATTTTCCAAGTACTGAAAAAACAAAACTATGGCGATAGGAAATACTGCAATCCGTCTAATCAAAGCTATGTAATATGTCTAGACTTCAAATGTAAAATAAAATTAAACAAAATATTTTATTGATTAATTTTCCGCAACTGAACCCTAAATTTCTAACTGGCCTACGTCTAAAGCCTGATAAATGAGAGCAGTCGTTAGCCCATTAATCTGAGTGCTACAGACGTCAACGACTCACCTCATCCAGTGCCTACGTCTAATTACCTAGACCTTTTATATCTAGTCGGGATAATTCTGAGATTAGACTGTAATCACTGACGTAACTCAGTTAAGAATTACATTTTCTTTTAGCATGCTGAGTTTATCATATATGTATATAGAAAACATAGCATGAGAACAGATGTTCTGAGAGCATGTTGCTCTGCCCACGGCCACTTACGGGGATGCAACTCGACATACATTTTCACTGTTTTTCATACAACCGCTCTTACGCGATTATGACTTTATTACACATTTCTTATTAGATATTTTGGAAACACAGGATCTTGTGGATATTATCTTGGCTTTTATTGAAATCAATTAATGAATTTGTGTAAAACTAATCCAGTAAAGACCTCTGAAACTCTGCTATTTTGCATGAACTTTGACACTTCATAATTTACTCAAAAATTAAAAAAGTCAAAAAAGTATAAAAATAGAAGCCTTGCAAATTTAATCAAGATTCTGAATGACGACCATTTTTTCCCAAAAACTTATAAGGGTTTAAAAAAAACATCCCAAACGAATAAAAAACCCGGTGATCCCTCATACACTTGTGGCACACAGTTTGACTTCGCTGCCCCGGACTATTGGTAACCGGATCCTCGTGGGTCTCATCCCGTATTGGAGAGTGGCTCTCCTGTACGTCTAAGAGAGGCGCACATGGAACTCTAACCAACCATTTCGGGTCTCTAATCCGTCGATCCTGAACCTTTTTAAGGGGGGTAGGAACTGAGCCACAACTGCTCCAACAAAACAGCACTTTCAATGAAATATTATCATTCAATTTAACGATAATTTCAATACCTCAAGACTTTCAAAATTGTTGAGCCAACCGCTTCAAAATTCAATACCAACTTCAACAATTTCAACATAACTATAGTACCATCTTTCACAAAGTTCGGATGTCTTGCGGCGGTCATCCCGAGTGTCGTCAAGGGGGCTATAATTCAGTTACGGTCCACCAGGGAGCAATGTACAGCAATGTACGAAAATGTACGGGACCTCTGACTGTGTGAACAAGTTTACACGGAGCAATTAAAAGTATTATAAAAGGTCTGCGAGTTATTAGATGTCCTGTTTTATTGCATACATGACCTTTGTTGAGGTCGTTTTTATTGTGAGATGGGTCTTGAGGGATAGGATAGGGCGATTGTGGCTGTTAGAGTATATATAAGTTAACCTTTGTAAATAAGACAGTCTTACTGGTCTTGTCATTACAACAGTAGGCTGGGTTTTGCCCGGTTGAAGCCAATAGGGTCGCTTTAATTATACAAGTCCTATTTCTTAAGGTGGGAAATTATCAAATAACTATTTCTCCTCTGTGTGGAGTAAAAATGAGTGCCACACTTTTACTGAATATCTATAAACTAAAAAAAAGATATTATTTTACACGGGGTGAAAAAAAAATTCTATGGCTTTTAACGTTTTAATGAAAAAGTTACATATCTAAATTAAAAAAAAAATGTAGGAAACGTAAACATAATAAACTTTTTGATAAAAATGTTACAAAGCTATAGTTTAATTGAAATAAAAATTATAATAATAGGCCCTGCTCCCGACACTGGTAGACTACTAAAATGTTCAATATCGTCCCTTAGCTAACAACACCGCACAAGTCATTTTTACCAACTTTACAGGAAACGAAAAAAAATGTGCAGTGTTGAGAGGCCAGCCGACTTGCACACTATCACTACTTTTCGAATTATGGCTTCTGATTGGCTGAAATCTATATCATGTGACCAATGGTTAGACGCGCACTGAGCAGTTCCATCTAAAGGCATTCAAATGTGAAAACCGCCAATTTTCGACTTGAGCGGTGTTGTAAGCTAAGAGACGATATTATAAATAAAGAAAATAATAATAAAAACATTAATTTCAGGCTTGAAAAATACCCATAGTCAAAAAGGATTGAGATTTCATTTGCAATTTGAAGACGTAGAAAAAAAAAGGTAATAGTGTATCGAAATTGGGAACCTAAAAAGTGTTCTGAAAACATCAACCTGTTCTTAAATACAAAATATGGAAGCGATACTTGAAGAATCTTAGGAAACAGCAGCTGTATCGTATTTTGTACCGGCCAGTGTTCACTGTCCTACTTGGTAGCTTACGGAAAATCGATAGGACCATGACTTAATGTCTCCATAATGTATTGAAAAACTTTTCCCGTGACGCTTCCGATATTTTTCTCAGAAGTTTTATAGGTACGGAAGTTTGTGAGGAAGATTGTTTTTTGCCGAGTTCTGTCTTGTTCTGTCTTGTCCTTTTTTTACAGAAAACGCTACATATAATTACTAAAAATTAAATTTAGCGTTTTCGTAGAATTCAACAAATTAAGAAGACAGATAGAAGAAGAAGAGTGTTGTGTGGGTGTGTTTTTTTTAAGTTGTGGAATTATATGAATTATTATTTATTTAAAAAATAATAATAATAATTACTTTCACACAACGCCATCTAGGAAATACTATACTTCGAATCCTTATGTATTAATTTATTAGCTACAAAAGTTTTTTGTTCACCTCCTAATGTGAATAAGAGAAATGTATAAATAAATCAGTGTACAATGGGTTTTTTTAAGGTGGGAAATCATCCAAATACTTCTCCCGTAGGACACAGCGGAAGGGCGTATAAGACTTTTACTGACTAAAAACCCCACCTTGCGTTCCAGGACCCTCTTTCGGACTACCTTTGGCCCCAGTAGGCTTCGACCCTGTTGGGTCTTTACAGTTTTGCTGACATCTCTTTGAGGTGCACGTGGAACACTAGGCACCTTCCACGACTTGGGCTCGCTCCGGATGGTTACCGGGCGGCCGGACAGCGAGCTACTCATTGCTCGTCGTCCGCTAGCCCACGCCTACGGTGGCTGAAAATCGGGGTCAGGGTCCCAGCGGCTGTTGCTACGCACCTTCCATGACTCGGGCTCGGTCTGGATGGTTAGCGGACGGCCGAAACGCGAGCTACTCATTGCTCGTTGTCCGCTAGCCCACGCCTATGGTGGCTGGCAATCGGGGTCAGGGTCCCGGCGGCTGTTGCGTGAGGAAGTCCGTTCTCTCGCGCGTGCAGCCACCTAAGTGTGCAAGAGGGTACTAGAATAAACAAAATAAAAACTTGGAATGTTTTTTTTTTGTTTTTGTTACGTAAAGGAGGATTTTGTATGGCCACCAACCCCACTCTCCAAAAGACACAGGATAGAAAAAAAAAAGAATTGAAAAAGGAAAAAGATTGAAAAAGGTGTCATTTTTGGGGACAGTTTTACGCAATACCCTTCGTAAAACTGTCCAACACAAAAATGTCAAACATTTTTGTGGAATCGTTCAGGGCTCGCCGGGCCGCATTCAAAAATGTATGACAGTACTGTGTTTATTTATTTAAACTTCATGTACAGTAACTGTACATGAAGTTTAAATAAATAAACACAGTACTGTCATACATTTAAGTAGTGGTACATAGGCGGACTTAATGCAACAAGGTATTCTCTACCAGTCAACCTTTGGGTTAAAAAAGACAACACTGTGGTAGGTTTGCACAATACACAAACAACATATACTTCAAACAGAAAAAATAAAATAAAAATAAGTTATTTATAATAATAAAATAGATACATTTGCCAAAATGCATATATATGCTATGTTATATATGTTATGTCCCAAAATGAAAAGCAGAATGAAAAAATGGCCCCTAGTGCCCGGCAGCCCGTCTACCCTTGACTCCGGTAGCGGTCAAGGCCACGACGAGGCAAGGGGTGCGAAGAATCTCCGGATGAGATCTGGCTACCCATCTATAAAACGACTCGACCTGGCAACTTTTAACACGCGTACACTGAGGACTGACGAGAAGATCACCGAACTTGAGGAGGAATTGAGCAGGTTGCGATGGAGTATTGTGGGATTGTCTGAAGTCCGAAGACAGGGGGAGGATACGATAATTCTCAAATCCGGTAACCTGCTCTATTTCCGGGAGGGTGACCAGTAGTCCCAGGGTGGTGTCGGGTTTATCGTCCACAAGTCCCTTGTGAACAATGTGGTGAAGATCGAGAGTGTGTCGACCAGGGTGGCGTACCTTATACTCAGAATATCACCAAGATATTCGCTGAAGGTCATACAGGTCTACGCCCCGACCTCGACACATCCCGACGACGAAGTAGAATCCATGTATGAGGATATATCAAGAGCCATGCATGGTTCTAAGACTCACTTCACCGTGGTCATGGGGGACTTTAACGCGAAACTGGGCAAACGAGACGGTGACGAGCTGCGAGTGGGGCAATTTGGATTTGGACGTCGGAATCACCGGGGACACCTACTGGCTAGCTTTATGGAGAAGGAGGGCCTCTATATGATGAATTCCTTCTTCAAAAAGCGTAAGCATAGAAGGTGGACCTGGCAAAGTCCTGACCGTGCAACTAGAAATGAGATTGACTTCATCCTGTCGACGAAAAAGCAAATATTCAATGATGTCTCTGTGATCAACGCGGTGAAAACTGGAAGTGATCACCGCGTGGTAAGAGGCACATTGAATGTTAACATTAAGCTTGAAAGGTCTCGACTGATGAAGTCTACGCTCCGTCCAGCACAGATCCAGATCTAAAACCCCGAGAGCTTTTAGCTCGAACTCCACAATCGTTTCGAGTGCCTAGGAAGCTCCGTGGATGAATATAACGATGGGTTTGTGGAAACTGTCCATACGGTCGGGTCTAAGTTTTTCAAGACTCACCGTACAAATAAGAACAAGAAGCTCTCTGATCTGACCCTCGAGCTAATGAAGAAGAGGCGTGAGATGATTCTGCAGTCTTCAGACGATGCGTGCATATACCGGCAGCTCAATAGACAAATCTCGAAGTCCCTGAAACGCGACCTTCGCCGCTTTAATACCGCAAGGATTAAGGATGCGATTGAGCGGAATAAGGGCTCTAAAGTATTTGCACTAGATCTGTCTATTGGGCAAAGCCAGCTCACGAAACTGAAGACCGACGATGGCAGAGTCATATCCGCCAAATCGGAGCTTCTAGGAGAGATCGAGGCTTTTTATGGACAGTTATACACGTCTATCGCTAAACCCGCTGTAAATCTAGTAAACGACCCAAGAGCTAGATTGACTCGACACTATACCGAAGATATCCCGGACGTCAGCCTGTACGAGATTAGGATGGCTCTGAAGCAGCTAAAAAATAACAAGGCGTCGGGTGAGGACGGAATTACGGCCGAATTCCTGAAGGCGGGTGGAAAACCGGTCCTTATGGCCCTTCAGAAGCTATTTGATTCCGTCATACTAGAGGGAAAAACGCCACAGGCGTGGAGCAGAGGCGTGTTGGTACTCTTCTATAAGAAGGGCGATAATGCCCTGCTTAAGAATTATAGGCCCATCTCGCTTCTGAGCCATGTCTACAAGCTGTTTTCCAGAGTCATCACAAATCGTCTCGCGCGCAGGTTCGACGACTTCCAGCCTCCCGAACAAGCCGGATTTCGAAAAGGTTTCTGCACCGTGGACCACATACATACGCTGCGGCAGGTTATACAGAAGACTGAGGAGTATAATCAGCCTCCCTGCTTAGCGTTTGTGGACTACGAGAAAGCCTTTGATTCGATTGAAACTTGGGCTATACTGCAGTCTCTCCAACGGTGCCAAATTGACTATCGGTATATCGAAGTGCTGAAGTGTTTGTACAAAAACGCCACTATGTCAGTCCGACTACAAGACCAGACCTCGAAACCTATCCTCTTGCAGCGGGGCGTGAGGCAGGGAGACGTTATTTCTCCGAAACTGTTCACGGCAGCAATGGAGGATGTCTTCAAGGTTTTGGAATGGAGAGGGCTAGGCATTAATGTCAATGGCGAGTACATCACTTACCTTCGGTTTGCCGACGACATAGTAGTCATGGCTGAGACTACGGAGGAGCTCAGTACAATGCTTGGTGACCTCAGTAGAGCTTCCGAAAGAGTGGGACTTAAAATGAACATGGACAAAACCAAAGTCATGGTGAACAGCCATGTAGCACCCACTCCTATCAAGGTCGGGGACTCTACACTCGAAGTTGTAGACGACTACGTTTACCTGGGACAGACGGTCCAGTTGGGAAGGTCTAACTTCGAGAAAGAGATCAATCGTCGAATCCGACTCGGCTGGGCAGCGTTCGGGAAGCTGCGCGGTATCTTCTCGTCCAATATACCACAGTGTCTCAAGACGAAAGACCAGTGCGTATTGCCAGTGATGACATATTTTTTTTTTTTTTTTTTTTTTTTTTTTTTTTTTTTATTATTGATAGGCTCGCGTTTGACCACCATCTCACCTGATGGTAAGCGATGATGTGGCCGACGATGGAGCACGCTTGCCTAGAAGTAACCTATTCACTCTTGACTTAAAGACCCCTAGGTTGTAGCTATCAGGGAACACAGACTCGGGCAGGGAATTCCACTCCTTAGCTGTACGCATTATGAATGTGTTCCCAAAACGCTTTGTACATATGGCTCTGAAACGTGGTCGCTTACAATGGGCCTCATCAGAAGGCTTAAAGTCACCCAAAGGGCAATGGAGAGGGCTATGCTCGGAGTTTCCTTGCGTGATCGAATCAGGAATGAGGATATCCGCAGGAGAACCAAGGTTGCCGACATAGCACGAAGAATCGCTAAACTAAAGTAGCAATGGGCAGGGCACATTGCTCGCAGAACAGATGGCCGTTGGGGCCGAAAGGTTCTGGAATGGCGACCACGTACCGGAAGACGTAGCGTTGGAAGGCCTCCTACAAGGTGGACCGATGACTTGGTAACAGTTGCGGGAGTCCGATGGATGCGAGACGCACAGGACCGTTCGTTGTGGCGACGCTTGGTGGAGGCCTATGTCCAGCAGTGGACGTCTTTCGGCTGAAATGATGATGATGATGATGTATATATTTAAGGTCTAAAACACTTAGGTTAGGTTAAAATATAATGTTTTATAAAACATATTATGTCGCCATAATTAAAAAACTATTCAACTAGACGCTTCGAATGACACCTGTTTCAAATCTGTTGGTGGGTGAGGACACTATTACGCAATACCATTAAGAACAGATTCTGATATAGTAAGTTTCCTAAAGTAGTTTCTATACAAATTCTCTTCCCACAAATACTTTTTGTTACTATAAGTAAACCTACGATTAATATTGAAAGGGACCACAATCAAAGTAAACGACCATTACAAGAGGCGATTATTATCGATAAGTCTATTCATAAAATGTTCCACCGATTTCATTATTTATGAACTACGTAAGTGGGCACTTATCACTCGTGGAGTTAATAATTAATGATGTTCGACAATGTTTTCAAAGTCGAGAAGGATAAAGAAATCAAGAATCTTTCAGAGGCAGGCTGGCGAAGTTTGAACCATTTTGACATATTTTATCAATATTTTCTTTTGGAAGTTCTTCAACAATAATGGTAAAATAAAGGAAAGGACAGTAAAAACAGAACTTCTTCTGTTTTTTAATGTCCTTTTCTTTTATTTTTCTTTTATGGGTTTATTTTAGACTTGTCACTTTTATTCAATTTACATTGGAACGCTCATGCCCCAATTTTCCGAAGGTAGGTGCTAATGACTGCGACACATTTTTAACCAATTAATTATTAATGTACATAGATTATTGTCAATTGTGTTTTTTATTCGAATAAATTTGATTTGATTTCAAGTAGACTTCATGACCATTAGTATCCGGCTCGAAGGTCCATTATATGTTCGGTCAGTACACCTGTAGTTGCTATGGGAGTGTTAATTTACTAATTACTACGTTAATGACATAACATAAATTATTATAGGAAGTTTAGCGTACTGAACGAGTAGAGTAGTTTTTTTTTTTACGTGGGAAAATCATCTAATGACAAATCCCGCTCTTGGGTGGAGCAGGAGATAGTGTCAGACTTTTACTGACTAAAAACCCACTCCTGTTTCTTCGTTGCCTTCGTCCCAGGGCCCCGAGTTTCATTTCCACACTACCCATGGCCCCAGTAGGCTTCGACCCTGCTGGGCCCCTACGATTTGCTGACATCTCCCTGAGGCGCGTGTGGAACAATACGCGCCGTCGACGACTTGGGCTTGGTCCGGACGGTTACCGGACGGCGGGCTACCCATTGCTCGCCGTCCACAAGCCCGCGCCTACGGTGGCCGGAAATCAGGATCGGAATCCCGGCGGCGGTTGGGGCGTGAGGACCGTTGCCCCACACGATCGGCCGCCTCCTTTGCTAGCATTACTGCTTCGCAGAAGGAGGCGACCGCCTGCCACTCCTCCTCGCTCCGGACCATGGCCTGTAACAAAGCCCGGCGCGAGAGATCGCCGCCGCCGATCGCCCCCACGAGGACACGGCGTTGCTCTGCCCAAGCGGGGCACACCTCCACCGCGTGCTCCACCGTATCCTCCGGGCGGTCAACGAGTACGAGTGAAATACATAATAATGATCAAACTGATATTTTCTCTCCACACTTGAACTATACTATAACGAGTGTGTTGCAGGCAGAAACTAGTAAGGCCAAGACTTATGGCCTTCCTAGCTTCTGTCTGCGGCTTCGCGTGCGTGAAAGTAGAAAATGATCCCAAGGACATATACTCCCGGGATAAAACGATTTTTATGCAATAGGTTCCCGGTCGCAGTCTACCCCTGTGCCAAAATTCAACCAAACCTGTTAAGCCATTTGAGCGTCACTAACTTACTCACAGTTAGACTCTTCGACACTACACTTCGAGAAAGAGATCAATCGTCGAATCCGACTCGGCTGGGCAACGTTCGGGAAGCTGCGCGGTATCTTCACGTCCAATATACCACAGTGTCTCAAGACGAAAGTCTATGACCAGTGCGTGTTGTCAGTGATGACATATGGCTCCGAAACGTGGTCGCTTACAATGGGCTTCATCAGAAGACTTAAAGTCACCCAAAGGGCAATGGAGAGGGCTATGCTCGGAGTTTCCTTGCGTGATCGAATCAGGAATGAGGATATCCGCAGGAGAACCAAGGTTACCGACATAGCACGAAGAATCGCCAAACTAAAGTGGCAATGGGCAGGGCACATTGCTCGCAGAATAGATGGACGTTGGGGCCGAAAGGTTCTGGAATGGCGACCACGTAGAGGAAGACGTAGCGTTGGAAGGCCTCCTACAAGGTGGACCGATGACTTGGTAACGGTTGCGGGAGTCCGATGGATACGAGACGCACAGGACCGTTCATTGTGGCGACACTTGGGGGAGGCCTATGTCCAGCAGTAGACGTCTTTCGGCTGAAATGATGATGATGATGATGAACTTACTCTCATGCATATACAGTGGACAACACGGTGGAGGTGTGCTCCGTCTGGGCAGAGCAACGCCGTGTCCTTGTGAGGGCGATCGGCGGCGGCGATCTCTCGCGCCGGGCCTTGGTACAGGCCATGGTCCGGACCGAGGAGGAGTGGTAGGAGGTCGCCTTTTTCTGCGAAGCAGTAATGCTAGCAGAGGAGGAGACCGCACGCAGCCGCCACCGGGATCCCGATCCCGATTTCCGGCCATCGTAGGCACGGGCTTGCGGACGGCGAGCAATGGGTAGCTCGCCGTCCGACAATCCGGTAACCGTCCGGACCGAACCCAACTGGTCGACGGCGCGTGCTGTTCCACGCACACCCCAAGGAGATGTCAGCAAACCGTAGGGGCTCAGCAGGGTCGAAGCCTACTGGGGCAAGAGTCTGCTTCTGAAAGGAAGACTCGGCCCTGGTACAAAAGGCAACGAAGGAACAGGAGTGGGTTTGGGCGCACTATCTCCCGCTCCGCTTAAGAGCGGGGGATGTCATTAGATGATTTCCCTACCGAAAAAAAAAAATAATAATATACAGACTTTAGCTAGAGTGCTTTCATTGACAAAGTCGTTGTCCTTGTTTGATGAGCTGCATTTTGTATCGTGAGAATATGATCTAGTTGTATGAGAAAAAAAAAGTTAATAAAAAATAATCTTCTCATTCGATTTGTTTTTCATTAACTTGTAAGTGTGATCTAATAAACTGTTAAAAGTTAATAATTAAGTAAAATTTATATGACCTAGATATTTGTCCTATAAGATATGTATTCAACTTTAATGTTACGGCTGAATTTCATTCAGCATTTGCATTTTTTTAGTGGTTGGTCTCCATACAAGTGACGAGTTTCTTTGCGTTGTTTGCTCGATTTTAATATTGTAGGACGAAACCCTTCATATGCGAGTCCGACTCGCAGTTGGCCAGTTTTATCTGTGTGTTTATCTCTTATAATTTATATTTATTGTCTTTTAAGGAAACGATGCGATAACACTGCTTTATATAAATTGTTTTCCAGATATTTTATCCGTAGAACAATTTAAATTAAAACGCACTGTCGCATCTCTGTCACATCTCCACGTCAAGCCTGTCTGTGAGAATCTTTCAAGTCTACTAAATTATTCAGAACCTAGAAGTTTTTTATTAGAAAGGTAACTTGTAGTAGACTTTTAAGGCCTTAGCAAGGATGTTATCGTAACCAAGACTATCTAATCGACGGGTGCAAAGGAAAAAGAGTTATCTGCAATTTTGCGATTTTCTGATAGTTAGTAATAATAAGTGAATAATAAGTAGTTTTTAGTTTTTTATTTTTTTTTCAAAAGCATCATTAAAAAAAAGAACTATTATTTCGTCATTTATGATACTTGATAGATAATTTGCCATGCCTTAGATTATTATTTTTTTAGTATGTTACTGCAATTATCACAAATTCGCAAAATTGCAGATAACTTTTTTTACTTTGCACCCGTCGAAATAAAAAAATAATCGTAATCGAAACCGATATAAAAGTTTTTTATAGTTTCGGATAAAAGCGAAAACTTTTTTTTAAGGAGCGAAATCTTCTAATGACTTCTCCCGTTCTAAGGTGAAGCGAAAACTACACCTGTGTTTCTTCAGTTGCCTTTTGAGTTCTAGAACCACGAGTATCCCTTCCATACGATATCACATGGCCCTAGCAGGCAACGGCCCTTGTGGGCCTAAATTGTAGGCGGATTCTAAATTACAGGTTAGGACAGGTTTTTTTTGTTTTACCCGGCCAAACAAATGATAATCTAAACTAGAAATAAAAGTCTAATCTTGGTTATTTGTATGTTAGTTTTATAATTTTATTTTTGTTAGTTTTAAAATTCTCATATCCGTAACCGAAACTTATTGTATTTATTTATTTGCTGACATATCAAACACTGGATATTAGGCATGCATTATTTTATGAGACAGTATATTATTAAAACATGCATCCTGTAAGAGTATTGCAAATATGACAAACAAAATTTTTAAATTACATTATATTACATCGATCCTCTAATTATTATTTTTATTACAATTTATTAAATTATGCTAAAGATTAGTCAATACTTAATTATATCTTGTTTTAAATTTATCAAAACTACTCGTAAGTTATATAAAAGTATCTGAAACTAGCGTATGATCCAGAATAACTTCATATCTGTACCATATCCGAAACCGATATATTATTATTCCTAAATGCGTATTCAGATTCGAAATCTCGTATCCATAACATCCTTGTTAGGGACCAAAAACTAATTAAACATTGTTCTCTAGATCAGCAATTATACTCACCAAGCTCATTATTTTTTAGAAGAAATACCACACAGTTATTTTGGCAACAATACCTAGATATAGGTATTGTTGCCAAAATAATAAAATAATAATGTTGTGTTTGGATAACGCATATTCAGAACTGGATTAATCAGATCAATAATATTCAATTCACTTATGTACGCCTGATCAAAATATCATAGTACGGTGATCGGTTTTCCACAAATCTATGCTGCAGTATTAATCCAATACTCGATATGCCATAGTATACAATCATGTCTAGTTATGTATGAGAAATGTGTTCCCACATCTGATTTAGGTGCATTGGAAAATGTAATAAAGATACATGAAAAAATTATGTTTGAAATCGAATTCTTGATAAAAAATATTGTTGTGATTAAGTGGTGTATTTAAAGGCTTCTATTTTTTGTTATTGATATAAACTGGTCTAGTTGACATTTCGCGTGACCCAAGGGCTGGCTTTTACCTCGGACAGAGGATAAGCATTGCCATACAGCGTGTCAATGCCGCCAGTCTTTTGGGCTCATTACTAGTCGACAGCGATGTGGAAGAGCTTTTTGACGCCATATTTTAGTTTTAGTTAGTTGTAATCAGTGTAGAGTTTTTATTATTATTTATTTTATTTTATTGTAATTATAGTTAGTATTTTTAAATGTAAATAAGTAATCATATGAATAATAATAATAAAAAAACTAGTGCTGAACTGCGATTCCACCAGATGGTAAGCAGTGATGCAATCGTTGATGGTGAGGTGCATAACCTATTTTACTTGTAATGTTCGTATCAGAGAATATGCCACTACCTTTTATACCATGTTTTATGCAAATAAAATATCTTTATCTTTATGTTACGGAGGTCCGATTCCGATTCCAAAAATTTAGAAATTTCGATTGATTTTACACCGATTTCGATCCGATAAATTTCTTCCGATAATTAACCTCCCTCTCCATGCCTTCTATCGATGTCGATTACTCTTTCACTTGTTGTTTTGTTTCGTATTTAGAATGTTATAAAGTCTCTTTTCACTTATACTTATCCGAATTTTTGATTAGTTTTAGTAGTGTTTCATTTGTCACTTCTACCTCCGCCTCCGCTTCCAATTTTGGTTCCGATTCCGATAAACCAAATTTAATAATTTCTGTTCCGATTTCGAATCCAATATAGGTAACCATTTTTGTTACATCTGTTCAGCCGTTCGAGCATAAAGAAGTAACAAACATACACACAACACTCACATACTTTCGCCTTTAAAACATTAGTATGATAAGTATAAGTTATTTATTTATTTTATTTTATTTTAGTTTATTTGGGTGGCTTACAGCTAACAATACAAAATATAAGACAACAAAGTAGATCACGATGAGCCATTTACAAGCCTCCACATTTAGTATGAAAGTATTGTTGAAGGTACAGTGAAAAAGAAGTAATTGAGATATACAAAGTTTGGTAGGAAGAAAATATAGAAGACAATAATGTAATGCAATAACAAAACAATGCTTTTAGACATAACAATGTTTATGGATGCTAAACTGCCGTGATACTAAATAATATTTTTTTTACAACTATCACACAACGCCGTCTAGTCCCAAGCTAAGCAGAGCTTGTGTTATGAGTACTAGACAACTGATAAACATACTTATATATTTTTAAATACATACAGATTGTAGATAAATTACACCCAGACACAGAACAAATGATCGTGACCATCACACAAACATTTGTCCTGGGTGGGAATCGAATCCACGACCTCCGGCATAGCAGTCAGGGCCACTAACCACTAAACGAACAGACCAGTCAAAATTATACTAATTATACCCCAAAATGAATACAAAATACCTAAAAAAGACAAAATTTAAAACACACCAAAGAAGCAATTCAAAAGAATATTCCTTCGTAATCCCGACAAATGGGGCGCCGAATAAAAGCCGAGTTCAGCAAATCGCTCGACAAAGGTGCAGACTTAATTTTTTAAATCAACGGGTAGAGGAAGCACGTATAACCACCGCGCTGCACTTTTTACTACGTAGTTTCACTGTTCAAGTAAAATTATATTGCCAAGACTTTTGTGATGTGACTGTTTACTTGAAGCGAAGCAGATGGTGCAAATTATGTCTTGGAGTTGGAGTCAGTACTTTTTGCTTAATTGTTTTATAGTGGATTCTGGGTTAGAGAGTTCAGAAAGAGTTTTTTTGCAGCCAAATTTTCATCTCAGCCAGTATTTATGTCGTGGCCATATCATGATCGTTTAAACGTTAACATTGATGATATGTCAATCCTCGTTTGGCCATATCCTTGATGTAGGATTTCTATGACAATAAAAGGTCTAAAGAAAGTAGGCCAAACGATTATTGACATATCATCTTTAACGTTTAAAATGATCTGGTTAGTTAAGTAAAACTGGCCATTTGATGAAGTGCTCAATTTCTAAAATCTGGCCACGACACAACTCATGAAATTTGCTGGTCTGAGATAAAAATTTACAAGGTATAAAACTCGTTTTCCACGTCTGTGTATGTTTGTTTGCTAACTTCTCCTAACTCTCGTTACTGATTTTGATGCAGTTTTTACTAATAAAAAGAGCGATCAACAAGGTGAACTTAAACCTGGTTTCACATTCCAACGACCGGTGGCAACGTTCTCTCGCGCCGGGCCCTGGTATAAGCCGTGGTCCGGAGTGAGGAGGAATGGCAGGCGGTCGACTCCTTCTGCGAAGCAGTAATGCTAGCAAAGGATGAGGCCGCACACGTGAGGGAACGGCTATCACACCCTAGTCGCCAAGATCCTGATTCATCAGGGTCGGGATCTCGGCGTTGTCGTGTCGTTGTCGTCGACGGCACGTAGTGTTCCACGCGCGCCTCATAGAGTCAGCAAATCGTGCCTAGCTGGATCGAAGCCTACTAGGGCCATGTGTTATGCGAAAGAGAACCTCGGGGCCCTGGAATGAAGGCAAAGAAGGAACGGGACTGGGTTTTAGTCAGTAAAAGTCTGACACGCCCTCTCGCTCCTCCCAAGAGCGCGAGAAGTCATTAGATGATTTCCCACTTAAAAAAAAGTCTCACATCACAAAGTACATTTTGTGTAGATATCAATCTTGACAAAATTTACGCTGATCTTGAACTTGTAAAGAAAACTGACTGTGAAATTCGTTTGTAGTCATACACGTTCAGTATAAAAAAAAACAAATAAAAAAAACAATTTTAAACCCTAACCTAGTTCTTTAAAATTACTTTCGGAGCTAGGTACTTAGAATGTAAAGATTGTAAAAAATTATTTCTACTTCTTTACAATGGATTTTTTACAACTGGCTCAAACTAAAACGAGTCGGACGCGCACTGAGGGTTCCGTAGAAACTTACCTATGGACACAAATCAATTCCCGAATTTAGTTACGAAGATTTTACCGGATCAAAAAAAAAGTTTTTTTTGTGACGTAACTGCAAATTTACAGTTTTCAGATTTTTTTCCGATACTCGTGCTATGAGATCTTGCTTCGTGCCAAATTTCAGGATTCTAGATCAACAAGAAGTACCCTAAGAATTTTAATTCCTTTGAGAGTGTCAAAATTCATGTTTTTTGCGACATAAACGGCAGTATCTTTTTTTTTCGTTAAATCATAATTTTGATTTTTTCACAGTTTTAAGGGACCGCAGACTTGAGTATATGGTTTCAATTCGATACCTCCGGACGTTCCAGTGATAAAGGCTCTTGACAGACAGAGAGACCAGAGAGACGGACAACAAAGTGATCCTTTAAGGGTTCCGTTTTTTCCTTTTGAGGTACGGAACCCTAAATAATAGTTTAAACCAGTTACAACCAAATAACCCTTTGTAGTTTCAATTGATTTAAAGCTTTATTATAATTCTCTATTTCTTTGTGTTTATTGCTGTTGTCTCAATAATATTATGGCGATAGTTTGTATGTATGTGTGTGCGTGTTTGCCTTTGTTACTCCACTCCAAAATTTTATATAAATCTGTTTAACCGTATTATATATTATTATTTATTATTATTAAAGGCAGGGTGTACCCTGCCTTGAAATAAAACATGAATACTTTTTGTTTGGGATGATTTTCTAATTTCACACGGGTGACGCCACAGGCAGAAGTAGTGTAAAACAAATGTTACCTATTCTATTCCAAAAAGTCTTTCATAATATAATTGTCATCACTAGCGTTGTAACCAAAACGTTTGGCAATATCGTCGATAGTGCTGTTCTGTAAAATAAGACTTTTTTTAATATTGATAGACTCGCGTTTGACAAACAGTCTCGATTTTAGCGTGATCAGAACATTAAAGCTTATATAGAGAGAGACATGTAGACGAGAAAGAGTGTCAAAATTCACTGTCTAAAATTTACCCGTATTCCTTCAGTAGCCCTTTGCGATCCTGGGCCACGGTTACTTTTTTGAATAATTTTGCAGCACTGGCAAGCATAGTTTTTAGTGGGCCCCGTCAATTGAGGCCCTAACGCCCGAGCAGTGCCATAAAACAGTGGTTTTCTGAAGCCTACTCCTCGGTAATGGCTGAATTAATAGATTTGAAAAAAATATATGTTTATCATTAATTCAAGTACAACCTTATCAACATATAATTTTTATCCTGCAATTAATACTTTTGTCTAAAAAAAATATTTAAGAATATGATATTTTTTCGCTTGTTTTCCCTACTCCTTTCAAAGGGCTTAGATCTTTAGAAATACGTTTACACAAAAAAAATTGGTAGTTAAGTGTTCTTCAGCATATTCATAGCATATGTAAATCAATCAATAATTCGCAAAGAAAATAGATTTAAAAGGTCAGTGGGGCTCTATCCGGGCGCAGCTGACTGGTTTTTTTTTTCACAACTATCGCACAACGCCGTCTAGTGCCAAGCTAAACAGAGGTGATAACCATACATATGATATACACTCCTAAATACATACATCATCATCATCATCATCATCATCATCATTTCAGCCGGTAGACGTCCACTGCTGGACATAGGCCTCCCTCAAAAGTCGCCACAACGAACGGTCCTGTGCGTCTCGCATGGATGCGATGCAATACATACATATTATACATAAATTACACCCAGACACAGAACAAATGGTCGTGCTCATCACTCAAACATTTGTCCTGGGTGGGAATCGAATCCACGATCTCCGGCATAGCAGTCAGGACCACTAACTACTAGACCAACAGGCCAGTCAATTAAATGCACAGATACTCGTACTGCCGACTAGGCGATCAGATGATCAAGGGACTGTACGCCTTAAATCAACATCTTAATGCACGTGTGGAATAACGAATTATCGACTCGGGCTAGGGTCATCATCGGACGGCAAGCTAAGATAAATGTTAACCCGAATTGCACATAGTCACATATAATGGAAAACTTTTCTCACAGTTGCTACCCACACTAGCCGCTCCAATCATACATCGATAAAGTGTATAGACACCGTTGTACTCAGTCTCTTCAATTGCCCATCATTGTTCATTATATATTCCCTTTGATCGGCCAATCACTTATCAATGTTTCTTGTCTCAATCTTGGAAACATTTTCCATTAATTAATTAGTCGTTCTTCTTAGTGTATAAGATGTGGTTGTTTTAACTTGGCTGTCTATTGTAGTGGCATTATTAAATTGTTGTACTTATAACACAGAATTATTCCACGTTTGCGTGGAATAATGAGTAGACGTTATCTGTGAAAGTTTGTGTAGTATTAGACCTCCCAAAGACAGGCACGGTTCTATGTTCGGCTAATTGTATTTTTTTAAATGTAAAATTTCAATTCCAATTTTAAACAAATTATTTCAACGAAGAAATGGTACCCAATTAAAAATTACAAAATCGGCTGTAATGTTATATTTTCCAGCATAACATTGAGAACAGCGTTTATAGCATTTTGGCAGGATATAAGCCCCAAGTGTTTCTCCAACACGAACCTCCTTTGAAACTCTCTCATACTCTGTGTCCCAATTTTATTGACTTGTTTCAGTAAAAACATACAAGTCCTAATATCAGAAAAACAGTATTCATTGAGCTACAAACAATCGCCGCTCTCCCTAGATGTGATCAATGTTTCCAAAAAAGAACATCTACGTTGTTTCGTTTTTGCCATCATTTGCAGATCCCATACAAAAAAATAGACAAAAGGGGATATGCCCCAGAACCCTTTCATTCGCTGAGATAATAGCCGTTTTTTATTTTTTGAATCGGAAACAGTTACAGTTCGCTGGATTTTTGGTTCCTGTTGCCTTAATTCTACTTTGTTTAAGAATTTGTGCGAGATGCATTGGGAATTGTTTTAAAAAAATCTCTTTTGTTTTTTTGGTTCCTCTTCTGAAAGCCAAAGGCTTCCATGAATTCACGTACTAGGAAACTGACAAAATAATTCTTTCTGGAAAGTCTTTTCAAGTCTATACCCTACTCAGTGTAATATTCGAATTCCTCCCACAAGGTGAACTGATAACCTGGTGAGGGTTGCGGCAATCCGTTGGAGGATTGACGTCTAGTTCTTCTTAAGAAGAGGAGGTCTGTATTCCAAAAGCAAAACATCGAAATGATCTTTGATATTTACTTTGTAACTTTTTTTTTTTTTTTCGGGTGGGAAAATCATCTAATGACATCCCCCGCTCTTGGGCGGAGCGCGAGCTGATCATCTTTTCAAGTACAACCTACGCATTAAAAATGCAAATGCGGAATTATTTACTACACTAATAGAAATCTCTCAAAAAACGCTTTTGTTTACTTTATATAGATATTTATTTTAAATATACCTCTAATAGCTTCTGCCAGTGACTTCGAATGAAAAAACTAATAATTTCAGATTCAAGAGTTTGGGCTGAGCTTTGATGAGTCAGTGGAGGAGTCAGGACTTTGTATTGTATGTATACACAAGATATGTTGCTTTATTTTCACTAAACTTTTTACTTTTTAACTCTTTAGGGGTATGTGGAACAGAGAGTAAAGCCCCACATACCTCCGTTGAAAAGGGAGGATCCTCCAACCAGACGGGTGTTATGTCTGGTGGGCTATTGCCCAATAGATGATTTCGGGCTGTTCTATATGTTCTAAACGCGCGGAGAACTTTGATTGCGCGATGCAGGATTAGTTCTAATGTGACGCCATAGATGTCGCTACAACTCTCTATGACCCTTGGTTGAGTGGAAGACAATACGAAAATAAAAAAGAGGTAGTTTGTTTTTAATTATTGTTTTTTTGTTTGTAGAAGGTAATCTCTGAAAGTACTGGTCCGATTGCTAACATTTTTTCACCGAAAAGAAGCTGCTTTATTCCTGACTGACATCGGCTATATTTTATGTACGCGGGCAAAGCCTCGGGCAAAAGCTATTGTTGCATAAAGTCATAGTCTATCTTTAATTCTTTATTGTTACCAAAATCATGACATAGTACATAGCTATTTGACAATTCTTGTTGAAAGGCGAGCTGAACTCAACAACGCTTTTCTCCCGGCAAACCTCTGCGTGATATAGAGATCATATTCGAGGGTAGGATCCAGTGCACAATATAAACCTATATAAATAAGTATCATCTATCTTTCTATATTCACACTAATATTATAAAGAAGAAAGATATATATTTCAGTATTTATGATTTTAATGGATAAACTCAAAATCTTTTAAAAAATCTTTCATTAATAGAATGCTACTTTAGCACTGAGTAACATTGGTTAGGGATAAATGTATATTTTCTGCCATTGACCAAAAATAGTCTATAGTATAATATAAAAATGAATAGCTGTTTGTTAGTCTCGCTCAAACTCAAGAACGGCTAGACCAATTTGGCTAAATTTGGTCTTGAAATATTCGAGATAGTCCAGGGAAGGTTTAAACGGTGAGAAAAAATGGAAAAAATCACGAAAAAAAATCCGAATACAACGCCATCTCTAATTAAATGTCATTATAAAATGAATTATGCTGTTCTGGTAATGCCAGTAGATGGCGTTATCCTTTGACAATTTAGCTAAAAGGTCAACAATCATTAACTATTAGGCGGTACGAAGTTCGCCGGGTCAGCTGGTAAATAAATAAATGGCGATCCGTAGAAGAGATTATAAAACAACCACATCTATGCAACATTATGTCTGTGCATATGACAGAATGGGTAAATTAGTTTGTCAGGCGCAGTGGCCCGACAATCCTTTGTGTCATCAACAAAACAAAGTTATTCATATAAAAGTTGGTACATGCTATCTCGGGGCTGTTTTAAAAGTTACTGCGCTACATTCATTTGACCTATTTTGTTATGTTACCGCTGGATGAAAAGGATTTTCTGAAGAATTCTGGAAAATGAAAAATATCTTGTTCTTTGTTGTGGACAGGGTATCAAGCAGTTCTTCTATATTATTGTGCTTGCTTGGAAGGAGTTCCTGAACAGCTATTGTTCTATCAAGTCGTATTTTTTGGATTTGTGGACCTTCTGTAATCCAAATTTATATCTAGAGGTTTTTTTTTAGGTAGAAAAATCATCTTATGACAAATCTCGCTCTTGAGCGGAGCTAAAGATAGTGTCAGACTTTTACTGACTAGAAACCCACTCCTGTTCCTTATTTGCCTTCGTCCCAGGGCCCCGGGTTTCATTTTCACACTACCCGTGGCCCCAGTAGGCTTCGACCCCCGCTCTTGGGCGGAGTGGGAGATAGTGCACCCAAACCCACTCCTGTTCCTTCGTTGCCTTTCGTACCAGGGCCGAGTCTTTCTTTCAGAAGCAGACCCTTGGCCCCAGTAGGCCTCGATCCTGCTGAGCCCCTAAGATTTGCTGACATCTCCTTGAGGCGCGCGTGGAACAGTACGCGCCGTCGACAACTTGGGCTCAGTCCGGACGGTTACCGGACAGCCCGCGCCGTAAATATCTGATGATGAGTGCTACTGAGTGAATAGTCTGGTATTCGATTTGGGGAAATATGTTAAGTGTTCTCATCTGCAATTTCTAAATAACAATAGACACTACCAATTACTTGAAATATATAATAATAATATAATCAGCCTTTTAATGTTCACACTGCTGGGACTCAGGTCTCCTCTCTAGGAGAGGGAATGGGCCGTAATCCACCACGCCGGCCCAGTGCGAGTTGGTGAATGTCACATGTCTTCGAATTTTGGGTTCTAGGACATGCCGGTTTCCTTACGATGTTTTCCTTCACCGTTTTGAGAGCAGTGGTGATGAAATAAACTACACAATGTAATGCGCCTGGCTGGGTTTGAAACCGCGACATACAACTCGTAAGTCGGGGCCGTTGCCACTCGGCCACCACTGCTCTACTCTTTACTTGAAATATTGGGCGAACAAAACTGACAAAATAATTATTTATTATTTGCACCACGAACTAGTTGCATATTTGTTTTTCTTTCTCAGTCAGATTCATCCAAAGACATTTACTTTTGGATGAAGAGAAATAAATAATCACTTTTTTGGCGATAAGATCGCCCATTATTACACTCAATGAATTTTAAGCTCGTACAAAAAAAAAAAAAAAATTCAAAAGCATTTATTTCAAATAAACCATTTACAGGCACTTTTGAAATGTCAAGAAGTCAGTCAGTCAGAAAAAATGATGCTAATTGCACATTCCAAAGCGTAGATCTCTATGGAGAAGAATGTGCAAGAAACTCCATGGACACTCTTTTCAATCATGTTTTGCAATTACAAATATCTCTGTTACATGTTTCTTGTCGCTATCATGTGAGAACAATGTCAATAATGTAAAAATAAAAACTAAATATAGATATTAAAATAGCAACTGGCAGCTAAGAGATGACCAGTCTCAACTGACAGCGCCCGTTCACGGACCTGACGCGAATATTAGCACCACTCAGCTCAACCATTTTGAAGGGAACCGAATGATCCAACACACGCGCCACCATCAGTGAGACATTTGAGTGAGCATGACAGACTCTCAACTGCCATGCTTATTTATGTCAAACAAATCCAATAGTAACCTAAAAACCATAAAATAGCTCCATGGTACTCACATTTACAAAGTTTGAAAAAAATGCTTCTACATTATACAATACTAAATACAATAATAATTAACTACAATAATACATTACAAATTTAACAAATTAAAAAAAAAAACATTAAAGAATAGTAATAATTGTTTCAAAACTAATCAATTTGTACCCCCGGTGGTACAAATTGATTAGTTTTGGCTGGAGCTGGACCAGCATTGAGCCAAGCATTTTTATCTTGAATATAATCCTCCAACTTATAATATGCCTGCCTGCATAGTGTGCGTTTAATACAAGATTTAAATTTCGTTTCATTGAGTTCTAATATTTGGGGAGGTATTTTATTATAACATTTCAAACAGTACCCCATGAAAGAAGAGGCCACTTTAGCCAGTCTGATACCTGGTTGAACTAATTGGTCCCTATTTCTTGTAACATAATTATGTCTGTCGCCTCTTTTGCTAAAAAGATGAAGATTTTTTCTAACGTACATGATGTTTTCATAGATATATTGACAAGGCACCGTCATGATGTTAATATCCTTAAACAGTTCCCTTAGAGAATCGCACCGGCGGAGATTGTAAATAGCTCTGATAGCTCTTTTCTGTAGAATAAAAATTGAGTCAATGTCTGCAGCCCGTCCCCATAGTAAGATACCGTATGACATGACACTATGAAAATAACTAAAATAGACTAGTCTAGCGGTATCAACATCCGTAAATTGGCGGATTTTTCTAACAGCATATGCAGCTGAGCTAAGCCGTCCTGCGAGAGATGTTAAATGAGGACCCCATTGTAGCCTTGAGTCAAGCGTTATCCCCAGGAAAACAGTTTTGTCGACAAATTCTAGTTTTTCATCGTTTAGTATTACGTCACAATCACTACTTTTGACATTCGGTAAGGAAAATCTTATGCATTTAGTTTTTTTCCCGTTTAAAACTAGATTATTAGCAGTGAACCAGTTTTGGACCTGCAGTAGTGCGTTATTTTCGTCGTCAAGATTATTAGTCCTTCTATTTATCTTAAAAATCAAAGAAGTGTCGTCGGCAAACAACACCATATTAAGTTTATTTTGCAACAAATAGGGTAAATCATTAATATAAACTAAAAATAAAAAAGGACCTAAAATTTAACCTTGGGGTACCCCCATTTTCACATTTAATCCCGGCGAGTTGACACCGTTTATTTGAACTTGTTGCTGTCTGTCAATCAAATAAGATTTTAATAAGCTTAAAGCTGTTTTGCCTAGTCCGTAATGCTCAAGTTTCAGGAGTAATGTTTCATGAACCACACAATCAAACGCCTTAGACAGGTCACAGAAGATGCCTATAGCATCCTGTGCCTCTTCCCACGCATTAAAAATGTGTTTTAGTAAGGAGACACCAGCGTCAGTTGTACAACGTCCTTTAGTGAAACCATACTGTTTATCGTGTAAGATGTTATTTGTGTTAAAATGATTTAGCATTTGATTTAACATCACCTTTTCAAATATCTTGCTAAAAACCGGCAACACGGACACCGGCCTATAATTATTAGTGTCTTTACTGTCCCCAGATTTAAAAAGTGGTATCACTTTACTATATTTCATCAGATCCGGAAAAACTCCTTGATCTATACCTACACAAATTAAATATTATAGCTAAGTACGGCGCTATAGTCTCAATAATTGAGGTACAAACTTTGATAGACATACCCCACAAATCTTCTGTCAATTTAACCTTGATTTGTTTAAAAGCTTTTATTACGGTTATAGGGTTTATATGCTTAAAGTTAAATTCAGTCGAACAGGCTGCAACGTTCGCCTGTAATAAACTAAAAGCATGCGATGGCGACGAATTTAGGGCTTCAGTAGTTTTAATTGGTATACTGGCAAAGAAATTTACAACTAGTTTGTTGTCGCTAATAAGACCATGATGTGTACTTTAATATTTTTAACTGACGTCAAAAAAAAGGAGGAGGTTCTCAATTCGGTTGTATTTTTTATGTTTGATACCTCAGAACTCCGTCGTTTATGGACTGATTTGTATTTTTTTTTTCCTTAAAGAATATGCTTCCAGATTGGTCCCAATTTTTTCAAAATTCAGTTTGATTATGGGATCCATGAGGAATCGAGGAAATTTTTCAAATATTATAGGAAACTATATAGTGATGTTGGTATTTACATTGAGAACTTAAGCATTTACAGTCAAAAAGTAACATTTGATGAAGTTTAACTGATGAAGAAGACCAGAAATGGACAACGGAACTTCATACTCACATAGATATCACAAGAAAGATAGTTAAGCGACTATGACAATATAAATAAAGAAATGGTTCTGAATAGTAATGCTGAAAATGGTATCATCGAAGTGACCTGACGATGATGATGGAGCCGGAAGATAGGCACCGGAACTTACAACGTAATTAATCAATGTATCCTAGCCGTGGTTTGGGCTTATTGGAATTGTCATGAGATGCACTTTGGCTAGAAAGTACTATCGAACTGATTTGATGATGGAGCCGGAAGCTGTCTCGCCTTGTATGTCTGTCTTGTTAAATTAATTTGGAGGATATAGATACCATTATAAAGTGTTAACTCCCATCATCTTCCTAACCTTATGCCATGTTACTTAGTCTCAGCACAACTTGTTTTTCCTTGCATTCTATTCTGTTAATCGTCACGCTATCACTGACTCCCTTTTTTTATATCACTATCCACACAATCCGTCTATGTTTCATTTGGCTTTTCCATCCATCTACATGTATATTCATAACTTTTATTGACATGAGTATTAGCTATCGTGAACTAACTAAAAATCGTGAAACATTATTGCTTTTATCATAATTATTACGGTATGATATACTGATTTCTCCAATTCAATACATAAATTTTTTTGCAGGTATATTAAAGACCTGCAAACGAACGCTGATTAAAAAACCATTCACTTTGGATTAATCACGAACTGCGCCATTTTTAATTCATCATTCAACCATAACGACCGATGCATTTTACAAATACGCTTTTAATTATTAATTCCTGATTAATTTTTACGTTGTGCACCCACATAATATTTATGTGTCGTATGAATACTGTGAATAACTTTAAAAATATTTTTTTACAAGGCTCTACTTTTTTAGTAAAATTGTTATTTTCAATAAATAATATTAATCAATAATTACGGTTAGTGCAGTGGTTAAGCGATTGACTGCTGCGTTGCGTGTCTCGAGTTCGGTACCCGCACAGAGCAATATATTTGTGTGGCTTACAAATGAGTGTTTACATATTTGTGAACGCATCCACGATACAGGAGTAATTCCTAGTATGGGGCAATGATTTATAAAAAAAACTATTTACAAAAAAAAAAACCGACCACTAAAAAAAAACGCACAAAATGGATCAAAATAATTTTAATTTCGGATGTCGGTATCTCTCGGTACTGCTTGTTACTTATTTAATACTGACTTCCAAAATTAAAATTATTTTGATCCTTATCCTTGTGTTTTTTTTTAGTGAAGTCGGTTTTTGTTTTTGTAAAAAGTTTTTTATTTCACACTTTTTAGTTGCGATATCTATACTTATAACCAGAGTGCCTATTTCTCGTGACAATTCCAATTAACCCAAACACTGCTAGGTTACATTGTTTTATTATGAAGTTCCCACCTTCCACTTTCTGGTTCCATCATCATCATTTATCAGGTCACTTCTATAATACCATTTTTTTAAATAACCATTCAGAACCATTTATTTATTTGTGTTGCCATAGTCGCTTAAACTAGATCTTCATTGTGATATCTATATGAGTATGAAGTTCCGTTGGTTTTCATCAGTTCTACTTAATAAAATGTTTTTTTTTACTGTAAATACTTATTACGTTCTCGATGAAAATACCAAAATCATTATAATATATGGTTGCCTATAATATTTAAAGAGTTCTCTCGATTCCTTAAGGATCCCATCATCAAAACTGGATTTTGAAAAAAATGGGCCTAATCTGGAAGCATAGGTATCCTTTATAGAAAAAAAAATTGTATATCGGACCATAAACGACGGAGTTCTGAAGTAACATACAAAAATTAAAAAAAAAATACAACCGAATTGATAACCTCCTCCTTATTTGAAGTCGGTTAAAAAAAGTTACCTATGCTCACGTTTGCCCTAGAACAAAACAGCTACAAGTATTTCGGGTAAGCCTATGCCCAGCAATGAGATGATAAAAGCTTGCAGTTAAGGCAGTTGCAGATTTTTTGATCTAAAATGAACTAGATTTCGATAATATTTTTTATTAAACTGTCATAACATTCGGCGCGCTGTCTCTCTCGGAGTACCAAGGTAAAAAAATATAAATTATTTGCAATGTGATTCTCATACCAGACGTTATGATACTGAAAACCATAGACTGACTCGCTAGAATGACAAGTGCGTAGTGTTCTACAGGAAATTCTAAATAGTGTCAAACACACTTCCTAATACTACATAGTGTCAGTCAAAAAAGATTCTCACCAATCCTGGCCTGTTGGTCTAGTGGTCAGGGGCCCTGACTGCTATGCCGGAAGTCGCGGGTTCGATTCGATCAAATGACTCATCAGGTTTTAGGCCAAATTTAAAATCGTAGAAAATCATCGCACGAAAATGTTCTCACGGAAATTCAAAATTCAAACAATGGTATTTTTACTTTTAAATAACCAAAGTTTTCAAAATAATTACAAGTGACCAGTGCCTTATACATAAGAACATTTTTTCACAAAACATTCTGAGTGGCCTGGTATTTATCAGATGCAACACAGAAAATGAACAGACAATACACAAAAGCTCAATAAAATTACTAAACTAAGCACTTTAATAAACTAAAATTAAAAAATGACAGACAAAATTAAAAACATCAATAATACAGTATAGAATAAAATTATAAAAAAATACATTAAAAACGAGAAAATTAAACATTTATACATGGGTTAGGTACTTAGTAAAAATTTTGTAAGACAGATAACTAAGAAACAGCAGTGCGGTGAGCGCTTCGAGGTTGTATCAAATGGGAGCCCAATTTAGGATATGTCAGGCCACATATGTATTTCTAAAGTCATTGTAACAAGAACACTGGCAGGCTAAAAAAATGTTTATGTCTGAAAATTAAAAAAGAGAATTTTCCTATGCGAAAAGCAAAATTTCATACTGAAAAGCAAATCACAGTTCTGAACGAATATTGAATACCATATCGTATTTTTGCTAGATACTGATGTATGTACAATATATTCTTATTTGTCAACAACGGTCTGTATAGATTATAGACACTGATCCGTTGTTTTAATGGATCCGGAATACCATTCGATCATGTCAGCCCGGTTATTGAAAAAAAAATGTGCCTGCTATGTATCACAAATAAAAACTGTTTTTGTCTATGATTTTTAGGGTTCCGTAGTCAAATGGCAAAAAATGGAACCCTTATGGATTCGTCATGTCTGTCTGTCTGTCCGTCCGTATGTCACAGCCACTTTTATCCAAATCTATAAAAACTATACTGTTGAAACTTGGTAAGTAAAAAAAAAAACATTTATTTTTCCACATTGATGTAACACAGTCCACACAGTATGGATATACTGGAGTGGACTGGAGCCTAAACTAGGGTAGCCCTGTATTTCAGGACTCCAGGTCTTCCTCTCGCGGCGAGTGAGTTCGTTACAATTCATTGGTGGATGCAATGTAATCATGTATATATTATGTGTCTATGCGTGAGTGCGTGTGTGTGTTGTGCATGTGTTGTGGTGTGGTGTGTTTGTGTATGTGTTATAGAGTGTCTGTGCGTGTGTATGTTGTGTATGTGATGTGTGAGAGTTTGGTTGCTCGCGGTTATGAGAGTATGCATTATGTATACTTGGTTATGCATGAGTTTGCTTTGACTGCTCTTGAGTTACAACTGATAGAAACAAGTCTTTATTTAGCAATTATAAGTAGGGATTCCGTGTCATTATAATTTAAACTTAGGAGATATTTTTGGATAATATGTTTACAGTCAAGCGAGGTTTTTGAGAATATACATAAAAGAGAGTTAAGTTTATTGTACAAATATGGAGCAAGGAAACATGAGTTTCTCCTGAAGAAAGCAGTGTTGTGATTTGTTGTCAGTTCTAAGTTTAGTATGGGGACATACTTAGAACTGAAACTCATTTTTTTTTTCGTCAAACCCCTATGCGTGGGGTATTTATGGATAGGTCTTCAAAAATTATATTGAGGTTTCTAATATCAACTGAACAGTTTGCTCGGGAGACACTTCCAAAGTGGTAAAATGTGTGTCCCCTTGTAAGTTCTAAAATAAGAGAATGATAAAACTAAAAATGATGTACATTACCATGCAAACTTCCTCCGAAATTTGGTTTGAACGAGATCTAGTAAGTAGTTTTTTTTTTAATCTATACTAATATTATAAAGCTGCAGAGTTTGTTTGTTTGTTTGTTTGTTTGTTTGTTTGTTTGTTTGTTTGAACGCGCTAATCTCTGGAACTACTGGTCCGATTTGAATGTTTCTTTCAGTGTTGGATAGTCCATTTATTGAGGAAGGCTATAGGCTATGATTTTTTTTTTCAAAATTAGGGATCCGTAATAAAATTGCTATTTTGTAACACAAGGTGTAAAATCGAAAACCTATTTTTGCGTGCGCTGCAAAAACTATTGACAATAGAACAAAATGATGTACTACGGGTTTGTAGAACCCATTAAGACCTACAAAAAAGTCCGCGAGAACATATATCTAGCTATCGTGGTTTAATCACAATAACCGATTTTGTGTTCAAAATAATTATTAAATCGTCTGAAGAAAAAAAAACTACGTTAAATATGTATCGTAATATTAATCTTTATCGAAATTAAGCATTATGTTATCAAGAGAATTTATGTAGAAGTAAAATACTTTTTGTTTCATCTCAATCGGATATTTCGTTTAAAAGTTATCACGTGTGTAAGATGTTAAGAGTTGGTACCTATTAATGAGTTATGGGCCATAGAGTTTTTTATCAACATAAAATCCTGTAATAATCTTTTTCGAAATATATTTGTTGATGAGATCAAGAAGATGCATTCCATTATCCACAGGAATTTCTTAATTCTTTAAACCCGAGTGGCCTCCCCCCACATTCTCTCAAGTTAAAAATTGGTGCCCCAATTATTTTACTTAGAAATCTTAAGCCACCAAATTTATGTAACGGGACTCGACTTCAGATTAAATTTCTTCGCAATAACGTGATCGTTGCAACAGTTTTGACTGGTCCAGCGGTTGGTCAAACAGTACTTATACCTCGGATCCCAATGATTCCAAATGATTTGCCTTTTCATTTTAAAAGAGTCCAATTCCCAATTAAATTATCTTTTGCCGTAACGATAAATAAATCACAAAGGCAAACATTTAAATATTATGTAGGATTAGATTTACGGCAAGACTGTTCTTCGCACGGCCAACTATATGTCGCGTTGTCAAGATCAGGTTGCGGAAACAATCAATATATTCTTCTGCCACAAGAAAATAAAACGAAAAATATAATATTCATTAACGCTCAGGCGGTAGCCGGCGCCCGGAAGCCATTGTCTTACTATTGTGTCTCTAATTACGCACGTCAAAAGGTTAAAATAATATTTTAACCCGGTTTAAAGTGGACGGACACTCCCGCCTATAGTCGTAATTCTTATGTGTCTGGCTGAATGTCGAACAGATAGACAGCTATTGCCTGCGACTTATACAATTTAACTTAATTTATATTTTTCTTAATATTATAAAGCTGAAAAGTTTGATTGTTTGTTATGAACGCGGTAATCTCGGGAAATACTGATCTGATATGAAAACTGTTTAAATATTCAATAGTCCATTTATTGAGGGAGGCTATATTTATCTCGGTATTTCCACGGAAACGAGAAAAACGCGGGTGAAACCGCGGGGCACAGCTAGTACGTCATAAATCGTAAACCGTAATTTACCTTTCAAGTTTGTACAGAGCCCTCAGTGCACGAGTCCGACTCGCACTTGCCCAGTTTTTTATTCGGAAGAGTAGATGTGACCTACCAATGTTTCTGCTGAAATCAGTAAATTTAGTAGGAGCCATTTCAGTTCTTATTTTATTTTAACCTGTTCCTGAATCCACTGTCTAAGACAGGTGATTATTATATTGATGAAGATTTATTATTATTATTGGTAGGTCTTGCTTAGCCACGATCTCACCCACATGATGGTAAGCAATCATCAGCTGGGTGGTATGATTGACGATAAAGAACGCTTGTCTAGAAGTAACTTCCTCACTCTTGAGTTAACGATGACAGATATCAGGAAACACAAGCTCCGGTAAGGAATTGCAGTCCTTTGCTGTACGCACAATGCATGCGAGATATGAAAAATATTTTCTTCAATTTAAACTAGACGAGGCCGACGTTATCTAGCTGACTACTCTGAAAAGAAACACTGAAACATACTCAGAGATCAAAGTTTCTTTTAAAGTCCGTACAGCAAAAAATATTATGGTCAAATCATATGAGAACCATGCAGATTAGTGTCTGAGATGGTGTTTTAAGGAACCACACATATTTGTGTTGACCTGTTCAGCCAGTGCAAGCATATATGCATTCGTATAGCTCAACAGTTTTGCTAACTAAGGAGCTCAACGACTTGATGACTACTACCAAAAAAGGACATTTTGGCACCAAATACTGAAACTCATAAACATACAATAAAATTATTCAAAAGGAAAAACAATCCGTATAATCCCCACAATCACAACAAAAAAATATGTATAAAAAGTTTAATAAAAATCAACGTTTGTAAGATTCTCTTTAATAACAATAACCATATATTTTTTTGTTTTATTTTTATTATGTACTTTATTGTACACCTTAACACAGGACAAACATTTATAAAAATAAGTGTGTTTGTGTGTCTATGTGGCGGTTTTGAAAGGCAACCAAGTTACATTTCCACTTGGTTATTTGCTATCCTAAAACATATTTGTTCTCATTCCCCATTGTTCCCTATTTCTCAATATAAGCAATGCAGAAACCACATAAATAACAATTTTAAATATAAACCGGACTCACACATTTGCCTTTTAAAGAACAATAAACAAGTTTGTACTGAAGCGAAAGGTAATTTCCTGATAAGATTGTTCTAACATAGATAGTACAAAGTCGTGAGGTGTATCCAGACTGATCTTGGAATTAAAAGAAAACATACAATGTATCTAAAGTTTCTCGTTAGCTTTAGGTATTTTTTTTTCGGTGTGAAAATCATCTTATGACATCCCCCGCCCTTGGGTGGGGCGGGAGATAGTGTCAGACTTTTACTGACTAAAAACCCACTCCTGTTCCTTCGTTGCCTTTCGTACCAGGGCCGAGTCTACCTTTCAGAATCAGACCCTTGGCCCCAGTAGGCTTCGACCCTGCTAGGCCCCTACAGTTGCTGACATCTCCTTGAGCCGCGCGTGGACCAGCACGCGCCGTCGACGACTTGGGCTCGGTCTGGACGGTTACCGGACGGTCGGACGACGAGCCACCCATTGCTCGCCGTCTGCAAGCCAAAGTACTATTCCAGTAGCACATAGGATACTTTTTACACCAGGGGTACGTTCCCTTGGGTCTATTTTCACACGGGCGAAGCTGTTAGTAGCAGCCAGTATTAAAATAAGTATGAAAACAAGTTTCCTCATCCAATACCTAAAGCTTGGGCACGCCATAATTATGGCGGTAAGTCCCCTCTGAAGCCTACTGGGGCCATGGATTGTGCGAAAGAGAAACCCGGGGTCCTGAAACAAAGGCAAAGAAGGAACATTGGAGTGGGTTTTAATCAGTAAATATCTGACGCGCCCTCTCGCACCGCCTTTGAGCGATAGAAGTGAATGAATGATTTCCCACCTAAAAAAAAACATATGATAATTTCTTTTCTTTTTTTTGTACTAGAGGACGTGGTCTACCCGTTTGCCTCAAAAAAAAGTTACTATTTCCGACAGTTTTTAAATGTGGTAGTTGTATAGTTAAAGATATTTTTAAACATATTCAGTGACATTCAGATGATAAATAATATAGTCTAAGTCAAAGCGCGAGGAAGAATGGCAGGCGGTGGCCTCCTTCTGCGAAGTAGTAGTGCTAGCGAAGGAGGAGGCCGCACGCGTGAGGGAACGAATGTCTTCACGCCCCAGCCGCCAAGATTCTGACCCCGACTACCAGCCACGGTAGACGCGGTCTTGCGGATGTCGAGCAATGGTTCGCTCGCCGTTCGGTCTTCCGGTAATTGACCGGACCGAGCCCAGTCGTCAACAGCGCGTAGTGATCCACGCGCTCCTCAAAGAGAATATGTCAGCATCCCGTAAGGGCCCAGCAGGGCTGATGCCCGCTAGCTAGAACCGCGGGGAATTTCTGAAAGGGAAACCTGTAGTCTTAGATCGCAAAGGGCAACCGAAAGACACAGGTGTGGTTATAGTCAGTAAAAGTTTGATACGCCCTCGCGCTCCTCCCAGAGCGGGAGGAGTCATTGGACACATTCCATTTACATTTGATTGGCCTGTTGGTCTAGTGGTTAGTAGCCCTGACTGCTATGCCGGAGGTTGTGGGTTCGATTCCCACCCAGGACAAATGTTTGTATGATGAGCACGATCATTTAATTTTGTTCTGTGTCTGGGTGTAATTTATCTATAATATGTATATATTTAGAAATATATAAGTATGTTTATCAGTTGTCTAGTACCCATAACACAAGCTCTGCTTAGCTTGGGACTAGATAGCGTTGTGTAATAGTTGTCGAATATTAAATTATTATTATGGTTTTTTAGGCAATTTTTCTCAGGTTAGTACCTGGTGTTCTTTTAGAATCTTACGGGTGTGAACCAAGGTGAGATCCTAATGATTGGTTTAAGATGGTAAAAGACTTTGTAATGAATTTAAATTATTATCTAAGTCCAGTTGTAAAAATTTTCTAACTATACGACAAGTGTTCAAAATAGCAGCTTTTTGTAGTGTTAGGTATGTGTATTTTGATAGATTGAGAATATTAAAACTATTGAATATTTGTTTTGGAATAACACCTGTTGCTGATATTACTATTGGGACTATTGTGACTCTATTCATTTTCCAAACTCTGGTGATTTCTTCTTGTAATTCTGTGTACTTCCTAATTTTTTCCGTGATAGTTTTTTGTATGTTATTAGTGTTTGGGACGGCTATATTATGTATGCATGTTAGTTTTCTTTATCAACAAGTGTTATGTCGGGTCTATTGTTATATATAGTGTGATCTGTAATTATAGTGCGGTCGTAATATATCTTGTAAAATTGATTTTCTAAAACCGCTCTTGGTGAATATTTATAATATGGTGTGTATGGGTCCTGCATGAGTTTAAGTTTAATTGCGAGTTTTTGGCGTATGATGTTGTTAACAAGTTGATTATGTCGGTGAGTATAATCGTTCTGTGCCAATGTCATACAAGCACCCGTAATATGTTGTATTGTTTCCGGTTTGCCTATCTTTTATTATAAATTTTCTATAATTTTTGGTATTAATGACTTGGTCCTGAATGGCCAACATAAACCCTTCTGTTTCAGGGAACAGCCCACTTAGTTCTAACCATTTGTTAGAAGCTTCTTTATCTATATGTGATTGTTGTAAATCATTGGGATGTCTCCCATGTAGCTCTTTTTGCTTTCATTTTCTATTTATTTCTTCTATATGTTGCACTCTATCTACTGTCTCAATATTATCATCATCGCTAAGGTTCAATGGTGTATACTGTTTATCTATCTCTATAATTGTTTTGTGTAAATTACTGGTACTTTTCTTTCGCCTGAAAAATTTTTTTAGAACAATTATTTGTCTTTTGTGGAGATGTGAAATTTCGATCAATCCTCTTCCTCCTTCTTTCCTGGGCAATATAACTCTTTCTATCGCAGATTTCGGGTGGTGATACCTGTGTTGTGTCAGCATAGTTCTTGTTTTTACTTCGAGACTATGTAATTCTGTGTTAGACCATTTTATTACCCCGAAAGAATAAGTAAGTAATGGATTATTATTATTATTATATTATTATTACATTCCACACTTAGAAAAAACAAAGTCTAAGTCAAAAAAAAGATTTATTTTTTCGACTTTTTTGTACATTTTTGTCGTTATTTCAATATTTAAGTTATTATTTCTAAAACAAGCGCTCCATGTACCATATTCATTTTGAGTCTCAATGAAACTTTTACGTGAGTACTAATTTATTTTGGTTTACTGTGCGCGTTTATCCTATACGGAAAAATATATACGTTCACGATCGCGGTGCACACGACGATATCCCAGAGTTTAGACAGATAACTAGTACTATAAATAGAATAAATATTAAAAAAAAAAAAAAAAATTTGTTTGTTTCAACGCACTAATCTCAGGAACTTTTGGTCCGAATTGAAAAATTATTTTAGTATTGGTTGGTCTATTAAGTTATCGAGGAAGGCTATAGGCTATATAAAATCACGATATGACTAACATGAACACAAAAGTAACCAAAGACACACCGCAGTGACAGTACATATATTTATCGTAGTTTTACTTACTAGAATATCTAGAAATATATATATTTTTAACTAGCTGCTACTAACGGCTTCGCCCGTGTAAAAGTAGAAAATAGACCCAAGGGAACATTCTCTGGGGTAAAAAGTATCCTATGTGCTATTGGAGTAGTACTTTGGCTTGCAGACGGCAAGCAATGGGTAGCTCGCCGTCCGGCCGTCCGGTAAACGTGCGGATCGAACCTGAGTCGTCGACGGCGCGTAGTGTTCCACGCGCACCTCAAGAAGTCAGCAAAACCGTAGGGGCCCAGCAGGGTCGAAGCCTACTGGGGCCATGGATTGTGCAAAAGAGAAACCCGGGGTCCTGAAACAAAGGCAAAGAAGGAACATAGGAGTGGGTTTTATTCAGTAAAAATCTGACGTGCCCTCTCGCACCGCCTTAGAGTGATAGAAGTGAATGAATGATTTCCCACCTAAAAAAAAAAAACATATGATAATTTCTTTTTTTTTTTTTTTGTACTAGTAGACCTGGTCTACCCGTTTGCCTCAAAAAAAGTTCCTATTTCCGACAGTTTTTAAATGTGGTATTTGTATAGTTAAAGATATTTTTACAAGATGATAAATAAAATAGCCTAAGTCAAAGCGCGAGGAGGAATGGCAAGCGGTGGCCTCCTTCTGCGAAGTAGTAATGCTAGCGAAGGAGGCGGCCACACGCGTGAGGGAACGAATGTCCTCACGCCCCAGCCGCCAAGATTCTGACCCCGACTACCAGCCACGGAAGACGCGGTCTTGCGGACGTCGAGCAATGGGTAGCTCGCCGTTCGGCCATCCGGTAATTGACTGGACCTAGCCCAGTCGTCAACAGCGCGTAGTGATCCACGCGCTCCTCAAAGAGATGTTAGCAAACCGTAGGGGCCTAGCAGGGCAGGGAAGGGAAACCCGTAGTCCTAGAAAGGGCAACTGAAGGACACAGGTGTGGTTTTAGTCAGTAAAACACTGACACGCCCTCGCGCTCCGTTCAGAGCGGGAGGAGTCATTGGACACATTCCATTTACATTCCACACTTAGAAAAAAAAAGTCTAAGTAAAAAAAAATAGTTTTTCGTCTTTTTTGTACATTTTTGTCATTATTTCAATATTTAAGTTATTATTTCTGAAACAAGCGCTCCATGAACCATATTCATTTTGAGTCTCAATGAAACTTTTACGTGAGTACTAATTTATTTTGGTTTACTGTGCGCGTTTATCCTATACGGAAAAATATATACGTTCACGATCACGGTGCATGACGATACCCTAGAATTTAGACAGACAAATAGTACTATAAATAGGTACCTATAATAAATATTTAAAAAATAGCTAAAGAATTCGTTTGTTTGAACGCGCTAGTCTCAGGAACTTCTGGTCCACATTGAAAAATTATTTTAGTATTGGTTAGTCTATTAAGTTATCGAGGAAGACTATAGGCTATAAAAAAACACGGTATGACTAATAGAAACACAGCAGTAGCCGAAGACACTAGTGAAACCGCAGTGACAGTACATATATATTTATCGTAGTTTTATTTACCAGAATATCTAGAAATATAGTATAACAATATATTTATTTCATCCAATAACTCCAAATTACAAACAAGAGCTAAACAATCTCAATTTGTAGTTAAGTAGTAAATATCTGTGATCAGAATCTTGCGTACAAAATTGTTGTGTATTTTAGTTTATATAGTTGAGCCACAAACTAGGCAAAAAATGCTTGTATTTTGGAAGTCACATTTGACATTGATTCCTACTAAATAATTATGTCTTACATAAACTAATTTGCAACATTAATGTATGTTTTAACAATTTGGATATTAAACTTACAAATGCTTTATTCTTATGATAATTAAAACCGCAAAACAACGATAAAGCTATTTGATTACAGCAAGATTTTTAGTTGTCTCATATGTTAAATGCTGTACTTAAGATCCTATGTCCCCAGCTGGGGCAGAGGGCGTCGACAGTAGTCACCCATCGCGACCGGTTTGGAACTTTACGCTTCACCTCGTTCCATGTCAATCCGATGGCCGTCGCTTCTACCAACACGGTACGTCGCCAGGTTTGCTGATTACGGCCGCGCTTTCTTTTTCCTTGGGGATTCCAGTCCATAACGCCTGATCACATACCTATATGTGATCGGAATACCTCTTGAGTGTGTAACCAATTCATCTCCACTTAGGACGTTTAATCTGGTGGTGGTGGTGACATTTCTCCAACAGCCTTACGTTTGAGATGGTCTCGGGTAAGTAAATTCCTAGGATTCGTTAAATGTTGTACCTACTTACTTACTCACCTAACCTAACAAAGTATCGATACAGGGTAAAATAAATTAAATTAGTGAAAACTTCAGAGGCGTAAAATTACAATAGGTGCACTTTTACCCCGCGGGTTGTGAAATAAAAACAAATTTTCTTTACGATGTATAGTTTGAGTTTGACACTGAAAAATAAACAGTAAAGTGCATGCGACTGTACGTGTGAGGCGTCGTCAAAAGTACAAAAAAAAATCTTGCAATTTTTTTTTATAAATATAACCTGTCTTTTTCATGCTTAAGGGCCGGTTGTGGTCACTGAGTATTTTGTGTGAACTCCGCCCGAGCCTATGTCGATTTTGCGGTCCCATAATAGCGGTTTTATTTAAAAAAAAAAAAAAACAATAACTATTCAAGATTTTTGTTTTTGCGAGGCTCTTTTAAAAAACAAGCTTTATTATTTTTTGTAACTTTCAAATATTTCCGTGACTTATAATCTCGTAGACATACACGTTTGAAATTGTAAGTTTTTACAGATTCGCGTTTTTTTTTTTCATTGAGCCAACTGATTTATATAATGTTTGGATTTTTGCCCGGCGATTGGTCAAATAGTCAATTTTAATAAAATAATTTTTCATGGTCTCCTCTTTTATTTTTGTAGATTTCCAGAGGTTTAAAAAAGTTCAAAATAAGTAGAACCTGGCCTTAACAATTTTTTACTAAAAGTTTGGAACTTATTAAATATTGGATTTACCTACCTGATTACTCTAAGTAACGTTTTCGCATTGGTAAATCACGATTTAAAGCAGTCTCATAGTCCTATAAAATATTGATTTCGATTTGACGTCATCTCAACGCTCAGTTACGTGGTCAGAACAAAGGAATAGGAGGCGTGGTCGACTCGATGCGATCAACGAAAAGAGAATCGAAACGAAACGGTTGTAACTTGGCTAGGGGGGCAGTGTAGTCATTTTCAAAATAAGATGTCATAGTGCGCCCCTCCTTACTTCAAATGTCCTTCCTATTCACGTTTTACACAATCAGAAATGGAAAAATAAGTGCGACAATATTGGCTGGTTTTCCTTGATTGTTTCTTCATCATCATCATCATTTCTGCCGATAGACGTTTACTATTGGACATAAACCTCCCCAAAGTTTCGCCATAACAAACGGTCCTATGCGTCTCGCATCCATCGCATTTCTGTGACTCTCACCAGGTCATCGGTCCACGTTGTGGGAGGCCTTCCAACGTTGCGTCTTCCAGTGTGATTGGTACCTACGGAGAACTATACTATTAATTTCTACTGTTACTCCTTTTATAACCAAAACCCATTTCATTTTAAAATTAATTCAGTCAGATTTTTTTTAGACTAGTAGACACTATTTTTATTTGTACCAAAATAAATTATTATGGTTATTATAACTTCAATAAAAGCTCTTGATAATCACGTTCACAAATCGTAGATGTTGGCTGCATTCAGAAGAATATTAACCAGATACGTATTAACACTATAAATCGGCGTCAGCCATTTTACTACATAAACGACTTTGCATTGGATTCCGGATTTCTGGGCTGTTAACAAATTAAGGCATAATTATGTTACGAGATTATTTTGTTGGATGTTTTTATTTCGGACTGTACTGCGGATATATAAAATGCAATTTTAGTCTAAAAAAAAATTGAATGTGAGCGCTGTAAAAGGTAACATGGGCAAAATGAACACACTGTCACTGTGTAGAGAATGCCTCAGGCATTAAGTCCGCCTTTGTACTTTATGTTGCATGAAGATTAATAAATAAATAAATAAACACTGTCGCTGTTTGCTATATATATTCGGTATGCGTGTTTTGAAGTATTTATCACACATAATATATTTTATGTGCATCTGTTTGAATATTATTTATTTGATGTTGGTTTTTATTGCCAAAACCAATGACAACCCCATTTCATTTACTGGCTTTTCTTTTGATGGAGGTAATTATAGTTTTTACTTTTCTCTAATATAATCAAAAATTATTTTAGTATAAAAAATCTGTGCTTAAATTATGATTATAACTTCATTTTCTAATTGAGGCATCTGATCTGCATTATTCGAGTAACACGTTGTATATCTTAAGATACAGGGGTCCTCGACCAGGGGTCCTCAATCTTTAGAAGGCGTCCAAGTGGCTGACGTTAACTTGCAGAGGCCCCTTTGGCACTTTTCGTATTAAGGCCCTAAGTCCCGAGCAGTGCTATAAAACAGTGACTTTCTGAAGCCTACTCCTCGGTGACGGCTAGGTCAATAGGTTTGAAAAAAATATATGTTTATTATAAATTCATATACAACATTATCAACATATGATTTTTTCGTAAAACTAATACATTTGCCAAATAAAAAAAAATGACAACTATATTTTTCACTTATTTTCCCTACTCTTTTCAAACGGCTTTGATATTTAGAAATATGTTTATACAAAAAAAATGTTGTTTAAGTGTTCTTCTAATGTACATAGCATATAATAATAATAAATCAATATTAAGCTGTTGATCCCCGCATTAACGCCGGCGTTCACGCGCCATTGTCTTACTATTGTGTCTCTAATTACGCACTCAAAAGGTTAATAATCAATATTTCGCAAAGAAAATGGATTTAAGCAGCGGGGCTCTATCCGGCCAGATTTTTAAACGCCTTTACGCCTTAAGTATTGGTACCATGTTCCACGAAAAGTGCCAAAACGCCCTCTGCGAGTTAATATGATCATTATATTTATCTATCTATACCAATATCTAAACTAATACGAGTATTATAGAAAGTAAAGATTTGTATTTTTGTTTGTATTGAATAAACTAAAAAACTACTGGACCTATATTTTTTTTTATTTTAATTATAAATTAAAATTAATAACTGAAAATTAATTTATAAGTTAATAAAGAAGAAGATACTACAGTATTTTTGGGCGTAACTCTAGATTCTAAGCTTCAGTGAGGCCCACATATAGATAAAATATCGAAAAAACGTAGCTCTGCAGCATACGCTGTCAGACAAATTCAAAATTTAACTGACTTAGAGACAGCTCGTTTAGTTTACTTCGGCTATTTTCATAGTGTAATTTCATACGGCATTCTAATGTGGGGAAATGCCGCCGATATTCAAACAATTTTTGTTTTGCAGAAAACGGCTTTTCGTTCAATTTATAAATGAAGTCTCAAATACTCCCTCAGTGATAAGTTTAATATAGACTGTACTTTCTCAGTTAGTTAAACTGAAAAAGTACAGTCTATAAACTTAACTTTACGTTTATTTAATATTTACTTTACGTTGCAAATATTTTGTATGTTCATAAAAACAAAAACATGTTTAAAAAATACATATCCCTAGGAACAAACACATATTTGTTGTACCTGTAACCAGGTCCAAAAAATTAGGAGCTCATTTAGATGCCAATGTATACACTTTTATAATAAACTTCCCAGACATATTCAAGAACTTAGCCTGAATAAATTCAAATCATTTGTAAAGCGAAAACTTTGTCAGAAGGCTTTTAATACTATAAAAGCGTATTTTGAGGACAAAACGGCTTTGGATTGACCTGCTCCAGTACTGACTATAATTTATTGTAGTAATATGTATACTAATTGTCCTTTTTATTATTATTTTTTTCTCGAATTTGACATTGATGATTATTTTTATTTTACATTTTGACTTTAATGATTTTTTTTTTTAATTTGGTTTTACAATTTGACTTAGAACTTTAGAATGTTCTTTATTTTATTTTACCATTCGACATTGATATTTTTTTAATTTATTTATTTCTTTTATATTCTACGACTTTCAATAAGCTACTTCGTAAAGTGTTACATTTTTGCAAATTTTATTTTATTATTGTAAATGTGGGGACTATGTGGATTACATGATGTCTGGCAGTTTTGAGTATTTGATGCAGCCTACCGAAATATCTTTTCTTTGCTTTTGTTCCTCAAGTCGTTGAGCTCCTTAGTAGTCCTAAGTTTGAGCTACACGAATACTAATTTGCATCATTATCATAACATATGATTTGACCATTGCATGTTTACTGTATGGACTTTAAAAGAGAATTTGACCCCTGAGTTTGTTTCGGTGTTTCTTCTCAGGGTAGTCAGCTAGGAAACACCGGCCTCATCTAGTATAAACTAACGAAAAAAAAAAGTTGACGTATAACATTGTTTTTTTTAAACCTATTTGCAAAATAAATATCATTTATCATTTAAATTTACTTAATACCTTCACCTTTTATTTACCATGATTGATGGACTCCTCAACAAATATCAGAGTAACGCGTTAGAAGTCAACGTATTCCACCTTTCCACCACGTCGATGAAAACTAAAGGAACAGAACCAAGTAAATACAAGCGTGCCGTATGCGACACGGGTGACCTAATATTGATGAAACTTGTGTTTACAATAGAGAGGGCGAGACTCGAGTCAAAGTAATACCGTTATTGGCAAAACTTCGGTGTTCGGCAGTTCACCTCGGAGATGTGTTCTACGAGTATGTTACATTGTAGGTACATACGAACATTTTGAGCTAGATTCTTGCTTAGGGGAAATTGTGATGCGCGTGTAAAGCAACTTCAATTATTTGGACTTGGTTTATTTTTTAGGGTTCTGTACCTGAAAAGAAAAAAGCGGAACCCTTATAGGATCACTTTGTTGTCCGTCTGTCTGTCTGTCAAGACCCTTTATCTCGGGAATCCGTGGAGGTATCGAGTTGAAATTAAAACGATATACTCAACTCTTCGGTCCCTAGAAGCTGTGAAAAAATCAAACTTCTAAGTTAACGAATAAAAAAGATACGTGATGTCGCAAAAAACGTATATTTCGACACTCTCAAGGAAATCAAAATTCATAGGGTACTTCCCTTTGACCTAGAATCCTGAAATTTTGCATGAAGGTGTGCTTATGTGCTTAATTTATTTTTGCTTGCTTGCTTTTAATGCTTAATTTATTTTTCAACTAGCTTCTGCCAGCGGCTTCACCCGCGTGAAAGTATGTTTCTCCATACATACTTTGGTCACCCGTTTCATCCCCTTAGGGGGTGAATTTTGGGAAATCCTCTCTTAGTGCTCACCTACATCATAAAAGGGATTAGGCACACAATGCCACATTCGCAAAATGACATATTGACGCAAAATGCCATATTCGCAAAATGTCTTTTCTCAATATGCCACACTAGCAAAATGCCACATTAGCAAAATAACACATTTGCAAAATATCTTTTCTCAAAATGCCACACTAGCAAAATGACACATTCTCAAAAAGTCATGTCTGGGAAGCTTAGTGCAAATTTCACGCTCCTAGTCCTAGTAGTTTCGGCTGTGCGTTGATATGTCAGTCAGTCAGTTTCTCCTTATATATAAATATAGATAATAAGTATCCACACTACTCGGGTTTGGTCTTTATCGGCGGCTTAACGTCAAGTATTCATTGCTCGCATCTACGGTGGCCGAAGATCACTTTGTGACTCCCGGCATCCAGGGCGTCTATAGTCGCAGAGGCTGGGGAAAGAAAGAAGGAAACTGAGTTTATTTACGTCAAAAATGGCGCATATCATAAAAAGTAAAAACAAATAACAATAACGACATAAGTGGAAGGATATGCGTCACTTCCGCGCAAAATGGCCAGTGCTCAGCAAAATGCTGGAGCTCTTATAAGACAGAGCGGGGCGTGGGGCGTGAAATTGTCCGTTCCCTCACAGCTGCGGCCATCTCTGCTAGAATTACTGCTTCGCAGAAGGATTTGACCGCATCCCATTCCTTTTCGCTCCGGACCATGATCTGAACCATTGCCCGGCGCGAGATGTCGCCACCGAAACGGCCCCTGGTTGGTTGTAGTCAGTAAAAGTCTAACAAACATAGCTTTATTTAAAGATTTACCACTAAAAAAAAGCAGGTACTTAAGTATGTGGAGGTATGCGGAACAGAGAGTAAAGTCCCGCAAACCTCCGTTGAAAAGGGAGGATCCTCCAACCAGACGGGTGTTATGTCTGGTGGGCTACTGCCCGATAGATGATTTCGGGCTGTTCTATATGTTCTAATCGCGCGGAGAACTTTGATTGCGCGATGCAGGATTAGTTCTTATGTGACGCCATAGATGTCGCTACATCACTCCCCTCCGGAGATCGGAGATCGATGGTTCTTGATGCTTCTTGATGCGTGCCAGGCCAGTGGTAGGTTGGTTCCAGTGGGTCGGAACCGAATGCCGCATAGTTCTCGGTGAGTCGGAACTGTCTGCGGTGATGCCCCAGTGAGTCGGGGTTGTGCTATCCCAGTGAGTCGGGATGATGCCCCAGTGAGTCGGGGTGATGATGTCCCAGTGAGTCGGGATGATGCTGCAGGCTCCAGTGAGTCAGAGTAGTGCTGCTGGCTCCAGTGAGTCGGAGCGGTGCTGTGCGACGTAGTGGCTTGATTGCTGGCGTCGACCAGGAGAGGTTCTTCGTGGCTCTTCATATGACTGGCCGAAGGTGCAGTGTGATTCGCCAAGGTCGCTGATAAGGCTGAGGGTGATGACCAGGTATGACCAGGTAGGCATGCTGGTGGTCAGGATACCCTTTATAGCCGTGGGTGCTGGCTGTATGGCTCGCTGCTCGAAAGCTTGAGGAAGTGATGATGACGTCACGAAGTAGTAGCTGCACGAAGGCTGCGCTGACGTTCATTGTCGAGGGTCACCATTTTAGGGGTATGTGGAACAGAGAGTAAAGCCCCACATACCTCCGTTGAAAAGGGAGGTTCCTCCAACCAGACGGGTGTTATATGTCTGGTGGGCTATTGCCCGATAGATGATTTCGGGCTGTTCTATATGTTCTAATCGCGCGGAGAACTTTGATTGCGCGATGCAGGATTAGTTCTTATGTGACGCCATAGATGTCGCTACAAATACCTAGCTTGAGGTGGAAATTCATCAAATGACATATTTCGCTCTAGGGTGGTGCGAGAGGGCATGTCAGCCTTTTACTGATTAAAACCTACCTATGTTCTTTCATTTACCTTGTGCATTCTAGGGCCACTGTTTCAAACGTTCCCGCAAAGTACCTCTTACATGTTGAAATAGTAATAATAACTATACTTGAATACCATCATCAATCGCAAAGAAAGATTTCAAACACACACAAAAAATATTCACATTCACAAACCCAATAAACAAGTAAAAAATATCAATCTCCAAATCTAAACCGAAACTAGAAATCAATTTCAGAAACAGAAAAAGCCTTCCATTTTTATCCAAATGACATTTGGGCATTTCGGCCGCTAGCTGGCCGGTTCGAAAAAACCGAAAACCTCTCACTATGGATGCGAAAAAAGAATGGTCTAGGTAAATCGAGCCAAACGAGGTTAGAGAGGACCCGTCTCGCAAAAATTTGATTTGTAAATAAAGCCCTTAGAAAGGACAAGTACTCCTACACTTAATTCAGAAATCAGTTGATTCAATTGCGAGACTTCGTCGTTTGAGGGCCTGACGACTGTTATAAACTTCGAGCTTCGACGATTATTCTGTTTTGTGTCTGTATAAATTAAGGATCGGTGACGGACGACACAGTTTTTTGGTGAGAGACTTATTCATCGCTATGTCTGTCTGATCTATACAACACAAGTATACAAGGCGCCAGATATACTTGGAACAAAGTACATTAATTTTTTCCACTTTTTTTTTTTCGGTTGGGAAAATCATCTAATGACATCCCTCGCTCTTGGGCGGAGCGAGAGATAGTGTCAGACTTTTACTGACTAAAAACCCACTCCTGTTCCTTCTTTGCCATTTTTTTTCCAAGGTCCCGGGGATCTCTTTCGCATCACCCATGGCCCCAGTAGGCTTCGACCCTGCTGGGCCCCTACGGTTGCTGACATCTCCTTGGGGCGCGCGTGGAACACTACGCGCCGTCGACGACTTGGGCTCGGTCCGGACGGTTACCGGACGATCGGACGGCGAGCCACCCATTGCTCACCGTCCGCAAGCCCGCGCCTACGGTGGCCGGAAATCGGAATCGGAATCCCGGTGTCGGTTGGGGATACTTCTAGACGTAAAAAAAAACTCGATAGATTTCGATTCAAGACTGTTTTATTTCTATATTTCCGTTTATCAAATCAAGAATGTCAATAAATTTAGGAGAGTCAATGACCATTATTCTAAGTTCATCTGGCGTCTAGCTAAATATCTACACTCAAGCAGCAAGTTGTAATGTGTCTTTAGCTGCATATTAAATTCCGCAATTAAAACTGTTTTATTCCTGTGTTTGATATTTTTTCTGCAGTCTATAAGTAGAAAACAATGCAATGTGTGGCGAGTTTACAATACTCCAAAATATTTTAATAAGATAAAATAAATGTGTGGCGAGTTTACACTTCATTTTTTCTGTGGAAAATCGACACTGTGGCGAGTTTACAATAAATCGTTAAAATGTAATTTATGACCAATTAATTCTGGAAACATTATAAATAATTTATATTATAATTTAGTTTCAAGCATGTTTTCATTGAAACTGTTCCAAGCATATTTATAGTAAAATATTCTGACAGATTATCGTGTCTTAAAGCTTTTGCTTTTACGAACGACATCAACCGAATAGCTGTTGCTGATGTGCCGCCATTTTACATTACGATTATTATTATTATTTTATTTAACTTTTTTTAAGGTGGGAATTCATTCAACGACTTATTTTGCTCTAGGGCGGGGCGGGAGGACGTGTCAGACTTTTACTGACTAAAACACCTATGTCCTTTTATTGACTAGCGTGAGGCGTACGTGGAATGCTACGCGTCGTCAGTGAATTGGGCTCGGTCTGGACGGTTAGCGGACGACCGGACGGCGAGCTACCCATTACTCGTCGTCCGCAAACCCACGTCTACGGTGACTGGGAATCGAATTCTGGATCCCGACAGCTGGGGCGTGAGGTATTTTATTTACCCCTAATATATTTTTTATGCTAGGCTATAGTTTTTCGACCTATTTACCCAGTCTTACGTCCATGTTTCTTGCTTAATAAGTTTTTAACGATAATCTTAATTTGTATTAACATTAGAATACCGATGTAACACATTCTAAAGTTTTTGTAATATTTGGCAACAAATGAACCTACTCGACCAACTTTATTGAGGTAGTCAACACTACAATAAAATTCTCAATTCCATTTTAGTGAGATCGCGCCTGTTTCAATGATGCTACATATTGTGCAATTGTACAGACACTTGAGATACAAAACTACACCAGTTTTACATCACAATATCCACAAGGCATAAATTTTCGAATAATTAAAACTGCCACTGAAGTTTACTAGAAATAATCCCACCAGAAACTCCCGTTTAACATAGGGTTTCCACATAATAATATAATGTTGAAACAAAAATTATCAGAGGGAACGGATCATCATCTTCCTGCCGTTGTCCGATCTTATTTGGGGTCGGCACAACATGTTTTTTTCTTCCATTCTATCCTGTCAACCGTCATGCTATCACTAACTTCCTTTTCTTTCATATCACTGTTCACACAATCCATCCATCTTTTCTTTGGCCTCCCTCTCCCTCTCCACCCATCCACATGTATACTCATAACTCTTTTAGTAACATGCGTTTCATCTCTCCTCTTTACCTACATGACCATACCAAGACAAACGATTCCCTTTAAGAAATAACGAAAAATAAACTTTTTTACGAATAATAGAACCGACTTCCAAAACAAAAAATAAGTTGCAATACAACTGTAATTTCGGAAATTGGGTCCTATTTTGTAAAAAAGTTTATACTGTTTATCGAATGAGAGTGAAATAGGGTTAACTTAACTATAACTTCAGAGTATTTCGGGTGATGTTATGTTAGGAAATGGCGTAAACAGTACATAATATATTCAAATACAATCGCAACAATCGCAAGTCATTTAATTTACTGTTATTTATTGAAATCAAATTTAAAATATTATGTACGCCATCAAATCCCATCCATATCAAAATAGTATTTATTCAGAAAATTGCGGACATATAAACATAAGGGTCAAATATTGAATCTCCTCCTCCTCCTTTTTTAAATCGGTTAAAAATCATTCATCATTTATTTCCACTTCCATTTTTTTCGACCACCATAATATAGGCCCGCAGTCTATTTTGGTGATGTAATCTGATGTAATCAGATGTACTGTGAAACATTGTACTTGCTAAATGTGACTCTTTAACTACTGTATATTATTATGTTAATTGTGTCAAATAAACTTTTTTTTAATTTATTTATTATTTATAACATAAGTAAACATTGTTGTTTTCTTTTTTCTCAATTATAATAACTCTATTAAGTTGCGTAATTTATTTATTTTTGTTATCAACCTCAACTTAATTAAACCTATAATAAAATTTGGAAACTCTGTGGCCAAACTGTAATTTAATAGAAATAAGTATTTTTTAAATAATTTTAATAAGAAAGGTGTGTGAATTAATTTATATTTTATTAGTTAGACTACATAATTGAAACTTCACGACATGAGTAGATAAATCAATTTTATTATATTATAATTTTTCAGTCTCACTGATGAAAAACATGATTTCTGTTGAAAAGTGATCCGTAATTACTTTCATACTGTCATAGTGTATAAAGATCGTCAGCTATGAGTGGAAATCGGATTAAACATGAAATATTTTCCATTCAAAGTTTACTCACACACTAAATTAATATTATTTGTGTCCAACTGTAAACTGCAAAGGCCTCTTTTTATTAACTGTCTACCTGAATATTTAATTATCCATTAATTTGTTTCATGTATGTGACTTTTCATCCCTTCAAAATTTTTAATTAATTTCGCAAACAAATAATTTTACAGTACTTCCTGATGAACGTAAATAAAATTATACCCAAAATATTAAACAAAAAGCAATTTTAGACATGTTGAGTTTATCCTCACGGATCGTATCTTGAGAATGGCCAACATTACTACAATATTACTGCAATTTATCTTCCCTTTAACTTGCAAATTGTGTTTGAAGTACATAGATAATATTTGATATACCCCCCTCTCGCTCTCACACTCAAAATTCAGTACGCGTGAAAAGGACAACACGATACAACAGTTACGAAATTGCGGCATATCTAACGCGAACTCATGAAACAATTCTACACCCAAACATTAACATCGAATTATGTACGTTTGCTGAAACTATTCGTGTTAACGTTAAGTATATCGTAAAGGGATGTACTAGGACATCATGTCTCTATGAGTGGTATGGGACAACTCGTTGGTTACAGAATACGATAGTCCGGTGTCTAGTGCCCGTAACAAACTGTTAGTAGTGGTCGTCTACTTTGTAACGAAGCTCGCCGACAAACACGCACACAAACAAAGAATTACACCCACATTATACGCCATCATGAACGTAGAATCCACACCGATTACATCAATGTGTGTGTATACTTCTGTATCATCTACACAGATGCTGTCGCTGTGTGTTTCTGTCTCCAAAAGTCCACACAGAGATATTCGTTTCTGTTCGAAATGATGAGACCAACCGTGAAAATGGTTTAACTGCTCTGTGGCAATAAAATGCAGCCATCAAGTTCTTGCGAAAGATGCGCCCAGAGAATTGGACTATTTATTGAATTAGTCGTTTTATGTTGTCATGTTAATGCTTATCGTAAAGTATCAGATGCTAAAGTAGAATGTTTTATGATTACGATTATTGAAATTCTGTTTTTCATTAAAATCGTAACGACTACCTACAGTAATCTAAGTAAAAAATAAATATATTTAAAACTAACATTTTTGAGTTTGTTTTCTCAGAAACATTTCATGCAATCATCATCATCATCATCTTCCTGCCCTTGCCCCATGTTATTTGGGGTCGGCGCAAAACGTTTTTTTCTTCCATTCTGTTCTGTCACCCGTCATGCTATCACTAACTTCCTTTTCTTTCATATCACTCTTCACACCATCCATCCATCTTTTCTTTGGCCTCCCTCTCTCTCTCCCTCTCCACCCATCCACATGTATACTCATAACTCACGTATATTCATGCAATATAATATTTATTTATTAAAACTTTATGCACTAGTACCTAACAAACAATGTACAAATAAAGTGTGGACTTTGTGGCTTAGGTATATTCTACCAGTCAACCTTAGAGTGGATTATTTTAGGTGAGAAATCATCCAATGACTTCTCCCGCCCTAGAGAGGAGCGGGAGGGCTTGTTAAACTTTTACTGACTAAAACCCACTCCTATGTTCCTTCTTTGTCTTGCCTTCCAGGACCCCAGGGTTCCCTTTCCGACCACCGATGGATATTAGAGTGATGCAGAAATAAAATTCAAATAAAAAAAAAATCAAAACAGACAAAATTATAGATGTGACGTATCATTAATAAATACATATCTAAATGCATAAATAATACAAATAAACAATGTTATTGTGAAAAACGAATTCAACAAATCAATGCGGTGATGTTGATTCTACCAACTTCTTGCGAATGTGTTCACTTCATAATATTTCAAATAGTTTCGAAATTCTAGTTATTAACCTGTACCACGTTAATATTTGCTGGTTTTTTTTTAGGTTGGAAATCATCTAAAGACAAATCTCGCTCTTGGGCGGAGCGGGAGATAGTGTCAGACTTTTACTGACTAAAAACCCACTCCTGTTCCTTCGTTGCCTTCGTCCCAGGGCTTTCAGCGGGTTTCGTTTTCACAATATTTGCTGGTTAATGATCTTTGTGGCAAAAGTCCAATAGTAGACATGTCTTTCGGCTGAAATGATGACGATAATTATTATCATGTTACTCGTAACATTACTGTGACTTCTATTTACTACAAACTATATTTTATCAATGATTCGAATCTTTCAAATCCATATCTAAATGAAATCAAATTAACTGTAAGTAAACATATATTTAATGGAACAATTTGCACCGGCAAAGTAAACAAATCGAATGAACGATTCACGGTAGGTACTAAACACTCGAAAAAGAACCGAGTTTCGTTTTAAAAGTCATTCAATTAAGTGGCCAGTAATTAACTTTGCTAGAATGTTCCAGTAATAACAAATGACAATCAAAAAGAACGAAATGAAAGAATGAAAACCTCTTACTTATATTGCACTTAAGGGTTTTTGATAAATTAACTGTCAATTTGGGAAAAGAATAAAAAGTATTTTTAACGTTGAATATAATTTGAATTCACTTAACATTTTTGTTAATTTGGAAAAGCTTAAGAAGCCTGTCTATTAATGAGTTCGTTATTTAATTAAGAACATAGTGTATATAACTTTAATGAAGGTAATTTTTTTTTTACTCGTCTCTTGAAGTAATATTATGATTTATGCTAATAGGTACCTAATTGAGTTTACATAAGTTCTGGCTGCTGCCACTGGGTTCGCCCGTGAGAAAATTGTCAAAAGGGAACATACTCTCAGGTTTAAGAGTGTGCCAGTCTAAAATTCACTCTAGGGTGGAGCGCAAGAGCGTATCAGACGTTTACTGACTAAAACTATCTGTTATTTGTCCTTTGCGTTTCCTTCCTTTGCGTGGCCTTCAGGCCATGGTCCAAAGATCGGCGCGTAAACTCCGGCACACGTCCACCGTTGCTTCATCGGGTCCTCCGAGCGGTCTGATCGATGGTGACACCCGGGCGTTTCTTCCGCCTGAATCTGAAAATAGTACATTTTGATAAAAGTGCAGAAAGTTTGTCATTGCGACCGAGGTGGAATTCGCACGAGCCGTAGGCGAGTATGTTATGGAGCCGAGGGCTGCAGTGACAAATTTGCACGTGTGTCGAATGACTTTTTTCAATACACTTACGAAGAAATGAATAAACGGGGATTGACCGGTGACTCGTGGGGGTCGACGCGCGCCCAGCCTGATGCGATAAATGTAATAACATTGTGGCGGGGGACAGCACGCGCTATTTCTGCACTAGAGCGAAAAGCAGTCTATTGCGTGCCTAAAAGCGGTGGGATAAGAGCGGGTTTTCGAGTAAGTGTATTGAAAAAGATTCTCCGATCATGCCATGTTCGGTGAGGACCTACGTCAGGAAGGTGAGGATGCTGTGGCGCCTCTCTAACCACTCCTGGTCCAGGACTTAACACCACGATTGTGGCGTAGCCATCAAGAAGATTTGTTTTGACTTACCTGTTTTTCAATACAAACAATATTTTTTACATAATACGTTCCTAGCACGGTCATGTAATGATGATGATGATGATGATGTGGTGATGTAGTGGTTATGGTAGGCTGACTCCTTAGTGAATCTTTCTTATTGCTCATTTTTTGTGGGAACACTGTGCTGTGGTCGTCGATTTTGCAGTTAACGTAGCAGTATGCTGGCTCTAAGACAGAGTGCAATACATCAATGTATATAAAGCGAGCAATGGAAAAGTTACACTCAACAAGCGTCGACTAGGGATGTACCGTCATCGCCAATTGTTTATTATTCTTTGGAAGTTTTTTAATACGTGTATAATAATCTAATAATACGGGTGTATATAAATTAAACCACATTTTAAGGTAAATAATAAATTAAATTTAATACAAGCTCACGAGTAGGTCGACTGTAATTAGGACATATGATACTTTTGTTTTGGTAGTATACTCCCGTGAGATAATTATCTTCATCCACGTGGACAAAGCCGCTTGCTACTATAGTCTATTATTAACCTCCATAATGGTTCTAGCTGGAGTTTTGCAAACCATATACTAGCTCTGAGGCGGAGTGCAATACATCAATGTACAGATAGGGAGTAATGGAAGTGGTGCACTCGACAAGCGTCGACTAGGGACGCGCCGTCGCGTCGTTGCTTATTATGAGCTGCACTTTGCTAAGTTAACGGATTTAAACGCTGGTTTAGCTTTTTCTGTTATGTTTTTTAATGCATATATTAAAGTACTAGCTTTTGCCCGCGGCTTCGCTCCCGTCAACTGACTACTATATCCAACTCTACCCAACTCTACCCTACACTACCCTACTCTACCCTACTCTACCCTACTCTACCCTACTCTACCCTACTCTACCCTACTCTACCCTACTCTACCCTACTCTACCCTACTCTACCCTACTCTACCCTACTCTACCCTACTCTAAAAAAAAAAAAAAAAAGTAAAGTAAAGTATCCTATGTCCGTCTCCTGGTTCTAAGCTACCTCCCTGCCAATTTTCAGCTAAATCGGTTCAGCCGTTCTTGAGTTATAAGTGAAGTAACTAACACGACTTTCTTTTATATATATAGATGTGAAGCGCGGGCCCGCGAAAGATAGAAGGAGTAAAGTGAAACTATATTGACCAGTATCTATAAAACAATTTAAAAAATATATAGAACTGGATCCTACCCTCGAATGTGATCTCTCTCTGTCGCTCAAAGGTTTGCTGGGAGAAAACTCATTGTTGTGTTAAGCTCGCCTTTGTACATAAGTTATCAAATCAATTTATTAAGGTTTAGTTTTTTTGTGGGTACAATAAAGAATAAAGTACAGTAAGTAAAACTGTTATATATGTTGCAGTCAAAACTCTTAACCAGTCAAAAGTACTATTGACTAGCAAAATCAGTCAAAAGTACTTTTGACTGAACAGGTTGGTCAAAAGTGGTTTTGACTGAAAATTATTGGTTATTAGTACTTTTGACTGCAAATTTGCGGTTAAAAGTACTTTTGACTGACGCTCTTCGTCAAAAGTAGTTTTAACTGCAATAAAGCATCAGTCAAAAGCACTGTTAACTCTACTGTTTACTGTACTGTAATGGTGTTTTCTTTTCATCAAATTTCACGTCTTCCACATCCATTGCAAACTTTTCAAATTTTTATTTTATCATCACATTGAAATGACTATCTTTCATATCTTCTATCGCTAAAATTCTTTGCAAAAAGCGTTCTTTCTTTTCGTAGTCACTCATTGTTTTTCTAATATCAGCACGTTCTCCACTAATAATGAGTAATATAAAAGTTTTTAAGTGCATTTTGTCGTTTTTTTTTTTATCGACAACCTTAACTTTTTAAGAGTTTTGACTTATACGACCAGTCAAAACCACTTTTGACGGAATCACTTAGTCAAAAGTACTTTTAACCAGCTCCATTGGGCAAAAGTACTTTTAACTGTTATTTTAGTCAAAAGTATTATTGACTAAAGCATACGGTCAAAAGTACTTTTGACTGATTTTTCTAGTCAATAGTACTTTTGACTGGTTAAGAGTTTTGACTGCAACATATACATAGAAATAAACTAGCTTGCTTTTTTAAGGGTTGGGAAATCATCGAATGTTCTTTGTGGCTCTGAGTGTAGCGAGAGACGATGTCAGACTTTTACTGACTAAAATCCTTCTATATTCCTTCAGTGGCAACTGAACAGTTTCCGTTCCATGTCTGTGGTTAGTCTTTCGAACTATCCCGCAGCCTATAATTAATTTTTTTTTTTTAATTTTAATTATCATAAATTGGTGAAATAGGGATGTACTTATGTATATAATACAATAATAATAATAATAATAATAATAATAATAATTTAGGTGTCTTCAAGGCTAGAGTGAATAGGCTCTTAATAAACTAGTGCGCCTCACCATCAATGATTGCATCGCTGCTTACCATCAGGTGGGATCGCAGTCAAGCACTGGTTTATATGAATTAAAAAAATAAATAAATAAGAAGGGGTACCTAATAAAAAAAGTCAGGCTGATGATGTTATATCAGGTTTATTATTAATATACTTTCAAGAAATGCTATCGAATTATATAATGTTTCCCCACTGCTTATATCTGACTGGACGGGTATAAAAAGAATAATAAATACTAGAAAAAGATTCTAATTTTTAAATGCAGCAGTGTCGTTCTTTTTTTCTCCCGAGAATGGCTTGTCTTCTCGAAAAATAATGTAAATCGTATCTACGATTATTTTTTTTATTTTTAATAAAATACGTATTATTTATTATTATTCAAGGGTTTTAAACTGGATAATACCTACATAATCTGCACTTTGGAGAACGTTCATAACGCCACTGATGTCGCTATAAACGTGGCCACCTACTCGGCCCAAATACTTTGAGGTAAAAGAAAACCGTAAATTTAAATAGTTTTTTTTCTTTTTTGATTTGCGATAGAAAAGAAAAATGTTCTATCAACAATTTAATGACCATAATTAAAACAGAATTTGGTTCTAAAAAACACAGTGGACCGTCAACTCGACCTTGACTGCTATTTATTTCAAAATCATTGTAAACAATTATAGTAATGCGTATAATTAGGCAGAAAATAAACAATGATCAACTAATGAACGATCTGCTAATCACTATCAGTTTTGTCGGTCACTCGATAGAATTACGTAAGATGAGTGATATTAACAACGGAATCATCTTGATTTCGTGTTTATTTCCATTGAACAAACTAAAAATAAATAAATAAAACCTTATCGAAATGTGTCGAATAAAATCGAATAGATAACAAAATTGTAGGTAAAAATAGTAAATTAGCAAAAAATAATTAATTCACGCAAATGATTTACTAGACCATGGCCATGACCATAGGTTGTCTTTATAAAGGGAAACCCGGGATCCTGGAAAACAAGGCCAAGAAGAAACATAGGTGTGGTTTTAGTTAGTAATAGTCTGACACACCCTCTCGCTCCATCCTAGGGCGGTAGCAGTCATTGTATGGTTTACCACCTTAAGAAAAGACATCACTGCCGGAAAGTGAGCGAAAACATCATGAGGAGAAACCAGGATTGAAATCAGAGTGAGCCCGTTTTGAACGAGTTTGTTTTTTTTTTTAGCGCTGTGAAATCTTTGCTAGAACTGTGATAAACAGGTGAACATTTCTGTCCCTTGCTCGAACCAACCCGCGCAGCTTAGACTACTGTCTTGAATTCTTCTCAATTTTTTAATGATAATAATAATCGAAAGTTCAACCTAGCCCGTCTCTTGCTGTTCTCCCCCAAAGATACCTTAAGCCAGGTCCGTGCCCCACAGGGGGTGCCCTGTGTGGTCTCTTAGTTTTAGGTTCTTATAAGCTTTGACTGGAAGTTTTCATTTTATTAAGGTCGCCACCAGCAACTCCGGTTAATCATTTGACAACCTCATTGGTTGACTTGCGAGAAGTCAATCACAAGAAAAATATAGTCGGACAGTGTAGTGTGTAGTGTGTGTGTGTTATACCTCACTGCTGAACAGACTTCGTGACAACCCCAGCAGCATTTCGCGTGTTGTAGCTGGAAGGCAAGATAGCCCGTTAGTAAGGGTACTGGTGGGATGTTGTTACTAACCTAATAGATAGTAATTTTTTGTTTGCTGATTGAAATAATAATTATTATATTGCTTTATTGTATTGGCTTTGATTATTATATGTATCTTAATAATATGAAAATATTGCAGAAGAAAAAAAATGCCTAAAATCCAGCACAGTATGAAGTAAATCCTGGCAAAATTGTTGTTGATGATCACACGTTTGCACGCTAGCACAATTAAGTATAGTTATTTTATTTCACGAAGGTAGGCTTTTTTGGATCCTCACTAACGTCAATTGTCGTCAAAGTGGTGTGACAGATTGATGAAAATGAAGAATTTATCATCGCTCTATGCAAACGACACGTTCCAAAGTGTCTGCCTAACCAGGTTATATCACAGATAACCTAAACCTACTCGTAAATCGCAATTGAGTTCACAATCCTAGGTACTAGGCTACCATAAATTATCAGAACATTACTAATGCACCAATCGTGTGCACGGACCGATCTTTGTCCTTCGTGTCTCAAGAAACTGGATTTTACTGGATATTTCTACTGGTGATAACGCTTTGTTTGGGTTACATTCTGATTACATCAATGTAGGGAAGGGAGTTCTAAAGTCTATACGATGATCGCTCAATGTTTATTATACATTAATACTTATTGCCAGTCTCACTTATGACTTCTATACTGAAGGAGAAATGAATGTAAATGAAAAAATTCAGTCGCATATCGATGAAAAGTCGAGAGTGATGTATCTGTGATACGTGCTGCTGGCTTGATATCAATAAACAATTAGTTTGAGTCGTTTCACTTTTTGCCATTTCAACATGTCTTGTGCGTGTTCTTTCCTGGTTCAGTGGAAAAGACCGATGAATATTGCTCAACATCAATTCGCTGTTATCTGCTTTAAAGCCACTTAAAAGCAGTCTGTCATTAATAATTATATCGACACAGTTTCAGTCACGGAAAATTTTGTAGGTTACGAAATTAATTACAATGTGCCATTCTGAGATCACTTAGTATGCGGCCCATTTTAGGTAATAAAGTCGTAGAAATTAAAATTTTACTATTTAAAAACTTTTCAGACCTCGTGACAATAAAAAAATCATCATTATCATCATCATTTCAGCCGAAAGACGTCCACTGCTGGACATAGGCCTCCCCCAAGCGTCGCCACAGCGAACGGTCCTGTGCGTCTCGCATCCATCGGACCCCCGCAACCGTTACCAAGTCATCGGTCCACCTTGTAGGAGGCCTTCCAACGCTACGTCTTCCGGTACGTGGTCGCCATTCCAGAACCTTTCGGCCCCAACGGCCATCTGTTCTGCGAGCAATGTGCCCTGCCCATTGCCACTTTAGTTTGGCGATTCTTCGTGCTATGTCGGCAACCTTGGTTCTCCTGCGGATATCCTCATTCCTGATTCGATCACGCAAGGAAACTCCGAGCATAGCCCTCTCCATTGCCCTTTGGGTGACTTTAAGCCTTCTAATGAGGCCCATTGTAAGCGACCACGTTTCGGAGCCATATGTCATCACTGGCAACACGCACTGGTCATAGACTTTCGTCTTGAGACACTGTGGTATATTGGACGAGAAGACACCGCGCAGCTTCCCGAACGCTGCCCAGCCGAGTCGGATTCGACGATTGATCTCTTTCTCGAAGTTAGACCTTCCCAACTGGACCGTCTGTCCCAGGTAAACGTAGTCGTCTACAACTTCGAGTGTAGAGTCCCCGACCTTGATAGGAGTGGGTGCTACATGGCTGTTTACCATGACTTTGGTTTTGTCCATGTTCATTTTAAGTCCCACTCTTTCGGAAGCTCTACTGAGGTCACCAAGCATTGTACTGAGCTCCTCCGTAGTCTCAGCCATGACTACTATGTCGTCGGCAAACCGAAGGTGAGTGATGTACTCGCCATTGACATTAATGCCTAGCCCTCTCCATCCTCCCTCCTCTCCCTCTCAGAATAAAAAAATAAAATTGTTTTATTCTGAGTAAATCTAGAGCTTTTCTTTACTCGTAAAATAATGTAATAGATAGTCATTTTTAAAAAGTCATACGGAATGCGGACGGCAAGATTACTCTCAAGATACCTATTAAGGTAACTTGCGATCCGGCGACACGGTAAGGACTTAGCCTAGGCCTCAAGTCTGCTATTACAATAGTGTCAGAATAGTCTATCATTGATTTCATAATTGTTGATTTTGACAAGTTTGGTAATCTATTAATATAACGGCGTCATTATAACTTTCCAATGGTCAACTACTGACACTCCATTAAAAGAAATGGCATAGAATGGTAATCTCGTAAATATTGACAAATGAATATCTGACGTATGCGGTAATCTGCTAAAATTTTGACAGTTCCTTTGATCAGTGACCTACCATTAGAACGTCATTGTGCAGTCATTGCTTTTAATAGGCTCAATATTATCATTCTACCACAACTCTATTACGAGACCATTAAGCGATCAATGATCGATCATTATGAATTAGCAGATTACGAACTTTTAGCAAAATGACAATGGGATCGTGTTGGAATTACGAATTTATGAAAATAGCAGACTCGACGCCGTCGACGGTGCGTAGGTTCCACGCGTGCCTCAACGATATGACAGCAAAACTGTAAAGGCTCAGTAGCACCGTATGGCACAGGTGGAAGTCTATCTAGTCACTAAAAAATTCTGACACGCTCTCTAACTCCACCTTAAAGCGAGTGAAGTCATTGGCACGTCACACCTCTGGACGTTATTTATTAAAAAAAAATGTATCCTAGTCGGTTTACAGTGTGAAATAGCAAATTCCAATACATTCTTCGAAACTGAAACTAAGTAACTCCAGGTTAGACTTGAGAAATATTTTGAAAAAGTACTATAAAATGTCAATACCGTCAAAGAACAGACGATGCCTTTCAGAAAACCACAGGGGACATTAGCTAGTACTCTCTCAAGTTACTAGGCTTCATTTTATATTGATGTTTATGCAAGCTTTGACATTTCTTGACACTCAACTTTTGTTTTATTGTTATGAGTTCAATATTCAAGGGAGCTATGATTTATCTTCAAAAAAAATATTTATAATTTTTTTTTTAAATCTATTTGATCCAAAAGGTCGTACATTGACTTTTTATTTATTTAATATAATTTTTGTAAACACATGTACAGAGGCGGCCTTATACATTTTCTTTAAGTCAACCTTGAGGAGACGCAGAGACAAATTGTGGTAGGTGCAAAATTGAATATTAAACGCTTTATTTAGCATCCTTCTGCGAAGCAGTAATGCTAGTGAAGGAGGTGGTCGCAAGTTTGAGGGAACATTGTTCACGCATCAAACACGTGAGCATACGGACTGACGTTACCGACGACGCGACGGCTGAGGCAGCGGGTAGAGCACCAGAGCGCAGCGGACGGCGAGCGGCACGACACTAATCGATCCGACAGCTTCCGAGGCACTCACGTCCCTCTATCGACCCCTCACTGTAAAGCTACTTATTCATTTTGTCATTACTCGAATATACCTTCAAATACAGTCCACTTATTTTATTCATCTCCCTGAGATCCTGAACAACATATATCCTCACACCCCAGCCGCCGCAGGATAAGCCCCGGGCATCGGAAATCACAGAGCGATCTCCGGCCATCGTAGGCTCGGGTTTGCGGACGACGGGCAAAGGGTAGCTCGTCCTATAAGGGCCAAACCCGAATCGTCGATGGCACGTAGTGTTCCACGCGCGCCTTAAAAAGATGTCAGCAAATCGTGGGGTCCAGCAGGGCCGATGCCTGCTAGAACCATGGGATGGGTTCTGAAAAGGATATACTCATGGTCCTGGAACACAAAAGGCAACTGAAGAAATGAGGTGTGGTTTTAGTAATTTTCAGTAGTAGTTTTACAGGATGCATTTTGGAGAGTGTGCGCAGGAATCGCATGACTTGATTTGTTATATTGAATGCGCAGTGCGTTGTCTGCTTTTTGGGTATGATTAGCCCACAGACTACTGGTGTAAAGTATTTGACAAAACACCAAACAGTGTTATTTTAACCGATATTGAGCAACCAGCAAATCTGCGCGCCAGCATGTTTCCCCTCACAGCCTTCGCTCTCTTTCCACGCATCCTTAAGATCATACGTAACAATATGTCCCAAATATTTAAAACTTGTTACCCTCTGCAAAGGTGAACCATTTAATTCTACGGGAGGAACATTTGAGGTGCTTTTATTTTTTCCTCTAAACACCAACAGTTCACTCAAATACCTACAATATAATAATTATGTAATATACCTATATTCAAATTAATATATCTACTAAATATACGAATATATTGAAACAATTGGTACAAACAGATAGAAGGAAAACAAATTAGTGCTGTGATAATACTACTGCCAACTTGTCACGAATGTGCTCGTGAACTTTAACTTTGAGGGTTTAGGTCCTTTGAAGGACATTCTTATTGGAGTGTAATTTTCGTTCAAAGCTCATCGAAAAGTTTTGGTGCCTTGTCTGATGCTAGTTTCAATCTATTCCACCATCAGACTTACAGACGTACGACGATGCGCCACCAGTGTGTGGTGAACATCCCATCCATACGTAAACAATGTTTTTTGAACACGTTGGAATTCCTTGCCGGAGTCTGTGTTTCTTTAGGGATAATTCTTAGCCAAGAGTGAAAAGGTTACTTCTAAGTCAAGCGTGCTTCATCGTCGACCACATCATCGCTTACCATCAGGTAAGACAGTGGTCAAACGCGAGCCCATCAATAGTACAAAAAAAAAATAGTTAAGAAAATAGTTAGATTATTATTTTTTCTGTCACACCTAATATGTTTATGGGGCATGCGGTGCTAACCTGTAAAAATTGTTACGCTAACCTTATATTATGGTAGATAAGTACTTAAAAACATTATGGTGTAAATAATTGTTGGTTGGCCAATAAGGGAAAAATAAAAAATAGTGGTCAAACGAGAATCTATCAATAATAAAAAAAAAAAAATACGTGAACAAAACAAAAAGATTAGACGTGTGTGTAACACGTGGCATTCAGTTGTTTCAGGGGACTGAACTACTTACCAAAAAAACGACACAATGTTTATATTACAGTAAATCTTACCATTTTACGTTACGACCGGTGCCTCACTGGGACGCTATGGTGATGGTGCCAGTTCGTGCACCCAAGATAATGCATGCAGCTCTATGTTGTATACCTTGCCTAGCCACTGTTGTTCACACAGTCAACCTTACATTTTACGTTAAGGCCTGTGCCTCACTGGGACGCTAGGACAGTGCTGCCAATTCACTCAGCCAAGAAAATGCATGCAGTTCAATGATGTGTAGGAACCTCATCTGGCCATTGTTGGTCACGCAGTCACCCATAAATTTTTTGACGTCATGACCTGGATACGCCATCATAACGTCCCAGTGAGACACGGCTATTAGATAGTTTTTGAAGTTTTTAAGCACAGATAGAGATGCCTATGCGCATGATGTCTATCAGGGCTGCAGGATTATTCGAAAAAGTAATCATGGCCCTAAAAACCAGAGGGCAACTGAAAGAACACGTGTAGATTTTTATACGTGTAGAGTCTGATACTCCATCGCTTCAACCACGGCGAGCGAACTTATTTGATGATTTATCACACCAAAATAAATAATATCAACCACAAAAATAAACCAGTAGTTTTTTCCAGAACTTGTATTATTTATGAATATCTAAATTACCTATATTATAAGTTTTGTCACGATGTATGAAATTGGTTTTAGCAGCCTGTATCAGCTTCAAGTTATCTGCCTCATGCATTATATTGATCTTTCAACTCAACACGTTATTTCTACATGTGAGTAACATCGTACAAAATTGTGGTGCAATTAAAATTAAATGATAAGTCGGTTTAGTTATACAAACCGGATGATGTACATCTTCTTCATTTAGAAATAACTAACTATAATAATAATGTAAATATACCAAAACTAAAACACAACTAAAAACAATCACACTACACACAACTTCAACTTAAATGGCTCCAAAAGAAGTAAGCAGGGCAAAGGACTTAATGTATGTGTTTACCATTGTTTCCAAAAGTCCCCTCTTTGAGGAGTGGCTGAAGAGGCGCAATGGCGTCCTCACCTTCCGCATGACACCCTATCTCTCCAGATAGCAATTTTGGGAGGTTCCTGTTTGGTGTTTCTATATTTGACGAAAAGGCAACGCGAAAAAAGAGAGATAACGCCTGAAAACTCTGCTAGCATTTGGTAATTCCGTGATTTACTCGAATATTTTACAAAACTTGTTCCAGGAAATACGTGTTTTTTTTTTAAATTCTTAAAAGTTTTTGAAAAAAGTGGTTGTGATTTAAAATCTTAATTAAATTTGCAAGACTTCTATTGTTATAATTTTATAACGTTTTTAAGTTTTGAATAAATTATGAAGTGTCAAAGTTCATGCAAAATAGCAGATTTTCAGAGGTCTTTACTGAATTAGTTTTACACAAATTTACAAATTGATTTCAATAGAAGCCTAGATAATATCCACAAGATACTGTGTTTCCAAAATATGTAATGAGAAATGTGTAATAAATTTATAATCGCGTAAAAGCGGTTGTATGAAAAACAGTGAAAATGTATGTCGAGTTGACTTATTAAGAAGATGTCTTAATAAGTACCACCGATGCTACAGCTAACGTATCCACCCACTGGGCCCAAACAGTTTAAGGAGTTTTGAAAAACCGGGCAAGTGTGAGTCGGATTCGCGCACTGAGGGTTCCGTACAAACTTACCTATGCAAACAGTTCAATTCCCGAATTGAGTTACGAAGATTGTTCTGACTTTTTTGTTACGTTACTTGTGCTATAATACCTTGCTTCATGCCAAATTTCAAGATTCTAGGTCAACGGGAAGTACCTTATAAATTTGCATTCCCGTGTGTGTCGACGAAATACACGTTTTTTGCGACATAAACGGCCGTATCTTTTTTTTTCGTTAACTCAGAAGTTTGATTTTTTCACAACTTCAAGGGACCACAGACTTGAGTATATGGTTTTAATTCTAACTCGATACCTCCATGCGTTCCCGAGATAAAGGGTCTTGACAGACAGACAGACGCACAACAAAGTGATCCTATAAGGGTTCCGTTTTTTCCTTTTGAGGTACGGAACCCTAAAAAAAGAAGACCGCTATACCTATTATCAATATCATCATCTTTTTAGCCGAAAGACGTCCTTTGTTGGATATAGGCCTCCCCCTACTGTCGCCATAACGACCGATCCTGTGCGTCGAGTATCCATCGGATTCTCGCAACCTTCACCAGGTCATCGATCTAACTGGTTGGAGGTCTTCGGAGGTTTTTCGGTTCGTGGTCGCCACTCCAAAACCTTTCGGCCCATCGACCAATTCTGCGAGTAATGGTACACATATTCATTTTTAATATCCTAATCATGCTGGTCTTAAAACGAATGTAGGTTATATTCAATCACTTCAGATTACAGTTACAAAAACAGACAGTAACAAAACCAAAATAATAATAAACAATTTAAATGTTTATAATTGTTTTATCACTAAAGTAAAGCATACTTGCTTAATTGTCTGCCGCATGGGCACCTTATCAGTGACACGCGACCCAGTGACTTGGCACGCGTGGCTAAAACCGGTTTGAAACCAATTGCTGATGACTTCTCACCTAAATATCGTTGTCAGTCCGGAGATGAGTGATTTGAGTGATCAAAGTAATTATGTAAGGTGACTCTATTGCGTACTAAAGACTAAATACCTATTTGCTTGATATTCTTAAAGATTTTTTTGTAGTTTATTTTAGAAACTAGAAAAATACGCGTAGTAAGAATTTTCTAAGCTAAATTTCTTAGCCACTGTTTATAAAGAAAAATTAGATATAGGTAAGTTTTGTAAAAAAAAAAAAACTGGGCGATTGCAAGTGGGACTCACGCACTGAGGTTTACGTACAAACTTATTTAAGAAAACGGTTCAATTCCCGAACTGAGTTACGAAGATTTTTCCGAATCGCAAAAATAGTTTTTTTTTTTGTGACGTAACAACAAATTTACAGTTTACAGATTTTTTCCTATACTTGTGCTATGATACCTTACTTCGTGCCAAATTTCAGGATTCTAGGTCAACGGGAAATATCCTATGAATTTTGATTCTCTTGAGAGTGTCGAAATACTCGTTTTTTGCGACATAAACGGCCGTATCTTTTTTTTTCGTTGACTCAGAAGCTTGGTTTTTTCACAGCTTCAAGGGACCGCAGACTTGAGAATATGGTTTTAATTTCAACTCGATACCTCCACGCGTTCCTGAGATAAAGGGTCTTGACAGACAGACAGATGGATGGACAACAAAGTGATCTTATAAGAGTTCCATTTTTTCCTTTTGAGGTACGGAACCCTAAAAATAAACCTTTTTTAATCAACAAATGACTTATCTCGCTTTATAATGAAGCGAGAGGGCGTGTCAAACTTTTACTGACTAAAACCCACCTATGTTCCTTCATTTGCCCTTTGCGTCCTAGGGCCACATTGCCTTTTTCAAACGTGCCCGCAGCTCTATCAGCCTCTTCAGTTTTGCTGACATCTCTTTTAGGCACGAATAAAACGCTACGCGCCGTCAACTCGGGCTTGGTCCTTACCCGACTTCCGGATGGGAGGCTACGTATTGCTCGTCGTCCACAAGCCTACGGTGGGGAGAATCTCACTATAATTAATGAATAGTACTAAGCCCTGAAAAAAAATCTACTTTACTCTCAAAAAGTTATCGTGAAAACTAATCGTGCGATAACAATACCAGTAAAATTCCATGTCTCCATTTCATATAGGTAATAGTCATGTCAATAAGTTAGAAAACGTTTTTCTTTCTCTCTGCTCCATTTTATGATAATATAGCAATATCTTTTCAGGATCATTATTGTATTCTTCATCCAACACACCATTAACGACCTGTTATGAAAATAATGAAAGTCAGTATGACGATTATAAAAAATGCCGAGGTTTAAATTAAAACCATAAAACTCGCAAAGAAACGAAGCTTCTAAATCAAATGTTTTATGATACATTTTAATAGCGTAAGATGAGACCTGAGATATAGTAATTTAAATAAAATGAAGACTGGTAATGCAGAAGATAATCGCAACATTAGATTCAATGCCGTAAGACTATGTAAATGTTCGAAAGAAAGCAAAGAGCATGTGTAGGAACCTCCGTCGGAATTCCAATCCCGATTTCCAACCACCGTAGGCGCAGGCTTGCGGACGGCTTGCAATGGGTACCACGCCGTCCGGTCGTCCGGTAACCGTCCGGGACGAGCCCAAGTCGTCGATGGTGCGTAGTGTTCCACGCGCGCCTCAAGGAGACGTCAGCAAATTGTAGGGGCCCAGCAGGGTCGAAGCCTACTGGGGCCATGGGAACGCGAGACAAAGAAGGAACAAACGAGTGGGTTTTAGTCAGTAAAAGTCTGACACGTCCTCGCGCTCCGCCCAAGGGCGTGAGTTGTCTTTGGATGATTTCCTACATAAAAAAAAAATGGCGGGTTTTAGTCTGTAAAAATCTGATACTCCCTCTTGCCCCACCCAGAGAGAGAGAGAAGTTATCAAATGTCCATTTTGATGTCGAGTCTTACCTCAAAAAAAAAATAAAATAAAGATTTAATAAAGTAATTGTTTTATTAGGCCAGCGTTTTTCACATGTTTTTTTTTTTTACGAAAAAAGCTTGCTTAGTACACCCCAATTTTTATGTCACCTATCTTTCTATTTAAAACTGCAAATTTTCAGTAAAATATTTTAAAGAGATACTTATGAATTAATTGAAAGAGCTTTTTGTAGTATTTAGGCAAGGAAACATATAAGTACCAACTCTTATTTTGTGGTGGGAAATCAATAAATAAACTTTTCTACTTTGAGTGGATCAAGTGTCAGATTTTTAAACCCACTTGTGTTCCTTCAGTAGCCACTTGCGTTCCAAGGCTACGGTTCCTCTTTGCCAATAATCCCGGAACCCTGTCAGATAGAGACTAACTCTGAAATGACAATAAAATACTTTAAAAACAGGAGATTAACATAATATAAAGAATATATTCCCCAAAGTCGTATAACTTTAGATAATTCCACACCCACTTAATATCATACGGAAAAACCCCCATTACGCAATGTTTACCACACTACATCGAAAAATAATGCTTCAATTTTAATATTTTTTTATAGAAACTCCCCACGACAATGAACGTCGTGGGTCGTTTTAAATCCATTGTTCCACCTACACTGTTATGATTCTAAATAAAAGCATTTTATTCTGTTATATAATAAATAGGAAATTTTACATAAGTTCGAAGAATCAGGTTCTGAAAATAATTCTTTGGCCTCATTGCTAGGGCTGCGGGGACATTTGAAAGAATTGCCGTGGTCTTGGAACGCACAGGGCAACTGAAAGAACAAGGGTGAATTTTAATCAGTAAAAATCTGATACTTTCTCTCTCTACCTATTCTAAGAAATTATTTAATGATTTAACCACTTCAAAAACAGTGACCTGGTAATACCAGTTTGAAAATGTCGTCCATCCCATAGCATAGCATAATCAGCCTTTTAATGTTCTCACTGCTGGGACTCAGGCCTCCTCTCTAGGAAAGGAAATGGGCCGTAATCCACTACGCGGGCCGGGTTATTTCGTAGGTCTGAAAATAGGTCGCAGACTATTTTTTACCCTCCCACTCCCACCCCCCATTTTTGTCTTTGGTAATTGATATGGCAAAACAACGTTAGTCGAGTCAGCTAGTAGTATGTAAAACAAAAAGTTCGTTTACCTCTATATGTTTCTCTACTAACTCCCTCTTTTCGCAACGGATTTTGTCATGGTTTACACTAATAGAAAAAAAAACCTTAGACGAGAAGGCTTTATTAAGATAATTTGTAACTATGCAAAGCGGGGGCGGATCGCTAGTGTATAATATAGTAGAATAGGATCTATTTCTGTACTGTAATCTTTCCACTGTAATTTTACTTTTTATCGTTTATTTGAACTGCACCGTTTATTTCATTGTCAATGATTTTTGTATAGTTTTTGTCAACCTTGCTGTGGTTAGTATAACAAAAGACTTTTTTCTGGGTTTATTGAATTAAAGTTTTTATTTTCTTTGTTGGTCTCATTGAAGGATGAAAAAAGGAGATTTTATAGATCTTTTGAACTGTGAAAATATTGAAGTCAATATTAAAAATTACGAATATAAAAAAGACATTAACATTTCTGAAAAAAATAATACTTAGGTATGTTTTAGTTTGAACTCACCAGGCGTTACAAAAATAAAAACGATATAAAAATGGTAGAAGTCAATAACGAATATTTAAAAAAAAACTACCTTTGTTCTTTTTGACAATCATTTTCTTTAATACGATAAAACTGTGGCTACTTGTTACCAAGCAAACTCAATAATCAAAATAGCTCATGCTAAGTGGAATATACCCGTGGTATGAGAAATACATGTCTAGCGAATGACAGAGAGTCAATTGATGATGAACAATATGGGACTAGCAATCTTAAAACATTTCCCAACGATAATAATGCAGTCTGTTACAGCTATCAGCTTTACCGACTAAGTTCTTAGGATCTCTTTGAGACTTATTTTTAGCCTTTCCTGTCTCTTCAACATCCTCTCTCAATTTTATCCTAAATTCCTTTACTTTTACTGAAAAAATATGTTTAAATTACTGTAACGACATGACTAGTCCACCAATTTAAACAATATTCTATTTTTAGAACAAAGCAATCGAAAATTCATTCACTTTTTTGTCCTTTAAATTGAAGCTCGCGTGAAGCGGGGTAAAAACTAGCTATATATAGAAATATAGTTAGATTTACAAATAAATAAATATAGTTAGGTACTGTTTATTTATATACAAAAGACTATATATATCGGGGTTCAAGACAGTTCGTTATCAGTGTGTGTTTGAGCTTGAGTTAAGTAACTCGTTAGCTTCAGTGTTATCACTCAAGATGATTGAGACTATCGTACCAGCGTTCGCTGAGCTGAGTGAGTTTGCGAGTATGGGGGTGAGTTCTTCTACTTCATTGTTTCTGTTTTTGCCAATTGATGGAGAAACTCATGATTCTGTTGCCCTTGTTCTCTCCCAACTTTATTCTTCTTCAATGCTTGTCCATTAGTTGATTTCTTAGTAATCATCTCCTTTCTAAAAATATTATTATTTACTACGTCTAAAAGTTCATCCATGATTTTTTTTTTGTCTTCTTACACGTATAGCCACTCATATTCAAATCCATCAAGAAAACTATACCCTAATACGGATTTCTTCTACTCGGTCGTTTACAGGCATTTTTGTTTAATTTTAAGTGACATATCGATATGATATCCACTCTTATAATACTTCTTTTAATACACCTTTGGTAACAAATTCTGATATCCATTAATATCAGGGAATAGGATGTATAAAAATAATATTTACGGAAAAAATACTCTACATTTCATGCCACTTTATAAAAGTCATTTTTCTTACATATCAAATTGAATCTAAAAATGGAAAAAAAAACTTTCGAAAAGTTGGAGACAAATGTGATCGCTCAGAGCGTTTCATGTTTTGTCACTTAAATGCTACAAAATTCAAAGGCATAATTTCACTAAAACATAAAATTGCATAAACTCACTTTTAAACATTTTTGGTATCTAATCCAACCGGGGATTTGCTGATATCTCAATTTTTATAAATTGTACAGATTTCACCGATGTTTAGAATTAAATAAAGATCATCAACATCTTCCTGCCCTTGTCCCATGTTACTTGGAGTTGGTGCAACTCATTTTCTTCTTTTATTCTGTCCTATCCACGGTCACGCTATCACTGACTCTCTTTACTTTCATACCCACATATAAAAAGATTAACCAAAATTTTAATCCCACAGGCTGGTGGACAAGTAGTCTTTGCAACTGACGATTTCTTCGCAACATGCGAGAACATGATAGCCGACTGCGAGCCGATATTCATTGAGGATAAGTACACGGAGTTCGGCAAGTGGATGGATGGGTGGGAGACCCGTAGGAAGAGGATAGCTGGCCATGATTGGTGCATATTGAAACTGGCCACCAAATGTGTTATCCGAGGTTTGTATTCTTTATAATCTACGTACCTATTGTATACTGACAACCTCGAAATTGCTTTAAATTTTTTAACAAAAATGGCCAGGCAGAAAAATAAATAATAATTATATATAGTAAACCAGGCGTGCCCTGGTCGGTAATGTGCCCCGTGAGATACATTGACAAATTGCATAAACGACTAAATCCATTTCGTGAATCTTAAATCGCGAGTAAAACCTAGTATGTGTTGTGTTAAATAATACAAGACATACTAATGAAAATAACAAAAAGAAATAATAATTGAATAAATGGAGGTCAATAAACCAATTATAATTATAAGTTTGAGGTAATGTTTGTTGTTTCAAGATAATATTATAATGTAATAAACACTGACCTATAAAAATCATTAGTCTGATAACAATAAAACCTTATATGGCCAGTCTACAAAATTGTTTACACAAGAAAGAGAGCTAAAAAACTTATTATGAACTATCAATGAAATGTAAGAAAGCGTTCTTAGCGAGATTTCTTCGAAAGAAGTTCAATTGCTGTTTAAATTATTACTTGCGAAATGCACTAGGAATTAGTGGATTCTGTAATGTAAAATTGGTGTAGGTATCTTAAGTATCTACACATCTGGATAATATTATGCACCTGATCATAGAAACCGGCGCGATATCGATAAAATATGTAGACCTGAGAATTTTATTGTACTATTGACTACTTCAACGAAGCTCGTTGCTACCAAATACTGCAAAAACATTAGAATGTATAACATCCGCATTGTAATGCAAAATATAGTTACAGTAATATGCATCAAAACTAAATATTTTCTAAATTTAATACTGGTTAAATGCACAAACTGTGCAAAGTCAAGAGAAAAAAAAGTAAGACTAGTTATACAAAGTGTGATGATGTCTCTATTAGCAAAAACTATTGTCAAAAGTTCAAAATGTGTGTTATTTGACATACACTACCAAATTTTGGTCAGTCCAATAAAACCCGAACCCGATAAAATGCTTATTTATTTATTTTAATTATTTATGTACACACAATAATAAAACAAACAGAAGAATAGTACAAAGGTGATGCTTATTTAAATTCTAATTTAGAGAAAAAGTAAAAAAAAATATAATATAAAAAAATTATAAATATATAATTCATATTATAAATATTCTTTTTTTTAAATTATATTATAATTTTAATTAATTTTATTTATACGGTGCGGTTCTGGTCGTATTAAATTCTTGACTATATTTTTATGTTTTGTTTCAGGTCTATTGGTCGACACGGCATTTTTCACAGGAAACTATGCGCCGAAATATTCCATACAAGCAGCGTGCTTGACTCCTGAAGGTTTGTTATTTTTAATCAGATATTTTATAAAAGTGTACTACTGTATTTTTTTGGTGTGCGAAATTATCACTTTTACTGACTAAAACCACACCTGCATCCTCCTTTAATTGCCCTTTGCGTTTTAAGACCACGAGTTTCCTATTTAGAAAATACTTGTGGTCTTAGCAGGTATCAGCTCTGATGGGCCCTTACGGTCTTTCTAACATCTCTTTGAGGCGCGCATGGAACAATACGCGCCATCGCCGTCTTGGGCTCTAACCAAATGGTTATCGAACGGCCGTTATAGCATGCGGTCTTGGACTTACTTTTATTTATAGACAATAATAAGTAAACAAATAATTTCCACAACTTTCACACAACAACATCTAGTCCCAAACTAAGCAGAGCTTGTGTTATGAGTACTAGACAACTGGTAAACAGACTTATATATTTCTAAATCTGCCTATGTATATTTCTACTGAAGATACGTAAATTCATATGAGTTTCATTTGAAAGCGCTATCATATGAGGATAAAGAAACTTCAAAGAAAAAGGATAAAGTAATACATACAAATGATTACCTATACCACATCTGATCATAAATAGAATTCAAAGGAAAAATAAAATAAATGTAATCACGTGGGAAAACGTAAATAATAATATAATTTTCTATTTATGCATTTACATATTACTAAATAATAAAGTATTTTTTTAGAATTATATCTGCATTAAGGCAAATAATAACCATTAACCATTACGACTGGCCTGTTGGTCTAGTGGTTAGTGGCCCTGACTGGTATGCTGGAGGTCGTGGATGGGAATCGCCCACCCAGGAAAAATGTTTGTGTGATGAGCACAATCATTTGTTCTGTGTCTGGGTGTAATTTATCTGTAATATATATTTATTTAGAAATATTTCACAATGTTTATCAGTTGTCTAGTACTCATAACAGAAGCTCTGCTTAGCTTGAGACTAGACAGCGTTGTGTGATAGTCGTGTGAATATTATATTATTATTATTTTTTAAATTTCAAAGGAAAATAAGTATCACTAAAAAGTCTAGATATAAAGCATAAATCTCATAGGGGTCCATAGGAAAACCTGAGACTGTAGACAAAAGACAATAGTTAGCCTAACAATGCGAGGTTCCTCCTTAAACTGATTGCTATCCGTAAATCCTGTTTTTACATAAAACTACATATATTTCATTTGCCACAAATACACATTCTAGTACAGTCAAAGAAAGAGCTAGGTAGGCACAAAGTATACACTTTTATATATGTACCATACTCGTATATTCCTACGCTGCAATGCTTTTTTTTTATTTGTTGTTACCACTTCTGAATGAGCGAAGGCTAAATCTTGTCTGAGTATTTTGGCTTCTAGGTATGCCGTTTTCTCTAAACATTTTTTTCCGTCCTCTTTCGTTATTTTATCCGTCACAATATTACACTATTACTGTGTTATTATTATTTATTTAGCCTATACTGTCCCACTGCTGGGCAAAGGCTTCTCACAACGACTTCCAGGTATTCTTTTCTCGAGCCAACTCAAACCAGCCCTTGCGGTACCTACCGGTGGCGAGGTGGCGAGACCTAGACACCTTTCTAGGTCATCTCGCCACCTCTTCCCAGATCGACCTTTACATCGTTATTATTTTTATCACATATTCAGTGCTATACACAAAATACTGATTTTATAAAAATACTTAAAATACATGCAACTAACATTTTGTATACTAAAATTCTTTGTCAGCTGTACCTAGATATCTAGTACGGCAAGGCACTTAGTTCTAACTCAATGAGGCGTGTCCTGGCAATTTGCCAATGCTATTTACCGGACACTCGTTATTTTTGCCAAAGAAAGGTCTTGGAAACTGAGACTCTTTATCCCCGGGACCTAATCAATCATAGACCGGGGATACTGTTTCAAGTATATTACGTAGTGTTTCACTAAATCTTTGTTGAACTATTTCGTTCTTGTATTAGGTATGTCTCAGTTTCTCAATCATTTGACAAAGCAAACAGCTTCTAGTCTTGCCGCTTTGTCAAATGATTTTCCTATATAAACAGACATACAATTATATTCGTGGCTTAGATTTTCATTTTTTTGTGGATAAACCTTAAGGTGACGGTACTGTAGGACTCTCCCCTAATTTGTCACTCTCCATATTATTTCTAGATAATTTCATAAAAACTTTTATTTATTGTGTTGGATAGAAATAGATCCTAAAACACTTGCAATGTCGCTGCTATTCGTTTTTGACATTTATTGCTTAAATATACATGTTGAAAACGAATTGTTGGACCAAACAATAAATGAAATAAGACAACCATAGACTGGAAATGGAAGCAATGCAACTAGAATTTCCTTTTAAACACTTGAATGATAACAAAACGGTAGCTTTAAATCCGTATGTATCATCATCATCAAATCATCATCTTCCTGCCTTTGTCTGCCTTGTCTTGTTCTTTTCCTTCCACTGACTCCTTTTTATTTTACATCACTCCTCACACAATCCAACCATGTTTTCTTTGGCCTCCCTATACCTTTCCATCTACGAGTATCTAGACGTAATCGACGTCTGTTAGTTGATAACGTCACCGGCCCACGCTGAAAACCAGCGCTGTGGACTCTTCGCATTTTTGCGTTGTGGACACGGCATTATGCTGAGCGTACGGCCGTTTTGCTCGGACGTGACGCATATATGTTATTTCTGATTGATTATGTTTTTGTCTGCAAAATGTTTGCAATATGTTTAGTTATAAGTTTGCGCCTTTTCCGGCAAATAAAATGTTTTTCTTTCTTTCTTTCTAATCCTTACTAATAATTATATTTAAACTCGTAACATGAGTTTCATCCCTCCTTTTCGCAAGACCGTACAAACTATTCTCATGACCGACATAATACAAAGGATAGCCTTTTAAATTTTCGACTATGTGTGCATATATAGGTGCAAATGCACAAACAGTTTTGTCATCAGTGAACTAACTGACCTATTTTTTTAACTGTAATGCAGTATCCTCTATAATCCTTAGAGACGAAAACTTTTTGCAGTTTACCGCTCATTTGCGTACGTACTGTAATGCTTAGGTATATCTTATGATGCCCCGGGGGCCTTATGGAGTAGCCTTGCCAAGGAATATGCCGTAAAATATCGCGTTTATTGGCCTATGGATACCTGTTACTAAGGTGGTCATTATGATGGAAAATACAGTTCAATTTATGAATTTTTCATGGTGAAAATATTAGGTGCTATTATGTCATGACGTGGTCATAATACCAAGTAAGGCTAAGAGCTTGTTTGACTGTATTCTGTTTAAAAGAACAAAATGTACATGGAATTGTATGCTATACCTAAGTAAGTCAGAATATGTGAAGAGGTAAGAAGTACCCATATTCTAAGAACTTCTGAAGTATACATCCTCCGCTTCACTCTACTCAGTTGCTATAAGAAGGAAAAAAGATTTCTCAAATCGAGTACTTAATATCAATAAGTAACAAGTACAATAACAATTCTATTGAGTCTTGACTTAAAATATTTTGACTGTAAGAAGAAACTTTGAAAAAATATATATTTTTTCAATTGGTATAAACCAGTGCTTGGCTGCGATCCCACCTGATGGTAAGCAGTTATGCAATCATTGATGGTGAGGCGCACTAGTTTATTAAGAGCCTAATTACTCTAGCCTTGAATACACCTCAATTATAGTTGGACGGGAAGACCGCAGCAGGCAAATTGTTCCAGTCCTTCGATAGTATCAAAATCCTGTCTTAATATAAAGTGGTCAGCTTAAGTCAACAAAATTACTTTCTTTGTTACAGAAGAGGAATCGATTCCGACAAGAATCTCTAACATGGGCACGGCATGCAGCAAATTCGACTTAAGACATATCGAACGACTTAAGTCGGACACATGGGATGAGTTAGTGCCGGTTACAGCCCTAAGGGCCGGCTATGAGGAGACCAGACTCAATTTCCAGAAGGTAATTTTCTAAAGATGATTTTTGTTTCTCTCGTTATGGGTTGAAGGATCTTTTAACTGTTTGTACTAATTTAATCACAATATAAACATCGGAATCCAAAATATTCCAATCATTATCGAAATGCAGATTAGTAGCCATGGTACTGCAAATCCCGGCTTACGTGTACCATTCCTGTGAAATCATAATCCTCTAAACTCGAGCTTGAAATGTTTTTTTTTTTAATAAATTGCTCACAAACGTTCAGTATTATGATACAATATAGTTTCCATGAAGTATTATTATCTCCTGGTCCCCAAACTAGGTTTAAAGCCTGTGACTTGGGGACCAGAATTTGAATAGATAATAAATATTTCCACTAGTATTTAGTTGAATAGATAATAAATATTTCCGCTAGTACCATACTGTGAATTAAGCTGGCTGGAAATAAAGCATGATAATTAAAAAAAATAGTTATTTTTTACAATTATAATTTTCTTTGAAGCATATTCACTAAAATCCTTATTTTCCCAGAGTAAATTGCGCGCAATATTTGTCTAGATACAATAAATGACACAGCAAATATGATTGACTCCTTGACTCCTTTAGACCAATACCAATTTATATAAATCCCCAATAAATATTGCATTGCTTTCAAATTGCAATTTTTCCGAAATCGCACTTCGTCTAAATTGGGTTTCTGAAAATAAGACGGATGGACTTGTATCTGTACTGCAAGAACTTTTAAAATAAATCCGATTGGACGTTGAAAACTCATTACGTAGTATATTGAGGAAAAGAAACGGAAAACTATATTCATGGAGCCTAAAGAAATAAAACGCAATGCTTTTTCAACAGTACACAAAATGAACTAAAGGGTCGTCTCATAAGAGAAAATAAAGAAAAAATTACAAAACTAAAACCCAACTACTAATAAAAAATACATTCTGAAAAGTATGTTAGAAAAAATATATTTATAGATATAGTGATGCTTAAAAGATAGCCGTAGTCTAATGCTACTTGCATGTTAATACATCAAGATATGTATGAGGAAACAATGAACAAACATACGTACTATATAAACATAGATTATCAAAATTGTAACTCTCTTGTTGGCTTTGTCGTAATCGGTCAACAAAGTCTGCTATAACTTTAATATTCAAGCAATAATAAAAATAGATTATGAAAATTCCCTAGAACTTTGCAAATGAGAATAATATCCAACAAAAACCAAGTCTGCGTTTCCATTAAAATAAAATTCAAACGCCCAAAAATAGCCCCATAATTTCAAATAGAAAGTTTGAAACAAACTTGCGACATCCTCGCTTCTAGCACTAATTTATTACACACTAGAGTGAAATTAAAAAAATCCAGGAATAAACTCGTAGAAATTAAAACATGAAACTGTACTTAAGACTATTTTTATTTCAGGTTCTCAGTGACGACGCTTGGACCCATATTCGTGTGAACATTTTCCCGGATGGAGGCATTGCACGCCTGCGGGTATTCGGAGAAGCAAGACCAGAACCACCGCCGAGAAATCAAATTATAGACCTAGTGTCTTTACTAAACGGTGCGGCTTGCCAAGGTAAGGATAATAATATTGGAAGACTAAGCGTTTCGCTTCGTCGTTTATACCGCGTACATCGAAGGACTGGAACAATTTGCCTGCTGAGGTCTTCCCGTCCAACTATAATTTAGGCTAGAATGAATAGGCTCTTAATAAATTAGTGCGCCTCACCATCAATGATTGCATCACTGCTTACCATCAGGTGCGATCGCAGTCAAGCACTGATCAATTAAAAAAAAAACGTGTGTAATTAATTTGGATTCATAGCGAAGATAAAATAGAACAGTTGAATAACCTTAAATACAAGAACTTATATGGTTTAAATAAGCATGATTTGGCACATTACTTTTGTAAGAAACTCAGAGGGGTAATATTGCATTCTAAACAATTCAGTCTTAATTTGTAAAAAATACGTCAAATTTTCCTATATTTCAATAATAATAATAATTTATCTCTCAGATCATACGATCCATTATTGTTAGTGAAGACATACACAACTTACAAATTAGTGTCAGTACATATACCTCTGCCTAAATGCCATAAATTAATACGTAAGTTTGTAATTTTAACTGTTGCCGAGATGATATTCTCATCTAATCTTTTAGATATTTAAGTCCGATTATTAGTTTTCTATTTTTAAATTGATATAAATTAGTGCTTCATCTGGGAGACTGCGATCCCACCTGACGGTAAGCAGTGATGAAATTGTTGATGGTGAAGCACACTAGTTTATTGAGAGCCTATTCACTCTAGCCTTGAGGACACCTAAATTATAATCGGACGGGAAGACCGCAGCAGGCAAATTGTTCCAGTCTTAAGATGTATGCTGAAGTGTGTATTAGAATTTAAAATTGTGTTCTTATAAATTAACCAACACATTATCCTTTTTCATAGGTTTTTCAAATGCCCATTACGGACATCCCAAGAACGTAATTAAGCCTTCAAGAGGTAAATGTATGTCAGACGGTTGGGAAACGGCCAGAAGATTGGACAGACCCAATGTTATTGAAGCCAATGACGATGGAACAATGAAAAGCACAGGTAAATAGATACTAAATCAAATATACTTTTCTAAACCAGTTGACAGAATTCGACAAAACAATTGCATAATATAATATCATAACCAATATTTGTCAATAATGTCAATTTCTAAATTCCCGATAATAGCCATTTGATCAACATTTCAAACATTGTTTCTGACGTTTATTTCGATACAAACCTATCAATTTGTTTATTAATGTTTGGCCTTCCTAGAATCAATATTAATAAATTATATTTAACAGTAGCCAAAACGTATAACATATTCAATTTAAAATCAATGTTATATTATTTCACAAAGGTCACGAATGGGCAGTCTTCAAATTGGGCTTCCCAGGAAACATTAAGCAAATTTGTGTGGACACTAACCACTTTAAAGGCAATTATCCTGACTCCGTCAAGATTGAGGGGGCGCACTTGGGGCACGATTCGTACCCGGAGACAGATGCCAACTGGTGTAATATTTTGAAGCCTAGCAAGGTAAGAAACTTTTTTTTTATTTACGTTTATATTTTACCAAGTATTTTTTATTGGTCTTCTCCTTACCAACTTGAACCTAAATTTTTGGTCTTATCTGTAAAAAAATATATCTTTTCCGATTTATTCCGTTCTAATACCAATAACGAATACCACTTGTATTTGTTGGAAATCATATTTATTTTCCACTCCGAACGAATACCAACAACTTTTGTTATTTTTTTCTCCATAAAAGGTCTTTTTTTTTCAATAAAGTCACACAAAGCTATTTTACTGACTGTACTCGTACCTTATATCTTTGGAGGTGTTTTTAAATATGAGTCAAATACGACAATAAATACCAATGGTATTACTTATTGGTATTAAAATAGAACAATTTTTATTTTCCTAATATTATCTTTTTCAAATCCAAAATAACTTCCCAATTCTAACCCTTCAACCTCAGTGGTTCTCATTTCCTAAACATTACTCTTCATTAGCAAGGGTAAATAAATCGGAAACCGCCATTGAGTTACAAAATCCAATTTATTAAAGCCTCCATTCAATTACAGCTATCAGCCCATAATGAGCACTGGTTCGACTGTGATTCGGGTGTCATCACACACATTAGAGTAACGATGGCGCCAGACGGCGGTTTCAGCAGAATTAGGGCGTTGGGATACGTCGACTCGCAAATTATTTGAGACTTTAGATATCATGAAGAAACTCTGCAGTAACTAGGCCTAAGCGTTTTTTTTTTAAGTTATTAAGGACGTTTTTGATGGTATCTTCTTATATTGAAACTTTTATAAGTTCAAAACGAATCCGTGTTACTAGTGGCAGATTTTGCAAACGTGTATACCCCTGTTAATAATATTCGCCGTATTGCTAAAACGAGCATGGTCTGTAACTACCCTTAGATAGAAAATGTATTCGGCACTGCTGTAAGCGACTGTACAATGATGCGGAAGCCAACAGAGCAGTTGTAAGCGCCATTGTACAGTTGCGCACAGCTGTAGTTGGTGCATAGGTTCTTATCATAGACACTGGTTTAGATGCAGCCTTGCGCCACGTAATATCACTGAAGCGCAGTGAGGCAGAAAATTGTTATAATAGCCTCATATTTTATTCTATCTTTTTATCTAAGTAATTTAGGCTTCTTAAAAATGTATTTGATTTAAATTTTTGTTTCTTTTTGCACTATCTGCAAAGTGTTAAGTGGTGTTTTGTATTGCCGTCCTGTATTATTTAGTTTTAAGATCCTGCCTAATAGATTTTAGTGAGCTTTATATTTTTATGTTGTAATGTCTACGAGGAATGAATACTTTGCGATTTAAATTTTTCATTCCGGAAAAATGTTTTCTTTTTTGTGAGGAATCTTAAACATCTAAAAGTTTATTTATATAAATATTACTTGATGTAGCACCTGAAGGTAATTTACCAAAGATGATTCCTATTGTTAACATAAATATAAAGTGCCTTTGTATTACTTGAAATAACTTGAGTTTGTAAGTGACTAAAATAACTTAGTTCTTGAATACTTTGAAAGAGATACACTAACTTCTTGCTACATATGTATAACTAAAGGGAAATACAAAATTACTGTACTAAATTGTGAGACACGCTTTTTTGTCACATGAATATTCGATTGAAATAAGTACTTAAAATAATAATAACTTTTTGACTTTCAAATATTCAATATCTATGTTGTCAAGTATTACTAATAAAATAATGATGATTATAGAACTGTGTTTTCGTGTTACTTTACTTGCCATCCCTTAGTTTTTATGTCAAAACATGCGATCAAATTATTGTGAATCAAATAATCAACTACAAAATTCAAACTACAATTTTAAAAAGATCGAAATGGATAACTTTTTTTCTTAATTTTTTAAATGATATTATATAAACTAGTGCTTGACGCGACCCCACCTGATGGTAAGCAGTGACGCAATCGTTCACGGTGAATCGCACTAGTTTATCAAAGATAACTGTTAATCATGGCTTTCAAATTTTTATTGTAAGTTAAACTGGTATTGTAAGTTTTTTTAGAACGTAGGTATTCTAAAAAAAAATCTTTAAAAAATTTAAACAATCATCCAATCAGCATTCAATCACTAACATATTCGAAGTGAGACCATTTTCGTATTCGTTCGATATCATCGAAATTAATATCTAATGAAAACGTTTAAACTTTATCACCAAAATGAAATCTCATCAAAACAAACATCGCATCTCCCAAAGCCCGCTAAAAAACTAAACTAAATAAACGAGAAAAAAAATCTCACAAGTATAAAATGGACATATTATAGATGCCAATATTCCTCGCTGACAATTTCATGGAGATCGAATGTTTGTAAGTCGAGCCCTAACTTTATATTGCCACTATAAAATGGCAATATATTTGAGAGGCGTTTAAAATAACAAAATATCTTCGACAATCCCTTGTGGACTTTTAACCTGAGTTTGGCAATCTCCCGAACAATTTCCGGCTTGAAACTTTGTGGCTCACGTGAATCTGTAAGTCGCAACTTGTGGTTAGGCTTACGGGGATAGGGAACGGTTATGCTGAAAGTGAAACTTCAACAAGCCCTAGGGCACACGCCTGGGGTGGTGTGAAGTTCAGAGTGTTCAGGGTTCAAAACTAACACAGTTTGCTCTAGGAGCCACGTTTTCGTCAAGTTACCACAATATATATGAGTAAATACTAGTAACAAAACAGGAGAGGATGGGTATTTTTTCTTTTTTAATAATATAAACTAGTGCTTGACTGCGATTCCACCTGATGGTAAGCAGTGATGCAATCGTTGATGGTGAGGCGCACTAGTATATTAAGAATCTAATCACTCTAGCCTTGAAGACACCTAAATTATAATCGGACGGGAAGACCGCAGTAGGCAAATTGTTCCAGTTCTTCGATGTACATGATATAAGGACGTGGTGAAACGCTAAATGTGGTAACGTTTGAGGGAAGCCAATATCCAACAGTGGATGAATTTCGCCTTAAATTTAATAACGGTGAATTTTTTGATTGAATTCATAGAACAGAATAAATATTAAAAGAAAATATTAATAGTTATAAAAGATTTACTTATGTCTTCGGCACCAATTTATGACATCATTTTCAATATGACTATGAAAATACTACTTATCGAAATTATTTATTTTCTTAATCTATGGGGAACTGGGTAATTAAGCTTTTCGAAATATAACACAAAGTGCATTACAAGCTTAAATTAGAATGGGCACGCCATATTTATGGCGGTAAGTGCCTTCTTTGAGGAGTGGTTGGAAAGACAACATGGCATCCTTGCCTTTGGCATGGCAGGTTCTCACCGGACATGGTAAGTTCGGGAGGTTCCTGCACCGGATTCGTGCAGAAGAAACGCCCGAGAGCCACCATTGTGTGAACCGCCCGGAGGACACGGTGGAGCATATGGTAGAGGTGTTCCCCGCCTGGGCAGAGCACCGTCGTGTCCTCGTGGGGGCGATCGACGGCATCGATCTCTCGCGCCGAGCCTTAGTACAGGCCATGGTCCGGAGCGAGGATCAGTGGCAGACAGTCACCTCCTTCTGCGAAGCAGTAATGCTAGCAAAGGAGGAGGCTGCACGTGCACGCGCGAGGCAATGGCCCTCACGTCCCAGCCGCCGGGATTCCGATCCCGATTTCCAGCCACCATAGGCGCGGGCTTGCGGACGGCGAGCAATGGGTAGCTCGCCGTCCGATGTCCGGTAACCGTCCGGACCGAGCCCAAGTCATCGACGGCGCGTAGTGTTCCACGCGCGCCTTAAGGAGATGTCAGCAACCGTAGGGGCCCAGCAGGGTCGAAGCCTACAGGGGCCATGGGTGATGCGAAAGAGATCCCAGGGGCCCTGGAACAATGGCAAAGGAGGGACAGGAGTGGGTTTTTAGCCAGTAAAAGTCTGACACATAAGAGCGGGGGATGTCATTTGATGTTTTTTCACACGAAAAAAAAAGGTTAAATTGGAAACAGCGTCTTGTATTGAATGGTCTTGTAGTGACTTGAAAACAAAACCCCTTGCGCTGACTCCAAGTAACATGAGATAAGGACAGACTAAATGTTATTTTATCAATAATCACGATTATCAAGTATTCCAAAATGACATGGATGTCTGTTTTTGAAGTGAGAAATCATCTCTTATGTCTTCCGTTCTAGGTCGTGCCAGACTTTTACTGAATAAAGCCACACCTATGTTCCTTCAGTTGCCTTTTGCATTCCAGGACCATGAGTATATCCTTTTCAGAACCAATCCCATAGCCATTTGATATCTCAGAAGCACATGGGATTGATATTGTGCTTCCGAAATATGAAATGGGATTTGGAATCAATTTCTTATTGTATCAATTTCTTACATTTCGACTACGCGAATATTATTATTACTAATACAGAATCACTTGGGTCATTCGGTTCCCTTCAAAATGGTTGAGCCGAGTGGGGCTGATGCACGCGCCATGCTCGTGAACGGGTGCCGTCAGTTGAGACTGGTCATCTCTTAGCTGCCAGTGACTTAATTCAATTTCTATTTTTTTAATTATTATTACTTATCTACATTGTGCTCACATACTAGAAGCGACAAGAAATATGTAACCAAGATCTATGTAACATAAAATAGAAGAAAAAGAGTGTCCATAGAGTTTCTTGCACGTTCTTCTCCATAGGGATCTACGCTTTGGAACGTGCAATTAAGCTTCACTTTTTTTTGATTGACCGACATTTTGACAATTCAAAAGTGCCTGTAATTGGTCTATTTGAAATAAACGTTTCTCATTTCTGATTTCTGACTTCCAACAGAGCTTTGAAAAACGATAGTGTAAAAAAATATTCAGTCAAATTGAGGATTTCCTCGTTTTTTTGAAGTCGGTTTACAAATAATCTTACATGAAAGAAAAATGAAAACAGGAAAAGCAATTCAAAAATAAAACAATAGAATTTCAAAAGAAACGAAAGATCACAAAAGCACGCCAAGGAAGTATATCTCACCTGCGATACATAAAAAATACTGAAATGAAAATTTTCTTGTCTCATATACTGAGAAGTCTACAGTCGTTGAGTCTTTGAGACACCTTACTTGGTAACACGAATATCTGATAGGGTAAGAGTGCCGATTAACTGGTACCGAATTTGTCTTTTTTGTAATGTTTAACATGATATATAAAGAGTGTTATATTATCGAATCGCTAATTACAAGCCTCCACACAGTCCACAGACGGATAAAAAATCGATAAAAAGAAAGTACATACCTACAAGTCAACTAATTGATTACCGTTAGTGTATTTTTGTTTTCAGTGTCTTAGACTTGATTGATTTACTGATAGGTAGCTTCATAAAATTTCTGTAAATATGATTTCTGGAGTTTTGTGAGATGAGTGTTTTATTATACATATATAGTTTTTTTTAAGGAATTCCCAGCAAGACCTGTTTTTACTGATAGCTGCAACCTAGGGACTTAGGGTTACTTCTAGGCAAGCGTACTTCATCGTCAGCCACATCATCGCTTAACATCAGTTGAAATAGTGGTTAATTACTAACGAGATTATTTATCACTAACAATTACTTCTAGTAAAAATTTCAGTTTCATAAAAAAATATACTGTTCAGTTTCTGACAAAAAAAGCAATATTTACAGTATTCTGCGATAATCACTGAGTAGATATAGCCATCAGGTCGTAGATTACTTCCATTATTTTAACGAGACCTATTTGCTTGTAAACCTACACTTTCCTGACTTTTATTACAGACAAATGCCAATTACTCTCGAAACCCGATCCGATCAACAAAGCTAATTATCATTCATTATGTAGAAATTACGACGGCCGACAACTAGGGAGTCTACATCAATATTTTAAATGATACAGCTCATATATCAACAGGGTCAGTGAAATGTGTGAAATTGTAATTTTGTGAAGCGAAGACGTCCTCGACCTGTGTTTTGGAGTTCCATATCTTAGAATAGAATAAAGAAAACCATTTCGGTTTGGTTTTTTTTTTATTTCTGACGGCTTTTTCACTTCCTTTATATAGAGGTCATATCTATTCAATCTACCCTTTATCATCTATGTATATAATTATATAATGTAATTTTTAGGTTATTATGGCTTATCAGTTATTTTGGCGTAACTAAAGAAATACAGGTGCGTTTTAATCAGTCAAGTCTGATACTCTCTCTTGATCTACCAAGAGCTGAAGAAATTATTCGATTATTTCTCCCACCTAAAAAAAAGTGTTCAATAAGTAAGATCTTTTAAATTGATTTCATTTTGTAGCTGTATCAGGTTATTTACCCAATTTCTCAACATATTTCATTACGGAACTAAGAATATTAAAAAACATCTAATATTCACTATAAAAAAAAAATATAAGATCACTCACACTTGGCTTGTAACGATAAATAAAAAAGCCTTCTTAGAAGCGACACGTATTTTTATTTCTATATCGGAGTTCGAGACGTGAAGCCGAGTGGAAGTAACATTTGATAATGAAAAGCTACGAGAGTGTTCGAGTGATATTACTTTTTTTACTCGATACAAAATTAAAATCGGTTATCGATTGTCATGTTCTTTTCGAGTTGCCAGTATTTTAGGAGCCTTCTGAGGAGAGTTTATTCAATAACTTGCTTCTGTCAGCGGTTTTACAAACTTCAAAGTCGAATATTAAACCAAGAGAACATATTCCCGGAACATAAAGTATCCTATGATCCATTCCAGGACCAATAAACACAAATATATTGAAACTTTTTACGAGGAAAATGAGTGGATGGAAACATTGCTCGCAGAAAAAAATGGTCGATGGGGACGACCACGCCACGGGCGTGGCGACCACGTACCGGAAGACGCAGCGTTGGAAGGCCTCCCACAAGGTGGACCTACTTGGCGAGGGTTGCGGGAATCCGATGGATGCACGATGCACAGGACCGATCATTATGGCGACACTTGGGGAGGCATATGTCTAACAGTGGACGTCTTTCAGCTGGAATGATGGTGAATTAGAGTTCCTCATACAAACTACAAACAATCAACCTCCAAAAAATATTTGTTGAGATGATTTAGATTTAGTGCTTTTGTTTGATAATGAAAACTACATACATTTTTTTTCCAAAATAATTTGTATCTGGATTATTTGGTAGGAGAATATCACGTCTTATAAAACAAATACTTAACTAGAATAGTAGGGCGAATCTACTTACGTTATTGTTTTTTCAACCGTACACAATGTTGTCAATGACAATTGGAATTTTCCCGAATCAGGCTTTAAAATTTCTGACATCATAACCAACCAAAGAGATTTAAAGAGATACAATAGAGCGGCTATCAGAACAAATGTCTTAGAAAAACTGTCATCCTATGTCACGCGAATTAAATTTGTCAAAATTTATAATTATTTAACTATCGCTCGGTAGGTGGCCAGGGGCCTTACCATGATAATGTCAAAATGTCAGTCGTACGAGCGAAAAAGAGTGATGGAGCTATACAACCTATATAGCTCCATCCCTTTAACAGTTCGGTTTAGGTCGTAAAATGGATCACATTATGAGCTCGTGGTAGAGCCTCAGTGTGTGATAAAGGTAAGGTTAAGCTTTTCAATAGATGGCGTTATCACAAAATCAGCAAATGTTCTAGAACTATTTATAAAAATGATTGAATTTTAATTAATTACTTCGTAAATACAAAAAATATTTACGTAAATAAACTGAAGTAACCCGGGGCCCTGGCACGAAGGCAACGAAGGAACAGGAGTGGGTTTTTAGTCAGTAAAAGTCTGACACTATCTCTCGCTCCGCCCAAGAGCGTGATTTGTCATTAGATGATTTTCCCACAAAAAATAGTCATTTTATCATAACAAGATTTGCAATAGCGTAATGCGCAGTTCGGCATATTTCTCATAAAATGATTTTCTTTTATTGCATAGAGCGGATACAAACACGACTTGACGTGTAGGGGCGTCATACTAGACTGAGCGACTTATGACCACTAGGTAATAAGTATCGGATCACGATTTTGTTCGCTATGTCCTGTCTATTGGTAGTACATGCGCCATCGGTACATGGTGAACATCCCACCCATATGCACAATACGTATTGGAACTACATTCATTAAGCGTACAGCTAAAGAGTGGAATTGACAGCCGGAATCTGTGTTTTCTGATGGCTACAACCTAGGCGGCAAGCGTGCTGCGTGCGTGTTCTGCGTGCATCAGCTGAGATAGTGGTCAAGCGCGAGCCTGTCAATAATAATAATAAAAAAACTGAGTGCGAGTCGAACTCGCGCACCGAAGGTTCCGTACAAACTTTCCCTTGTAAATAGTTTAATTCCAGAATCGAGTCTCGAAGATTTTTCGGAATCGCAAAAAAATATTTTTCTTGTGACGAAACTACTACAGTTTTCAAACTTTTTCCTATACTTGTGTTCTAAGACGTTACTTCATGCCAAATTACAGGATTCTAGGTCAACGGAAAGTACATACCTTACAGGTTTTTATTTCCTTGTGCGTGTCAAAATGTACACCATGAACAGACACGGCCTTATTTTTAGATTACGTTGACTTAGAAACTTGATTTTTTTTACTGCTGTTTGGAGTAGCAGACCTGAGCATTTACTTGCTACTACGCAATCCTGAGAAAAAGGATTTTGACAGATCATAAGGTAATCAGATTTTTTTTTTGTTTTTTTTTTTGTACTTATGTGTGCCTAAGTCTGTTGTACTACAGTTGTTACTAACATAGTTTTTAAAGTGGTTTTGGTAATACTAACACCCTATGGGCCTTCGATTCCTGAGAATAAAATATTTTTATTTATATTATTTTATTATAAGGGTTCCGTTTTTGCCGAATTATGGACGGAGCCCTAAAATAAATAACAAATAAAAACCGGAATCCACAACATAGGATTTCCATTCAAGAAATATCACCAATAGGTGTACATAAAAGCACATAATATGTACACCACTGTATATAGTCTCAATAACCCTTGATAAGTCTACACGTGTAGGTACATAGATACGAAGTTCTAGAGCGGCGCTCATCTGCTAATAACCGGAATTTTGTGGCGAGACTGATACGGGTAGGAACACGATCAAATTACCTCGAACTATGGACGATGTGATTACAAAATAAATATATAGCAAGTAGGTAGGATAGGATGTTTGAGATTGAAGGGCTTGTGGCGTGTATCGGAGTTGCGCATAACGTGAACGAATCATTAATAGGTCACATAAAGGTCATCGAAAGCCTTGACTTCTATGTGTCTTAAATATAAAAAAAAAAATAGGTAAATTTGCTTGCGACAGAGGTTTTGTCCCGTAAATGTAAAAAATAAAAAAATAATATGCTGTCATTTGGCATTCTCATGTATTTTTTTTAATTGATTCAGTTGTTTTTGGGTTTATTCGTTATAAATAATATTTTTTTTATTGACATACAGAGACTGATACATATTCAATTGAAGCCCTGACTCCTGAGCTAGGTGGTACCTGTGTTACAGGAGTCAGTGTCTTCACTCTTTTGTGAAACATTAACAATTATTTATATTTATTTTATTAACAAAATTAAAATGTATACAATTAGTGCAAACTTGCTCTTGTGTGATAAGTGTATGTGTACATGTGTTGTGTATATATGTGTGAGTGTGATGGTGTGCTTCTCTGTGTGATGAATTATATTATTATAAAAGTATTACATTAAACGTTTATCGCAGTGGTTGAGCTTTTTCTCAGTATTGGCTACGGCGGTTGCATATCAAGGGTATGATCATCTTCTTGCCCTTATTCTGTTTTATTTGAGGTCGGTGCAATACATTTTTTTCTTCTATTCTGACCTGTCACCCGTCACGCTATCACTATTTCCCTTTTCTTTCAGTACGACTTCTCACACAATCCATCTATCTTTTCTTTGGTCTTCCTTTCCCTCTCCATTCATCCACATGTATACTCATAACTCTTTAAGTAACATGCGTTTCATCCCTCCTCTTCACATGGCCATGCCACAACAAATTCTTTCAACTTTTCAGTCACTGCCGCCACTTCCAAACTTCCTCTAAAGTTGTCAAAAAATAAAAGGCCTGTTTTGACATTTGTTGTTTTTATTATTAACGTTATGTAACCGTTATGTAATTACATTATGTAACCGTTATGTAATTACATTAAACCACTTTATGTAATTAATTATGATTTTATTGTTTCTTTTAGTTTCGTTCCAAGTTACATTGTAGGGTCTTTCTCAAATGTCAAAGCAAGCCTTTTATTTTTTAACGAGTTTAATATACACATTTGTCGCTTTATCCGTTCTCGTCACACCACAAATCCATCTCAACATTTTCATCTCCGCCACATTTTTTTTAGGTGGGAAATTATCCAATGACATTTTTCGCCCTTGGGAGGCGCGAGAGGGCGTGTCAGATTTTACTGACTAAACCTCACTCCTAGTTCCTTCGTTGTCTTTCAGTCCAGGACCGGGTTTTCCTTTCAGAAGCGAACCCATGACACCAATAGGCTCCGACCCTGCTGCCCTACGGTTTGCTGACATCTCCTTGAACGCGCGTGGAACACTACGCGCCGTTGACGCCTTGATCTTGGCCCGGACGGTTACCAGGCAGTCGGACGGCAAGCTACCCCATTGCTCACCGTCAACAAGCCCGCGCCTACGGTGGCCGGAAATTGGGATCGGGATCCCTGCGACTGGGGCGTGAGGGCCGTGCCCTCGCGCGTGCGGCCGACTCCTTTGCTAGCATTACTGCTTCGCAGAAGGAGGCGACCGCTTGCCACTCCTCCTCGCTCCGGACCATGACCTGTACCAAGGCCCGGCGCAAGGGATCGCTGCTGCCGATCGGCCCCACGAGGACACAGAGGTGCTCTGCCCAGGCGGGGCACACCTCTACCGTGTGCTCCACCGTTTCCGGGCGGTCCACATAGTGGTGACACGCGGGCGTTTCTTCAGCACGAATCCAGTGTAGGAAAGAACCTCCCGAACTGACCATGTCCAGTGAGAACCTGATCTGCACTTCATGTGATCTTCTTTCATCCGTCTTTTTCACAGCCCACAATGCTGATCCATACAGTTACAGTAACCAACTAAGAAAATGATAAAAAATTTCATGCAAAATCGAGGTCACCGCCCTTCCTTCAAGACTTTGTGTACAAAACTAAACATCTAAATTATATTCAGAACATCTTCAGTTACATACCTACAGGTGTGACGCGTCGTGACGTACCTCTATAATTGCCACTTGCGATCCCGTGTCACACCCATGTCAAACGGCCGCCATTTGCACTGAAATATTCCCTATAAATTGGCTTTCATAATGCCATGACGACGGTTTATCAATAAAACCCTTGGGTTCTATAGAGGTATCAAACGTTTAAATTGGTTTTTTGATTTCCATGTTGCTCTGTTTGCGTAGGATTGTGAGTGGGATGTACCTAATGCAGAAAGAAAGTTTTTTTTGTTGGAAAATAATTATGTTTAATGATTTAATTACCTATTATTTATTGATTTATTTTATTTTTTATGTACTATTAAAGGTAAGCGCAGTTTTATCACATAAAACGCTTAATTATAATTTGAAAACTATAACATCGCGAAAAGCACACGTAATTCTGTGTTCGACTGTTAAAAATGCTGAAGCAATCCGTTGAGTTACGGCGACAATAGGGATGTGTGCGAAGTCCCGAACAAAATTTTGCTGGCATATTTTTTTGCTTAAAGTAATGAAAAATATACAAAAGTATATAGATTAAATTTCTAAACAATTTTGTCTTAGGCATTTCTATTAATAAAAAAAAAAATAAGTGTGGCACTCGGGGACTGCCGCGGTAAAGCTATTGCATAGCATTTTGTATCAACTTATGCAATTATAATTATTTATTTATTTTATTTATGCAGTATTTCTTTTTCTTTGATATTAATTCAAGTTACACTTTTTGAGCGTGGTGACCGATAAGAAAACAAATTTTTTTCTTTCTTGTTTACTTCATAAATTGCTACAAGTATGTTCAGTTGTTATCTTATAACATTACTATAATCTATTATAATACAAAAAGACTATTTTGTTTGACCGAGATTTGAACTCGAGGCACGATGATAACATAGGTAGAACGCTGTACCAATGCGCCACACAGGTCGTTAACGCCTTTTCTAAAATAGGTGTTCGGTCTCTGTCGGCCTTCAGCCACACCTCCGTGCCCGTCGGAGTGGGGAGCGTGAGGTATATTTTTCGTTACGGAATTTCTGGATTCGGCCCCGCGCTCAAGGCCCGCGATAGAAGCTATGCAATAGCTTAAAACCGCGTATTAAAGATATTCCAGTTTAAAGTTGATGAGATGAATATTAAAGATCTGTAGCGACATCTATGGCGTCACCGAACTAATCATGCATCGCGCAATTCAAGTTCTCCGCATGATTGGAACATATAGAACAGCCCGAAATTATCTATCGGGCAGTTGCCAACAGACATACCACCCGTCTGGTCGGAGGATCCTCCCTTTTCAACGGAGGTTTGCGGGACTTTACTCTCTGTTCCACATACGTCCAAACTGGTGACCCTCGACAAAGAACGTCAGCACAGCCTTCGTGCAGCTACTATTTCGTGACGTCATCATCACTTCCTCAAGCTTTCGACCAGCGAGCCATACAGCTAGCACCCACGGCTATAAGGGTATTTCGACCACCAGCATGCCTACCTGGTCATACCTGGTCATCACCCTCAGCCTCATCAGCGACCTTGGCGAAGCACACTGCACCTTCGGCCAGTCACATGAAGAGCCACGAAGAACCTCTCCTGGTCGACGCAAGCATTCAAGCCACTACTCCGCGACTCTTACTTTATTATGTAGAGACGGCTTAACCCTTAACCCATTTGACACCGCTGTACTCAACTGTGTACAGCAAAACGTTTGAGGGTAATTATACATTTACAAAAGCTTTTTTTTACAAGATTTACAGATCATATCAAATTGACAATAATATATACAATATATTCTTTTCACGAATAAAGTATTCGTGAAAAATCGTGATCTTAAATGTTTATGTAGATTCACGTACATACAGAAGATAAAACAACACTGACATATCGTACTTTATAATCACGTTTGGTTCTAACCTAACATATTATAAGGACATACTCGCACTGGGTGCGCGTGGTGAATTACGAGCCATTTACTCTCATATAGAGGAGGCCTGAGTCCTAGCCGTGGGAGCATAATAAGGGTGATTATATTGTAACCTAATACGTAGTCAGTTCGAATTAAAAAAATCTTGGAATGATAAGCTAATAAAATGGTCAATAAACTATTATAACAAACAAGATTGGAAATTCTGTGACAAGCGAATAATCTAGTTCTGTCAGAAAAACCACTTTCTCCATAAAATTACATTTATGAAATTCATCAAAATGTTGAAATTGAATTTGCGGACGATCACATTACGAATCTTATTCATGCGTTGAAATTAAAATATATTTTTGGTGGATACATTTTGGAACCTTCTCGAAAAACTTGATGTGGTTAGAATTTTATTTTAATGTCCATTTTGAATTAGAAAAAACACAGTCTAGCTTCATATAAAACTAGGTTTTGGCCCTCGCCCACTTACATAAAATATAAGCTATATTTTATGTAAGTGGGCGAGGGCCACGTCACTCAGGAATAAAGGAGCTTTCTATTGGTAAAAAAAATTTTGCAATCAGATCAGTACTTTCAGAGATTACCTCCTATAAACAAAAGAACATAAAAACAAATTTAAAAACAAACCAGTCTCGAACCTCGAACCTCGTGAGGTTCTGTGGTAGGCCCTTAACCTGTTGTATGCTAGAACGCAGATGTACGCGGGACACAACGGCTTTTTAATTTTGTCTGTAATTCCTGCATACGAAAGGTAGGGGTGTAACACATCGGATCAACGCAGGATGGATGAAGAGGTTATAGATATCTGGAAACGCAGACTTCAGCAGGGAATTCCACTTCATGGTTGTACGCACAATGAATGTGTAATCCAACGTTTTGTGCGTATAGGTGGGATGTCCACCATGTACCGGTGGTGAATCGCCGTACGCCTGGATCTGTGATCTCTATGGAGAAGAGCGTGCAAGAAAATCCATTCCACCATGTTAATCAGACACGGTCATCATACCGGGAAGAAATTGCCGAGTGCAATAAGGCCGCCGATTGTATGTTTTTAGGGTTCCATACCTCAAAAGGAAAATACGGAACCCTTCTATGATCACTTTGTTGTCCGTCTGTCTGCCTGTCCTTCTGTCAAGACCCTTTATCTCGGAAACGCGTAGATATATCGAGTTGAAATTAAAACCATATACTTAAGTCTACGGTCCCTTAAAGCTAAGAAAAAATCTAATTTCTAAATAAAAGGAAAAAAAATGGCCGTGTATGTTGCAAAAAACGTATATTTCGAGACTCTCAAGGGAATCAAAATTCTGATTCCCTTGGGAAATCTAGGGTACTTCCCATTGATCTAGAATCCTGAAATTTAGTCATGAAGCAAGGTCTCATAGCACAATAATAATAATAATTATTTATACAATTATAGGGAAAAATCTGAAAACCGTAAATTTGTAGTTACGTCACAAAAAAAAACTTTTTTTGCGATTTGTATAAATCTTCGTAACTCAATTCGGGAATTGAACTGCTTTTATAGGTAACTTTGTACGGAACCCTCAGCGCGCGAGTTCGACTCGCACTTGCCCGGTTTTTTTTATTATAAGATTTCAATTTGTAAATTTGTAATCTTGGTGTGCAATAAACTATATATAAATAAAAAAAAATCATATCACATAACATAAATACTTTCTGATTCCCAACTAGCACTTTCTTACAACAACAAACAATACAACGTACATATTTGCCAATTAGATACAGTTATAAACCTGACCAAGCGTTATATTTCACTCTGTATACCACCAATGGATATTGCGCCAAAGAAAATATTTACCGCTTAAAGCTTTGGAGCTCAGCTTGTTTTTCCTCTACCGTAGCAACGTATTTTCCTTTGGAACTTCAGAATATTTTTCCATGTCCGTCCCGAAGGTACGGCATTTGAAAACACGGATCGCTGATACGAGAGCTTATTCTATTAGAGAATTCTTCGGTCAATGACTTGTATTTAAATTTTGTGTCTTTTTTGTTTAATCCTTTTTAATTAAAGCACTATAAATGTACATTTGTTATAGCTTGCTCGTACTGTCTCGCTGCTGGACGAAGACCTTTCTCCATTACTTCCAACGATCACGATTCCTTGCTTTCTTTTTCCAATTCTTAAGGAAGACATCCAGATCGTCCCACCATCTCCGTCGTGCTCTGCCGTGGCGTGGCCTCGTGTTGATAGGAAACTTAACTATACTTAACTAAATATTTATCTAATAGAATTAATCCAGAATTGATCACTTAATGATTATGGCCAAGTAAAACTGGCAAGATCGTTTAAACGTTAACATTTGATGATTTATGTCAATCCTCGTTTGGCCGTATCATTGATTTAGGATTTCTATGATAATAAAAGGTCTAAAGGAAGTAGGCCAAACGAGGATTGACAAATCAGAAAACGATCTGGCCAGTTTTACTTGGTCAATATCATGAAGTGATCAATTTCTAAGATCTGGCCACCACATATACAAAAACACAAAATACACTCAGGTGTCGAAGTATTCCTCCACAACGCTCACATGCGGAATTGTGCCCAGAAGAATGGCAATGCTAATTTTGTGGGTAAAGAACGGTGACGCGCACTCGGATCCCATGACCCAAGCGTTTCAACCATCACCCGGAGGGCACGGTGGAGAATACGGTAGAGGTGTGCCCTGCTTGGGCGGAGCACCGCCGTGTCCTTATTGGGGCGAACGGCTGCAACCACCTCTCGCGTCGGGCCCTGGTACAGGCATGGTCTGGGCGAGGGGGATTGGCAGGCGGCCCTCACGCCACAACCGACGGGCCCAGCAGTGTCGAAGCCCACTGAGGCCATGGGTTCGTTTTTGAAAGGAAAACCCGGGGCCCTAGAACACAACGCAAAGAAGGAACATAGAAGTGGGATTTAGTCAGTATTAGTCTGACACGCCCTCCCACCCCGCTCTCTTGGGCGTGAGAATGATTGATTGGATGATTTCCCACGCAAAAAAAAAATATTTCGACCCCAAAACTTATTGAGGTTACAGTATTTAAATCGTTTGAGGGTCTCAGCAGTTTTTGCTTAATCGGATTTATTGCATGAATAAAGTTGTATAACTTTCTGTTTTTTCATGCAGTGAGGAATATTTGGTACATGACATGCAGATTTTAGTCATGTGATGCAGAGAAATGAGGATCTTGTCCTGAGGTAAGTTTTGTATTCAGCTGTGTAAGGATATCATGTAATCAGAAATAACGATATTATCCGCAGTAGAACCAAGATTACCCACATAGCCCAAAGAATCATAAGTGGCAGTGGGCAGGGCACTTTTATTGTAAAACAGATGGTCGATGGGGCCGAAAGGATCTGGAGTAGCGATCGCGTGCTGGAAGTCACAGTTTTAGAAGGCCTTTCACAAGGTGGATCGATGAACTATTAAGGGTCGTGAGAATCCAATGAATGCGAGACGCACAGGTCTGGTAGTTGTGACGTATGTCCAGCCATTAACGTCTTTCGGCTGAAACGATGTTTAACCCTTTACGGCTCAATGACGTGTTTTTGTATTGTTTTATTGACCATAGATTCAGACTAGCTATATAATGATTAGAAAAATAATGAAAAAAAAAAATATTTAAGAAATAGTATTTATTTTTGAAAAAAAAATCAGTGATGCAGGTGTGCATCATGGTATTAAAACATTAAATGTTACGAAACGTGAAAGAATCAAAAACAGTTGTTATTTTTGTTAAAACACAAGGCTATGCCACACTTTTAACATTCTGTTTGGGCTGTTCCAGTACAACCTGGATATTGGCACCTCAGCTTTTGACAGTCCAAACAGGCCTGTGCCTTAACTGATCCAATCTGACGTCTTTAGGTGGGATATACTGACAAGGTTCTTTCTTCTTTTTGTCCTGGATGAGTGCTTCTACGTCACTAGTGGGTGAAGAAGGAAGCCATACCCATAATCCTTTACTGAACAATGAAAACATGTTTACTTGAAGACATAGGTATACAGATTGACGAAGATTATAATATTGCTTGTCTATTATATAGATAAAGCATTCGTGTCGAACAATACGATGTTATTAATTCCGCTATCAATCCCTCAAGCTTACAGAAATCTAACCGTACCAAAATATAGATGTAACATGAGGTGTATTATGGCAGTCCTTGCTATAGTTAGTACGTTGCTTATTATTAGCAGTTCGGACAATACACGAGACGCCTATTGTTGGTCTTGCCATTCAAATCGGTTCAACTGACGACGGGAATAGGGAAATTTGTGAGAAATATGACCCTTGTGTATGATGAAGTCGAGTACAGTGACGAGCATAAATATGTGATGAATATTCAAAATTTTATGGTTGAGGTTTTTCTTAAATTATTAATAGAAATATGTTTTTTTTTTTTTATGAAATACGTCTTATCGTTTTCGTTTTTTCTTCTTTTCTTTTTTGAGAGCAGTGATGGCCGAGTGGTAACGGCCCTGACTTACGAGTTGTAGGTAGGTCGCGGGTTCAAACCCAGCCAGACGCATTATCTTGTGTAATTTATATCGTGCGGCTGCGGTTTCATGTCGAAGTATAGTTGTTTATTTGTGTTGTTAATGCCTACTAATATTACTTTTTAAGATAATTGTCACTAACAAAATATGGACCTCGTCCGAAATAAATGTTTTATTAACACTATAATCGAAATTCTGAATTAAAAAAAAAACATGAACTTTTAAAGTCACGTTACGTTTACGTTACGATTTTCCTGGAACTAGTTTATTGAAGTATTCGAGTGAATGACGGTATAACCGAATGCTAACAGAGCGTTTAGGTGTTTTCTCTCGTTTTTCGCGTTGCTTTTTTATCAAACATTGCTTTGTCTGCACCAACAAGCTTTTAAACCATACTCAGGTTGGCGATATAAGGGTTAAGAAGGGCCCTTTCAAATCAAAATACTATTAAATATTATAACCTACAGTCAAACGGGGTGAATAGTAACGCAGGGGTGAATAGAAACCAGACTTTGAAGGGTTTTTCACATAATTCAGAAATTGTTTGTAGAACGTAAGTACTGCATTTTTTTCTTAAATTGTAATACAAAAATAATGGAAGCTTTGCTAGAAACCAATATTAAGAGAAATGACTGAAAGTCCTAACCAAAAATGTGGTTTCTATTTACCCCTGCGTTCCTATTCGCCCCGTTTGACGGTACTATTCGTATTTTCTATTTAAATACCAGGAAGCCTAAAGTTTGAGTCTAATTTAATTTTATACTCATCATAAAACAAAGAAAAACTATACTAGAATAAAATCATTTTTATTATTCTGTACTAAAGAAATTTCTTGATTAATTGTCCGTAAGACAGGTTACTTGAGCATAAAAATGGAATCAGTAATTAAATATTATTTTTCTTAGGAAAAAAGAAGTCTAAATACAATTGTATCTTTATTACAATGGACTAAGTGCCACTATTTGAAACAATAGGAGCTGAAACCGAAAATAATAGGTACGGTTTTTTCTGACGTGGAAAATCATGACTTCTCCCACTCTAGGGTGGGTCGAGAGAGCGTGTCAGTCTTTTACTGATAAAAATCACATCTAAGTTCCTACAGTTGCCTTTTGCGTTTCAGGACCATGAGTATATCCTTTTCAGAACCAAGTCCATGTCCCTAGAAGGTATCGGCCCCTACGGTTTGCTGACATTTCTTTAAGGCGTGCGTGGAAAAAACCACCCAGCCCCAGCCCCAATTATGGCGGTAAGTCCCCTCTTTGAGGCGTAGTTGGAAAGGCCTCACGGCGTCCTTACCTTCCGCATGACGCAGGTTCTCACCGAACACGGTAAGTTTGGGAAGTTCTTGCAGCGGATTCGTGCGGAAGCGACGCCCGGGTGTCGCCACTGTGTGGAACGCCCGGAGGACACGGTGGAGCACACGGTGGAGGTGTGTCCCGCTTGGGCAGAGCAAAGCCGTGTCCTCGTGGGGGCGATCGGCGGCGGCGATCTCTTGCGCCGGGCCTTGGTACAGGCCATGGTCCGGAGCGAGGAGGAGTGGCAGGAGGTCGCCTCTTTCTGCGAAGCAGTAATGCTAGCAAAGGAGGCGGCCGATCGCGTGAGGCAACGGTCCTCACGCCCTAATCGCCGACGGGATTCCGATCCCGATTTCCGGCCACCATAGGCGCGGGCTTGCGGACGGCGAGCAATGGGTGGCTCGCCGTCCGACCGTCCGGTAATCGTCCGGACCGAGCCCAAGTCGTCGACGGCGCGTATTGTTCCACGCGCGCCTCAGGGAGATGTCAGCAAACATTAGGGGCCCATCAGGGTCGAAGCCTACTGCGGCCATGGGTAGGGTGAAAACGAAACCCGGGGCCCTGGGACGAAGGCAACGAAGAAACAGGAGTGGGTTTTTAGTCAGTAAAAGTCTGACACTATCTCCCGCTCCACCCAAGAGCGCGATTTGTCATTAGATGATTTTCCCACCTAAAAAAAAACCTAGCCCCAGCCCCACTACACCAATCTTACAGTAAATAAGATTGGTATATTGGCCTTTCAAACTAAATCCATCTTTTTGCTTATACGTCCTTATATCTTAAAGTTCCTCGAGATTTCCGTGATTAGGGGTCCTTCAAATCATAGCTTAAGTACGTGTACCTGAACCTTAATGGGGTCCCAGTAAAATCTCAGTTCATATCTTACTTAGAATTACACCGTTTCTCACAAAGATAAATAATAAGCTACGTTTACACCGTTACTGTCTTAAATATTATCTTCCTAAGTGTTTTATTAGGGGCTCAAGTGATTATGGGATGTATATTTTGGATTGAGCATTCATTTAAGTACTGTTTACAAGAAAGTTAGGCTGTTTTGAATTTTGAAGTGGAAATCAAGTGAACTTTAAGGTTTAAGGATGGTTACGAGGTTTTAAGTAAACATTTGCTTTTCGAGATCGTCTTGAAGGACCAAAATCGCATCATCGTCGATTACCAATAGGCAATATCATTACGATTTCAGAAGTAGGAATCGGCTGTTTTTCTATTACCAAAAACACTTTGCCGCCATTTACGACACTTAAGGGAATTGGCCTATTCTCGTCTAGGGGCTACATTTCGTTGTTTTTTTTTGGTTCAGTCTTTATGCTTACTAATTAATTGAAGAACTCACAAACAAATATACAGTCTACTAATTCACAGTTTCTAACACAAACTACAATCCTATAAATCCACATAAAATTTGCTAATCACTATACAAACGGTCTGCAGCAAAGTTTGGTGTGACGCATCGAGCGACCTGAGGCCCTACCATGAGTTGGGTTTATTACCGAGATGGTAATATTGTACTTTTTGAACTTTTTGCAAACACTAATAGGGTTGAAAATAAAACCACTACTGTGTCCTGATCTGAGTAGAAAATTTTTTATTCGAAAAATATCAATGCCCTTATACAAATGCCGGTAACGAAACCATAGCGACTTATAAATCGACGTTAACGCCATCTATCGAGATGGTTGGTACTAAAATAATGAAAATCAAGGTTTCATCGTCAACATACCGACCGCCAAGGACATTTAGTGACAGAATGTCCTTCTTTATTGTACCTTATATACTAGAAGGTGAACTTTAACTAATAACAATTAGTGTTGACAAACTTATCCTAAGAGGTATAAACAACGGTTAAGACACTGCTAGACTAAAGAGACTTTGCAAAAAATACATTTGAACTAAAAATATCAAAACTTAACATTTATATCAGTACGAGTGTGCAATATTACGAACATGGAATAAAAAAATAAATAAATGAAATAACAATTCATTGATCCGAAATGGGTAAAATGCATAATTTGGATGTTGGTCTCTTAATGATAGATGTTTTGGTTCGTAATGTGACCACACGGGTTACGTCATCATCACCTGGGTGTTTTTCCAGAACACGAGCCAACAACCAGTGACTAGGCGGCAAATGATCTTCCTTAATCATCTTTTGATCTAAATCTATTTTTAAATTCTTAGGTCTTTTGTACTCAATTATTTGATTTTTTAGGAATGCAGGTCCTGAAAACCATAACTCATTGCTAATTAATGAACTAGGTAAGACTCCCCTTGAAGCACAGTCGGCTGGATTTTCTTATCACTGCGTGATGTGGTAAGTACACTGTTTCATCTTTCTTACTATCCTCTTCTTTTACAGGTTTCATGTGGCCTAACTGTAAGTACTCATTAATTACCTCTTTATATTTTTCATTTAAACTACTATCTTTACTTAGTCTTTTTTCTAACGATTTAAATCTTGTTTCAGCTATCTCACGAGAACGCCCGCCTTTACAAATAGGATCTTCGTCTCGGAATGGTAGCCGTACAATGTATCTGCCTGTATCATCTCTTTTAGTTGTTTTAAGATAAAGTTCTTCACATTTTTGCTCTTCTGGATTCAATATTCTCTTTGTACTAACTTGTTCTTCTATTTCCCAAAATTTCTTGAGAATATTGTCTTCATTGAACTGTGCACAATGTACATTTATCTTTTTTGTATCATAATTTGGAGTCTTGCTATTTGAGTGAACTAAGCCTGAAAGGATCCATCCTAAAGTGGTGTTCTGTGCGATCATGGTACCAGCTGGACTCTTTTTTACACCTTCCATCATTATGCCGCAGTAAGCATCTGCACCCAAGATAATATCTATTTTATTGGGGGTATTGAAGTTAGGGTCTGCTAGATACAGACCTTTAGTATCAACCCAATCCAACAAACTTTTACTAACAGTCCTCTCAGGTAAGTATGATGTTATTTTACTTAAGACGTAAGCACTAATATTAAGTTGGAAATCTGGTTCAACTGTGGACTTAAATGTCAAATTTACCATGTACTTCGCAAGGGTTGATCTATTGTCTCCTAAACCGGAGACTAGACCTCGGACTGGGATTTTCTTCAGCCCGAGATATTGTACTGTGGCTTCTGTGATGAAATACGCCTGGGAGCCCTGATCTATCAAAGCTCGAATTGTATGAAATTCACCCGTCTTGGATTCGGCTTTTATTAACGCTGTGGCTAATAAAACCTGTCTGGGTTTGGAGGGCTGGCCGGAGCGGCCAGTAGACAAACATGCAACTATCTGACCATCACTAGTTGAAGAACTAGTGTTGTCGACAGCAGGCTTTACTGTAGCCTCTTGGCCTTGATTCTCTCCGTTAGACTCTCTGTTGAGGTGCAGTAACGAATGATGGCGTTTTTTGCAAACTTTACAAGAGGTCTGTTTTCTACAGTCACGTACGGTATGATTGCTGCCTAAACAATTAAAGCAGAATTTATTTTTGGCGACGAACTCGCGTCTTCTTTCTGTAGATTGTTTTGCAAATTGCTTACAGAAACAGAGCTTGTGGAATTCCGTACAGTATTCGCACTGCATATTGGCTGAACTTGTCGCTAACATAGCTTTTGAACTATGAGCCTGTGAACTAGTATTGACCTGATGAGTCACTGCTTTCCTTGGTTCTATACATTCCAAGGCGCGGAAACGACTTTCAATAAAGGATTTAAATTGTTCAAAGGTGGGTAAGTCGTTACTAGAGTCGTTAGAAACGCTGAAGTCCCATTGCTTATGCGTTTCGTTATCTAGCTTGAACGTAACTAAATGAATGATCATAACGTCCCATGTGCTCACATCAATTTCCAAATTTGCTAAGGCGTTGAGACAGTCACTTGTAGTATCTAATAGGTATTTTAATGCCGAAGCTGATTCAGCATGCAGGCGTTTTTGCTAAATAATCTTTTTAGAATGCAACTAGTTAAATATTTTTTATTTGCGTAACGCTTTTCTAATTGAGACCAGCATTGACTGTAGTTGGCATCTGTGATTGGCGTGTGCCTTATTAGCTGTTCAGCTTCCCCAGTAAGATGACTCTTGAGGTAGTGCAGCTTTTGCACATTATCCAAAGATGTATTATTGTGAACTAATGATGTGAACAGATTATAAAAGGTTGTCCATTCACTATATTTGCCAGAGAATGTTGGAATCGTAATTTTAGGCAACTTTACGAAACAATTATATAGCTTGGATGAGCTATTGTTAGCTCCACTATCCTGTGGTAGTGGTGCTTTGACACAGATTTTATTTAGTGCTGATTTTATCAAACATTTACAGTTTATATAAACATCTTCGGTTGCATCGTACATGTCAACAACTTTTTGACTTATGTCTTCTATTTTAAACACGCAATAAAGTTGCGTTTTTGGTATCCTTAAATAATGACCAATCCCTTTCCAATAATTCAAGCCTTGTCTCCAAATATTCTAAAGTAAGTATATCTTTCGGACTCTTTTTAAAATTAGTATAGGCTTTTTGTATCACATTTTGAAGGTCTTTCAATATATTAACTTTACCTTCCATCTTGAACAAGAAACAAAACAATTTGAAACGTGCGTAAAATATAAACAATAGCCTGTAATTACCTCTGTATAATAGTAGTTATTAAATTCCTCAACAATAACTTACTTATTAATTAATAACAAATCAAAACCAGTTAAACGGACCAAATTGAGACGCTCAAATAAGTATAAGTCTTGATATCCAATTAGAACTAAGTCTCAAAAAAGCGAAAAAATTTACACGTGTTTGAAACAAATACACTTTGATAGAAATCGGACATAGATTCCACGTTCCCTCGTTTTTTATAAAATTATTCTAAGTCCGTAAACTAACATGCAATTTTTAAAACTAAGTTAAAATTATCTTCTAAGAATGTTAAAGTTAAAATCTTCGTTAAAATAAAGTTCACAATCGTGTGGCAAAATGTTTCTTGGTCTCACTGCTCCAATGTATTAGTAAATAATTGTACTCACGTTTTCACTTCACTCACACAAACACAAGTTGATCTGGTGACGTAGTCCTGTGTCGTCACTGCAGTCTTCAACTCCCGGCCGCTACCGCTGGGCTCGTCAACCTTGCCGACGAAGCTTCCGCTGAGACTGGTGATTTAGGTACTACTGGTGGCGCCCTCTGCGGCGTCTCGTTGAACTACAAAATCCACAGCAGTCGTCCTTACTGGACGATGCTTCTGCTGGGTGTCCGGTACTCTTGCTGCAGCGATCCACTGCGAGTACGACGGATGCGGCCAAAAGATGGCGCGCTGAGTCAAAAATATCAGACTGTTCTGGGTCTTATCCGGCTCGAAGGACCAATGTTTATTACCGAGATGGTAATATTGTACTTTTTGAACTTTTTGCGAACACTAATAGGGTTGAAGATAAAACCACTACTGTGTCCTGATCTGAGTAGAAAATTTTTTATTCGTTTTTTTTTTTTTTGTGTGGTCTCTCGCAGGTCAACCTAGGAGGTTGTCGGCTGCTTAACCGGTCTTGCCTGTGGCGGCCTCGATTCAAGAATCAAAGCCTCCAGCCAGGGCTTACTTAACTAACTTAAAACTAAGCGACTACACGCTAAGGGCACCCCCTGTGGGGTACGGACCTCGGCTTAGGGCGTCGCTGGGGGGGGCAGCAAGGGACGGGCTGGATCGCACAAAGATATTATTATTATTAACGGGGAATTTTAAAACTACGGCTCAGCGGCGCGGGCTGGCTCGAGCAAAGGACGGGGAGGACGTTGACGGGTCTGTCGCGGCGGGCCTCGGCGGCGAGGACGGAATGACGGCGGTCTGTAATGTTTACGAACTGTACTGGTTTCCTTACGGCTCTCTTGGAGCAGGGTAATGGGGTCGTCGGGGGTGACAAGAGTATGCCTAGGACGGCGAATCTTTGAGATGAGGGAGGGTTCATATCGGGCGGCCGATACGATTTGGCAGTAATCCGCCCGATCATGACTTATGACTGTGCTATCTTCGCACACGCTAAGCCCCGTTTCCTCCATAGGATGCAGACCCTCCAAAATCGGACCCTCCGTAAAATCCTCGGTGCCCCTTATTACGTCCGAAATAAGAATCTACACTTAGATCTCAAAATTCCCACCATCCAGCAGTTCATGAAACGCCTGTGCAAGCGTTTCTTCGATACTGCTGTGAAACACCGCAACCCCCATATCGTATCGGCCGCCCGATATGAACCCTCCCTCATTTTTTATTCGTTTTTTTGTGTGTGGCCTCTCGCAGGTCAACCTAGGAGGTTGTCGGCTGCTTAACCGGTCTTGAAAAATATCAATGCCCTTATACAAATGCCGGTAACGAAACCATAGCGACTTATAAATCGACGTTAACGCCATCTATCGAGATGGTTGGTACTAAAATAATGAAAATCAAGGTTTCATCGTCAACAAGTTGTTAACGCGATCCATTTTACGACTTAATCTGAACTGTTGAAGGGATGGAGCATATAGGGTGTTTTTTGTTTTTATTATTGATAGACTCGCGTTTGACCACTATCTCACCTGATGGTAAGCGATGATGTGGCCGACGATGGAGCACGCTTGCCTAGAAGTAACCTATTCACTCTTGACTTAAAGACCCCTAGGTAGTATAGCTATCAGGAAACACAGACTCCGGCAGGGAATTCCACTCCTTAGCTGTACGCATCATGAATGTGTTCCCAAAACGCTTTGTACGTATGGGTGAGATATCCACCATGTACCGATGGCGCAATGCCGTACGTCTAGTGGTCCGATGATGGAACGGACTTGGTGGAATTAAATTGTGCAATTCCAACGTACACTCCCCGAAGTGTAATCGATAGAAAACCGACAGGTCAGCAACTCGGCGTCGATGCTCAAGGCTTTGGAGTTTTGATTCGACAAGTGCATCATCACCGATGATCTTCTTGGCTCGCTTCGCAATCGACTCCAGGGCATCAAGCTGGTATTTGGAAGAACTATCCCAAAGATGAGAGCTGTATTCCATACACGATCGAACTTTACATTACTACTTTCGAACATTACTACGTTTGACTGGCCTGCTGGTCTAGTGGTTAGTGGCCCTGACTGCTATGCCGGAGGTCGTGGGTTCGATTCCCGCCCATGACAAAATGTTTGTGTGATGAGCACGATCATTTGTTTTGTGTCTGGGTGTAATTTATCTATAATATGTATGTATTTTGAAATATATAAGTATGTTTATCAGTTGTCTAGTACTCATAACACAAGCTCTGCTTAGCTCGGGACTAGATGGCGTTGTGTGATAGTTGTGGATTATTATATTATATTATTATATTATATTACTTTACATTTACTTTTTGGGTGTATAGCTCTATCAATCTTTCTCGCTTGTAACTTCATGGTAAGGGCCTGGCACGGCGCCCAATGGAACGTCGCTTACCCAAACATCAGCTCTAAGATCGCCTCTACGTATCACTACCTCAGTTTTATATCTTCCTAGTACTTTGTTTGGCATCAAGGCTTTGATTGCGAAGCTGTGATAGCCTAGATTGGCTTTGGCAGTAGGGGTCCCATAACCGTTTGCATTCGTAAGTCTTGTCGTGTGTGTTAAGCCGTGCCAGTAACCAACTTCATATTATCATGGAGAGATTGTCCTGAGATTGGGTTGTGGAATTGTTGCTAAGAGTTACCGCGTCAGTGAAAGGCGAATGATAACTGAAGGAAAACAGGTAGGTTTTAGTCAGTAAAAATCTGAAACTCTCTCACTCGCTCCGCCCAGAGTGGGCAAAGTAATTTGAATATTTCCCCCTCAAAGCAAGCATGTTTTTAGGGTTCCGTACCTCAAAAAGAAAAAACCCTTATAGGATCACTTTGTTGTCTGTCCGTCTGTCTATATGTCTGTCTGTCAAGACCATTTATCTCCGTAAAGCATGAAGGTATCGAGTTGAAATTAAAATCATATACTCAAGTCTGCGGACTCTTGAAACCTATAAAAAAAAATCGAAGTTGTAAGTTAACGAGAAAAAAAGATACTTTGGTTTATGTGGCAAAAAACGTACATTTCGACACTCTAGAGGAAATCAAAAATCATAGAGTACTTCCCGTTGACCCAGAATCCTGAAATTTTTCATAAAGCAAGGTCTTATAGCACAAGTATAGGAATAAATCTGAAAACTGTAAATTTGTTGTTATGTCACAAAAAAAAATCTTTTTTTGCCATTCGGAAAAATCTTCGTAACTCAATTCGGGAATTGAACTGTTTTCACAAGTAAGTTGGTACGGAACCCTCAGTGCGCGAGTCCGACTCGCATTTGCCCAGTTTTTTTGTGGGTTATCATCACTAAACATTTCATAATATTTTACCACGCACAATAATTTCTAATATTCACACTTAATATTCTCCCCATAATTTGCCAAAGATCCTTGACAACGCCTTATCCATCCGGTACTCAAAAACACATCAACATGTTTACCGCACTTCGCGTTTTTTTCTTCCGTAATCACCCCATCACGAAGTAAATACGCAAACGAGAGGTTGGGAATTATCCCCTGCCACTAATTGAGTTTTCTTTGGCCTAAGACCCCTGAAAATGGTGCCCTGTCTTCTCAGCCCTCATACATTTTTCCTGCAAAGCGACCCGGGCAATTTAATCCCTGCATTTACGAAGTTTCCAGGCGAATTACTGAATAAATGCGACCCTCGACGTCTTAAGGCAGGTACTACTTATCTTGTGAAAGGTATTACGTATTCCGGAATTAAAATTTGGTGAGGTATTTGAATGTAATTGTTGAGGTAAGTGATTAATTTGCTTTGAATGATTAAACTTGGAACTGTATCTCAGTCGTTTTGTATTAAAATTTGTTGCTATATTTGTAGGGTGTAATTTATCTATACATGTATGTATTTAAAAAAATATATAAGTATGTTTATCAGCCTGCTGTCTAGTACCCATAACACAAGCTCTGCTTAGCTTGGGACTAGGTGGCGTTGTGTGTTAGTTGTGGAATATTATATTATTATTATTATTATTATATCTTCGACCACATCATCGCTCACCATCAGGTGAGATGGTGGTCAAACGCGATCCTATCATTATAAAAAAAAAAAGAAAAAAATATCTAAATGTGGAAATGGCTAACTACCTATATAATATGAGGAAAACCTAAAAAAAATGATCTTAAAAAGGTTTTTTTTTATTATGAATAGGCTTTCGTTTAACCACTATCTACCCTGATGGCAATCGGTGATTTGGTCGACGATGGAGGAAGCTTGCCTAGAAGTAACTAGTCGCTCTTGACTGAAAGATCCCTAAGTTATAGCTATCTGGAAACAGAGACTCCGGCAGGGAATTCCACTTCTTAGTAGCACGCACAATAAATGTGTTCCTAAAACGTGTTGTACGTATGAAAATGATAGGATGTTCACCGTGTACCGGTAGCGCAACGTCGCATCGTACGTCTAGTGGTTCGTTGATGGAACGTACTGGTCGGAATCAAATTGTTCAATTCCTATGCACACTTCTCGAAACATAATTGATAGAAAACCGATAGTTCCTGCACCGGATTCGTGCGGAAGCGACGCCCGGGTGTCGCCACTGTGTGGACCGCCCGGAGGACACGGTGCAGCACACGGTGGAGGTGTGCCCCGCTTGGGCAGAGCAACGCCGTGTTCTCGTGGGGGCGATCGGCGGCGGCGATCTCTCGCGCCGGGCCTTGGTTTTAGGCTATGGTTCGGAGCGAGCAGGAATGGCAGGCGGTCTTCTTCTGCGAAGAAGTAAAGCTAGCAAAGGAGGCGGCCGATCTCGTGAGGCAACGGTCCTCACGCCCTAACCGCCGCCGGGATACCGATCCCAATTTCCGGCCACCGTAGGCGCGGGCTTGCGGACGGCGAGCAATGGGTGGCTCGCCGTCCGACCGTCCGGTAACCGTTCGGACCGAGCCCAAGTCGTTGACGGCGCGTATTGTTCCACGCGCGCCTCATGAAGATGTCAGCAAATCGTAGGGGCCCAGCAGGGTCGTAGCCTACTGGGGCCATGGGTAGTGTGAAAACGAAACGGGGCCCTGGGACGAAGGCAACGAAGGAACAGGAGTTTTTTTTTTTTTTTTTTTCCGTGGGAAAATCATCTTATGACATCCCCCGCCCTTGGGCGGGGCGGGAGATAGTGTCAGACTTTTACTGACTAAAAACCCACTCCCGTTCCCTCGTTGCCTTTCGTACCAGGGCCGAGTCTTCCTTTCAGAATCAGACCCTTGGCCCCAGTAGGCTTCGACCCTGCTAGGCCCCTACAGTTGCTGACATCTCCTTGAGGCGCGCGTGGAACAGCACGCGCCGTCGACGACTTGGGCTCGGTCCGGACGGTTACCGGACGGTCGGACGGTGGGCTACCCATTGCTCGCCGTCCACAAGCCCGCGCCTATGGTGGTCGGAAATCGGGATCGGAATCCCGGCGGCCGCAAGCCTGCGCCTACGATGGGAAGGAACAGGAGTGGGTTTTAGTCAGTAAAAATCTGACACTATCTCCCGCTCTGCCCAAGAGCGCGATTTGTCATTAGATGATTTTCCCAACAAAAAAAAAAAAAGCGCTGTGGTCTCATCGCACTATGCGTGCACTAGGCATTATGCTGAGCGTTCGGCCGTTTTGCGTGGACATTTATTTCCCTTAAAGAATGTTTATAATTTGTAAGCTATTCAGATTGTGTTATTTCCTGCAAGTAAAATGTTTTTCTTTCATTTTTTATACGAAATAATATAATATTAAACGAAATAAAAGCAAACAAAAAAAAATAATAGTTTTAAAATCTGTGCGAGGCCAAAAAGTCACTTCAGCACGTGCTACGATATTTAAAACAAAAAATAACGCAGCGCTGATATTCTGATTTCGGTTTGCTATAATGCCACAGACACATTTACGGTAAGTAATCGTACATAATACAATGCCGTCTAAGCTAAGTAGAGCTTGTGTTATGAGTACTAGACAACTGATAAACATACTTATATATTTCTAAATACATACATATGATAGATAAATTACACCCAGACACAGAACAAATGATCGTGCTCATCACACAAACATTTGTCCTAGGTGGGAATCGAACCCACGACCTCCGGCATAGTATTCAGTGCCACTAACCAACAGACCAACAGGCCAGGCCTACCTACTCCACAGCCTCACTTTACCCACTGTTGATCATAAAATACCCAAGTTCCTGTGCCAGCCTTATCCAGGTTCTACTAGCTATGGCATTAATGTCATCTGCCAATCTCACCGTCGGACGTCTGATGCTACTTCTTCAAGTCCATAGACGTCATTCAGTGACCACCTTACTTCACCTACCACCACTACGTCTTGTCTGGTCAAAATTGATAAATATAGTTTAACGAATTTTGTACATAGTCTAAAGCCCTAGCACCCGAGCAGTGCCATAAAACAGTGACTTTCTGAAGCCTATTCCTCGGTAACAGCTTGGTCAATAAATAACTCATATACAACATTATCAACATATGATTTTTTCGTATGACTAATACTTTAAAAAAAAAAATTACGACATCATATTTTTTCAGTTGTTTTCCCTACTCCTTTCAAACGGCTTTGATCTTTCGAAATATGTTTAACAAAAAAATTGCTGGTTTAGAGTTCTTTAGAATGTACATAGCATATTTAAATCGCAAAGAAAAGGATTTAAAGGTCAGCGGGGCTCTATCCAGGCGCAGCTGGCCAGAATTAAATGCACACATACAATAAATGTGTGCCTAAAACGCCGCTTAGGCGGCATTGCGAGTATATGTCCATTTAACTCCAGCCAGATGTTCAAGACACTATACACCTTAAAGTATCATCATGTCCCATGTTATTTAGGGTCGGCTTAACAATTTTTTTTCTTCCCTTCTGACCTATCACCCGTCATGCTATCACTAACTCCCTTTTCTTTCATATCACTCATCTTACAATCCATCCATCTTTTCTTTGGCCTCCCTCCCCTTCTCCATCCATCCACATGAATACTCATAACTCTTTACATGCGTTTATTTTCTCCTCTTAACATAATCAAGACAAACTATTCTCATTCAACTTTTCAGTCACTGGCGCCATTTTAAAACTTCCTCTAATATGCTAATTTCTCACTTCATTCATTCTCGTCACACCACACATCCACCTCAACATTCATAATTTAAAATTATTAGATGTAATTAACACACAGTCTCTTTGGGTTTTTTTTTTTTTAAATTTTAATTTATTAATTTCTTCTAAATAATATTGTCTTCTAGTCCCCATTTTATTTTTCATGTCTCAATTTGCAAAGTAGGACAAAGTATAGAGAAATTCTTCACTTTCAGTTCACAGTTTTAATTGCGAGGAAGAGAATCAAAGAACCGTATCGTTCTCTTCCTGCCTTCAACTTTTGTTACTTTGAGAAACTGTACTACGAGAACGACATCACTGGTAGTTTTCAACAACGATGTCAGTAAACAGTACTGCAATAAATTGTACCTTTGTTACATCCATTCAACGAAGTTGGTATTTTAAGGATAGAACCAGAACGTCAGATAATGGATGCATTTTTTTTAGCCCAAGTACCTGTCTGATTCTCGTACATTTTTAAATGCACTAAAAATTCGGATGTAACATATTCAAATGTTTTTTGCAGTATTTGGCAGCAAATGTATCGGGTCAGTCTTCTCGGCAAGCTTCGTTGAGGTAGTAAAATTTTCAGCTACATTTTCCCGAAATAGTACCTGTTTCAATAATTCCACGTAATTTTTAGGGTTCCGTAACTCATAAGGAAAAAACGGAACCCTTATAGGATCACTTTGTTTTTCGTCTGTCTGTCTGTCAAGACTCTTTATCTCGGGAACGCGTGGAGGTATCGAGTTGAAATTAAAACTATATATTCAAGTCTTCGGTCCCTTAAAGCTGTGAAAAAATCAAACATCTGAGTTAACGAAAAAAAAGATACGACCGTTTATGTCGAAAAAAAAACCTGTATTTCGACACTCTCAAGGGAATCAATTCATATGGTACTTCCCGTTGATCTAGATTCCTGAAATTTGGCATGAAGCAAGGTCCCATAGCACGAGTATAGGGAAAAATCTGACAACTGTAAATTTGTAGTTACGTCACAGAAACAAAACTTTTTCAACAATCATATCAGCCCAAATACGTCGACTTTTGGACATAGGCCTCACTCAAGTGTCACCACAATTAACAGTCATGTGTGTTCCGCATCCATCATATACCCGCAACCCTTACCAGGTCATTGGTTCACCTTGTAGAAGGCCCTTCAACGCTACGTCTTAACACACTTACACTCCAGAAACTTTCGGCCCCAACGGCCATCTGTTTTGCAAGCAATGTGCCCTGCCCATTGCCACTTCACTTTGGTGATTCTTCGAGCTTTGTCGGTAACCTTGATTCTCCTGTGGATATCTTCATTCCTGACTTGATCACGCAAGAAAACTCTGAGGATAGCCCTTTCTATTACACGTAGACGTACATCAAAAGTGGTAGTAGTTGTGCTAAATAGACACACATACTTCACCCTGGAAATAAGTAAAGTGATTCGTTCGTAATTGGATGGACCGACACCAACACCAAAGTTTGGACAGTTCGTTCCGTGTTGTGCTAATTCTGTGCACACCAAACTCACCCTTTAGTCGACAAAAGTTTCTTAATGGAAAAGAACTTGACGAACTGAACGATGAACTGGGAACATTATTTTGGTCATAAATTACTTGTTTGCTTTGTGAAGATGGGTCTTAAATAAAGGTTTTTCTTTCTTTCTTTTTCTCTCATTCTTTTCGATAACATTCTCTGGTGACCAAAATATTAAATTTATTGTAAATTATGCCTAATTACTTATGTAGTAATTGTAATAAGTTTGGCTTCCGTTATTTAAATGTTCAGATATCAATTAAGATTTCATCTCCCTGAGGCGCGCGTGGAACACTACGCGCCGTCGACGACTTGGGCTCGGTCCGGACAGTTACCGGACGATCGGACGGCGAGCCACCCATTGCTCGCCGTCCGCAAGCCCGTGCCTACGGTGGCCGGAAATCGGGATCGGAATCCCGGCGGCGGTTGGGGCGTGAGGACCGTTGCCTCACGCGATCGGCCGCTTCCTTTGCTAGCATTACTGCTTCGCAGAAGGAGGCAACCGCCTGCCACTCCTCCTCACTCCGGACCATGGCCTGTACCAAGGCCCGACGCGAGAGATCGCTGCCGCCGATCGCCCCCACGAGGACACGGCGGTGCTCTGCCCAAGCAGGGCACACCTCTACCGTATGCTCCACCGTGTCCTCCGGGCGGTCCACACAATGGTGGCACCCGGGCGTCTCTTCTGCACGAATCCGGTGAAGGAACCTCCCGAACTTACCATGTCCGGTGAGGACCTGCGTCATGCGGTAGGTAAGGACGCCGTGAGGCCTTTCCAGCCACTCCACAAAGAGGGGACTTATCGCCATAATTATGGCGTGCCCAGCACTGGGTTGCGACAGTCGCTGTCGCCATTCCACCATGAGATCCCGCCGGAAGTCTTTCCGCCATGCCGCGACTTGGCGTGGCAGCGGAGTTTCACCCCGGCGTTGCATCTCCATGCGCAGATCGTGCATGCGCGCAAGGTCTTTTGCCTCCAAATCCCACGGTGGTTGGCTAGCAAGGAGGCTCGCTGCTTCGCGGGAAATCGTGCGGTATCCCCGCACCATCCGGATGGCCATGACCCTCTGACTTGCGTTCAGCTTGGCCGCCGGTCGCTTTCGAAGCGACGGTGCCCATACCGGCGCCCCATAAAGGGCCATGGACCGAATGATTCCTGCATAGAGCCTCCGGCAGGAGGCGTCTGGACCCCCGAGGTTGGGCAGGAGCCGCTTGAGGGCAGCCCCTGTACGATCCACTTTGGGAGCCAGACGTCGGAAATGCTCCTCGAAATTCCATCGGCTGTCGAGGACAAGTCCAAGGTACTTCATCGTCGACTCGACGCCGATGTGAATTCCTCCTACCGTTAGTTGGGAACTCGATGGTGGCGCGTTCCGAGGGCCGTGGAAGCACATGGCCTCGGACTTGTGCAATGCCACCTCGAGTCCCAACTCTTGGATCCTCTCCACGACTGTCGCAACCCCGCGTGTCACTAGTTCGACCGCCGCCTGGTATGACTCTCCCCGCGCCAGGACCAGCGTATCATCTGCGTAGCAGACCACGCTGACCCCGTCAGGGAGATCGCCGCGCAGCACGTAGTCGTAACCGATGTTCCACAAGGGTGGTCCTAGTACCGATCCCTGCGGAACACCGCACGACATCTCTCGCCGTTTCCATTCTCCCAGGTGACCAGGGTAGATAATGTACCTGTCCGACAGGTAGGCCTCGATAACATGACAGAGGTAGTCAGGCACCCGGTGATACCGGAGTGCCCTCCTAATGCTACTCCAGGGCAGGGAATTGAAGGCGTTGGCGATGTCCAAAGACACCATCAAGACACACCTGCCCTGAGATACCGCATCCCCCGTCGTGAGGGCTCGCACGCGCATGATGGCGGCCACCGTAGATCGCGCCCTGCGAAAGCCGAATTGGCCGTCCGAAAGATCCGGCCCCACCCGTGTTAGGTGCGCGACGAGGCGGTCTGCAATAACTCTTTCAAAGAGCTTGCCCACCTCGTCGAGCAGCACGATGGGCCGGTACGCGGACGGTGAGTCCGCAGGGCGCCCCGGCTTTGCAATGAGGACCAGTTTCCCCGTCTTCCAGCGAAGTGGGAATTGGCCCCTCTCCATGTCATCCTGGTCCACACAATGGTGACACGTAGGCGTTTCTTCCGCACGAATCTGGTACAGGAATCTCCCGAACTGACCATGCCCGGTGAGGACCTGCATCATGCGGAAGGTAAGAACGCCGTGTTGTTTTTCCAGCCACTCCTCAAAGAGGGGACTTACTGCCATAATTATGGCGTACCCAATCTAGGTATGGTGGTATACCAATTAAGTTATTTAGGCGTATTCCTCAACTTGCAGAGAAAACCTTCTATTGAAGTAGCGGAAGCTGCAAATTTTGCACAATGTATTTTAATACCATAATATTCAAATTTTTTCAAGTCGGCATAGATTATTTTCTCTATTTTTTTGAGCTAAAAGACCTCAGATGTCATCATTTTCGAAATCAACAGCAAGAAAGCATCAAGAAGCAATAAAGATAAGATAGCATTATATGAAAATAACGTAATAGACTGGGTTGATTTTCACAATAAGTTCCTTAACAATAAAAAGTTAAGACAATCAAGTCTTTATTATCTACGTTTCAATAATCCTAACAGTATCATACCGAAGTGCCCTTGCGAAGTTTATGTCAAACCTCTTTTCTTTTCTTTGAATAAAGTTTTCATAATCATTGTAAATCCGAAATTACAGTGCAACCTTGACCATTTCATTAGGCTCTAGGAAATTTTCGACAAAAACAAAATGATGGTACCTAATAAAGATTTTATAATAAACAAAGAATAAAAAAGAGGAACTTGATTGAGATGCAGAGACTCGTTATTATTATCGGCAGGAAAAGCGCAAAAAACCTTAATTGGATAAAATGTAACGATAGTACATTTAAAAATAAAAGATAATATATTAAGCCCTAATAACTTACGATAACCGATATTCAATTTTTTTATTTGAAAGAACTAGCTTAGAAGAATTCACCTACCCACAACTTGCTCAAAACCAAACCCACAAATAATGACACAGCACAAAACAAAATTAAAAACAAAAAAAAAACACACACAATATAGTTTCTGTAAAATTGTTACTTTTTTGGTATACAATAAAGTTTATTCTTTGTAATACAAATCAAACTATACAAAAAAATCATTCTGATGCATCTACTTTCAACAACAATCACCCCACAAAAACAGGTAAAATGTCTCACCACCGTTAATTTCGTTAAACATTTAAGCCAACTTTAGCCAGCATTATCAACGGCTAATCCACTAAGTCCCACTATCAGAGCGAAGTACTTTAGATAATTCAAACAAGAAACATTGGAACAACATTGTTTGCGCTGTTTTAATGGCCAAATATTTGTGTTGAGCGCACTTCGAACGTGACTACGGGTGAAGCTCTGTGATACAATTGGGTAATAATAATGCCGGCTTATAGTTTGTTCGTCAGCTGCTCGATTAATGATTTGGGTGCAACGCGTCAGCAATCACCTTAATGGCAGGTTGCAACTTAAGGACGTCAAGTGACACGCGTGCGCGACTTTATGCCGTATTAATATTGACATTATAGTTGTTTAAATTCTACTATTAACATTATAATTGTAATTAATTTATTATTATTGACATTATATGTGTATTTAATTCATTATAATTGACGTTAATTTTTTTTGACATAACTTTAATTTCTCAATTGAATCGATAATAATAATTATTAAGTAATAATAATATTTAATACGTTTTATTTAGGATGAATAAAAATTGTAATGCTTGTAAAAGGTTGCTAAGTCATAAGTAGGTAAACTTGCCTAATTCGTACTTACGCCAAATTCGTACTCCACTTAAAACTCGGCTTCGATAACAGCTATCAGCGCCTCTAGTGTCAAAAAATTGAAATAACAGTCGGCCATTTCACCACCTGACAGATAACACCTGTGAAGCTGCTCTCGACAAAAATATTGAAAAAGTAAGTTTTTTTCAACTATTGTTGTAATATTTTTACACATTTCGTAAGAGTTTTATTCAAATAATGTCGTGTATAACCTATTTTACGATTTGACACGTATTTATGTGTATCTTTGCGATTTCATTTGACGTGTTATCATACTCGTAACTGTTGTCAATTTTTTTGGCGGTAAATTTAAAATTTGTTTGGCTCTTGCTCCTATTTCGTACTTGAGTTAAATTCTTAAAACGTACTGGTACGATTTAGGAAAACTATTTATGAATCTGAATTTGATCGAAGACAATCCGTCGAATTTGTTAAGAATTACTACTTGTTTTAATAATATATTGTTGATTATGATGCTGATTCTCAATACTGTATACCAATGAATAGATCTCAAAGTACGAATTAAGAATATAGCAGTACGATTTGGGATGAATGGTCTTAAATCGTACTTTTTTAGTTTTTTTTTTTAATTGTTTATTTTTGAGAAGTTTATAAGGTTTATGTTAAATTTGATTATAGAACCAATAAAGCATTTAGCAAACAAAATTTACTTTTAATTAAAACTAATTTATCTTTCCTAATTTTCTAAATATGATGGTTTTCCCTTAAGGGGTACGAATTAGGCAAGTTTACCTAACATGATTTAACACCAACATTGTACATTTAGTTCGCAATAAAAGTTTCGACTTTGACTTTATACTATCTTCTTCTTATCGATTCGATGGTAAACTCGTCAAACTGTTTGGGCCCAATAGGTGGCTACATTAATAGCAGCATCGGTAGCACTCATCAAATCCTCCAAAGTGCAGGTGTATGGGCACTTGGGGCATTCTAGTATGTGGCTCATGTTTTGAACAGGAGCACCGCACTCACATTGAGTATCCGACGGGTCTATAAAACCCCATTTTGCCAAGTTGTGTTTGCAGCGGCCTACCTGGGTTCGCAACCGATTTAGTGCTCTCCATACAGACCACTGCAAATCGCGTCCAGACGGGAGATGTTCTTGGGGTTTCAAGAAGTCGGGTGGTGGTAGGTGATGCTCTTCCCAAAGCTTTATTCTTTCTTTCGGTGGCGGCTCATCGATGGCCCGTGTGCTACGCAAGAAGCTCTTCCGGCTCTTAAGCCTACTTGGGGCTGTTTTGTGTTCGAAGAGGGGATGTCGGGAATCGGATTCTTGAATTTTCTTCTCAATCGCGCATGCGACATCCCTACGTACAGCAGGTGGAGCAATACCAGCCAGCGGATAAAGCTTATTAAGCGGAGTCGGTTTAAGGCATCCTGATATAATTCGACACGTCTCGTTCAGGGCGATGTCTACTTGTTTTGCGTGTACTGATCAGTGCCACACGGGGCACGCAAATTCACCAGCAGAGAGGCATAAAGACATGCCAGTTGTGCGAAGAACATCGGGTGCTGCTCCCCAGTTGGTAGATATAAGGCGGCGCAACAGGTTGTTCCGGGACCCCACCTTCTGTTTCGTGTTGAGGCAGTGCACGTTAAAAGTCAACGCTCTATCCAACGCCACACCCAGGTACCTCGGGTTTTTACAATGCTCCACGTCAGTACCCCGCTACGTGATGTTGAGTTTTCTGTTTGAAGAGCTACTGCGAAGATGAAACGCGCAAGATTGAGTTTTGGACGGGTTCGGGCGAAGAGTATTACTGTCATAGTACTTACCAAGCAACTCGAGCGCCTGTGTCAAAGCAGTTTCAACTTCTGCGAAAGTAAGCGATTGTGCCGCCAAGGCCAAATCATCGGCAATCAAAACTTTATACTATGATCTCTTGACAAAATGACATTCTATTAGCCGCTGGCTTGCTTTCTGGGTACTATAGTGTCCAAGGGAAAAGGCCATCACTTGCTTCGCGGGTAGTGGAGTACCCAACTGGTACATTTACTTCTAGACTAATATATAAAGAGGTTAAGTTTGTTTTTTTGTTTGTAGGAGGTAATCTCTGGAAGTACTGGTCCGATTGCTAAAATTTTGTCACCGATAGTAAGCTGCTTTATTCTTGAGTGACATATGTTATATTTTATGTACGCGGGCAAAGCCAAGTTGAATATAGGGTGTTTTCATGTATTGATTGAACTGAATGAAACAACAACTAACACTTTTCTGAACACAGCATCAAAAATATTGGTATGAAGAATACTGGGAGCATGGTGGGAACATCTCTCTCTCTTTTACGCTCGTAATGTAATGGCGGTGACGTCACATGTTCAGTTGCGCATCCTTTTTCTGTTACTTGTCAGTTTCCTCTTCCACTAGGTAGAAACCTTGCAAATTTAGTGAAAAGAGAAACTTATTTAATATTGAATGTTTATATAGTTTTTTTTTTTAGATTTAGGATAAGGTTAATTTTCGTTACAAATAATAAAGAGTTGAGTCAACTATCGTATAATAAACTTATACAAAATGTTTAGAATTGATATGCGCGACCAGAACTTTACGTGGTCGGTGTCTTTTATATTTTGGAATTTAGAGAATCGCTGCCATTTTGATCCCTGTTCACGGAAGCTGCCACTTGTCATGTCTTTGTCCGCGGAAACGTTTGTTAGAAAATCCAAATGTGTGGGATTCGTACGCTACCAAAATGTCATGTGGTCAATCAAGCTGTGGGATTGTTCGGAAGAGTTACGCGGGTCTAAAACGCAAAGGCAATCCTTCAAATGCGAACAGGTTTTAGACACTACTAGAAATAATCAAGTCAAATAGATTGCTTTAGAGTAATTTTTTAACGACACACTTTCACTATATAAACCCTAGTTTTATCAAATTTCAATTTGGCCATTTCACTGTTTCTTAAGGTAGATACAGGTCTCCTAGCTTATGAGACATGGTTCATTTTTTTTTTTTGTAAGCATAGATTTGTAGACTTAAATTTTCTGTTTACAAAACTATGCTTCTTGTATTTCTGCCGTCTTGTTTTGAATTGTGTCTATGTGTATTGCTTGGATAAATAAACTATATTATATTATTGTTATTGACATCTAGGCCCTTCTGTCGCAAGACGTTGTCGCTTGAGCGTGTCCAAACGTAGCGGTATGAATCTTGAAAGATGGCGTCGTGTCGGGACGTTGACTTGTTCAAGACGGTTCGAATTAGTTTTGGCTGGCCAACGATTAAATGGATGAACTTACAGTAGTGATCTTATTAAAGTAGATTCTAGAATTTGCATGAATGTTTCATTTAATTCTTGGGTTCGAGTAAATTAGTTTACTTTATTGGATCCTCCAGTGTGAAATGGCTTAATAAAAACAATACATTAGTAACAAAACCATTATAGAAAAGAATAAAAAATGAAAAAAGTATTTGCCACGGAGACGAGCTTAAAAGATTAACTTTCTAACTTAAAATGTGGAAGATTGTGTAACAACGTCACTCGGCAAGCTACCAAATAACTTTTCTAGGTAAAACCAGAACCAGCAATTGAAAATTACAGGAACAATATAACTCGATGATAACAATAATGTCTGACTAGATAAAGCAGACAATATAAAAAGAATGACGACATTGAAGAGAATATGTTGACATTAAAAGAGAATGATAGACAAGAATTATACTGGATTTCAAATTGCTGACGAATCAAGAGCTCAATAAGATTTGACAACAATGACGGAGACACACGACAAAAGGCTCAACATGACAGATTTGCAATCGATTTTCCTAATAATAATACTGTCTCTTACAAAGGAGGGAGATGAAAATAATGAAACGTCCCTACGAGTCAACGAAAAACGTAAAAATATATATTCTTTTGAGTCGTCTGTCCCAACGAATTAAGATTGATTACCTTGCTTGCTACACTTTCTCTTTAGGCGTGAATTTGTTCTATTTTTAAGTGGAAAAAGGCCGTTCTCAGTTTCGTTGTCATTTCCAAAATTTTAATGAGAGATTATAACTGAGGATGATTTGGCCGTATCTTTGTTTTTAATCGCTGAGAAGGGTTAGTGTCAAAGGATTATTATGATAAAGATTAGCCGGAATTTGTTTTTGGTTAAAAATTGACTTGAGGATGAGTGATTGCGGTGATAAGTATCAAATTTTTTTCTATTATAAAAATCACGAATCGTTTACAATGAACTTTTAGCGAAACCTTCTCCGTATTTTTTTTTTAAGTTGGGAAATCAGCCAATGACTTCTCCCGATCTATGGCAGAGCGAGAGGGCAGATGTCCGTTCCCTCACGCCTGCGGTCGCCTCCTTCGCTGGCATTACTCCGTCTCCGTGTATAATGACATTTGAAATTACTATGAAACTATGTTATAACACTCCCATACCTACACTGGCAACCTAAAAAAATGACACAACAATTTTTAACCCTACATTTTCGCGTAAGCCAAAAAGAGTGACACGGAAAAAAACCTAGTACGTGATTTTAGCGTGTCATCAAATACAGCTAAACGTGAATTACGAGAGGAATCAGAAAAACCCGTAACGTTAACCCTGCGCACTCGCTAATTGCGTCCGCACCCATTCGTTTCGTATTTCGCCATGTTGAATTTAAATAAAATTCGTTATTCCATGACCAATGGAGGGTTATGTACGTAGGTATGTTTATGTGAATGTGGGAAAAGTGGTAATTTTTTTTTTGACGCGTAGTGTAAAAGGCAATGCAAATTGGCAACTTGTTTAAAAATCTTGCTAATAATATTAGTAAGTGGAAATTTCGAAGTTTTTTAACCAATAACGTTTTCATGGCTAGACAGATTTGTACTAAACGTGGAGCATGATTGGATTTTATGGTCTAACCGTGAGCCTACGTTTACCAGGACAGAAACCATTCTATTTCATCAAGGTCATCTTCGATGACGTAAGATTTTTCCTATCCCGGTGGGACATTCCATTGAGTTTATTGATAACGAAGGCGAATATGCGGACACTTACTAGTTGATTGATAATAATTAGCAAATCTACACTTTTTTTTCGGTGGGAAAATCATCCAATGGCATCCCCAGTTCCTGGGCGGAGAGTGAGATAGTGATAAACTTTTACTGACTAAAAACCCACTCCTGTTCCTTCTTTGCCTTCGTTCAAGAGACCCGAGGTTCTCTTTCGCGTCACCCATGGCCCCAGTAGGCTTCGACCCTGCTGATCTACAGTTTTGCTGACATCTCCTTGGAGCGCGCGGGGAACACTACGCGCCGTCGACAACTTGGGCTCAGTCCGGACGATTACCGGACGGTCGGACGGCGAGCTACCCATTGCTTGCCGTCCGCAAGCCAGCGCCTACGGTGGCTGGAAATCGGGATCGAGATCCTGGCGTCTGGGGCGTGAGGGCCGTTCTATCGCGCGTGCGGCCGCCTCCTTTGCTAGCATTACTGCTTCGCAGAAGGAGGCGACCACCTCCTTTGCTAGTATTACTGCTTCGCAGAAGATGGCGACCGCCTGCCACTCCTCCTCGCTCTGGACCATGTCCTGTACCAAGGCCCGGTGCGAGAGATCACTGCCTTCGATCGCCCCCAAGAGGACACGGCGATCGGCGGTGGCGATTTCCGGCCACCGTAGGCGCGGGCTTGCGGACGGCGAGTTATGGGTGGCTCGCCGTCCGACCGTCCGGTAACCGTCCGGACTGAGCCCAAGTCGTCGACGGCGCGTACTGTTCCACGAGCGCTTCAGTGAGATGTCAGCAAATCGTAGGGGCCCAGCAGGGTCGAAGCCTACCGGGGCCCTGGGATGAAGGAAAAGAAGGAACAGGAGTGGATTTTTAGTCAGTAAAAGTCTGACACTATCTCACGCTTCGCCCAAGAGCGGGATTTGTCATTAGATGATTTTCACACCTAAAAAAAACCTATTGGCCACCTGAGCAAGCACTTTGCTAAGCCCGGGTAAAAAAACGATCCTTTTAGTGGATATTTTCGTGATATAACCTGTAGCTACCTCGCACATCTCTGAATGGAAATAGCCTTATATGCCCTTGTAAGCCTGAAGTTCAGCTAAGATAGCAAATTCACTTGTACCAAATAACAAGACTGTGGCCTAATTATTTTATCGATTAGTTTTGAAGTTTTAACTGTTTCAAAGTTCTTAGGTGTTCAAAAATGTAAACAGTTTCTTCTCTTTTTAAATTGACTTCGAATTAGCAGGAAGTTTTAAATCTGATTGGATTTTTTATGTTTGTTAGCTCAGAGTGCCTGACACGTGTATGACGTTTGGTGCTCTGATTGGCTCGCTCCAAGCTCTTAACCAATCAAAGAGCCGAACGCAGTAAACGTTTCATCGCGTTAACGTAAAATCAATTCACACTCAGCGCACAGATCTCCGTTATTAATGAACAGATTTGTTTTTTTTTACATTTGACAATATTTACTTTCAGATTGTTCTATTTCTGTCAAAATCTAGTTCTGGTGATGAAATCATATATAAAACAACACGGACAAAACCAAAAACACGGGACAAGGGCAGGAAGATGATGATGACTTCGGATGTATTTTTTTTTGTAAAACTTTTTTGATTCTAAAATCTTACGTAGCAGTGGGCAAGGCACAATGCTCGCGGAACAGAAATGGTCGATGGGGACGAAAGGTTCTGGAGTGGCGACCACGTACTGGAAGACATAGCCCATAAGTTCGACTGATGACCTGATGAGGGTCGTGGGAATTCAATGCATGCGAAAGACCGGTCGTTGTGGCAACGCTTGGGGGAAGCCTATGTCCAACAGTGGACGTCTTTCGGCTGAAATGATAATGATGATGATGACCGCACCAAATTGATAAATCTAAAGAGTCGCAACCCTCAAGACGTTCGCCACCCAAGACTCGACTATGATCTCAAGGTCAATCCGAGGTATTTTCATATCACAGCGGATCCCAAAGATTTGATTAAGCGTTAATGTTTAGGGTTATGTACCAGGAGGATCAACCAACCGACGGAACCCTATTAAATCTAATAATAATGAATTTTATTACAAAGCATGTATTATGCTATTCGTCCATCTATGTGTCAGCGAGCTGACATGATTCAGCCATCTCAAGGCAAACAGTGATTATTATATTTTTGAAAAGGTATTTTTATAGTTCATTCCCTTCTCACTCACCACCGTAGACGCGGGCTTGTGGACTGCGAACGATGGGCTCGCCGTCAGATCGTCAGGTAACTGTCCGGACCGATCCAAAGTCGTCGACGGCGCGTAGTGTTCCACGAGCGCCTCAAGGAGATGTCAGCAACCGTAGGGGAGCCCAGCAGAGTCGAAGCCTACTGGGGCCATGGGTGATGCGATAGAGACCCCTGGAAAAATGGCAAAGAAGGAACAGGAGTGGGTTTTTAGTCAGTAAAGGTCTGACACTATCTCCCGCCCTGCCCAAGAGTGGGGGACGTCATTAGATGATTTTCCCAATCGGAAAAAAACCCTTCCCACTGAAAAGTTACATTCATTAAAATATCTATTTATCAACATTTGCGCCTTCTAGTATCTACCTTCTTCCGACGGGTTCCTAAAAATAATACCGAACAAGAAAAATACACGGAAACAGAATAATTTCATCACTTTCAAAGAAAACTGTATTTGAATGAGAGTACCATGAATTTATGTTATCCTAACATTTAAGTTGACCTTTGACTTTTGGGGCACTTTAGGCACAAAGTATCTTTAAGACTTTAAGTGGAGGGAAGTGTTTTAAATGTTCAGACTGCCTTATTGGTCTAGAGTTAGCAGGGACCGGTGCTATTTATGAAGTCCTGGGTTTTTTTTTATTTTTTTTTTATTTTTTTTTTCCGGGTGGGAAAATCGTCTAATGACATCCCGCGCTCTTGGGCGGAGCGCGAGATAGTGTCAGACTTTTACTGACTAAAAACCCACTCCTGTTCCTTCTTTGCCATTTTTCTAGGGTCCCGGGGATCACTTTCGCATCACCCATGGCCCCAGTAGGCCTCGACCCTGCTGGGCCCCTACGGTTGCTGACATCTCCCTGAGGCGCGCGTGGAACACTACGCGCCGTCGCAATATCTACTCCTGTTCCTTCTTTGCCTTCATCCCAGGGCCCCGGGTTTCGCTTTCACACTACCCTTGGCCCCAGTAGGCTTCGACCCTGCTGGGCCCCTATGATTTGCTCCCTGAGGTGCGCGTGGAACTCCTGGGTTAAAACAATCAAAAGTGTGGCACACTTTAAACAATTATCAATTATTTTTTAAAACAATTACCTAATTAGCCAATCGGCTACGTCACAGCCTCATCTTCTACATGACGCAGATCCTCACCGAACATGGTAAGTTCGGGAGGTTCCTGCACCTGATTTATGCGGTAGAAACGCCTGGGTGTCACCATTGTGCGAACCGCTCGGAAAACACGGTGGAGGTGTGCTGCACCGCCGTGTCCTCGTGTGAACGATTGGTGGTAGCGGCCTCTCGCGGCAAGCCCTGGTACAGGCCATGGTCTGGAGGTGGTCGCCTCCTTCTGTGAAGCAGTAATGCTAGCGAAGGAGGGGCCGCACGCGTTAGGGATCGGACGTCCTCACGCCTCAGCCGCCAGGATCCCAACCCTGATTTCCAGCCACCGTAGGAGTGGGCTTGCGGACCACGAGCAATGGGTAGCTCGCCGTCCGGCCGTCCAGTAACCGAGTCCGAGTCGTTGACGACCGTAGTGTTCCATGCGCGCCTCGAAGAGATGTCAGTAAAACTATTGAGCCCCAGTAGGGCCGAAGCCTACTGGGGCCAGGGGTTGACTTCTGAAAGGGAAATTTAGAACCCCCTACCCCTGACCATTCATGTAGTGTGTAACTAAGGCGTAGTGTAGGGGCTTATTATTAGTGGTTAAATTTACCACTTTTTTAATCAAAAATCTAACCAGATTTATGAAAAATAACAGTTTAATTTGTCACTGTAGTAGATTCTGCCGAAATATTAGAAAAAGTGAAAATTAGCATCCATCACTACGAGGGATGCTAATTTTCACTTTTTCAATTTTCATTTTTTCGGTTAATTAAGCGCCTACCAATGTAGCTGCTTAATTAACCGAAGAACATTCGTCCTGCCTCACAGTCGAACTAATATAGGCAACTCTTCTCACATAAACCGCATGCTTTCTTTTGTCAATTCTATTCGTGGTGATCAAGATGTCTTTGCTGGTTCTGTAGCCTCAAAAAAAATTAAACTCAAAAACTTAATGTTATGATATTTTTAGTCTTGTTTATAATTTTTTATATTTTTTTTGCCCTCAAATGATCAATTTCTAGGAATTTATTAATAGTACCTAAGTTGGATTATTTTACGTGTGCATGTTAGATTTACATCTAGCATGTGTCAATCAGATATATTATGTTGTAATTAATTTATTTTATGGATGCGTGATTGTACATAAGTTTTGTGAATTAATATAAAAAAAAGTTACATCCTTTAAATACAGTATTTACAACAAAATGCCCGTTTAACATTGGTCAGAGTAACGGTTCACAACTAACGGTTGTCGATATTAAACTGTTAACTTTAACTGCACTGTTTGCAGTTACCGCACGGACTTTGCACTAACTTCTGTTAGATCTTTTACGTATATTTATTCAGTGAAACTTTCTACGATGTTGATAAGATCACTTTGGGGTTGTGGAGCTATATACCGACTGTCAATTGTTTTTTATTCGTTATTTAACTTCTTGAGTAGCGTAATTAGAGACACAATAGTAAGACAATAGCGCACGACCGCCGGCGTTCGTGCGGGGATCAACAGCTTAAACGTATAACTATGAAATAACATAGTTCCTGTAAAAAAATAATATGCTATCAGATCAGCAATAAAGATTAACGAAAAGTCAAAATGTATGAAAATGATTCGTGGCCTGAATGTTAAGTGATCAACTCCAAAAATGTGTGACAATAATATAGGCTTATCTTTTTTAGGGTTTCGTACCTCAATAGGAAAAAACGAAACCCTTATAGGATCATAGTGTTGTCTGTCTATCAAGACCCCGTATCTCCGGAACGCGTCGAGGTATTGAAATGAAATTAAAACCATATAGACACTCGGGTCTGCGGTTGCTTGAAACTGTGAAAAAATCAAATTTCTAAGTTAACAAAAAGATACGGCCGTTTAAGTCGCAAAAAACATCAATCTCAAGGGTAATCAAAATTCAGGGGTTACTTCCCATTGACCCAGAATCCTGGAATTTGGCATAAAACAAGGTCTTGTAGCACAAGTATAGGAATAAAAAATAACAATATTAATATTACACAACTTTCACCCAACGCCATCTAGTCCCAAACTAAGCAGAGCTTGTGGTATGAATATTGAAAAAAAAATTGTTGTTACGTCACAAAACAAAAAAAAAATGCGAATCGGAAAAATCTTCGAGACTCCGTTCGGAAATTGAACTAATTACATATGTAAGTTTGTACGGAACTCTCAGTGCGCGAATCAGACTCGGCCCAGTTTTTTTTTAATTATTTGATTCAAAATGTTATTCACGATCGAAAATAAAATTAAACGTCTTTGCAAAACTGTTCAAAACTTAAGTTAGTTAAAAACCTTTCAAATATGTTGAAAGGGGAAACTGTCAAACTCAAACTCATTTATAAAATCATTTACAGGCACTTGTGAATTATCAAGGTTGGCATTTCACAAAAAAAGGTGAATTTATTTGCGTTCTAAAGTGTAAATCTCTATGTTGAAGATCTGAAGACAGACGTATACTTTAAAATCGTCCAGGAATAAATAAAAATGATAGAAAAAAAAAATAACCGTGGTAGCTGGTAGCTGAGACAAGTGTCAAGTAACAAGGTATACACTATTGGGCATGTGAAGTCATCGCCATCAGTATAGTATCCCAACTAGCAAAATAGCCATAAGAATAATCCGTAATAAGAGCTTAGACCTTATAAAAGGATTATTACACTTCGGGAAGTGTGCGTTGGAATTGCACAATTTAATTCCACCAAGTCCGTTCCATCATCGGACCACTAGACGTACGGCGTTGCGCCATCGGTATATGGTGGACATCCCACCCATTCGTACAAAGCGTTTTGGGAACACATTCATAATGCGTACAGCTAAGGAGTGGAATTCCCTGCCGCAGTCTGTGTTCCCTGATAGCTACAACCTAGGGGTCTTTAAGTCAAGAGTGAATAGGTTACTTCTAGGCAAGCGTGCTCCATCGTCGGCCACATCATCGCTTACCATCAGATGAGATGGTGGTCAAACGCGAGCCTATCAATAATAATAAAAATAAAAAAAAAATATCTGTCTTGGCAAAGATTGTGTAACTTATAAAGGCACCTTATAAGACGTATTGTGCTAAAAGACACTTGTGAGTGTATTTGTTCTTACAAAAGCATTGTCAAGATTAATGTAAGATGAAAAAAACACTTAATGAAACCATCATAGAACTACTATAAGGGCAAATAATCTTACAAGGTGCGCCCAATTCCATACTTACTGACGTTTAGAAGTGTGTTATAAGAGACATTTTGTTAGTTGGGATATTACAAGTAACATGCGGCAAGAGCAGGAAGGAGATGATGTCAATAGGTAGGTATTTATAAAATTAAAATTGATAAATTATGTTTTGTACAGTTTTATCTTTATTATTAGTGGCAAAAAAGCAAAGAGCTCTCTTGATGATAATGATACGTTGCCTCTGGGATTCTACAATATTAAAAACATTCACAGTTTGAAAGGTGCACTTAATGCCTTAAGCATTTTTCATCAGTCAAATAAGGGTGATGCAGAGATAATAAGTAAGGCAAGTGCATTAAAAAAGAAAATATTATTAATAAAAAAATAAGTACAAAGTACATAATATATTATTCTCTCTGTAATGACATAGGACAATTCTACCTTTCAGTATAGTCAAATCAGACGAGAACTTGATGAATAGAATGTTCTTTATCTTTAATATCAACAAGTTACAGGTAAGTGCCTACTAATACACTATCTACATTTAAGTTTTTAGCCTGTGTATTGACTACAAATTTTCAATTCGACTAAAGCAAAATCAACAAATTCCCATTACTTTCTCATGAATGATTTTGATTACTCTCTACAATAATTTTACACGTGCCGTCAATAGTCAAAGTTTACATGTGCAGTCAAAAAGAAAAAATATTGATATTTTTATGAGATAAATTTTTGATAGTGGTAAAAAAATTAAAGCCTTATTCTTTAATGTTACGAACAATAATTCTTAGAAACGCAAAATTCACCTTTATTGCTTGATCCCCTAGGGCTGATGTTTTCTCTTGACCTCGAACCATTTATAAGTAGGGCAAGCGACGACCTTAAACAACATTTGTATAGCAAAATAATAAATAAACAATATACTGAACATAATTGTGAGTTGTGGAACTCAGTTATACACGCGACAATGCTGCTGGCTACTGACCTTAGATTATAATCAATCGCTTACATTTCAGTATACTGGCAAAGTTGATTTTGAAAATCGGGACCAAAGGTTTTAAGGAAAAAAAAGGATCATAAAATAATAAGTCTGTGTTCCCTGATAGCTACAACCTAGGGGTCTTTAAGTCAAGAGTGAATAGGTTACTTCTAGGCAAGCGTGCTCCATCGTCGACCACATCATCGCTTACCATGAGGGGAGAATGGGGTCAAACGCGAACCTATCAATAAATAAAAATAAAAAAACTACCTTATCATGGTGTACAATAAAGAATAAAGATAATTAATAATGATAAACAGGTGTAGTAACAGGTAAAGAGAGTCGAAATAAATGATGCAAGATATTCAACGGAATTTTTTCCTAAATTTTCTTTGTGAACTCTGAAAAAAAAAAATTGTTACAAAATCACGTGTTCTTCGAAAATTTAACTGTACAATAACTTCAGGTAGGTAATTAAGTCTAATTAAGAGCGCTCAACAAGAGATACGTTTCCATACTTACGTGATTATGACGTTATTATATATTTTTCTCAAGATATTTTGAAAACATAGATGCCTTGTGGATATTATGTAGGTTTTTTATTGGAATCAAAACATGAATTTGTGTAAAACTAATCCAGTGAAACCTATATCCATCTCTGAAAATCTGCTATTTTGCGTGAAGTTTGGCTCTTCGTAATATACTCATAAATTAAAAAAGTAAAGAAAATATATTTAATTTTATAGAAACCTAGCACATTTAATCGAGTAACACGTATTTCCTGGAACAAGTTTTATTAAATACCCGAGAGAGTGATGGAATTACTAAATGCCAACAGAGCGTTAAGGCGTTATCGCTCTTTTTTCGAGTTACCTCTTCATCAAACTTAGCATTGGATGAAACAACAAACAACCATGCTCACGTTGATGATAGACTGATTATTTATTACCTACTGATGTTAGGCCAAAACTCTTTGTATTTATAGTTTTTGCTTACCTTTTTTAAGGTGAGAAATCATGAAAATATATTTACCCGAATGGGCATTTTCATTTAAGTGTACCCCGATAAAAATGTCACCAAACTGAAGTTTTTTTTTATCATCATTATGGAAAATCATCTAATGACGAATCTCGCCTTGGGTGGAGCGCGAGATAGTGTCAGACTTTTACTGACTAAAAACTTACTCTTGTTCCTTCTTTGCCTTCGTCCCTGGGTCCCGGGTTTCACTTTCATCACCCGTGGCCCCAGTAGGCTTCGACCCTGCTGACCCGCTACGATTTGCTGACATCTCCCTGAGGCGCGCGTGGAACAATACGCGCCATCGACGACTTGGGTTCGGTCCGGACGGTTACCGGACGGTCGGACAGTGAGCTGCCCATTGCTCTGTCTGCAAGCCCGCGCCTACGGTGGCCGGTAATCGGGATCGGAATCCCGGCGGCTGGGGCGAGAAGACCGTTGCCTCGCGCGGTTGGCCTACTCCTTTGCTAGCATTACTGCTTCGACCAAACTGACGTAACATTCACACGTAAGTGGTAAGAAACAAGTTTTCTAATTAAAATTAGATATTTTTAATAAATAAAGTATATGAAAATATTGCTAAGTTATAGGTATCTAATTCGTTTAAATTAAAGGATGTAAAATGTATATATGTATTAACAAGAAAATAACATTACTTACTGGAACCGTCACGAAACTGACATATCCGATCGGCACAAGTTTAGAACATTATTAGAGTTGTTATTAGAGTTTATTGTGCACATTTAATTTAATGTGACGACAAAAACAACACACTGTGGTTGCGCCAAAACTTTGAATGTCTTCGTAGTTTATATAGGTCTTTAGTAATTATAACCAATTTAATGTTGGCAAGGGGTGGGACTTGCCAGAAACAGTTACTCTGAACGTTTAAAATACTCATAAATTAATAATTTTAACATATTTTAGCAGGATTGCACATGAATTAGTAAATTTTATATAATATATTTTACCTTTTTATTCCAAAAATTAGACAATATGTCCATTATTCATCTCGATATAAAGTTTGGAACAGCATCGACACAACGGTGGGTACACTTAAATATGAAAATGCCCTAATACACCACTTAAGGGTGTGCGTTATTTCAGATACATGTTGTATGTGAATACACCATAGGCTTAGCATAAATCATTATAAAATGTCCTCATTGCTAAGATTTGGCCTCTTCTTGAGCTCTATAATCACATGTGCCTGCGGATTGATAGTATTATTTTGTTTCTTTACCAATTCATAATTTTAAAGTGGTATTTTCATTAAAAAAATCAACAGTATAAAATAATAATACATTTATTTACTGAAAACGGGACATCAAACAAATCATATATCTGGTTCCGATTGAGAACTGATAGAATTTTATATGAGGCTTAATATGAATAAATCAATCACAATTTCGGGATTTGGGTTTAAAAATAACTATTTACTTTGAATTCAAACTGAATATTTTATTTCTAATTAGTAATGATCGTTTGGCAATTCAATATTTTATAGTCATTAACTATGTTTTATTTAACGAATTATTTAATTTTTAGTAATCCTTTCTACCATCGAACAACTCGACCTACGGCGAGTGTCCACCCTTACATTGATACCTCTACGATCTGGACTAAGCATTTTACATCGAAGGACTGGAACAATTTGCCTGCTGCGGTCTTCCCGTCTGATTATAATTTAGGCGTCTTCAAGGCTAAAGTGAATAGGCTCTTAATAAACTAGTGCGTCTCATCATCAACGATTGCATCACTGCTTACGTGGGATCGCAGTCTAGCATTAGTTTATGTCATTTACAAAAATGAAGCGGCGTACAGCGTAGAATTATCAGCTACTTTTTGGTATTTGGTTTTCTCTTAATGTAATAATAAAATAGCTGTTAATTAAACTCCAATCAACCAAATGCATGCATCAGTTGCGGGTTTGTTTGGCTTTTCTACCTTTCAGGTTTATTAAAATACTTGTTGAAATTAAAAACTTAATGATAAATTACATTTATTTTGCAAATAGGTTTTTAAAAAAGACTTTTACACGATGATTTTTTTGTCAGTTTAAACTAGATGAGGCCGGTGTTTCCTAGCTGACTACTCTGAAAAGGAACACCAAAAACCACTCAGTCAGGAGTCAGTCTTTTAAATTTCATACAGAAAACATGTAACGGTCAAATCATATGAGAATCATGCAGATTGATGTCTGAGACGGTCGTTTTGAAGAAAGTACACACAGATTTCAGCAGACCTGTCCAGTCGGTGCAAGCATTTGTCAGTATTCGTATAGCTCAACTATTCGTATAGCTCAATTCAGGACTACTAAGGAGCTCGACGACTTGACGAACAATACTCATTATTCATCATCATCATTTCAGCCGATAGACGTTCACTGCTGGACATATGCCTCCCCCAAATGTCGCCACAATGAACGGTCCTTTTTCACCAGGTCATCGGTCCACCTTGTAGGGGCCTTCCAACACTGCGTCTTCCGGTACGCGGTCGCCACTCCAGAAACTTTCGGCCCCAACGATGTGCCCTGCCCATTGCCACTTAAGTTTGGCGATTCTTCGTGCTATGTCGGCCACCTTGGTTCTCCTGCGGATATCTTCATTTCTGATTCGATCACGCAAGGAAACTCCGAGCATAGCCCTTTCCACTGCCCTTGACGAACAATACTAAAGAAAGGATAATTGGGTTATTTATATTATTTTAGCTTTATAATAATGATTAGTATAGATTCTCTCCTCGCATACCCTTCTAATATTACAAGGTCCTTTTCAAAACATATGAATTACAGAATCCACAGCTACATTCCAGCGTATAAATAACAGGACCTTACCATGATGTGTCAAAAACCCAGTGGTGTGGGCGAGAGAGAGGGATGGAGCAATACATGCTATATAGCTCCATCCCTTTAACAGTTCAGTTAAGATCTTCAAATAGATCGCGTTGAGAGTTCGTGGTAGGGCGTCAGGAAGGACCTCTGGCAGTTAATTACGGAGTCGTCAGCTGCTATAGGAGACGTCGACTTAAAAGTGCTCACAATATTGTCTACATGACTTGAGAATACATAGATTAAACGTGGCAAGTTCTTTGTTGTGAAGAATATGCAGTGAACCATGTTTGTTACGTCTTCGGAAAGTTGTTAGGATATTGTGATATCGTAGAAGATTGCTTGAGTTATTTACTTTCTACATCTATATATATCAAAGGAAAAACTGACTGTCTGACATATCAACCCACAGCTAAAACGACTAGGCCTAAGAAAGTGTTTTGCACAAGGTTTCCTTTTATGAATGATGTCAAAATTTACCGTCTTTTTTTTAGGTTGGAAAATCATCTAATGACAAATCACGCTCTTGGGCGGAGCAGGAGATAGTGTCAGACTTTTACTGATTAAAAACCAACTCCTGTTCCTTCTTTGCCTTTGTCCCCTGCTGGGCCCCTACGATTTTCTGACATCTCTTTGAGGCGCGCGTGCAACAATACGCGCCGTCGACGACTTGGGCTCGGTCCGGACGGTTACCGGACGGTCGGACGGCGGGCTACCCATTGCTCGCCTGCGCCTACGGTGGCCGGAAATAAGGAAATGAACCGGGATTCAAAGTTTGTATGGAAAAACCTACTTTCACGTGTCTGGCTAAGTGTATTTTTAAGGATTTTGCATATTTAAAATTTTGCCAACAAAATACTATTAAAATATAATCTGCCTGGGTCGTGATTCGTTTTGTATACGAGAGACTCCATTCACTTATAAACTGTTTGTTTATTGAAATTCGTTACTCCTACAATCTAATAATTTGCAATGTATTTTAAATATTGTTGACATGCATGTAATATCACTATAGGTACTTACCTACATAATATTGTACGCCCTAAGGGTAGGACATAGCCATTCGTAGAATATTTAATTAACACCATCTGTATTAGGTACCTATAATCCACAATAAAGATGGTTAGATTTGATTTGAGAATAGGTTTTGAAATTGATAGAAAAAGAATTTTCTCTTGTTTTAGAAGTAAAGTGGTTTTTGGTTACAAATATACTGCGACATAAAGTTTGATTTCTTCGGGTACACATCCCGGGAACCAAGATCTACCTACCAGAGCTCAGTTCTCACAATATCTACATATCTTTAACCACTGTGGGACATTATCAATTTATTCTTTTCTTTCTTTCTTTCTAATTATATCGGTGAAGTCAATATAGTACGGAAGCTTGAGAACGAATGTATGTATGAGCTAAGTGACACATGTCACTTTGACAGAATCCGGGCTGACGTTTGCACAAGCCGAACGGATAAAAGTTCCGACCGCAGATGAGCGGGGGTCTTACCTCTGTCGACAGTCGTACAAACAACATCTACCCTGGGGACTGTCTCACCGCTCGTTGTGAAGTGAATACCTAAAGCTTGCATCATAATAAATCAGTTGTGTGATCTGGAATAGTTTGTTTATTACTCGACACCCAGTCATCGCCCACAAACAGAGTCCCTGGACAGAACTGCGAAGGTGATCGACATCCTCATCCAATAATTATATAAACTACAATATAAAACGACCAAAGTATTAATCTCTTTTATCTGCTTTAGTTATGTACTTTTTTATATACTTACTTAAAAACCCGCTCTTCTCCCAACCGCTTTTATGCACTTTACTGTACGTGCACTTTTCCGCACTAGTGCAGAAAAGTGCGCGAGCTTGCCCACGCCACAATTTATTGTATTTATCGTATATACGTCGTTTGATACACTTGGCTCAAAATTCCACCTCGGTCACAATGACAAACTTTCTCCACTTGTGTAAAAAACTTTTTACAAAAAAAAAATAACCGACTTCATTAAAAAAAAAAACACTAAAAGGATCAAAATAACTTTAATTTCGGAAGTCGGTGTTTCTCGGTATTGTTTGTTTCTTATTTAACACCGACTTCCAAAATTAAAGTTATTTTGATCCTTTTAGTGTTTTTTTTTAATGAAGTCGGTTATTTTTTTTTGTAAAAGTTTTTATTTTACACTTTTTAGTTGTGATACACTTATAAACACAGTACCTATTTCTCATGACGATTCCAATTAACCCAAACACTGCTAAGTTACATTGTTTTATTATAAAGTTCCTGTGTCTACCTTCCACCTTCCGGCTCCATCATCAGATCAGTTCGATAGTACCTTATAGCCAAAGTGCATCTCATGACAATTCTAAAAAGCCCAAACACGGCTAGGATACATTCATTAATTACGGAGTTCCTGTGCCTACCTTCCGGCTCCATCATCAGATCAGTTCGATAGTACCTTATAGCCAAAGTGCATCTCATGACAATTCTAATAAGCACAAACACGGCTAGGTTACGTTGATTAATTACGGAGTTCCAGTGCCCACCTTCCGGCTCCATCATCATCATCAGATCAGTTTGATGATACCATTTTCAACGTAACTATTCAGAACCATTTATTTATTTGTATTGTCATAGTCGCTTAACTATCTTCATTGTGATATCAATGTGAGTATGAAGTTCCGTTGACCATATCTGGTCTTCTTCATCAGTTCCACTTCATCAAATGTTACTTTTTGACTGTAAATGCTTAAGTTCTCGATGAAAATACCAAAATCACTATATGATTGCCTATAATATTTGAAGAGTTCCCTCGATTCCTCATGGATCCCATCATCGAAACTGAATTTTGGAAAAAATGAGACCAATTTGGAAGCATATCCATATAGAGGGAAAAAAAATTTTGCAAATCGGTCCATAAACGACGGAGTTCTGAGGTAACAAACATAAAAAAAAAATATAAATAAAAATACAACCGAATTGAATAACCTCCTCCTTTTTTGAAGTCGGTTAAAAATGTACTTTTTTTGGGTTGTGCTAAATTTTAATAAACGTAGGTATTTCTTTTCCTATACTTCGGGTTTTTGCTTAAAAAATGTTTTACTGCAAACATCTGTCGAATGTCACAGAACTTAATATACATAGGCTTCAAGATGTTCCCATTTTATCAAGAGACCACGTATCGACTTTTGTACTTAGCATAAATTTGCATGTCAAGATATACATACATACCACTTGCTTATGCTTACCATGATACCCTTTAATATTATGCCGCATATCGTTAACTTTATCAAGTCTTCTGAAAGATTGATGATGGTATTTGAGGTTAAAAAAATTATTTGAGTGATATATGAGTACACTGATACTGAAATTTTTTTGAAAAATTTTGTTACCTACATAATTTTACCAGTTTTTTTTTACAGCAAAAATCGTAAGAAATCGTCAGTTACTCAAAAAAAAAGTAACATAATTTTACAAAAACTTAAACCAATGGGCACAGTGGCGGTCTTATCGCTGATAGTCGTATAGGGCGTAGTTAACTACTATTTTGTAATCAGATTACAAATTACAACTAAAAGTAGTTAACTACCAGAAGTTTGATTACAAGTAGTTATGATTACATGTAACTTAACTACAGTAATCAAACTACATAAAGTAGTTGTCAATTTGATTGCTGTAATCTAATAATTATAATTAGGTACTGATTATTTCAGTACTAAGAACTTATATTTTGCAATTAAATAAACACGCAATGTGTTGGAATTATAGGTTTATCAAAACTGAATCTGGCTCTAAAATTTAATTTAAAAATAACGGAATCTGTATAAAAAAATCACGTAGGTATGTTTACTTTCATGAATATGAATTGAATGCAAGTTGTAGACTGACCTGTTGGTCTAGTGGTTAGTGGCCCTGACTGCTATGCCGGGGGTCGTGGGTTCGATTCCCACCCAGGACAAATGTGTGATGAGCACAATCATTTGTTCTGTGTCTGGGTGTAATTTATCTATAATATGTATGTATTTAGAAATATATAAGTAGGTTTATCAGTTGTCTAGTGTTGGATATTTTGGTGGAAAGCAAACAAACTTTTATAGATTAACAGAGATTTATTTTGAAACCGGCAAAAGCACAATTACAAGATTGAGAGGTTAGTAAGATGACCGATGACAGCTTGTCAAAAAGAAAAAGTCACTTGACGTATGACAGTTAGGGATGTGTTTACAAAGTACATTAGAAATAATTAGAACTCCAACATCTAGTACTCATAACACAAGCTCTGCTTAGCTTGAGACTAGACGGCGTTGTGTGATAGTTGTGGAAAAAAAAAACTGTTCCATTACTGTCTGTCTGTCAAACTGTGGTTATGTACTTATATTTATAACATTATTTCCATTGCCATTATTGCGTTGATTGACAAGTAATAAGGAAATCAACCTTTAAATATGTAGTTATAAAAAGTAGTCTTGTAATCGTGATTGTAACTACAATTTGTAGTTATCAATCAAAATGTTTAACTACATTTTATAATTTTTTAATGTATTTTGTAGTTGTGATTACTAACTACAATATGTAGTCGTAGTTATTAATCAGTAGTTAGATTACATATTGCCTGACACTGCCCAGACGACTCTAGGATGAACTTTTAGAACTTAAACTAAAAAAGGGTGTAGTCTACGGTGCTCTGCAAATAGTTGGGTGTGTTTGTATGAAATTGTATGAAATTGTATGAAATTGTATGAAATTGTATGAAATTGTATGAAATTGTATGAAATTGTATGAAATTGTATGAAATTGTATGAAATTGTATGAAATTGTATGAAATTGTAAGAAATTGTATGAAATTGTATGAAATTGTATGAAATTGTATGAAATTGTGTAGTGACTTCTATGAATATACTCTACATACTTGTATACTGCTGCTAGTACGATCATCATCATCATTTCAGCCGATAGACGTCCACTGCTGGACATAGGCCTTCCCCAAATATCGCCACAATGAACGGTCCTGTGCATCTCGCATCCATCGGATTCCCGCAACCTTCACCAGGTCATCGGTCCATCTTGTAGGGGGCCTTCCAACACTGCGTCTTCCAGTACGCGGCGCTAGTATGATAACTATACTAATTCATATCCCAGTATATTATAAATCATAAATCATTTGTTTCATCATTCATCATCAACCATATAATTTATTTATTTGTTTCGTTTAGCTACATAATCATTTGTTTGTTATCGATATTTTATCGTCAGAAGTAGAAATTGATAGCTTATCGTGAACCGACGAATTGAAATTACAAGAACAAGAAATTAATTTTATATAGTCAAAAATAAACTTGTGCAGAAAAATTAAAAATTGATGACATGTTAGGCTCAGTGACTCAGCGATCGGCTGCTGCGCTGTGTTGTGGGTTCAATTCTCGCACGGAGTAAATATTTGCATTGCTTGGTTCTATCTATCTATTTGGGTATGGTTTCTGCACTTAGTCCTATGTGGACCATTGTACATGGGCCATGGCGGCCATAACCTTAGGTGGGCTTATTCTAGCCAGCCCACTTCTCTCAAAAAACAGATTATGCCTCTTAGGTTTTTTAGGGCATCATAAGGGAGTTCGGAGATCCTAAGGTTCGTGTGCGTATTTCAATGATACCTGTGCAGTCTAGGAGCACATGTGCAATTGTCTCCTTTTCCTTCAAACATGCTCTGCACAAGGGACTATCTGTGACGCCTACTGTGTGGAGGTGCTTATTCAGTGTGCAGTGTCCGGTGACGGTATTGCTTGGTTAATGGTGTCTTGTAAATGTGAGCTTACATGTTTATGAACGCATTCACGCTATAAGAGATATTATTAGTGTGGGGCAAAGTTTAAAAAAATACGCTACGAGAAAACAAAAAAAAAAAAAACCGAATTGAAAAATCTAAATATAAACATCTGAAGATTTCTGATATAAAACCTACAAAAGTTTGTAGGTTTTGCGACCGAAAAATTCTTATCAGTAGATTATCCCGGGGCCCTGGGACGAAGGCCCGGGGTCCTGGGCCGAAGGCAACGAAGGAACAGGAGTGGGTTTTTAGTCAGTAAAAGTCTGACACTATCTCCCGCTCCGCCCAAGAGCAGGATTTGTCATTAGATGATTTTCCACCTAATAAAAAAAAATCAGTAGATTATTCTATTGCTCTAACATCAAAGCCTTACATTTGATCGATTGCTAAAAATACTCTTTAAATTCTCGTCGTATCCAAAAATCGAAGTCAATGCCAGAATTAGTGCTACAACAATTCCAAGGAGAGAGTTAATCCTCTCAGATTCCATGACGTCACGCACTCCACATCATCCCGACAGGGTACTATGGATTATATTATTATAGGGAGGTTGGTACGTATTTATTTATTTATTTAAACTTCATGTTCAGTAGTGGGTGGCACATAGGCGTGGTGGTGATGGTATAGCGTATTTTATATTTTGAGTTGGTAAATCGTGAAATAACCCCTTAAGCTCTGGGTGGAGCGAGGAGTATGAGGCTTTTACTGACTTAAACTCACTCGTGTTCTTTCAGTTGCCTTCTGCCTTTTGGACCCTCTTAACTCTCTTTCTTCGCAGTAGGTTGGTACATACGGGATTAACCTACAATAATACAGTTCATAGTATCTAGAGTATCACATGGCAAACTATATATTATTATTTAGATTTTTACGTTTATTTTCGTCATAAGAAAACTTTGAAAGGCACTCTTCGATGTTAGTACCTACCTACCTAATACTGCCATATCGACTTTTGTTTCCAAACAAAGTTGACTATTGAACAGATTTGGTTGAGTCAGTCGAGTTGGTTGAGTTGGATGAGTTGGTTGAGTTGGTTGATTCTTGATTGAAAGGTGTAAATGTAGTTTTTGTCGTTTGCAGGCATTTTAACCGACTTCATAAAAAGGAGGAGGTTCTCAAAATAACTCTAATTTTAGAAGTCAGTGTTAATTACCAAAAAAACAATTCCAGAAACGCCGACTTCCAAAATTAGAGTTATTTTGAACGTTTTAGTGTTTTGTTTTGTAGTGAAATCGGTTTTTTTTTTGTAAAAAGATTTTTACCGCCTAATTTTTAAGGCCAACAAGGGAAATGCTGCGGTATTGTTTGAAAGAGTAACCTCTGTTATAGAACGAAAAAGGCGACTGAAGGAACACGGCTGGATTCACTTACTCCACTCAAAGCAGGAGAAGTTATTTGAAAATTTCCCACCCTCAAAAATAAAAAAAACTGGGCAAGTGCGAGTCGGACTCGCGCACTAAGGGTTTCGTACAAACTTACCTATGAAAACAATTCCAAAATTGAGTTACGAACATTTTTTTTGTGGCGTAACTACAGTTTTCAGATTTTTTTCAATACTTGTGCTATGAGACCTTGCTTCATGCCAAATTTCAGGATTCTAGGTCAACGAGAAGTATTCTTTGAATTTTGATTTGAATTGTGTTTAGATTTAACCCTTTTTTATGTTCTTGGGCGGAGCGAGAGGGTGTATCAGACTTTTACTGACTAAAAACCCACTCGAAGTTTTCCTTTCAGAAAAAAACCCTTGGCCCCAGTAGGCTTCGACCCTGCTGGGCCACTACGGATTGCTGACAGATTTAACCATTGGAGAGTATGAGCGCTCTGGTGCAGATGCAGGCACATCTGGCATATTCTCAGTTATGACTCTGGGTAACAACAGACATCCAATTTACTTATGTATGAACTTGTGATACCGGTGGGCCACTGCAGAATTATCTATCCTTGACACATCGCAAGACAGTGCCAATATAGAGCCCCTTCATGCATAGGATGTATGCGTCATCTATTTACCTGCCCAGCACCCTCAATCACCTGCATCTTCCACGTCTTATACAAGACTTACGACTGAGCTTTCCAGATGGCAAAATATTCGACACAAAATCAGAAGTAGAACTGTCATAGGTCCCCACTTACCATAAGGTTAACCACCAGATTCTTACCATCAATTAAAAACTAGCAGAAACGTAGACAAAATAACAAGAACATTAGACTGGAGTATCTTTTGAGTACCAACACTAAGCTATCACGTTAATTGTTTTTTTTGATGGCGAAAACAATTTTTTTGTAACGAGTTGTTGGGGAAATCTTCGTTTACTGAAAACGTGACTTAGCTAAATGGTTGATTTTCCTTATTGTGTTCTTAATTAATACTCGTAATACACTTATGGATACTTTTTATTTTAATTAGTTTCTATAAATTAAAATTGGTGGAGGAAATTGATTAAAACCAACACGTTGATTACAATTCTTTATTAAAAATTAATTGAAACATCCAGTCGATACAAATATGGGAACATTTATTATGATTTGAAAAGGAAACAATTTAATATTTCGCTACAAAACTTTGCCACAAATTCCAGTTGAGTGCAAAATTTTAAATGGAGTAAACACTAATTTATTTTTCGAATTTTACAGTAACAGTTCGTTGATTTATGTTGATGAATTCCTGATTTAAAATGTGATCAAATCATTTTGCTATCAACTGTAATTTTCACGTAATAATTTTAAATCTAATTCACCGATTAAATTGGTCTCTGCAGTAAATTAAATTGAAATAAGCAATACAATATTTACTTATGTACTAGTTGTTCCTCATTTACAATTTCAAAATTAAATTATTTACAGCGCTTTTTTACGTTAAAATTATGGCTAGTATTATTTTAGTAATTATATTTTGTAAATAATTTAAGTTGCATGCAAATAAAGACTTTCATGTTTGAATTTTGGTTCAAGTATACGTGACCCAAAATTCAAACATTTCTCTTATTTATTGTTAAAACAATAAGGAAAACAAAAAAGACAATAAAAACTAAAATTTTCTATTGAATAGATTGAATACATCAGAGAGAATTTAATTTGACAGAAGATCGCTTGAACTAATTTCAAATTGTGTTCTTTTGCTGGAAAGTCGGTCAAGAAATTTTCAAAAAGGACCAAACGCCGATGTCTCGCATTATGTGTTATAAAACCTTTCAACTAAACCTATAACATTTTAGTTTAAAATGGTAAGGAAACAATAAATAAAACTCAGAATTCTAATAACTTTGACAAGGAAAAGTCCAATTATCCACCGTGAAACTTCGAAGGAAATATTGATTAAATTAGTCTAATATTTCAAACTAAGTTTCAATTACACTTCTAAGACTTCATTACTATTTTATACCTTTTAATAGGTCAATTGTAGCGTTTTTGCTGACCTTTATAAAAATTCTAGTTACGTAATTTATTTACAATAAAAATACAATTTATTCCTTATGCGCTCCAACAATTCGCCTCAATTTTATAAATTTTCCAAAAGTGGGGCGAAGAATTGGGTCGGAGTGCGGAGCAAATTATGTTTTACACCGATTTTACATTGAAAGCAAGCGTACTTATAGACATAGTTTGTTACAAAAGAAGTCACTTAGTTTATGCTAACTTAATTTATAATAAGTTATGTTTGATCTATGAAACAGTCTCCATTTAGACACGCTGTTTTTATACTGAAATTGTAATTTAATCATTTACAGTCTCGATCTTTACATCGTTAATACTTTTCTTCATTTTACTTTATCATTATTCTATAAAACCATACTCAATTCGCAATGAGATTAAACATTTAAAAAATCCTTTTTTACTGTCCGTTCAAATGATTTTGACTTTTATTGCGATGGTGGAATGGTCCATGGTGGCAGCAGCAAATAGTTGGTGTTGTAACCACTTTTTTGCGTATAATTTCATCCTTATATCTACGAAATAGAAGTCAAAATCGGCTAAACGGACAGTAAAAAGTTGTTTAAATGAATAATCTCATTGCGAGTGGAGTATAGAATGTCTAAAGCATTATTTTTACAATTATTATTATTAATAATAATAATAAAACTTTTACTATCCTATTCACTTCACATTATCTTCAAGCGTTATCACAAATGCCGTCTGAGCTACTTTTTATGTACCTCGTTACACTTTGCTCATTTTTAACCTACTTACACTAAAATATCTATGTTATACTTTTGAAGCACATTAATATATTTACATGTCAAAAGATAATCTACTTCTTCATTCATTTGACTTCTGAGCGTGATCGTGGGTTGCTGGGACTCGCTGATGTGGCGGCACTGGATGTGACTACACACTAAGGGTGGTCGCGTCCAGGGCCTGGCATAAACTGGTGCTACTGTGCGGTATCGCTTTGTGATTGTCTTTGTATGTACTAACAGTAGCTTTATAAGGTTTCTTGTGTTACTAACAATATATGAACTTTTGTCTGAAATAAATGTCATATTATTATTATTAATCAGATCAGATTTTGACTAAGAAATCCTTGTAAAATTATATGTGAGTAAATAAATAGAGTGCTTATGAAATTGAATAACGTTTGAATTAATGTAAAAAAAAATAATTAATACCATTAAAAGAATCTTGATATTTTTTATAACACGATAACGGTCGGAAGTGGTCATATAAAATTCGCCAATATTTGCATGTTTTAGTAAATTTATCTTTAACAGAATCGTTAAAAAATATAATAACATAAGTTCTATTTTTGTGAAGCTTTTTAAAACCTAGTATCTACATTTTAATTGAAAAAAAAAAACATAATTTAAAAAAATAACTCTGCCAAATCCCACACTATTTGATATGCTCGAAAAGGGGTACAAAATTTTCTCCTCACTTCAACACAGAGAAGTTACAAAGTCGACCAACAGCCAAATCAATACAATGACGTCACAAGGGATTGAGCACAGCGGAAGCGCTCGTGGCTAACACGCTGCGATCGGTGTCACGTGTTCCAACCACGTGTCAGTATGGAAATCCGCGTAATTTTATCTCCTTTTGTAGATTTATCTCACATGAAGTACAGGAAAAAATTACTGAAAACTTATCTAAAATCAATAATCGCTTGTATTTGCATGTACGAACATATTAAAATTTATAAAGGAAATACATATATCATAAATGTTTTTTTAAGAAAAATATGACTATAATCATAGAAATATAGGTTAAAGGAGATTTTTTAAACGCTGTACAAAATACTGTTAACCCAATAATAATGACACTTGCGATTAAAATCAACAAAGCATTGAAGAGCGGTAATGTAAACGGAGCGAAATCTCTTGCATCCGCTTTCACGCACTATCAGTAAGCGATTTGCTATTATTAACAAGTAAACAGAAAATATAACTGAACAAAAAATGTAACCTAAACCACGTTCTATATAAAAAAATAACGACAATATACAAGTAAATACAAAACATAATTTAATTTAATTTATTACGGACAAAAAAAAAATTGCTAACATGCAATTTTTTTTTGTCCGTAATAAATTTATTTATATAGGTTAGGTTATACAAAAGAATTGTTAGATAAACAAGTAAACATTATAACCCACACTATTGTCCATGGACTAATTAAACACATGAAAAACGGAAACTGATTTTTAAAACTATTTTTGTTTTTAATAAGTTATTTAGTTAATATTAATTATAATAATGAAATACATAGTTTACTCAATACAGGTGATTCAATCAAATATAGATTTTAAAAAATCAGTATAGTATTGAATAACAGTAATATAAGCGGAACAGAATCATCGATAGCCGCTAATGCGCTTATAGCCGCTGTCATGCTTTTTCGGTAGAACCTTTGATTAGAAAATATGACGGCATAAAAATCCACGATGTCCTAAACCACGTTCCTTATAAAACAGAGCCTATTCATATTATAAATAAAAAACGCATTGATAAAGACAATAATTTACCCCATCACAAAGATACAGGCGATTAAAATCAGCAGAGTATTAATGAGCGGTAAAGTTAACGGAGCGGAATCCCCTGCAGCCGCTAAAGCACTTGCAGCCGCTTCCACACATTGACGGTAAGCGACGTGCTCTAGACACGTGATGGCGCAGAAGTGTTGGTGAGCGCAGGCGCCGTCACATGACTCTGAGCTCTCATGACGGACGCGATATGCGCGTAAGTACCTGGTGAAAAGAAAAAAGTTATGATAGACCAAGTAAATTCGACTCACTATCAAAAGGTACCACTAGCCTCTAGGCAAGTGACGCTCATAGAATGTAAAAGCTACAATATTGTCGAAAATCCAAAATTTATGTCTACAGAAATCTCATGTCACCATTATCGCCATCATTTCAGCCTAGAGATATCCACTGTTGGACACAGGTCTTCCGAAGTGTCACCACAATGACGGGTCCGTTGTTGTTTGATGCGTATGGAATCCATCGGATTCCCGCAACCCTCACCAGGTCATCGGTCTACTTTTTGAGAGGCCTTTTCACGGTGCTTCTTCCGGTACCTCAATGTCAGTCCAGGACCTTTAGCCCCATCGACCATCTGACACTATCGTCATCATTTTAGCTGAAAGACGTCTACTATTGAATATACGACTCCCCCATGTATCGCCACAACGAACGGCCTTGTGCATCTTACGTCCATCGGATTCCCGTGACCGTCACCAGGTAATGAGCTGACTCCACCAATGGGTGGACCAATGTTGACTAACCTTGTGGGAAGCCATAACATCTACTAAGTACGCAATGTGCCATTTAAGTTTGGCAGTTGTTCAGGCTATGCTAAACCTCACGTTTTTAATCCCAATAATTTCAGACTTTCGACAACAGCTATCACTAGAAAAATGTCAAAAGCAACGAGTCTAACTTCTTAGCAGATATTTACAATAAAGAACCGAATTCTGACTTTGGATCGGTTAGTAGTAACAGGAGCAAGAATATTTTGTTGGAACTTTAAATACCAATGTATATTTCATTGATTTGTCCTTGCAAAATTAGAACTGGGCCTGCTTATATTTTAAGAAATATTGCATTTTTCACATAAAATAAAAACACCTTGTACTATTATAATAATATTTTTTTCTTGATTTTCTTTTCCTTTTCATACTGTAGGCTTAGATTGAATTCCTAATAAATGCAAGACATCAAAATACTACTATTCTAAATCTGTAAAATAAATAGCTTCACTTACTTGTGAAATATATTAGTCTCGTGCGGCGTCCCTATCTGCAGCTTATCAGCCAGATTGTGCAGAGAGATGGCGGACACCTCGTGTAGCCCGTAATACTGTGTTAGGTTGTACTCCGCCGTCCACTCGGCCAGGTTCCGGTTGGCAGCTGCCAGATCGAAGAAATACTGTGTGTAGTCTAATACCTACGCAGAAAAAAAAACTGAATTAATTCTTTTTTAAAAAGGGTTTGATGATTTAAACGAGATTGCGCTATGAGATGCTAATGACGAATAACCAAGAATTTTTATTTCCGCGTACAAAAATATCTTTTACAACTAAAATTCATCACACCTCATATTACTTTGGGACAAAGGACCAGTTGATGAAAAACGTGTTACAAAGTTTCTAAAGAATGCTTACCTTCCCCGTATTGGTATCAAACTTGTAAAGCCTGAGACCTGGGTTGGAGGAATCAGATGGATCACGATGAGGACTCACGGATGGAGCCATGAACGTCCAGGACACAGGTCGATCTAAACAAAAACATAATCTCGTTAAGTAGACAGTATTTATACATCACTAATTTTTAGTTAGTACAAATACTTAAAAGGCTTATTAGAAAAGGTCTTGTTATTATTTAAGTAAAGCTCAATAAATAGTATTCATAAACAGCAAAGTTATTAGCGTTTGTTAACCGACTTCAAAAAAAAGGAGGAGGTTATCAATTCGGTTGTATTTTTTTTTTTTTTTTTTTTTTTATCATTTTTTTTTTTTATGTTTGTTACCTCAAAACTCCGTCGTTTATAGACCGATTTGCAAAATTTTTTTTTCCTTATACAGGATATGCTTCCAGATTGGTCCCATTTTTTTCAAAATCCAGTTCTGATGATGGAATCCATGAGGAATCGAGGGAACTCCTCAAAAATTATAGGCAACCCTATGGTGATTTTAGTATTTTCATCAAGAACTTAAGCATTTACAGTCAAAAAGTAACATTTGATGAAGTGGAACTGATGAAGAAGACCAGAAATGGTCAACGGAACTTCATACACAAATAGATATTACAATGAAGATATACATAGTTAAGCGACTATGACAATACAAATAAATGAATGATTCTGAATAGTTACGTTGAAAATGGTATCATCGAAGTGATCTGATGATGATGATGGAGCCGGAAGGTAGGCACTGGAACTCCGTAATTAATCAATGTAACCTAGCCGTGTTTGGACTTATTAGAATTGTCATGAGATGCACTTTGGCTATAAGGTACTATCGAACTGATCTGATGATGGAGCCGGAAGGTAGGCACAGGAACTCCGTAATTAATCAATGTAACCTAGCCGTGTTTGGGCTTATTAGAATTGTCGTGAGATGCTCTTTGGCTATAAGGTACTATCGAACTGATCTGATGATGGAGCCGGAAGGAGGAAGGTAGACACAGGAACTTTATAATAAAACTATGTAACCTAGCAGTATTTGGGTTAATTGGAATTGTCATGAGAAATAGGCACTCTGTTTATAAGTGTATCGCAACTAAAAAGTGTGAAATAAAAACTTTTTATAAAAAAAAAATAACCGACTTCAATAAAAAAAACACTAAAAGGATCAAAATAACTTTAATTTCGGAAGTCGGTGTTAAATAAGAAACAAACAATACCGAGAAACACCGACTTCCAAAATTAAAGTTATTTTGATCCTTTTAGTGTTTTTTTTATTGAAGTCGGTTATTTTTTTTTTATAAAAAGTTTTTATTTATATCCCAAGATGTCACTCAATTTATAGAAATATTGTACAGGTTATTGATTATGAATGAATGAATGGCGATAAAAATGGAAAACACTGCACGTAGGTATATAACGTGTATTTTCTAGTAGCAACGATTGTTTCTAATATAAATTTACCAATTATACCAAATTTTTGTGGTCAATTTTGGGAGTTCGTTTTTTTTTTACTTTTGACTACACAAATATGATCAGTAACGTGTACGGATAGAGCCCCATTTTTTATACTAATTAAAAAATAGGGTTATAGTTGTTAGTATAGTAATTATTATATTATTATTATTATTATATTATTATCATTATTCTCATGGTTGCAAGCGCTACTGCTAAGCCTGTGGAGTTCTCCGGGTCGGTTAAAATGTGCTATTGGGTTTTTCAATTAGAAATTACTCGGTGTGGCAGCCCGGAGTTTGAAAGTTGGTATTGTGAAACCCCCGTGTTTTGGAAAACACCTATAACTGTTGGTTATGTGCCTGATCACTTTCTGGTCACTTTCTGTCATCATCATCATCATCATCATAATTTCAGCCGAAAAAAGTCCACTGTTGGACGTAGGCCTCCCCCAAGTGTCGCCACAATGACCGGTCCTGTGCGTCTCGCATCCATTGGATTCCCGCGACCCTCACTAGGTCATCGGTCTACCTTTTGGGCGGCCTTCCAACGCTACGTGTTCCGGTACGTGGTCACCATTCCAGAACCTTTAGGCCTCAACTGCCATCCGCCACATTGCACTGATTTCGCGGATTGCCGTCACATTGGACTATCAAAATGAAAGTTTCGGTGTATTTGCGAACACACTTGTGTCGTGTAATATCTCCTGTGTACTTGGCTAATCACCATTAAGATTGGCCACTGTGAATGAAATTTGATGATCCATACAGAGATCAATTTGATGTTTTAAGTCTATCGAGCTGAACTGGACCTATTTTGGCTTAGCCGTGAGTCACATAATGTTATTTATGCTTCTTTTTTTGTTTTCCTAACTTCTTCTTCTTTTCGATTCGATGGTAAACTCGTCAAACTGTTTGGGCCCATTAGGTGGCTACATTAATAGCAGCATCGGTAGCACTCATCTAATCCTCCAAAGTGCAGGTGTATGGGCACTTGGGGCATTCTAATATGTAGCTCATGTTTTGAACAGGAGCACCGCACTCACATTGAATATCCGAGGGGTCTATAAAACCTCATTTTGCCAAGTTGTGTTTGCAGCGGCCTACCTGGGTTCGCAACCGATTTAGTGTTTTCCATACAGGCCATTGCAAATCGCGCCCAGGTGGGAGATGTTCTTGGGGTTTCAAAAAGTCGTATGGTGGTAGGTGATGCTCTTCCCAAAGCTTTATTCTTTCTTTAGGAGGCGGGTCATCGATGGCCTGTGTGCTACGCAGGAAGCTCTTACGGCTCTTAAGCCTACTTGGGGCTATTTTGTGTTCGAAGAGGGGATGTCGGGAATCGGATTCCTAACTAGTGTTAATATATATTCTTTTTATTTCTTCTTATTGCAACTAGTAAAAACCAAATACAAAACACAGGGATTTTATTTTAAGCATTACTTAAATTAGAAAATGGTTTAGGGCGTCATAATAGAAATTGCTTAGCAATAAAACATTTTCTCGCCACTCTAAATTCACTAATTTCACTGTGAAAATTTTATGACAACTACCAGACACCATTTCGCAATTTATTGGTTCCCAAAAATGTCATCTCCTACACAAAATAAACAGGTAAGCACAGAAAGTCAACTCTATGCAACGAGTGAAAACACATGCACGCAGACATGATATGCGTTTTACGGACAAATCAACTGTCTCGTATTGTTATTAATTAACCAATCACGAGTTAGGCCGCAAATACATGGCATTTTAATTCGATATAATGTAACTGTCAAATGGAACAGCAAATTCTATGTCCTTACAAATTCATTGGAACCCATACTTTCTTTTTAAGGTGTTTTTAATAAGAACGGTTACTTAATATTGTATTTAAGTTATTGGCAATGGATTGAAACTATCATGAATTAATAATTTAAATAAGTATACACCAATTCTTTAGTTAGAAACCGGAATCTTGTAAAACGGCGCAAAAGTTTTTGAATATTCCGTTCAAAAACTATCCTGATAATCGATCAATCTGGACCATTGTGGTTAGATTGAAGTGAAAATCTTACGTGGAAAAAGAAAAACTGCATTTGGTTCACGCAAATCCGAATTTGTATTCCATTTTCAAAAAGCGAATCGAGAAATCGTGAATGTGTGAACAGCCTAGCACCAACTGTGCGTAAAATATATGTGTATGTTTTTGCTTGATAATAGTGCATTTTGATACAAGTGCAGAAAGTTTGTCATTGTGACCAAGGCGGAATTTGCACGAGCCGTAAGCGAGTGTGTTATGAAGTCGAGGGCTGCAGTGATGAAATTGCACGACTTTTTTCAATACACTTACAAATAATTGAATAAACTGGGGTTGACCGGCGACTCGTGGGGGACGACGCGCGACCAACCTGATACGATACATGTAATAAAATTGTGGCGGGGGAGAGCACGCGTACTTTTCTGCACTAGTGCGGAAAACAGTCTATTGCGTGCCTAAAAGCGGTAGGACAAGAGCGGGTTTTCGAGTAAGTGTATTGAAAAATATATATCCAACCTTCTGTATCGAACTAGTCTATGACCACTGCCGATAAACTGGTTTTACGGTAATTATTCGAACGCCAGCTTCGTGCAAATAAAACGTCATGGCTGATTTTTGCTGAAACACATTGAGTGTTCGTTGCTGACATTATTTAATTACAGCTGGCCATTTCTATAAAGTTTGTGTTGTTGTTATATTCTCTTATGGAGAGGGTTCTTTTCGTTTTTTTTATATAAAGTAGTGCTTGACTGTGACCCCAGCTTATGGTAAGCAGTGATGCAATTGTTGATGGTGAAATGCCCTAGTTTATTAAGAGCCTATTCACTCTAGCCTTGAAGACAAATTATAATCGGAGGGGAATACCGCAGCAAGCAAATCGTTCCAGTCCTTCAATGTACGCGGTATAAACGACGAGGCGAAACGCTCTGTTATTAATGATGGATTTAACACTAATTCCAAGTCTGGTTTTTTTTAGGGTTCCGTACCTCAAAAGGAAAAAAGCGGAACCCTTATAGGATCACTTTGTTGTCCGTCCGTCTGTCTGTCTGTCTGTCTGTCAAGACCCTTTATCTCGGGAACGCGTGGAGGTATCTACTTGAAATTAAAACCATACACTCAAGTTTGCAGTCTTTTGAAGCTGTGAAAAAATCAAATTTCTAAGTTAACGAAAAAAAAGATACGGCCGTTTATGTCTTAAAAAACGTATATTTCGACACTCTCGAGGAAATCAAAATTTATAGTGCCGCTGACCCAGAATCCTGAAATTTTGCATAAAGCAAGGTCTTATAGAACAGGTATAGGAATAAATCTGAAAACTGTAAATTTGTTATTACGTCACAACAAAAAAAAAATAAGATTCGGAAAAATCTTCTAGACTTCATTCGGAAATTGTACTTTGTACGAAACCCTCAGTGCGCGAGTCCGACTCGCACTTGCCCAGTTTTTTTACGGATACTATAGGTACTTTACTGAACTCTGTCTCTTTAGAAGCATATTTGTTGAGGAACTCTACAGGGAATTTATTTCAAAGGTATTGATATATTCTTAGAATGATGAATTGCTCATATATGCTCTGAAAACAAAACTTCACGATCAGGATCTTTAGGGAAATGAAAGTAAAGAGCTACCAACAGAATTCCAAATTAAATTCTTGGTATAACTGTCTCAACATCAACACACGCCTAACTTTTTCCTAACTATGCTTTTTTGTTTAGGTAGAAAATTTATTATAGGTATAGATTTTAATTATATTTTAAAAAAGCTGAAAGTAAATTTTCCTTCAAGCGTAAAATTCGGAACTACTACTTGAAGTCTTCTCAACCTTAGTTCGGTCTTCGTCGGAATTATTATTAAGTTCTCTTAATGATTTGATATTTTTCTTAGTATTTATTAGTGTATAATTTTAACATATATATGTATTTTATTATTATAAATAACTTATTTTCTATTTTATTTTCTGTTTAAAGTATCTGTTATTTGTTTATTGTGCAAACCTACTACAGTGTTGTCTTTTTTAACCCAAAGGTTGACTGGTAGAGAATGCCTTGTTGCATTATGTCCGCCTATGTACCACTACTGTACATGAAGTTTAAATAAAATTCAATTCATCTTTATTGTGGATAAGAAAGTGTTCATTATACAGTTGGTGTTAACGAATGTTTTGTGAACAGCTATATCCAACTTTAGGGCGTACAATAAAATTTAGCTACAACATAGGAGTATTTAAGTCAAGGGAGAATTTATTACTTCTAGGCAAGCAACTTCCATCGGTTTCCACATTTAATTATCGCTTACCATCAGGTGAGATTGTGGTCAAATGCGAGCCTATCCGTAATAAAAAAGTTATAATGAGTTTATTCACATGTCAACAATAATATAATAAGATATTACGATATTTAATAACTTTATTATGTTATAATATAAGAGTTCATTGAAATTAATAGCATAGATACTAGCCGCTTGAACTTTACTTTGAACTACAATGTACTATGTTATCTGTGGTAATTAAAAAAAAGCCAATCTGTGTCAAGCACTTCCCATGTTTCATTTATTAATTTATGGGCTTATTATTTATTTATTATCTTGAGTACAATTTATCATAAAATATTAATATTTCAATAAATATTTCAAAGTGCAATAGTTATACTGTGATTACAGATAGTACTTTCATAAAACTGCGCAACGTATTTCAACAGTCAATAGGCCGGCAGGCTGGCAGTTACATTGTGAATGTGCCAAAACTAAAAGGCAGGGAAAACTACGACGAGATGTTATACCAAGCCACGAAGTGAAGAATATAGTAGTCGCAAACAGAGAAACAATACCCGTGCTGTGCGCAGGAAATACAAGAATAACAACAGTGATTGACGGCTCAGAATTTGATATTCCCGTGAAAAATATGTTATGCCTACCTAACCTGACTACCAATTTACTGTCAGTAAGTCAGCTTATTCAAAATGGAAACAATGTGAATTTTGAAGAAAAAGTTTGCTATATAAGCAATACAGAAAATAAACTGGTTGGTAAAGCGGAATTGGTGAATGGCGTTTGTAGGTTATGTATCAAGTCATCGACATTGTTTGATGACTCAGCGACAGTAGCAACAAGTGAGATGTGGCATAGAAGATTGGGACATATCAATAGTCAAGACCTTAATACTATGAAGAATGGTGTAGTAGAAGGTATTATCCTGACAGAGCAGTGATTGATAAATCAAAATGTATAACTTGTTGTGAAGGCAAGCAGGCTAGGCTGCCATTTACTCAAAAGGGTCCAAAAGTGAAGTTGTGCTTGAGCTGGTTCATGCTGATGTTTGTGGACCGAAAGAGCAAGTCTCAATTGAATTATCGCGTTACTTTTTGCTCTTTGTCGATGATTTTAGCCGAATGGCATTTTTATATTTCCTTACAGCCAAAAATAAAATCTACAAATACTTTAAAGAATTTAAGGCAATTGTTGAAAGACAAACTGGCAGGAAATTGAAAGTTTTGAGAACAGATAATGGGGGTGAATTTTGCTCTTCAGAAATGAAATATTTTATGCAAAAAGCAGGTATTGCACATCAGAAAACGAACCCGTACACCCCGGAACAGAATGGGGCGTGTGAGAGACTGAATTGACAGTAGTGGAAAGAGCTCGGTGTTTGTTGTTTGATGCTAATATGCCGCAGAAGTTTTGGGCAGTAAGCACTGCTATATATCTGCACAACAGAACCATAGCATCGGACAAGACACCTTACGAAATCTAGTCAGGCAGAAAACCAGATGTCAGCCACGTTCGAATTTTTGGCAGCACTGCAATAACCCATATCCTGAAAATTAAAACTGCAAAATGCGATAAGAAAACTGAGAAACTTATTCCATGGGTTATGATAATAATGTGAAGGGCTAAAGACTCTTTAATCCCAAGAATAACAAAATTATTACCAGTCGAGATGTTATTATCATGGAACATGCTCAGAGTACCTCCGACATGACTCAAGCTGTAATAGAGCTATAATTTAGAAGAAACAAAACCCATCACGGACTCATCTGATCTGACATGCGCATCAGTTGAAGGTGATAATACTTCGGACGTGATCTATGTGCCAGATGACACAGGAAGTTCTTCGAGTTTTGATGAATTCTACAACACACTCAGCGTACTGTTTGCTACTGAAAAACGATAGAGAAGAGCTCCAGAAAGATTTGGTTTTGGAAACATGTGTGTAGAAAGTATTGGTGAAGAAAATCGAACATATGCAGATGTTATGAGTGGACCAGATCAAAAAAAATTGGTGTAATGCTATGAAGGAGGAGATGTAGTCGTTCAGTGAGTGTGATGCGTGGGAAATATTTGAAAAACCAGATAATTATACCATTGTGAGGTGTAAATGGGTATAGAAGAAAAAACTTAATAGTGACAATACAGTGCGATACCGAGCGTGGTTGGTGGCGAAGGGTATCACACAGAAAGAAGGTGTAGATAATAAAAACCTTCCCTCCAGTGCTAAGGTACTCTGTTTTAAAGTTATTATTGCCTTGCGAGCTACCCATTGCTCGCCGTCCGCAAGCCCGAGAGCCTAACTGCTACATGTTACATAAAATTCATCACTCAGCAACAGTAAATAAATACAAAATAATTCAGCACAAAAGAATAAATACAGCGACTTTATTGGCCGCCTTTTGTTCGCAAGTGTATCGTATACAAATAATCAGCGTACACTCGCTGACACTATTTAATGAATGCCGAGGCCTGTATGCTGCTGAAAGCAAATAAAATGATAAATAAATATGTCTCTTTCGTAATATAAAACCCACGGACTTTATACATAATGCTATAATGTAATTATTTCGTATTTCAGTAGCCGATAATTACTTTTCGGACCACTTTATTGGAGATAGCAGAATATAATATTGTATTAATGAAAACAAAGATGCAATAATGACACAATATTTTTGTCGTAATCAAGAAAATACTTGCATAATGTCTTCGCGTTCATCATCTGATAAATTGAGTGCTTATCAATAAAACAAATTCGGTGGCAAAATTTGTCCCGAAAATACGTACCTAGATTAGGAGCCACAATACATTGTGTCTACGTTCTACACGCGACACACGTACACAAATCACGCACGTGCTTCTATTACACGTCATGCGGATACAAACGTATATGCACGTGTCGCTACGCTGCGCGGTCCAAACACGCTAGAGGCTCGTGATAAAAAAACATTCCGTCAGAAGTAACGATTGTCAAAATGACAAAATGTTATGGATTGACATGCTCTTATAAAATTGCACTTAGTCAGTTTTTGCATTTTGTTAATCAATTTTTTTTATTGATCGGCTCGCATTTGACCACTATCTCACCTGATGGTAAGCGATGATGTGACCGATGATGGAGCACGCTTGTCTAGGAGTAACCTATTCACTCTTGACTTAAAGACCCCTAGGTTGTAGCTATCAGGAAATACAGACTCTGGCAGGAAATTCCACTCCTTAGCTGTACCGACCCATCATGACTGTCTTCCCAAAACGCTTTGTACGTATTGGCGGGATGTCCACCATGTACCGATGGCGCAACGCCGTACGTCTAGTGGTCCGACGATGGAATGGACTTGGTGAAATTAAATTGTGCAATTTCAGTGCACACTCCCCGAAATGTAAACGATAGAAAATTGACAGGCCAGCAACTCGGCATCGATGCTTAAAACTGTTGAACACAAGAAGTTGTCTTTTGGACTTTGGTGTACGCACTAAGCTAATGATATAATACCATTGTGCGTAGGCCATAGCGGCCATCATTAAAAGGGCTTTATTTCAGGCAGCTCACCTCTCTCCAGAAGCAGATTAGGCCTATTAGCTTGTTAGGAAATCTTTGATGGAATTCGGTGAGCTATATGCGTGCGTATTTTAGTTATGTACAACGGGTACTCAAGGAGATCATGTGCAATTGTTTTCTTTATCTCTGAGTATGCTCTACACAGAGGACTATCCGTGATAAGTAATGTGAGGAAGTGTTTATTGAGTGAAAAGTTGCTGGTGATGGTCCCCGCCACAAGGCGCTGGCTGTAATACTTTGTTGCAACTGGACAGAGCCTGTCGTCGCAACAAAGTATTTATTTTAACTAAATCCCTGCCTGCCAGGGTTGTAGGATAGATGGAAAAAGTTACTGCGGCCATGGAACAGCAATTGAAAGAATAAAAGTGGGTTTTTGGGTCGCCGCACACGGACCACACGCGACAACCACAAATGCTAGCCACGAAGCTGAAGCGCGCTACAGCCACTTGTGGCCGGTGACTGCTACTTTTTTTAACCCATGCGCGCAGTATCATAATGGACTCTGTCGAAGAAGGTTTAAATGTGCGAATGGCGTGGCCGGTTAGTGGCCGGTGCGGGCTACAAGAAGCGAGCTTAGCGAGCAACGACGAATTGTAGCGTGTGGCGGCCACCGGCGTCAACCGTGTGCGGCAAGTATAAATAAGCAAGTAAAATGTTTGAAAACTACAGGAAATGTGCCGGTGGCGGCGTTTTGTGGTTGTGACAGGTGGCCCGTGTGCGGCGACCCTTAGTCAGACACAGTCTAATACTTTCTTTCGCTCCATCAAGTGAATTATTTATGTGAAATCATCAAATGTCTTGTCATTTGATGATTTCCCTTAAAAAAACGGTCGGTTTGTCACAAAAAAATAAAGCTATTTGCACGTTCCAAAGCATAGATCTCTTGAAAAGTACTTGCAATAAATTCCACAGCCCCTATTTTAGATCAATAAATAAATAAAAAAATATTCTTACATCGTTAAGCCACAGGGTTTAGGAGTTAGATGTGTAAAAATAACCTAGTTATTTTAAGTCTTTATTTAATTAGTTTCTAGAGTTAGGCATTTTGTAATAGTAAAACAGTTAAAATTATACACATACCTTTAAGTATGAATAAGAATGATGTAGAAATAAAGCCAATTATTAATGCTGATTGCCTACATAACTTCAACTAGCCAAACTTATTCTGACAAAAAAGTACAAACACACCAAAATAACACAAGAAAAACATTTCCTTCCGAATTAAAAAGTAAACTGTGAGAGTCAAAGAAAATTGGATTACTGGGACACTCAGAGATGGGAACCACTACCACGAGCATACGTGGTAGACTCAGTCTGTTTTCTTTTAATTCCAATTTTAGCAGCACTGGAGTTTTATATACATCGGTATGAAACTTGACCTGGATAAAATCATGATATATTTAACGACGCAGCGATTAAAAAAATAAATAAATCAAATAAAAATAATTTATTATGGGACAGGAGTCCATAACCAGTACATAAAATCAAGATTATTAAACAAAACAAGAATTAAAATTACGATCACATTTAAAAATCAGGATAAAATTAAATTAAAATCAAAATAAAATAGAAAATTATAATAAAGAAATTAATATTAAAAAATCACAATAAATAAATTAAAATCAAGATAATAATATATCAAGTTAAATAGATATAAATTAGATATAGATACAAAATGTAAAAGAATAAACGCACATCCTGAAAGTAGTTCAGAACTGGTTACTTAATTGTTTTAAAAAATAGGTAAATTTTACACTAAAATAATAATGAATTATTTTAGGATAAAAATATTTTACCTATTCCGATAAATTCTTGATAAATTGTGATTGCGTCACTATCTTTGTGTGTGCGTACATAAATACCAATACCGATGTGCTATCAATTTAGTGCATCGATTACCATATTACTTGCTTACAATAAGAATAGTAATTTCTTAACCCCTCGAGTGCCGATTGTACATACATCTGTACAACTTGAATGACCTTGAAAAACGCTTAATTGTCGTACTGTACACACGTTTGTAAGAAATTTATGGCATAGCATAGTCGGCCTTATAATGTTCCCACTGCTGGGACTCAGGCCTCCTCTCTAGGAGAGGGAATGGGCCGTAATCCACCACGCGGGCCCAGTGCGGGTTGGTGGATGTCACATGTCTTCGAATTTTTGGTTCTAGGACATGCCGGTTTCCTCACGATATTTTCCTTCACCGTTTTGAGAGCAGTGGTGATGAAATAAATTACACAAAGTAATGCGCCTGGCTGGGTTTGAACCCGCGACCTACAACTCTTAAGTCGGAGCCGTTACCACTCGGCCACCACTGCTCTGTAAGAAATTTATTTGGCCAAAAATGTTGGTTTCTGTATCTTTGTTTTTCCTAGAAAAATCCAGAAAAAGGTTTTTTTTTGGTTATTTTACGTAAAAACACGCAATTACGTAATAATAACACCGCCTGCGCGCGATTCACATACGAAAAAAACGCTAGCTAAGTGCATTTAATTAAAATTTTAGGGCCTTGTTTATGACTGTAACTTAGTTTTCTAATTGGGGTGTGTAAGGGGTACGCATTTAGTTAAATTTTGTATACCGTTTGTGCTTAGTATTATTATTTGTTTCTAAATGGTAACTATTTTTGGCATCGTAAACAAGTTCTACTTTCCATAAGGCTAAGGTCTTTTTTACATAGCATGGGAAGGATGGCAGCAGGATGAAAATATGCATCTTTAAGATGAGAGAAAAGGATAGATACATTGTATAAATCCGACGGCTGTCACCCACACCATCCTATAGCAATTGTAGCGTAGTTTTGTTTGAAAATTTCGGGGAATTTGAACCCTACATCATTTAATGAGATTTCATTAAATGATTTACTTGTCGAATCCGACGGTTACCTACGCATGTATGTATTACTTTGATAGCATGTTCATTTAAGTTGTGTTAATCTAGTTTATTAAATGTAGTTATGATGAAAATCACTATATGAACAACTATTTTGGTGCCCATATCAACCGGGAAATTAAGCACATACACATATAAACTAATATAATTATACATATCAAAGTAAAACATTATTTTTTTATTTATTTGCTCGTTACTTTTAAACCAAGGGAACTAATAATTTCGACGCCTAAGTGTATCTGATTTTGTATATACATATTTAATATACGTAGTTAGGTTATAAATACTAGTAAGTATTAAAGTTACTTAGTTATTTATGTGTGTATACAAAGAGTTATATATAGTAATCTGTTAGAGCATGAACGCAGCTTTTATTGTCAAAACGGAACGCAGCAGATGAAAGAGATAGAAATATGTGTGAGCTGTGACGGGTTGGCGTTGTTCAGGAGATTTTAGAATTAATATTTATTTATTTATTTAAACTTTATGTACAGTAGGGGTACATAGGTGGACTTAGTTCAACAAGGCATTTTCAAGTCAACCTTCCATCTTGCGTTGTTTTATTTTTCTTTTTTTGTTTCTTCCTTACCTTGCTATTAATGACTATTTATTTGATTTAGTAAAATTCAACTTACCATTATCATAAATAACCCGGAACGTGTCAGCGTGAAGGTGACCAAAGAACTGTCCCGCTATAATCTTGGCGTGCCTCCTGACCGTGCGGAGGTACTTGGCGTTGGCATCCGCAGACATGTCGTAGGGATGTCGAGAGTCCGACCCTGGGGCTGCGTGGCCTACGATGTAAACCTGTTGGACAGAAAAATATAATATTATGTAGATATTGATGCAAAATGAAATAAGGAAACATATGATGCAATCTTCAACATTGAGGTATATCCGTGATGGTAAATTATAAATATTAATCATTAACTATTTTTACAAAATTTGTAAAAATATTTAATATTGTATAGGGTAAAATGCAAAGACATTAAATACATACTACCAATAGACAGGACATAGCGAACAAAATCGTGCTCCGATACTTATTACCTAGTGGTCATAAGTCGCTCAGTCTAGTATGACGCCCCTACACGTCAAGTCGTGTTTGTATCCGCTCTATGCATTAAAAGAAAATCATTTTCTGGGAAAATATGCCGAACTGCGCATTACGCTATTGCAAATCTTGTTATGATAAAATGACTGGACCTAACTTCGGCTTATTTTCGTAAATATTTTTGGTATTTACGAAGTAATTAATTAAAATTCAATAATTTTGAGAAATAGTTCTAGAACATTTGCTGGTTTTGTGATAACGCCATCTATTGCTGAAAAGCTTAACCTTACCTTTATCACACACTGAGGCTCTACCACGAGCTCATAATGTGATCCATTTTACGACCTAAACCGAACTGTTAAAGGGATGGAGCTATATAGGGTGTATAGCTCCATCACTCTTTTTCTCTCGTACGTCTGACATTTTAACATTGTCATGGTAAGGCCCCTGGCCACCTACCGAGCGATAGTTAAATAATTATAAATTTTGACAAATTTAATTCGCGTGTTTGCTATTCAAAGCCAGATGGCGTCACTGAGACATAGGATGACAGTTTTTCTTAAGACATTTGTTCTGATAGCCGCTCTATTGTATCTCTTTAAATCTCTTTGGTAAAATGTTATCTTTATTTTCACTAAAAAAAAACGACTCAAAAAGGCCTTGTCTACGCACTAGGTCCATGTTGCAGCTAGATTGCCCCAATGTTCACATGTCGATGAAGTTTTATTCTCATGGAGTATAAAAGTCATTAAAATATAGGCTTTTTTTGAGGTGAGAAATCATCTAATGACTTCCCTCGTTCTAAGGGCGAAGCAGGAGAGCTTGTCAGACTTTAATGACTAAAACCACACCTATGTTCCTTGAGTTGCAGGCTTCAGAATAACAGATAACCTTTATAAAAGTCAACCCATGACTCTAGTAGGCTTCGGCCCTGCTGGGACCCTACGGTTTGTTGATATCTCTTTGATACTGGTGTCATAATTGAAAGTTTGGAGTTAAGGACGCGTGAAAGTCAACATAGATGGCAACGAGCAGAGGGCTTAGCCAAGTTGATAATCTACAATCGTTATCGCTAGTAGAAAACTTCAACTGTATAAGAATGACATCATCTCAACGTTAAATCACGTGGTCATAACAAAGGAAACGAAGGCGTTACCGACTGTAGAAAGAGATCCAAAACGAAACGGTCGTAACTTGATTAGGCCTGCAGGGCACACAGTCGATGGGTTCAATTGATTCTGGAGTGGCGATTGTGTACCGGAAGACGCAGCGTAGAAAAACCGCCCACTAAGTTGACCGATGACCTAGTGAGGGTCGACTTACAGGATCGGTCGTTATGATCCTCGGAGGAGACCAATGTCCAACAATGGTAGTCGTTCGATCGAAATAATGATGATAATGAAAGCCAACAAAGCTAAAGTTTGAGAGATTTTTAGGCTAAAGTAGGTTTCGACCAAAACACTAGTACAAGTTTCGGACAACCCGACGTACGGCGAGTATCCACCCTTACGTTGTTGAAACTTCAACGGTCCGGACTAAGCGTTTCGCTTCGTCGTTTATACCGCGTACATCGAAGGACTGGAACAATTTGCCTGCTGCGATCTTCCCGTCCAACTATAATTTAGGTGTCTTCAAGGCTAGAGTGAATAGGCTCTTGATAAACTAGTGCGCCTCACCATCAATGATTGCATCACTGCTTACCATCAGGTGGGATCGCAGTCAAGCGCTGGTTTATATCAATAAAAAAAAAAAAAAAAAAAGTTTTTTATCCAACAATCGTGGGATAATTACTCTACAGCATTTTAATCAGATATTAAACAAGCCCTTATTGGGTCATAGGCGTCACAGATAACCGACTATGTAGATTGCAGAGCCAGGATTGAGGAATATGAGACAACAGCTCTACAGGAGCTATTAAACTTCCCAGAAGTCGCTGTTTACAGGGCAAAGTACTGTTACTTCCATAACCCTTTTATCTTCCATGAGATCATCATAACACTAAGGCTATTGGCACAGTATAGATATATGGAACAGTACGGAAACTACCTACAAATATTCGAAACGGCACACTCACACAAACATACGCATCGACGAGACTCCTAAGCGTTTCTCGCGGTCCTGTCAGTAACGAATGTCGCTTAGGAGTCTCGTCGATGCGTATGTTTGTGTGAGTGAACCGTTTCGAACATTTGTAGGTAGTTTCCGTACTGTTTCATATATCTATACTGTGCTATTGGACTGAATTTTTTCCATCCGCACGTAAAGTACACTTTTTACTTGCAGTTGCGGACATCAGCCAGATATACAATACAATACAACTTATGGTCACAAATAACGGTTGGCTTTGACAATTCTTCTTCCAACCTTGCTTACCAATACTTCCTTACAAAGAACATGATTTCCTGTAGCAACAATAAAAGTGTATCCACATTTCCATAAAATCGAAATGGAAACTTCTTTGTAAGTCTTATTGAGACATTGAGTGTTACTGGTGCACGACGCTTCGATTGCATAAAGTTGTGTTACGTAAATTTTTCTATTAGACCCGAATTTATATGCGAGCATAAAATTTTATCTTTCACTGACACTTTGAAAATCTTGTGCACCTTCGTAGAGACGGAATTGCAAAACTGAGGACGGAGATTTTTTTATAAAGTTTTTGTGTACTTTGCAGGATGTTTTAGCTGCAAAATATTTATTTGGAAAACCAGTGATTAAATGGAAAGTATGTTTTATTTAAAGACTGTAATTTTGCTTTAAAGACTTCAATTTCTGACTACCAGGCAATGGATGATAAAATGTTAGTGGTTATTAAAGCGTTAGTGGATATAAAATACACTTGGTATGGAAGTGACTCTTTGGCCATTAAGTCAGTTACTGTCCAAGGATCGTTTAGAGCTAGTAATAAAGCAGCCGATTAAGACTAAGCTGTTATAATTAAATGTTTAATGTTTCCCATTTTGTTTCCTAAATTAATTTGTGATAAATTGCGCAACGTTTCAGCTATTACTTCTATGAAACAATTTAGTTGTGAACGAATTTCGTTTACGGATTTTATCCCACAAATACCAGCTATTTATTTGATTGAGTCGCTATCTAGATATTCTATCGTATTGAAGGATTTTCTGTGAGCACATTTCCCCGTAATATTTGTACATCAATAGAACAAACAGTCGTAAGAAAAATTGGATGGGACAATGTTTCAAAAGGGATACTTCAATAAAGAAAGCACTGGAGCGAAGTTGACAGGATCGAGTTGTTTTCATACGAGTGAATAAAATAGAGGTTGCATGGAGGTCTGAAATTATTTTTGTTGCTTATTGACGTTAAAGCGATCGAGGCCCTAACACAAGCTCCTAACGCGACCCATTTTACGACCTAAACTGATCTGTTAAAGAGAAGGAGCTATATAGGGTGTATAATTCCAGCTTCTCGCCCACACGCCTGACTTTTTAACATGTCACGGTAAAGTTAGGCAGCTATACATTCTTTCAAGTACGTTGTGATTTCACAAAACATCATTAAACAGCTGCAGATCTCAGCAACGTTCCAGTCGTCTGGCGAACTGGGATAAATCTCATTTTTGTAAATCCATTGGAAGGAGATCGTTCGCTTTCATGGGACCTTACTTATACAGTAAATTAAATAAAACACACAAAATTTTAAAATTAAGAAATAAAAATTGCTCTAAAGTAATTTCCCTTTGGCTACTCAATTTAAATTACGAAAAAACAGAGGACGTCTTAAAAATAATGTCATAAAAAAAAGTATAATCAATAAACGTACAGGTAGGTATACGAGTATCACACTAACACTTGCAACCACTCTTACCCTTCTCACATGCACTCAGACACTCTCACCTACAACACTACACTCACTACACCAACCGCACTACACTCCCACACTACATTCACTACACCACACTACACAAACCACTGAAATTTTGTTATCATATCTTATAGTTTAGTTAACTATTGTCTTTGTTATTGTACCTTTCGAATACGGATTGAAAGAGACTGGACCCCACAACACAGGGAATCCTAGTGTGGGGTTCAGGGCTTCATCTAAATTTGTAAAATTTAATGAGACAATAAATTATTTTTGTTTTATTTTTTTTTAAAAAAAGCTCCTGGTTTTACCAATATACAAAAATCCCGTGTCTAGGCGTGTGTAACTCTTAAAAGAGTAACTTTTTTAAACGATTAACCATGTAGTTTCTTGCCAGTTTTTCTCCATATGAAACGACCAATTTGGAACCGTGCACTAGCTTCTGACGTTTTGTAAGTGCCCATGTAGGCCTATGTGAAATAAAAATATTAAGATTTTGATTTTACTGAACGACTCACTGTTCCGAAATATTTTAGTGTTCCGAAAGATTGGTACGTCAGTAAGGTTTAAAATGCATCATTTGGAATAATTGGAACACTAAAACATTCCTTACTCTAAGTGACCTGCAGTCTTTTTAAAATTCAAATTAAATCTTAAATAGAGTAAATATAATTAATGACCTTAACTAAAAATCTATTTAAATTATAATCAAAATTAAATTTACTAAAGCTGTTAGTGTGTATGACGCGAAGTTACAGATCACGATTCATAACAGTCAGCGTCTGTGTTTGTATCTTTTGAGTCAATGTTTCAAATGTTCCAAATGATACAATCACTGTTCCTATTTAATTAAGAACTTGCTTACTTGGGCACCTAATTTCATCCATTCCCGTTCAGCCGTTTAACCGTGAACGAGTAACACACATACAAACTTTTACCATTACTATATTACTACAATGAAAATTACCCTTTTCATAGTTTAGTGTAAACTCATAATCAGCGACAAAACTTTGTCTGACTTTAAAATTATTTTCCAACCAAAATGGTAATCCATTCAAATCGCAGAACCGCTCTATTCAACTTTAACTACGCCATACAGCCTCCGTTTACTCAGCCCTTAAACCCAACTATTGACTATGCCTTTCAAGAGCCTCCCACCAAAAAGGGTAGAGTATTCAACCATAACGAACAAAAGCACTATACATTTTTATATATGAAATTGACTTTAAATCCCCAGCTCAGCCTCATGTATTGACAGCATGGGCGGAATAAATTGAATTTCCCCACACGGTCTGACTTCTGACATATCAGATTCAGAAGTCAGAACACCCGTATCTTTGAGTCTGAAATGTGTTCGGTAAAGCCTTTTTCTCTTTTATGACGTCGTTACAAAGGATGGTGATAAGGCTGTACTGTGTAATGAGAGGTATTGGATTTTTATTGATAATTTTGTTAAAAAGAATGAGTGCATCGGTGTGGTATAAAATTAAAGTACGAGATTGAAGGGTGATTAACATTTCTTTTGTAGAGAAATAAACAGATTTTATGTTGAAAATAAGAAATTGTTTCGTTCGTCGATAGTAGATTTTGTAGCATCGTATTCATCGACATTATTTGTCTTGCAATTTATTTTAACGATCTAAAACAGGCTTCCGCGGACAAGCACAATACGACAGTGTAATATGATTTTGTGATATACATAAAATGTGGAGACGACAATGTAACAATGAATGAAAATACGGACAATAAATACCTACTCACCATTGCGTACAAATTTAACTCTTTATCTTCCTGCCTTTGTCTCTTGTTACTTGGGATCAGAATGTGTTTTTTCTTCAATTCTGTCCTGTCCATCGTCACGCCATCACCGACTCCCATTTCTTTTACTTCGCTCCTCTTTCCTTCTAATCACCTTTCCTTTAGCTCTCCATTCTTCCACATGTGTACTTATAACTCTTTTAGTAACACGCGTTTCATCCCTCCTCTTCACATGATCATACCAAGACAAACGATTCCTGTTCAACTTTTCAGTCACTAACGCCACTTTCAAACTTCCTCTAATATACTTATTTCTAACTTTATTTTATTCTCGTCACTCCATGTACCCATCTTCTCATCTCCGCTACATGCAATCTTTTTTTAACCGACTTCAAAAAGGAGGAGGTTATATGTTCGGTTGAATGTATGTTGTTTTTTTTTTTATGTATGTTCACCGATTTCTCGGTCAATTTATTGTGGACCGATTTTGAAATTTTTTTTTGATTGAAAGGTTATGCTTCCGTGTTGGTCCCATAGAAATATTGTTACGATCTGATCATGAACTTCGAAGATATGGCACAGAACTCCTCATAGGATCACAGCAGAACCGTCGTAAAAAGTAAAATTGCTTTGTTTATACGTGTAGTCGATGACTGAAAGTAGAGGGGGAATATATCGAACTGACCTGATGATGAAGCCTGAAGTTAGGCACCGGAACTCTGTAATAAATTAATGTAATCTAACCGTGTTTGAGATTATTAGAATTGTCATGAGATGCACTCTGGCTATAAGGTATTTAAGTTTGGCTGAGGGGTACTTTTTAGTGGTGGTACCATAACTAAAAAGTGTAATATAAAAAACTTTTTACAAAAAAATATAACCGACTTCAAAGTAAAAAAAAAACACTGAAAAGTGCAAAATAACTTTAATTTCGGAAGTCGGTGTTAAATAACGAAGAGACAAAACTATTATAGAAACACCAACTTCCGAAATTAAAGTTATTTTGCACTTTTCAGTGTTTTTTTTTTTACTTTGAAGTCGGTTATATTTTTTTGTAAAAAGTTTTTTATTTTCATCCATCTTTTTCACAGCCCAATATTCTGATCCATACAGTATAATAGGATCACGGACTTGTAAATTTTATCCTTCCACTTGAGGGGCATCTGTGAGACTAAAACCGACATCGAGAAAAAATCAAACCATGTACGCTTGCATACCTTATTTGAAAAAAAAAATGTACTTAACTGTTGATTTTTTTTTGTCGAATTCAGGGTTGGTTGGTAACGATATTACTTTCTACAAATAAGAAATTCGTCAGGCATCGTATTTGTCGAAATCACACTTCACATTTTCGATTAACCTCAAACATTTCTAACCATCAAAATTATTCCGTCACCTTTCGTAGCCAGAATATATTAGCGGAGAAATGTGATTTATACAAAAAGGGGATATTTCTGACTATAATCACGCACGCGACAAAGATTGATGCTTTTGCTGAAGAACTGTGTTTTGTGAATAAAAATAATACAAGTGTTTCCTTATTTCCATTGTACTTTTCGTCCAAATTTTGTGACGTTGTTTCGATGGTCACAGTATGAGATTTTGTAGTAGGTATGTCATGCTATCAGCAAAGTTTGAAAGCTGTCTTAGCCTTATAAACCACTTATTTTTAATTAGTACAAATACTTAGAAGGCTTATTAGACACAGGTCGATCTAAACAAAAACATAATCTCGTAAAGTAGACAGTATTTATACACCACTATTTTTTAATTAGTACAAATACATAAAGGGCTTATTAGAAAAGGTCTTGTTATTATTTAAGTAAAGTCTCAATAAATAATATTCATAAACAGCAAAGTTATAAGTTATATCCCAAAACGTCACTCAATTTATGAATGTACAAGCTGATTATGAATGAATTAATGGCGATAAAAATTGAAAAACACTGCGCGTAGTATTTTCTAGTAGCATTTCTTATGAATGATTGATTCAATTTAAATTTACCAATTATGACTCGTTGACAATTTTGGGATTACGTTTTTTTTTTACTTTTGACTATATAAATATGATCAGTAATGGGTACAGAGAGAGTCCCAATTTTTTCTTGTACTGATTAAAAAATAGTGGTGTATATATACAATGTGTAATTAGAATAATGCACACTCTTATAAACCCTAATTAGAAAAATATTTTACAATCGTAATTCAAGCATTTTAATTTTACTTAAATACGCATAGGTAGAATTTTGTTTTGACAAATTAATACATAATTTAGGTTCCATTGGTTTTGATACCTGTATGTAACATAAAAACTACACTATAAAAAGATAATATACTCGTTACCTAGTAGGGCACTGACTCATTTTAGATTACTTTGTTACTATATATTTGAAGCCAAAGTGTTGGCAGAGAAAATATATCTTGTGCTGATAATGGTAACTATTCCTATGGCAAAGAATTTCAAGATGTTCTAGTAAATAGCATAACATAGTCGGCCTTATAATGTTCCCACTGTTAGGACTCAGGCCTCCTCCGGGAGAAGGAATGGGCCGTAATCCACCACGCGGGCCCAGTGCGGGTTGGGTTAGATGTCACACGTCTTCGAATTTTTGGTTTTCCTTCACCGTTTTGAGAACAGTGATGACGAAATAAATTACACAAAGTAATGGCTGGGTTTGAACCCGCGGCCTACAATTCGTAAGTCGGGGCCGTTACCATTCAGCCACCACTGCTTCTATTGTTCTGTTACTGTTCTCTTCGCTCCTATTGTTCTGTGTTCTTGTTCTAGTAAATACTACCAGAGAATTACACACAGGTTGATCCAAATCAGGATTAAGAAAAAACATAAATGAAATAATACTAAATAAATACTATTCACACAACTATCACACAACGCCGTCTAGTCCCAAGCTAAGCAGAGCTTGTGTTATGAGAATCAACTGATAAACATACTTAAATATTTCTAAATAGATACATATTATAGATAAATTACACCCAGACACAGAACAAATGATCGTGCTCATCACACAAACATTTGTCCTGGGTGGGAATCGACCTCCGGCACAGCAGTGATGACTAACGCACTAACGACTAGACCAACAGGCCAGTCAAATGATGAAAGACTGCCTTGACGTGGTATATTATCCGACTAGGATGCAAGCAAATTCTCTAGCAAATCTTAGTTGATAATAATGTACGGGTAAGTATACGATTACCTATGCAAATGCCTGCTGCAACATACTTCAACAAAACATGCATGCATGCATGAACCAAATCCCACCCACTTTATGAATCGACAACCAAATCATAGAAAATTATGTTCGCAGTTGATTCACTGGGAGCCACCACACAATGGTAGCCCATTGCTATTTACGGCTGTGAATTACAACCAGCCAACAATGATTCATAATTGTGGCCGCGGAATTCATATCAGTTGTTTTGTGAATGTAGATACTGCGGTAGGCTTAATTATTGAGTTATGTTGTGAAGTATTTTGGTTTAAACCAAAACATACTTACATAATGAAAGGTATAAAAAGGTTAGTTTAAATATGTAATGCTTTTTATACATTGCCTACAACTAACCTCGTCGTTCTTCTTGTTATTTATACCGCGTACAACGAGGGACTGGAACAATTTACCTGCTGCGGTCTTCCAGTCCGATTATAATTTAGGTGTCTAGCAAGGCTAGAATGAATAGGCTCTTAATAAATTAGTGCGCATCACCATCAACGATTGCATCACTACTTACCATCAGGTGTGATCGCAGTCAAACACTAGATTAGGTATATCAATAGAAAAAAACTGTCAAAATTTATAAGAATAAAATAATATAGCAAGTCGGTTAGATTCAAATCTGAAAAATATATTTTCCCTCATATGATAACTTTCAATAGATAATATTATACACAGGTCTACATCTCTCATTATACTCTCCAGTCACTGTCACAGGAATTCTAGAAAAAAAATATTGAATAATGCAGTACCTTTGTGTTCTTCTATCTGTATTTTTTCTTTTCATTTTTAGTATTTGTGTTAGGTACTGTGATAGGGGAGACGCAAATAAAAGGCTTCTGGTTGAATTATACTGATATTCTTTATAGATAAAATTGCGACTCGACTTTTTTATTCACATCTATCTCTATATGTTTGACCATCTATCAATCCTAAACTTTTTAAAACAAAAACCTTAAAAGTATAACACGCCAGTTTGCAAGTTAGTAATATATTTGTGTGGCCTCTATGGTCGCCACAGTACACACAAACACACATAAATAAATAAATAATGTATACATTACTTGAATTTTATTAGTTACTGAAATAGTTCTAGATTCCGATATATAAATAAGCTTTAGAAAAAAGTATCAAATATCCAAAGTCCAGACTTTCATGACAGATGAGAAAATTTTACAGCCATTATGTTTGCAAAAAAAAGAACAAACAACGCGGTCACATTTAAATAAAAATCAAACGCTCCACTCAATTCGATTCAACAAATAGACCTTAAAAAACCCAACAGCAATTTAAGGCGAAGCTATTAGATTAACGATTTTCTAATCTGTAATTTATTACGGGGCGGCGACCGTGCCGGACCGGGTCGGCTGTGCCGGACTTCCTACAGTTCCGGAGCCGGACCACTATGTTGTTCTACCACTCCTTAATAAAACCGTGTTTTGAAACGGAGCCGGGTGAAGTGCGCATATTTATGCAGGAAGCTTACAAAGTACTGTTTGTAATTTGTATGCGTCAAATCGGACTTTTCGTGTCAAGGGTTGGATAAGTGTGGCGTTCCAAAGCGGTATAATGGATAGGTTTACTGGTATTACTATAGACACAATGCTAAGCAAGCTCATAATGTCATCTGAAGATAATAAGTAATTGATAATTATAATTTGTTTCGTTACTTCTAGGTCCCCGGACGCGAGGACGCTTGGGATCAAAATATTAAGTACTTTTTAAAGTTTATTTGGTTTTTTTATTTATTGATAGGCTCGCGTTTGCCCACTATCTCACCTGATGGTAAGCAATGATGTTGTTAACGATAGATCAAACTTGCACAGAAGTAACCTATTCAGTCTTCACTTAAAGACTAGATTGTAACTATCAGAGAGTATCAGAGCAGTAAAGACGGTGGTAGGCCATAGCATCGGCTGCCGGCTTAAAGGTTACCACCCATCAGACAAAGCCATGCCGCCAAGCGATCCGTCGTGTTCCGGCGTGATGTCTGGTGAAGCCGTATGGTGGAAGATGGGTCTGAGCAGTTGTGTTGTGACGTATACCGGGTATGATGCGCCAGCTGTTGTTGTGTCGGACGTTTGATCGTGGAGGGTAGCGGGATCCGAAGCACGGTGCTCCGCTGGCCGACCGTAGGTAGTTGGGGGCCCAAGTAGTGTGCCAGCCACACACGAAAGGCTGCCCCGCCAACTGCGAAAAATCCCAGGGTGGCCCCATCGTGCCGGTTGGCGACCGGGCGAGAGGACCCGATGGCGATCCCTGGGGGGGTTCGGGCGTCCCCGCAGTCTCCAGATCAACCCTCCATTGGCACAGCAACTCTGGTGGTGTTGTTGGGTTCAACATCGCATCACCTCGCTCAACCGCCATCTTCCATCTCTCCTATTCACTCCACACACAAAACAATGAAAGGTAAAAAGAAAGGCAAGTGTCAACAGCGGATGCACGTCCTCTCATTTCAAGTGCAGTTCTCAAATATTAGAGGGCTGCACTCCAATCTCGTTGCGGTCCACCACCATCTTGAGACTGACAAGCCACACTTGCTTTTCTTGACGGAGACCCAAATTAGATGTCCGTCAGATACGGCGTACCTCAACTACCCGGGATACTCACTGGAGCATCATTTCCTGCAGCGTGCCGGGGTCTGTGTGTACGTCCGTAATGACATCTGCTGCCAGCGTCTCCGTCACCTTGAAGACCCTAATTTATCTACGCTGTGGCTGTTGGTGGACACTGGTACGGACAAAATTGTTTATGCCTGTGTCTACCGTTCGCACAGCGGTGATCAGGAGACGACTCGGTTGTTCGACCACCTCAGTGAGGCTGCCGATAAGGCTCTGCAACGGCACCCTGATGCGCAGCTCGTCGCTCTGGGGGACTTTAACGCGTGCCACCAAGACTGGCTGTTCCCATACCAGAGGACCGACCACGCTGGGAGAGAAGCGCGAAACTTTGCAATATCGATGGGCCTTTCCCAGCTGGTCAAGCAAGCGACTAGGGTGCCTGATGTAGTTGGTCATACTGCCAATTGTCTGGACCTTCTGCTGACCACCGATCCGGACAGATGTATCGTAACAGTTTCCTCACCACTTGGAACTTCAGATCACTGCCTGGTGAAGTCTGTTTCGTCCTTCTCCCCACCTGACTGCGACTCACGCGGTGAACGGCGAATGTGGCGTTACAGGTCAGCAGATTGGGATGAGATGCGGCATTTCTTTGCATCTTATCCTTGGCAGCAGGTCTGCTTCTCTTCTGAGAGTCCGTCGAGCTGTGCGGATGCTATATCCGATGTGATACGTCAAGCTATGGAGTTTTTCATCTTTTATAGAGACGTACCCGTTGGAGGCTCAGCTCACCCATGGTTCAACGCCGATTGCGTTCAAGCTGAAGAGCGTAAGCATTCGGCGTTTCTCGCCTGGGTTGACGCTCGTGACCGCAAAGCTCCGGATCTGAGCTCAAAGAAGAGAGCTTTCAACCATGCTGCCAAGTCCTACAAAAAGGCACTAAAGAAGGCTCGGTTCGACCGCATTACTCATATTGGCACAAAGCTCTCTGCACAGCCGTCCGGTAGCAGAGCGTTCTGGTCCCTTGCCAAATCGGTCGAAGCGAACTTCTGTAGGCCCACATTGCCTCCGCTGGTTAAGCCTGATGGAACACTGGCTCACTCGGCGAGAGAGAAAGCAGGTCTCTTTGCATCTCTCTTCGCCCATAATTCTCGTCTTGATACTAGCAGTGCTACTCCACCGGCTCTACCTCACTGCAACACCTCGATGCCTGAGGTTCGCATAAGAAATAAAGAAGTTTTGAGAGCACTGTGTCGCCTAGACGTGAATAAAGCTAGTGGACCAGATGGTGTACCAGCAATAGTTCTCAAGGCATGTGCGCCCGAGTTGTCTCCTGTGTTGACGCGCTTGTACCGCCTCTCATTTAGGACTGGTATAGTGCCCAAGTCCTGGAAGCTTGCCAACGTGCAACCCTTGCCCAAAAAGGGCAGTCGTGCCGATCCTGCCAACTATCGGCCGATTTCAATAACCTCCATACTCTGCAAGATTATGGAGCGTGTATTGAACTCGCGCCTCATGGCATACCTGGAAGGTAACGATCTCCTCAGTGACCGACAGTACGGATTTCGCCACAATCGGTCTACTGGGGACCTACTAGTGTATGCCACTCACATGTGGGGCGAGGCCCTCGAGAAGAATGGAGAAGCGATTGCTGTCTCCTTAGACGTCTCGAAGGCCTTCGACAGGGTATGGCACGCCAGCCTTCTGAGTAAGCTTCCAGCGTACGGCATTTCCCCTGGTCTGATTAACTGGGTAAAAGACTTCCTGAGTGAACGGTCTCTCCGAGTTGTAGTCGATGGATGCTCATCAGAGCCCATGTCCACTAATGCCGGAGTTCCTCAGGGGTCAGTTCTCTCTGCAACTCTTTTCCTGCTGCATATTAACGATCTGCTGATGCCCGGTATCTATGGGTATGCAGATGATAGCACAGTTCTAGAGAGATACCTTCCAGGTGCTCGGGCTAGTAAGGAACTAATCCGGTCCGAACGAGAGGCTATGGTGGAGCGTACGAATGTCTCACTTCAGGCAGTCTCCAAGTGGGGCGAAACGAATCTAGTTGAATTCAACGCCGCCAAAACACAAGCGTGTCTGTTCACCGCCAAAAGGAGCCCGTTCACCTTGGCTCTTGCTTTTCGGAATGTATCCCTGGAGTGCACCGACCGCCTTCAGCTCTTGGGAGTTGAAATCTCCTCAGACCTCAATTTTGGGCGGTTCATTGAGTCCAAAGCCAAGGTAGCTGCTAGAAAACTAGGCGTTCTTGCAAAGATCCGACGGTACTTCACACCGGGACAGCTTCTAATGTTATACAAAGCACAGGTTCGATCGTGTGTGGAGTACTGCAGTCACATATGGGCTGGTGCTGCAAAATGCCATCTAGCAGCTTTGGACTCAATGGAAAGGCGTGCGAAAAGGCTAATTGGGGATCCTGATTTGGTTAAGTCCAGTCTACAAAGCCTCGAGCACAGGCGCAGGGTAGCCAGCCTATCGGTATTTTACAGGTTGCATTTTGGAGAGTGTGCGCAGGAATTGCATGACTTGATTCCGCCATCTCCTTTCTATCATCGGACAACCCGACGTACGGCGAGTATCCACCCTTACGTTGTTGAAACTTCAACGGTCCGGACTAAGCGTTTCGCTTCGTCGTTTATACCGCGTACATCGAAGGACTGGAACAATTTGCCTGCTGCGATCTTCCCGTCCAACTATAATTTAGGTGTCTTCAAGGCTAGAGTGAATAGGCTCTTGATAAACTAGTGCGCCTCACCATCAATGATTGCATCACTGCTTACCATCAGGTGGGATCGCAGTCAAGCGCTGGTTTATATCAATTAAAAAAAAAAAAAAAAAAAAAAAAACAGAGGAACACTGACTCCAGCAAAGATTTCCACTCCTTAGCTGTACGCACAATTAAAAACATTTTGTAACGGTGGCGCAACGCCGCACGTCTAGTGGTCCGATGATAGAACGACTTTGGCAGATTTAAATTGTGTAATTTCGTCACACACTCCGAAATATAAACGATAGAAAACCTATAGACTCGGCGTCAATGTTCAAGACTATAGATTTTTCAAAGTTATAATTTAATCTATATTATTGCTCTTATACTATATTATTATTACTAGAAATTCTTTGATAGATACTCCCAATAAGGGTACTATAATGTATGTCAAAATATAATATCGTTTGAACGAGTGAAAGTAGTTCAGTGTCTCACACCAATTTATCCTCATTTCCCTTTTCTACTTCATTATTAAACCCTTACAAAAAATAGTCACAAATGTATATGACTATTTTAAAAGTTTTTCAATGAGCCTAAACCTCTGCTGTAGGTAAAAAAGCGAGGAATAGTGTGTGTGTGAGTTGTCCAGGGGGCTTATTACGACCTTTCTAAAATCCAGTCAGTTTCCAGGCAAGTCAGTTTACGGCCGTAAACTGACTTGTTCTTTTTCGTATTATGACGTACGTTATTCTGACTGGATTCATCCTGGATTGTTGTCTGTGGCTGGTTTGCACTGCCTTGAAAGATGGCGTTCGGAAACATCAAAATAAAGGTTACCGGTATTTACGGTTTTTAAATTTTGAATAAAATATTGTTTATTAATGAAATTAATGTAATTTTGTAACAGAAATCGAGATTAACAACGAGTTTAAAACGAATTATGTATTATTTCCGTAAATACAATGTCATAAAGTTGAAAATACAGCATGGTCTCACAAACTTCATTTCTGAACGTACTGCGATAAATGCTGACCCGCCAAAAACAAAATTAAGTGTGTGTACGTACTCGAATAAAACCTTTTTAACAACATTTTTTCAAATAATGGCGTAAGTAGTTCCTACTTTATTTATAATTATCAAATTAATTGTTGCTCTTTATTTTAAACTCTAAATAAACCATTGTTTTTTAAAGAAGTGCAAGGAATGAGGTTTCACGTCGTCGCCGGGTATCCTATGAGCAATTAGAGTGTTAGTGGGAATTTTTGAACTCTCATAGAGACTTGGTCATAGGATACAATAAATCAGCGCAACCACGCGATTATTCAAAACGCATTTGGGTGTCTATGTCAGAGACACTGAATTCTTTGGAGGAAGGTGCGAGCAAGGACTGGAAAGGGTGGTCTAACGTGAGTATGTTACTTATTTACTAAACACGGTGTTGTACACCTTTTATTAAAATCTTTATCATTCTAACATTTATCCCGGTTGCATACATGACAGAGCCCGTGGGATGATACAACCTTTATCCTTGATTTGGCGAGTATGGTTACTTTTATTTAGATATGGGGAAGGTACTTAATAAGAGTGTAATATATTTAATAATTGTTTTTAATTGATTGGGTCATACATTTATTAACTTAAACTTAACTACATATCTAAAATAACTTTTCAAGTAACAGCAAAAACTGATTGTCCTCTCAACAATATTTCTTGTCCGGACATGCACACTAGTGTAGTAAGCTTCAGGAGTATCCGGGGTGGCATCAGTTACTGGTGTCATCATGCAACGTCTTAATGGGTACCCAGAATCACCTAGAAATAATTAAAATATCACTATACTTATAATTTCACAAATATATTGAAATTTTTATATACAAACACAGAATATAATGGAATAATTTTGAAATAATTACCTAACAACACACCCAAAGGAGTTAGAAATAATAATACTCCTAAAATATATTTACATACCAAGTAATATATATATACCTTCATTTCTGCTAATAAATTCCATGTGCTCCTTTAGGGGATGGTTTGCCCAGATAAAAGAGTTGTAGGAAGCTCCACTAAAACTAGCATCCACACTGACTATTTGCATGTCTGCATTACTAATCTAAAATTAAAATTGTTTCAGATTAATTCCAAAAAAATGAAGACTAAAGAAGAATATTAGTTTTATTAAAAATTACATACATTTATAAAATTGGATGTTTTAATTTTGAAAAATCTTACCAATTGGACATTTAGCGAGTGATACTGTTTTCTGCAGTAATATCTTTCTTCATTTTCGACTGGACGTACAATTGCAACATGTGTTCAATCAATACACCCTAATACTCCCAGCATTTTAAACTTATTGAAGAATCTAAAATGGAAATATGTATTTATATAGATAGGTTACCTATGTATCTAATTTACAAGAAAAAAACAATAATATTACAATAATTTTTTTGCTAGTTTTCTTTAACAGTACTTGAGGGTCATTAGCACCTTCATAAAAAGCAAAGCAACTGCAGCAAGGCATCATAGAGTACTTCATGTGAGCTGTGGGAACCTTACAATTACTAACCTTTCTTTCTATTGATAAATCCGACGCTCTTGTAGACCCAGTAGCTACATTAGGTCTCAGTTCGTCACGTAAATTGTAAACTAATTGTTTACTAAGCCTGTATCGCTTTATAAACAGAACCTTATCAATAGCAAAAGGGTCACTAAGATCTCGAAGACCCGTCCTTTGAATTTTTGCTTCGTTGTTCTCTTGTGACGCATCACTTTCAAGAAATTCGAAGATTACCAACTCATCACACATACTTAATGTTTTATTTAACTGTCCAAATAGATAAAAATATAATAAAAAGTCAAAACAATTCACTAAAAGTTACTAGAAACTGGCGTAAACTGAATGGTTTGTTTGACACAATTTTTGACATTTCAGCAAGCTATGAAATGTCATTTGGTCGCTCATAATACGGAATTTCCAGTCAATATCCGTGCAGAAGTCGGCCAAGTGTCACGTGACCACTGACTGGCTGGCAATAAGACGTCATAATACGGATAAGCAAGGCAGTTCAGTTTAAGGCGTAAACTGACTGGAATTAAGAGGTCGTAATACGGCCCCAGGTTACTAATCCGTCAATAATCAGTGCTTTGAGATCGTTACAATAAGTTTGTATTGATACGTTGTGCATTCTGCAGTTTCCAAGTCGTGCTGCATCTCCACTTCAAGATTATCATGTTCTTGCAATACCATTGAAGTTATAGAAAATTACGAATCACATTTTCTTTACTCATAATTAAGAATATTCTTGATTAAATCAACTTTCAGACAAAGGGATGGTAAATGGATCTAAATCGGTTATTTTTTTTAGAAGCGACGATGCCACAAACAGACACACAGATACACACGTCAATCTTGTAACACTTCTCTTTTCTGTTCGGGTGTTCAGAAATAAACTCCGTAAACATTCTAAATGATTCTTACATCAATAGGTACTACCTGTTTTTTTTTTCGGTGGGAAAATCATCTTATGATATCCCGCGCTCTTTGGCGGAGCGCGAGATAGTGTCAGACTTTTACTGACTAAAACCCCACTCCTGTTCCTTCCTTGCCTTTCATACCAGGGCCGAGTCTTCCTTTCAGAATAAGACCCTTGGCCCCAGTAGGCTACGACCCTGCTGGGCTCCTACAGTTGCTGACATCTCCTTGAGGCACGCGTGGAACAGTACGCGCCGTCGACGACTTGGGCTCGGTCCGGACGGTTACCGGACGGTCGGACGGCGAGCTACCCATTGCTCGCCGTACACAAGTGGCCGGAAATCGGGATCGGAATCCCGGCGGTGGTTGGGGCGTGAGGACCGTTTTTCTCACGCGATCGGCCGCCTCCTTTGCTAGCATTTAAGCATTACTGCTTCGCAGAACTAGGCGACCGCCTGCCACTCCTCCCCGCTCCGAACCATGGCCTGTACCAAGGCCATGGTGCGAGAGATCGCCGCCGCCGATCACCCTCACGAGGACACGGCGTTACTCTGCCCAAGCGGGGCACACCTCCACCGTGCGCTCCACCGTGTCTTCCGGGCGTCCACACAATGGTGACACCAGGGGGCTTCTTCCGCACGAATCCGGTGCAGGAACCTCCCGAACTCACCATGTCCGGTGAGGGCCTGCGTCATGCGGAAGGTAAGGACGCCGTGTTGCCTTTCCAGCCACTCCTCAAAGAGGGGACTTACCGCCATAATTATGGCGTGCCCAGCACTGGGTTGCGATAGTCGCTGTCGCCATTCCACCATGAGGTACTACCAGTTGGAGTGGACTTATTCATCCTCAGCCAATACTGCAGAGCTTATGAGTGTGAAATTTTGCACAAGAATTCATATTATGACGTAGGCGAGCACTAAGAGGATTTTCCAAAATTCACCCCATAAAATATTCGCTCGTGGGCGAAGACGCTGGCTATATAATAAATGAAGCTAGTAAACTTTTTGTTCCAATATATAATACTCTAGATACTGTTCAAATGCTCGTCATGTTAGTTACTGATTGATTTCATCTTGTTTTACTAACATTTACTTTGTCAACAACCCAGCTAACAAAAATATTACATTAGCAACTATTCATTGGACTACCAAGTAAAACAATTTCAAATACCACAAAACAAACATTATTTACAGCATCCATTGATATTTGAAAACAAAAATAAAATATAACTGAACAATCAAGGTTATTTACAAAACAATGAATACACAGGACCAACTGTAAAAATTTACATACTTTGCAAATTATTTTGTTTGTTCGACGTAAATCGGTGTGTTTTACAATGGCACTTGTGTACCAAACTAGAATTGTTTGGGCAAAATTGTAGGTTTTTAAAAAATATTTTTTTTTGCTTTATTTTAGCTATAGACTTTGTATATTTCCAATTCAAGGCAACTTTGTTAGTCCAATTTTTAACAAATGAATTTCTATTTGAAGCCCCTTTTTTATTACATAAAACTAGTTACGTTTGGTACGACAAAAAAGCGCTCTAACTGTTAGTTATGAATCTTTACAATTCTATTTTTACGTAGGTATTGAGTGGTGTATTGAGTTTAGTTTTAATGGCGTTTAAACGTAGTAACTTTTGAATTTCTATTTTTATTGCATGCGAAATATTTCTACGTAACAATGTTTGCATGGCAATAAATATGTATCCATTTCAGGTCAGTTTTTTAATCTATCTCCCATAGATATGCAAGGAGAAACTGACAGACTGACATCAATGCACTGCTAAAATTGCTGGGACAAGGAACGTGAAATTTTTGCACAAGGTTTCCTTTTATTACGTAGGCGAGCACTAAGAGAGGATTTTCCAAAATTCACCCCATAAGAGAATGAAAGGGGGGTCCAAACTTTGTATGGAGAAAACTACTTTCATGTGGTTGAAGCCACTGGCAAGAGCCAGTTCGTTATATTTATGATAAACAATAGCATAAGAGTCAATAATGACGCATAGTCAGAGTAGCTGATAAACTTTGGGCCAGAACAGCCAGATTACGTGAGCGATGGAAACATTTGGAGGAGGCTTTTACCGCCACAGGCGGTCCTTACATTGAACACGAGAGCAACGAAGACGAAGATACTAGCTCACAACACTAACAACTATAGGTATAAGTCTTTTATTATACTACTAACACACTAAACCTTAAATATTTGCTGTGAAGAAAAAAATAAAAGCTTTTTATAATTATTTTATAATGACGCAATCTAGTTATCACCTCAGCTTTTCTCATTTCAGTCTAAGTCTCTTGAACAATATTATACTTTGGAACCTATAATAAAATTGCGAAAATAAAACAGCTATTGTCTACATTTTTTCAAGTGAACATCGCTATTGAAATCGCAAAAAGTGTGTGTATCTTTTAAAGGAATAATTTACTAACGTAAGATCATTACATTAATTTATCTAAGCATCTTAAGCGTAAACATAATCAGCCTGTTCATGTTCCCAATACTGGGACTCAGGTTTAATCTCTAGGGGAGGGAACAGGCCGTAATCCACCACGCGGGCCTAGTGCACGGATGTCACATGTCTTCAAATTAGTTCTAAGACATGCCGGTTTCCACACGACGTTTTCCTTCACTATCTTCATTTGTATATTACTAGTAAACATTATAGTAGCTCACCATTTCCTTGTTAGTAGTAGCCTTGTCTAGGACAGCATCTAGCCACTCCCACTGCTTCCTCGCCTGTATGCTATTCGAGTCGCGGATACTGAACAGGTTGGTGTTAAGCGCCACTATCCGGAGCTTGCTCTGCTTCTGCTCTATCGTGTAGTAGCCACCTGTTTTGAAAAATAGTTATATTGAGTTCATAGAAAGAAAATTTATAATGCTTTTTTGACAGCCCATCTAAAAAGTGAGCTAGAAAAACCTAGATTAAGGTGACTTGGTGAAGGTCTCTAAAATTCATTGGATATACAGCAGAAGTACAAGTACATTTGAGAAAAGTATATGCCCATCACAGTATCAGTGTAATAATATGGTTCAAGGATATTGAGGTCCCAGCTTAGAGGCCCTGGTTTCAAGTTGTGCTGTCGACCGATCAAAAAGCCGTAAAAGTATCTGTCAACTTTAAACACATATAGTTTATTACAACCTTAAAAAGGGTTTAAGACTATATGGTATTTAAATCAGACACTGAACTAAAGAGATAAGTAAACAAACATTCAAAATACATATTGAGAATCATAACAACTTAGAGGCCTTTGCCTAGGAGTGGGGCAGAACATGTTAACTAAAAAAAAAATTGAAATAAATAATAATAGTAAATAACCTTATCGCCGTATCTCTTCGTCGACGTCGTGATGGGGCTTGCGCGCTTTAACAATCCCTAGGCCTGTACCAGTAGTTTGGCGTAATATGCCCGGGTTGAGGTTCTAGACTAAGAGAGACACAATCCACAAGGCAGTTTTGTGGCAAACTGTTAGGCATTAGTGACCTCAAGGACTCGACCTCCCGGGAGAATTTTTGTTCTTGATATACTAAGCCATAAATAATATATATATTTCCAAAAAAATCTTCATTGCACATCCAAAGATATTTTAAGTTAATACATTTCCAACAACATTGAAAACAGATCGAGACCCATTCAAGCATCAACCAAAAATAAAGCACAAAGCTAAAACTACAAAAACGCCAATGCGCAGTTTCGTCCAGCAAACTCCATGTTTCTTATTTCCCGTCGACTCCAGGAACTTTAAACTTTTATAAAGCAGGAAGGCAGTAACTTAGAACTGATGGTGGGAAAGTTAGGCGTTCCAGTCTAAAGACATCAAAACAATCACCATATTTAAGTCTGCTGTGCTTGCGAAGCCATTGCATCCAGAATAAGGCATTATAGTCTTATAGAGGTTATTGCAGTCAGGATTATATATTTTGAAGGGTGTTTTTATTCAAATGTAGGTAATGCAGTCTACTTAAGACTAGAGTATTATTGGGTGCTGTTTAATTTATTCAACTGGTGTTACACCATTACTTTTTATCATTTAAAATGGACGAGAAACAGGAAAAACGAATAGACATTTTGTGCCATTTTCCTTGTCTTTTGGAGTTCAAATCGCTCGCTTAGTACAGCGAGAGGGAAAACTTACCTATGTTCTTTCAGTTGCTCTTTGCGTACCAGGGCTGCAGTGACTCTTTTAAATAATCTCGAAGTTGCATTTTGCTCTGAATTGATTTCAGTCAGTGAGATCAGTTTGTGTTTCATATGCCATCTCAATTGCAATAATATCATCAACAACGAATATGTAAAGTGATTATTTTTTATCACCAAGTTTAAAACAGTGCAGTGCTCGCGAAGCCGTTGCATCTAGAATATGGCTTTATCTTCTTATAGAGCTCCTGGCTGATTGCAGAGGGTATTATTTTGAAGGATTATAACTAGATTATACCTTGTGCGGCTTAATTAAAATCTAGTTTCCTGAAAGCGCAGGTTTTAATAGGATTTTACCTCCGTATAATACAAGTGTTGTTATGATGTTGTGTTTAGATGCACAAATACTTGGATTTGTATGGTGTTTAGAATATGGAGATACAGTGACTGTTACTGTCAAAATAAATATTGAACAAACAAGACAAAGAGAGTGCAAAATGCAAATGACCGAAAAAAATGACACAATAGTTTTAGATTTATTTGAATGCAGTTGTTTAGTTGTCGAAATGCATAATAGAGAGAGAATAAAGATGTCAGTGTATATGCTATGCAAAGATAAACGGAATGTACCGCAGAAAGATTCCAAGTATGACATTGAATTTGGTAAAAAATAACATTTCTTGACTATCTTAAGCCTCAGATACACTAATAGACCAAATATTGCCCAACATGACGCGCAATACTAAATCTATGTGACGCTGCAACGTTGCCCAGTGTCTCGCAACATGTCCCCTAGTGTATCTAAAGTTTTAAACACGATAGATGGACTTTGTGCAAGGTTATTTATGGCTGGGAAGATTAATAAATGTTGTGAAGAAGACGGACGTGTTGCGGAATAAATTAGTATAAAAACAAGACACAGAGGTTTGAAATTAGAAATAAGAAAAAAGCCAGCGGTAAGACGAGTAAAGAGTCACCTAAGAGTTTAGGTGTCTTCAAGGCTCGAGTGAATAGGCTCTTAATAAACTAGTGCGCCTCACCATCAACGATTGCGTTTCCCATGGAGTTTCTTGCACGTTCTTCTCCATAGAGATCTACGCTTTGGAACGTGCAATTTAGCTTCACTTCTTTTCTTTTTTTGACTGACTGACATTTTGAAAATTCAAAAGTGCCTGTAATTGGTCTATTTGAAATAAACGTTTCTGATTTCTGATTGCATCACTACTTACCTTCAGGTGGGATCGCAGTCAAGCACTAGTTTATAACAACTAAAAAAAAAGACACAATGTAGACTAAGATAAAATAGCAATTAAATGATGATGCTATTGGTTTGCCAAAAAAATCAAGTGAACATACCATACTTAAAAGTCTGCAGTGCTTCTAATGGAAGCCAGTGCATCCACAAGTTGGTGAGGCTCTCGGACGGCGCCGGGTCCAAGTGACCCAGCACTGGGAACACGAAGTGGGAACTAAATGTTCTACTGAGTAGATCCGTCATGTTTCTAATGGCTTGGATCTTGTCATCCTCGTTCCCTGTGTAGCGAGCTGCTATGATGTCGCTGGAAATAAAAGTTGTGGTTAGAAACGAAGGACATAGAAACACGAAGTACAAGTACTGAACCTATTTGATAGTGTCAATGATAGTAAATTTTATTAAATGTCATGCAAGCCTGTATATAGAATATTCTTAGGGGCTAGTCATTTGATTTGAATTTGGAACACCAACTAAACATTCATACAAAAACATAAAACGAAAAGGATTTCAAATATCGAATTGCTTTTTATGAATTTCTACTTTCTTTCTTTCTTTGACCAAACTCTGGAAGGAGTTGAGTGTGAATAATATGAGATCGCATTCTGTGCATAATTGTGAACTCAGAAATGCATGCAGATTGTGGTTCTGGAGGTTTATTGGCTCACTAACAGTTCTTCTTTTTTTACACCTCATCCCCCTTAGATATCAAGTAAAGGACCGAAGAAATGCTTTGGAATCATTTTATTGGCTGTTTTAGTGAAAATATCTAATTGTTTCATTAAGTGTATTAAAGATACGTAAGTCAAATGAAAAAACTTAAAAATACAAAGAACAACTGTTGATTTTTTCTAATTGTATTTCATTGTGCAAATGTATTAGTAATGAGTGCTAAAATAAAATAAAAGATTAATTATTCTTTTTTTTTGGATATCGTATGGTCTCATTCGCTTTTTCGTATGAAATATTTTTTTATTTTAATTTTAGATTTTTTGCCCATGACTGTATTCCTTTAAATTAATTCACTCATCCGAGATATTTATTCATTTGTAAAACTTACCCAGTCCAAAGCACGAACTCGACGTTTTCTGAGTGCCTCGTGCGCATGTACCGCGCGGCTGACTCGATCAGCTCGAGTGAGCTGTCGCAGGAGTAGTCTCCAAACCGGCCCAGCGCTCGGTGGTGGCCGGAACTCCCTCGCTCGTCTGCTCGTCGACAATCTGGAGTGGAAATGCGGTTAGATAGGTTCTCTCATCATCAAAAGTCGTCTAATGTTGAGGACATAGGCCTCCTCTAAATGTCACCACAACAAACGATACTGAGCGTCTTGCATTCATCGGATTTCCGTGACCCTCACTAGGTCATCGGTCCAGCTTGTGGAAGGCCTTTCAACGCTGCGTCTTCCAGTAGGCTGTCGCCACTCTAGAACTTTTCGGCCCCATTGACTATTTTTTTTTAAAGCAATAGGTTCTCTACTGACTATAAACTATACGGTATTTAATGTACAGTCATTAAATAAATTATCCATAGAAACCAAAAACAAAATCTGTAACCACACTATCATTGAGCGTTACTTTTATCGGCTTCAAAGTTTTGATAGCTAATTTAATTTCAATAAAGAAAAGAAGCAAGGAGTTTCTGTGAAAAGGGAGAACGAGACCAGAAGCCTTACCATAACATTTTAAAATGTCAAGCCTGCGAGGGATGGTGCTGTACGCTCTATATGGCTCCATCCCTTTAACAGTTCAGTTTAGATCGTAAAATGGATCGCGTTAGGAGCCTATGGTAGGGCCTCAACACGTGTTGGTAGATTCGAATTATTAATTTATAAGTAAAGAAATCGAATTAAAAAAAAAATGTTATTAACCACAATAGCATAAGGCAATGGGATGAATAGCGATGGTAAAGTAGTAGATATTTCGCAACAACATGCCTGTATGTTCCGCTTATTGGAAATTTTATCTTTACTAATTCAGCCTTACTTGATATTAAACTTGAATAATGTTTAATTTGCAATAAATAAACTGAATTATACTCAGTTTTTCTTAGTGAATTTCAAGATAGTACACTTACTGGTAAGGTACCTTACGATGACAATAAGAAATATGCACGAAAAAATATTCATCAGTATCAATAAAATTACAAAAATAGAATACCATTGTGAAAATTATTTCAAAATTGGTAGGAAGCATTTTTAAACAACTGTCTCTGTCGCCTTGATGTCAATTTCTATGGCTGCCGAACGGCGGTCATGGCCTTTAATGTCGAAGGGCATGTACGGTTCATTTACGTACATTTGTAGAGTTGTTGTCATTGAGGTCGGAGCACGTAGAGAAAAGATCATTTGATTCTCGTAAGGTTTATTACGTTAAAAATACTGTTTACAACGAAAATTGTTGACGATTCTTTTCTCTAATGTTAGTCAGCGCATAGCAGTAATTGCACTCATCGATTTACTGTAAAGTATGTTTATTTATATGTAGTAATAAAATGAAGTACGTTGAGAGTAAGTCCCCACGTCAGCAAAACATACAATTTAAGACTGTACACGGCAGGTCGGACTTTGCTTTCTTATTAGCAGCTTTGAAGCTTTACAACTTCATTGTTGATGAAGATATATGTTAATAATGTTTTTTTTTATTGGTATTTGTTTAGTATGGTGGACATCCCACCCCTTCATACGAAACATTTTTGGAACACATTTATTGTATGTACAGCTAAAGAGTGGACAACCTGCTGGAGTCTGTTTCCTCCTCTCTTGATAGCTACAACATAGGGGACTTTAAAAAAACCAAAGTTAAAAAGTATGACGTCGCTTTTGTATTTAGATTAGTTTTCAAAGGATATCAGAGATGGCACTAGTTGTTTAGAGCGGCGTTAGTGGTTTAGAGTGACGTGTGTCACGTGACTGGCCATGTCACCGTGACGCAACACTGAGTGCTAGTGCGATGTAAATCGAAGACGGAGGCGCAGTATTATCATAGCCTCGGCCGAAGATACATGTGTAAATGTGATAAAATAGGCAACACAATTATTAAGACACTCTACTAGCGCAGTAGAGTGTCTTAATAATTGTGTTGCCTATTTTGTAATAATAATTATTGTGTGGTGATCTATATTTATTTATTAATCTTCATGCAACATAAAGTACAAAGGTGGACTTAATGCCTTAGGCATTCTCTACCAGTCAACCTAGGGTGGTGAAGAGACAATATGGTAGGTGCATAAAAAGAAAGTTTTATACAAAAAACAAGGGTAAAAAAAAATACATATAATTAAAATACACATCACTACATAGTATAAAACAAAGTCGCTTTTCGTGTCTGTCTGTCCCTATGTATGCTTAGATCTTTAAATCTACGCAACGGATTTTGATGCAGTTTTTTTAAATAGATAGAGTGATTCAAGAGGAAGGTTTATGTGTATATTACACGCACAATATAGTAGAGGAACACTGATGATTTTAGAGGTTTCTAATGTGATGTCGTAAATAAACACATTTTTTTGCGCTTACATTGCAAACGCTGGCTGAACCCTAAGAGATAGATCAAAATAATGTACTACAGTATTGTACACCTTAAAAAGATCTACAAAAAAGTCCGCGATGGTATATGTCTATCTTTTAGGTATAACCCACAATAACCATTTTTTATCCTTTACTTTTTACTAGAAATAATGACTTATTTGCGAAACAATTTTAAGCAATACAGCATTAATCTTTATCCAATTATGTACCTTAAATAAATTGTGCATTTAATATAGATTAATATGGCCCTTTACAGCGTGTAATTTAAGTGAATATTTTCGAAGATATTACAGATTTTAAATTCAGGGGCATAGTGGTTGCGGTAAATAACATGATTCTTTCAAAGACTGATGTGCCGACGCAAATATACTACTCGGTTACTTCCAGATTGGTCCCATTTTTTTCAAATCCAGGTTTGATAGTAGAATCAATGAGGAATCGAGGGAACTCCTCAAATTTTCTAGGCACTATATAGTAATATTGGTATTTTCATCGAGAATACAAAAAAAAAGCATTTCCAGTCAAAAAGTAACATTTGATGAAGTGGAACTGATGAAGAAGACCGGAAATGGCCAACGGAACTTCACCCTCACATAGATATCACAATGAAGATGGTTAAGTAACTATGACAATATAAATAAATAAATGGTTCTGAATAGTTATGTTGAAAATGGTGTCATCGAAGTGATCTGATGATGATGATGGAGCCGGAAGGTAGGCACTGGAACTCCATAATTAATCAATGTAACCTAGCCGTGTTTGGGCTTATTAGAATTGTCATTATATGCACTTTGGCTATAAGGTAGCTAATATCGAACTAACCTGATGATGGAGCCGGGAGGTGGATGGGGAGGGGACTTCATAATAAAATAATGTATCCTAGCAGTGTTTGGGTTAATTCGAATTGTCATGAGAAATAGGTACTCTGGCTATAAGTGCATCACAACTAAAAAGTGTGAAATAAAAAACTTTTTACAAAAAAATAAAAAAATACCGACTTCGCTACAAAAAAAAAACAAAACAATAAAACGATCAAAATAACTGTAATTTCGGAAGTCGGTGTTAAATAACAAGCAACCAATACCAGAAACACCGACTTCCAAAATTAAAGTTATTTTGATCGTTAAAGTGTTTTTAACCGACTTCAAAAAAAGGAGGAGGTTATCAATTCGGTTGTATGTTTTTTTTTGTGTGTTACCTCAGAACTCCGTCGTTTATGGACCGATTTGCAAAAAATTTTTTCCTCTCAAAGGATATGCTTCCAGATTGGTCCTATTTTTTCAAAATTCAGTTCTGATGATGGGATCCATGGGGAATCGAGGGAACTCCTCAAACATTATAGGCAACTAAACGTCTATCGGCTGAAATGATGAATAGTTATGTTGAAAATGGTATCATCGAAGTTACTTGATGATGATGATGGAGCCGGAAGACAAGTACCGGAACTTTGTAATTGATCAATGTATCCTAGTCGTGTTTGTTCTTATTAGAATTGCCATGAGATGCACTTTGGCTAAAAGGTACTATCGAACTGATCTGATGATGGAGGAAGGTGGAACATAGACACAGGAAATTTATAATAAAAACAATGTAACCTAGCAGTGTTTGGGTTAATTGAAATTGAATTCTAATACCATCGAATTTACCGTTCCAATATAAACGCCTACAATTTCCGCTAAAGATATCTTTTGCAATGACCATCAATAAATCGCAGGGTCAAACTTTCAACGTTACAGACTTAGATTTGAGCGTTGAATGTTTTTCACATGGCCAATAAAATTATATGTTGCTCTTTCAAGAGTAGGTAGGTAACCTCAAAAGAAAATATTTTTGTATTGTCTAATGACAAAAAATCTGTGAACGTTGTGTATAAAGACATTCTGTAGTATATTTAGTACTAGCAACCCGCCCTGGTGTAATGCTGGACAAAACCGCTTCAAAATCCGTTGCGTAGTTTTAAAGATCTGTAGCGACATCTATGGCGTCACATAAGAACTAATCCTGCATCGCGCAATCAAAGTTCTCCGCGCGATTGGAACATATAGAACAGCCCGAAATCATCTATCGGGCAATAGCCCACCAGACATAACACCCGTCTGGTTGGAGGATCCTCCCTTTTTAACCGACTTCAAAAAAAAGGAGGAGGTTCTCAATTCGGTTGTATTTTTTTTTTTTTTTTTTTTTTATCATCATTATTTTTTTTTTTTTTTTTTTATGTTTGTTACCTCAGAACTCCGTCGTTTATGGACCGATTTGCAAAATTTTTTTTTCCCTTTATAGGATATGCTTCCAGATTGGTCCCATTTTTTTCAAAATCCAGTTCTGATGATGGAATCCATGAGGAATCGAGGGAACTCCTCAAAAATTATAGGCAACCCTATGGTAATTTTAGTATTTTCATCAAGAACTTAAGCATTTACAGTCAAAAAGTAACATTTGATGAAGTGGAACTGATGAAGAAGACCAGAAATGGTCAACGGAACTTCATACTCAAATAGATATCACATTGAAGATATAGTTAAGCGACTATGACAATACAAATAAATGAATGATTCTGAATAGTTACGTTGAAAATGGTATCATCGGAGTGATCTGATGATGATGATGGAGCCGGAAGGTAGGCACTGGAACTCCGTAATTAATCAATGTAACCTAGCCGTGTTTGGACTCATTAGAATTGTCATGAGATGCACTTTGGCTATAAGGTACTATCGAACTGATCTGATGATGGAGCCGGAAGGTAGGCACAGGAACTCCGTAATTAATCAATGTATCCTAGCCGTGTTTGGGCTTATTAGAATTGTCGTGAGATGCTCTTTGGCTATAAGGTACTATCGAACTGATCTGATGATGGAGCCGGAAGGAGGAAGGTAGGCACAGCAACTTTATAATAAAACAATGTAACCTAGCAGTATTTGGGTTAATTGGAATTGTCATTAGAAATAGGCACTCTGTTTATAAGTGTATCGCAACTAAAAAGTGTGAAATAAAAACTTTTTAGAAAAAAAAAATAACCGACTTCACTAAAAAAAACACTAAAAGGATCAAAATAACTTTAATTTCGGAAGTCGGTGTTAAATAAGAAACAAACAATACCGAGAAACACCGACATCCGAAATTAAAGTTATTTTGATCCTTTTAGTGTTTTTTTTAGTGAAGTCGGTTATTTTTTTTTTCTAAAAAGTTTTTATCAACGGAGGTATGTGGGGCTTTACTCTCTGTTCCACATACATACCCCCAAACTAAGCGTACATAAGGACAGACAGCGGGAAGCGACTTTGTTTTATACTATGAAGTGATCAGTATTGCACCCGTGCGAAGCCGGGGCGGGTCGCTAGTACATATATATTATGGTACCTCGTGAGGTACCATGTACGACGGGTACCTCGTGAGGTTCTGTTGTGGGCCCTAAAGGAGAAAGGTGTGCCTGGGAAGTATGTACAGTTGATCCGAGCGATGTACAGCCGATGCAGTACCCAAGTCCGGTCTACAGTGGGCACCACTGGCAGCTTCAATGTGGCTGTCGGCTTACATCAAGGGTCGGCTCTCAGCCTTTACCTCTTCCTGATGATAATGGACGCTCTGACGTCGGACATTCAGGAAGAGGCTCCCTGGTGTATGCTGTTTGCCGATGACATTACCTACGTTAGTTGCCGAGAGTGGCCTAGAGGTTCAGAACAGATTGGAGGTGTGGTGGCACAGACTGGAGAGTGCTGGTCTGAAATTGAGTAGAACCAAAACGGAGTACTTGTTTTGCGATTTTGGCGGTCTCCACAATCCAGTGCGTTTAGCTCTCGCTGGAATGCCCATACCGATCTGTTCCGACTTTCGGTACCTCGGGTCGCTCGTCCAAGGGGATGGTGAGGTAGACCGGGACGTGACACATCGGATCAACGCAGGATGGATGAAATGGCGACAGGTCATGGGAACAACTTGTGACCCACGGATGCCCCTCAAGTTAAAGTGTAAAATTTACAAGTCCGTGATAAGGCCTGTCATACTGTATGGATCAGAATGTTGGGCTGTGAAAAAGACGGATGAAAAAAAATTGCACGTAGCGAAGATGACAATGTTAATATGGATGTGTGGTGTTATGAGAATGGATAAAGTGAGAAATGAGTATATATAGAGAAGTTTGAAAGTGGCGCCAGTAACTGAAAAGTTAAAAGGGAATCGTGTGTCTTGGTATGGTCATGTGAATAGGAGAGATGAAACGCATGTTACTAAAATAATGATGACAATTAAATAAATTAAAATTAAAATAAATTAAATTAATAATATAATAACAATATGACATAATAATAATATACTTAATATAATAAATTAAATTGAATGATTAATATAATAACAATATAAAGTAATACAGAATATAATCAATTAATAATATAATAATGAAAATGTAAAATGTACTCGTAACTATATGGACCAAATATGTCTGAAATAAAAAGATATTTTTTTTTATTTTTATTTTTTTTTTATTTTTTTTTAAAAGAGTTATGAGTTTACATGTGGATGGGTGGAGAGGGAGAGGGAGACCAAAGAAAAGATGGATAGATTGTGTTAGAGGTGATATGAAAGAAAAGGGAGTTAGTGATAGCGTGGCGGATGACAGGACAGAATGGAAGAAAAAAACGTGTTGCGTCGACCCCTAATAAAACGGGACAAGGGCAGGAAGATGATGATGATATATATATTATGGTGATTATTTTATGAGAACTAAAATTATCTAAGATTATAGTGAAGTGCTAACATTAAGTGACTTGAATTGTAACGAGTACCCTATAAATACCCTTCGCCAGACAAACTACGCCTTATTACGAATCACATTTTGAGGTTGCAAATCCGATTAAAATTACTGATGGGGCTCAAAAGCCTTCAAGTATTTAATATTGTAATTAAAAAAAATGCTTGCATATTTCCTATTTGAAAAAGTAACTTTTCCGAATGATATTATTATCGGAATCATCAGTGCCTATATTTAGTGTTATATAATTAAAAAAGTACCGATACATTAATTATACACTATGTAGATACTCATCGTTGAACAAAAAATTCAATCAGTCAAAAGCGTACGCAATTCTTCTATTTATAGGTACAGCGATTGAAAGCGCTAATTAAAACGATGTTTTGCATACAAATTACTGTTGCCGCACTGATACAAGCGAACCGAATTTGGACACCGATATTGAAAATATTCGGTGAAATGAGTCTAGAGTACTGCCTATCTATTTTAGGCTCACCCCGGGCAATGTCCTCTCTTTTTTTTGTGAAAAGTTATTAAATAACTCCTCTTGTACTGAGCGAAGTAAGAGGGAGTGTAAGATTTCTACTGACTAAAAGTCATATTTTTTTAAGGTGAGAAATCTATAAGAAATAAGTGTGCTTCACCATCATCGATTGCATCACTGCTTACCATCAGGTGGGATTGCATTCATGCACTAGTTTGTATCAATAAAAAATACAACCCAATTTTTTTCATTAGTACAAAAAAAAATTGGGCTCTATCTGTACCCATTACTGATCATATATTTACGTAGTCAAAATTAAAAAAAAAACGAAATCCCAAAATTGACCACGAAAATTTATCATAATTGGTAAATTCATAATTGAATCAATCATTCATAACAATTGCTACTAGAAAATACTACGAGCAGTGTTTTTTCCATTGTTTTTCATTCATAATCAATAGCCTGTGCAATATTTCTATTAATAGAGCGACATTTTGGGACATAAACTAACGCTAATTACTTGGCTGTTCGTGAATATTATTTATTGAGACTTTACTTAAACAATAACAAAAACTTTTCTAATAAGCCCTATAAGCATTTATACTAATTAAAAACTAGTGGTGTATATGTACAAGTACGTAACTGGTAGTAAACGGCGAAGGTGGTGTGACGATCTGACATGGTCACAGAGCTAACTTGGCCAAGGATTCTTCAAGACAGAGAGGTTTGAAAGCAGAAAAGGGAGACTTTTGCCTTTGGGACACAAAGAAGACGAACAAAAAAAAACGTACTTGTTTGTCACGTCATAATTTATGATATTATGTATTAACAAGTATAGCATAGCATAGTCGGCCTTATTATGACCCCACTGCTGGGACTCAGGCCTCCTCTCTAGGAGAGAGAATGGGCCGTAATCCACCACGCGTGCCCAGTGCGGGTTGATGAATGTCGCATTTCTTCAAATTTTTGGTTCTGGGACATGCTGGTTTAGTCATGATGTTTTCCTTCACCGTTTTGAGAGAGATTAATAAGTATATTTTACATAATATTATATACTCGTGAGTAACACTTTTCAAAGTTTTACTTGAACTTCCAGAAGATTTACAAACATTATATAAAACGAGTTCGAAAAGTTATAAGTATAAATTAAAACGTTTCTTTCCACAAAAGTTTAATGTATAACTAGATAATTATTGTTACATCACTATTACATATTAAATAAGCAAGCGGCTCGCCATCACACAGATAAACCCTGAGAGGTTTTCGCTGTATGGCAATAAAAATCTGTAATATAGATAAAGAAATTTGGAAAAATAAATAATAAATAAAATAACTTACAAGTTGTAAGTTCTAGTACTGTATTCCTGTCCTCAGGAAATGTTAACTGAGGTGAACATTGCTCCAACGCAAGTTAATAGCTTGAGTAACTTAGAAATAGTTAACATTTTATACCTACGTCTTCTAGTGTCGCCTTGTGATGTGTAGAGGGGGTCATAGTGGAAGTCCGTTATGTGCCAAAAGTAACCTGAAACAAAAGATATATTGTGTTAATCAGTGTTAAAATTTAATTAAATAACAATTCACTGAACAGCTGAAAAATTCGCTGAACCCCGACCTCGATTGTCAGCCACGGTAGATATGGGCTTAAGGTCAACGAGCTGTACTTCTTAGGTTATGTTGTTTTTAGGGTTCCGTACCTCAAAAGGAAAAATCGGAACCCTTGCAGGATCAATTTGTTGTCCGTCTGTCTGGACTCTTTATCTCGGGAACGCGTGGAGGTAACGAGTTGAAATTAAAACCATATACTCAGGTCTGCGGCCCCTTGAAGCTGTGAAAAAATCAAACTTCAAAGTTAACGAAAAAAAAAGATACGGCCGTTTATGTCACAAAAAACGTGTATTTCGACACTCTCAAGGGAATCAAAATTTATAGGGTACTCCCCTTGACCTAGAATCCTAAAATTTGACATAAAGCAAGGTCTCATAGCACAAGTACCTATAGGAAAAAATTGGAAAACTTGATTGTAGTGACGTCACAAAATTATTATTTTTTATGTTTCGGAAAAATCTTCGTATCTCAACTTGGGAATTGAAATGTTTTCATAGGTAAGTTTGTACGGAATCCTCAGTGCGTGAGTCCGACTCGCACTTGTCCAGTTTTTTTTTAAGGTAGAAAAACTTCTAATGATTTTTCTCGCTCTAAGGTGGACCGAGATGTCAGACTTTTACTGACTAAAACTACACCTATTTTCCTTTTGTTGCCTTTTGCGTTCTAGGTCCACGGATCAACTTTTCAGAAATCCTCCCATGGCCCTAGTAAGCAGGGCCTTTGCTGGGCCCCTACTTGATTTTACTGAAATCTCTAAGAGGTGCGCGTGGAACACTGTGCGCGGCCGGTCGTCTGCAAGGCTGATAGTCAAGGTCGGAGTCCCGGCGACTGGGACATGAGGATGTCCGTTCCCTCACGCGTGCGGCCAGCTCCTTTGCTAGCATTACTGCTTCGCAGAAAGAGGCCGGGATCGCCGCCCATTCCCCCGGAAGCTGACCCCATCATACATGGGAAGGGGCTCGGCAGACCGACTGTATTAATATATATCGTGTACGAATAGCCATGGACAACACAATGAGGATTACGATCTACGACACCATGCGATATTATTCCAATAAGAGGATTATTAAATTATGAATCTACCATCGGACAACCCGACGAACGGCGAGTATCACCCTTACGTTGTTAAAACCTCTACGGTCATCTTTTATACCGCGAACATCGAGGGACTGGAACAACTTACCTACTGCGGTCTTCCCGTCCGATTATAATTTAGGTGTCTTCAAGGCTAAAATGTACGCACAAAACGTTTTGCGAACACATTCATAGTGCGTACAGCTAAGGAGTGGAATTCCTTGCCGGAATCTGTTTTTCCTGATGGCTACAACCCGGGAATCTTTAAGTCAAGAGTGAATAGGTTACTTCTAGGTAAGCGCGTTCCATCGTCGACCGCATCGTCGCTTTCCATCAGGTGAGTTAGCGGTCAAGCGCGAACCTATCAAGAATAAAAAAAAAAAAAAAAGTGTATCAGGCTCTTAATAAACTAATGTGCCTCACCATCAACGATTACATCACTACTTACCATCAGGTGGGATCGCAATCAAGCATTTAGTTTGTATCATTAAAAAAAAAACTACATAAGTCAATTTGCACGTAGAATTTGTGTTTTTAACATAAAATTATTTCGAAAAATTAGACAAAGCTGTTAATATGTGCAATATATGATTATGATACAGACAACAGCGTCAATTAGATACCTCTACATTAAAATACCCTAGAGAGGTAACCGGTTGATGACGCTGTCTGTAAGCCCTTACAAAATGATACCAAACACGACGTATTTATCTTACTTTTTTTTAACACAAAAGTTTTTGTCCACTAGAGAGCGCCACATTGAATGTTGATGATATTTTATTGATAAGTACCAGTGAAGCCCTTTTAAATTATATCGAACACGGTGTATTTATCTTAACATTTTTTTAACACATTCCTTTTTGTCCGCTAGAGGGTGTCACTTTAAATTTGAGCAATATTTTAAAAATGTACAAGTGAATCCCTTTCAAATGATACCAAACACGGCGTATTTATCTCCATTTTTATTTTTTAACACATTACTTTTGTCCGCTAGAGGGCGCCGTATTGTGTTTTGTGACACGTCACGTAGCTTATATTCAGCGAACAATTAAAACGATTCTAACGATACCTCATTAGTTGAATTCCGATAAGTATATTTGGAGCGATGCACGATGCGGGAACAGATGAATATACTCACATACATACATACATAAAGTCTGCTGCAAAAGTGCATAGGAAGTACAGAAATAAAATCGTGTGAAGCGAGAAATGACGCCAGCGAAACCTGATTGAAATGTTGCTATCGACAACATTACATTATACTGTTAATAGATGGCGCCGCTGTGCTTCAAATGATTAATGCTTAATTAATGCTTATTTTTGTACTTTCTTTTTGTTTCTTCAAACATTGAAATAATTTATAATTTCTTTTAAAGAGATGAAGATATTAAAATTGAATAAGTATCAATTTATAAATATTTGATTATCTGTGTGTTAGTTTTCAAACTTGAGAGGGTAGGTTGAATATGGATTTACTTATAAAAAATAACTAGTAGGTAGTATAAATAATACTTAGACCAAAGAGTTATGACTAAGCTCAATTGGTTGTTCGCTAAGTTAATTTCGATTATATCGTTCCAGCGCCTTTCGTTCAATTTTATTTTTAACCAGGTGTATTGTCTACTTATTTTACGAAAATGAGTAAATATGCATTGTTATATAGATTTAGTAAAAAGAACTCAAATAATTGCTATGCATAATCAAGGCAAAAACTTGTCAGAAGTAACCAGAGAGACCGGTGTAAATGTAAGTAGTTTTTTTTAACGCTTTTAAACAAAAAACTCCTATATAATAATCATTATTGGATATTATATATTTCTGTTTTATTGTTGCAGAGAAAAACAGTTGTTCTATGGATATGATGATTTGAAGAAGAGGGTTCTTTGAAACACCATCAAAGAGCTGGCAGACTAAAACTAATAAACATGTTGCAGCATCAAACCATGATGAGGGAGTACGAAGAAAACGGACGTCGGTCGACGAACCACTATGCTATATATATACTTATTTTCTGTATTAACTGGAGACCTTGTTATGTGTGTTTAACTTAATATCCGTATTTAAAACAACTTAAAAAAGTTATGAACACTTGATGTGTTGTTGTGCAATTTTATAGTTTTTAGCCTACATTTTTAATCCTTTTGACCTTTGTGATAAAATTATCTGGTATTTTGTTTGTTTTTGTTAAGGTTACATAAGCTTCAAACCTCTTTCCAATTTTGGAAACGAATACTTAAGCTATGGCCTCAATAAGAAATTATATATAATATTATAATCTTATTCGGTGATTAATAAACGGTGATTGTTAAATTTGATTAATAAATTGTAAGAAATAAACATATTATTCTTTAATAGTGCCTTTTGTCAACTGTTTACCTGCATTTTTTTCATTTTGCTGAGTAACTACCCACTTGAATATTATATTACAAATAAATATCCACAGCTTTGATTTAATATTCCTTCCAAATTCTTTTGTTACTTACAAAAAGACTTACAAAAAAACTTACAAAAAGTGTGAGTACTACGTGAGATTTGAACTCATGGCTCATTGATTTACGCATCTATCTGCACATGCTAAACCGCTAGATCAACATGACTCTAATTTGAACGATGAAATTATGAACTACAATCAGTTGTTGACGACAATGATGACGCATGTGTCTATTATTTGTTAAACTAAAAGTCAAGTTTATACTTTGTGAGATTGCCTTTGCTCGCCACTTAGCTGTGAAGAAACCAACGCCATCTAGTTTAATTTTCGAAAACTTGAACTACGTGCAAGGGAAAATAGGCGTTAAGGTATCTAAGCACTTTTAATGGGTGACCGTACATAGCCTGTCAAAATCATAACCCTCCTTTGGCTTTGCCGTAGTCGGGATTTTTTTTATTTTTTATTTAGTGCTTGTAAAAATCACCAAAAATAAACAAAATCCTTTGTCATTATTATTTTAACATTATTGTTAGTTATTGGTCATATTTTTGAAGCTATTCAATGTAAGCTGTTGTCTCAAGTATCATATTTATTGAAACGCTATTATATTCAACTAGCTTCTATCCACTTAAAGAAAGTGGAAAATAAAAAGAAGATAAAAAGTACCCTATGTGCTATTCCATGGCAAGATCTACCCGTGTGCCACATCTTCTTATATATATATATATAAAAGAAAGTCGTGTTAGTTACACTATTTATAACTCAAGAATGGCTGAACCGATTTGGCTGAAAGTTGGTGGGGAGATAGCTTAGAACCAGGAGACGGACATAGGATACTTTTTTTTTGAGTAGGGTAGAGTACGGTAGAGTAGGGTAGAGTAGGGTAGAGTAAGGTAGAGTAGGGTAGAGTAGGGTAGAGTAGGGTAGAGTAGGATAGAGTAGGGTAGAGTAGGGTAGAGTAGGATAGAGTAGGGTAGAGTAAGGTAGAGTAGGGTAGAGTAGGATAGAGTTGGGTAGAGTAGGATATAGTAGTCAGTTGACGGAAGCGAAGCCGCGGGCAAAAGCTAGTTTCATATAAATCCGTTAGTCGTTTGATTGTGAAGGAGTAACACTTTTAATCTCTATATGAGTATGTTCCTTTAACACATGTTACTAAAAGAGTTATGAGTATACATGTGAAATGGAGAGAGTGAGAAGTGAAATGAAAGAAAAGGGAGTTAGTGATAGCACAACGGGTGATAGGATAGAATGGAAGAAAAGAACGTGTTGTACCGACCCCAAATAATACGGGACAAGGGCAGGAGGATGATAGTATTAGTATGTTCCTTTAGCGAAGCGAAGCTGTTCTCAGAAGCTAATCTTAATACAATCATTATCTGAGTAAGTGCTCGACCAGACTAGCATTGCGCTGTGCCTGTACGCAGTCGAGCCGTCATAATAACGCGCGCAGTCAGCTCGATCTAGTTTGAGTTGCCCGCTCCCGCGCGGCTTGCCATTTTCTGCCCTAGGACTCACTGCGGCCATTTGTATGAACGAGCTATGGCATGAGATGCTTGCACGCGTCCCGCGTCGAGCCGTCCACGCCACTTCACACACCGTCGCTCGCGTTTGCAGACTTGCCGAACACTTATGGAACTTCTTCTCAGAAAATATTTATTAGTTTAATATTAAAGTCAAAAGGAACCACTCAACTAAATAATCACAAGATAAGTAACTCCAGTCTGTACTTATTTAGCTCAGAGCACTAATATAATTCCTTGGATTCCCAGAAAACACTTAGCTCTGCTCTTGTTTTCAAACAGATCATCCTACATTCACTTTGCCTCCTACTAAAATTACAAGGTCTAAGACTAATGTTCCAAGAAACGCTATCGGGAGGTAATAACATATGTGTTATTACGTAAAACACTTGAGAGTTTGGATTCTTGGAACGGTTTATGTATTCTTGAAGCTCAAGTCTAAAGGTAACTTTTCCCACATAATGATAGATAAGTTTCTTTTTACCATCGATATTTAACTCTTCTTTTCATATTACCAACTCACATTTTTTTGCATCGTTAATTAAATTTAAAGACATTAAAATTTTCCAGTAGTGACCTAGCTAGCCTCTTAGGCATATTAACAGATGTAGAGGGGTTTTTCAAAACCATATTTTAGATTAAGTACATATTTTGAACTAATTTTATTATTTTAGTATTTTACTACATAATATAATATGTATGTACTAGCTGCCCGCCCCAGCTTCGTTCGTTCGAAGCTGGGGCGGGCAGCTGGGTAGGTAGTAGGGTACCAATATTTTCGTTTTCAATTATGAAAATTAATAATTACTATTAGGTTACTATTTTTGCAGTTTCGAGGATATTAACCGACATAATAAGATTTTGCATAAAAATGAAACTTCCCCTTTTCACCCCCTAAAGGTTAAGTTCCCGAAAAATCAAAAATTCCTTGGTGCTTGCCTTCAACAGAAAAAAGGAAACATTGTGCAACATTTTTCGTTCCTAGGTGCTGCAGCTTAGGCTGTGCGTTGATATGTCAGTCAGTTAGTTCCTTCTTCTAGGTACCTAATTATATAGGTAATTATAGCTGGTTAAGTATGTAAATAGTATGAAGTAATTATAAAATAAATCTATAGTAATAAATGGATGATGGTCATTTAGAATAAAAAATATTTTAACGGTCAAATAGATGAAACCAATAATTCGGACATTTAAAACAAAAAATATTGAGTAATGCATAAAAGTTAATTGTATACTCGTTTTGCTCTGCGAGTGTAAAATGTACACTAAATTTTGTAAAAATTTCCACAAAAAAAAAAAAAACTATTTAGATTGTAGACTATATTTTGCAAAAAATAATCAGACACGCAGAGTAAGTTCAATTAGGTAAAAAAAAAGTATATCGCCAGCGAAAATGTACTCAAGTTTTTTTCTCGTCTCCGGAGATTACCAAAAGAAAATCATGTTGTAGTAATTCGTCGGAATTTATCTGCAGGCCCGCATCGGGTTAGACGAGGCAAAAACATCTGATTAATGACGCCCCGAGTCAACTGATGAACACGTTGCGTATTCAAACGTGGAGCGAGGAGTCTGACTGACTGGATGTGAATTGTTTTTTTTTTTAAGAAAGAAAGAAAGAAGAAAGAAAATTCTTGTTTTCTCGTTTTATGGGTGATGTAAACTGGGACAGTATATTAATATAAGATTACTTTAACCTCTAGACTACTGCCAAAACGTTTCACTGCGAGAAAATTTGAAAGAGCTACTATGGCTTTGGAACGCACAGGGCAATATTGAAGGCCCCTCCGCCCTCTCAGTGTGTTAGAAGTAAATATTTATAATGAATCTGCTACTCAAGGAAAGATTTAACTTGTGTTATGGGTACTAGGATTCTCACGCTATTTTTAAATTACAAAAGTTAAATCAGAAGGCAGAAAAACCAAGCCAAAAGGTCAAAATCATAATAAGTAGCCCAGTTAACACAACTACAACCCCACAACTACAACTAAAAGCAGTCTATTTTATTTCTAGCTTACATAAGGCCATGTCAAAGCAACCATAAAGCGTTTCCAAACCGTACAGCTCAGAAATAGGTACACCTTAGTAATGTAACAAAGTTGTAAGTGCCAGTCATCGCGGCCAATAGCCGGCACTTTCGAAGTTCATTATAAACTCCTACTTGTCCAAGTCATGCTTCAGGTACATCGGTATTGGTTGAAATAGAAACAATAGCAGTATCTATGTGTTTGTTATACGAATATAATGGCTGATCGATTGGTTTCTGTATTGTCTTTTGTTTCAAAAGAAGAAAAACGCTGCTTCCACACTAGAAATTTCTTCCTGTATCATGGATGCTTTTATAAACATATAAACTCACATACATAAGACACCTAAATCCGGAATATCTATATTTGTTTATTTATTAAATACTTTATGCACAAACGTACAGAGGCGGACTTAATGCCTTAGGCATTTTCTACCAGACAACCTTAGGGTGATGCAGAGATAAATAGTGGTAGGTGCAATAAAAGAGAGAGAAAAGGCGAATAGGTACAAGAAAAGATATACTAATAAACCATAAATATCATACAATTATACAATACATACACAAATTAAAAAACTATCTACATATATATCTACACTAATAAAGTCAAACAATGAGTTACAGTTAGTTATTAGTCGTACAAATATGTTTTCAATACACTTGCTTGAAAATCCGCTTTTATCCCTACCGCTTTTAGGCACGCAATTTACTGTTTTTTTTTTGCACTAGTGCGGAAATGCCAAAATTTATTACATTTATCGCATCAGACTGGGCGCTAAGCAGAGCCGAGTCGTGCGTCATTTCCCGTTTATTTTTTTTTTATTTTTTTTTTTATTCTTGATAGGTTTGCGCTTGACCGCTAACTCACCTGATGGAAAGCGACGATGCGGTCGACGATGGAGCGCGCTTACCTAGAAGTAACCTATTCACTCTTGACTTAAAGATTCCCGGGTTGTAGCCATCAGGAAAAACAGATTCCGGCAAGGAATTCCACTCCTTAGCTGTACGCACTATGAATGTGTTCCCAAAACGTTTTGTGCGTATAGGAGGGATGTCCACCATGTACCGGTGGCGCATTGCCGTACGCCTGGTGGTCCGATGATGGAACGGGCTAGGCGGAATTAGGTTATGCAATTCCGACGCACACTCCCCGAAATGCAACCGGTAGAAAACCGACAGGCTAGCAACTCTGCGTCGATGCTCAAGACTTTGAAGCCTCGACTCAACGAGTGCATCATTGCCAATGATCCTCTTGGCTCGCCTCTCAATTGCCTCAAGTGCATCAAGCTGGTATCGGGCAGATCCGTCCCAAAGATGAGAGCAGTACTCCATACACGATCGAACTTGCGCTTGATAAAGTTTGAGCAGCTGTTCCGGCGTGAAGTACTGTCTGACCTTCGCGAGGATTCCCAGCTTTTTTGCTGCCAGTTGAGCCTTTGCTTCGATGTATAGCCCAAAGTTGAGTGTTGACGTCAGCGTAACACCAAGGAGATCAAGATGGTCGGTTATTGGCACGGTTACGCCCCGGAAAGTTGGAGCAGGGCTGAATTGGCTCCTTTTAGCGGAAAATAGACACGCCTGGGTTTTAGCAGCATTGAACTTGACCAAATTGGCATCGCCCCATTCAGAGACTGCCTCCAAGGACAAGTTCAAGCGCTCGACCATAGCCTCTCGTAGAGACTGGATCTGTGACCCACTAGCCTGCGCGCTGGATATGTAACTCTCAGCAACAGTGCTGTCGTCTGCATACCCAAAGGTACCGGGCTTAAGCAGATCATTTATGTGCAGCAAGAACAATGTTGCCGAGAGCACTGACCCCTGAGGGACCCCGGCATTAATGGCCATTTGACCGGACGAGCAACCATCGATGACCACTCGGATGGACCGGTCACTCAGGAAGTCTGCAATCCAAGCACACAAACCAGCAGGTAATCCGAAAGAAGGAAGCTTACTAATAAGGCTTTCGTGCCAGACCCTATCGAAAGCCTTCGAGATATCGAGGGAGACGGCAAGCGCTTCCCCGTGTTTCTCGATGGCCTCACTCCAGATGTGGATGGCATACGCTAGAAGATCACCAGTTGACCGATTTCGGCGAAAGCCGTATTGTCGGTCACTTAAGATGTCATTAGCTTCTAGGTATGCCAGGAGCTTACTGTTGAGTACACGTTCCATTGTCTTACAGAGAATGGACGTTACTGAGATTGGCCTGTAGTTAGCTGGGTCAGCCCGACTACCCTTTTTGGGCACGGGCTGTACGTTAGCTTGCTTCCATGCAATCGGCACTTTTCCAGCCTCAAATGAAAGTCGAAATAGGCGTGTCAGGATCGGAGACAGTTCAGGCGCACACGTTCCTAGAACAATTGCCGGTATCCCGTCTGGACCGCTAGCCTTGTTCACGTCAAGGTTACGCAGCACCCTACGGACGTCCTTCTGATGGATGCAAATATCCGACATACTCGTCTCGCAACCATCAGGATTAACAGGGGGCCGCGCGTCACCAGAATCTAGACGCGAAGATTCCGCGAAGAGAGAGGCAAACAAATTTGCTTTCTCCTCAGCGGTATGGGCCAGCGACCCGTCGGGTTTCAGCAGTGGTGGTAGTGAGGGACGGCAGAAGTTCGATTCAACCGACTTAGCCAGGGACCAAAACGCCTTACTACCAGCAGGGTATGATGCGAGTTTGTTCCCGATGCGGCTAATGTGGTCGAACCGAGACCTCCGCATCACCTTCTTGCAAGACTTGGCAGCCCTGTTGAAGGCTCTCTTCTTCTGACTTACGTCACTCGCCTTATGCATACGAGCGTCGGCCCATGCCCGGTATGCCGTGTGCTTAAGCGCGTTAGCGCGATCACACTCCGCACCAAACCAAGGGCGAGCATGGCCAGACATTGTTACGTCAGAGAATGGAATGTAATACTCCATCCCCCGCCGCAAAACATCTGTCACAGCATCTGCGCACGACGATGGATCATCCGAAGAAAAGCAAGTAGGCTGCCAAGGATAACATGCGAAGAAAGATCGCATGCCATCCCAATCTGCTGACCTATATCGCCAAACCCGCCTGGTGCCTCTAGGGCAGGGATCGGGCGGAGAGTAGACTGATACAGATTTCACCAGACAGTGGTCGGAACTACCTAACGGTGATGATATCGACACTGAATAGCGGTCTGGATCTGTTGTCAGCAGAAGGTCCAAGCAGTTGGCCGTGTGCGAATCAACATCTGGCACCCTCGTAGCTCCCTGGACCAGCTGGGTGAGATTTAACGCTAGCGCAAGCTTTCGCGTCTCTCGACCAGCATGGTCTGTGCACCGGTATGGGAAAAGCCACTCCTGATGGTGGGCATTAAAATCCCCCAGTAACACCAGTTGTGCGGAAGGGTACCTCTGCTGAGCCGCATCCGCCGCCTCACTAAGGTACTGTGTGAGCCTGGTCGTCTCCTGATCACCACTGTGCGAACGGTAGACACAAGCATAGATAATTTTATCCATGCCTGTGTCCACCAGAGCCCAAAGCGTTGAGAACCTGGTATCTTCAAGGTTACGGAGACGCCGATAGCAGATGTCGTCCCTTACGTACAAACACACACCAGCGTGTGGTTTAAAATTGTGCTCCAGGGTAAACCCTGGGTAAGTCAGGTACGACACGTCTGACGGACTTCTTATCTGCGTCTCCGAAAGGAAAAAGAGGGAAGGTTTTTCAGTCTCCAGGTGATGATGGACTGCTGCGAGATTTGAGTGCAGACCTCTAATATTGCTGAGGTGCACTTTAAGTGAGAGGGAGTGCAGCCGCTGTTTAACTTTTCTCTTTTTCAACCTTGGCATATTGAGAGTGAGGTAGGAGAGGAGAAGGAAGTGAAATGGAGTCCCATGCTGCTAACCTTCGTCACGCACTGGCAGGACAGCATCATTGGGGCACTAGTCTGGAGACTGCGGGGACGCCCGAGCCCCCCCGGAAATGACCATCGGGCCCTCTCATCTGGTCGCCAACCAGCACGATGGTGCATTCCGGGATTTTTCGTCAGTTGGCGGGGCAGCCTTTCATGTGTGGCTAGCACATTACTTGGGCCCCCAACTAACTGCGGTCGGCCAGCGGTGCACCGTGCCTCGGATCCCGCTACCCTCCGCGACTAGTCTCCCGATATGTCAATACCAGCGCGGGTCCGGCTGGTCTGCATACAATAGAACCGCCACTTCGACCCAACTCCTCTAAATTGGCTACACTGGGCATCGTACCGGAACACGGCTAGGCCGCTTGGCGGTACGTCTTTGCCCAGTGGGTGGTCACAAGCCATCGGTCGAAACCTACCACCAGTTAATGTCACCTGATTAGCACCACCCGGGGACCACGTGTAGGGCCTATCTATGGGTATTCTCCTACGGACGCGGGTGACTCAGCCCCCAAAAATCTAATATATTTATATCTTATTTCGTATTTATATCTTCGCCCCCAAAAATCTAATATATTTATATCTTATTTCGTATTTATATCGTATTTATATCTTCGTAAGTGTAATGAAAAACGTCGTTTGATACACGTGAAAGTTTGTGACTGCAGCCCTCGGCTCCATAATACCCTCGTCTGTACGGCTCGGGTGAATTTCGCCTCGGTTGCAATGACAAACTTTCTCTACTTGTATCAAAATGTACTATTTCCGTGTTTTTTCTGTCGCCCTTTGCGTTCCAGGGCCGCGGGAACTCTTCCAAATAATCCCGCAGCATATATATATATGTCGGTGCCAGATCTTAGAAATTGATTACTTCATGATATGGCCAAGTAAAACTAGCCAGATCGTTTTAAATGTAAAAAAATTATGGTGGGTCAATCCTCGTTTGACCTACTTTCTTTAGATCTTTTATTATCATAGAAATCCTTCATCAATGATATGGCTAAACGAAGATTGACATATCATCAAACGTTAACGTTTGACAATCTGGCTAGTTTTAGTTGGCCATATCTTGAAGTGATCAATTCTAAGATTTGACCACGACATAAACATAAACCTTTTTTTTTTTGTCATACCACTATTCACTCTTGGGTTAAAAGCCCCTAAATTATAGCTATCAGGAAAAATGAACTTCGGCAGGGAATTCCACTTCTCAGGTATACACATAAATTATTTCACACTCGTTTAAAAGATACAAGAAGAACCAAGAACATTCAAAAACCAAACCTAGATTTTTCTGAGCTATATTTTTCAAGAACAAGTTTGAGGTAAGAGGGTAGATTAAAATAATCGATTTACTAACTTTGCTCAACTTTCTGTCTTTGATCATTCCCAGTGCATCTTGATAAAGTTATCTGAGGCAAAGTGGGCATAAACTTAGTGTCACAGACAATTTGCTCTCCGGTATTTAGAGAAAGGTTTATCAAGCTGATTCTTGTTGGGAAAGTGTTTATTGTTAAAAACATTAAGTGGAGTTTGTTGAGGTTAATGGACACTAAATTAAAGGCTAAAAATATCGAGTCTTTTCAGGAAAAAATCGTAAGCGACAGTTTACGATTATTGCTGAAAGGGATTTTTCTTTTCGTAATACAGAATATGTATGAAAAAACTATTTGTTATCTAACCAGTTTATCCAGTTTGACCTGCAAGCAGCTGGTAGACTCTTCGCGTGACCAGAGGGCTGGGCTATTTTTCGGTCAACGAATCAACATTGCTATCCAGCGTGGTAATGCTTTCAGAGCACTTTTCCCATTGACATTAATGCGGCCAAAGTTTTTTCAATACACTTACTCGAAAATACGCTCTTATCCCACCGCTTTTAGGCACGCAATAGACTGTTTTCCGTACTAGTGCAGAAAAGTGCACGTGCTCTTCCCACCACAGTTTTATTACATTTATCATATCAGGCCGGACGCGCGTTCACCTCCGTGAGTCGTCGGTCAACCCCCGTTTATTCATTTCTTCTTAAGTGTATTGAAAAAATTCGTTTAATACACGTGCAAATTTGTCACTGTAGCCCTTGGCTCCACAATACACTCGCCTAGGACTCGTGCAAATTCCGCCTCGGTCGCAATGACAAACTTTCTGCACTTGTATCAAAATGTACTATTATATATTTATGTGTTTGTGAGACTAACACACATACGGAAATATATAGAAACTATATATTTCCGTTTGCTTTTATTACTAAAAAACTAAACGGCTACCTACTCCTTTCTACTGGTGAAGTAATTTTCAAAATCGGTTCAGTAATTTCTGAGTTTACTTCCTAAAAATAACTTACAAACTTCACCTCGTAATAAATACTAGTGCAGATAACTCCTAGTAACCCAGAAGAGATAATAAGAAAACCAAGTTACACGCTCGGCCAAAAGAACCGACCCACGCACAGAACGCAATATTTTTCTTTACATCTACGTACCATCCCATGGGGGACGAGTTGGCAAATCTCACTGAATTCAACTCGCAAAATAAATTAGACAAGCGATTTGTATTTCTAGCGGATTAAATTGTCTTCATTTATTAGGCAGCCCCAGAGGCAGTGGGTGTCGTTAATTTGTTATATTTTAATGTATTCTGTTTCAAGATTTCTTTCTATTTTAATGGTGAAATGTTGTGGTAATTTATCATTGGTTTAAGGTTGAAAACAAAGCTTTGACTCCGAACGAGTTTGTAAATAGCGTGTAGTTTTTAATTCATGACAAGATTTAGGTCTCTTCTTTAGGAGTGTGGGTTGGTGGAGGTCACATGTCTCCATTTTCTTTTATTTCTTTAACACGTGCTGACGCCTAAACGGCTTGTTGCATTTTATTTTGAGAGGTATCTTTAGATTTATCTTAGTTGTGAGAGTGACACTGATTACGTGAGTGCATCAAAATCATACAAACCAAAACCGGGCAAGTGCGAGTCGGATTCGCGCACTGAGGGTTCCGAATAAACTTACCTATGAAAACAGTTCAATTCCTGAATTGAGTTACGAAGGTTTTCCGAATAGCAAAAAAAAAAATGTGATGTAACTACAAAGTTACAGTTTTCAAATTTTTTCCTATACTTGTGCTATTACACCTTACTTCATGCTAAATTTCAGGATTCTATGTGAACGGGAAGTACCCTATGAATTTTGATTCCCTTGAGAGTATCGAAATATACGTTTTTTGCGACATAAACTACCGTATCTATTTTTTTCGTTAACTCAGAAGTTTGACTTTTTCACAGCTTCAAGAAACTGCAGACTTGAGTATATGGTTTTAATTTCAACTCGATACCTCTACGAGTTTCCGAGATAAAGGGTCTTAACAGACAGTCAGACGAACAACAAAGTGATCCTATAAGGGTTCCGTTTTTTCCTTTTGAGGTACGGAACCCTAAAAATGGCGGGATTTTGGCGCTAAATTATATGTTTTGAAAAAAAGGGTTTTCAACAGTATTGCTCAATAAAATGTCTCCTATAGTGGCGATTGGGGCCTGAGGATACCCGTCTCCTAACAGCTATGGCTATCTCCTTCTTTTGCATTACTGCTCCGTAGAAGGAAGTGATCGCTTTCCATTCTCTCTCGCCTCAGACATTAACCAGAACAAGGGCCGGATGAAAGAAATCGCCTGTGCCAATTGCCTCAATGAGGACACGTGATGTTTCACCTACGCAGGGCAAACCTCCACCGGACGCTGCACCGTGTCCTCCGGGCGATCCTCTAACTCGGCCCTTTCTTCAGACTCTATTGAGCACGAGCGTCAAGCGGAACGTAAAGGCGCCGTGGCGTCTCTCTAGCCGATCTTCAATGTAGAGATTTACCGCCGCGATTGTGGCGTGCCCAAAATAATCAGCGTTTGATTGACGGAGTCTGATATTTAGGTTTCAGTTAAGGAATAATGATTTTATTTTCCACTTCGATTTGTTCATCACGTTTCATCGTATTCTCGAGTAAATCCCACGTGTATTGAAAGAACGTTTCCTGTCAAGGCCGATTACAAAAGGATCAATAATATTATTTCGTAGGAAACTGGAACAACTTACAATTTACGTAAGAAACACAAAATCATGCTTTTATTCTCCGAAAATTTAGACAAAGGAATACGTATAACATTGTATGGATCGGAGATGATAAAAAAGGCTTTATGTGTGTATTATATAGGAAACCAGAAACACGTGTTTAGTATTTTATGTTAAGAATCTATGTATAAAATTTCATTACTGTATCATTTAAAATCACGAAGATATAAGCTTGTTATGACCTGCCATGACTTGTGTTGTACTTAGTGTCGGTAGTGTCCAACTTGTGACCTTTTTAAATATTTTCGGGAAAAAATATAACATGCTGTAAAAATTATTGGAATCGATTCAGTTACTGATTCTGAAAAAACTATATTCAGGTATCAAATATACTAAAAATAATGTAGTATAAGCATAATCAGCCTTTTTAATGTTCCCTCTGCTGGGACTCAGGCCTTCTCTCTAGGAGTGGGAATGGGCCGTAATCCACCACGCGGGCTCAGTGCGGGTTGGTGAATGTCGCATGTCTTAGAATTTTTGGTTCTAGGACATGCCGGTTTCCTCACGATGTTTTCCTTCACCGTTTTGAGATCAGTGATGATGAAATAAATTACATAAAGTAATGCGCCTGGCTGGACCCATGAAATAAAATTCGTAACTCGGGGCTGTTACCACGTGGCCACCATTGCTCAGTTGGCCACCACTGCTCTCTTTTCACATAGTTTTTTTTTTATTATTAAATTCTTTTCATGTAATCAGTCATGTAGACTATAAACAGATGAGATGTAGTCTGGAAGGTTTGTAGGGTGCTGCCCCCTGTGGGGCCTGCCCTTCCTCAAATGTGGTCACATATATAGGTGACTTTTCTAGTCAAAGATATCACGCCGCTTCTTCAGTCGGCGAATACTTTCAAGAATAGTAAGCTGTCCTGCTAGCTGGTTTGGGTGCTTTTGGAGACGTGATTTGTAATTGGCACCACGGCAGTTGATGGTTTTTCACATAGTTAAAAAAATATCACTCGCGCCTTCGGGCATAACCGCCTTTCTTAAACCTCTCGGACAATCTTTTCATTTTTTAAACTCAAATTAATATTTGTCTTATTCATAACTAAATAGATGCAAGTCGCTTTGCCCACTGGAAAATATAAAATTATCGCAAGAGACACATACTCCCAGGATCAAAAGTAGATGAATCTATGTGCTATTTCAAGACCTCTACACACGGTCCACCCGTGTGCCATATTGCATCCAAATCCATTCAGAAGTAACAAACATACATACATAAATACACAGTAAAAGTCTCGCTCAAAGCAGGAGTGTCAAAAAACGGAAATTGTTCAGAATGTAATTTGTTTTATAATTCATTTTAGTATTCTTATAAAATATTAAAGGAAAAGGAAGTTAGTGATAGCATGACCGTTGACAGGATAGAATGGAAGAAAAAAACATGTTGTGCCGACCCCAAATAAGATGGGACAAGGGCAGGAAGATGATGATGATTCATATAAAATATTAATATTTTGAACCAGTTTGTAACTTTAGTTTTTGATATTTATTGGGAACATCATTACGGTTTCGTGATTACTCGACTTATTTTGTATTTACACTTCCGGACAATTTAAGGTCGTAATCCTATTTTGAGAGGAAGAAAGTTAAATGATCTAAAAACTGTTCTTTATCGGTTTCAGAAATCTATTTATAAAGGTGAATATCTTGTCTCTTTTTTTTGGACATTCCAATTATTCCTGCTTTACAAAAAATACGTCCTGGTTTCTACTTATTATCATCATCATCATCATTTCAGCCGAAAGATGTCCACCGTTGGATATAGGCCTCCCCCAATTGTCACCATAACGAACGATCCTATGGGTTTCGCATTCATCAGACTCCCGCGACCCTCACCATCGATCCACCTTGGAGGCCTTTCAACGCTGCGACTTCAGTTACCTCGCCATTCCAGAACCTTTCTTTCGTCTAATTCTTTTGGGACGTCTCTCCGCAGACCATTTCCCACCTTTCATTTTACATCACATAATCTGTCTCATGTTCACGCAAGGATCAAAAGCTAAAAAAAAAAACAATCACGTCTCAACAGATGAACGGAATTGCATGAATTTCGGCATACGGATACACTGTGACCTCCAAAGCTTGAGACGAATGTGGAACACTACCACCGTCGACGTCTCAAGTTGTTACTAGAGAACCAGACGGCAAGCTACCCATTGCTCGTCGTCCGCAAGCCTGCGATAGCCGAGGATCGCTCTGTGACTTCTGATGGGCTGCGGAAGTGTTTGAATGAGTTACCGCCCAAATATTTTAGTCAGGAACAGTTTGACACTCTCTCTCGCCCAGAGCGGGTGAAATTTATATGATTTATCACTCCAAATAAAAAAAATGCTAGACCGTGACCTGGATTGTAATAATAATAATAATATTCCACAACTATCACAACGTTATCTAGTCCCAAACTAAGCAGGGTTTGTGCTATGAGTACTAGACAACTGAATGATCGAGCTCATCACAGAAACATTTGTCTTTGGTGGGAATTGCACCCACGACCTCTAATATAGCAATCAGGACCACTAAAAGCTAGACCAACTGGTCAATCAGCATGTTCTCGGCAGCATGTAGCATAACATAGTCGGCCTTATAATGTTCCCATTGTTGGGACTCAGGTCTCCTATCTAGGAGAAGGAATGGGCCGTAATCCACCACGCGGGCCCAGTGCGGGTTGGTGGATGTTACATGTCTTCGAATATTTGGTTCTAGGACATGCCGGTTTCCTCACGATGTTTTCTTTTACCGTTTTGAAAGCAGTGGTGATGAAATAAATTACACAAAGTAATGCGCCTGGCTGGGTTTTGAACACGCGACCCACAACTCGTAAGTCACGGCCTTTACCACTCGGCCACCACTGCTCTCATGTACTCGTTGAAATATCTGCCCCCCTAGCCAAGTTACAATCGTATCGTTCGCGCCGAACGCCTCGAGTAGGCCACGCCTCCGATTCCTTTGTTCTGACGTCAACTCAACGCTCAGTCACGTGGTCAGAACAAAGGCATTGGAGCCGTGGCCTACTCGAGGCGTTCAGCGCGAACGAAACGATTGTAACTTGGCTAGGGGGGCTGGCCTTACTGCGGGTGAAACCACTAGCCAAACTAACTCAAGCTGCGACTTTATTCATTTTACCAACGTGTAGTCACGAACGTAATTCATACTCATACATAATGGTACACGCCAAGACGATATTATGACCTTTAAAACTGACATTTTACGATGATATGAAGCACCCTTTGCATACAGCCTAACGTTTGCATGATAATAACACACGATACAAGTATTTTGGATAGATTCCAAATTGTCCCAAAAAGATATATTTTCTACATAAAAATCGACCTCTGAATAAAACTGTATTCTGACTTATTGCAGTGTTTACTAAGATTTATTTCACAACATATTATTAGTTTATTTATTGGGACTTGAACTCAAACCTCTAGGAGAAGGAATGTGCTTGCACCACGCGGGCCCGGTGTGGATTGCTGGACGTCACACTTAAAATTTTTATTTCGAGGACATGCCGGTTTCCTCACGATATTTTCCTTTACCGTTTTGTGAGTAGTGATGATGAAATAAATTACATAAAGTAATGCGCCTGGCTGGGTTCGAACCCGCGACGGGGCCACCACAGCTTTCATCTGCTCTCACATTATAATATATATTTTTAGGATACTATAGTAATCTAAAAATGAACGACTAACCGACTTTTTAGTTTAGAAAAGAAAGAGGTTCTCAATTTGACGAGATGTCTTTAATTTTTGTATCTTATTCAGCGATATCTTCGCCAATACTCCTTCAGTTCAACTAATATTAACAGGAAAAGTATACCCATAATGATTGACATGTTAGGTTCATGCCAATCGTAAAGCAAATTGTAGATTAAATCATTACGGCATCATGTCATTTCTGAAGGAACCTTACCATAAAACTTGTCACTATTTAGTTTTAGCTGTCCGCAACTAACAAAATCCGCAATTAAAAAATAAGTGGTTAGTTTCAAAAAAACAAACCACTGAAAAGTTTGTAACAAGTCACTCAGCAGTCTCATGGTGTCTTGTCTTACTATATGGCTGAACTAAAATAAATTCCACCAACTATATCAGACTACTTAAAGTGAATTGTTTCGAACTTTTCATTTGATTTTTGCACTACACATTCATACAGACATGCACTCTAAAATATAATCCATCTTCCGGCTCAATCGGGTAAAAAATACATGCAACTTCCAAAAAATAAATTACAAAATAATTTTAGTTTTAATAAGTTGGTCATAGTCATACTCATAGTAATTTAATCATTAACAATAAATTGTATCTGAAATTACAAACACGTTAAATATTACAACATTACAAAAACAGAAAATTAATATAACATTGTATTTACCTCAAAGATCATCAATAGTTTAATGACACTTGTTCAATAGGAATCTTTTGAGTTTTTTTTTTTAAAGAACTAGTGTATATAGCACTCTTTAAATCTAAAGGCAAACAACGGCTGGTGTCAAACAACGAAGAAACAAAACCAGACACATGTATTTTTATTCTAATATTATACTTTTTTACCACAAACAAGTATATATTTATAAAAAAAACCTTTTAGAAGAAAATATATCGTATCTCGATACTTAGAGTAATGGTAAGCCTAAAGAAATCGATAGGCTGTAAATAAATCAGGACCGGTATTAATGTTTCGAATCTAGGATGTCCCTTCAGATAAAACTATTTATTTTAGGAATTGTACCTACGAAAAATATATCTAAAAGTAATTCTGAAGTATTCTTAGTTTTTAATAAAATAACACTATCTTTATCAAGAATTAATCTATACTAGTATTAACTAAACTAGGCAAGTGCGGGTCGGACTCGCGCACTGAGGGTTCCGTACAGACTTATCTATGTAAACAGTTAAATTCCCGAATGGAGTCTCGAAGATTTTTGTCATCATCATCATCATTTCAGCCGATAGACGTCCACTTCTGGACATAGGCCTCCCCCAAATGTCCCCACAACGAACGGTCCTGTGTGTCTCGCATCCATCGGATTTCCGCAACCTTCACCAGGTCATCGGTCCACCTTGTAGGGGGCCTTCTAACACTGCGTCTTCCGGTACGCGGTCGCCACCCCAGAACCTTTCGGCCCAACGGCCATCTGTTCTGCGAGCAATGTGCCCTGCCCATTGCCACTTAAGTTTTGCGATTCTTCGTGCTATGTCGGCAACCTTGGTTCTCCTGCGGATATCTTCATTTCTGATTCGATCACGCAAGCATAGCCCTTTCCATTGCCCTTTGGGTGATTTTGAGCCTTCTGATGAGGCCCATTGTGAGCGACCACGTTTCGGAACCATATTTCATCACTGGCAACACGCACTGGTCATAGACTTTCGTCTTGAGACACTGTGGTATATTGGATGAGAAGATACCGCGCAGCTTCCCGAACGCTGCCCAGCCGAGTCGGATTCGACGGTTGACCTCTTTCTCGAAATTAGATCTACCCAACTGGACTGTCTGTCCAAGGTAGACGTAATCGTCCACAACTTCGAGTATAGAGTCTCCAATCTTGATAGGAGTGGGTGCTACATGGTTGTTTATCATGACTTTAGTTTTGTCCATGTTCATTTTAAGACCCACTCTTTCGGAAGCTCTACTGAGGTCATTGAGCATTATGCTGAGCTCTTCCGTAGTCTCAGCCATGACTACTATGTCGTCGGTAAACCGAAGATTTGTGATGTACTCGCCATTGGCATTAATGCCCAATCCACTCCAGCCCAGAAACTTAAAGACATCCTCCATTACGACCGTGAACAGTTTCGGAGTAATGACGTTTCCCTGCCTCACACCCCGCTGCAGGAAGATAGGTTTCGAGGTCTGGTCCTGCAGTCTGACTGACATAGTGGCGTTTTCGTACAAACACTTCAGCACCTCGATGTACCGATAGTCAATCTGGCACCGTTGGAGAGACTGCAGCACAGCCCAAGTCTCGATCGAATCAAAGGCTTTCTCGTAGTCCACAAACGCTAGGCAGAGAGGCAGATTATACTCCTCGGTCTTCTGTGTAACCTGCCGTAGCGTGTGTATATGGTCTATGGTGCTGAAGCCTTTTCGGAATTCGGCTTGTTCGGGAGGCTGGAAGTCGTCGAATCTGCGCGCGAGACGATTCGTGATGACTCTGGAAAACAGCTTGTAGACATGGCTCAGAAGTGAGATGGGCCTATAATTCTTAAGCAGGGCCTTGTCGCCTTTCTTAAAGAAGAATACCACCACACCTCCGCTCCATGCCTATGGTGTTTTTCCCTCGAATATGACGGAATCAAACAGCTTCTGAAGGGCCTTAAGGATCGGTTTCCCACCCGCCTTCAGGAGTTCGGCTGTAATTCCGCCATCACCCGGTGCCTTGTTGTTATTAAGCTGCTTCAGAGCCATCCTAATCTCGTACAGGCAAGATTTTTGTGATGTAATAAAATATTCACTGTTTTCAGATTTATTCCTATACCGGTGCTATAAGACCTTGCTTTATGCCAAATTTCAGGATTATGGGTCAACGGGAAGTACCATAATTATGAATTTTGATTTTCTTGAGAGTGTCGAAATATTCGTTTTTTGTGACATTAACGGCCGTATCTTTTTTTTTCGCTATCTTAGAAGTTTGATTTTTTCACAGCTTGAAGAGATCGCAGACTTGAGTATATGGTTTTAATTTCAACTAGATACCTCCACGCGTTTCTGAGATAAAGGGTCTTGACAAACAGACAGACGGACGGACAACAAAGTGATCCTATAAGGGTTCCGTTTTGTCCAGGTACGTTACCCTAAAAAGGTATTTGTAAGTTTGTACTTATGGGGTAATCTTTGAAACTACTGAACCGATTTTAAAAATTCTTTCACTAATATGTAGTTGAAATAAATTACACAAAGTAATGCGCCTTGCTGGGTTTGAACCCGCGATCTGCAACACATAAGTCGGGACCATTACCACTAGGTAATATGTAGTTACACTATCTTCGAGTGCTTGCTTCTTTTCTGTAAATAAATTTCATATGTAGAGCAGTGGTGGCCGAGTGGTAACGGCCCCGACTTACGAGTTGTAGGTCGCGGGTTCAAACCCAGCCAGGCACATTACTTTGTGTAATTTATTTCATCACCACTGCTCCCAAAACGGTGAAGGAAAACATCGTGAGGAAACCAGTATGTCCTAGAACCAAAAATTCGAAGACATGTGACATCCGCCAACCCGCACTGGGCCCGCGTGGTGGATTATGGCCCATTCCTTCTCCTATAGAGGAGGCCTGAGTCCCAACAGTGGGAACATTATAAGGCCGACTATGCTATGCTATGCTAAATTTCATATCATGAAGTACTAATTACACGCAAGCGAAGTCATTGGTTGAAGCTAGTATAGTATACTTGCATAGGCAAGAAACCCTTAGTTCAACATTCCAATAATAGACAGAACTAGTTTATTTAATGTTACTATTTATGTAAAACGTCTGAAATTATAATTTTTGCCAGCAAAGAAGAGCAGAATATTAAACGCTATCAAAATGTCTTCGTCTTGACACACATCAAACGTTACAGGGCTGTCTTCTATGTCAGAGAAAAGGTTACATTATTACGTTTAAAAGAATTAGAATAGTAATATAATAGAACACAGATTTCTAGCGTGTGAAGAACAAAGGTATTGAAAGTGAGACATAGGATAAGAATGAAAATATGAAAATGTCTGAACTGAGAATTTAACTGTCTTTATATAAAACATACGTTTTTTAAGTCGAAGTAGTTAATACACTCTCGTTTCTACAGTTTGTACATTTTTATGGGTGCTGAGACACTGCCATGATGTCTTAAAACTATCTTGAATCCGAAGTTAAAAAGGAATAGTGCTATACGGCTTGTATAGCTTCGTTCTTCTCTCAGACCCCTGATCCACTGATGGAAAGCGACACTATTGCCAAGTATCGTAATATATTTTTAGTATTTATACTACTAGTATTTATACCAGATGCTGGGTGTAAAAGAACGGGAATCGGGCTTAAAAGACGCAGGTAAAAAGGCTGTCAGGCTCAAATTGAATTGGGTAGATCTCACCAGCTGCATGAACAGTAACCGCAGGGAAAGAGTTTCCATGCAGTGGGTGGAAAGTGCCATCGAGGATAGCTAAAACAGAGTGGTCAAATAATTTACATAGGTATGTATCATGAGGGTTGGTTCGAGTTGGTGCTGGAGAAGAAAGCAGCAGTGGAACAGTAATGGCTAGAATAGAATAAAAAATACCAGAAAGATTCATGTTTGCTATAGCTTTATAAGCTTTGGCAACAAAACAGCATATAAAGCCATCTGTATATGTAAAAGACAAAGTCCTGACTCTCTCACTGACTCACGAACACACAGCCCCCAACATATAACGCTGAAATTTTGTACAGAGATGCCTTTTGTTATGTGTGCAAAAAATAACAAAAGATTTTTCTAAATTCACCCTCTAAAGACATGCAACGGGGATCCAAAGTTTGTATGGAGAAAACTGCGCGGTCGAATCCAATGGCAACAGCTAGTAGATTTTAAATGTTAATAAAAGAAAAAAAAATAAGCAACAGTAATAATTGGTTTGATTCTAAGCTCCTGAACTTTCACCAACCCTATCCAAATAACTACGTGAGAAGAATTTAGTATTTTTTTCGTTCCATTCCGTAACAAAAACCTTTGCAATCTAAGAGAAATGTAGGTAGTAGGTACCTACTGAATATACTTTTTGAATAAAACTGTGCTTTTTAAGTTTTTTCCTTTAAGGTATTTTCTTTGAATAGAGTTTCCTCTTAATGTTATAGCGATTATGATAATGTTCCTATTGTTATCTGTTTTTGGATCAAAGTAAGTTTTTTTTTTATGTTACTATGGAAGATATTTTTTTTATAAAATTATATTTGGCACGTGAATACATTCACAGGATATTGGTGTTATCATCACAGCGTTGATTTGTTGTATTCGTTTTTCATAATAACATTGTTAATTTGTATGTATGTATCTCAGTACATATTTATTATTGTATTTCTAATCTAGTTTACCACTATGTTACACCTATCATGTTATGTTTCTGCATCACCCTAAGGTCGACTGGTAGAAAATACCTGAAGCATTAAGTCCGCCTTTGTACAGTGTTCCTTACTAGTGCATATAGTTTTAATAAATAAATAAATAAATATTTACCTACTCATAAAATGAAGTACAAGAATTCTAGTTCCTGTGTTGTGTCTATACATTTGTGTGTCTGTTTATTAAAAGAAATAAATTCTTTTGTTTATCGTTTTGTACCTAGATAATGTTCCCACTGCCAAGACTCAGACCTTCTCTCTAGGAGAGAGATAAGGTTGTAATCTACCACGCAAGCCCAGTGCAGATTAGTAAATATCACACGTCTTCAATTTTTTAGTTCCAGGACATGTCAGTTTCCTCACGATGTTATTCTACACCGTTTTGAGTGCACTGATAATCAAATAAAATACATAAACTAAAGCGCCTGCCAGGTTAAACCCTCGACCTCCTCGTAAGTCTGGGCCTTGACCAAAGGGCCACGACTGCTCCGCTGTTTCCGTCTAGATGTTTGTAAATTTGGATTATTATTTAGTCAATCATGACAGTTATGTAGAAGAAAAACATACACAAGCAGGTCACTCAAATTACATAGGATACTTTGTAAGTTTCTACTCGTTTTTTTTTTATGTGGGAAAATCATCTAATGACAAATCTCGCCCTTGGGCGGAGCGAGAGATAGTGTCAGACTTTTACTGACTAAAAACCCACTCCTGTAGTGACAGGAGTGGGTTTCACTTTCATACTACCCGTGGAAGTTTCTACACGTGGCATCGTTTTCAACTTGCGCGCAGGCAATGCCGGTAACAACAGTAATTTATAAATGTAACCATCTCATTGTTTTCCATAAAGGTATTTCTTTTTTGGTCCAGTCATCAAATGACTTTTCCCAAATTTCATATTTTTACTAACTAAAAATCACTTAAGTTCCTTCATTTGCTCTGCGTTTTAGGGCCACGATAACTCTATCAAACGTTGCTGCAACCCTTATTCCTGAAAAGTATGTAAGGCTTATATTAGTAAACTCAAATTTAACCAGTTGCGAATGTCCCAATGTCCCAATATTTTTGTTCCGTCATCACATCCCGATCAAAAATTTAAAAACAATATATACAGGGACTGGTCCCATCAAATGTTTTCCCCATTACAATCATAAAGTAATCACTAAACGAATTTCTTCATCCCCAAGCGTGCGAATCGTATCGGGAGAGGAAATAATCAACGAAAAACCCATTCGTCATTGGGAATAAAGATTTAATACAATGCCGCGAGCGTGAGTTGCGTGATCAACCTGTTTCGTAGGCGCGCGTCTATGTATACGTAACCTTACAATATAATAACCCCATTTGATTGATGAATACGAGTAAGCACGAAGTTTTACGAGAAACGACGAAGCTTAGTGCTGTAACTCGTTGTATTGTACGTGAGAATTATGTGCGGCGGGTTGTACGAATGACTTTGAATTGGTATTATTTATAGTAGGGAGAACATACTGTGATGTTTGTGTGAGAAGGCTGTTATGGTAACTGATGGCTCGTCGTTGACAGCCAGTGTATTAAAGTAAGGTTGAGCTGTGAATGTCGTGATTGTTCGTGTTGACAGACTATGAGTAGGTGAATAAAAATTTTAGTGATGTATGTGTCAGTAATTTTGGCCCGCATTGTAATAAGTTCTGCATTACTTTTAAGTTCATTAAGAGGTTTTTTTGGTGGGATTTTTCCGAGTGTAGTTCAGTGGCTGTTTTAATTTTTCGCAAAATGTTTCATATTGGATATTGTGGTGTAAAATTGGTGTAGTTTTGTATCTCAAGTTTCTACACAACTGGACAATATGGGGAATCATTGAAACAGGCACGAACCAACAAAGGGACAAAGTACTGACCTAGTACGTCGGTACTTAACTAAAGGGCAATGGAGGCAAAAGCATGTTGATTTACTACAATTAGTATGATTTACTACATTGTTTTAGTTAAGCTTACGTTCTAAAACAAAAACCATTTACACATTATAAAAGTATTTGTGGAGGAGCTTGTGGCTAAGTACTAACAGTCACGCGAGTAGACCTCCGAGGTTAAGCAACGCTTGCCAAGGTCGCTTTGTGGATGGGTGACTCTCCGGGTCGCAACATGACACAAATTTAAAGTCAATAATTTAATAATAAAAATAACCAATTTGGAAACACGTTATGCGTACAGCTAAGGAGTGGAATTCCCTGCTGGAGTCTGTGTTTCCTGATAGCTACAACCTAGGGGTCTTTAAGTCAAGAGTGAATAGGTTATTTCTAGGCAAACGTGCTCCATCGTCAGCGTTACATCATCGTTTACCATCAGGTGAGATAGTGGTCAAACGCGAGCGTCGTGGTGCGAGTGCCTACTCAACATTTGGAGACCTTCCCCAAAGGAGAGTTTTGACCGAAGGGTGTCGTGTATCGACGATTTCGTGGAAGGATACCGACCGCGTCGCAATGGAAAATGACGCAGTCACTTTGTGTGCAAATAGTTTATAATTTGTAATGGTTTCTTTTTTATTAATAGTTCATTATTTTGTAACAATATTTTATTTATTATAACATACCGCGATTTCTCCGTGCCTTATAGCATAGCATATAGCATATTCAGCCTTTTAATATTCCCACTGCAGGGACTCAGGCCTCCTCTCTCTAGGAGAGGGAATGGGCCGTAATCCACCACGCGGGCCCAGTGCGGATTGGTGGATGTCACATGTCTTCGAATTTTTGGTTCTAGGACATGCCGGTTTCCTCACGATGTTTTCCTTCACCGTTTTGAAAGCTGTGGTTATGAAATAAATTACACAAAGTAATACGCCTGGCTGGGTTTGAACCCGCGTCCTACAACTCGTAAGTCGGGGCCGTTACCACTCGGCCACCACAACTCCGTGCCTTAGAAAGTGATAAATAAGTAGTAAGTAATGTTTGTCCTGTATATTTTGTTTATGTGGTGTACAATAAAGAATATAATAAACTAGTTTCTACCAGCGGTTTCGCCCGCGTGAAAATATGTTTCTCCCAACAAACTTTGGACCCCGTTTCATCCCCTTACGGGGTGAATTTTGGAAAATCCTCTCTCAGTGCTCCCCTACATCATAAAAGGAAACCTTGTGCAAAATTGCACGCTCCTAGATCCAGTACTTTCGGCTGTGTGTTGATATGTCAGTCAGTCACTTTCTCCTTTTATATATATAGATAATAATAAGGTACGTTAAACCATTGGTCCCATCTTTCATTTGTAGCTATTTGACAGTCGTTAAGGATAGTCAGAAGTCGGTAATTTGACTTCAGTCTTACCAAGTGGTATCGTCTTACCCAATTTATGGGTTATGGAGGTCAGATAGACAGTCATCCCATGTAAAATACTGATATCCACCTATATCTGGTTTAGGCACGGGCTTGCGGACGGCAAGCAATGGGTGGCTCGCCGTCCGACCGTCCGGTAATCGACCGGACGCGCGCCTCAAGGAGATGTCAGCAATTGTAGGGGCCCAGCAGGGTTGAAGCCTACTGGGGCCAAGGGTCTGATTCTGAAAGGAAGACTCGGCCCTGGTACGAAAGGCAACGAAGGAACAGGAGTGGGTTTTAGTCAGTAAAAGTCTGACACTATCTCCCGCCCCGCCCAAGAGCGGGGGATGTCATAAGATGATTTTCCCACCGGGAAAAAAAACCTGTATCTGGTTCATCAGTAAGCCGATCCGAACACGGGAAATGGCTAGCTAAGCAGATTGAGAACTTAAGCATAATCAACCTTATAATATTCCCACAGCTAGAAGTCAGGCTTCCTCTCTAGGAGAAGGATTAGGTCGTAATGCTACGTCATGCTAATTTGAGAATGAAATTGAGCTGACCATTATGCGTGAGCCATGGCGGCCATCCTCTGGTTAGCTTATTAGATCCAGACTACCTCTCCCCAAAATAAGGTAAGTAGTAGTTAGAAGTAAGGGAATTCAGGGATCCTAGGGTTCGCATGTGTATCGGTGACACCTGTACAGTCAAAGAGCACATGCGCAATTGTCTCTTCCCTCTCTAAGCATGTTCTTCAGAGGGGATTGTCTGTGATGCCTATTGTATGCTGTGTCTGGAGATGATCAGTTGATATCTGATTCAGTACCTACATTATATCCAAAATGTTGATTGAACTCAATTACTATATTAGCCTACAAAAAAAAAAAAATTTCAAAATAAGATGAAAAGGCATTTTCCCTCGCGTTTTTCATCGCGCAGAGTTCATTGGCACTAATCAAATATACATTTGGATTTCCTTTTGTATATTCCGTCAGCTTGATTCCGGAGTAGATTGAACACAACGGAACAAGTTCGCTCACAGCCTGTTTAATGTAAATAATTTATACTAAAATGTATACTTATGTATTTGCGTTATATATATAAAAATTTTCTTTAACAGCCTTGTTGGTCTTATGGTCGTGAAGTAATAATATTAATATTTATTTTTCTCATCTCAAATGTTACTATGAGTAAGTAGGTACTTAATCTAATACAATAAAAGTAAACACTTGTGAGAGACTGGTGAGAGACTTGTGAGAGACCACGCCCCCAAGACTTACAGGTAGACAAATTAGATTAGCTAACAGCTTGTAAGTGATTAATTTTACAAAGTAAATGCAGAATGTTAGAAAATTAAAATAAAATAAGAAAATCATTATTACTCTATCAGGTTATACATAACTATATGATTTATGTGCCTTAGAGATTGTGTCTATGTTATGAGTATTTGTTTGTGTAAATGATAAAAATTTTGACTTTACCGGACTGGAATCAAAAGAATGAAATCCTTGAAGATGTGGCTTGAGTATGTTTGTGTGTCTCATCGTTCTCTTTCCAAAATTGTAAAGAAACAAAAATTATATTCCCAAGCTTTTCAGTTTAAAGCAATGTTATCTGACTAAAATAAAAATAAAAAAACTTTTTACAAAAAAACAAAATAACCGACTTCACTACAAAAAACAAACACTAAAATGATCAAAATTTCGGAAGTCGGTTAACACTGACTTCAGAAATTAAAGTTATTTTGATCGTTTTAGTGTTTTTTTTTATAGTAAAGTCGGTAATTTTTCTTTTTGTAAAAAGTTTTTTATTTTACACTTTTTAGTTATGATACACAGAGTACGTATTTCTTTCTCATGACAATTCCAACTAACCCAAACACTGCTAGGATACATTGTTTTATTATGAAATCCCGTATCTACGTTCTACCTTCCACCTTCCGGCTTCATCATCAGATCAGTTCGATAGTAGTTTATAGCCAAAGCGCATCATGACAATTCTAATAAGACCAAACACGGCTACGATGCATTGATTAATTACGGAGGATTGATTAATTACGGAGATCCGGTGCCTATCTTCCGGGTCCATCATCATCATCAGGTCACTTCGATGATACTATTTTCAACATAACTATTCAGAACCGTTTATTTATTTGTATTGTCATAGTTGCTTAATATTTTCATTGTAATAATATTATCTAATGTGAGTGTGAAGTTTCGTTGGCCATTCCTGGTCTTCTTCACCAGTTCAATTTTATCAAATATTACTTTTTGACTGTAAATGCTTGAGTTTGTATAAAAGGAAGAAAAAAATTGCAAATCGGTCCATAAACGACGGAATTCTGAGGTAACAAACATAAAAAAAAATTAAAAAAAAGAATACAATCGAATTGAGAACCTCCTCCTTTTTTCGGAAGTCGGTTAAAAATTTAGTTTAATCTAAATGATAAAATTTAGTTAAATTTTAATTTTATGCAATTTTATTCAATATGACTGGCTGACGAATAATATAATTACAATATACCTAATGCAATTTAACTTAATTGTTTAAATTTTGTATACATAATTTAATTTAATTATGTTGTAATTTAATTTACCTGATATAATTTTGTTTTAATTAGAACATTATTTTTATGACGTAAGTCGTTGTTGAAACTTCAACGGTCCGGACTAAGGGTTTCGCTTCGTACATTCAAGGACTGGAACAATTTGCCTGCTGCGGTCTTCCCGTCCAACTATAATTTAGGTGCCTTCAAGGCTAGAGTGAATAGGTTAATAAACTAGTGCGCCTCACCATCAATGATTGCATCTCTGCTTACCATCAGGTGGGATCGCAGTCAAGCACTGGTTTATATCAATTAAAAAAAAGTCCCTAAAACGAGTCTTACTTGAAATAAACGAATAAATGCCATAAATACAGTGTACGAATTTAACCATCATACAATAACACACCAAACCAGAGGTGTAGCATGGACTAATTTAGTCGTGAGCAAAAGCACATTAGAGAGGCATTTTTCTTTCATAAATTTGAAAACCAGACAGCTACTGTTGCAACCCAGTGTTCGGTCACATCGTTGCTTACCATCAGGTGAAAAAGTGGTTAAACATGCGAGCCTTTTAAAAAAGTGAATATCGTGTGCTCATTAAGCATTATTTTTTGCGGAAAAAAAAACCATTAGGTACTCAAACCAAGGCTTGATAAATATTATGGGGACTCTGCATCATCAATTTAAAAACAAAAACGTCGAGACTCACTTCACCCACGCCTAGCTGGCCAAAACACACAGCAAAATCCTCATACAATTCAAAGCAGCGATCTCCCCCTCCTCACAAAAGTACTTCCGCACATTTACATCACAGTGGCTCCAAAGACTAAAAGATTAGTATTCCAGCCCCATCACTCACACGGCCGGAATAAGTAATAGGAGAGTGCCAACCTAATACTTTTTCTCCTTAATACAATGTCAGGTTGTCAGTGTTATGAGGGACAAAGTCTACGTGATTTCGCCACGTCTGAAAATAAGCTGATAAGGCCACTGATGTGAAATATTTGGGAGGCGTAAAGAGACTTAATTTTTTCATTGTTTTGGGAGATTATGGAGGATGGGTGGTATGTGAAGTTATGGAGGAATGTGATGATGAATTTGATGGTTTGTTGATTCGATTATCAGAGATATATGAAGAAAAGAAAGGAAGAAATGCAATATAGACCCCTCTCGCTGGGAGGAGGCGGCAAAAGATAGACTTAATTGGAGACGTTTAATTAAACAAAACGAACCTTTGAAGACCAACGTAAGAGAGATCTCGACTTCAGGCGAGATACCATCAAGAATAAGCCCGCCCTCCAATATCCAATACCTATACAACGATGTTGCCTACATTATATATACATACATACATACATATTCAGCCTTTAAATGTTCCCACTGCTGGGACTCAGGCCTCCTCTCTCTAGGAGAGGGAATGGGCCGTAATCCACCACGCGGGCCCAGTGCGGGTTGGTATATATACATATATATATATATATATATATATATACGTATATATCAGAGTTAATCTCTCAATAAAACTAGTTTGTTACATAATATTAGTCTATCATTATCATCTTCCTGCCCTCGTCCCGTCTTATTTGGTGTCGGCGCAACACGTTTTTTTCTTCCATTCTATCCTGTCACCCGTCATGCTATCACTAACTTCCTTTTCTTTCATATCACTCTTCACACAATCCATCCATCTTTTCTTTGGCCTCCCTCTTCTTCTCCACCCATCCACATGTATACTCTCCTCTTTACATGACCATACCAAGACAAACAATTCCCTATCAACTTTTCAGTCACTGGCGTCACTTTCCAACTTCCTCTAATATACTCATTTCTCACTTTATCCATTCTCGTCACACCACACATCCACCTCAACATTCTCATCTCCGCTACATGCTATCTTTTAATATTATCATGTCTATATTCCTCAAAAATATCGTCACGGGTGTTTTTCTATTATGGATACTGGAAATAATTATGAAATAACGTAAGGGACATTTACCTAAAATGTAAAAATGTACCTTAGGATGATTGATGTAAGGGTATTTTACGCAAAACGTATAAATGTCCCTTACGTTAATTCGTACTTTTTGTATCGTTATTTATACTCACATTTTGCTAGTTATATTTTCCTAGCTGCTGCCAGCGACTTAACTTGCGTCAAAGTAAAGAAATGTCCCAAAAGATCATACTCCCGAGATAAAATCCCCTGCCGGAGTCTGTGTTTCCTGATAGCTACAACCTAGGGGTCTTTAAGTCAAGAGTGAATAGGTTACTTCTAGGCAAGCGTGCTGCATCGTCGGCCATATCATCGCTTACCATCAGGTGAGATTATAGTGGTCAAACGCGAGCCTATCCAATAATATAAAAAAGTATCATTAAAATTTATACTATTCCAGGACATGGTCTACTTTTGTGCCAAACTTTCATCCAAATTCGCTCAGCCATTCGAGCGTGAAGAAGTTACAAACATACACACACACACATACTCACAAACATACATCTTTATAATATTAGTCTATCTTCTTAGCCTGTAGCTCCACCCGCTTTTTTTTTCGGTGGAAAAATCATCTAAAGACATCCTCTGCTCTTGGGCGGAGCGGGAGACAGTGTTAGACTTTTACTGACTAAAAACCCACTCCTGTTCCTTCGTTGCCTTTCGTACCAGGGCCCTGCTGGTCCCCTACGGTTTGCTGACATCTCCTAGAGGCGTGCGTGGAACAGTACGCGCTGTCGACGACTTGGGCTTGGTCCGAAAGGTTACCGGACAGTCGGACGGCGAGCTACCCATTGCTCTCCCCGGCGGCTGGGGCGTGAGGGCCATTACCTCATGCGTGCACGTGCGGCCTCCACCTTTGCTAGCATTACTGCTTCGCAGAAGAAGGCGACTGCCTGTGGCTCCACCCGTTTAAAATGAGGAGGTACTTTTTATTTTTATAAACCCATGTTTTAATGCAGAATACAAGCTACCCTGGTACCAATCTTCATCCGAATCCTGTAAGCCGTTTAGCATGATGGAATAAAACACATACACACATTAAACTTTCACTTTTATAACATTACTGTGACTTAATCATTTGGCATACCAACCATTTATTTACAAATTGTTTATAGATTGGAGTTTACAAAATGAGCCTGTTTATATAAGTCTAGTAAAGGTTTATGCCTTTACTAGACTTATCATTCACAGATTAAAACTGTTTATGTCCCATATAAAAGGGGAGAATTTAATGCCATCAACGAGATACAAGCCAGAAATCAGACTGCGACTGAAAAATTACAGTATTATATAATGACCAACGTGGACCGATGACCTGGTAAGGGTTGCAGGAATCCGATGGATGCGAGATGCACAGGACCGTTCATTGTGGCAACACTTGGGGAAGGCCTATGTCCAACAGTGGATGAGACGAGCGTCTTTCAGCTGAAATGATGATGATGATGATAATAACCTATACCTAACGTTTCGTTCGACCCAGTGATTCAACTCAGGATCTCACGGTCAGCAGTAGCACCAGAAAAAAATTAGATAGCCAACGAACAAAATAGTGATATACAAATTATGTAATTATCCTGAGGAAGTCTTACTTTTACATCTATCAAGTTTCAGAGAACTCCAGGTCAATGTCATATAACAATTTAAATAACCAATTAGGAAACTACCTGAATGAAAACAGGTCCAAAAATAACTTTCCAATTATAATGTTTTTAAGGAATATTTCCACAAAATCTTCAGAATATTAGTTACATCATTCTGTAGGCTTAAAATGTCGCAATGAGGATATTAAAAGTCACGATTCCAACCTCTTTTGAATTGGTTAGAACCCACCGTTTAACCAGCCAGCAATTAACTTTGCACGAAATAAAAACGTTAATTCAAAAGTACAGTCGATGAAAATGTCGTTAACGTGGCTGTTGTTATTTTTAAATAGGTTTATTGTGACCTTATTCGTATTTAATTACGTAGGTCTTAGTTCTAAAACTGAACAAATGCGAGTTGGATTCGCACACTGAGGGCTTCGTACAAACTTACTTATGTAAATAATTGAACTCCGAAATCGAGTCCCAAAGATTTTACCGAATCGAAAAAAGTGTATTTTTTTTCGACTACTACAAATTACAGTTTTCAGATTTTTACCTTTACTTGTGTTATGAAACCTTGCTTTGTGCAAAATTTCAGAAGTATATGTTTTGATTTTCGCCTAAACAGAGCATAAACGGCCTTATATTTTGGTTGCATTAACTTGGTTTGATTTTTTCACTGCTGCTTGGGATAGCAGACTTGAATATTTGATATTACTTTCAACTTAATACGTCCACGTGTTCCCGAGAAAAATAGTCTTGATAGACGGATAAAAAAAGTGATCCTATAAGTGCCAACGCTGTGTTAAGCGGGATAACGCGCGGGCACACGCGCGGGCACCTGTCGCGTGACTATGCGCGTGTGTCGTGTGCGGCGGTCCCCGTAGCGGAAACCGGATTCCTACCTGCGCAGTGTCGCTAGTTTAACTTTAACGGTGTGCATGTAGTCGTGTCGATAGAGAACTTTAATCTATTATTACGTAGCAAAACGGGCCAGGCGCGGCTGCCCACGACGGGTGCCCGAGCGGCGAGCCGCGACGTAGCACTTTTGTATGGGACCGCGGCGAACCGCGTGACGCAGCGTCAGCCCTAAAGGTTTCGTTTTTGCAGAGTTAGGTACGGAACCCTAAAAATAAACGTGATTTGTATTGATAAGAGTTTATTTTAACAATGTAGTAAATTTATTATAGCACTTTTTCGGCCATTCAACTGCTACGCTGATACACTTTGGTTTACTTAAGTAAAAGTTGATGGCGAACAGCAATGCTACCACGAGCTCTTAATGCAATCCATTTGGCGACCTAAACTGAACAGTTAAAGTGATGGAGCTATATATGGTACATAGTTGCATCCTTCTTTCTCGCTCGCACGACTGAAATTTAAACACGTTTTTTTTATTTGATATAAACTAGTGCTTGACTGCGATCCCACCTGATGGTAAGCAGTGATGCAATCATTGATGGTGAGGCTAGTTTATTAAAAGTCTAGATTCACTCTAGCCTTGAAGACACCCAAATTATAATCGGATGGGAAGACGTCATGGTAAGTATAGCATAGCATGCATAGTCGACCTTATAATGTTCCCACTGTTGGGACTCAGGCCTCCTCTCTAGGAGAGGGAATGGGCCGTAATCCACCACGCGGGCCCAGTGCGGGTTGGTGGATGTCACATGTCTTCGAATTTTTGGTTCTAGTACATGCCGGTTTCCTCACGATGTTTTCCTTCACCGTTTTGAGAGCAGTGGTGATGAAATAAATTACACAAAGTAATGCGCCTGGCTGGGTTTGAACCCGCGACCTACAACTCGTAAGTCGGGGCCGTTACCACTCGGCCACCACTGCTCACATGGTAAGTATCCTGGTCTTTAAATCGCAGTGTTGCCTGCGTGTTCATACACGCAGGCAGACGCCGTTTTAATACTGACTGACTAAGTGAGACTAAAAATTTTATTTGTTTGATTATTTATATGTCTCTAAAGGGTAAATAAACTTCGAAGAAATTGGACTACCAAAATTCTTTCACCGATAAAAAATAACACCAGACTATAAGGCTTCTATTCCAAAAAAAAAAAATTCCTGCTGCAGCTACACACATATTATTTTATTGCTTTTACACATTTATTGTGCGTAGAGCTAAGTTTTGGAGTTCCCTGTAGGAGGCTGTGTTTCCTGATGGCTTTGGAGCTATCAGGAAACACAGCGCAGAGTAGCTTTGGCCTAGAAGTCACTAGTATAGTCAAAAGTAAATAGGCTATTTCTAGGCAAGCGTGCTCCATCGTCAATTACATGATCGTTTAACATTAGGCGAAATAGTAGTCAAACACGAGCCTTTCTACATATAATAAAAAAGAACACAATCATCGACTTTATCTAGTTTAAATTGACAACAAAACATTGACGTGTAAAAGTGTTTTTAAAAACCTATTTGATAAATAAATATCATTTATAACTCTATATTTAAAACATGTTGTGAGCAAACTAAACAAGTAAACAAAAGAAAAACCGCAACTGTCTCTCCACATTATACCCACAAAGAAAAACAAACAAACAATCCATCTAGCTTACAAAAATTCACCAGAAAACATCCTCACCTCATTTCACGAGTTTCACCCACACATACACACCGAATAGTGTGTTGTTTGAAGATTAACCCGACATCGGCAAAGTCGGATCATCAATCAAGCCTTACCCTCAACAAAGAGAAGCGGGCAGCCTGTGATTAGCGCTTCTAAATTATCTACCATCGCCGTGTGTGGAGTACTGATGGAGAAAATGCTTTTGAACTAATTGTTCAAAGAAACTTGTTGTTTTTGTTTGCGATTAAATTTGTTGAGTGTCAAAGTTGATCCCTGTTAGTAAAAAATGTATTTCAGGTACATAGTTTGAACTGTAACCGCTGTGTTTGTAATTTTTTTTTTATTTAGCCTATAAAATAGGTGCCTTGAAAAAAACGAAAAATAATATTCCCTTTTCAAATGATTGACACCAACTCGCGCGGGGCCCGCGTGGCGGATTACGGCTCATTCCCTCTCATAGCATTAAAAGGCTGATTATGCTATTATGCTAAATGATTGACGGAAATAGAACGATGATTTAAATTCAATTAGAGCTAAATGTATTCAGTGATTAGTCATGCAAACGGGCCGAAATATTTAGTTTCTATGAGCCCATTTTACTGTATAATGTACAGACTGTAAGATATTTGAACTTTATGAACATATATACAATCTGTTCGTATAAGGAAATTGCTTTAGCAGTACCGGAAGAACCTAAAAAATAAATTAAAAGAAAACAGAAAGTAATCAAAGCAAAATAAATCATCTTCTCACACTCATTTTCCTATTCTACCATTTAACAACGATATCTTTACAACGACTGAACTCGATTGTACCGCCGCCCTACTTTAGCGAACCGGCTGAGCATATTAAATTATCGTAATGATGAATTTACAAAAGGGGAATACCTCACTGGTTTTGCGAGAATTGAACCAGCACCGGCTATATTTTATAACATTATTAAACTGACATTCGTAGATCTTATCTCCTGGTATGTAAGTTGTAAATTATGACCGAAAGAGATATGCAAAAACGTAGCGGAATAGAATACTAACAAAATATATTTTGTGGTAGGTTCTTTGTTGAGGTATGGAATGTGGATTAATGGGGCCAGCAGAATTGAATTTGAGATAGGGCTTTAAAAATAAAGAAAGTCAATTCAGAAGCAATTGTTCTAAGAGGCTCTAATTGGTAAAATTTCGAAAATTGATAATAATTTTAGAGACATTTATATGCCACATCTATTTAGTTTGCGGCTACTAAAATAGTATATTTTGATACAAGCGGAGAAAATTAAGCGCAGGTGAGGTTATGGAGCCGAGTGCTGCAGTGACAAGTTTCCACGTGTATCAAACGACGTTTTTCAATATACTTATGAAGAAATAAATAAACGGGGTTTGACCAGTGGCTCAGCGCTGAGCTTAATACGATAACTACAATGTATTGTGGAGGGGGAAGTTCGCGCATTTTTCCACACTTGTGCGGAAAACAGTAAATTGCGTACCTAAAACTGGTAGGGATAAGCGGGTAAGTGTATTGAAAAATATATATCTTCATCTTGACTATATTACAAAGAGTCTGCTTGTTTCTGAAATACTATCAAAAACAAAATCTTGAAACGAAATGATCGTTTTTACCACGAACTTTGATCTTTAATTATAGAATTTAAAATGTAAATTTTAATCTTGTTTTACGTTCAAGATGTAGATAGGGATGCCACGTTTTTGTGATGCATTAGGGATGTTTGAAAATGCTCAAGTGATACATCGCAAAAGAAAAGCATTTCTGAAACGCCGCATACGGCTCCAACAACTGCCTGCGACTCATTATAGAGAGAATAAAATTAAATGAATTATTTGATTTCCAGCCACTGTAGGCGCGGGCTTGCGGACGGCGAGCAATGGGTGGCTCGCTGTCCGACCGTCCGGTAACCGTCCGGACCAAGCCCAAGTCGTCGACGGCGCGTACTGTTCCACGCGCGCCTCAGGGAGATGTCAGCAAATCGTAGGGGCCCAGCAGGGTCGAAGTCTACTGGGGCCACGGGTAGTGTGAAAGTGAGACCCGGGGCCCTGGAACGAAGGCAAAGAAGGAACAGGAGTGGGTTTTTAGTCAGTAAAAGTCTGACACTATCTCCCGCTCCGCCCAAGAGCGAAATCTGTCATAAGATGACTTTCCCACCTAAAAAAAAAACTAATTTCTAGTAAATATTTTATATGAAATTCATATATTTTAGTAAAAATAATAATAAAATTATAAAGTAAAATAAAAAGATCTGTGGGAGGCTAAAAAGGCTCTTATCTCAGCATATAGTAGTTCTGTCTCGAAATTTTAAGCGTCCTCCCAATTAGGGTCGTCCCTTGCTAAATGGTTAGATTCCATACTGTCATCGGGGTACTAAGGAGAGTAACCATGGAGTTTCTTGCCGGTTCTTCTCCATAGGAAACGACCAATTCAGAACCGTGCACTAGCTTCACAACTAGACAATATGTGGAATCATTAACCATTTATAGGCACAATCTCGGTAAAACGGAGTTGAGTATTTTATACAGTATTGTCTACCTTAGCGAAGCTTGCCAAGAAGATCGTAACATTTTCTGGCAATACTGCAAAAAACATTATAAGGTGTTATGTCTGCATTCGAAACAAAACATTGGAAATCAAACATTTTGAACATGATACTGGTTACATTTTTTTGACTGGCCTGTTGGTCTAGTGGTTAGTGGCCCTGACTGCTATGCCGGAGGTCGTGGGTTCGATTCCCACCCAGGACAAATGTTTATGTGATGAGCACGATCATTTGTTCTGTGTCTGGGTGTAATTTATCTATATATGTATGTATTTAGAAATATATAAGTATGTTTATCAGTTGTCTAGTACTCATAACACAAGCTCTGCTTAGCTTGGGACTAGACGGCGTTGTGTGATACTCGTAGTTGTGGATTAAAAAAAAATATGTAAAAACTGTATTTATTTATTTTATTATATACTTTATTGTACACCATTACAAATATAAAAGGAAACTAAAACTATAACACATACATACAATGGGCGGCCTTATCGCATTCCGCGATCTCTTCCAGACAACCTGGAATGGACAGTAATTGCCTGGACAAGAAATGGGGCTGTCATTGGTGTGACAATACCAGTATTATACATATTTATATTATAATAGATACATAGATATATACATATGCTATATAACAGATAACTACCTGCATGCGCAGAGTACTGGAGTTGTTTGGCTACATTGCCTGGAAAAATGGCCACAACCTTGAACAGCTCATCGTAACTGGCATGGTTGATGGCAAACAACCAAGAGGCCGCAGCCCAAAAAGATGAGCAGATCAGGTCCGCTCCACACTGGACACCCAATTGCACGTCGCACTTCATGACGCTAAGAACCGTCACAGATGGCGAAATACCATTAGCAAGAAGCTAATCCAGCTGAAACTTCACGAACCTCAGTGATGAGGAATACGACTCGAGGAGGAGGAGGAGGATATAACAGATATATATATATACATGCATAATTATTGTACAACGCGAAAAGAAAAAAAAAGCATTAACAAAAGTTACCGACATGACACGTGGTCAATTCCAAAGATTTCGACTTTTCGGCAGTACTTATCGCCTTAAATGAAATGCCATTATATAAAGACACTAGCTTCTGCCAGCGGCTTCGCCCGCGTGAAAGTTTGTTTCTCCATACAAACTTCCAACCCCCGTTTTACCCCCTTAGGGGTAGAGTTTCGTAAAATCCGTTCTTAGCGGATGTCTACACCCTATATAAGGAATCTATCTGCCAAATTTTAAGTTTGTAAGTGTTATAGTTTCTGAGATTTCGTGATTAATCAGTAAGTGGCATTTCGCTTTTATGTATATAGTATAAAGACGTAAAGAGCTCCATCAGCTTATATCATCTGCGGGAATATATTTTCTTTATCGCCTTTTTTTACATTTAGTGCACCTACCACTATTTTTCTCTTCATCACCCAAAGGTTGACAATGAATGTTGAAAATGCCTAAAGCATTAAATCCCCGTCAATACTTTTGTGTGCATAAAGTTGTTGCCATTGTTGTTGTTAGCCTATTACATTCCACTACTAGGCGAAAGCCTTTCTTTCACTTTTCCACACACGTCTGTCCTCAGCCATTGGTGGATAGTAGATATCGTCTTGTGTTTAATGGGACCCAATAAATAGCTCTTCTAGCCTATTATGTATTTATTGTTAAATTTAATAAATAAATGCAACTGAAGAAACACAGTTTGGCTTTAGTCAGTAAAAATCTGACGCGCTCTATGGCTCCTTAGAGAAGTCTTCTCACCTCTAAAAAAGTTCCACTGTTCCACATCAAAAATTACGCTCCAAAGGGTCAATAATTACAGTAGCTAAGTATCTACCTGATACCTGCTTTCGTGCGTAGATCAGATTGAACACAAGCCCAGTGACGCGTGAAGTTTAACATTTATACTGAAACAATCAGGCGTGCAAAGTGAACAGCCTTTCCACTGAATAGCAATGCTAATCTTTTGTACTACGAACTTATTTTCTGGTCACGCAATCCATCGATCAGGTATTTAAATCCATTTCTTTGCAGACGTTTTACACAGTGAGGTACCGTTGGATCGTTAGATTTGATCGGGCTGGAATAAAAATAATTGTTTCCTGGTAAACAATTGTAAGTTCATTTTAAGTCTGAACGAATTACAGGGGTTTATGTAAGTTTGGAGTTAGATGCTTAACAATATTATTATACTTATGTTCATTTAACACTAGAACCGCGGGCGCCCCCCCCCCCCATTCCAATGTTCTTCCTGTTCTAGTTTTATTATGCGTAGAATCGCAAATTGCATCAACATAGGTATGTGTAATACATAATAAAAATAGTGTATATCAGTTACTAGTTTCATTCGTATACCATCTCTCCATATTACTGTAGCAAAATAAAATGGCCAAAATTGGCATTCGTATTTCGCGCTATTAGTGTTGAATAGATCTCATACCACCAATTTTTGAGATAGGCTGATCGAGCGGATGTCAGACACAATATGGCCCTGGAACTGCGAGACGCAGGGTCGCGCCATACACTAAGGAGATTAAATGTCTGTCTCCGTCCTGAATTGGCAAGCAATGACCAAAATATGAGAATAGCTCGCCGTCCGACCGTCCGGTAACCGTCCGGACCGAGCCCAAGTCGTCGACGGCGCGTAGCGTTCCACGCGCGCCTCAAGGAGATATCAACAACCGTAGGGGCCCAACTGGGTCGAAGCCTACTGGGGCCATGGGTGATGCGAAAGGGAACCCCGGGGTCCTGGAACGAGGGCAAAGAAGGAACAGGAGTGGGTTTTAGTCAGTAAAAGTCAGACACGCCCTCCCGCCCCGCCTAAGGGCGGGAGATGTCATTGAATGACCTTAAAAAAAACCTCAGGAATTATAATAACAGCATTACATGATCAATCTTATAATGTTCCCACTACTGGAAGTCAGGCCTCTTCTCTATAAGAGAGAATGGGCCGTAATCCACCACGCGGGCCCAGTGCTGGTTGATGAATCTCACTTGTCTTCGAATGTTTGGTTCTAGGACATGCCGGTTTCATCAGGTTTTCCTTCACCATTTTGAGAGCGTTTCCGCTAAATGCTTAGATTATATACCTCTAGATGTAGCCATGAGACTGTAGGGAAGTGCGGAAGTGAGAAGCATACATACGAAATAAGTAAGAAAATTGAGACAAAACATAACATGCTCGTTCGACGTGGCCGGTTTTTTGCTTGGCGAACTTTAAAAAGTTAGCCAAACAAAGGCCTGTCATTGTCACTGAGAGGTCGACTCAAGTAAATTTTTATGTTTTTAGAATAATTTCGGCATTTAAAGTAATAGTTTTAGTGTATGTATGAGAAATAGACTCCAATAGTTAAGTTTTTAGTGTATTTCAGTGGTCATATTTAAGGAAAAGTTTACGTAATAACCTCATTGAAGGCTTATAGTGCTGTCTCATGTGTGGCCACGAGGTAGCTACATCTATAGGTATTTAATCTAAGGCTAAATGCCAAGTACAAAATGTTTAGCAGTGACATTACCTGTCACATCACTTGTCTTTTGACTTCTCTACAGGTAATATAAATCTGCAGTTGTAATTAAATAAATTACATATAGTAAAGCGTCTGTTTAGATTAGATCCTAAGATGTACAACTCGAAAGTCGCGGCCACAACCGCTTTCCACTGAGTCAATTAGTCAACAAAATGTCGTAAACCACTCTAGGTCAGCAAAAAGGGCAACAAAGACCTGCGACACTAATTATAGGTACCTAGCAACTAAACTCTATTAGTACATACATAGGTATCTGGTATACCTAACCATGTAATGCAGTGTTTCTGCCCCGAACAAAGGCATTCGATCCATTACCACGACACTAAAAGCTTATTAGTGAGAGGTAGAAACATCGTTAACAAGGAAGATTAATGTTTTTTAAATGAATTCCTGAAACCTGAACGTGGCTAAATGCCTAGACAATTAAGGAGATTGGCAACACAGTAAAAAAAAGAACTGTCTAACCAATTGGATAAAAGTATCGACAGACTTGAGCAGCAATTTTTTTTTTTTTAATATGAAAGAAATTCGAGTTGTTTGTAAAACTTCACTTCAATATTGGCTAAGAAAGTATAAGAGTTTACTCAATTAACTGTTAGTAAGTAAAGAGACGGGCAATTAGTTGTTTTTAGGATTCCGAGTTCAAAAGAAAAAAAAAAAACGGAACCTATACAGGATCACTGTATTGTCCGTCCGTCTGTCTGTATGTCTGTCTGTCAAGACCCTTTATCTTGGAAAAACGTGGAGATATCGAGTTGAAATTAAAACCATATACTCAAGTCTGCGGTCCCTTGAAGCTGTAAAAAAATCAAACTTATAAGTTAACGAAAAAAAAAAAGATACGGCCGTTTATGTTACAAAAAACGTTAACACACACACAACAACACTCTCAAGGGAATCAAATTTCATAGTTGCAAATTTATAGTTACGTCACAATAAAAAACTTTTTTGCTATTCGTAAAAATCTTTGAATCTCGATTCGGAAATTGAACTGTTTTAATAGGTAAGTTTGTACGGAACCATCAATGTGGGAGTCTGACTCGCACTTGACCGGTTTTTTTTAGTGTTTAGTGAAAAATTATAGAAGTTACCGAAGAAAATTCCTAGACAAACTATCAAAACAAAGTAGATATTACAAGAAATTAAAAAAATATATATTAAAATGTGCTAATATTTCATTTTTTTCGCAATTTTATTATTAGTTAGTCTTTTCAATTTTATCGTGTTTTTCTTCAAATCTATGGAAACTTTATTAGGATGTCACTATCAAAGTAACAAATACTTTGCTGTTAAGCGCAATACACACTGAGCCCGCCGGGCCGCCGACAAAGCCCGGCGACACAACCCGGCGGCCTGTATGAAAAGAATGTTGTATGAAATGTATGAAAAACAAAAAGTTGCCGATATATGTCGGCGGCCCGGCGGGCTCAATGTGTATTGCGCTTTAGAGTTCTAGATTGAGACTGATACGACCGTTTTGATAACCCCATCATAAAATATAGGATCTGTTGAAACTCTTGAGTCTGGGGATACATTAATTTTAAACCAGGAAAAAAAAGACACTGATCTTTGTTAACCTTTTGACGTGCGTAATTAGAGACACAATAGTAAGACAATGGCTTCCGGGCGCCGGCTACCGCCTGAGCGTTAATGAATATCCACGTTGAAACTTTATAATACAGTTATTTCGGTTATGATTTTAAAACAATCTCTAACCAAAACTGCAGCTATATATTTTAAAAAATCAAAATTACAAAAAAAATACCGGTCAAATGCGAGTCCGTCTCCCGCAGCGTGGGTTCCGAACAAACTTACCTATGTAAATAGTCACGAAGATTTTTCCGAAGCAGAAAAAGAAAATTAGTTTTGCTATGTAACCACTACGGTTTTCAGACTTTGTCTTTACTTGTGATGATCATTTTCAATTGGATTTCAAATAATAATAATAAGTTTGTTTTAATCATTTGTTGACGAAGGTTACAAATCAAATGAAAATAGGACAAAACTGAAAAGTAGAACATTTCTACAAGTTGCAAGCTAAAAATAACCTCAACCTTTAAACAGTTAAGTCTAATTCACAACAAACAACAACCTGTCATTCAAAGTTCCCTTCAGAACAACAGAGTGTCAGTCAAAATGTTTCCAAACATACTTCGTTCGCCCACTGGGTAAGGCACACGTTATACTGTAAGCTAAGCCAACGTCTGCTAGCAATTTAGTACCCACTGTCTAAAAAAAACTGAAAGAAAGAAAGAAAGAAAACATGTTTATGCAGCCCAAATAGACGCACAATAAAATACAGCAATCTGTCGGGCGATGTGTAAACCCCAGACAATAAACACAGTTGTCTGGTGTCTACAGCTTAGTCTGTGGTTGTCTATTTAAAAAACAGTTGTCTGATGTACAGCTTAGTCTGTGGATGTCTATTGTCTATTGCACCGACCGACAGAGAATAACATAACATAACATAAATATAAACAATAATCTAAGAAAAACAAATACAATATATAAATCCAAGTTGTGCGTCGCATCTAGGCAAAAATAGGTTGTTGCTCAGCTTATACCGTGACGCTGGGAAAATCCAGCAATCTACGATGCCGGTCAAATGAGTGTCAAAATAATGCGCCCAAAACACCAGCCCAGAGCACCAGCGGCCTTTTAGATTGCGTTAACTTAGAAGTTTGATTTTTGCACTCCTGCATGAGATTGAATTTGGCTTTCGTAAAAAAAGATCATGCGAGGATGCTGTTGCTGCCTTTGTTGACAGTGCTGTAAGAGCACTAGATGATGGATCTAAATGTCTGGGTGTTTTCCTAGACTTATCGAAGGCATTTGATACTGTCTCTGTCCCCATACTGCTTACTAAATTAGAGAGGATGGGAGTAAGGGGTCCTGCGCTGGCAATCTTTGAGAGTTATCTTTCGGAGCGGACACAATGCGTCAAAATTGGGTCTTTTATCAGTGACGATCACTCTTTATCATTTGGGGTTCCGCAAGGCTCTATCTTAGGCCCTACTCTTTTCTTGGTATATGTAAACGGTCTATGTAACCTATCCATCCCACACTGTAACATATATACATATGCGGATGATACGGCTCTGCTTGTGAATGGTCGGGACTGGGAGGGGGTCCGTGAGAGAACGGAGTTTGCACTCGGCATTGTGATGTCTTGGTTGGGAAGCAATATTCTCACACTTAATGTAGAAAAGACGAAATATATCCCTTTCTCAATTAAATCATCTACTAAGCCGGATGATTCGTATGTTGTTAGGGCTCATACTTGTAGTGACCAGACAAACCAATGCCTTTGTCCTCCCCTTGTCAGGGCGAATCAGGTTAGGTACCTAAGCATCATGATCGACAATTTAATGTCGTGGAAGGGGCAAATTGATAATACGTCTGGCAGAGTGAGGAAACTCATAACGATTTTCAAGAATCTGCGACACAGTGCTGACATTGACACGCTTCGGATGGTATACTTCTCACTGTGCCAGTCGCTACTTACATTTGGGATAACGGTTTGGGGTGGCGCCCTGAAAACGTACATGATCCAACTAGAAAGGGCACAGCGAGCTGTTCTTAAGGTCATGACTTTCAGGCATTTCCGATACAGTACCATACAATTATATAGAGACTGCAGGGTCATGACCTTTAGACAGCTCTTTGTGCTCAACATCATTTTGCGCAGACATTGTTCACTGGATATTGCTGCTGGTCGTCTGGCCAATAGTAGATCCAAATATGTCTGTCCTGTCGTACGTTGTAGGACTAAACTGGCTGAGAGACATTTCCGAGTCGTCAGTGGTCGTGTATACAATGCAGTTAACAGGCATTGCAATATATCTGGTTTAAGTAAAGGAGACAATTTTTTTTGGGCCCACTATTAAACGGTTACGTTTATTAATAATATTACACATGGAAAAAGCGATCATCTTATTATAATTAACAGACCAAAAATTATATAGAAATCTAACCGGAATACTGAAAAAATAGTAAAAAAGTGTTACGGCAAAAAATGCTTGTTTAGGAGCGTTTTCAAGTTTATTTTAACGTGAAAAAAAAAATGTTACTATAGTGCGCAGCGGTGACATCGGATTTAAATGCGTTTCAAGAGATAATAATTAATTGGTCCAGCGAACTTGTTTTTAATGCTGTTATTAACGGTTAACACAAATATCAAGTAACGTACTTTAAAAATCAACGTGGAACGAAACGTAATTAATAGCCCGTTGCAGATGCTCTGTAGTCCAGTTTCAATCAGTTTGACACTGACAGACAACTAGTGGTGGGTCGTTGTCGAATTTTAGACGGACGAGACGTAACCGTTTTGGCGACGACAAAAACGATTGCAGAAAACGGTCGTCGTCGCAACTGGTTTGAAGACGAAACTATCGTTGAGTGAAGTAGTTGCAGAAAACGTTCGTTGTCGCAACTAGTTTGAGGACGGTAATAAATTCTGTACTCGTCGCGTCGTCGTTTCAAAACCAGTTATTACAATGAAAAATGCCTGCCATATTGTCTCTCCACTACCCTAGGTTGACTGGTAGAGAATGCCTAAGGCATTAAGTCCGTCTTTGTACCTTTTGTTGCATGAAGATTAAATAAATAAATAATAAATAAATATGAACTTTATGACTATAAACATAAAATGGATTTTCGACCTTATTTTCTTAACAGTAAGATAACAATTCGCATACAGTAATTCGAAGACTGGTTTATGCAACGAAGACTGTTTGGTCTCAGGATGGAAAACGGTTGTTACGTTGCAGAACAAAAAACGGTCTTTGAAAACTGTTCGTCGTTGAAACCCCCACCGCTACAGACAACATTATTATTGTTTCCGATTACTAGATAGCATGTTTCTTCTGTTCTTTTCGTATTTTTATTCGAAAGATTTTATGAAAATGGCATCTGTAGATACATGCATAATCCACAAAGCCGTTGTATCAATTGTGCAGCACGATTTCAACGGAATGTTGAATACTGCTCTTGCTGGATACTGTTGTAATTGTTTAGTGGGCAGACGCACTGTTGGCTGCTGTGCATATGTGATGTGTATAGTGTGGTTTTTGAGGTGAGGTAGGTGAGGTTGAGCCACCTGCATCTTTTTTAGATGAAATACTGCTTACTGCTGCTGAAGATGACTTTGAAAATGATGATGATGAACAGTAATAAATACTTGTGATGCTATAATGTGTTTTTTTTTTCTCCTTACACAACCAGCATAAAACACATCACCTTATTATTTTAGATCTACAGTCAATGGCCGACAAAAGCCACGCTATTTCGAAATGAATACATCTACGCATTTTCATGAATAAGTCTATCAAATCGTGTAAATCACATCAAAATCTGTCACGTAGTACAGAGGTGACTTTGTTTTATACTGTATATTATTGAACAGTGCACTATTTTAACTTAAAATACCAAGGAGACCTATCCACTCATTAGACAATCGCTCTTGTGAGATTTTAGGTTATTATGAGAGTCATGTTTTGACTGTCGTATTTCACGGTACTCCAGTTAGATACAGTTTTGCCAATATTACCAATGTAATCTAGAGATTATAAGGAATAAACTAACGTGCATTTCATTGCTATACGCCACAATTTGTGGTGGGCCTATTCCCCAAACAAAAAAAATTGTCTCCTTTGATTGTAAAAAGAGAGTGAGTCAATGGCTCACTACTCTCACTTATCAGGAGATTGAGAAGCTATTAGGAAAGCTTTTTTGACTTTCATACAATACAAACATATAACACACACTAAACACATATACATTACACACCCACATTTCACATTATTATTATTATTTTTCTTTATACCCCATTAATTAGAGTAAGAAATTCTAATTTTTAGTAATTCTTAATAATTAAATAATTGTATAATTCAGTGATTAAATATAATTTATAATTAATAATTTATCATTTATAATATAATATAATTTATTGATTGAGTAATTTTATTAATTGAATGATTTTGTTCTTTGAATAATTGAATTGTTTTGATTTAATACCTAACTAATGTTTTTTTTGATAAGCTTAATGATTGAAAAATTGAATGATTTGTACAAATGATTATTAGAAACTGTTTGCTTAAAGTGAAAATGTAATAAATAGAGTGAGCCCTGTCACCCATAACACAAGTTTACTCTTAGCTTGGGTGCCAGAGGTCGATAATCTGTGATTATGCAATTTTTAATAGAAACGATGCCGCATTATGATATTCATAATTTGTGTAAAATTGTATTTTTGGAAATAAAAATTATTATTATTATTATTTTTATATATTTTATTTATCTCAGGACCCTGAGGTCCTGGACCTTTGGGAGGCGTACGAGGAGCCGAAGCCAACTCGCAGAGGCCCTTTATACAATTATAATGGAACATGATACCAACCGACGATTATCCCTGTACGCGCTATGCTAGTGCACCCAAGGACAACCCCCGGTTATTGAAAAACTGTTGCGACATATGGAGAACAAAGATAATAGGGCTATGGTTTTTGGAGTCTTAAGTGGACTGGTAACATGGAACTATGTCAAGGCTATGGCCCCTGCCTGAACAACGTTATTAATATGCATCGAAAAAAGGCAGGGGGTGACTTGCACACTCAATAAATGGGCCCCCAAAAACGGCCGCTAGCACGAAGTGACGTTAATATTATTATTATTATAGATATCAGAACTGAGTATTTAATACTAATTTCAGCTTCACACCTTCACGCGTTCATGAGAAAAAGGATGGACAGACGGATAACAAAATAATTCTATAAGGTATATTATATTCTACCCTTTTTGCCGATTCAGGTACGAAACCCTAAAAAATGTTTGCTAAACAAAAGAGACTGAATCTGACCACAGAACGGTTCACAACCTGATGTATAGACCTAAGCTAGACAAACGATGATAGCCTTATAACCCCGCAAAATCCCAACTAATTTAAATGAAACCCAGTTCTTCGGCATTCATTTACACCCACCCGAACCAGGCATTACATCTATATATTTTAGCTCACATAACGAAGCTATATGAGCAAATCTGCCCCATGTTGGTTTAGCTTACGGTGTGACCTATCCTTCATACGGTCTACTAAAAATTCAGAGGCAAAACCCATGGTTTTGCATTTTAAGGGTCGGTTCGAAACCGCAACTACGGGTGAGGGGATAGATCAAAATCCCATACCTGTGCAAAGCGACGCGCCGTGAAATTACAACAACACCTAAATATTGGATACATTATGTGGTGTCCCGGTCTGGCTGTAGGAAGATCCATCTTAGTATTTAATGGATCAAGTTGATAATGATATGGGCTTAGACGAGTCAATTGCCTTCAATCAAAATCATCATTCGCTGTCATTGCCGCAGTAGGCTAGCTATTGTCAATAGGTATTGAAAATAACTTCATTCGTTAAGAGCACCCAACCCGAAATACATTTCCATACAACCGCTCTTAAGGGATTATGTCGTTATTACACATCCTTCTCTAGATATTATGGAAACACAGATATCTTGTGGATATTGTCTAAGTTTCTATTGAAATAAAAACATCAATTTATGTAAAACTAATCTAGTAAAGACCTCTGAAATTCTGATATTTTGCGTGAACTTTGGCCCTTCATAATAAACTCACAAAAAATAGGAAAAACATGTCTATAGAAACCTTGCGCATGTAATCGAGATTCTGAATGACGAAAAATTTTTCCAAAAACTTTTATGGTTTTTAAAATATCACGGGACACCTGGAACACACCTACTTAACTTTTTACATGGCGATAAATAATGATAAAAAACTGTCATAATAGAACTCAATATAAAATTGCTTTTACATTTAGCCACGTCAAAAAGAATCTTTGAACACATTTCTGAAGTACTTCTTAATAAGCAACTGATACGCTGGATGATTTTTTAATCAAAGGTTATCGAAAAAAAATATTTTCTATATTTTATATCCAACACAATATTTGTTACACATTTTCCTGAGAGACCGAAAGCAATCTTGGATCACGACAAATGAAGAACATACACTTACCCTTAACGAACATTTACGTCTTGGGCTTTTTTTTTTTTTTTTAAGGGGGTAATCATCCAAATGACTTCTCGTGCTCTGGGTGGAGCGCGAGGGCGTGTCAGACTTTTACTGACTAAAACCACACCTGTATCCTTCAATTACCCTTTGCGTTCTAGGACTACGGGTTTCCCTTTCAGAAATTCTCCGCGGTCCTAGCTAGCGGGCATCGGCCCTGCTGGGCCCCTACGGTTTGCTGACATCTCTTTGAGGAGCGCGAGGATCACTACGCGCTGTTAACGACTGGGCTCGGTCCGGTTAATTACCGAACAGCCGGACGACGAGCTACCCAGTGCTCGACGTCCGCAAGCCCGCGTCTACCGTGGCTGGTAGTCGGGGTCGGAATTACGGCGGCTAGGACGTGAGGACCTTCGTTCCCTCACGCGTGCAGCCTCCTCCTTCGCTAGCATTACTGCTTCGCAGAAGGAGGCGACCGCCTGCCATTCCTCCTCGCTCCGGACCATAGCCTGAACCAGGGCCGGACGCGAAAGGTCGCTGCCGCCAATTGCCTCCACGAGGACACGGCGGTGCTCCGCCCAAGCGGGGCACACCTCCACCGTATGCTCCACCGTGTCCTCTGGGTGGTCCGCACAATGATGACACCCGGGCGTTGCTTCCGCCTGAATCCGATGCAGGAACCTCCCGAACTTGCCATGTCCGGGGAGGACCTGCGTCATGCGGTAGGTGAGGATGCCGTGTTGCCGCTCCAGCCACTCCTCAAAGAGGGGACTTACCGCCATAATTGTAGCGTGCCCAGCACTGGGTTGCGACAGTCGCCGTCGCCATTCCACCATGAGATCCCGCCGGAACACGACTTGGCCTTGGACTGAGGATAAGCATTGCCATATAGCGTGGCAATGCCGCCAGTCTTTTATGCATATAACCAGGCGACAGCGACGGAGAGGAGTGTTTCGATGCCGTATTTTAGAGTGTTTATAATTAAGGGATTTTTGTTTTAGTAGATATGTAATAATAGTTAGCTAAGGTCTGCTCTCTACGAACGCGTAGCTTCATACACGCGTATTCATCATTATACGTTTGGTGTCCGCAACACTCGCGCGCACTTGGCGCACTTAGAGAAAATGATCTACCCGTGCGCCAAATTTCCAAATCTATTAAGTCTTTCGAGCGTGAAGTAGTAACAAACACTGACTCAATTTATGTTGCCAGGGATTTCGCTAGTGTGAAAGTAGAAAGTAACAACTATGTGTGTACTAGAGTATGTTCCCTTAGGACACGATGGGGACATATTCCTGGGATAAAAAGCATTCCTAGTATTATTCCAAGACATGGCCTAACAGTGTGTTAAACATTTAATTCCGTTTAGTCATTCAAGTTTGAAGAAGCGTACATCAAAAGATTGGAACAATTTGCCTGCGGCAGTCTTCGCGTCCAATTATAATTTAGATGTCTTCAAGGCTAGAGTGAATTGTATTGCATCACTGCTATCATCAGGTGGGATCGCAGTCAAGCACTACTTTATATCATTAAAAAAAAAGTAATAAATATACAAACACACTTGAAAAATTCGCCTTTATTACATTTTTCTCTTTCAAACTTTTCTGACCGTTTTGTCTCGTTTATGTAGTATACGCACACAATTTCTCTTATATTGTGACACAAATTCTAGCTCGATCTCAATTTAGCCTAAATGTTCCGCCTAATAGCCTATGTCGATAAATAAAGACGTTTTTCAAGACAATAATGCTTAAGACTGGATAGGGTTGCCAGATTTCGTTTTATTTTCTAATAGAAACCTCTCTTATCACTGTCCAATCTTTTCTAAAAAGTTAATAAAAGAAACGCTACGAAAAAGTTACCAGAGGATTGTTAACAGTATGTATTGTATGCGGGTATATTGTCTTTTTTACCGACTCTATGAAAAGAAAGAGGTTCCCATTCGTTGAAAACTTTTTTTTAAATATATGTTCCCATTTTACTCGTAGACGCTTTTTTTTACGTCGGAAATCATCAAATAACTTTCCCCTCCCAGAGTGCCAGACTATAACTTGATAAAACCCACAGTTTTCCTTCAGTCGCCCTTTATTACGTGGGTACTTGTAACTCCTGCCAAAAAACCTGCTGCCCTGGCAGGACTCCGTGACGCCTGAACCGATTAGTAATAATTTTTTTTGTTTGAGAAGAGGCGGACTTAATGAAAGGCATTTTCTACAAGTCAACCTTTGGGTGATGCAGAGAAAAATAGCAGTAAGTTTAATAAGATGGAAAAAGTCAGGCAAGTGCGAGTCGGACTCGAGCACTGAGGGTTCCGTACAAACTTACCTATGAAAACAGTTCAATTTCCAAATTGAGTTACGAAGATTTTTTCCGAATCGCAAAAAAGTTTTTTATTGTGACGTAACTACAAATTTACAATTATCAGATTTTTCAATATACTTGTGCTATGAGATCTTGATTCATGCCAAATTTCAGGATTCTAGGTCAACGGGAAGTGCCCTATGAATTTTGATTCCCTTGAGAGTCTAGTTTTTTTTTTTTTAATTGATTTATACCAGTGCTTGACTGCGATCCCACCCGATGGTAAGCAGTGATGCAATCATTGATGGGGAGGCGCACTAGTTTATTAAGAGCCTATTCACTCTAGCTTTGAAGGCACCTAAATTATAGTTAATACACAAAAAAAAAACACGTTTACACACAAAACACACATACACGAAATACACGTTTTTTTGCGATATAAACGGCCATATCTTTTTTTTTCGTTAACTCAGAAGTTTGATTTTTTCACAGCTTTAAGGGACTGCAGACCTGAGTATATGGTTTCAACTCGACGCGTTTCCGAGATAAAGGGTCTTGACAGACAGACAGACAGACGGACGGACAACAAAGTGATCCTATAAGGGTTCCGTTTTTCCTTTTGAGGTACAGAACCCTAAAAACAGCGAGTATCTAATTTTGCTTAAAGTTTCACCTTAAAGTATGATTTTTTTAAGAAACAGCCAATAAATAGAGTAAGGCGAACTAAAAGTATTGTATTGATCATTTTAATTATTATAATATCGTAAATAAATATGCGTTACGGTCGTAAATCATAGTGTGATCAACATACAACTTGATGTTGACATAAAAAATGTACAATTTGAATTTTGCGGGCTTCCCTGTTGTTTTTATCTTAAGGGTATGCAACTCGACATATGTACATTTTCACTGCTTTTCATACTACCGCTCTTACACGATGATGACGTTATTACACATTTTTCATTAGATATTTTGGAAACACAGTATCTTGTGGATATTATCTAGGCTTCTATTGAAATCAATTTATAAATTTGAGTAAAACTGATCCAGTAAAGACCTCTCGAAAATCTGCTATTTTGCATGAACTTTAACACTTCATAATTTACTAAAAATATAAAAAAGTCAAAAAAGTATAACAATAGAAGCCTTGCAAATTTCATCAAGATTCTAATGAGAATTTTTGTTTTCAAAAACTTTTAATGGTTTAAAAAAACACGTATTTCCTGGAACAAGTTTTGTAAGATATTCGAGTAAATCACGGAATTACCGAATGCTAAAAGAGTTTTCAGGCGTTATCTCTCTTTTTTCGCGTTGCCTTTTCGTCAAACATCGCGTTGGATTGCGTTAGATGAAGTAACAAGCTTTTAAACCATGCTCGATGTTGACGATAGGCGAATGAAAAAGGAACCTCTTAAGAATAGTGCGTAAAACGAGATGGATGACTAATGGTAAAAGAAAATCGAATCAATTATTTATAAATATCATAATATTAAATTCTAAAATAAATAAATAAAAGTAATATTACATTGGTTATTACATAGTTCACGTTATATTTATATTCTACTACGAATTCGGGACATCCCTAATTGCGTGAATATGTCTGTAGGTACCCCATAACTCAGATGGCCTCGCATTTTATCGCCTCATACGAGTTCATTCCTTTTAGAGGTTCGCCTTGTAAATGGAAATCCTTATATTTACGATATATACTGAGCTGCTAGTGTAAACAGGCTTTATGTTAGGGACAGATGAAAAGCTATATTTTTTCCTTTGATAAGTATTTGTAAGCTACATTTTATCGTTACGTGGTCCGTGTGAGATAAGACAGGACGCTAGTTTTGGTCAAAGTGGTTTGGTGGACGTGTGACCACACAGCCTATATGATGCTCATGGCTTAAAATCATCTGCCTTTGTCCCGTGTTATTTGGGATCGGCACAATACGATTTTTAACCGACTTCAAAAAGGAGGAGGTTAAATGTTCGGTTGAATGTATGTTTTTTTTTTTTATGTATGTTCACCGATTTCTCGGTCAATTGTGGACCGATTTTGAATTTTTTTTTTTTTGATTGAAAGGTTATACTTCCGAGTTGGTCCCATAGAAATATTGTTATGATCTGATCATGAACTTCAAAGATATGGAACAGAACTCCTCATAGGATCACAGCAGAACCGTCGTAACAAGCCAAATTGCTTTGTGTATGTTTATTTACGTGTAGTCGATGACTGACTAAAAGTAGAGGGGGAATATATAGAACTGATCTGATGATGAAGCCTGAAGTTAGGCACCGGAACTCTGTAATAAATTAATGTAATCTAACCATGTTTGGGATTATTAGAATTGTCATGAGATGCACTCTGGCTATAAGGTATTTAAGTTTGGCTGAGGGGTACTTTTTAGTGGTGGTACCATAACTAAAAAGTGTAAAATAAAAATCTTTTTACAAAAAAATACAACCGACTTCAAAGTAAAAAAAAACACTGAAAAGTGCAAAATAACTTTAATTTCGGAAGTCGGTGTTAAATAACGAAGAGACAAAACTATTATAGAAACACCGACTTCCGAAATTAAAGTTATTTTGCACTTTTCAATTTTTTTTTTACTTTGAAGTCGGTTGTTTTTTTTTGTAAAAAGATTTTTTTTCTTCCAAATTTCTTCTTTAAAAACAATTGCCAGTCACTTATTATAGACCTAATCACTGTTACTTCAAACATATCATTGTTCATTTAACATTCAATACCTAATTATGTTATTACTGTGATGAATAACCTTATAATGTTCTCACTACTGGGACTCAGGGTGGTTTACGGTCTATTCCATCCAATAGAGTGGCTATCGGATGGAATAGACCGTAAACCACGACGCTAGACCAGTGCAAGTTGGTGTATATCACAGCTTTTAGATTTTTTTTTTAGTTCTAGGATATTATGCCGTTTTCTTACGATATTTTACCCCACACTTTTTAGAGCAATGATGATAAAATAAATTACTCAAACTCAGTAAATGCTATGCTCAAGGGCAGGGGATGTCATAAGATGATTTTCCCACCGAAAAAAAAAAAAATCAAAAGAAGTAGAAATTATGACTGAATCTAATCTAACTTTTTTTTTTTTTTTTAATTATTGGTAGGCTCGCGTTTGACCACCATCTCACCTGATGGTAAGCGATGATGTGGCCGACGATGGAGCACGCTTGCCTAGAAGCAACCTATTCACTCTTGACTTAAAGACCCCCAGGTTGTAGCTATCAGGGAACACAGACTCGGGCAGGGAATTCCACTCCTTAGCTGTACGCATTATGAATGTGTTCCCAAAACGCTTTGTACGTATGGGTGGGATGTCCACCATGTACCGATGGCGCAACGCCGTACGTCTAGTGGTCCGATGATGGAACGGACTTGGTGGAATTAAATTGTGCAATTCCAACGCACACTCCCCGAAGTGTAACCGATAGAAAACCGACAGGCCAGCAACTCGGCGTCGATGTTCAAGGCTTTGGAGTTTTGATTCGACAAGTGCATCATCACCGATGATTCTCTTGGCTCGCTTCTCAATCGACTCCAGAGCATCAAGCTGGTATTTGGCAGACCCATCCCAAAGATGAGAGCAGTATTCCATACACGATCGAACTTGCGCTTGATAAAGTTTGAGCAGCTGTTCCGGCGTGAAGTACTGTCTCACCTTGGCCAAGATCCCCAATTTTTTGGCAGCCTGTTGAGCTTTAGCCTCGATGAAAGAGCCGAAATTGAGGGTAGATGACAACGTTACCCCAAGAAGCTCAAGGTCACTGGTTATCGGCACGGTTACACCCCGGAATGATGGAGCCGGGTGGAATTGGCTCCGTTTGGCGGAAAAAAGACACGCCTGGGTTTTAGCAGCATTGAACTTGACCAGATTGGCATCGCCCCAGTCGGATACTGCCTTCAAGGAAAAGTTCAAGCGTTCAACCATAGCCTCTCGGAAAGACTGGATCTGTGACCCACTAGCACGTGCATCAGATACGTATCTCTCAGCAACAGTGCTATCGTCTGCATACCCAAAGGTACCGGGTTTAAGAAGGTCGTTTATGTGCAGCAAGAACAGTGTTGCCGAGAGTACTGACCCCTGAGGGACCCCGGCATTAATTTCCATTTGACCGGACGAGCAGCCATCAATAACCACTCGAATGGATCGCCCCCTCAAGAAGTCTGCGATCCAGTCACACAGACCAGTGGGCAGACCGAAGGAAGGAAGCTTAGCAATAAGGCTATCATGCCAGACCCTGTCAAAGGCCTTCGAGATATCAAGGGAGACTGCAAGTGCTTCCCCATGCTTCTCGATGGCCTCGCTCCAGATGTGAATGGCATACGCTAGAAGATCCCCAGTTGACCGATTTCGGCGAAAGCCGTATTGACGATCACTGAGGATGTCATTAGCTTCTAGGTATGCCAGGAGCTTATTATTGATCACTCGTTCCATACTCTTGCAGAGAATGGACGTTACCGAGATAGGTCTGTAATTAGCAGGGTCAGCCCGACTACCCTTCTTGGGCACGGGTTGCACGTTAGCTTGCTTCCAAGCCATCGGTACTTTTCCAGCCTCAAACGAAAGACGAAATAAGCGTGTCAGGATCGGAGACAGTTCAGGCGCACAAGTTTTTAAAACAATTGCTGGTATCCCGTCGGGACCACTGGCTTTGTTCACGTCAAGGTTACGTAGCACCCTACGGACGTCCTTCTGATGGATGCGTATGTCTGCCATAGTCGTCTCGCATCGCTCAGGAAAGGCAGGGGGCCGCGCGTTACCGGAATCAAGACGTGAAGATTCCGCAAAAAGAGAGGCAAATAGATTTGCTTTCTCCTCAGCGGTGTGGGCCAGCGACCCATCGGGTTTCAGAAGTGGTGGTAGTGAGGGACGGCAGAAGTTCGATTCAACAGATTTAGCCAGGGACCAAAACGCTTTACTACCTGCTGGGTATGAAGCAAGTTTGTTCCCAATTCGGCTAATGTGGTCAAACCGAGACCTCCGCATCACCTTCTTGCAGGATTTGGCAGCCCTATTATAGGCTCTCTTTTTTTGAGTCACGTCACTTGCCTTGCGCCTACGAGCGTCGACCCATTCTTGGTATGCCGTATGTTTAAGCGCTTCATCGCGATTACATTCGGCGCCAAACCAAGGTCGAACCTTGTCAGACATTGTTACATCAGAGAATGGAATGTAATATTCCATCCCCCGACGCAACACATCCGACACTGCGTCCGCGCACAACGACGGATCAGCGGAAGAGAAGCAAGTAGGCTGCCAAGGATAGCATGCGAAGAAAGAACGCATACCATCCCAATCTGCTGACTTGTATCGCCAAACCCGCCGGGTGCCTCTTGGGCTGGGATCGGGCGGGGAATAGACGGATACAGATTTCACCAGACAATGGTCGGAACTACCTATTGGTGAAGATATCGACACTGAGTACCGGTCCGGATCTGTAGTCAATAGAAGGTCCAAGCAATTGGCCATGTGTGACTCAACATCCGGCACCCTTGTAGCCCCCTGGACCAGCTGGGTGAGATTTAACGCTAGCGCTAGCTTCCGCGTCTCTCGCCCAGCATGGTCTGTGCACTGGTATGGGAAGAGCCACTCCTGATGGTGGGCATTGAAATCCCCCAGTATCACCAATTGGGCAGAAGGGTACCGCTGCTGAGCCACATCCGCCGCCTCACTAAGGTGCTGTGCGAGCCTGGTTGTCTCCTGATCACCACTGTGCGAACGGTAGACACAAGCATAGACAATTTGATCCATGCCAGTGTCCACCAAAGCCCAAAGCGTGGAGTACCTGGAGTCCTCAAGATTGCGGAGACGCCGATAGCAGATGTCGTCCCGGGCATACATACATACACCCGCGCGTGGTTTAAAATGGTGCTCCAGGGTAAACCCTGGGTAAGATAAGTACGACACGTCTGACGGACTACTGATCTGCGTCTCCGTCTCTGAGTCTCCAGATGGTGGTGGACTGCGACGAGATTTGATTGCAGTCCTCGGATATTACTGAGGTGCACTTTAAGAGAGAGGGAGTGCTGCCGCTGTTTAACTGTTCTCTTTTTAATCTTTGTCATTATGTGTGATAAGAGTGAATGAAGGAGAGGAGAAGGAAGTGAGATGGGGTTTCACGCTGCTATCCTTCAGGCAAGCACTGATAGGACGGCATCATTGGGGTACTAGTCCGGAGACTGCGGGGACGCCCGAGCCCCCCCGGGAGTGTCCATCGGGCCCTCTCCTCTGGTCGCCAACTAGCACGATGGCGCATCCCGGGATTTTTCGACAGTTGGCGGGGCAGCCTTTCATGTGTGGCTGGTACATTACTTGGGCCCCCAACTACCTGCGGTCGGCCAGCGGCGCACCGTGCCTCGGATCCCGCTACCCTCCGCGACTAGTCTCCCGATACCTCCACACCAGTGTGGGCCTGGTTGGTCTGCCTGCAATGGAACCACCACTTCGACCCAACTCCTCTAATTTGGCTACACTGAGCATCGTACCGGAACACGGCTAGGCCGCTTGGCGGTACGTCTTTGCCCAGTGGGTGGTCGCAAGCCAGCGGTCGAAACCTACCACCAGTAAATGTCACCTGATTAGTACCACCCAGGGACCACGTGTAGGGACTTACAATGGGTATTCTCCTACGGACGCGGGTGACTCAGCCCCCAAAATTCCTAACTTTTAACTAACCTAACTTAACTATTAACTAACCTTTATAACCTTATTCCAGTGCAAAGGACCCTTGTCCTTTTCTACACAAATCCGATAAACATTATTATCAATTAGCCTTACAGGCTAATACGGAATTGCCGAAGACGAAGCGTTGGAAGGTCTCCTATAACATGGACTAATAACCTGGTGAGGGTTGCAGGAATTCAATGGAATTCAAGGAGATGCACAAGACACATCGTTGAGGCTAGACTTGGGAGATTCCACCTGAAATGATAAACAACAGTTGCTGAGCGATCTAAATAAAAACTACAATTAACATTGTGGAAACAAACATGGACGACTAGACGTTACATAATATAGATTTAGATTCTTTTGTAAGTAAAAATGTCCAACTAAAGTAAACAAATGGCCAGAACTATCACGCTTGATTGGGAAATAAGTAATCACAACATCGAGTAATTAATTTCGGAAGGAAAATGCCTACGAGAAGCGAAAAGGTCGCTTCAATTGGAAATCACAGCAGTAGCAAAATATCGAATAAATCGCAAACAAAACAAGTAACAATAACTCCCAAACGAAGTTTACTACCGTTGTTATTACAAGGGATTGGTTCAGGAGTAGCTACGACACAGAGTCCAAAGTGAAAGCTTAATTAAATTTGTTACGCATTCATTTGCCTACCGTGTGTGTACAGCTAAAGATTGGAATTCCCAGCCAAAGTCTATGTTTCCTGATAGCTACAACCTAAAGTCAAAAGTGAATGGGTTACTTCTAGGTAAGCGTGCTCCGTCGTCGGTCATATTCTCGCTTACTATCAGGTGAGAATCTAACGGTAGCATAACAATAATAATAAAAAAAACTTCCCACTACGGCTGTTTAAGATCAACAAGTGCCAGTCAGAGAAATGATGTTAATTGCATATTCCAAAGCGTACCTAGATATCTGGAGAAGAGTGTGCAAGAAACTCCACGGACACTAAAAATACAATCATGTAATGTTTTTTTTTTAATTGATATAAACCAGTGCTTGACCGCGATCCCACTTAATGGTAAGCAGTGATGCAATCGTTAACGGTGAGGTGCACTAGTTTATTAAGTGTCTATTCACTCTAGCCTTTAAGACATCTAAATTACAATCGGACGGGAAGACCGCAGCAGACGAATTGTTCCAGTCCTTTGATGTACGCGGAACACATTTATTGTGCGTACAGCCAAGGAGTGGAATTCCTTGCCGGAGTCTGTGTTTCCTGATAGCTACAACTTAGGGGTCTTTAAGTCAAGAGTGAATAGGCTACTTCTAGGCAAGCGTGCTCCATCGTCGACCACATCATCGCTTACCATCAGGTGAGATGGTGGTCAAACGCGAGCCTATCATTAATAAAAAAAAAACGACGAAGTGAATTAATGTATTATAAAGTGTTGTATTATAAGACTTACAGATTGGTCTCTGGTGTAAATCTACTCTGTGTCGGCGGTGTTACAAAAATAACTAAATAACAGCCAGTGTTTATTTTCTCGGAGCGAAGTTATCATAATATTGCTGAAACGATCAAAACAAAAGCCAAGCGCTTATTGTTATAGTCCCCCATAAACTAAGGTGTGTATAAGGGTGTGTTTTATATAAAGGTGTTTAGTGCTCACCCTAAAAGTTTTCCTGGGGAATTGCACCCGTATAGTCGGTGGATAAGGGGTATCTACTATTACAGGTTGTAAAATATTTCAAATCGCTTTTCATTTCGCTAAGAGACTTGCAATATTATATTTTTTACCCTCATAAAAGTTCCTTTGCACGTGATGGTCTATGGCTTTTGCTAACCCTTAAGGTATATAATTATATAGTTATATTCTGGTCAGTTTGCAATAAAATTCATAACCGATCTAAGATGTTTTAATAAGTATTTTTATATTGTTTAGAGTTCAAAATCTATATTATATTATGCGTGAAAGTAGATGATTATCCTAAGGAAACATACTCCCAGGATGTAAAATATTTTATGTGGTATTCTAGGACCTTAGTTTACACGAGTGCCATATTTAATTTAAATCTGTTGAAGGTCGCCGCACACCGGCCACCAGCCACAACCACAAAACGCCGCCACCGGCATTTTTCCTATAGTTTTCATACATTTTAAATGGGTTCGCCGCACACGGTTGACACCGGTGGCCGCCACATGCTACAAATTGCCGCTGCTCGCTTCTTGTGGCCCGCACTGGCCACTAAACGCCGATACAAAACGCCGTCATACGCTACTCGCGAATTTAAACCTTCTGCGTCAGAGTTCATTATGATACTGCGCGTATGGGTTAAAATAAAGTAGCAGCCACCGGCCACAAGTGGCTGATGCGTGCTTCAGCTTCCTTTGTGGCCGCTTCTAGCTTCTCGTGGCAGCGTTTGTGGCTGTAGCACGTGGCCAGTGTGTGGCGACCCTTAGAGGTTTGAGCGTGAGTAAAAACATATACACATATATTCTCACCTCTATAATATGTGAGACCATCAACATTATCCAGCCAATTGATGAAAGTCCACTTTTAGGCAAAGGCCATCCCTTAGGAGGCAATCATAGCAATATTCTTCGGCAACGGAAATGTTCGAAAGATTTACAATGGCCTGGAACGCAAAAGGCAACTGAAGACACACAGATGGGCTTTATTCAGTTAAAGTCTGACTTTTCTTCACGCTCTGCTCTAAGCGGAAGAGGTGATTTGATATTTTTAACTAAAAATAAAAATATTTAGTGACATTGCTTTGCTAAGAGACCAAGTTATCATTTAGTATATTAAGTACTGTTGTAAAGTAGTCTCTGATGATACCCATAGAAATAAATAGAGTGCTAATATTGATTTTTTGACAATACTCAACAGGAAATAATCTCTGTAATCCTCATACATCGAGGCAAAAGCTCAGCTCCAAACAATTGGGGATTTTAGCAAAGGTGAGACGATACTTCACGCAGGAACCGTTGCTCAACCTTTATCAAGCACAAGTTCAATCGTGTATGGAGTACTGTTCTGATCTTTGGAATAGATCTGCCAAATACCAGCTTGATGCGCTAGAGTTAATTGAGAAACGTGCCATAAAGATCATCGGCAATGACGCACGCATCGAATCGAAGCTCCAAAGTCTTGAGCATTGGCGCAGTGTTGCTAGCATGTCGGTTTTTTTGTCGTTTACATTTCGTGGAGTGAGCATCAGAATCGCACAGTTTAATTCCGCCAAACCCGTTCAAACCACTAAAAGAACAGCTTTGTACCACTGGTACATGGTGGACATCCCACCCATACGTACGAAACTTTTTGGGAACACATTCATTGTACGTACAGCTAAGGAGTGCGATTCCCTGTCGGAGTGTGTTACTTAGGTATCTTTAAGCCTGCCAGCAGTAGAGAGGGCTAAGCTGGCGGACACAGAAAATTGGAGAGAAATCGAAATTGGAGCGTCCTTCTGTGAGACCGTGATGATCCAGAAGGAGGCCGCTGAGCGGGATCGTGAGAGGACCGATCCCATTCGTAGAAGGAAGCATCAGAGGGCCAACCGCCTCGACGCCTAAAACGCTGAAACCCCGCTTGCAACATTTAAGGTAGGTGGGACTCCGAGGTCACGGGCTCTCAAAGTGGGGATCTATCCGCCCGCCAAGTGACTTCAGGAAAGACTGTGGTACAGTGATCACGTGGTACCGTGCATAACGAGGCTGAGGGGAGACCTCTCAGAGTCATCTCAGGGATGTGCCCTAACAGGCGTTGTACAGAGGGGGTTCCGGGGTGGTCTTTTAAGAGGTCACGGGGCCCTCTTTCGTGTACTGATGTTGATCACCGGGGTGGTTTTAGTGAAGTAAAAATCTTACACTCCTTGGTCTTTTCCCCAAAATTCCAGGCGCCTTTTGAAGGTTTACCCCCGAAAACAAAAAAAAGGTATCTTTAAGTCAAGAGTGAATAGGTTACTGCTAGGCAAGCGTGCTCCATCGTCAACGACATCGTCGCTTACCAGCAGCAGCAGGTGAGATACTGTTCAAATGGAGCCAAAACCTTATGAAAAAGTATGTAAATAAAGTAAGCAGGAATATAAGAAAATTGTTTGTTAATTACCTACCATGGTCGGTCAATTTATGTACCTTGGCTTATAAATAAATCAGAAAAATTAAAAGTAAATATCTTTGAAAGTGGGGTGACCTACATAGGTTGTGAATTGATTACCTATCGAGAGGGAGGGCAACGTTCTGTAATGATAACATCATTACTTTATACGAGGTTGTTGACCTGAACTTTTTTTATTTGGGACTTACGTAAGGTTTAATAAACTCGATTTCGGTTTTTGAAATGTACGGTTCTTTATTTATTTTTCTGTTTGCTTAAAAATGCTTATACTTAGCCTATTAATTTTAAGCTCCTACTGTATTTTTCTATGATGTAAAATAAAGAGTATATTTAACTAGGTATCTATCTATCTGTTTTATAAGGACAAGAATATGGGAACTAAAATACTCGATTACAATGGTTTCCAACCTGTGGTCCGCGAACTACTGGTGGTCCACAAGAGCCGATATACGAGCAGTATAGCTTTCTTTTTCCAAACTTAGAAAAATCACTCGCCAGGAAGAAATTTGATTCAAATGAGGACGTTATCGCCGCCACAGAGGTCTACTTTGCAGACCTCTAGAAAACGTATTTTGCAGACCGGTTAAAGAAGTTGTAGCATCGCTGGATTAAGTACATCGAGCTAAGGAGACTATGTTGAGAAATAAATCGCTACGTTTCAAACATTTTCTTTTTTCTTTTGTAGCCGAAGTATTTATCGCGGACCGCCTTTGTATGGTCCGCGAAAGGTCTAAAACAACTGAAATGTTAAATTGATGCGAAGTAATTTAAATTTTCTATCAGTTTTATGTACGTAAATTATTTTTCTTTCTTTTCTTTTCTTTCTTTTTTTTTAAGATACATCTCGTTAACATTGTTTACTAGAATAGACACGTCTATATCAAGTTTTGAATTTATGATGTAAGATTTTTTTTTGGGTCTTTGGTTCCCCATCCTTGGTTACTGCTCCGCTTCCTTGGGTTGTAGCATATGTTGTAGACTAAGCTTCTTCGGACTATCCAATATTTAAAAGAATTTTTGGATTCGAATCAGTCTTTCCACAGATTAACGCGTTGAAACATACAAATAAACAAACCCTTCAGCTTTATAACATATAAGTATAGATTAAGATAGTTTATATTATTTTATTTAGTTATACATGTTTTTTGAACTTCTAGTCCATGCTAGCAACAAAAAAATCAAAGTGATCCGTCAAAAAACGGATGGAAACACTACTCTAGAATGACTTATCAAATATTAGTCTTTGATTTAGACAAATTTTTAACTTGATTTTTCCGATTTCGGAATAACCAAAAGTACCTAAATGTTTTAGTTCCCTCTAACATTCTCATCATTCATTCACTTCTGTAATATCATATTTTTAAAAGCTGTTGATCCCCGCATTAACGCCGGCTTTCACGCGCCATTGTCTTTCTATTGTGTCTCTAATTACGCTACTCAAAAGTTAAGAAACATTAAAAATATAATTAGTATGTAATTTAATTTTTTGAACAAAAATTAGTTTTTTTTTATAAGAGTTTATAAACGGAATAATAATATTATTAAAATAGATGCGATCACAGTACAGTGCAAGATTTTCTGGTATGTTACTAACACATTATGGTCCTAGACTGAAACGAATGTTTTTTACAAATATATACATATATTATTTAAACAAAATCCAGAAAATTATGAAACTTTTGTTACCAGAATACAAATAAACAATCAAATTCAATTCCTAAATTCATATCTCCCCAACAATTGCAAATGATATGCAGAACTAAGCCCGTGGATATCCGCGTTCATGCATAAATGATGCGAGGGTTCCGTACGTAAGTCCTAACATGGAGGGCAGAATCAATAAGTCATTTGGTTTCCTGTGCTGTGGGTCAGTTTGGCTATAGTATTTGGGAATGCGGTAAAACGAATTAAAATTTAAAAATAAAATATAACAATCCCGCAAAGGTAATATTTTACCAGAAAAGCTTTATTATTTTATTAGTGGCTAGCTTTTGTCTGCGGTTTCGCCCGCGTACATAAAATATAGCCTATGTCACTCAGGTATAATGCAGCTTTCTATCGGTGAAAAAATTTTAGCAATCCGACTAGTAATTTCATTGATTACCTCCTATAAACAAAAAAAAACAAACTTTACCTCTTTATAATATTAGTGTAGATACTGACTGGAGCAGTGGTGGCCTAGTATTAAGGGCCCCGACTTACAAGTTGTAAGTCGCGGGTTCAAACCCAGCCAGGCGCATTACTTTGTGTAATTTATTTCATCACCACTGCTCTGAAAACGGTGAAGGAAAACATCGTGAGGAAACCGGCATGTCCTAGAACCAAAAATTCGAAGATATGTGACATTCACTAATCCGCACTGGGCCCGCGTGGTGGATTACGGCCCATTTCCTCTCCTAGAGAGAGGAGGCCTGAGTCCCAGCAGTAGGAACATTAAAAGGCTGACTATGCGTAATATTAGTGTAGATATAGATAAAATTAATATTTCCTCAAAGTTGGCTAAGTAAGTTATAGACTAATTATGGAATTGTTGTTGCAGAAATTTTTTCATCCTGCTAAGGCTGTGGATTGTTCAAAGGAGTCACCGTGGCTATTGTAAAAAGGAAGACTGAAGGAACACTGTAGTTTTTTAGTTAGTAAATGTCTGATAATATCACTTACAATCACTTAGGGCGCCTTCAAATTAGCCGCAAAGTGCCGCGCGACGGCAGCACTGCTGCTGCCCGCCGTGCTGCTTTCTTATTCCATATAAATAAAAAACGCGCGACTGCTGCGCTACACCCGCGTTGCAGTCGCGCGGCACGCTATTTTGTTATTTACATGGAATAACATAGCAGCGCGGCGGGAGCGCTGCAGCCGCGCTGCCGTCACGCGACACTTTGTGGCTAATTTGAAGGCGGCCTTATCATATATGAAAGTACAGTAATAAGCAAATGTATCTCTAAGACATCAAAAAAAATGGGAATTTAATTATTACATCCTAAAAGTGAAACTGAAACGATTTCAGCTATTGTTAAAAAATATACTTTTTTATCTTAAAATAAACAAGAATTATTTTAGAATAAAAAATTAACTGTTTTGAACAAAAAAACACAAAGTAAAAGAATACAAAAGTACAGAATGCGTAGAGCGTGGCCGAACCGAATGGGTTACCACCTCAGCATTTGCTGGGCGTCAGACACCCAGTGTTGGTTTTCAGTTGGCACCCCGCAGTGACGCATGGATGAGGGTTAATAAAATATATAAGTAACCTTCAATCTGGCGCAGTTGGGTAGCTAAATAATTACTGAATAAGAAAACTTTTTAGTTTTCCGTACCCAAAGGATAAAAACTGGATCCTATTACTAAGACACCTCTGTCCGTCTGTCTGTCACCAGGCTGTATCTAATGAACCGAATATCATGACTGTCAGCTATCAAGCTAGACAGAAAGAAGAATGCCCATACCCCGTACCATATTGCGTCACAAGTATATTAATACCAAAAATAATGTTTTATTTATATGAACAATGTATTGATTTTTCACCGCTTTTTTTAACCACATTAAAAAATATCGTAAAAATGATATTAAATGATTAACAATTCCTACTTCCGAAAAAAATAACGTCATTTCAGAAATCTTCACGTTCCGATTACAGTTGTCATTTTCGTAATCTGACCAAAGAGTATGTAAAGCTAACGCTTTTAATCTGACAATGATCATAAATAAATGGTTCGCCTAATTAATTTTATCTGATATCTAAGTAAATAGTAGAAAATAATTAAACTGCTAAAAATGAATTCTGTATTATTTTATTTTAGCTCACCATTTTATGAAGTAAACATTGCGTATATTAGAAACTGAAAACTTGACACTGTCAATTTGGTTATGACATTTTGGTATTTTGTTGTTATACTGACGTTTATATCGTTTGATGTTTTTGTACTGCATTTGAGTAGTTCTGGTAGTTTTATTGAACAATAATTAATTCAATACGTCTATAATAACTATTGACTGTGTTGAGATAGTGACTTTGCAAGTTGCAAGGTTTGTAAAGGGGGCGTGCGCGGTGCACGTTCGGGGCGCGCAATTCGCGCGCATGCATTTCCATTTGCTTTCTGCGGGCGCGAGGAGAAGCGCGTGGGTTTACACCGTTCGCGCATAGCGCGAAGCTGGCGTGCCAAGGGCACGATGATGGCATATTAACGGCGCATTAACTTGAAATGCACGCACGCAGCTCGCTAGCGGCGTATTCGCCAGATGAGAACACACCCAAAGAGTTATACATAGAATATACCCAAAGAATAAACACGTGAATAGATGGAGAGGGAGGCTAAAAAAAATTCGGATAGATTGTGTGAAGAAAACGGAGTCGGTGATAGCGTGACGGTTGACAGGATACAATGGAAGAAAAAAATGTTTTGGGCGTACCTCAAGTAACATGGACTAAGGGCAGGAAGATGACGACGATTTGATACTATGTACCCTAAAAATAAATGTTTTATCTGCCTAACAATTACAAATTCTTTATTTGTGTTACCTTGTTAAGTACCTATGTTCACGCGAGAAACTGGCAGTGAAGCCGAATTGACGTCAATATTAGTTATTTGTCACTAAAATAATTCGACTAGGTACATCAGTTTTTTCACAGAAATGCATTAATAACTAATGTGAATAGATTAATATAAATACTATGTAAATATATAATAAAGTCTCTTTCTACGCTAAGAGCAACGCCGTTTCATTACGACGAGACCATCGGCTCCTCTCACTGTTACTGCACCTATAAATGGTTGCCGATAGCTCTGGCCTTATCCAGCCTTAATTATTGGTCGGTCAGTGAGGTTGCGGATCGGCAGTGATAAATCCCGCCCTATTCACCCTTCATTCTTCCCACCTTCCGTCTTTTGCCTAAGTTTCAAGGCAACAGGCTTCCCGCACTATTATTTATATACGTATATATTGTAGCTATATGGTTAGGGCTAGGTTGTTAGGTGCAGCTAAGGGTGATGATAGGCTACAGTCAACCCCTTTACTGTACATTTCGGTAGCTGAATGTAGAACCCACAACCTGTAAGTGATGAATTGCGTTTCTTGATTCGAGAAATCGAACTAAAGCACGTAGTAAGTTTTTTTTTGGTCTTAATAACTTTATAAATAAATAAGTAAATAAAAGACTGAACCATTTCGACTTTTAACAGTCTTAAGGTTCTTCAGTATAGGCCTAGGTATAGCGTAAAGAAATATCTTTGGAAAATATCCCATGCGCGATAAAAGCCTGAGCGTAAATAACGCCACAATATAGGAGCGAAGGAATCCGGGTCCTAACTTATCGCATATATCAATAATAATGTAATGCATTACACAGCAATTTGGCATAAAACGCATGTCTATAGTATAGAATGCAAATTATAATATAATCACTATGGTTAAAAATTGCTATGAAATATGATCAGGCGTTTTCGAACAATTTTTTATATCTCAAGAATGTGGTTAAATATTAACAAAAAAATTTTAGATAGTGAAAATTTAAATAATAACTATACTCTTGAGAGTAAATTCGGTTTGACGCAAGTTGGTACGGATCCACATACAAATTTGGGCAATCTCTTTTTCACAGCTGGTGTATTTCTGTTGCCATTATAACAAAAAATAACAAACGTGGATTTTTTTGCCATTTTTTCCTATGGATGATACGGAACCCTTCGTGCGCGAGTCCGACTCATGCTTGGCTGATTTTTAATATGATAGTGCGGAACTCTTCATGTGCGAGTCTGACTCGCACTTGACCAGTCTTTTTCGAATCGCGTGCCGATACTAACTTAAAGAGCTACCAAATACTTCGAATCTAATCGCCTTACAAGCTCTAACATTAACGAGCGAACACATCGGCCGCAATAACATTAACACTTTACAATACAAAGCAGTAATTACTTAGTAAATCCAATAAACAGAGTCCAAGCCAATTAATTGTAGGCCAATCAACACGCGAACTGAAAATTATCGGCTGTGTTTGTGACGATACAATGGTGTATGATACTGCTATAATACGTTCGATTGTTAGAAGCATGGGGTCGCGTGTCGAAAATTGGTTTTTGTTTTGGGGTGTCAATGTTTCACAGTTTACTGGTGCCATGGGTTCACTTCCGAAAGGAAAACCCATGGTACTGAAACGAAAAGCAAAGAAGGAACATAGAAGTGGGTTTTAGTCAGTAAAAGCCTGATATGACCTCCCACTCCGCCCTAGGGCGTGTGAAGTCATTGGATGATTTCCCACCTAAAAAAATGTTTTAAAATTTGAAAAATGGAATAAATGGGAATTGGAAAGGAGGAATTGGCCAAAAAATGGGGCAGATGCAGTTAGCACAAAATAAGGACTCGATTGCATAAAGATAATATTAATCTGACTGTTATTTTGATGAAACTATGAGAGTTTTCTACAGCATCAAGGATATGACAGTAGTCTGTATAATACGTTGGGCATACTTTCAGACCAATGCCTTGAAAAAGGATGAAGGAGTTTTTAAAATACTTTTTACCATAGACACACTCATACCATGGCTAGTTTTTGAACTGTGAAATATACCATCCAACTATGGGCTTTTCCCGATATAATAATTAATATAAGATTTTGTTTACTTGAAAATCAACGTTCATTTGTGCATGCAATGGAGAAAAATTTGTACAGAGGGGTTTCTCGACTCAATTTAGTTATCAGCTTGAGTTAATTGAGAAGCGAGCCAAGAGGATCATTGGTAATGCACTCTTCGCGTCAAAGCTCAAAGTCTTGAGCATCGATGCCGAGTCGCGACGCATTCCGCCATGTTCGTTCTATCATCGAACCATTAGATTTACGGCAATGCGCCGCCAGAATGTGGTGGATATTTCACTCAAAATATTTTTGGAATACATTCATAGTGCATACGGTTTAAAGAACGGAATTCCCTGCGAGAGTCTGTGTTTCCTGGTAGGTGTACTACAACTTGGGTGTCTTTAAGTCAAGAGAGAACAGGTTACTTCTAGGCAAGTGTGCTCTATCGTCGACTAAATCGTCACTTTCAGTCAGGTAAGATAGTAATCAAGCATGATCCTACAAATATTTATTTTTTATTCTTGATAGGTTCGCGCTTGACCGCTATCTCACCTGATGGAAAGCAACGGTGCGATCGACGATGGAGCGCGCTTACCTAGAAGTAACCTATTCATTCTTGACTTAAAGATTCCCGGGTTGTAGCCATTAGGAAACGAAGATTCTGGCAAGGAATTCCACTCCTTAACTGTACGCACAATGAATGTGTTCCCAAAACGTTTTGTGCGTATAGGTGGGATATCCACCATGTACCGGTGGCGCATTGCCGTACGCCTGGTGGTCCGATGATGGAACGGGGTAGGAGGAATTAGGTTATGCAATTCCGACAAACACTCCCCGAAATGCAAATTTAAAAAGAAAATGTCACTTTCAGCTTTGGCTTTCGTCATGTCAAATTATTAAGTCACGATGAGGTTGTATAGCATCATCGCTTACGTTCTTTTACCAATGATATTATATCGAACAAAATTATATGTCTTCTCTCCTACCAATAAAGTACCAAAAGTACAGCCTTCAGCCCAAAATGCAGTTAGTTCCCTAAACACATCGACTTATATTCTAGAGATAGCACGTTCATGGAAAATATTTGTCAAAATACTGAAAAGTTAATACAAAAGTTCGCTGCGGCGCTACATTGGCATTACGCCGTTTAATAGAACTATTAAAACATACAGCGCTAAGATAGCTTTTAGAGGATACTTTTCTCGCGACCGAAATGTCTTAAGCGCCATGAATTTCGTGGCACTTACGTGTTTCGTTCAACATAGTGTAATGTTCAAGGTGTATGGATTACACTACACCTGAGTCGATTGAAGCGAGTGTTCAGCACGCGTAATCTAGTGCGTAGTACATGCATATATATCGATGTCTAAACATGATACAGAGAAGACTTCATTATCAAATGTATTTAACGCAATTTCCATCCAGCTCAACGCAGATTGAGCATGTATGGCTTGTTCTAAGTCCGTTCGAAGCGTATTTACTGGTTGTAAGCGCCCTCGCGTGTCATGACGATGTGTAAACCACATTAGAGATCACGCACACCGCTTTATATGTATTGGTTTCTGATAGAACAGCATATGAACAGTCGTTACGAATTCGTCAAAGTGTATTGATTATACGAATATTGGTTTTCCCGTGTCGGGCGAGATGTTATTTTAATTATTGGTTCTTTGGATTGTTTTTAGAGTTCCGTACCTCAAAAGGAAAAAATCGGAACACTAGACCGACGGACGGACAACAAAGTGACTAGGGTCACTTTGTTGTCCGTCCGTCTTTCTGTCAAGATCCTTTATCTCGGGAACGCGTGGAGGTATTGAGTTGAAATTAGAAGTACCCTATGTATGATCGAAATACACGTTTTCTTGCGACTTAAACGGCCGAATGTTTTTTTATCGTTAACTCAGAAATTTGATTTTTTTTGCAGCTTTAAAGGATTGCAGACTTGAGTTTAAGGTTTTATTTTTAACTCGATACCTCCGCACGTTTCCGAGATAAAGGGTCTAGACAGAGAGACATACAGACGGACATAAAGTGATCCTATAAGGGTTTCGTTTTTTTTCCTTTTGAGGTACGGAATCCTAAAAAAGAAGCAAAAATGAAATGGTATGCCTCACGGCCGCGCCAAAATAGGTCCAGTTCAGCATAAATGCCAGACAACTAGTCTACCTGAGGATCTACCTGAGGTCTATCTGGGCTAGTTATAAAATGTATACTAAACAACTATGGATTTTATTTATTAATTTATTTATTGCTTTATGCACACAGTTAAATAACAGACGCGGACTTAATGCCTTTGGCATTTCCTACCACTTTTGGGTGATGCAGAGAAAAATGTGGTAAGTGCAATAAACGAGAGACGAATTACAAGAATAGATATACTAATAAACCATATATATAATACAATTATTTAATATGTAATCAAATTAATAAACTAAAATCCTAACTAATAAAGTCAAACAATCAGTCCAAATCGACAATTGGAAAACATTAACGCTGTGATGATACTACTGCTAACTTCTTACGAATTAGCTCTCGAACTTTAGTTTTGAATGTTAATCGGCTTGTCACCATCTTGATCTCCTGGGGGAGCGCATTCCACAGAGAAATAGCGTGAACAAAGAATGAATTGAGAGGGACATTGGAGTAGGTGGTTATGAGATGAACTGAGGGGCTAAACTAGGGGAATTAGAAGAATCAAGAAATGAAAACAATGTAGAGAGCGCCCTATGCTCTCTGCGCTGACGTATGGGCAACCACTTTAGAAGCGACCTATGCTCTGAGACATGATCATTGTCATGATCTTAGGGACCTTTAAGTCAAAAGTTGGAGACAGGCTACTTCTAGGCAAGCGTGCTCCATTGTCGACCACATCATCTCTTACCATCAGGTAAGATGGTGTTCAAAAGCGAGCCTATTATTAATTATAAAAAAAACACTAACAGTAATTCAGAAGACGGTGAAATTTGTTGAGGTAGTTCTGCATTCAGGTTATAATATCACACGTCACCAAAGATTTTGTCTGAATTATAAGATTATAGTTTCAAATTTCATATAATGTTTCCTTTCAAAATAATTACCATAATATTGCTGTATATATAGTTCCATGTAAAACTGTCAGGCTTCTTTAAATATAAATAATTTTCACTCCATTAATCTTTAACCTAAAACTATCCGCAGAGCTACAAATCAAAATGATTTAAACACTTCTAGTTCTGCTTTAGGTGAATTTGTAACGGGATATTTGAATTGGATTAACAATTCTGTTAACAAATCCTGTTCGGTCTTGGTTCCTCTTTGGTTGCATTAGATTTACATAGGAACCTCTGATTTCGTTGTATGTTGTCTTGTGGATACGGCAATCTGGGTGTTAAATTGGATATATGTTAAATACTGTGTAGTACGATAAGACATTGAGTCGCTCTTAAGAGGGTTCAAGTCGAGATACATTTTCATTATTTTTCATACAACCACTCTTACGTGAATACCATGTTATTTGCACATTTTATGGTATGGTAATTTTCAATACACCTACTCGAAAAAGTTTTTAGCACGTATTTTATAATTTCCTGCACTAATGCGGAGCTCGCCCCTGCTACAATTTATCGTATGTATCGTAGCACTCGGCTCCATAACACCCTCGCCTGCGGCTTGGGCGAATTCCGCCTCGGACGCAATGACAAATTTTCTCCACTCGAATCAAAATGTACTATTTTACCTTATCATCTGATACTGAGCTGCAAAGGGTAGCTCCCTGGAGCATTCACCTATAAATAAACCAAGGTGTTGTTTTTCTACCTACAAAGTGATAATATAAGCCTGATCTGCTTACGGTGCTAGCGCGTTGCTTTGTCCCGGACAATTACTGCCGCGGCAAAAAGCACAGAATGTTTGCTGTGCCTCAGTGTCGCACTGTTGCCCGTGCGCAGTCTCCAATACCTCGCACTTTGGCTGCACTAAATGATCTCTTAGATTCTTATCCAACAAGAGATCTGTTTGCGGATGAATGGAAGATGATTTTATTGGTATGTCAGTACTGTGAGAGGAATTGATGTAAGTACATGTTGTTTATAACTTAAAACTTTTTGTTTAGGTACTATAATTGGTTGTTTAACCGTTGTAATTAATTGATTAAAATAAATAAATAAGGGTTCCGTTTTTTCCTTTTGAGGTACGGAACCCTAGAAACAAATTTTACCTCTTTATTACATTAGTGTAGAAGTGTAGACAAATACTCCTCAGAATTCTAAACTGGTTCTACATTAAACTGCGTCTACTTTATGATGGTGACACCAAAACCATCCGTGTTCCTGGGCCTTACCATGATGTATTAAAATACCAGGCTTATAAGCGAGAAAGAGGGATGGAGTTATGCACCCTATATAGCTCCATCCCTTTAACAGTTCGGTTTAGGTCGTGCCTGTGCCTCCGAATTAAAATCAGAGCGTGAACTAAATTCAGCTTAAAATGATCAGGTTCAATCAAATCGGTGAAATACGTCAATATCAAGAAGTGAACAACACAATTTTCAATTAAAGGCAAATGTAATAATAACAAACAATTGAAACGAAAATTAAATCCACACATCTTTACGGGCTCGTTTAATTAGTTTCCAACATCACGCTCTGAAAATTGCAGCTTCAAATTAAATTTTGAACCACTTAACCCTACCTATCATTTTTTACGTGAGAAATCATCCCATAAATTTTCTCTCTCTGGGTGGGGTGGGAGAGAATGTCCGACTTTTAATAACTAATACCACAGCATTCTTTCAGTTGCCCTTTTTTGCGAGGACTCCGGTAACTCCTTCAAGCAATCCACAGCCCTAGCAGGCGTCGGCCTTAACTGGCCGTATCAACTTTGCTGACATCTCCTTAAGCCGCGTGTAGAACACAACGTGCCATCGACCCGGGCTTGGTCCTTACCAGATAGCTAAACGGCGAGCTACCCATGGCTCACCGTCTGCAACCCCACGCTTACGGTGGCCGATTGACAGCTTTCGACTCCCGTCGCCTGGGGCGTCTCTATCTTACGGTTTCGGCTTCCTCCTTTGTTTGCAAGACTGCTTCGCAGAAAAGGGGTGACCACCTCTCATTCTCCTTACTACGTACCATGGTCTGAACCAGGGCCGGACGCGAAAGGCAACGTATCATACGTGTTGAAGTCATCATAGGTTCAGTGTGAGAGAAAGACAGAGTTATACAGAAGTAGCTCTATCCCTTATTCACAATAAAGACACGATGGCATTGACATGTTTTAATATGACCTCAGGTATCAATTCTGTTACGAAGTTTAATTTATACGGGAGTGAACGGAAATTGACAAACCCTCCTGCTCTGAACCCTTTTAATGTGACATCCTAATGCAGTTACAGAAAGTTTTTCCTTTCAAATTTAAGGTGAGGTCACAATTAATGTTGAAACGAAGATTTTAATTTCAATCATATATATAATTGAAAATATTTGTAGCTATAAAACGGGACAAGGGCAGGAAGATGAGATGATGATGATTTGTAGCTACTGTCTTTGATTTCATCTGGCATTTAACCATTCGCAGTGCGAAACATGCGGTTGGAAGGTCCCACAAGGTAGACTGATGACCTGGTGAGGGTTGCGGGAATCCGATGAATACGAGACATACAGGACCGATTGTTATTATGGCGTCACTGAAATGATGATGATGATGATGATTTGGGGTATACGGAACCGAGTGTAAAGTCCCGGAAACCTCCGTTGTAAAGGGAGGATCCTCCGACCGTGGGTGTTAATCGTTATCCGATAGATGATTTCGGGCTGTGGTATGAGCTATCAGTACTATCCTACTAAAATGAATTTCGAGATTTTTTTTATTACGATTGACCATTATTTTATCTGACGGTAAGCTATAATAAATTGTAAAGTAAAAATTAAAATTTAAGTGTAAAATAACTATAATTACATTATATAGTTTAGTTTTTATAAGGTTAGGTTAAAGGTTTATACCATTAACCATAACTCATATCGAATACAAGTAAACTGGATTCCACCCTTCCTACCATGACAATCGATAATAGAGCTGCCAACGTCAATACCTCATCAGGTGGAAGTCTCAATCAAAGTCGCTACAAACACAATGAAAGTCTATCATGACTGATTGCTTGGCAGCTTGCAATCAAGAAAGATTTCTTACTTTCTGATTGCCATCAATCAGTTGGTATTGATGTTCTTTTGTTTTGCCAGTTCATCGACACGTTTATGAGTAGAGCAAAGATGATTGTGATTCATTGGAAAACTAGTATTTGCGATACGTTCATTGTATTTTAGAGGTATGTGGAACAAGGTGTAAAGTCTTGCAAACCACCTTTGAAAACGAAGGATCCTCAAGCCAGAGGTGTATTGTGTTTGGTCCAGGGAAACTATCCGATAGTTGATTTCGAACTGACTCATTGCTTTGAAATTTTTGGTTCATTATTAATGAAAATATGACCATATTTCGAGCTACTGATCAGAGCTAAAATGGATGCCCATTCGCCAGAGAAGGAGTCTGCGCGCTCTGACTACTCTTTACTCTCTGCTCAACTCTCCCACCCCTCCTTCTTATCTTATCATCATCATCATCGTCATTTCAGACGAAAGACGTCCACTGTTGGACATAGGCCTCCCCAAGTGTCGCCACAATGAACGGTCCTGTGCGTCTCGCATCTATCGGATTCCCGCAAACCTTACCAGGTCATCGATTCACCTTGTAGGAGGCCTTCCTATGTCTATGTCTTCCGGTACGTGGTTTCCTGAACCTTTCGGCCCCAACGGCCATCAGTTCTGCGAGCAATGTGTCCTGCCCTGCTACTTAAGCAATCTTATCTTATATCACACTTTAAATATCTACGTTCTTCTCATGCTAAGAATCTGCATTCTTCTAATAATCTTCTACTGCTTTGTCCTTCTCACACTTCTGATTTTGTTCTTTCTTCCTTTCATATGCAGTCCATACTTCTGTGGAATGTGTTTCCTCTCGAGAACAGGACGGCCACCAGTCTATATGCATTTAGGCGAATATTGTGAAATTATTTTCTGCACAAATATAATAACACAATATGTATTTATATTATATTATATTTTATGTTTATTTTGTATAAAAACATACTTTTGAACCCTTACTTTCTTAATTATCTTTAATATTTTTATGCACCTGCGATATTTTCTCTTCACCACCCTAGGTTGACTGGTAGAAAATACCTAAGGCATTAAGTCTCTGTTCTTCTTCATTTTGAATCGATAGTAAATTTCTCAAACTGTTTGGGCCCAAAGGGTGGTTACGTTAACTGCAGCATCGGTGGCACTCATTTAGTCCTCCAAAATGCAGGTTCATGGACCCTTGGGGTACTCCAACGAGTGACTCATGTTCTAATAGAAGCACTGCACTCACATTGAGTATCTGACGGATCTATAAAACCTCATTTCACCAAGTTTTGTTGGCAGCGGCCTACATGGTTTAGTTTTTCTTTTGATTCATAGCAAAGTGATTTCAACTATCAAGTCTTTTTTGCATTCATTCCAAGTTACGTAATAAATACTAAATGAACAAACAATCTAAATGAGAATGATAATACATAAAAATATTGAAAACTAGATTTTGTCCGCGGCGTCGCCCGCGTACCTAAAATATAGCCTATGTCACTCAGGAATAAAGCAGCTTTCTATCGGTGAAAAAAATTTAGCAATCGGACCAGTACTTCCAGAGATTACCTCCTACAAACAAAAAAAAACATAAAAACTGACTTTACCTCTTTATAATAATGTGTAGATTAAGAAAAAAACCTTGTAAAATGACCACTATAATAACTTCATTATATAAGTTACACAACCGACCAAAATAATTTTAGTAAGTAATTAAATTGGATTAAGCAACAGAATTCGAAACCCGAAGACTGTTAAGATCTTCGTAAAGCCTACAGTACCCGTAATACGATAGGCCTTATTAATTCCAACTCAGTTTCACGCAGCTAACAAACTTGAGCATGAACTTACTAGCATTGTATTACAGACCTAGTTACTATAAGTAAATAATACGACTTGTTAAAAAAATCATCATCTTCCTGCCCTTGTCCCGTTTTATTTGGGGTCGGCGCAACACGTTTTTTTCTTCCATTCTGTCCTGTCACTCGTCACGCTATCACTAACTCCCTTTTCTTTCATATCACTTCTCACATAATCCATCCATCTTTTTTTTGGCCTCCCTCTCCCGCTCCATCCATCCACATGTAAACTCATAACTCTTTTAGTAACATGCGTTTCATCCCTCCTCATCACATGACCATACCAAGATAAACGATTCCCTTTTAACATGCCCTTTCGCCCCAACCAAGGGCGGGATATGTCATTAGATGATTGCCTACATAAAAAAAATGCTTTTTGTCAAGAACCCGTATAAAGCTGAAATTATTATAACAAACATTTAAGTCTACTACCCCTAAAAGCAGTGTAAAAAAATTAACTTTTGAATTAATGTGGTCTAAAGATAAGGCCATTTATGCTCCGTTCATTATGCATGTTTTGACGCTTGCAAAGTAATCAAAACCTATGGAAGTCCATAGGTTTTGATTACCTTATGTTAACCTAGACTCATAAAATTTGGCAATGTGCAATGCATACCATGTAACACAGCCCAAGAAAACAGCCCGAAAACCAGATATTTTAAATAAAATAAAATAAAAATATTACTTTTTTGTGATGTGGAACCTTCGGAGCGCGAGTACTTTTTTGTGTACGGGAAAATTTTATTTGATTTACACAGTTTTGTACGAAAACTTCGGTGCAAAAGTCCGACTCGGACTTGACCGATTTCATTTTTAATTTGGATCAAGTCTGCCCAACCAATGTAAATTCTGGAAATCAGAATCAACAGAGGCGACCACCGGAAAAGCTGCGAGTCAATGAAGCTCGACGAATTCCGAAGAAATTATTCAACTGTCTTGGATCCCGCAACGAAATAAATCAAACAAGAAGAACAGAGGAGTAAGAATAATATTCGTTCCTAATAATATTTTTTTTTACAAATAACGTAGCTCCAGACTTTTTTTTTTAGGTGTGAAAATCATCTTATGACAAATCTCGCACTTGGGCGGAGCGGAAAATAGTGTCAGACTTTTACTGACTAAAAACCCACTCCTGTTCTTTCTTTGCCTTCGTCCCAGGGCCCCGGGTTTCACTTTCACACTACCCGTGGCCCCAGTAGGCTTGTTGGGCCTCTACGATTTGCTGACATCTCCTTGAGGCGAGCGTGGAACAGTACGCGCCGTCGACGACTTGGGCTCAGTCCGGACGGTTACCGGACGGTCGGACGGCGAGCCACCCATTGCTCGCCGTCCGCAAGCCCGCGCCTACGGTGGCCGGAAATCGGGATCAGAATCCCGGCGGTGGTTAGGGCGTGAGGACCGCTGCCTCACGCGATCGGCCGCCTCCTTTGCTAGCATTACTGCTTCGCAGAAGGAGGCGACCGCCTGCCACATGTAGCTCCAGACTAAGAATTACTCAAGACACCCAGACCCAGAAAATCTAACAGTAGGCCTTACTACTCTTCGCGTGACCAGAGGGCTGTACTTTTCTTCGTCCAACGAATCAGTATTGCCATCTAACGTGGCAATGCTGCCAGCGTTCTGGGCACTTTTCCCATTGACACCGATGTGAACGAATTTTTTGATGCCCTATGAGTTCTTTTTCTACCCGTTTGTACATAAGGAAGACTCGGCCCTGGTATGAAAGGCAACGAAGGAACGGGAGTGAGTTTTTTGTCAATAAAAATCTGACACTATCTCCCGCTCCGCCCAAGAGCGGGGACTGTCATTGGATGATTTTCCCACCGAAAAAGAAACCCGTTTGTACATATTATTATTTACAGTTTTTTTTTTAAATACCTGTTAAGTAATAATATTTAATGGTTAAGATGTATGTATATAGGGTGACTGGCAATTAGTGTACGATACTTAAACACGTGATTGTGCTCATTGATAACAAACAATTTTTATTATGGAAAAAAAATATCAGCTGTTCAGTACATTAGGCAAACATAAATGTACTGAACAGCTGATTTTTTTTCGCGATTTCGGCTTTGCTCCCATAAAAAAAATTGTTGGTTATCATGAGCACAATCACGTGTTTAAGTTTCGTACACTAATTACCAGTCACCCTATATATTAATAATTAATACAGTAGGCCTTAAAATATATTTGTTTCGTGTGAGAATTGAACCCGCGACACGAAACACAGAAGCTGCTACGGAAGCCATGCCGTTGAATTTTAATTGCTTAAAAGGGACTTCTAAAAGGAAAACGGAAGTTTTGATTTAAAAAAAGGTCTGTAAATTGATTAAAATTTAATTTGAACCATTATCTAAGGAGAGCAGAGGTGGCCGAGTGGTAACGGCCCCGACTTACGAGTTGTAGGTTGCGAGTTCAAACCCAGCCAGGCGCATTACTTTGTGTAATTTATTTCATCACCACTGCTCTAAAACGGTGAAGGAAAACATCGTGAGGAAACCGGCATGTCCTAGAACCAAAAATTCGAAGACATGTGACATCCACCAACCCGCACTGGGCCCGCGTGGTGGAATACGGCCCATTCCCTCTCCTAGAGAGGAGGCCTGAGTCCCAACAGTGGGAACATTATAAGGCCGACTATGCATTATTTAAGCGCCTTTACCATGGGAAATGAAAGTTTAGAGACAGCTGCAGAATACTGTTTTGTGCAAGATCTAATGTCGGTGGATATTGGAAACCTTGTGGGAAATATATTCCTGGCAGCAGATCATGTTGTAATACATTTCTCAAGAATTTATAACACAAAACATGTTGTTAAAACAAAAGTAGCGTATTAAGGGTCTCATTTAAAACTAACTCTTGTCCATAACTTTGCCGTAAAACAGCACAATGCCATTTGGTATCAATTTGAAGAAGTTTTTTTTTTGCTAGAAAACTTAATCCTTTTTTCGACAATAAAAATTGTTACTCCTTATAACACTTATTATAATATCAGCTATCTACCAGTGAAAGTTCGGTCAAAATCGGTCGAGCCATTTCGGAGTTTAGCCGGAACATACAAACAGACAAAATTAAAAAAAAGTATTTATGTTATTTAGTAACAGCTTTTCTAATATAAATTCATATGCAATTAGTAAAACAAAACGATGTTATTTTGATATTTCAAAGAAACACTTCAATTTTATTCATATGCATATAGATCTAGCTTTCACTCCTTTCATCCCCTTAAACCAAATCGCACCCTATCCTTATATACTACAGCCTATGTGTTGTTCTTGGGCTACAAAAGTGTATAGTAGAGTCGTCGCGGTCTTAGAACACAAAGGGCTACCGAAGGAACACAAGGGATCCCAGGTGGGCAAGTCAATAAAAGTCTGACACTTCCTCTCGCTCCACCCAGAGCGGGAGAAGTAATTTGACGATTTACCTCACAAAAATAAATGTGTTATTAATCAGCCCCTCTAGCCAAGTTACAACCGTAACGTTTCGATTCTCTTTTCGTCGATCGCCTCGAGTAGGCCACGCCTCCGATTCCTTTATTTTGACGTCATCTCAACGCTTAGTCACTTGGTCAGAACAAAGGAATAGGAGGCGTGGCCGACTCGAGGCATTAACGAAAAGAGAATCGAAACAAAACGGTTGTAACTTGGCTAGGGAGGCTGAGGTTTAAGCTTACATTACGTATTGTAAAGTTTCATCATAATCCGTTTAATAGTTTTAGCGTGAAGAAGTAACATACATCTATGCGGCCATCTTTCTTCATTCTTCACAAACTTTTGCACTTATAAAAGTCTTCGATCAATATCAATCAATATATCGAGGTCAATCGTTGAATCCGACTCGGCTGGGCAGCGTTCGGGAAGCTGCGCGGTATCTTCTCGTCCAACATACCACAGTGTCTCAAGACAAAAGTCTATGACCAGTGCGTGTTGCCAGTGATGACATATGGCACTGAAACATGGTCGCTTACAATGGGCCTCATCAGAAGGTTTACAGTCACCCAAAGGGCAATGGAAAGGGCTATGCTCGGAGTTTCCTTGCGTGATCGCATAAGGAATGAAGATATCCGCAGGAGAACCAAGGTCGCCGACATAGCCCGAAGAATCGCCAAACTAAAGTGGCAGTGGGCAGGGCACATGGCTCGTAGAACGGATGGTCGATTGGGCCGGAAGGTTCTAGAGTAGCGACCGCGCACCGGAAAACTCAGCATTGGAAGGCCTCCCACAAGGTGGACCAACGACCTGGTGAGAGTCATGGGAATGCGGTGGATGCAAGACGCACAGGATCGGTCGTTGAGGAGACGACTGGAGGAGGCCTATGTCCAACAGTGGACGTCTTTCGGCTGAAATGATGATGATGATGAAAGTCTTCGATACCAAATAAGACATATGCTTACACCGAATTAATAGGGTGAATATACAAATTATGCGTATTAAAACTCACCTGTTTTGGCGTGCGTGCAGGTAAGGGAAATGACACAAATGAGTGTCAACACTAAATTAGAGGTCTTCATTTTGAACACTTTGCACTTAAGTCACTCGCATTTTCACTATACACCACTTTGTTTATCTGAAAAGAAGAAAAAATATGTTTATTAGTTATTTTTGTCACCAATAGGAAAGTTTCGAGACTGATTGTGGGTAGCTTTAAAGTGGGCGGAGACCTAAATAAAGATTGAAGAGGTCCTCTTTTCTAGGCATATTTTCGTACCAGCCATATGTCCTACTGGATGGGTCGCACACCTTTTAGGTGGAATATCATCCAATGACTTCTCCCGCTCTAGGGCGGAGCGAAGCAGATTTTTACTGACTAAAACCCAGTACTTTTTTTTTTTTATTCCAGAACTATCACACAACGACGTCTAGTCTCAAGCTAAGCAGAGCTTGTGTTATGAGTACTAGACAACTGATAAACATACATATAAATTTCTAAATACATACATATTATAGATAAATTACACCCATACACAGAACAAATGATCGTGATCATCACACAAACATTTGTCCTGGGTGGGAATCGAACCCACGACCTCCGGCATAGCAGTCAGGGCCACTAACCACTAGACCAACAGGCCAGTCGTCGAGTACTATGTTCCTTCTTTGCCTTGCCTTCCAGGAACCTGGGTTTCTCTCTCAGAAGCCAACCCATGGTCCCAGTAGGCTTCAGCCCTGCTGGACCCCTACAATTTTACGACTTCGACTCAGTTCGAATGATTACCGGACGGCCGGACGGTGACCATTGCTCATCACCGCAAGCCCACGCCTATGGTGAGTCAAGGCCAAGTTAATATTATCTCATTAATTAAAATCTATCCAGCCATTTAAGCTACTTACAGGTCGTGCCAAAAGAAGAGACATACAAACATACATTCGTATCAACATATTTTCAAACAGTTTCAAACAAACATCATTAACTATCTTCTGATTCTGTTGGTTAAAAGCCCTTTTTGTGTCTTTGAGGTAATGTGTGTAGGAGATAAATGACATTCAGGAAGATCACTTATTTTTCTGAGTAGTTACAGGGTTACGTGTGTGACGATTAAAATAGTTCAGAACTATGAACGCAACGCCACACTTAGTCATTTGATACTTCGAAATCTGCGTCAGCATTATCCCTACACGCTTTTTTACAATAACGAAAATCTTTTTGCAAACGCCATCGACGCAATAACATGACATTAGTAAAAACTAAAACTAGGGGTAGGGGTATTAATAACACGTCTATTTGCCACCGGAAAATCGCTGGCGTGGCTCGCCATAACAAACAAAAGCCCGTTCGATACAGAAAAGGGAAGATAAAAATAAGGTCGTGTCGACAAAGCTCCGTGGTCGCGAATGCGTGAGCAATACGTAATAACTGCCCGTTCGTACTATTGTCTCCCTGTTTATATACGTGTTTGACAAAGGCTTTATATCGTATGTGGATTTTTGTGACGATAAAGCAAGACTGGAGTTAGAATTTTTGCCGTTTTATTGTGAAGAAAACGGCTTGTCAGTACGTACTGGACAATAAAATTGGGCACTCTCTTCCGTCGTAAACCACATTACGTATGCTGGTATCATATCGCCGGCGCGTTTCATCATCATTACCCTTTTTCCGACCATATTGAGGTCAGATTCGTATACATGAATTCTTTCTCGAAGTGTCATCTGACTTTTATAGACGTACTTTTACAGAGTGCTGATATTCAGGGTTAGTTTTCTATCATGTCGGTATTTTAGAAGTTTGGGTTTTAGCGAAAATATTAGGCCGTCATCTAGGGTGTTCAGTGGCAGACTATTTGTAGTTTGACAGTGCGTATCCGCATGGCGCGATGAGACAAGGCGACAACGGTACGAATATCATTTTTTCAAAGGAATTGTTCTACGTATACTGTTTGTTTTTTTTAGGTATTAATTATTAGTTGAAATTAGATAATTGTTAACCACATATTTAAATAATATTCACTGAAAAATAAAAAGAAAACATTTAAAAATAAATGTAGAAAATAGTAAACCTCTGATCTCTATCAGGAACAGGGTCCAAGCTACCGGCGATCAGGGCTTCAGAAAAAGGTCTCGTGGTTGGCCCTGACTGCTATACCAGAAGTCGTGGGTGCGATTCCTACCCAAGACAAATGTTTTTATGATGAGCACGATCATTTTTTCTGTCTTAGTGTAATTTATCTATAAAATGTATGTATTTAGAAATCATCATCATCATCATTTCAGCCGAAAGACGTCCACTGCTGGACATAGGCCTCACCCAAGTATCGCCACAATGAACGGTCCTGTGCTTCTCGCATCCATCGGACTCCCGCAACCGTTACCAAGTCATCGGTCATAAGTGGTAAAAATATAAGTATGTTTATCAGTTGTCTAGTACTCATAGCCGAAGCTTTGCTTAGTTTGGGACTAAATAGCGTTGTTTGAAAGTTGTGGAATATAAAAAAAATCATGTCATGTGTTATTAAAAGTCATGCCAAGTATATTCTCTGAATCACGTCCTTGGTCCAGCGTAATGGGAGTTTTTATAAAAAGAAAATCGTTATCGCTTCCGTATTTGCGGAGATTATTCTAAATGCATTCAACGGTGAAGGAAAACATTTTGAGGAACCCGGCATGTCCTAGAACCAAAAACTCGAAGACATTTGACATCTACAAATCCGCACTGGGCCAGCAGTGAGACCATTATACGGCCGATTATGTCAATGTGTTATGCATTCAACCTTTCACGATCTTTGAATGACCTATTAGATAAAGCTTCAGCTTACCTGCAACCATTCCTATCAAAACAAAGATTATGCAAAAGCATCACCATCCAAAAGAAGAAACGAAAATAATCAAAAGCAAAACTCTTTTGTCTCAAAGGCAAGAATCGGAGTCACGAGTACAAGGCGAATGCCGTTGTGTGATTTAGGTCATCGTTCTGACTTATATTGACGAGATGGAATGCTGCTCCACATTCCGCGGTAGGCCTTATCGAGTAAAGTATTAAATAAATTCCGACATGAAGTGGCAAGGAGACATTTAATGGTTTACATTCTCATATCAAGGGTGTTGCGTCAGAGTAGCTGTCAATATTTCCTTTCTATTGCCAGTTTTGCCGTACGGTGGTGTAGTGTATTTTTTTTCTTGTTATCACGATTTCACTTAATGATAAGTAATGAGGTTCGTCAACAATTTTTTTCTTAAGGTATGAATTTATCTAATAACTTCTGCCACTCTTGGAGCAGCGAGAGGGAACAACAGACTTTTACTGACTAAAACTCACCAGGACCGCGATGATTTCTTTAATCAACCCTGCAGCCCTGATAGGCCTATCAACTCTAGTTCCCCGTCAATTATGCTAATAGCTCTTTGAAGCAGGCGTGGAACACGGCGTGCCTTCGACTTGGGCTTGGTCTTTATCGGACAGCTAGCTACTCATTGCTTGTTGTCCGCAAGGTCTACGGTGGCCGGGAAACTCACCGCGAGTTTCAACGCCCAGGGCGTCTCCTGCGGTGGCTGTCCGGGCATGAGGATTGCCTGTCCTTCCCGCTTTCCCCATCTTCCTTTCTCGTTTCGCCACGATTGTGGTGTGCCTAGCGCTGGGTTGAGACAGTCGCTTCCACCATGCCCTATTTTATCAAAGGCACTACAATGACATCTTAAAATCATCACTATTCCGGTCAACGAGAGAAAAATAGAGATATACATAACGAATAAAAACTATCCCTTATTCTCAAACGATTTTGATTATTTTAGGACATCATCATCATATTAGTATTTTCAAAGATTTTTAACTTCTTTTCTTTACTTTTTAGTATTACTATCTCCTGCGTTTTCGTTTACTGCTCAGCCCCCCTAGCCAAGTTACAATCGTTTCGTTCGCGCCGAACGCGTCGAGTAGGCCACGCCTCCTATTCCTTTGTTCTGACCACGTGACTAAGCGTTAAGATGACGTCAGAACAAGGGAATCGGAGGCGTGGCCTACTCGAGGCGATCGGCGCGTACGATTCGATTGTAACTTGGCTAGAGGGGCAGTTTACATGAGTTGTAGTGTGATGTTATATAGCCTATACTATTTGCCATAAGCTTGGCTATCAAATACGGAAAGATTTTTTTCCAATCCGAGTAGTTCCAGATATTAGTGCGTTTAAACGAACAAAAAGTCAAAAAAATCTCTCTGTTTTATTCAATTAGTAAACATAATAGAATTTGACTTCTGTGAAATATTCTAATAGAATTCTACACTCCTCAAAATGTCTATTACATAATTTAGATTAGTTCAGAAGAACTGACTGAATTTTCATGCTACTCATTTTACAGAATTCTTATTTTATATCCAAGTTCATCTGTTTCTTAATCTAACTAGACGTTTTACGGAGAAACTTGTGATCTAAGCCTCTAAAATATAAGTTAAATTAAATATCACAAAGGTCCGCCATTTCTGTAAGTTCTTGTCACACAATTGAATTTAAAAACGAACTTTTTTAAATATAACCTTGCCTTTATGTTATTTTATAGAATAAACACTTAGTCGTTTTCTTTGTATATGCGTATTAACAAAGAAAACGAATTGAGTATACTATTAACTTAAATATATACCTATTATAAGCTGACAGAATAAATTATGAAAGAGAACATGAGGGCCACTTTATTTTAATTTTCTAAAAATGTTTACGAGGAATTCTGACTAAAATTAGGTTCAGACAACAAAAAGGCTCCGCTTGCCAAGGTTAGTTAATGGATGGGTGACCATTATAATATGTTGAGTTTCCTCCGTGAATGCATACATTACTCGAGTCATTTTGGTGTGATAAACACAACGCAACAGCGCGGCAAAAGTTATCGAAAAATAAAAAATAAAGATTTGCGTTTGAAATAAATCAATATTGATGATGCATATTTAAATTAAATGATAGTAAAAGTAAATATTTTTTATTTCATACCTTCTAAAAAGTTATGTATTTTACAATGCCGTTACGAGATTCACTATAAGCCGTCAATATACGCCCGGAGGACACGGCATATGGGCATAGAGAACTCTCGCGCTGAGCCTTGGTTCAGGCCATGGTCAAGAATAAGGGGGAATGTGTGGCGGTTGCCTTCTTCTGCTAAGCAGTAATGCTAGCGAAGGAGGCAACCGCACTCCTCACGGCCCAGCCGTTGTGACAGAAAACGTCCCGAGCGTCAGGAATCACAGAGTGATCGCCGGCCATTATAGGCGCGAGCTTGCGGACGACGAACAATGGGTAGCCATCCACTCATCCTACAAGGACCGAGCTCAAGTTATTGACAGCACGTGGAATACTCCACTCGCGCCTCAAAGAGATGTTAGCAAACCATAGGGGCCCAGTAGGATCGAAGCCTACTGAAGCCATGGGTTGGCTTCTTTTTATTATTTTCTAACTTTGTTTTATTCTGCGTAAATACTACTAAGCATGAAACTAGTTAAACTACTGCCCTTGGACATGACTAAACTAATATCGGTCTAAAAGCAATTGCATGTTCCTCGTTGACTTTTATTATTGTTATGTTATTTGTATATTTATAACTTTATGCTATAAACAAGTCCGAACTAAGCGTTTCGCCTCGTCGTTTACACCGCGTACAGCGAAGGACTGACACTATTTGCCTGTTGCGGTCTTCCCGTCCTATTATAATTTAGGTGCCTTCAAAACTTGAGTGAATAGGCTCTTAATAAACTAGTGCTCTTCACCATCAATGATTACATCACTGCTTACTATTTGGTGGGATCACAGTCAAGCACTAGTTTATATCATTTTAAAAAATAAGCAATTTTCCGAAACGGATGGAACGTTTTTGATGAACGATGTGTTTATTATTTTTGTACGTCTACCCAATAGACATGGTTTTTAGGGTTTCGTACCCAAACGGTAAAAATGGGATTAAGACTTCACTGTCCATCTAACTGTCACTAGGCGGTATCTCAAGAACCGTGATAGCTAGACCGCTGAAAATTTCACAGATGATGTATTTCTGTTGCCGCTCCAACAATAAGTACTAAAACAGAATAAAATAAATCGTGTAAAAAAAAAGTTGTATAGTTAATGGTACGGAACCTTTCGGAAACTCGCACTGGGGCGGTTTTTTCTTAGCTATATTTTCATATTTTTTTTTAATATAAATAGATGTAAATCAGTGCTTGAGTGCGATCCCACCTGATGGTAAGCAGTGATGAAATCATTGATGGTGAGGCGCACTAGTTTATTAAGAGCCTATTCACTCTAGCCTTGCACTTAGAACTATTAAATACGAGATCAAACACAAAACAAAAACGGTAACGGTAATAGTTTTACTTTGCTAGAAGCTTGTGCTAAATGCACACTATGAACAACAGTTATAAACCTGTCATACTTTCCCAAACAAGTATTTTATATATTTTCTTTTGCGGATCTAAAACCATTACACAAGAAATAGGAAAATCATCAATCAAGACTATCACAAAAATAACATCATTAATTAAGTAATATCAACATTATCATCCCCGAAACTGTAACAATACAGTCAGGAAAACATCATATTCCTTCATTACCAACAAAAAATGATAATGACGTGCCCCAAAAATATTCCATTTCACGTTGTGTCATTATAAATAAAGGTGCATAATGCGACAACCAGAGAATAGCGTAACGTAACGGAAATGAAACCGGTAATGATGACAGATAGATACACGGCCGAGAATTGACAGAAACTTGGCAATGGATTGACTGAAACGTGGCAATTAATTGACAGAAACGTGGCAATGACTTGACAGTTCGGACAGATGGTAATGACGTGGTTTTAACAAGATACTATAGGCTTCATTTTATGGTTGGGATATGGATTTTCTCTTTATGGAATTTTCCATAACGTGTGAAGTGTGATGTCATGAAGTAACGTTGTGGAATTTTGATTGCAAAAATGAGTATATTTCGCCACAATATTTTGTTGGCTTCGCGTATTGTTGTGAAGATTTCATAATGTATAATATTATTAATAAGTAGGTTGAAATCTGATTGAAGGTGGATTGCTAGGTTAAGAAGTTGTTTTGATATTTTTAGTTAAATCTTTTGGGCAATTTCTGTTTTTTATTTTTTTCTGGCCTCATTCACTTTCATCACAATCTGACAGAAATTCTCTTCTACTTTGCCTTCATTTTTACGGTTCTGTACCTCAAAAGGAAAAAAACGGAACCCTTATAGGATCACTTTGTTGTCCGTCCGTCTATCTGTCTGTCTGTCTGTCAAGACCCTTCAAATATAGAGTTAAAATTAAATAACTATATACTCAAACTATACACTCTATAAACTCTGTATATATAAACTATATACTCTTGGGGCGATTGAGCGGTTAAAGCTGTAAAAAAATCAAACTTGTAAGTTAACGGAAAAAAAAAGATACGGACGTTTTTGTTGCAAAAAACGTACTTTCAAGGGAATCAAAATTCCTTGGGTACTTCCCGTTGTCCTAGAATCCTGAAATTTGACATGAAACAAGGTCTCATAGCACAATTATAGAAAAAAGTCTGAAAACTGTTAATTTGTAGTTATGTCACATTAGATTTTGCGATTCGAAAAAAAACTTCGTAACTCAATTCGAAAATTGAACTGTTTTCATAGGTAAGTTTGTACTGAACCCTCAGTGCGCGAGTCCGACTCGCACTTACTCAGTTTTTTTTTATAATATAGCTTTGATTGTTGCTTCTTTTTAGTCGGAAATCATCAAATAATCCGAATGCCAAACTTTAACTGACTAAATCCACCTATGTTCCTTCAGTTGCCCTTTGCGTTCCAGGGCCACGGTAACTCTTGAACAATTCCCCAGCCCTGCCAGATATCGCCCTTAGAAGATCCCATAAGTTTGGTTAACATGTCTTTGAAATGCATCTCGGACGGCAAGCTACCTATTATTTTCCGTCAGAATTGATTGTTGCTAAGATGAAATTGGAATTAGGTTTTGATCGATTTTAAATGGATGTGCGATTAACGTTTGTGCTACAAAACTGTCTGCGATTAACCTTATTGCGAATGCACGCTTGTGCGACATACTGAAGCTCGACATCCACGTTGGTGTGACAAACGATAATGCGTTTAATACTAGTGTGAGTATTGTAATTCGATAGTACGTTGGTGCAAGAATTACAGAAGTTTGACACTACTCTACCTGCTACTATACTGTAGAAGATTTTATAAATGATATGTTTTAATATTGTATGTGTATATTATCAAACTTTTGCTATAATTTTGAATCGAAAAAAAAACAGCCTTAAAAAATATCAAAACAGTCTTTAGTTTTGATATTTTTTAAGACTGTTTTTTTTTTATTAATTTCGTTTTCATTATAAATTCTGTAACATATTTAACTTAATTTAAAATAGTTCTTTATTTATCACTTGTAAGAGTTCTAATTTTGTTTTCTTTTTCTCTGTTAGTTTTTTATTTATTATTTTTTTAATGATTTTATTATCAATAAAAAAATAATAAATAAAAAAGAATTGTCTTCAAGACTAAAGTGAATAGGCTCTTAATAACTAGTGCGCCTCATCATCAATGATTGCATCACTGCTTACCATCAGGTGGGATCGCAGTCAAGCACTGGTTTATATCAAATAAAAAAAAAACAATATTTGTATGCCGTCAAGGCAAAACATAGTGCCCATGTATAATAAAACTAAGACCCTTATGTGAATACCCATGTTTCACAAATAAACATTCTGATTCTGATTCTAAGATACCTCGACGGAGCGTCGCTCCACGGGGCACTACTCCTACTTCTGGGAAGGCCTTAGTCTTCTAATCTAACCTCTCCGTGTCGGGGTGCCCTAAACTATGTTAATTCTTCATGTCGCACTAGAGTGATGTCGAGCTCCAGTGTGTCGCACAAACGTGCATTCAAAATTAGGTGAGTCGCACAGTTTTGTCGCACGAGCCTTAACCTATCTAATAGCGTAATTAGAGACACAATAGAAAGACAATGGCGCGTTAACGCCGGCGTTATTGCGGGGATCAACAGCCCCCCTAGCCAAGTTGCAAACGATAAACTTGAACGCTTAGTAATCTCCAATAGATTTTCAACTTTATACCTAAGAGCATAAAGTTGAAAATCTATTAAAGACTACTGAGCGTTAGCGACCGGAACGAACGAAAACACTATGTAATCTTCAATAGATTTTCAACTTTATATCCAGTGACATAAAGTTGAAAATCTATTAAAGACTACTGAGAGTTTACGTTTATCGTTTGTGACTTAGCTAGGGGGGCAACTTCTCATATCCATTTGTCGAGATCACGTAGTACACTTTTTTAAATACGGAATTTGATTTTAATCACAGACGTAATTTGTCATTTTAAAGCATCTGTTTATTTCTGAGGGGCAATTTACGTTTTTCGACTAGTTCCATTTTACTGGCCATCTGGTTTTTGATTAATACACAAAAATACTTACCAAAACCAATATAATCCCTCAAATCAACAATCAACTAAACATTCCTCTTAAAAATAAACCTTCAACATTTAAAATCCGCATTTTAACTTGAATTTACGGGCTTGCAACCGTTGAGATTACGTCAAAATTTCAACGGGGAAATATATTTGGAATTGTCGGTGGCGATAGGGTGCCCCTTTCTCGGTACAACGGTACTTCGGACCGCGATGTGGCTACCTTGACATTTCGCTAGGAATAAAACTACAAAAACATATGGCAGGGTTAAACCGTTGTCGGCGACCGTGAGTGAAGAATGGAGCGCCGTGATTGTGAATTGTTGGATACCTTTTATTTGAAATTGTTTTACGTTTCTGGGTCTGTACAGAAATTTGGGTCGAAGAAAAATGGGAACAGTGTGCCTCAATTTACTTGTCTGTGTACCTCAGGAATATCTGCCACCTAGACGTGTGTTGCAGTGGTCTATAGAGAAAGCACTAAATCAGCTGCAAATACAACTTGGTAAAATGGGGTTTTATAGACCTGAGAGCTTTTCCATTAAAATAAAAACTTTATACACATTCTAACGTATATAAACGTTAGTCTGTATATATAAACGGCAAAGTCCTGACTCACTCACAGACTCATCAACGTCCAGCCCAAACCCAGGAACTTAAACGCTGAAATTTTGCATAGAGGTTACTTTTATGATGGACAAAGAAGAAGAAAAAATATTTTCTATTATTTTATATTACATTATGAAGCGGAGATCCAAAGTTTTTTTATGGATAAACCAACACTCACGTAGGTGAATCTGCTGGCATAAGCTAGTAGGTGATATAATAATAAATCCGTGAAAAGGACTTAAGAAAAGTCCAACTAGCTTGTAATTCAGATCTACAATTATAATAACATTCCCAAAAAAACAAGGTCAATCAAACTAATACGCACCTACAATGACATTCCCCAAAAGAACAAGGTCCATCAAGCAAAAAAATGCTTACACTGCCTATTTATAATCGTAGGTGAAAAGAAAATCAGCATTACAAACCAAAACGGCTAGCGCTTTAAGCGGCTAGAAAACTGCGAACTATTTCTGCATTACGGTTGGAATCTCGCCATAACCGTCGGCCGCAGGTTTACCGTACGGTCCTAGTGTTATTGTAGTATTATTACTTTTCACGCTGGCATTTAAGGGTTACGAAGTGGCGAAGAATATTTTTATATTTTGTGTCGAGGCTTTCCAGAGCTTGTCTTGTAGTGTTGTTGCTGTGTGTTGGGGTTTGAATCTAAGCTACTACGAAGATTGTAGGGGTAAGTTAGGAAAGAATGTGTAGTTATTTTTACTTTGTTTTTAGGGTTACGTACTTCAAACGGAAAAAACGGAACCCTTATAGGATCACTCAGGGCTTTGTTCTCCGTCCGACTGTCTGTCTGTCTGTCAAAACCCTTTATCTCGGGAACGCGTGGTGGTATCGAGTTGAAATTAAAACCATCTAATATGCGTCCCGCGTCGCGTGTCTGCGGTCCCTTGAAGCTGTGAAAAATCAAAGTTCTGAGTTAACGAAATAAAAGATCCGGCCGTTTATGTCGCAAAAAACGTGTATTTCGACACTCTCAAGGAAATCGAAATTCATAAATTCATATCTTACTTTCCGTTGACCTAGAATCCTGAAATTTGGCAAGAAGCAAAGTCTAATAGTACAAATATAGGAAAAAATCTGAAAACTGTAAATATGTAGTTACGTCAAAAAAACATTTTTTTTGCGATTCGGAAAAATCTTCGTAATTCAATTCGGTATTTGAACTGTTTTCATAGGTAAGATTGTACGGAACCCTCAAACACCTGCGCGAGTTCGATTCGCTCTTGCTCAGTTTTTATTTTTTAATATAATGCTCCACACTAGGACTCTTGTATCTCGGGTATGTTAATAAACACTTAAATAAGACATTTATTATGCTATGCTACAAGACATTTAGACCCGGGCAAATACTTACAGGCCATACAGATATTAGTTTCATGCACGAATCGAACCAGCGACATGCATCGCTGCAGCCAAAGGCTCAATCAGAACCAAATACGGTAATAACAGCTGAATGGGTCGTCCAAAGTTCGGCCAGTGGTTGGAAGGCTAATTGGCTATCTATTACATATTGACCTCTCTCCGGGCGAGTCTTTGAAACTGAGAGAATGTCTCATTCATCTGGCCTAGTTTTTTCTTTACAATTTGATATTTTTATTTGCATATTAGTTTTCCTCGATCACTAAATGTATCAAAGGCACTCATTTGCGTCCAGTGTCTTATGACACAAAATAGGTAGGTTCGAAAACTGGGCCAGATGAATGAGACATTCTCTCTTTTTCAAAGAATCACATCTCCGTGCCTTGGGAAGTTCATTTAGCTATTGATTTTAGTCTTTGGTTAATTTTGGACAGTAAAAAGACTTTCTTTGGGTGCAAAATCGTCAAATAACTTCTCCTTATCTCTTTTTTTTAGGTGGGAAAATCATCTAATGACAAATCTCGCTCTTGGGCGGAGCGGGAGATATTGTCAAACTTTTACTGACTAAAAACCCACTCCTGTTCCTTCGTTGCCTTTCGTACCAGGTTGCAAGTCTTCCTTTCAGAATCAGACCCTTGGCCCCAGTAAGCTTCGACCCTGCTGGGCCCCTACGGTTTGCTGACATCTCCATGAGGCGCGCGTGGTACAGTACACGCCGTCGACGATTTAGGCTCGATCCGGACGGTTACCGGACGGTCGGACGGCAAGCTACCTATTGTTCGCCGTCCGCAAGCCCGCGCCTACAAGACTTTTTGTTTTGGGTGCGAAATCATCAAATAACTTCTGCTTATCTGGACGAAGCGAGATGGATTCCGTGTTCCTTCAGTTACCCTTAATATTCCATGGCTAACTCTATAAAAAAAATCTGCAAAGTTCTAAAATCTGACAATCAATACAGGCAGTTCAGGAGTCAAACGCGTTTCATTCCTCCTCTTGACATGATTGTACCGAGATTTCCTTTCAACTTTTTTAGTCACTGGCGTTATTTTTAAACTTCCTCTACCAATTTCTCACTTTATTCATTTTCACTATTCCACATATCCATCTCAACATTCTCATTATTACCAATCCTCTGTTTAAAAAACAAGAGTTTAATTTATTTGTAATCTATTGTTGTGTTAATAAAGAATTTTTTATTATTTACAAGCTGTTGCCAGCGGCTTCGGTCACGTGAAAATAGAAAATTTTTACATGAAGCGAGCACCGATTCGATCCTTTTGTTAATCTGATTAAATAAATAAATCATCATCATCATCATCATCATCATCATCATCATAATCATCATCATCATCATCAGCATCATTTCAGCCGAAAGGCGTCCACTGTTGGACATAGGCCTCCCCCAAATGTCGCCACAATGACCGGTCCTGCGTCTCGCATCCATCAAATTCCCGAGACCCTCATCAGGTCATCGGTCCACCTTGTGGGAGGCCTTCCAAAGCTGCGTCTTCCGGTACGTGGTCGCCATTCCAGAACCTTTCGTCCCCATCGACCATCTGATCAAGCAATAAATAAATCGCAGTAATATTATAAAGGTGAAAGTGTGTGTATGTTTGTTACTTCTTTACGCTCAAACGGCTGAATGAATTTTGTTGTTTGGCACACAGGTAGAACATGTACTGGAATAGGATACTTTTCATCCCGGTAATATGTTCCTTTTTATCAATTTTCTGCTTTCGCTAGAGCGAACGCTTTAGCAGCAGCTAGAAATACTTCTTTTTTAGGTGGGAAAATCATCTAATGACAAATCTCGCTCTTGGGCGGAGCGGGAGATAGTGTCAGACTTTTACTGACTAAAATCCACTCCTGTTCCTTCGTTACCTTCGTCCCAGGGCCCCGGGTTTCGTTTTCACACTACCCATAGCAGCTAGTATTACTACAGAATTCTCCATTTGTAAACACTGACACTTGCGATACAAAACTATATCACAATACATACATACATACATACATATTCAGCCTTTTAATGTTCCCACTGCTGGGACTCAGGCCTCCTCTCTCTAGGAGAGGGAATGGGCCGTAATCCACCACGCGGGCCCAGTGCGGGTTGGTGGATGTCACATGTCTTCGAATTTTTGGTTCTAGGACATGCCGGTTTCCTCACGATGTTTTCCTTCACCGTTTTGAGAGCAGTGGTGATGAAATAAATTACACAAAGTAATGCGCCTGGCTAGGTTTGAACCTGCGACCTACAATTCGTAAGTCAGGACCGTTACCACTCGGCCACCACTGCTCGGGTTTTAATGAATTAAAGCAGCCACCGAGCTTTACTCGAAAAAAATATCGCAAAGACCTATTTGCTGGAATATTCTTCTTTCAAACACCATCAACTATCGTTCTGGGAGTCATTCACAGGTACTTTACTGTCCTAGAGCTGTTATACTTTTATTGCCACCGCACAGCATTTACGGGTTACGTTATTGCAAGAAATATTCTTATATAACGCGACACGTGATGTCTCGAGACCGGGTGACGTGCCTGTAATGTGTTTTTGATCGCAGATGTATTTTGTGATCGCTGTTTTTAGAGGGTAGCCTATAATACTTACAAGAGTACGTTACATGTATTTTACCAATCTCTGTTTTACGAAAAACCTTTTTTTTGTTATTAATATGTATAGTCCTGTCATTAATATTGTTACTAGGAAAAATCTTTTTATTTCTGTTGCACAAAATATTTATTACTTTAATGTGTATGAAGAAGGCCCTTTTTCACTCGCCTATCGTCAACATCGAGCATGGTTTAAGAGCTTGCTACTTCATCTAACGCAATCCAACGCGATGTTTGACAAAAAGGCAACGCAAAAAAGAGAGATAACGCCTGAAAACTCTCACACACCTCACTCCATTTTAATATCACCAAAATATTTAACACCAATTGGTGCGAAAATGTGAAGAAAACAAAATGAATTTTCATATAATTATAATAATTACATAATCCAAATAATATATAAAGAAAGAGAACAAAAAAAGTAAATTGCGTTTATAGAGTGATTATTATGTATTCGTTTATTATTGTTTAAGATTATTTTACGTATATTTTCTATGGTCCTCCGATGCCTGACAATTAAATGGTTATTATTATTTATTATTATTTCTAAACACAAATAAGGTAAACTTTACTCCATCTACGGTATTATAACATAAAACATAACATAATCGGCCTTATAATTTTCCCACTACTGGGACATAGGCCTTCTCTCTAGGAGAGAGAATGGGCCGTAATCCACTACACGGGCCTAGTTTGGATTGGTGGACGTCACATGTCTTTGAATATTCTGGTTTTAGGACATGTAGGTTTCCTCACGATGTTTTTCTTCACCATTTTTGAAGCATTAGTGATGGAATAAATTACAGAAAGTAATGCGCCTGGCTGGGTTTGAACGCGTGACCTATTCTACACAATGATAATTATATCAGTACTACTACTTCAGCAAATATTTAAATACTACCCGCCAAAACTTTGTAAGTAAAGATCTAAAAAACACACCCACCAGCTAATACTCCACGTAGGTAATGACGTGCAAGGATCGGTTCACATACACTGTCGAGCACAATTACATTTCTATTCATTAAAAGGCTTCCTCTGTGGAACGTGCTTCCTGCCGTAAATTAAATTTCCCAGATTGAACGCCATAAGTGTACAATGCAGCGGTTTAAATTTTACAAGCGTGTGTGGCTGCTAGCATAGCGGAAAGGGGCGCTATTTCCATTTTTTTTTTAAGGTGGGAAATCATCCAATGACATTTCCTGCCCTTGGGTGGGGCGGGAGGGCGTGTCAGACTTTTACTGATTAAAACCCACCCCTGTTCCCTCTTTGCTCTCGTTTCAGGGCCCCGGGGTTCTCTTTCGCATCACCCATGGCCCCAGTAGGCTTCGACCCTGCTGGGCCCCTACGGTTGGTTGATTGCTGACATCTCCTTCAGGCGCGCGTGGAACACTACGCGTCTAAATTTTTTTCGATTTTATAGCTTAACTAGCTTCTGCCAGCGGCTTCACGCGCGTAAAAGTAGCTTTCTTTATACAAACTTTGTACCCCCGTTTCATCCACTTAGGGGGTGAATATTGGAAAATCCTTTCTTAGTGCTCGCCTACGTTTTAAAAGGAAACCTTAAAATTTCGCACTCTTAGTCTTAGTATTTTCAGCTGTGCGTTGATATGTCAGTCAGTCAGTTTCTCCTTTTATATGAAACTAGCTTCTGCCAGCGGTTTCGCTCGCGTGAAAGTAGGTTTCTTCTTACAAACTTTAGACACCCGTTTCATCCGTTTAGGGGGTGAATTTTGGAAAATCCTCTCTTAGTGCTCGCCTACGTCATAAGAGGAAGCCTTGTGCAAAATTTCAGGTTTCTAGTCCCAGTAGTTTTGGCTGTGCGTTGATAAGTCAGTCAATCAGTTTCTCCTTTTCTATAAAATATAGATATCAGTAAAATTAAAAGAAAGTGTAATTGAATGAAACATGAATGAAACGTATTTTGTGTTAGTTTAGTTAACTTTCTTTCAGTTTAAGCAATCGCTAACTCTAAGGCCTTGACATGTTATTATAAAACCCTCTAATTGGACGCAATATTGCGTTGCATGTGAGAACAATGTATTTCATAATAACTGGAGTTTTTTTTTAATCACTTTTGAATCGCTACATGCCTTCTATGAAATGCGAATAACGTTAATACGGTGCTGAACTATTTAGATATGGTGTTAATGGGCATTTTTCATACCATGCAATTATGCAGAAATACATGGCTTCAGACATTAATACTGGGAACTATGGTAAAAGGAGAATCTTTGTATTGATTTCTAGGAGATAACTTCACAAGGCGCCTGAACATTGTGGATAAAGCATGGACCACACGGATGTAATCGAGCGTTCAAACCAGAGCTCGGAATAACGATAAAAACTTGGTTTTGTTACGAACGCCGCCTAACCAAGTTGGATTCGACGATGGACCTCTTTCTCGAAGTTAGACCTACTGGACCGTTAGCTTAGCTTAGCTTAGCTTATGCAGCCTTTTAATGTTCCCACTGCTGGGACTCAGACCTCCTCTCTCTAGGAGAGGGAATGGGCCGTAATCCACCACGCGGGCCCAGTGCGGATTGGTGAATGTCACATGTCTTCGAATTTTTCGTTTTAGGACATGCCGGTTTCCTCACAAAAACACTCACGTCACTGGACCGTTAGTCCCAAGTAAACGTAGTCGTCCACAACTTCGAGTATAGTCTCGGATCTTGATAGGAGTGGATGCTACATGGATGTTAACCATGACTTTGGTTTTGTCCATGTTTATTCTAAGACCCACTCTTCCGGAAGCTCTACTGAGGTCACCGAGTATTGTTCTGAACTCCTCCGTAGTCTCAACCATGAATAGGTTACTTCTAGTCCAACGTGCTCCATCGTCGACCACATCATCGCTTATCATCAGATGTTGTTTTCGTTCTATGTTAATAACAGTTTTACTCATAGAATTGAAAAAAAGAACTTTATTTTCTGGCAAAGATTTTCATATTTTTTAACGTAAAACAATTCTACGTCCTAAAGTATGAAAAGCATTACAAAAAAAGTTCATAAAAATTATGTTATTCAAAGCTTAAAGCTGTCAATATGCTCTTTTAACATTTTATAGTACAAAACGCTTTTACCATCCCGGGTTTATGACAACCGAAAATGTTCTAAGTACCCACAAAAGAGGCATACCATCGCGTTACTTAACTTTATTCTACTTAAAAAGAAAAAAAAAACCTCAACACTTTTACCTCGTAAAAGAAAGTCTGGAACACATTTCATAAAAGAAAGCAGAGGAAAAAAAATGAAACAGATTTCCTCTCAAACGTACCGCGGACGACGAAGAATTCAATTTCCTGTGAAAAAATCCAGAATGGACGGAAAATAAATCGAGTGAACCATGTATTGACCGAGCGTTTTACATAAGATTAGTGTTGGGGAAGCAAAGGGACTTTTAAAGTAAGTTTCATTGCTGTTGGTAATATAAAACAGACTATAACGTATAGCCGGTAACTAAATACTTGTTATGTAAAACTTGCTATTATGAATTAGGTATGTTATTATCTACGAATGGAACTTACAAGTTGCAGGTTGCGGGTTCAAACCCAGCCAAGCGCATTACTTCCTGTAATTTATTTCATCACCACTGCTCTCAAAACGGTTAAGAAAAACATCGTGAGGAAACCGGCATGTCCTAGAACCAAAAATTCGAAGACATGTGACATCCACCAACCCGCACTGAGTCCGCGTGGTGGATCACGGCCCATACCCTCTCCTAGAGAAGAGGCCTGAGTCCCAACAGTGGTAACATTATAAGACCGAATATGCTATTATCTACAAATAATGTAGTCCATGCTGTGCTTTTCTGTAAGTGATGAGACATAAGTTAACAATGTACACTTCTAATGTAAAAGCGTATTCATTGTTCATTGTTGAAAAACCTAATAATACTCGTAATGAAATAAATAATTTCTTGATATTTTGAGGGGGTTCAAGCATCAAATTACTTCTCCCGCTCTAGTTGACCGAGAGGGAGTATCAGACTTTTACTGAATAAATCTTTTTTTTTAATCTCTCAGCCCTATTCTATCATCCTATAAGTAGCCATACACGCTATGGTATACCTGATAGGTTTGCCTGTACAGTTGAGCTAAACAGGTAAACCGGAGCGTGTATGTTGCACAACTGTGCAGGTTTCCGCAGAAGCTTACCTGACAGATATAACTGTGCAGGTAAACCTGTCAGGTATACCCTAGCGTGCATGGCTACCTTAAGGTTGAATAACAATAACACGTTTTTAGAGGTATGCGGAAAAGGGTGTAAAGACAAGATGTTAGTAAGACCGTAGGGGCCCAGCAGGGTCGAAGTGATTGGTTGATTTCCCATCTTAAAAAAAAAGGTTTGAAGTTCCGATTGAAGTCGAGGATTCTCTGCCCTGACACAGGTGGCGGTGTGTCTAGTTTGGGCAACTGCCCAATACATAATTTAAGGCTGCTCTATATGTTCAAACGCGTGGAGAGCTCCAATTACGCGATGCAGGATTTCGGAGTTTTAGTTCCTATGGAGTGCCATAGATATCGCTAGGTACACATTATATAACTATCAGGTCCAGACATTGTAATTGACTGGATAGTATAAGCAACGCTTGCCAAGGTTCATCCGTGATCGGAAAGTACGTTAAGAAGTCGGTCTAGGTTGTCATTTAAGTCGATCTTTGACAGTTATTGTGAGAAGTTAGTCAGAAGTCAGGCAATCTGACAAGTCTTGCCAAGGAGTATCGTGTTACCTAATCAGTGGGTGTGGACTGAAGGTCATGTAAAATACTGATATTCTGCTTACCATTGAATTATAGAAGCTGACCCAAACATAGATGGGGAAAAGTTAGGCAGATTTACTGTAAATGGTCTTACGTCTTATCTCTAAGTATGGTTTCTACACTTAGTCTTACGCAGACCTTTGTACGTGGGCCATGACGGCCATAACCTTTGGTCGGCTTATTCCACTCAGCCCACTTCTCTACTGTAAATGGTTATTCTTTGTTAGTACTGACACAACTAAAATAATGTGGCAAATAGCCTCTTGTAATAAATTTTCAACAGCTTGAGAACCCTTAAAATAGTTGGAATAAAGAATATTGAAATATATCACAGTTAAACTTCTTTTTAAAAACAGTTTAAATGTCAGTCATTTTTTTTTTCACAATAATGCTAAAGTTAAAGAAAATTTAACATGACATGCTAATAATTTAACTCCTGAAATGCTCATAGCCTTGGGCGAAGTGACTGCACGTGTACCAAGAACTGGTACCAAAACCTGCAAAAAAAAATCTACTAAGTTCGATTGGTACGACGATATCTTCCAGTTCTTGCCACAGCACATTGTAATCAACCTGGTCAAATGCCATAGAAAGGTTGAGAAAGCAAGCATAAATGGGCGTTCGATTTTCTGTATAGTACTTTATAATTTCGTTTATTACAGGTCTGAAACCAAACTGATAATAAATCTAGTAACCAAATTCAATCCGACCGATTAATATGAATGTACACAAACATTTTAAACTTACTAATCTATAAACTTTCATCTCACGTAATAAAAAATAAGCGAATAATCACATGGGCCGAGCACCCGCGGGGAATAAAATAGAATAGAATAGAATAGAATAGAATAGAATAGAATAGAATAGAATAGAATAGAATAGAATAGAATAGAATAGAATAGAATAGAATAGAATAGAATAGAATAGAATAGAATAGAATAGAATAGAATAGAATAGAATAGAATAGAATAGAATAGAATAGAATAGAATAGAATAGAATAGAATAGAATAGAATAGAATAGAATAGAATAGAATAGAATAGAATAGAATAGAATAGAATAGAATAGAATAGAATAGAATAGAATAGAATAAACTTCAACTTTTCAATATAAATTAGAAACTGACTGAATGACATATCAACGCACAGCCGAAACTACTGGAACTAGGAACGTGAAATTTGGCACAAGACTTCCTTTTATGACGCAGGCGAGCACAAGAAGGGGGCTTTTGTAAATGTAACCTTTAAGATGGTGAAAAGGGGGAATATTGCAATCAAACTATAAACTATCACAGAACTAAAATATCTCATTCATATTAAAAAAAAAAAACGGGCAAGTGCACTGAGGGTTCTGTACAAATTTACCTGTGAGAACAGTTCAATTCCCGAATTACGAAGATTTTTCCGAATCACAAAAAAGTTTTTTTTTGTGACGTAACTACAAATTTACAGTTTTCAGATTTTATCCTATACTTATGCTACGAGACCTTGCTTCATGCCAAATTTCAGGATTCTAGGTCAACGGGAAGTACCCTATGAATTATGATTCCCTTGAGAGTGTCGAAATACACGTTATTTTGCCACATAAACGGCCGTAATTTTTTTTTTTTCATTAGCTCAGCAGTTAGATTTTTCGCAGCTTCAAGGGACTGTAGACTTGAATATACGATTTTAATTTCGACTTGATACCTACACGCGTTCCCGAGATAAAGGATCTTGACAGACAGACAGACGGACAACAAAGTGATCATAAAAGGGTTCCGTTTTTTCCTTTTGAAGTACGGAATCCTGAAAAATCCCCGGCGTTCTAGCAAACATGGGGCTCATATCAAATTATTTTAAAGCCAGCAAAGAATTTTAATTGAAACGGTGCTCGGAGATACCTTTGCTGCAGTCGCGTTTAATTTAAAACAATATTAATTTCATGCACCGGGTTCTTTATTAGATTTCCTACACCTACAAACATTATTTAGTACCGTGTAGAAAAGCTCCTTGTCAGAGACTTATAAATTATACCAAGGAAGTGCAAGTACCTACATGAGTTGGTCGCCTCTTTATACAAGACGTAATTTTGAATCTGCAAAATATTCAAGAGCCAATTATGTTAGTGATTCTTGACCCGAAACAACAATAAAATGGAAAGGTATTTTTTTTTATTTTGTTATTTTTTACGGAAATCGGTAAAAGCGTTTCGTAGAGTAGTTAGGCGAAGCCTCGTACAGGCTGTCGCATTCATTTATATGATTCTATACGAATTTTATATCAAGTTCCTGAACTTTTGTGTGGATCAAAACTGCACATTGTATCAAGCAATCTTTAACCAGTGACTCCGGGCGCGTGAAAGTCTAAAACGGTGGCAAGGGGACGGACTTATTACTGGAGCTAACAATAATATTTTAATGAAATAATTTCTTCCATTCTAGGTGGAGCGAGAGGAAGTAATAAACTTTTACAGAATAAAACTCACTCATGTTCCTTCACTTGTCCTTTGCGTTTCAGAGTCGTAGTAACAGTTCCCGAACAATACCGCAGCCCTGGTAGGCATCGGGCCTATTGGGCCCAGCCAATTATCCCTTTTACCTCTTTGAGACGGCGAGCTACCCATTGCTCGCCATCCGCAAGATTTCAGTCGCCAACGGTGACTAAAATAAGCCTGCAAGTCTTACTAAAAATATTCTGGGTCCTAATTCAGGCTTTTGTCTACTGTAAATGAAACTACGAGAAAAAAGATGCGTTGAAGCGTGATGAATTAATAGACATCCATATATTTAAACAGACAATCTTAAACGGGTGACCAGACGGTTGCAAACTAGCGTTCCAACCAAGGTGACCTTGGTTTATGTGTTTGGTTTGTGTTGCGGCTACATGGATGTAAACCACGCGCCAACACGTTCGGTGGTTGCGCCGGGCCTTGGTACAGGCCATGGTCCGGAGTGAGGAGGAGCGGCAGGCGGTTGCCTCCTTCTGCGAAGCAGTAATGCTAGCAAAGGAGGCGGCCGATCGCGTGAGGCAACGGTCCTCACGCCCCAACCGCCGCCGGGATTCCGATCCCGATTTCCAGCCACCGTAGGCGCAGGCTTGCGGACGGCGAGCAATGGGTGGCTCGCCGTCCGATCGTCCGGTTACTGTCCGGGCCGAGCCCAAGTCGTCGACGGCGCGTTGTGTTCCACGCGCGCCTCAAGGAGATTTCAGCAACCGTAGGGGCCCAGCAGGGTTGAGGCCTACTGGGGCCATGGGTGATGCAAAAGTGATCCCCGGGGCCCTGGAAAAATGGCAAAGAAGGAACAGGAGTGGGTTTTTAGTCAGTAAAAGTCTGACAATATCTCTCGCTCCACCCAAGAGCGAGGGATGTCATTAGATGATTTTCACACCCGAAAAAAAAAACACGTTTAGTGGTTGGGAAAATGCGCCTCCTAACCAAGGGCGTTGAAGGTCATGGTTTACAATTGCTGTCTACACGGATTGAAACTAGCAAGGTCACCTTGGTTGGGACGTTGGTTTGCAACCATCTGGTCACCCCTTTACCTTCTTCCATTTCTCCCACTATGGTGGAGTGGGAAGAACTGTCAGACCGTTACTGAGTAAAAACCAGTGCTCCTGCAGTTACTTTTTTTTGTGAGGGCTACACTAACTCCTTCGAACAATCCGCAGCCCTGGCAGGTGTCAGTTCCATCTCTAACTACTTCACTGCTCTTCAATTCACAATCGGCTAGACTGTTAACCTACTGAACCAACTTCACAAAGAGATTCAAAGAGCTAACACTTGCACGCACACCTACAAGCTTCAGTTCAAATTAAGGCAGACAAAACACTGATCACAAAGTTAATCTGTTCTGATAATGTAACCCGTGTGAATGCATGCGAGGGCGTCGAGTCGATTATGCGTCGCCAACGAGGCATGAACACATTGGTTTTACATACAACGGTGTAATCGCGACAATCTGCTTGATATACAACCTCCTTTTCAGTAGCGGTAGAACGAAAATAACTCATGTTTGCTAATACAAAGACTATAAGGTAACTCCACCAGTATAAGTGGTAATGTTAGCAAAGGTGGAGGCCGCTCGTGCACGAGCGAGGGAGCGGCCCTCACGCCCCAGCCGCCGGGATCCCGATCCCGATTTCCGTCCACCGTAGGCGCGGGCTTTCGAACGGCGAGCAATGGGTAGCTCGCCATCTGACCGTCCGGTAACCGTCCGGACCGAGCCTAAGTCGTCGACGGCGCGTACTGTTCCACGCGCGCCTCACGGAGATGTCAGCAAACCGTAGGGGCCCAGCAGGGTCGAAGCCTACAGGGGCCAAGGTTCCGTTTCTGAAAGGAAGACTCGGCCCTGGTATGAAAAGCAAAGAAGGAAAAGGAGTAGGTTTTTAGTCAGTAAAAGTCTGACACACCCTCTAGCTCCGCCCAAGAGCGGGGATGTCATTGGATGATTTTATATTTTAAAAAAAATCACTTCTCCTCGCTTTGAAGCATGTCTTGTACCAAGGCCCAGCGCGAGAGATCGTTGCCTCTGATGGGACCACGTGAACACGGCAGTGCTCTACCCAGGCGGGGCACACCTCCACAGTGTGCTCCACCGTGTCCTCCGGGTGGTCCACATAGTGGTGGCACCCGAGCGTTACTTCCGCACGAATCTGGTGCAGGAACTTTCCGAAATGACCATGTTCGGTGAGAACCTGCATCACGCGGAAGTGAACGCCGTGAGGTCTTTCCAGCCACACCTCAAAGAGGGGACTTACCGCCATAATTATGGCGTGCCCAGTCAATTTTGTATATAAGTTTATAAAATATATTTAGAAAATAATATTTAGTAAATTGTTATTAATAGGTCTTCTTTTACATATTATTACTCCAATATATTAGCTGTAAGTTTTCTTAAACATTAAAAAAAAATACTAACAGAGCATTTCGAAATTCATTTAAATACCTGCTAAAGACAGTCAGCAAGAAATGGGTAATTAATCTACCAACTTGAAACTAAATTACCAATTATGATTCGGTATGTAATCAGCCCTAATCGCAATTAATTGTTTACCAGGAAAGCGACGCCATATATCTCGAAACTTCTAAAATAATCAGATTACGCTCCAACTGATTAATTAGTTTCAAAGGCTTTAAAAGACAGTCATTTGTAAGTCTCGAGTTGGAAATAAATAGTGATAGTTTAAATGGCGATAGAGATTTAACAATGTCTTTTATTATCTGTCTCTTTGTTACAACAGTGTTACAAGGTTTTTTGTAGTTAAAATGTAGTAAAGGGTGATTCTTTGTAACTGAGAGAATGTTTCATTCATCTGGCCTAGTTTTCGTACCTATTTTGTGTCGTAAGCCACTGGGCGCAAATCTGTGCCTTTGATACATTTCGTGATCGTGGAAAACTAATATGCAAATAAAAATATCAAATTGTAAAGAAAAATCTAGATATATAATATCACCGCGGACTTTTTTGTAGACCTTTTTAAGGTGTAAAATACTGTAGTACATTATTTTGATCTATCTCGTAGGGTTCAGCCAGCTTTTGCAATGTAAGTGCTAAAAATGTGTTTAGTTACGACATTACAAACCTCTAAAATTATTACTGTTTCTCTACTATATTACACATGTATTATACTTATGAATCTTCCTCTTGAATCTCTCTATTCATTAAAAAAAACCGCATCAAAATCCGTAAAAGACACAGACAGACAGACAACACAGACAGACAGCGGGAAGTGACTTTGTTTTATATTATATAGTGATTTGATGTGGTTTTCAGAAAAAAAATTATGATTAGTGTTATTTACAAGTGGTCAATTAGCTTTATCTTTCCGACATTCACGCTGTTAAACTACGATTAAAGTGCCTATCATCGGTTTAATTTAAACAAATGCTTTCATTTTCAGTTTGAGTGTTAGAGAGTGCCTTTTGCACTATGTACACATGGAGCTTACACACATAATGTTATTTCACGAACTCAATATTTATTTAGTGAATTTTACATCAAAGTATACGTGTTTAAAAAGCCGGAGAGAAAAAAAGAAATTAGGTATTAAACGTTACAAAGAAACATACATGGAGTATATCTATTTGTATACTAATATCATGTGAATAAGTTACTTCTAGGCAAGCGTGCTTCATCGTCGGCCACATCATCGCTTACCATCAGGTGGTGCGGAAGGTATAGACGCCGTGTTGAGTTTCCAGCCACTCCTCAAAGAGGGGCTTACCGCCATAATTATGGCGTGCCCAGCACTGGGTTGCGATAGTCGCTGTCGCCATTCCGCCATGAAAAGCACAATTTATAGGTGTACTCATATTTATGTATTATTTTGTACTGTTTCCATATGTAAACATAAATAAATAGCAAAGCCTCAAAGTACCAGGATGTAATAATCCACAAGAAGTAACAGAAAATAATGCATCATAAACACCAATCTATCAAAACTTTCATGATTGAAATTCAAGCAACCGGCGAATTTCATAATAGAACTTTGTAAGCTGTAATGCGATGGTGTGGTGCCCTGATAAACGCGGATGCATCACTGGCACATTCAAGTTTTATGATCCATGTGCTGAAATAGAGCCTTTTACGACCTGTACTGTCTTGTATAAATCATAATTATTTCCAGAACTTCACTTTCTACATAGTGTCGTTATAGCCCAGTGGTTAAGGCACCCACCTCTCATGCATGAGGTTGCGAGTACGAACCCGGCCAGTACTAATGTGATTTTTTTATTTCATATGTACTTTTATAAGTTTATCTAGGACATTACTGACACCCCGTGCCTCGAAAAGCAGGTAAAGCGGTTGGTCCCGATTGTCATTCGTAGATCTTTGACAGAAAAGAAGTTTGGCCATCAGCCTATCCAAGCCTAGCCAAGTTACGATCGTTTTGTTTGCGTCGAACGCCTCGAGTAGGCCACGCCTCCGATTCCTTTGTTCTGACCACGTGACTGAGCGTTGAGATGACGTCAGAACAAAGGAATCGGAGGCGTGACCCACTCGAAGCGTTCGACGCATACAAAAAGATCGTAACTTAGCTAGGGGGGAAGGAGTTCCGTGTTGCCATCGTTGCTATCGTGTTGGGTCTGATGGCGGACGCTCTATGTAAAACAAGGGTATTCAGCTATAGTCAGTTAGACTAGAAGCCGAAGATAGTTGAAGCTAGGGAGATGATGACAAAGAAAAGTAATTACCTATTTTCATTTACTTTCGATATTATGATGGAATGATTTTGATTTGGGTGACGTGAAGAGGCGATTAAGAAGGCTTTAATCTAACATAGGTATATATATTAATTGATTTAAAAACATATGACAATGTAGAAAATAAAGCAAAGTAAAAAAAAATATGACAAGTATTTTTAAGTATCTTTTTTTTTTCGGTGGCAAAATCATCTTATGACATCCCCAGCTCTTGGGCGGAGCAGGAGATAGTGTCTGATTTTTACTGACTAAAAACCCACTCTTGTCCCTTCGTTGCCTTTCGTACCAGGGCCGAGTCTTCCTTTCAGAATCAGACTCTTGGCCTCGGTAGGCTTCGACCCTGCTGGGCCCCTACGGTTTGCTGACATCTCTTTTTTTTTATATGGTATAATCTAGTGCTTGACTGCGATTCCACCTGATGGTAAGTAGTAATGCAATCGTTGACGGTGAGGCACACTAATTTATTGAGAGCCTATTCACTCTAGCCTTGAAGAGACCCAAATTATAATCGGACGGGAAAACCACAGCAGGCAAATTATTCCAGTCCCTCGATGTACGCGGTATAAACGACGAAGCGAAACGCTTGGTCCGGACCGTAGAGGTTTCAAAAACGTAAGGGTGGATACTCGCCGTTCGTCGGCTTGTCCGATGGTAGAAATGAGATGGTGGAATCAAGTCATGCAATTCCTGCGCACACTCTCCAAAATGCATCCTGTAAAACACCGAAAGGCTGGCTACCCTACGCCTGTGCTCAAGACTTTGTAGATTGGAATTAACCAGATCTGGATCACCAATCAGCCTCTTTGCACGCCTTTCCACCGAGTCCAAAGCTGCCAGGTGGCATTTTGCAGCACCAGCCCATATGTGGCTGCAGTAGTAACAAAGTAGTCAAACCACTTGATATGATTCGTTTTAAAATAATAATAATAATAAGGGCAGGGCAGTTTTGTGGTGAACTGTTGGGCATTAGGGACCCCACGGACCCGATCTCCCGGGAAAATTTTTGTTCTTCATCTCCAGCTTGCCTTTATTGGCCGGCCGTAGTGAACACTGACGAGGAACAGAGCTCCCACCTATCTCTTGCATTTATTGGCTGGCTTGAGTGGAGATTCGCAAGAGCAAACGTGCTCGGGAGAAGGATGTATAATCCAGTAAGGTGCTGGTAGGGATCTTGACCGTACTTCCGGGATTGTCCTAATAGCCGTGGTATACCTCTCCATTCCTTAAGCACCTCAGGATATGTTGCCCTCTTGTTGCTACGTCACTTCGTGCTAGCGACCGTTTATGGGGGCCCATTTATTGAGTGTGCAAGTCACCCCCTGCCTTTTGTCGATGGATATTAATAACATTGTTTAAGCAGGGCCCATAGTCTTAACATAGTTCCTGGTAACCAGTCCACTTAAGACTCCAAAAACCATAGCCTTATATCTTAGTTTTTCATATGTCGCAATAGTTTCCCACCAACCGGAGGTTGCCCTTGGATGCACTAGCATAGTGCGTACAGGGATAATCACCGGTTTGTACCACTTTCCATTAAAAGCGTCTAAAAGGGCATCTGCGAGTTGGTTTCGGCTCCTCGTACGCCTTCCAAAGGTCCAGAACCTTAGGGTGCTGAGATAAATAAATGTATAAAAATATACTTTATTGACACAAATCCTTACAACATGCTTAATATCAGTTAAGTTACAATAATTAAAGGTGCACAAAAGTTGACACCCTGACTCCTAAACTAGGATTTCCTGTGTCTTAGGAGTCAGTGTTCTACTGCTACTTGGACACTATCAAAGACATTAAATATATACTACCAATAGACAGGACATAGCGAACAAAATCGTGATCCGATATTTATTGCCTAGTCATAAGTCGCTCAGTCTAGTATGACGCCCCTACACGTCAAGTCGTGTTTGTATCCGCTCTATGCACTAAAAGAAAATCATTTTCTGAGAAAATGTACCGAACTGCGCATTACGCTATTGCAAATCTTGTTATGATAAAATGACTGGACCTAACTTCGGTTTATTTTCGTAAATATTTTTTGTATTTACAAAGTAATTAATTAAAATTCAATATTTTTTATAAATAGTTGTTGAACATTTAATTTTGCTGATTTTGTGATAACGCCATCTATTGCTGAAAAGCTTAACCTTACCTTTATCACACACTGAGGCTCTACCACGAGCTCATAACGTGATCCATTTTACGACCTAAACCGAACTGTTAAAGGGGTGGAGTTATACAGGGTGTATAGCTCCATCACTCTTTTTCGCTCGTACGACTGACATTTTAACATTATCATGGTAAGGCCCCTGGCCACCTACCGAGCGATATAGTTAAATAATTATAAATTTTGACAAATTTAATTCGCGTGTTTGCTATTCAAAGCCAGATGGCGTCACTGAGACATAGGATGACAGTTTTTCTAAGACATTTGTTCTATTATCCGCTCTATTATATCTCTTTAAATCTCTTTGGACACTATAAACCCATAAAATGACAATAGCGGTAAATATTGCCCTTTCTTGAAGATGACATAATTCATAATCATTTATTTGCTAATATGGGTAATTACATAAAGTTATTGAAAGCACAGTCCAATCATATTACACCTTGAGGCATGCAAATCACAAGCTTTATTATTATAATACATTTTCTTGCAAAAATTATATACTAAATAATAAGATAATAATACAATTAAGTTTTATTCATTTCACCATATCAAATAACAAAGAAAAATACATATACAATACATGGATGGCGCTGTGGTTTAGCGATTAGCTACTGCGCTGCTTGTTATAGCTTCGACTCCCGCATGGAACAACATATTTACATGGCTATTAAGCCATAGTTGATTCGAGTCTAGGTGTCTTGTGTTTGTGAGTTCAAATATTACCAATGCACTCACGACACAGAAGTTTTTCATTATGTGGGAAAATTCTATAACAAAACAAAACAATTCTTCGTAGCCCCCGTACTCCAATAGTAAACTATACTGTTTTAGGGTTCCGTACCTCGAAAGGAAAAAATGGATCCCTTATAGGATCACTTTGTTGTCCGTCCGTGTGTCTGTCTGTCTGTCAATACCCTTTATCTCGAGAACGCGTAGAGGTATCAAGTTGAAATTAAAACCATATACTCAGGTGTGCGGTCTTTTAAAGCTGTGAAAATATCAAATTACTGAGTTAACAAAAAAAAAAGATACGGCAGTTTATGTCGCAAAAAACGTGTATTTCGACACTCTCAAGGGAATCAAAACTCATAGGGTACTTCCCGTTGACAAAGAATCCTGAAATTTGGCATGAAGCAAGGTTTCATAAAACAAATATAGGAAAAAACCTCAAAAATGTAAATTTGTAGTTACGTCACAAAATAGAACTTTTTTTGCGATTCGGTAAAATTTTCATAGCTCAATTCGGGGTTTGAACTGTTTTCATAGGTAAGTTTGTGCGGAACCCTCAGTGCGCGAGTCTGACTCGCTCTTGGTCGGTTTTTTTATTATACAGATGACAGGTTCGCGTTAGACCACTATCCCACCTGATATGGTAAGCGACGATGTGGTCGATGACGCTTGCGTGGGATTAATTTATTCACTCTTGAATTAAACACCCGTAAGCTGTTAGAACTCTGGCAAGAAATTGCACTCCTTAGCTGTACGCAAAACAAATATATTATGTTCTTGAAACGTTTTGTACGTCACGGTAGTGCTGATCGTCTAATATAATCCGATGGTGGAACGAGCTTAGTGGAATAAAATTGTGCAGTTCCACTGCACACTCTCTGAAATATAAACTAAAGAAAACCGACAAGCTAGCATAGCTATAGTCCACGCGCGCCTCAAGGAGATGTCAGCAACTGTAGGGGCCCAGCAGGGTCGAAGCCTACTGGGGCCAAGGGTCTGATTCTGAAAAGAAGACTCGGCCCTGGTACGAAAGGTAACGAAGGAACAGGAGTGGGTTTTTAGTCAGTAAAAGTCTGACACTATCTCCCGCCCCGCCCAAGGGCGGGGGATGTCATAAGATGATTTACCCACCGAAAAAAAAAAGCGTACCTATAGTAGTAAAACCATTGAGGAACTCGAACCTGAGGATTTAAGATAGCGTTATGCCTGTTATTTCTGATTTGAAACAAAAAAGTGCAAACATAACTTTATGGGTACCACTAAAACGAAATTCGTATAAGTATCTCATACTTGGCTTCATTAGAAGGCTTAAAGTCACCCAAAGAGCAATGGAAAGGGCAATGCTCGGAGTTTCCTTGCGTAATCGCATCAAGAATGAAGATATCCGCAGGAGAGCCAAGGTTGCAATCGCCAAACTTAAGTGGCAGTGGGCAGGGCACATTGCTCGCAGAACAGATGGTTGATGAGGCCGAAAGGTTCTGGAGTGGCGACTGCGCACCGGGAGACGCAGCGTTGGAAGGCCTCCCAAAAGGTAGACCCATGACTTTGTGAGGGTTGCGGGAATCCGCTGGATGCGAGACGCACAGGGCCGTTCGTTGTGGCGATACTTGGGGGGACATATACCAGCATTGGACGTCTTTCTACTGAAATGATGATTAATACCAATCTAATATAATAAAACAGAACTTGTAAAACATAAAAAATCAAATCAAACATGCATGTTCTAGAACCAAAAATTCGAAGACATGTGACATTCACCAATCCGCACTGGGCACGCATGGTGGATTACGGCCCATTCCCTCTCCTAGAGAGAGGAGGCCTGAGCCCCAGCCGTAGGAACATTAAAATGTAAAACATCAAAACCGGTTAAAATATCATGTAGGTACCTATGTACTGATTTTCAGCAACATTAACATACGAATATCTGTAATAATAGTATGCGCAATAAGCTAGAATAATTCCCGGTATTTTGTATAGATAATACTACGCATTAAAATACCTAAACTTTACGGAATGAGATGCCTTTGTAATTAAAATTGTTCATATGCCAACATATTGAGCCTTGTAGTATGGGGAGGATTAAAACTAAGTGGAGAGTTTACAAGTAACTTGGTTTAGTGTTGTACTACACTGGTTGCGTACATTATAACTTGCCATTATTGACTGAGAGCAGTGGTGGCCGAGTGGTAACGGCCCCGACTTACGAGTTGTAGGTCGCAGGTTTAAACCCAGCCAGGCACATTACTTTGTGTAATTTATTTCATCACCACTGCTCTCAAAACCGTGAAGGAAAACATCGTGCGGAAACCGGCATGTCCTAGAACCAAAAAATTCGAAGACGAGACATTCACCAACCCGCACTGGGCCCGCGTGGTGAATTACGGCCCATTCCCTGTCCTAGAGAGGAGGCCTGAGTCCCAGCAGTGGGAACATTAAAATGCTGATTATGCTTTATGCTTATTATCGACTGATCTGTTAGTTTGGTGTTTAGTGGCCCTGAAGACAGGCGTCGACCTGGACAGGCGTATAAAACGCTTTAAGTGATAATCTAGGCTCGTTCTTGACAGGTTGTCAAGAAAAGACCAGACATAAAGTAAGATGGAAAGATATAGAGAGGCCCTTGTCAAGCAGTGGAACAACGTAGGCAAAATAAAAAAAAAATCAGTAGTTTTTTTCCACCAGAACTTGGGTTCCGTAGCCTCCCATAAAAACTGTGCATTTTACCGGAATATAAGGTACGAACCAAATTCTCAAAATCGAATCAATTCAATCGGATCAGTTTTACGAACATCTAAACAAATCCTCATTTCTTTCTTTTCTTATTATTAGTTTATATTTGTTAAAACGACGTTTGATTTACAAACATCTAACAAAAGATTAAAAGTAAAAAAAAAATGTTGAAAAACAAAATATACTTTATGAAAAATATAATTAAAAACCGGGCAAGTGCGAGTTGAACCCGTGCATTGAGGGTTCCGTACAGACTTACCTATGAAAACAGTTTAATTCACGAATTGAGTGACAAAGATTTTTCCGAATCACAAAAAAGTTTATTTTGTGACGTAACAATAAATTTACAGTTTTCAAATTTTTCCTATACTTGTGCTATGAGACCCTGCTTCATGCCAAATTTCAAGATTCTAGGTCAACGGGAAGTACCCTATGAATTTTGATTTCTTTAAGAGTATCGAAATACACGTTTTTTGCGACATAAACGGCCGTATCTTTTTTTTTTCATTAACTCAGAAATTTTACAAATTTGAGCTTCAAGGGACCGCAGACCTGAGTATATAACTTTAATTTCAACTCGATACCTCCACGCGTTCCCGAGATAAAGGGTCTTGACCGACAGACAGACAGACAGACGGACGACAAAGTGATCCTAAGGGTCCCGTTTTTTCTTTTTGAGGTACGGAACCCTAAAAACGTGATGAGAGTTACTTAACTAAAAACTCCCTTCTACACAGCCAAGCAAAAAGTAAAAGAAAAAAAAAAACAATAGCATCCTTATAAATATAATAACAGGAAAAATCGTTTTCTGAAAGCAATTCTTGAAATAAAACATTTTATTAGAAACGGCTTTAGATCCATTAAAACCGTTCCATAATTTCATCTGTCACGGCACTTCCCGTCATTTCTTCAACTTCAGACATTTCCGCTCCTAAAGTTTTTAAGGAAAAAAGTATTTATATCTGTGGAAAGTTTTTATAATCGTGGCGGTTCAATAAGAAAGTTTCAATCGATTTACATCCATCAAAAAGTAGATTGTTGTCGGATCCGGAGAAGTTGACTTTGAGTGGTGTTTGGGGTAGGTACGAGTGTTTTATTCATTTTGTGATGATATTTTGAGGTTTTCATTGCGTTTAGAATAATGTTAATAGACCAGGTACTTGAAATTTATTTTAATATATTTATAACTAGCTGTTGCCCGCGACTTCGTCTGCGTTAAGTTCGTAAAACTGTACAATCATTCTGTGCTTGCAATTCATTCTGAAAGCATCGTGATTATTTATTGTACTTTCACATAAAACGGTTAAAGGTAAAAATGCAAATTACCTTCAGGATACATGTTATGTACTCGTCCAGATCCAGATGTATGAACGTCAATGAATAGAAAGAGTATGTAAGGGTCGTAGCAGTTGGCATTTCTGCCTACCCCAAGGGAAAAGGCACTATTTTATGTAGGTATGTTTCTGGTTTATGTTCTGGTAAAACAACATTGTCACAGTGAGCACGTCACAATCGCGGTGCGGATCGCCCGGAGAATACGATGGAGCTCACGGTGGAAGGCAGTCCCGCTTGGTAGGAGCGCCGGCGCCGCCGTGTCCTCATGAAGGCAATTAGTGGAAAAAATGCCAACCAGTAGCCTCCTTCAGTGAAGCACTACGATCGATTCGAATCGAGAAGGTGGCTGAAACTATGAAGGATGATGAGGGAAGTGATGCTCCAGGTGTTGAAAGCCGCAGGGCGATTGCGGTGGAGCCGTCCGGTCATCTGATCAAAGCAATCCTGAATCGACGGCGCGCAGTAATCTACGCGCGACTCATAGAGATGTCAGCAAATGGATAGGGGCCTCTAGGGCCAATGTCTGCTAAGGCTGCGAGATTATTCGAAAGAGTTACCTCCTGTAAAATTTTCGCCTCAATAATGTTTCACTGAAGAGTTTAAGCCGTCAGACAGCTTTGGTAGAGGTAAACGAAGGAGTATAATTGGGACACCGACCTTCAGCTGGATAACGTGCACTGATAGTGCAAAGCCAAAAAGCCAGTGAATCCAAAAATTACCATCATCATCAACTATCTTCCTCCACAACAGTACTTATGAAGAATTGGCGAGAGCATGCTTGAATTGATTGTTGCAGCTTGATCATTTGGGGCGTAAAAATTACTTGTTCATTTACCTAGGATTTTTTGGTGTGTATTTGACTGACGTCCTCGTATATCAGACAAATGTTATTCCATAGTGGGAACTACCCTATGAAGAGTCTCCAACTTATGAATGAATTTCGGTGAAATCTTGAACGCGTGTATCCCCGTCCAATCGAACTCGCATATTGATGGCCAAACCGAGAGGTCACTGACGCCGATTGCTACATAGGATAGACCTCCACCGCATGCTACAACGGGTCCTCCGGGCGATTCGCAAAATGGTAATATCAGGGTACTTCCAACCGAATCCGAAACAGAAACCGCGTGAAACACCCTCAACAGTCCTGAGCTTGTGTATCCATAAAACAATGAAATTCCGGTAAACAAATGTAGCAGCCGATTAGTGTTATCCCTGAGACTGGCCTCCCTCAGAGGGTTGTTCCAGTGTTGGTCACCACTCACTGCAAGGAGGTAACGTACGGATGTCAATGTAAGGCTGCAAGGAATCTGAGATACATCATACGTTGTCGAACTGTGATTAGGAACGCAAACCTTTCGACCCCGTTTTATATCACAAAACACACCATTATTAGGCCGCAAGGTCCCATCATCCCGGAGGACACAGTGGAGCACACAGAGGTGTACCCCGCAAGGCAATCGAAATGGCAATCCCGAATAGCAGGTGGTTGCCTTCTTTTGCAAAGCCGTAATGCTAGCGAAGGAGAAGGCCGCACGCGTGAGGGAACGAACGTCCTCACGCCGAGCCGAGATTCCGACCCCGACGACCAGCCACGGTAGACGCGGACATCCAGCAATGGGTCGTCCACAGCTGTCCGGCCGTCCGGTAATTGACCGGACCGAGCCCAGTCGTCAACAGCGCGTAGTGATCCACGCTCTCCTCAAAGAGATGTCGCAAAGGGCAACTAAAGGACACAGGTGTGGTTTTAGTCAGTAAAAGTTTGACACGCCTTTCCGCTCCAACCAGAGTGGGAAAAGTGGATGACTTCCACACTTAAAAAAAGAAAAATAAAGGTGCCATCATTATCATTATCATTTCAGCCGAAAGACGTCCACTGTTAGACATAGGCCTCCCCAAGTGTCACCATAATTACCGGTCCTGGTCGTCTCACATCCATCGGATTCTCGCGAACCTCACCAGGTCATCGGTCCACCTGGGGGCCTTCCAACGCAAGGTGCTATATTGCTACCCCTTCCGAAAATTTACCGTGTTATTTTAAAGTCAATAATTAAATACATATAAGTATTTACTTTTATCGCCTTTGGTTTGTATCCCTTGAATAATCACGGTCAATTAGCTTGTTACAACCACGGGAAAAAAAAGCAGTGGGATTAAAAATGCCTCCGTCTAACTCCAGGTTAACCATAACAGTTTTCGTCCAATTTTAAACAATAAAACTGTCTTTAAACTTGGGAGATGGTCATTCTTCCGCTACTCAGAAAATTACGTAAAATACACAATGCCATCTATCAAATATGAAGTTCAACTATCATTGTCATCATTATTGCTACTTTCAGTCTTTAGATGGCGTTGCGAGTATCTGAATTGCGTGTGGTGCCATATTTACAACATTTTAGTACGTGATTTTACTCGCCGCTTTGATTTTATTATGTGTTTTGATTAGTTTTTACAAAATATTTAGAAGATATCGAATAGAAATTTCAATTTTATTTTGAAAAAATGGTAAAAGTTATTTTATTACAAAAAAGAAGATAAAATAATGACAAAATTTTTAACTGTAGCTGAGAATCGAACTCGTGGCAAATGTCGTTCAACATCGACATTTTGGATTATTACTTACCCCCCATAGCAAATAGCGTGATAATTTATAGCCTATAAGTTGCCCTGACCTATAAGCATTATGTATGCAAAATTTGAGCAGGATCGGTTCAGTAGTTTTTGCGTCAACTAATACCATCGCAAAATAATTTTACTGTTTTATTATATGTATAGATTAGATGATTCTTTCCTAAAAAAATGTGTGTACTTAACACATTTTTTTAGGAAAGAATCATCTAATTACTTAATTACTTTTACTGACTAAAACCAACTCCTGTTCCTTCTTTGCCTTCTTTCCAGGTCCCCGGAGTTCTCTTTCACACCACCCATGGCCCCAGTAGGCTTCGACCCTGCTGGGCCCCTACGGTTTGCTGATATCTCCTTGAGGCGCGCTTGGAACACTATGCACCGTCGACGAGGCCGATTGTACATACGTCTGTACAACTTGAATGACCTTGAAAAACGTTTAATTGTCGTTTTGTACACACGTTTGTACGATTTTTTTTTGGCCGAAAATTTTGGTTTCTATATCTTTGTTTTTCCTAGAAAAATCCAGAAAAAGTTTTTATTTTATTATTTTGGTGATTTACGTAAAAACGCGCAATTACGTAATAATAATACCCCCGGGCGCCCGAGGGGTTAAGTACACACATGGAAACAGAAATAGATAATCTATATCTATATATATAAAAATCAAAGTTTGCGTGTTTGTCCTCTATGCATTCCTAATCCAGTGATCAGATTATGATGAAAATTTAATAGGATGTTCTGAGAGTTCTTGAGCCAAAAATTCTATTAATAAAAATAGTTCCCGGGGGAGGACATCTCCGAAAGGACTGGATCAATTTTAATGAGGTTTTCACCGACAGAAATCTAATTTTATAAGGAGTAACTACGGCTGATTCTCTTTTTCCCGCGGGAACGGGATTACCAACTATGTCCGTTTTCAAAACGGCTGAACAAAATTTGACGGGACTTTCATTGGGATATAGGTAATATTTTAATGAGTAACTTAAGTTATGCAAGCTCAGAATTATTAGTTACCTACATTTTTGCAGTTTACGAACTTGACAAGGACAGAGTCGCAGGTAACAGCTAGTATTATATAAAGGCAAGCGATTCTGACTGGCTGATCTATGAACACACAGCTCAAACCACTGAATGGATTGCGCTGAAATTCAGCACGCAGATATTTACTATAACGTAGGCATGCGTTAAGAATGGATTTTCTAAAGTTTGTATGGAAAAACCTACTTCCACACGAGCAAAGCTAACTTAGTACATTATAAATATGAGTACAAAGGAACTGCTTATTTCTATGGAAATTCGTCCAGTAGTACTGCAAAAGGAGATATTATAAGAAATACAGACAACGTGTGTAAGCAAAAGTGAGAGTATTTGTAAAATTAGCATTATCTTCTGATTGTACTTGGTAAAATTAAACAAAACAATTATAAAACTTAAAGATGTTATACTTCACTTAAATCACTAATCTTACACCAAATATTAATGAACTTTTTATAATTATTAAGAAACTTAGTCGGGATACCCCCGACTCGGACAGGTTAGGTTAAAAGCGGGGTCTCGAGAGCGAGCGAAGCAAGCAAACACAGACCATCATCTTCGTGGTTTATTTTTTTAACTACTCAGAAGAACATGTGTTACTGTACAATTATTTATAAACATGTGAAACAATTTATATGAAACTTAAATAATAACTAAACTATTTATACTAAAACCGAAATATGTAGGTACATACAAACTATAAAAACTATTATACTAAACCTAACTATGTACATATAATACAAAAACACCTATTACACTCAGGCGTCGAAGTACTCCTCACATCGCTGTCATCCGGAAATGTGCCCAGAAGGCTGGCAGCATTGCCACGTTGAATGGCAATGCTAATTCTTTGGGCGAAGAACGAGCCAGCCCTCTGGTCACGCAAAGTGTCGATCAGACGGCGTGAAATTTCCTTAAAAAGGAGACGCGCACTCGGACTCCATGACCCAAGCGTTTCGACCCCAAACGGCTCAAAACTGTAATTACCAATAAGATTACAGTATTTGCGCCGTTTGAGGGTCTCAGCAGCCGCAGCGGCAGCGCCGGCACAGCCCGCCGAACTAAGAACATGGGATGGCGCAAGGTTGTCGACACAGGTTGCGTCCCACACCAGAGGCCTACCCACCTTCCACGGCACCAACGTCATACCATCTGGTCTCTTCCCATCGTCACGTACCAAGCCGCTAGGTTCTAACACGGCAGGTACGCCAGCGGTGACGAGAGCTCGACGAATAATGTCGTTGATGCTAGCGTGCCGTGCTATGCGGCCTGCGCTCCTGCAGCAGGACAGGCCATGGTGTCCGAGGCTGTCGACAGCTTCGCCACAGTGGCACCGATGTGGAGCAACACAAGGTGCGCCTAAGCGTAAACAGACTGCGAGCCGAAACGAGGCGTCATCCATCATAGTGCCTATGGTGGATGACGGGAGTGCCTGAAGCCACAAACCCGACTCCCATTCCCCTACAGCCAGCAGACGCGCACGCTCAGCAGTACTTGACGACGTATTCATTAGGTTGTTCCGTACAATACTGCAGAGCGGCACAATTTGGTTGTATAAAGGCATATTTTGTAGTAGAAAACAGAAATAAATTAAAGGAACAGTTAAATACTACCCTAATACTAAAAACCTGAAAGAAAAACCTAATCTAACCTATTTTTATCTGATAAAGATATCTTTTAGAAACGTGTCACGCTTTTACAGGTATTTAATTTTTAACTCTTTTCATGATAAAAGCCTGAAAACTCCAATAAACATTAATAGATTGTCTCGTGACATTGAGGATTATTTTTGATGCGACATTGAGTAACGAGCCCGCCCTTTGAAGGTGTAAAGAGTTAAGCTGTTATGCTTTCATAATGATTTTTTAAAACAAATTTTTTTGATGAGTCAGGCATTGTATTGTTTGTTTGTTGATTATATTATAAACTTGCGTGATCGAATCAGAAATGAAGATATCCGCAGGAGAACCAAGGTTGCCGACATAGCACGAAGAATCGCCAAACTTAAGCGGCAATGGGCAGGGCACATTGCTCGCAGAACAGATGGCCGTTGGGGCCGAAAGGTTCTGGAGTGGCGACCGCGTACCGGAAGACGCAGTGTTGGAAGGCCCCTACAAGGTGGACCGATGGCCTGGTGAAGGTTGCGGGAATCCGATGGATGCGAGACGCACAGGACCGTTCGTTGTAGCAACATTTGGGGGAGGCCTATGTCCAGCAGTGGACGTCTATCGGCTGAAATGATGATGATGATGATTATAAACTAGCTTCTGCTAGCCGTTTCGTTCGCGTGAATGTTGGTTATTCCGGACATGCAGTCAAAGTTGAAGACAGATAAGAAGTAGCCATTCATTTTTTTTTTAATGTTTAATGTTACTTTGCAAATCAATTACTTGTTGGTTCATGAATCATGGTGTGCCAAATAAATATATTTTCTTTCTTTCTTTCTTTGTTAATTCTTGGAGTTCAAGCTTCCTACATACCAAAAGTGAAAGCGTAACAGACAGGCAGAAAGTTACTTTTACATGTTTTAATTTTAATAAGGTTATATGAATCCAAATAGGGAAAAAATAATGCTTAAGATCTATACAGTTACTGTGTTTATTTGGTAATAATGATTTGACCGGTTTACACAGTGCTTTCATACCTTTTAATATTGTGGTATGAAAATATTATTCATTAACATTCAAAACTAAAGTTAGAGAACTAATTCGTAAGAAGTTGGCAGTAGTATCACCACAGCGTTAATGTTTTCCAATTGTCGATTTGGACTATTTGTTTGATTATATTAGTTAGGTATGTAGTTTATTAATTTGAGTTTATATTGTATAATTTTATTATAAATATATATAGTTTATTAGTATATCATCTATTGTTGTATTCGTCTTCGTTCTCTCATTTATTGCACCTACCACTATTTTTCTCTTATTGGTTGACTCGTAGAAAATTCTTAAAGCATTAAGTCTGCCACTGTACTTTTGTGTGTATAAGGCATTTAATAAATAAATAAAATATTGCAAAAATGTATTACTTCTTTCTCGATCTTCTCCTTAGGAAACTTTTTTTTTGTAGAAACTACTAGTTGAGAATGAAATAATCTGACATATAGATATAATATCAGAACAAAATAAAATAAAAATTGTGATATGCCCCAATCTTTGCCTGTACCCTTCAAAATTTTAGTACGAAATAAATGACGTGGAAGCGTTGGAAGGTCTCCTACAAGGTAGACCGATGACCTAGTGAGGGTCGCGGGAATTCAGTGGATGCGAGACACACAGGACCTCTCGTTGTGGCGACACTTGAGGGAGGCTTATGTCCAGTAGTGGACGCCTTTCGGCTGGAACGACGACGATGATGATAATGAATTGCAATTGAATTATAAAATTTCCCACTAAAGCCAGTTCTATATAAGAAAGAAAGAAACAACATTTATTTGAGACTTGCACAGGACAAACAACAATAAAATTAAAAGTAACTACTTAATCTAAAAATACTCAACTGAAAATAAAAAATAAAATAAAACAATATTAAAAGATAAAAATAAAAGACCTGTGCGAGGCCAAAAAGGCATATGCTGCGATATTTAACAAAAAACTAAAATAACGCAGTGCTGGTATTCTGATAGGGCCTGGTGATGCCACGGACACACGGAACACGGAGACGGATAAGATAATATATAGATAATAAAAGAATAAAATAAAATATACTAAACATAATTATAAACAATTATATTAAAATTCAAAAAAGTGTAAAATAAATGTACTATTTTAACCATTCATACGCCCGATACTCCGTATATCATTCCGTGCTTGTAAAAACTGAGAGGCTAGCAACACAGTAGTAAAATAAGATAGGCGGTTAGCTGGCAGGCTGCCACGCTGAAGTGCGACTTTATCAATTTTTAACCCACAGTATTCATGCCAAAAGGGTAGTTCCAAGCATAAGCTCAAAACTATCAAGTTTTGTAATGGTCAGCAAACTTAAATAACAGCCAAATAGTCTGGAAACAAAATACTGCTGTGCTTGGTTGATAAAATTACGAAGCTATAGTACGGAATGCAATTGCAGCATTTGGCAAACACTCTAGCAGTTTCTTTTTAGGGTTCCGTACCTCAAAAGGAAAAAAACGGAACCCTTATAGGATCACTTTTTTGTCCGTCTGTCTATCTATCAAGACCCTTTATCACTGGAACGCGTGGAGCTATCGAGTTGAAATTAAAACCACATCACTCAGATCTGTGGTCCCTTGAAGTTGTGATACGGCCGTTTATGTCTCAAAAAACGTGTATTTCGACACTCTCAAGAGAATCAAAATTCATAGGTTACTTCCCGTTGACCTAGAATCCTGAAATTTGTCATATAGCAAGGTCTCATAGCACAAGTATAGGAAAAAATTTGAAAACTGTAAATTTTGTAGTTACATAACAAAAAAAAAACTTCATGAGCTTTCGGTACAGGAAATACTCGCACACAATACGCGAAACTTACACTTTCTGCCAAAATAACAAGCACCATAACATTTTTACATCTTCTTCCAAAAACAGAAGCACACACAAAATGAATAATTAAAACGCTTTCATCCATTCTTACCCTTCCAGTTTTTCGCATTTCATTGTAATTTATGTACCGAGGCAAAGTTAACTTTGCGAAGAAAAGTGTTACAACACAAAAAACACGGCGATATAGGAACATTCTTATTTTTACGAGAAAACTCGCCGCTTAAGATTTATTCTCAGTTTTTGTGAGACTCAACTTGACTTGATATATAATATATTTTTTTGTCTTTCAAAGAATAAATAATAATTTATTTATTTTTAACAACTAAAGCGGTAGACTTAATCGACTCGTATGTTTTATATCTATACTAATATTATAAAGAGGTAAACGTTGTTTTTTTGTTTTGTAGGAGGTAATCTCTGAAAGTTCTGGTCCAATTGCTACAATTTTTTCACCGATAGAAAGCTGCTTTATTCCTGAGTGACATAAGCTAGCTATTTCATGTACGCGGGCGAAGCCGCGGGCAAAAGCTACTCCATTATATAAGTCGTTTTACGTAAGCTTAATAAGTTTTATGTTTTCTTTTTATTCTATGCTGAAACTTTTCTATTTATTCGCGATCCTTCAGTCAACCTAGGGCCTTATCATGACATGTTAAAATGTCAAGCGTGCGAGCGAGAAAGAAAGATGGAGCTGTATAGCTGTATCCCTTTAACATTTCAGTTTTGGTCATAAAATGGATCGCGTTAAGAGTTCGTGGTAGTGCTTCTGTACTCAAAGAATTTAATGACAAGTTAAGTTTCTGTTGACGCTTATCTTATAACAAAAAAAAATATAAGAAACCATCAAATGACTTCTCGCGCTATAGAGATGGAGAAAAAGGGCTTGTCAGGACTTTACAGACTGAATACCGCACCTATGTTCCTTTTTTTACACATTGCGTTCTATGGCTACGGTAACTGTTACAATGGTTTACGCAGAAGAAAATATGATGTGGTTGACTTGAAGCTAATCTTTATTGCACAATAAATGATTACTTACTTTCAGTTGAACTGAATGTTGCTGATCAAACCTCTAAGTTAACGAAAAAAAAGATACGGCCGTTTATGTCGCAAAAAACGTATCTTTCGACACTCTCAAAGGAATCAAAAGTCATAGGGTACATCCCGTTAACCCAGAATCCTGAAATTTGTCATGAAGCAAGGTGTCATAGCACAAGTACAGGAAAAAAATCTGAAAACTGTAAATTTGTAGTTAAGTCACAAAAAAAAACTTTTTTTGCGATTCGGAAAAATCTTCGTAACTCAATTCGGGAATTAAACTGTTTTCATAGGTAAGTTTGTACGGAAAACAGAACCCTCAGTGCGCGAGTCTTGAGAGATAATTAACTCTCACAATAGTATTTTTTTAGATGATTGAAAGGATATCTCTTTTGAAATTGTTATTGGTAAGAGGCGTGTCATTGACCTAAGATTACTATAAATATCACAATAATTGAATAGGCATTTTCTTATCCGTCTTTTAACAACTTAAGGAAGATATAACAAAATGAAGATAATAGCAAAATTATAAAGTTCTTCGATTTTGAGATAGTGCTATGTTTTTGAAAATTGAATTAACTTTTAACTAAGTTCAAGAACTGCTGTGCCAATATTTTAATTCTTTTTATTTGTTTATTATACAAAATGGTGACAAAAAAAAAGCAATTAGAGAGGTACATAATGCTCCAAATAAGCCACTAGTCCAAAAAAAAAACATTGACGGCTTTAACAGTTTTATGTGCAGATTCGACTAGATGAATAGATGATGATTATTATAAAATCTTTACCAACGCCTCAGAACTATAAAAAAATAATTTCTAAACGACTTGGTTGACGCAGTGGTTAAACGACTGGCTGCTACATTGCGTGTCACCGGTTCCGTTCCTGTAGGAGACAAACATTTGCACGGCGGCCTACAGTTAGTGTTTCGGGTTTAGAAATCTTGTGTTTGTGAGTTTAAATCTTTAAATTGCATTGATTTAGAAGTTTGATTTTTTCTCTGCTCCAAGGAGTAGTAGGCCTAAGTATTTAACACTAATTTCAGCTAAACACCTCCATGGAAACTTGAGAAAAGAGGTTTTAACAGATGGACAGCAAAATTATCCTAAAAGGATTCCGTTTTTGCCCACTGAGATACGGAACCCTAAAAAAAAATATACGAATAGCTTTTCATGATTATTTTTGCAGTAGTCATTAGCAGACAAAATTATTGATAAATAGGAAACCATATAAGTTACCTAACATTTTCCCTGTAAACCATTTAATTACGAAAGCAGGAAAATCCAAATTTGAAAAACAAAATTGTATCTAATCAACATACCTTTGCAGAAGAATTAATTGCCTCAAGTTTTGTAATGACAAAACTTGATAATTATAGTCGTGTGATTTATTTTGTTAATGTTTTTGTGGTATACATGATATTTGGGGAGGCAAAAGTTTGTCTTTGGATTAGGTGAAGGAGAGGTCTTGCAAACGTAATCACTTTAGTGTAATAGAAATAGTCCGCTATCCTCCTATTATCTTCAAGTGTCTAGTTCCACGGTTTCTAACCTGGGGGTAATTACCCCTGTGGGGGTAAAACTGATATTCTGTGGGGGTAAATTATAACAGACCAATACGATCGAATCTAGCTCACCAGTGCATTTCATTCTCTAATACTCTAATCAAATTGGGCACGCCATAATTATGGCGGTAAGTTCCCTCTTTGAGGAGTGGCTGGGATGGCCACACGGCGTCCTTACCTTCCGCATGATGCAGGTCCTCACCGGACATGGTAAGTTCGGAAGGTTCCTGCACCGGATTCGTGCTGAAGAAACGCCCGGGTTTCTCCATTAGAATTGAATAAACTTTATTGTACACCAAAAAAGTAACAAAACTTATACATAAACTTAAATCTATGGGTACAATGGCGTCGACGGCGCGCCTCAAGGAGATGTTAGCAACCGTAGGGGCCCAGCAGGGTTGAAGCCTACTGGGGCTAAGGGTCTGATTCTGTAAGGAAGACTCGGCCCTGGTATGAAAAGCAACGAAGGAACAGGAGTGGGTTTTTAGTCAGTAAAAGTATGTCTGACACTATCTCGCGCTCCGCTCTAGAGCCGATGTCATTGGATGATTTTGCCACCGAAAAAAAACACACTGTAATCAAATAACAAGTTGGAGCTTCAGTTTAAACCAACCTACCACCCCACACTAAAAATGTTAATGTTACAAATCCATACTAATATTATAAATGCGAAAGTAACTCTGTCTGTCTGTCTGTCTGTCTGTCTGTTACGCTTTCACGCTTATACCGCTGAACCAATTTTGATGAAATTTGGTACAAAGATAGAATAGAGCTTGAGAAAGGACATAGGCTATAAATTATCACGCTATTTGCTATGGGGGGTGAGCAATATTCCAAAATGTCGTTATTGAACGATTTGCCGTGACTTCGATCCCCAGTTATAGTAATAATTTTTGTGAGTATTTTGTCGTCTTTTTTGTATATAATATGCGATGTTACTTCGATTACAATAATAATAGGACTTTTAGCATATTTTTAATACATCTAAGACATTTTTACTCCATATTTTTGTAAAAAGTAATCAAACATGTAATAAAATCTAAGTGGAAAAACGAAAATAATATTTCTTTTTTTCATTTAGCTACAAATTTAATATCTAAGATGAAAATCATCACGCTATCATCGACAAAGGGTTAAGCAGACAATGATGACGTTTATATAAGAACACCTATTTTACACAAAAGTCAACGAACACCGTAGTGCAGTCGTGTCTGGATTAGATCGGCACGTAAGGGGATAGTGGTTCAAAACTCAGTTTCTTTTTTGTGATAGTTTTGTTTTATTTTACTGTAAACAAGAAATTTTTACATATTTTTGCGTTCTTACTATTATTTTTATCGACAGTCTGGTTTCTGCATCAGCACTTTCGAAGCAGTTTGGCAGATTATACTGACCTTCACTATACAAGACAGAAATCCAGCGGTTATGCATTCAAACGTCTACAAAGAGATGAGCGGCTATCAGAAAAAATGTCTTAGAAAAACTGTCATCCTATGACTCAGTGACGCCATCTGGCTTTGAATAGCAAACACACGAATTAAATTTGTCAAACTATTTATTTAACTATCGCTCGGTAGGTGGCCAGGGGCCTTACCATGATAATGTCAAAATGTCAGACGTACGAGCGAAAAAGAGTGATGGAGCTATACACCCTATATAGCTCCATCCCTTTAACAGTCCGGTTTAGGTCGTAAAATGGATCACGTTATGAGCTCGTGGTAGAGCCTCAGTGTTTGATAAAGGTAAGGTTAAGCTTTTCAGCAATAGATGGCGTTATCACGAAATCAGCAAATGTTTCTAGACCTATTTATAAAAATTATTGAATTCTAATTAATTGCTTCGTAAATGCCAAAAATATTTACGAAAATAAACCGCAGTTAGGTCCAGTCATTTTATCATAACAAGATTTGTAATAGTGTAAAGCGCGGTGGGCCTTGGGCGCGGTCGCCTCCTGTTGCGAAGCAGTAATGCTAGCAAGGAGGCGGCCGCACGCGCGAGACAATAACCCTCGCGACCCAGCCGATCCGAACCGAGGGGTTCCGATCTCGATTTCCGGCCACCGTAGGCGCGGGCTTGTGGACGGCGAGCAATGGGTAGCTCACCGTCCGTCCGTCCGGTAACCGTCCGGACCGAGCCCAAGTCGTTGACGGCGCGTAGTGTTCCACGCGCGCCTCAAGGAGGTGTCAGCAACCGTAGGGGCCCAGCAAGGTCGAAGCCTATTGGGGCCATGGGTGATACGAAAGAGATTCCCGGGGCCCTGGAACAATGGCAAAGAAGGAACAGGAGTGGGTTTTATGTATGTTTCTTTCTGGTTTATGTTATGATAAAACAACGCTGTATGATTTTAAAATTATTGGTTCATTAGATATACTAAAAGTATATTATACCGTAGAATTATCTTTTTTACAACACTAAATAAATGTTATTGAACGTAGGCTATCAAAAAAAAAGTGGATAAAGTAGTTTTCAGTTGCCAAAATGTATAAATAGTCTGAGTCACGGAGTTGATACTGAGGTCGAACCCACAGTTTTTAGTGTGTGCACCTTTTGCTTTTAGGTAAGAAATCATCAAATACCTTCCCCCGCTCTGGGTAAAGCGAGAGGTAGTACCAGACTTTTACTGACTGAAACCCACCTGTGTTCCTTTACTTGCCCTTAGCGTTCCAGGGCTATGGCAACTTGCACGCCACAATTGCGGCAGCAAATACCTTCTTTGAGGAAAGTCTAAAAAGGCTCTCTTTCCGCCTGACGCAGGTCTTCATCGAACGTAGATGTTTCGGAAGGACCCCCAAAAAACCAGCAAATATAGGTAGGTACTTAATCACAGAAAGATGCTTCTTGAGCAGTTCGTGAAGGTTACCAGTACTTCAAGTAGTCTCTCCCTCGGACTTGGCCACAACCTACTGTTTGGAACAAGTACCAAATTTCAAAGATTCCAAAAATTGAAGATCATTAAGAATTTCATGAAAAACCCATGAAGACATATTTCACACAAGGCCCCGACGTGGTTTGCGTTCCTGAAGATAGTTTGATTACGTATGATGTATCCTACATTACTTGCAGCCTTAAGTCGACAACTGGACGTTACCTCCTTAAGAGTGGTCAGTGAGTGGTGATCAACACTGGGACAACATTCTGACGGATGCCAGAGTCAGTCACAGCCCCAATTGGTTGCGACATTTGTTCGCTGTCATTTTATAGTTTTGTGGAGTCACAAACACGGAGTAATGAGGGGGTATTAGGGTGTTTCGAGAGGTTTCTGTTTCAAATTCGACGTGATGTAAGTTAACATCAAACTGCATCAATTTTTTTCACAAATTCTTTATAAGTACAGTTGTGGAGCAAGATGACATCGTAGGTTACTCTGTAGTATTTTAATAATCGCTAGCAGTAGTGGATAGTCCACTACTGCACACAGTGCACGTTATCCAGCTGAAGATGGGCTGAAGCCGATTATGCTCCTTCGAAATTCACCTCCGCCAAAGTTGCATAACGGACCCGGCTAAAAGTCTGCAGAGAAATATCATCGAGGCAAATTCTTATGGGAGGTAATTCTTTCGAAAAATCTCATAGCTCTAGCAGGCATTGGCCCTAGAGATCTTCGTCAGGCGAAAAGAGAGGACGCTGTGGTGTCTTTAGAAAGACACCACAGCGTCCTCTCTTTTCCTCAAAGAAGGAAGATTTGCCACCGCGTGCAAGTTACCGTAGCTCTAGAACACTAAGGGCAATTAAAGGAACACAGGTCGGTTTCAGTCTGTAAAAGTCTGGCACAAACTCTCGCTTTACCCAGAGCGGGGGAAGGTATTTGATGATTTTCTTCCTAAAAGTAAAACGTGCAGAAACTAAAAACTGTGGGTATTGACCTCAGAACAAGATCCGTACAGACTCTTTATACATTTTAGCAACATTTAACATTTTGAAAACTACTTTATCCAATTTTTTTATAGCCTTTGTTAAATAACATTTATTTAGTGTTGTTAAAAGAAAACAACGGTTTAATACACTTTTAGTCTATTATAATGAACCAATCATATTAAAATCATACAGCGTTGTTTCATCATAGAATAAACCAAAAACAAACTTAAACTATCACCTTTTCCTTTTAGGGGTAGGCAGAACCACAGTTTATCAACTACTACGACCTCAACATGTCTGTTTCTGTTTATTGATGATAAGTAATTTATTTGATGTATATCATGAACGAGTATTCTATTACTGGTGAGTCAAATAAATAAAATAAATTATATATCTGGACATAAGAAATACATTTTACATAATATATTTACTGAAATTAATTTCCGTTATTTGAATTAGATGTTTTTAGCACGAATCACAAGCACAAAATTATTAATTACGTTTGTGCATTTTTACTAACTTGACGCAGACAAAGTCGCGGGTAACAGCTAGTAAAGTCTATAAAGATTATATTGTAAAGAGGTAAGGTAATATAAGAACTTTAAACTTAAAATATTTGAAGACCAAAATTAGCCAAATTGGTCTAGCCGTTCTCGTGTTTTAGCGAGACTAACGAACAGCTATTTATTTTTATAGATTAAGTCGATTTGTATTTTTATGACGTACTTTATTCATTTGTTGTATGTCGCAGCGCTGGAAGGCCTCCCACAAGGTGGACCGACGACCTGGTGAGAGTCGCGGGAAAGCGGTGAATGCGAGACGTACAGGATCGGTCGTTGTGGGGACGCTTGGGGGAGGCCTATGTCCAACAGTGTACGTTTTTCGGCTGAAATGATGATGATGATGATGATGATGTCGCATGAGAGACCTTTTTCCAACTAGCTTGGGATCGGCTTCCAATCTAACTGGATGCGGCTGAATACCCGTGTTTGATGTACCCGTGTGTGTACATGAAGCGACTGCAAATCGAAACTCCACAACCCAATTACGGAATAACACGATACTCCTTGGATAGGCTGATGCTCAGACTTTCTGGCGTCTGATTATCTGTAACGACTGTCAAAGATCTACGAATGACAATCGGAACCAACGGCGTTACGTGCTTTCCGAGGCACGGGGTGTCAGTAATATCTATCTATGTATATCTTATATATATACGAGTATTTATAAGAAAGTCGTGTTAGTTACACTATTTATAACTCAAGAACGGCTGAACCGATTCGGGGTGGGGAGGTAGCTTAGAACCGAACCAGGAGACGGACATAGGTTACTTTTTTTTTTTTGAGTAGGGTAGAGTAGGGTTTTTTTTTTTTTAATACAGTTTCCCTCCGACGTTATCGGAGTCATTGCTATGCCTCATATTATATACTCATTCATTCCAGTTCTCGCTCGCATACCGCTCGTACATTTATTCGTCATACTATATCTTTCTTTTATCCATCATATCTTTCTTACTCAAGGTCGGGATAGACCATCTAGCCTCTAACTTATTAAATCTTTATTTTTCATACAACGCTGGGTAAATAATTTCTTTAACGCAATATACAATTTAATTAACATTAGAGTAGGGTAGAGTAGGGTAGAGTAAGGTAGAGTAGGATAGAGTTGGGTAGAGTAGGATATAGTAGTCAGTTGACGGGAGCGAAGCCGCGGGCAAAAGTTAGTATAAAAATAAAATAAGATTTAAATGGTGAGCAAAAATGGAAAAAAAACACGAAAAAAAATCCGAATACAACGCCATCTCTAATTAAAATGTAATTATAAAATGAATTATGCTGTTCTGGTAATGCCAGTAGATGGCGTTATCCTTACTAATAGCAGGCCTGGTGCACTTCTAACTATAGGTATAGAAATCTGCCTACGCCCGCGGCCTCTCTTGCGAGGCTTATTTCGGTAGAGTGCCACACGCGTGTTCGATTTTCCGCTTGACCCGTGCTAACAAAAAATATTTTTGAATTCTTTATCGAATATTCTATCGAGTTTTTATTTCAAGTATTTGCGACATTTTTCACGTAAACGAGTCAATGACCTTAAAATCTTTCCATATAGTAGACCTCCCAGTACTAGTGACTACCTTACTAATGCAAGGTCAACATAATTGGAATTATATCTTACAAAATGTTAATTATTATGTATAATATCGTCTTAAACGACCTACCTTTTAAATATTACATATGAACGCAAAGCTAACGCACATACAAAATCAACAAAGTCATATACACTTCATTTTAATTACCTATTTCATTTGTTTAGATACCTAACTAAATGTAAACAATCTCTTGACACTTCTATGAGATGACTTTTAAAAAAATATTTTTTAAAGTATGGATATAAGTAAATAGGTAGAAATCAATTAGGTACCTATCTACCATATAATTTTAGAAAATCTGATTATATTTTATTTAATAAAACGTAAGTACCTATTTCACATTTTTCAAAAACACACAAGTCCTAACCCTATAAAAAGAGCGGCCTGTTCAAAGGCGCATAACGGGCATAATAAAAGAGACTCTCGTTACGCGGACTTACGGTGCATTTTGATTCGTTACGAGCGCCACTGGATCTGGTAGGCTAATAAAATCAAGGTCGTGTTCGTGCCGTGCAATGTATTATGGACATTATCGCTGTTGTTAGTAGGTTTAAATTCGTATGTTGGCTATCACGGAGTGCAATTTCTGTACTTGTACTATTTCTTATTCTGTGCTAATAGGTGGTTCGAAGTTCACCGGGACAGCTACTCTAAAATAAACTTGTAAAAGTACATAATAATATGAATTGAAATATTCACTAGTACTTACCCGGTTTAGGAGCCGCAACTTTATGCAAGAGACACGAGGCCTTAACCACTGGGCCATCACGACATTCACAAATAACAAGAAATAGTATCTACTCATCATAAATAGAGGAATTAATTGCTAAAACTTTCGTAACGACGAAACTTAATAACTGATAGTTATTTTTGTGCGTGTGACTGAAGAAATATTCCCCTTTCTTGTTCTTTATGATTTACAACGAGCTACTATTTCGTATAATAGGCAACAAATGGTGGTACTAAGCGTTTGCTAAGTAACTTTTGATTATTTTGTTTGTTCATTTCCCTAAAGTTTTGTTCCCTTGTGGGTAAAGGCTTAAAGGGACTTTGCTAGGTTTGATTTGGGGTCGAATTAGGAGTTTACATTTATTATTTTGAATGTAGTGTGAAATAGGTTTGGAGGGCGTAGATTAATTAACCTTTTGACGCCCATTTTAAGTGTCAACATTTTTTTTTTTGTATTCGTACTGTTTGTGCATTTGCGCTGCGAAAATGTTCGAAAGAGTTACTGTGTCCCTGTAACGCAAAAGACTACTGAAGGAACACAGGTGGACTTTCGTTTCCGAAGCGAGGAGGAATGGTTAGTTACTGAAGAGAGTTACTGAAATGGCACATTGTCTATTGCACGCATTTTAGATATTTGATAATCAATGTCTATGATATTTAAATATACATATATATGTGTATGTGATATTTTAAGCAACTCCTGCACTGTATTTTTTAGATGGGTTCCAGTCATCTAATGACTTCTCACGCGACTTCCCTTAGTCCAGGGCGGAGCGGGTGGGCTGGTCAAACTTTTACCGACTAAAACGACACCTTTGTTTTTTCAGTTTCCTTTGGCGTCTCAGGGTCACGGGTTTCTCTTTTAGAAAAAGACCCATAAGCAACTTCTATACTGCGCACGGTTGCTCGTTTGCGCTTTGAGTATGGCACCAAATTATATCAATCGTTTTACTCACAGTAATAAGCTTTTAACTACCACTGGCTGTCAACGCTTAAAGTTGAGTGATTTTCCCTTTAAAACAACCAGCATTAATTCCTTATTTATTGACCAATTAAAAGGATTTTGTTTAACAGTACACATTTGCCGTACAGTATTTAGCTACTGTTGTACGGTAACCTAAAATTAAATGAAACTATTAATTAAACTAATTGACTAGGATTAAACGTTTCCTAGAAGTCATGTTCTTTGTTGGAGCTTACACTTCTAGAAGACGATCAACCTTGAGTGAGCCTCGTGTACAAGTAAATGTTATCTTAATGTTAGTCCTGGGCACGCCGTGATGATGTCCTCATGCTTCAGCCGCCGGGATTCCAACCTCAATTTCCAGTCACCGTAGGCATGGGCTTGCGGAGAACGAGCAATGGGCAGCTCGCCGTCTGGCCGTCCGGCCATCCGGTAACCGTCCGGACCGAACCCGGATCGTCGACGGCGCGTAGTGTTCCACGCGCACCTCAAAGAGATATCAGCAGTACCGTAGGGGCCCACAGGTGAAACCATGAAATGTATCTTACAAAAATCCTTGAATTATTCTATCTTGCAAAAAAAAGTAATGCGTAATTATAAATATAATCCATAATTTTTATTTTACCTCTAATCAAAACAGATCAAAAACAACATCAATTAATATAATTGAACAATTTAAATGAATCCAATTCAATTCAGATACCTCACTTACAAAACTCATAGCCTAAGTTTCGAGAGCTCTCACTAAACTTGAAAACTTTCCACCTCTACAACCAAAACAGTTTTTATATACGATACAGAAAAAAAGCTGAAATTGTAACACTATTTCTTATAAAATAAAAGTTTTGCTACAAAAAAAAGCGAAACGGGTTCCCAATAAAACGATATGGAATGTTCTCTGTTAGTATAAATGTCTTTTGTCGGGTAGTCTGAAAAACGCTCTTTCCTTTGTTCCTTACTTTGTATTTCTGTCAAGAAAATTCTTGTACTTTTGCACTCTTTGTTTCCAACCTAGTGATGCTGACAGTTATTAAAGCCAATATTCATATATATTGTCACTTTATAAATGATAATGATAAATGATATTTATTTTGCAAATAGGTTTTTAAAAACACTTTTACACGTAATTTTTTTTGTCAATTTAAACTAGATGAAGCCGCTGTTTCCTAGCTGACTACCCGGAGAAGAAACACCGAAGCAAACTCAGGGGTCAAAGTCTCTTTTAATGTCCATAAAGCAAACATGTAATGGTCAAATCATATGAGAACCATGCAGATTGGAGTCTGAGATGGTCTTTTGAAGAAAGAACCACACAGTTCTGAGCGGACCGGTCCAGTCAGCGCAACCATTTGTCAGTATTCGTGTAGCTCAACTCAGAACTACTAAGGAGCTCAACGACTTGACGAACACCAAAGAAAGAAAATTTTTAGGTAGGCCGCAAAAAGTATGGTTAAGACATTTTGTTATGAATAGGTTATAGAACCTTAGCGATTGCGACAGTAATGTTTGAGACTAAACTCCAAACACTGAATTAAAAATTTAAAGATGAGAATTTCTCAAACTCTACTTTCGCCTAAATACGGAAAAATAAGTCAGTGCGTATTGTTGCGTGCACCGCGATCCTGAACATGTATATTTTCCGTATAGGATAGACGCGCCCATTCAACCTAAATAAATTAGTACTCACATAAATGTTTATTAAGAGTAGTATCATTGAGGCTCAAAACGAATATGGTTCATGGAGCGCTTGTTATAAAAGTAATAACTTACATATTGGAAATACGACAAAAAATGTACAAAAAGGCGAAACATTCTCTCTTTCGGCAATAATTGCTTTGACGTACTATATTATTTATCACATAAATGCCACTGAATAATAAAATATCCATCTTTAACTATACTAATGAATTTAAAAATAGTCGGAAACAGAAACCATTTTTTGAGTGTGTGATGTGCGAAAAATGCCTTTTATCAACGCTCTTTCTTTGATTTTTAATAAGGGTTTGAGACGATCTTAACACAGAAAACTCAATTCAGAAACAAGCCCTAAATAAAAATGATAAGATGTTCTGAAGTAACAACAAACTAGGGCTGCGAAATTATTTGAAAGATCACCGGTCAGAGGCAAGGCAAATGAAGGAACCCGGGTGGGTTTTGGTCAATAAAAGTTTGACACTCTCTCTCTCGCTCATTTCATATTACCTTCGTAGTGATAAGTAACATCGCGGCAAACCAAGACGAAGGTGGAGAGATGAGCTTGACTCTTACTGGAGGGACTGAATCGCAACGGAAGAAAACAGAGGTGTGTAGGGCATAATGGGCTAATTGGGTAGATTAGATTAATTTTGTGCCTATATAGTGGCCTGATCATAGAAATTGATCACTTTATGATCTGGCCAAGTTAAACTGGCCAGATCGTTTTAAACGTTAAAGTTTGATGAAATATCAATCCTCGTTTGGCCTACTTTCCTTAGACTTTTTATAATCATAAAAATACTACATCAATGGTATGGCCAAACAATGATCGACATATTTACATAAAAGTATTTAAAAGCTTGTTACGTGTTACGCAACCGTATAACATAAGGATCGCTGATATTACGATTCGGTGTTACTCATGGATCGTGGACAATGAGATACCGATATTGCACATCGCAATGACTAAGTGCCTACACAGCATTTCGCAACCGTGGACAGCGCATCGGCAATGCGCTCCATGTTCCCACGTCAGGGCATTCTTGGTACAGACATCGACCAATTATCACCTAATTAATCTTAAGTTATAAATTGTAATTTCATTTTAATTCATTAAATTAGTTTAAAGTAAATTGGTTTTTTTTTGCATCCTCCGGCTCCAGCAAACATATTTAGCTATTATTGCATTTATAAATATTTAAAAAATTTACATAAACATACAAATAATTCTAATCGAACATTGCTTCGGTTTTAACTAAACTACTACTTTTGCTTTTTTTATATGTTAACGTTTAAACGATCTGACCAGTTTTAGTTGGCCATATCATGAAGTGATCAAGTTCTATGTTCTAGCCACAACATCTATAAAACCTTAGTATCTATGCCATAGTCTCCAAACTAGTAATGAGTGACTTACTAACATTAGCTTGTTAAGTATGATGCCTCACATAGCAGCACTTTGCTGATTGTGACGATATCTCACAAACTTTATGCTTATCTCACAAGTTTAGCGCTGCTGACACATAACTCAGAGATTTCGACCATGAGTACTTCACGGGCTTGCATAGTATGATATCTCAATCAAATTATAATATGATAGTAGGTACTTGTTTCTGCCAGCGACTTAGCTCACACGAAAGATTAAAATTTGCCCAAAAGAATATATAATAATAATATTCCACAACTATCACACAACGTCGTCTAGTTCCAAGCTAAGCAGAGGTTATGTTATGAGTACTAGACAACTGATATACATACTTATATATTTCTAAATACATACATATTATAGATAAATTACAACCAGACACAGAACAAATGATCGTGTTCATCACACAAAAAAATATCTTGGATGGGAATCCAACCCACGACCTCTGTAGCAGTCAGGGCCACTAACCACTAGACCAACAGGCCAGTCAATATATAGCTCTAATATATAACTCCGGAATATAAAATATCCTATGTGCTAATGAAGGATATGTCCTACATTTCATGTGCCAAATTTTATCTAAATAACTTCAACCGTTTGAAGGTCAAGGAGTAAAAAACACAATTGTAATTAAATAACACACGCAAACAAACGCATCATACGTATAGCAACTTTCGCCTATACAGGGTGTAAGGGACAGGTCTCCGCAAACTTTAAGGGCTTGCTCAGTAGACGAAACTGAACAACCTTCCACAAGATTTTTTTTCCGGAAACGAAAAAAAAAAATCAGCCTCTCCATACAAAATTATAAACTTGATTGAACAGTTTGTATAGAGCGGCCGATTGGTATGTTCGTTGGTTGATAACCATACTTTATAATAACGTATCTTTACTTACTACTTTATTTTTGGTAAATATACTTTTCACTTTTGCTTAAAATGTAAAGTACATGAAAATATCCTATTTTCATTCTTTACTGAGACGCGTAAAATGAAACACTAAGGGTCGCTGCACACGGGCCACAAAACGCCGCCACCATACCATAGGTTTTATATAGTTTATATGGATTCGCCGCATAAGGTTATCGCCGGTGGCCGCCACACACTACAAATCGCTTCTTGTGGCACGAACCGGTTACTAAACGCCGATACAAAACGCCGTCACATGCCACTCACGTATTTAAACCTTATTCGTCAGAGTAAATTATGATATTACGCGTATGGGTTAAAAAAAGTAACAGCCACCGGCCACAAGTGGCTGTCGCGCGCTTCAGCTTCCCTTGTGGCCGCTTCTAGCTTCTCGTGGCGGCTTTTGTGGCTGTGGCATATGGCCCATGTGCGGCGACACTAATATGAATAATAATTTGAACTATTTATCGATGCTTCTACGTTGAAACACAAATACGAATAAAGAAAAATTTTATAAAGAATTGTCTTCAATAGAAGAAAAATAAGTAAAATTTTGAAAAATACCTTTTTTTCAAATATTCTTTATTTATCTCTACTAGTATTTGTTATACGTTATTTTTCATCAAAAACAGTTGGCTAGTTCCAGTGGACATTCCCGTATTGTACCCACTTATCTTTCACACACGTGCAGTTGTAAATAGTTCAACAGAATGTTTTGTTATGCGCTACGAGTAAAGTCGTGTGATTTATTTTGTTCGAGTTTTTGTGTGAAACATTTCGTTTTTGGGTTGAGTAAGTGTGAAACATACGTGATATTTATGGGAAGGCTGAAGTTTGTCTTCGGATTAAAGTGAGGGAGAGGTCTTGCAAACACTTATACAAAAGCTAGAGATCATCAGCCATCCTCCTATTGTCTTCAAATGTCAAGTTAAATTACCAGGGATCACAAATATTGATAGCTATCGCAGTATTTTTCAACAGTACAGTCACGAGGCAGAGAAATGGTGAAAGACGGAGGCCTTCGCCTTTGAATGGGCACCCAATAAATAATAACCACAAAATCCTATAGTTTTAACTAAGTACAAAGTTATATAATTTAATTAAATAGGAGCAAAGTTATCTCTATTATAAAACAATTTCATCAACGATTGCATCGGTGCTTTCCATCAGATGGGATCGCAGTCAAGCACTAGTATATGTATATCAATAAAATAAAAAAACATTGTTTTTTTTTTAATTTTTTATTAAATTATTTTAATTTCTTAATTGTGTAAAATAATATATATATTTTATCTATATGTTATAATTATGTATAGAGAGAAATGAATTTATTGTTACCCTTATTGTTATTCAATTTATTGTTATATGCATGTTATGATTAATGAATTAACTAGACCTCAAATATGTAATTTAGAGACTGTTGTGTATAAACTCTTTGTTTGAAGAATGTAATTGACTGCAAAACTACTTTTTATAAATATACCTTTTTCATTTATTCACGTAATTTTGACCTAAACCGCGGTTTCGAACTTCCGAGGCCACAATTATCCATTAAAACAACACTTTATACTTAGTTTACAACCGCCACGTCTTACCAAATTCATGTCTGTCTGTCTATCTTTTTCCCAACTTTGTTAGAGCTGGCGGTTTCAAGTCTAACTGGTTGCCACTTAATACAAAGATTGACAGCTTATCTGATGTCTACAATCCAGTAATTGGCTACCACAATACCCCTTGATAAGCCTGGTGTTAAATTTCTTGGTTTCTAACTACCCGTAATCACCAAATGGCAGCCGGGACAGGTAGGTATGCACTAGTTATATCTACATTACCTCACTAGAACCACAAACACCCTACACCCACACCAACCCTTACATACTACACACTCTTACCATATTGTTCAATCATTTAATTGTTTCTTAAATAAATTAGTTTCTGTTTTCTTTGCCACCATTTGCTTCATCATCATCATCATCATTTCAGCCGATAGACGTCCACTGCTGGACATAGGCCTCCCCCAAACGTCGCCACAGCGAACGATCCTGTGCGTCTCGCATCCATCGGACTCCCGCAACCTTCACCAGGTCATCGGTCCACCTTGTAGGGGGCCTTCCGACACTGCGTCTTCCGGTACGCGGTCGCCACTCCAGAACCTTTCGGCCCCAACGGCCATCCGTTCTGCGAGCAATGTGCCCTGCCCATTGCCACTTTAGTTTGGCGATTCTTCGCGCTATGTCGGCAACCTTGGTTGCCGACATAGCCTTCACCATTTGCTTAAGGTCATCCAACTCGATATACATTTTCACTGTTTTTCATACAATCGCTCTTGCGCAATTATGACGTTATTACACATTTTCCATTAGATATTTTGGAAACACAGTATCTTGTGGATATTATCTAGGCTTCTTTTGAAATCAATTTATGAATTTGTGTAAAACTAATCCAGTAAAGACCGCTGAAAATCTGCTATTTTGAATGAACTTTGACACTTTATAATTTACTCAAAAATTAAGAAAGTCAAAAAGTATAAGTATATAACAATATAAGCCTTACAAATTTATTCAAGATTCTGAATGACGACAATTTCTTTCAAAAACTTTTAAGGGTTTCAAAAAAAAACACGTATTCCTGGAACAAGTTTTGTAAAATATTCGAGTAAATCACGGAATTACCGAATGCAACAAAAAAACAAAAAGTCTGTTAAGTTTTCAGGCGTTATCTCTCTTTTTTCGCGTTGCCTTTTCGTCAAAAATAGCGTTGGATTGCGTTAGATGAAGTAACAAGCTTTTAAACTATCCTCGATGTTAACGATTAGCGAGTGAAAAAAGACCCTCTTAATGTTGAATTGTCTCATTTTAAATATAGCTGTGTTTGTTACGAAGAATCATTGACTCCTAATTCACAGACCCACTCGTTTAAGAGCCAGAGTACCTAACTAGTTTTATGATTTTATCATTTGAAAACTTTATTGGTGAATTTTTTTTTTTCATCCAACTGCTTAACGTGTTTTCCGAGGCGCTGATAAATCTCCACTGCTCTCAAAACGGTGAAGGAAAACATCGTGAGAAAACGGACATGTCCTAGATTCTAAAAATTCGTAGACATGTGACATCCATCAACACGCACTGGGCGCGTGGTGGATTATGGCCCATTCCCTCTCCTAGAGAGGAGGCCTGAATCCCAGCAGTGGGAACATTAAAAGGCTGATTATGCATAGGCTTATGATAAATCTCAGTATACTAAGATAGTCACCTATTCATAAATTGATGTTGACTATCTTTAAGGAACTCAACAATTTGAAAAACAATACCAAAGTATTATAACTAGCTAATGTCATTGGCTTCGCTCTTCTGAAAGCAGAAAATTAACCCATGGTCATATACTTCCGAGATAAAAAGTAGTCTTTGTCCGATTCCAGGATATAGTCTATCGTATGCCAAATTTCATCCTTACCCGTTCAGCCGTCTGAGCGTGAAGGAGTAACTAACTCAAAATCGTTTTTAATTTCATATAACATACCTACATGGGCACTCCATTTCGTTCCAATCGGTCGTTTCCAAAGAAGAAGAACCGGCAAGAAACTATATGATAAAACAAAACATACACACACATTCATTCATACAAAACTTCACCTTTATAATATTAATGTGTTTATATTGAGCTTAAACATAACTGGCTAGATGAGAACCTTTCATTAAACCCCAAGCGAACGCCAGCGTTCGCTCTCTCATTGTCTTTCTATTCTGTTTCTTATTACGGTATTCAAAAAGTTAAACACACCTCAGCCTAATCCTTCTTGCAGATATAGCGTGATGTAATGTTAAGTTTTTAGAATATTTCAAATTTAACAAAGATATTAAAATGAGTCTTGATCCAAAGAAAAATTGCTAACAATAGAACAGTTTTGCTTTTATAAAGCGATGAAAAACAAATCGCTTTACAACCTACTTTTATAAATATTTACACTTAATTAACATTTTCTCACCTGAAACAGCTTTTATGGATTTACCTTCGACATATTGATAGGCTTAAGGTCAATTATTTTACACAAAGAAAAAAACATATTCGACAAAGGATATAAAAATGCTAACGACGAGATTGTATATTCTATATTCGTGATCTTCCTGCCCTTTTCCTGTGTTATTTGGGGTCGGCGCAAAACGTTTTTTTTCCATTCTGTCCTGTCTCCCGTCACGCTATCACTAACTCACTTTTTTATATGACTTCTCACAAAACTCATTCATCTTTTCTATGGCCTCCTTCTTCCTTTCCATCCATCCACATGCATACTCATAGCTCTTTTAGTAACATGCGTTCCATCCCTCCTCTTCACATGGCCATAATATATGATATCAAGACAACGATTCGACATATTCTATATTCGTAATGATTTTAATTTACCGTCTCTATTCAATTACGTAACAATAGATATTCAATTACGTAAGAATAAAAAATTAATTATCATAGTACGATCTTATGGTTTTTTTTTTTAATATTTTTAAACACAGTTAAAGTATCTTGGAAGCAAACCTTGATTATAGCAAGAAATTTTCCCTCAAATGACAAATACCTACAATAAACCTCTATTTTTAATCAAAACCAATTTCCTTAACTTATACCATGAATAAGTAAACGCTAGAATTTATATTAGTTCAATCTCAACTAAATCTTAATACCAAGTTCCTCCCCGGGGTCTCGATCCCCGGAAGAAAATAAAATTAAACTACTATTAAGTCGTGGCGGCGTAGCACCTCGTAGCGCCTCGTAGCACCGCGTAGCAAAGCGCTACGAGATATTCTTCAAACACACATTTCACGTTTGCGGATACGGCGGACTTAATTTAATTTGCGAAATGAAATTCGAGATATTATTTTAGAATGAACATTTATGTATGAGATATCTCGCGGTGGTGTGATGAAATCGTAACGTTGTGTTAGTTACGGTTGAATATTGCTTAAATGGCATGATATTGTAAGCGATTTACATTTCATATAATAATCCGCTAGGCTTTCAAAATAACTAAGGATAATATGATTGTGAATGTACACAGATACAGATTTTTGTTAACATTTCCTTGTAATTAAACAGCTGAAATAAAATTCACAAATACAAAAAAAAAATACTAAACAAAAATCTCACCTTATTACGTCCTAAAATCTTCCAAAATAAACACCATTTATGTTCTCATACCGTCAAACACAACAACCTTAACCACTCGTTCACCACTACACCAAACGTACGACCGTAGATATTTGTTCAGGCGACCGAACACGTCCGCACAGTACAGCGGTCGGCGGCAAACTGCGCTTCTACTTCGGTTAGCATTCCAAGTTTCAAAACCACCGCTCGGAAAGCTTCGGGTGCGCTCGGCAATGCAACATGATTATTCAGTATTTCAGTACTTTCCGTAGCGTCTCCAGCATCGGATATTTGTTATCTATGCACTAGAGTTATGCAGGAGATGGATCAGTCCAATATCATAAAACGTGTGTTTCTGAAAGTTTCCAAATAGGTTATTCAAATTGTGTTTACGCCACCTATGTTTCGTTTTTATTGTGACGTAACTGTTGTTGAAAGTGGAATCTTTATTTCTAGTTTAAAACGCGTGTGTAAATCACGACATGTATATCAAGATGAAGAAAATAATATATTGTATTCCTAGTCTATTGCAGCTTAGATTATAATACTTATTACTTATTCAATTTAAAAAATTTTGAACACTAACATCATGAAATTCTGTAGTAGTATGAACTTTGTCACAATCGACAGCGCCTTCCTCCATAGTTATTACAGTATATTATGCGATTCATTGTGACAAGACAAAAAAAAATTAGGAGATGAAGATTAAGAGCAAATGTTTCAGATCTGTTTGCTGTCTGCTAGCCCAGATTATCATATATATATAGTTTGGTCACTACAATTTGTCTGACTAATGAAATATAACTTTTTAATAGTTTTTAATACTTAATAACATGTTTAAAAATTAGACATGTAAAAATAAGTAAAGTTTATTTACTTTTTGTGGAGCTTTAAAGCGTCTGACAGAAGTTTTGGTCCATGGAAAGTGTCTGACACATGATACTAATTTCGAATAATACTCTACAAAACATATATAAAAATCAGCCATAAAAATTAAATTAGGTAACTCGTTATTTTTAGTTCCCTTTGTCACCTGGTACCTGCCCCGGGGCTCCAAGGGGGAGTTCCACAAGTAGACAGGTATTCAAAGCATATGAGACGCTACTGAGAATCTAAGGTTTCATCCATGTGAAAATAAGTTATGTCAGACAGCTCTGGGATCTTATTATATTAGTAACAAACCCACGACTTCTGAAAACCAAATCAAGCTGTTATGATTGACTGACTAAAGTAAGAGCAAATCAAATCACCGGACGTACCAAAATTGAATCGACATTCATAAATTGGGGTTGTTCCGGTCCCAACTCTAAAGGAATGGATTTATACAACGTGGCGCTGACGATACGACTTTATATTAAAACATTCGGAGTACTAGTCTACAGAAAAATCCTAAAGTCGAAATATAAAACATGATTTTTTCAAACAAACCAAATGGCATAAAATCGTAAATAAAATAGAACACCATTTATAAATATCGGTACGCTAACCTGTGAAAACAGCGCCGTGTCATTTTGTGACGTAATCTTTTGGCGCCATAATTATGAATGTTCAATAAAAACAATTACACCAAATCACAGTTTTTTTTTTTTTGATAATTTTTTAAATCTTTTTCACTATTCCATCACTTAGCACTGACTTTCATTCACTAATTGTCGATATTGAATCATGTTGACCTGCCCTACGCAGACTAGACGTAGGGTTGTATTCAAAGTAATTTAAAATTCTATCGCCTAGTTTCACTCTTACACGTATAGGAGCACTACCCAATTGCGGGATTAAGGATCGATTTTCCCGCATCCTCTGGACAGCTTGAACAATAATGCGACCATTAGTCGGACTAGGTAGGACAAATTCGGATGTTCCCATATCTCTCTCGGTATGTCCGTATAGGTAAAGCGACGTTTCTGTGGCATTTCCCATAAATTAAAATCATGTTAGAGTACTTTGAAGCTGTGTAATTGTAACGAGGCATGATAATTTTAAAATAAAACGTAATTACAAACAATACAATACTTTTCAATTAGAAATAGTAATTTCAGTGACCTTGATATGTCAACTGTCACTTTAATTTGACAACATTAACTTTTTTAAGGCTTTAAGGTTTTAAGCTTAGGTTTTATGTTTATGGCATCGAATATGTATATTTATTCTCAGTTGCCAAAGAAGTTTTTTTTTTAAATCGTGAACTTAATATACATCATGTATAAAATTATGAAAATGAAAAATAATGTCCTGTGACTAAATTACGGGATATATTCGAATGATTTTTGGTATGCAGACTGGGAACATCATGAGGTATAAGCGGTATAATTTACTGTCGTATTATCGTCGCCACCCTGTATAACAATAAAAAAAACCTAGTAAAATACAGATTTTTAATGAAGAGCAAGCTACATGTAGTGGCTCTCTGGATGGTAGAAGTCCTTCACTCCAACATAATACACATTATGTTTTTGCTATTGAGACTCAGGCCTCCTTTCTGGGAGAGGGAATGGGTCGAAATCCACGATGCGGTTTCAGTGCAACTTGCTATATTTATCAAAACCAAGACGAATCATACTTTCATAAAAAAGATTCCAAATTATTTGATTATTTGTAAAATCTCGATTATTTGGAAGATCTCTGGAAATTCTGATTGGATTAAGATTTTTTTTTCATCGGCTACTTTTATTGCAGCAATCTAAGGGGGTTCCAGGAAGATAGGCCACGGTAGAAAATCTACTAAAAAGGGTTTCATTAGTGTAAAGTCTTCGGGTATCTTTTCTAGTCTAATCTTCTTGATAAATAAAATAAAATGCCCTTTGTTCCACTACTTACAGATTTTAGAAAACTAAAAGCTATTACAAAATATACAAATCTTCTGCTTTTACTCTCAATCTAATAACTTAATCTCGTTCCTTCATTTGTTTCTTCTAATTTTGTTTACCATCATAGAGTCGCTTAGACGGTGTAGTACGGCGGCATATATCAATAAATATAGGTACAAAAAAATTTGTCTGCGTTGTCACTTAAAAGCTATTGCTTTTTAATTGTGAGTTTTTCATCACATTAAGCAATTTTCTTTTAGAAAAAGTTATAAATTTAATTGTGAAGAAGAGGGATGAAATGCATGTTACTAAAAGGGTTAAACATATAGATGGATACATCCCACAAGCCCCTCCCTAGAGACCCCTAGAGCTCCCTAGAGGCCAAAGAAAAGATAGATGGATTGTATGAGGAGTGATATGAATGAAAAGCAAGTTGAAAGTTAAATGATAGCGTGATGGGTGACAGGAGAGAGTGGAAGAAAGAAACATGTTGCGCCAACACTAAGTAATATTGGACAAAGGCAAAAAAATTATATAATCAACAATGCCGTCATTATACAATATGATTTAAGTAAAAATTCAAAGCAAATTCTGATCAACAACACAATTTTCTTGTTTCTTGCTGACAAGCTATCAAGAAAATATGTTATTCATGGCTACAGATTTTCATGATTATCAAATGAGAAACACCGATATTATTATTCAAGGAAACTGTCACACCTTTATAATTTTTTAGTAATGTATATTTTAGGGAGTACGGGTGGTCTTGTGATAACGTACGAGGAGCCGAAGTCAACTCGCAGAGGCCCTTTAGATAATTATAATGGAACATGATACCAACCGACGATTATCCCTGTACGCGCTACGCTAGTGCACCCAAGGACAACCCCCGGTTATTGAAAAACTGTTGCGACGTATGGAGAACAAAGATAATAGGGCTATGGTTTTTGGAGTCTTAAGTGGACTGGTAACATGGAACTATGTCAAGACTATGGCCCCTGCCTGAACAACGTTATTAATATGCATCGAAAAAAGGCAAAATAATAAAATTATTATATTATTATTATTATTATAATGTTAACGGATTTGTGTGGAAAAGGGTAAAGGAGGCCTTCATACCATAATTTTAAGCTCGGGGTCGGCTTCCAGCCTAACCGGATGCGACTAAATTCCTGTGTTTTACATGGACCGACAGCCTATCAGACCTCTACAACCCAGTTACTGGGCAAAACGATATTCCTTGGATAGACTGACGGTTAGATGTACATAACTTTATATAGGGTGACTGGTAATTAGTGTATGATACTTAAACATGTGATTGTGCTCATGATAACCAACAACTTTTACTATGGGAACAAACCTGAAATCGCGAAAAAAAATCAGCTGTTCAGTACATTTATGTTTGCATAATGTACTGAACAGCTGATATTTTTTCGGCTTTGCTCCCATAATAAAAATTGTTTGTTATCATGAGCACAATCACGTGTTTAAGTATCGTACACTAATTGCCAGTCACCCTATATATAATGGATTTTTTTTATCATTGATTGCAAATATAGACTGTTTGTTATTTTTGTTAATAGAGCCACTACTAGGTACCTATTTTTTTCCAGTTTTAGACGACTGATTTCTGGGGCCATCACTTTGACCACGTTCGCACAAATTGGCGACCACACAAAGGTCATTCAAGGTCTCTAAACACAAAAATGCCTTCAACATTCAACGCGAAAACAAAGCTATTTGTCATATCGTTCTGTAAAAGAAACAAAAGCAGGTCACGTTACCGTAGCCTAGCGGCCGACGTCGCGGACAAAAGCTAGTTTTTGATAAATGTTACGTCCGGACTTCAATCTTTCATGTTCGACTGAGTACGATTAAAGGTTCTCAGGTGAATGATGCTTTTATGAAAAAGACAGTCCTTTTGAATTTTTTGTTCCCGTATTCGCTATTCGGAGCTCTGTTACCGTTTTTGTGCCAAGTGTTAAGTAGGTACTCCCGTTTGGATTGTCGACTGTACGTTACGTTTTGTCACAATTTCAGTAATGATTTTTAAACGTTCTTTTGTTGTCGCGTTTTTGAAAGAAGATTAGTTTCGTTAAAGCTTTTGGTAACATTAACAACGATGTTTTTATTTCTGTATACACAGTTGAAACAAATTGGTTACGATTTTTTTAATTTGAGTTTTACTAACAGATAAATTTATCATAGCGGTCATTGACATTCTCATGAAAAAAAGACACAAAGCTGTGTTAAATCAAAAGCGCGATACTTTACATTTTTTAGTAATGAAAAACAGTATATTGGTTTTTTTTCAGGTTGTTTTTAACACGGAGATATTAGGGAAAGGTCAGTGTACTTTATTTTAAATTTATCTGGCGCCTACATACCGAAAGTATGTCTATATATGTATCCACTAATTACCTATAGGTACGCTAACAAAATGATTGTTTTAAAATGTCTCTGATATATCGGGTGAATCATAATATAGGTGCCTACTTTTTTGTCTATGGTAATTTGGACAGCTGGAACGTGAGTCGTGTTAATTTATCATGGTTTTTTTCAGTATTGTTTGACATTTCAACATGAAAAGATTAGTGAAATAGATTATAGCTGATTAGATTAGCGATTTAATCTAGCTGAGCACACCGTCTACAAATTGATTAGATAGAGTTACAAAAATTTGAATTCTGTTAACAATGTTCTTCACACTTAGAAAAGAAACTTGATCTTCAGGACATTAGTACCAACCTCACAACACCATTTGCCACACAGCACGCGAAATCATATAAACAGTTAATGTCGCACTTTGGACCATTGAGTTGGCTGCCTAGATCCTGTAATACCTTTCCCCAAGTCCTTTGAAGCTATGTCAAGTTCAAAGTATCTATGGATAAGCCGCGTATGATTGAATAACTGTAAACCAATATTACTCGCGTTATTCGCCAAATATCACTCGAAATGTTCGGCGTTATCGAAAACTAGAACTACAGAATATATCATCTTTACCGTGGAGCATATGATGGAGCCCCGCTTGCGCGAAGCACCGTTGTGTCTTCATAGAGGCGATTGCCAGCGGTGAGTTCGCGTGCCTGGCTGGTCCGGAGGGAGAGGGAAAGCAGTAATGCCAGCGAAGGAGATGGCCGCAAACATGAGGGAACGGACATCCTCACGTCTCAGTTGCAGCCACAGGAGACACCTCGTACATCGGGCGTCACATTTTGATCCCCAGCCATTGTAGGCGCTAGTTTACGGGCTATGAGCAATGGGTAACTCACTGTCCAGCTGTCCAGTAAGGAACGAGCTCAAGTTGTTGACAACGCGTAGTATTCCACGAGTGCCTCAAAAAGATGTCAGAAAAACCGTAAGGGCCCAGTAGGGCATTAGCCCTAGCGGGTATTAACCCGCAAGGGCCACAGGGAATTTCTGAAAGAGAAGCCGTGGTCCTGGAATGCAACTGAAGGACACAGATATGATTTTAGTTAGTAAAAGTCTGACTCGGAGAAGTCATTAGAGAAATTTACGTATAAAAAAAAAGACTGTATTTTTTATTTACCGTAATTACGGACAGCATTTGTTAGAAATAATCTTTAGAAATTAGTTCATTAAACCCCGAGCGAACGCCGGCGTTCGAATGTCATTGTCTTTCTATTGTGTTTCTAATTACGCTACTCAATAGGATTTAAAGAATGTTTATTTTGTGTATGAAAGAAAATAACTCGAATACCCACTTTTTATTAATTTTTAGTTTTGAAAATATAATACCTCCAAATCGACGGGTAAAAGTAAAATAGTTCTCTAAGCAGTTATTTACTTTATTGAAAAAAAATAACTATTATTTCTGCATTTTTCACACTTGAAATACGATTTGCCAGGTCTTAGAATATGATTTTTTCGTAAGTTACGGCGACTATCACAAAAGCTCAAAATTACGGATAAACTTTCTTTACTTTGCACCCGTTGAAATGTAACACTCATTATTTTTTTTTATATGTAAGCTTGAATTTAAGTACCTTACCTTTTGACTTACGTAATTAATGTACTCAGTTCTTAATTTCAAAAAGTATTAGGTACTCTCCCTAATATCATGTTACGTTATAATTATGGGAACAACCTCAAAACCACAAGAGGTAATTAGGGTCAATGACAAGGCAACATTTAATTAGGTATCCTTGGCAAGACACATGATATGATGTAATAGATATCAGTTTATACTATCTTATAGTTTGAAAATGTATAAATCCTAAATGCGATTTATAAATTTTATTTCAACTTGCTCAGAAGTGTTTTTTTTATAAGTGAGAAGTCATCCAATGACTTCCCCCCACTGAAACCCCACTCCTATGTTCCTTCTTTGTCTTGGGTTCCAGGACCCCGGAGTTCCCTTTCGGACGACCCATGGCCCCAGTAGGATTCGGCCCTGCTGGGCCCCTACGGTTTTGCTGACATCTCTCTAAGGCGCGAATTAAGTGAGCGACAACAAGAGTATTGGAAAAATACTTTATTTGGGCAGAGTTACAGCTAAAGAGTAATCGCCTTCTCTTACAAGATATTGATCTTATATACTAACTTAATTGCTAGCGTGGTACAACGATTGACGTGATCGACTATGACGCACGTCCCAGATAAATCTTAATGCTAATCATTTTACAGAAACTAATTGAGCGAAATGCATCTAATATAAAATAAATACTTATTTGCTGACAAAGCTTATGTTAGTGGATTGGGGTTCCTTAACTCGCGCGTGGAACACTACGCGGCCATGGAGTTTCTTGCACGTTCTTTTCCATAAAGATCCACGCTTTGGCACTTGCAATTTAGCTTCAATTTTTTGACTGACCGACATTTTGACAATTTAAAAGTGCTTATGAATGGTTTGTTTGAAATATAATTGTTTTTAAAGAATTATCTAAACGCTTAGTTGACACTTCACGTGACCCAAGGGCTGGCTTTTACCTCGGTCAGAGATTAAGCATTGCCATACAACGTAGCAATGCCGCCAGCCTTTTGAGCATACTTTCAGTCGACAGCGATGCGGAGGAGTTTTATGACGCCATATTTTAGCTAGTAGTTTTTGCCTTTAATGTCTATATAGTTTTAAATATTTAAATGTTTTTATTGAATAAAATAAAATAAATTGTTTTTGATTTGTTTTGATTTTCACCCTAGAGTGGAGGGTTTTAGACTTTTACTGACTAAGACCACACCCGTGTCTTTCAGTTGTTCTTTGCATTTTAGGACCACGGTTTTCCTTTTAGGAATTCCTCGTGGATTGAGCTAAGGAGTGGATTTCCTTCTGCCGGGGTCTGTGTTTCTTTACAGCCTGGAGGTCTTTAAGTCAAAAGTGAATAGGTTACTTCTAGACAAGCGTTTTCTATTATCGACCATATCATCGCTTCCAACACGAACTTATAAAAAAGAAGGTTGTATTTAAGTCATGTGACTTAAATACAAGGCAAACAAGGCGCGACGAGATCGAGAATTTTTCATGAATTTTTAGATCGAAGTCAATACCACTTTGCTCAACTAGGGAATCGAACCAAAGACCACATGCTCTGCAGCTCAGATATAGTAAAAAACCGGCTAAGTGCGAGTCGCACTCGCACAAGAAGGGTTCCCTATCGTCCGTAGCAAAAAACGGCAAAAAAAACACTTTTGTTTTATGGGAGCCCTTTTTAGTATTTATTGTTATAGCGGCAACAAAAATACATCAACAGTAAAAGTTTTAAATGGCTAGCTATCACAGTTCATGAGATACAGCCTAGTGAAAGATAGACGGACAGTGGAGCCTTAGTAATAGGGTCCCGTTTTTACTCTTTGGGTACGGTACCCTAATTAGTTATTAGTTACACAGCGATAAGACGTTATCTATCATCTGTATATGGTCACAATCTACACGTAGCATGCGATCGCAATATTATTACTGACAGATATGATTGATGTATAATATTGTAAGAAGGATGGTTTTATGGTGTATGGAGGACACTGCTCACGCAACAAACACAATAGACGTCACTGATAGTCATGCACGATAACAGAGGTAATACATGTGCTCCTGGAGTGCACGGGCGTTTTCGACATACGCATGCAAATCTTTAGATCAGCGGAAAATCTGAAAGGCCTTATTTTCTTCTGAAAAGAGCGAGCTGGTTAGAATGAAGGCTGCTAAAGTCTAAGTACAATTATTGTCTATCACGGAATAATGTTTTTTTTTTTTTTGAAGTGGGACATCATCTACTGATTTCTCTTGCTCTGAGGCGGAGCGGAAGGGCGTCTCAAACTTTTACTGGCTAAATCACACCTATACTTGCTTTGCAGTCCAAGACCAAGGGTTTCCCTTTCAGGAGTCAACCCATGGGCCCAAATAGAAAAAAGTGGAAGTCAGATCTAGATAAATAAATGATTTACGAAGCTTTCATTCCTTTTTATCTATTTACTGTTTTTTTTTTCGGGTGGGAAAATCATCTAATGACATCTCCCGCCCTTGGGCGGAGCGAGAGATAGTGTCAGACTTTTACTGACTAAAAACCCACTCCTGTTCCTTCTTTGCCATTTTTTCCAGGGCCCTGGGGTTCACTTTCGCATCACCCATGGCCCCAGTAGGCCTCGACCCTGCTGGGCCCCTACGGTTGCTGACATCTCCTTGAGGCGCGCGTGGAACACTACGCGCCGTCGACGACTTGGGCTCGGTCCGGACAGTCACCGGACGATCGGACGGCGAGCCACCATCTATTTACTGTTGGGACCGCTAACCTTTGAGAGGAAATTTTCACACCCTAGCTATCGCAGAAGACATTCAGGGCAACTACCGGCCAACGAATAGACCCGGGTCAACAGATCGATGTATTTCACGCGTGCCACAAAGAGATGTCAGCATGTGATGAGGCTCGCTATGGCTGATGCCTGCCAAATCTACAGGAATGTTCGAAAGAGTCTGTGGTGACCTGAAATGCAAAGACCAACTGTAGGAACATATGTGGGTTTTAATCGGTAAAAGTCTGTCTCTCTCGCTTCACCCAGACCGCGAGAAGTGTTTTGATAATTTCCCACACAAAAAAAAAAAACAGACGATCGCTAACTTTCGGTCACAACATACAGTGCAACGAGTATATTATAAACAGAAACCTATCTCACCGATACAGGGCTGTTTCCATAGCATCATAATAGTTAACCAGAACTGGCCAGTTCTTGTTTTTTTTTTTTTTCTAAATTCTGAACTAGCGTCTATCCGTGGCTAAACAGTTATGAGTATACATGTGGATGGATAGAGAGGGAAAGGGAGGCCAAAGAAAAGACGGATGGATTCTGTGAAGAGTGATATGAAATAAAAGGGAATTAGTGATAGCGTGACGGGTGACCGGAAAGAAAGGAAGAAAAAAACATTTAGTTTCGACCCCAAATAAGATGGGGCATGGAATATGATGACAGGTTTCCTTGAGATAATTTTTTACTTTCACTTGGGCAAAGTCGTTGCCGGAAGCTAGAAAAGAATACCTACTAATAACCAAAACCCAGGGGAGTCCTCCATTTAAAACACCTTTTGATTTGCAATCAACTTTGTAATCATAATCATCATCATTTCAGCCGAAAGAAGTCCACTGCTGGACATAGGCCTCCCCAAAGTGTCGCCACAATGAACGGTCCTGTGTATCTCGCATCCATCGAATTCCCGCAACCGTTACCAAGTCAACGTTCCACCTTGTAAGAGGCCTTCCAACGCTACGTCTTCCGGTACGTGGTCGCCATTCCAGAACCTTTCGGCCCCAACGGCCATCCGTTCTGCGAGTAATGTGCCCTGCCCATTGCCACTTAAGTTTGGCGATTCTTCGTGCTATGTAATACTGCGTACTTTGTAATACTTTGGTCAAACAAATACAAAATATAAGTCACTAAAGTTCAATGTAGCTAACTTCTCCACAAAATAATTAAATTCCCAATCAACTAATGCGCGCCAACCATTAAAACAACGAAGCAACGGGTAAGACTGCCAGCTAAATAGCACCTCTCTATTCTATAAGCTAACCCTCGATGCAGCATGAGATATAAGGCTGTCCACAGACAGTTATTTATCCACCGACTTTCCAACGAAACAGCATAGAACACGGAACTAGCGACTATACCCTATCCATACTTTTTTTTTTGTGGGAAATGACTAACACGTGCAATGTGAAACGAGTTCTAATATGCCTCGTACGTAGACACGCACTGCAAGGAAGACTCCATGCGGTGCGTCTAAGGAAAACATAGTTTTCTCTTATTGATATGGGCTGATTTAAATTTTCGCATAATGCTTCCAGATGCATATTGTGATGTAAAATTGGTGAAGTATATCTTAAGTGTCTGAACAACTGGATAATAAATTGAATCAATAAAACAGGTGCGATCTTGGTAAAATAGACCTGAGAATTTTATTGTATTGAGTATTAACTACCTCAGCGAAATTTATCAAAAAGGTAAACTCGATAAATTTGCTGCCAAATACCGCAAAAGTATTAGAATAGGTTACATCCGCATTTTAATGGAAAATAGAGTAACCGTATTTTGGCACAAAAACTAAATACTGTGGCGACCATGCAGGTCCCACTAATAATTACTAACTTGCAAACTGGCATGTTATACTTTTAAGGTTTATGTGATAAAAAGTTTAGGTTGGATTGATGTTCAAACAAGAGATAGGGAGACGTCATACAAAAGTCGAGACGTAGTTTTTATACAAAATGTATTTGAAAATGCTTATACTCGTAGCATAGCATAGTCGGCCTTATAATGTTCCCACTGCTGGGACTCAGGCCTCCTCTCTAGGAGAGGGAATGGGCCGTAATCCACCACGCGGGCCCAGTGCAGGTTGCTGGATGTCACATGTCTTCGAATTTTTGGTTCTAGGACATGCCGGTTTCCTCACGATGTTTTCCTTCACCGTTTTGAGAGCAGTGGTGATGAAATAAATTACACAAAGTAATGCGCCTGGCTGGGTTTGAACCCGCAACCTACAACTCGTAAGTCAGTTCCGTTACCACTCGGCCACCACTGCTCAGAAAAGAAAGTGCTTAATACATCATATTAATAGTTTAAAACTAACTAGAAGCCTTTCATTGCGACTCCATTATCACAATACTAACTAAACTTGTCACTGTTTTATTGGCTAAATACTTTTGCGAAGTATTATGGAAACAAAAAAGTTTCAGCTGTCAAAATTTTGACAAGTGACAGCCCGCTCAATTTTTTTTATAAAAACTAAACATGGTCTGTATGCTTAGTATTTTTGACAATGCCACTTTTAGCAGAGGCCCAGCAGTGTGTCCCAGTGCTCTGTGGCTTCAAGTTAATGCGCTAAACATTAGTTACGGCCACGGTTATTCCGACTGCAGGAAGAATGCGCTTGCAGTTGGCCACAGGTCGTTATACCATACGTCAAAGTCTCTCTGTGTAAAAATACGGGGGAGCTATTTTTGTTGTAGGGACGGTGTAAGAGTTTGATGTACAGGCCAATGGATATGGCATGTACTGTGCAGACTTGAATGTTTTTTTTTCGAATACAAATAACTGGCAGCTGCCAGTGGTTTCACCCGCGTAAAAATATAAATTTATGCCACGGAAATATACTCCCGGGATAAAAAAATTATCTTATGTATTATCATAGACGTAGGAAAAAAGGCTGTCAGGTTAAAATGGGATAGGGCGGGTCACATCAGCCGCATGGACTCTGACCGTTGGGCAAGAGTCTCCACAAAGAGGGTACCTGCTAAAGCCCACCTGTGTTATTTTAGTTACTCTTTGCGTTTCAGGGCCTTAGGAAATCTTTCGAACAATCCCACATCAGGTACAGTATGGTATTCTTTTTCGACCAATTTCGAGTGCAGTGTTTAAATGGTAATATTATTGTATCAGTGATATCATCTAAAGAATCCAATGGCACGCGTCATCTTGACTTTGTTAATTGAACTGTGATTGATTTACGTTAATGGACGCGCTAATTTTAGTCTTATATTTTGAGCATGACCACTGACTTAGAGACACACAACAACTTTTTAAGACAATTTAAACAAGATATGATGTATTCCGTCCAACGTGTTGGAGAGCGCTCGGATGGGCGCTCTCCAACACGTTGGATGGAACTCATCAAATCTATGATACACTCCAGCATCAACGCCAACTGCCAAGTCGACAAACTTCGGTGGAGGTGTGCCCCGCTTGGGCGGAGCACCGCCGTGTCCTCGTGGAGGCAATAGGCGGCAGCGACCTTTCGCGTCGGGCCCTGGTTCGAGCTATCGTCCGGAGCGAGGAGGAATGGCAGGCGGCCTCCTTCTGCGAAGCAGTAATGCTAGCGAAGGAGGAGGCTGCCCGCGCGAGGGAACGAAGGTCCTCACGCCCTAGCCGCCGTAATTCCGACCCTGACTACCAGCCACGGTAGACTCGGGCTTGCGGACGTCGAGCAGTGGGTAGCTCGCCGTCCGGCTGTTCGGTAATGAATCGGACCGAGCCCAGTCGTCAACAGCGCGTATTGATCCTCGCGCTCCTCAAAGAGATGTCAGCAAACCGTAGGTGCCCAGCAGGGCCGATGCCCGCTAGCTAGGACCGCGGAGAATTTCTGAAAGGGAAACCCGTAGTCCTAGAACGCAAAGGGTAATTGAAGGATACAGGTGTGGTTTTAGTCAGTAAAAGTCTGACACGCCCTCTTGCTCCACCCAGAAGCGCGAGAAGTCATTTGGATGATTTCACACCTTAAAAAAAAAAGTCGACAAACATAGAGCTACATGGCGGCGTGTCATGAGAGAAGAGGTGGTGCAAGACTCGACAGAGAAATGACCCTGACCACTGGCGAGTGCACGATTGAACAGAAACAATAATGAAATATTTTCTGTTTCCAAATAACACGAAAGGAACTTTACCCCTAGTTTCCGCCACTAGCTGGTTTATTGTTGTAAAATTAGGAGAAATAAATTGTTGTAATAGTAATTGGTAAACTTGAAGGACTGATAATACAGGGTAGATTTTTGTGACGGGACAGAAAGGATAGGTACCTTAATTACCTTTGTACGCCATTAAAACTAAACATGACAGTGATTCAACTCATCTTTATGTAACATCTTACATTTATATGTATACTCATGTTATAGCAAAATAAATCGTCACCGGAAAGCCAATACTACTTAAACGCCAAAAGGCCATTTTACAATAGAGACATTTTAAGTTTTTTTTTTTTACAAAACTATGTGTAACTTTTTTTCTAATTTAGTAATCGAAATACAGTAAAGGCAAAACATAATTATGACACTATTATCTACGTACTGGAATCGAGATATTCTGCATATTTAATGTAATTCAGGAGATAGCTGTCACTTAAGTACATATGCTCTGTACTCTTCTTAAGGAGAAAGTACTTATCTTCATAATAATTTTTAAGTGCGGTTGTCGAAAAGTACTGACAAGTCAAGTCCTTTGAAATGTATGAAAGGAAAAAGTACTAACACGCATTACGGGTTGATGTAGTCTCAGGATAAAAGTACTTAAACGTTATAATAATGTCTTAGGACCGAACAGAAAAACGGTGTATAGCATTAAAAGTTGATACCATTGTTATGCCAAAAAGACTTATGTAAAAGATATATCAGTTAAATTTAAATATATTATTCTTAACGGACATAGACAACAATAAGTAAGTGCTGACAATGGTACTAGCGGCGAATAATATTAATGAGAATACTATTGTAATTCCTAATTTGAATTCGACTGCATCTTTTTACTATATTGGTTGAAAAAGGAAAATATAAATAAATACAGCTTGCTTAGTAATCACTTTAAATGAAAAATTTTAAAAATTGTTGACAGTTTTCTTGTCAGTCTTTAAACTTAATTGCTTATAGCAAAAGTCACGCAACACACTACGAATAATAAACGCAACACAGTTTTATTATTAATCTAAATACAATATTATGTATTGGGTAACAGTTTGGCGCAATTTTCGAAGAGATCAAATTGATTAGGTCTAGTAGATTTTGAATACCTGTGTATCATTATATCGCGTCGATGCTCAAGACTTTGAAGCCTCGACTCAACGAGTGCATCATTGCCAATGATCCTTCTGGCTCGCCTCTCAATTGCCTCAAGTGCATCAAGCTGGTATCGGGCACATCCATCCCAAAGATGAGAGCAGTACTCCATACACGATCGAACTTGGGCTTGATAAAGTTTTAGCAGCTGTTCCGGCGTGAAGTACTGTCTGACCTTCGCGAGGATTCCCAGCTTAGCTTTTTTGTTGCCAGTTGAGCCTTTGGTTCGATGTATGGCCCAAAATTGAGAGTTGACGTCAGCGTGACAGCAAGAAGATCAAGATGGTCTGTTATCGGCACGGTTACGCCCCGGAAAGTTGGAGTAGGGCTGAATTGGCTTCTTTTAGCGGAAAATAGACACGCCTGAGTTTTAGCAGCATTGAACTTGACCAAATTAGCATCGCCCCATTCAGAGACTGCCTCCAAGGACAAGTCCAAGCGCTCGACCATAGTCTCTCGGAGAGACTGGATCTGTGACCCACTAGCTTGCGCGCTGGATATGTAACTCTCAGCAACAGTGCTGTCGTCTGCATACCCAAAGGTACCGGGCTTAAGCAGATCATTTATGTGCAGCAAGAACAATGTTGCCGAGAGCACTGACCCCTGAGGGACCCCGGCATTAATGGCCATTTGATCGATGACCACTCGGATGGACCGGTCACTCAGGAAGTCTGCTATCTAAGCACACAAACCAGCAGGTAAACCGAAAAAAGGAAGCTTACTAATAAGGCTTTCGTGCCAGACCCTATCGAAAGCCTTCGAGATATCGAGGGAGACGGCAAGCGCTTCCCCGTGTTTCTCGATGGTCTCACTCCATATGTGGATGGCATACGCTAGAAGATCACCAGTTGACCGATTTCGGCGAAAGCCGTATTGTCGGTCACTTAGGATGTCATTAGCTTCTAGGTATGCCAGGAGCTTAGTGTTGAATACACGTTCCATAGTCTTACAGAGAATGGACGTTACTGAGATTGGCCTGTAATTAGCTGGATCAGCCCGACTACCCTTTTTGGGCATGGGCTGTGCGTTAACTTGCTTCCATGCAATCGGCACTTTTCCAGCCTCAAATGAAAGCCTAAATAGGCGTGTCAGGATCGGAGACAGTTCAGGCGCACACGTTCTCAGAACAATTGCCGGTATCCCGTCTGGACCGCTAGCCTTGTTCACGTCAAGGTTACGCAGCACCCTACAGACGTCCTTCTGATGGATGCGAATATCCGACATACTCGTTTCGCAACCATCAGGATTAACAGGGGGCCGCGTGTCACCAGGATCTAGACGCGAAGATTCCGCGAAGAGTGAGGCAAACAAGTTTGCTTTCTCCTCAGCGGTATGGGCCAGCGACCCGTCGGGTTTTAGCAGTGGCGGTAGTGAGGGACGGCAGAAGTTCAATTCAACCGACTTAGCCAGGGACCAAAACGCTTACTACCAGCAGGGTATGAAGCAAGTTTGTTCCCGAAGTGGCTAATGTGGTCGAACCGAGACCTCCGCATCACCTTCTTGCAAGACTTGGCAGTTCTGTTGAAGTCTCTCTTCTTCTGACTCACGTCACTCGCCTTGTGCATACGAGCGTCGGCCCATGCATGGAATGCGGTGTGCTTAAGTGCGTTAGCACGATCATACTCCGCACCAAACCAAGGGCGAGCCTGGTTAGACATTGTTACGTCAGAGAATGGAATATAGTACTCCATCTCCCGCCGCAACACATCTGTCACAGCATCTGCGCACGACGATGGATCATCCGAAGAAAAGCAAGTAGGCTGCCAAGGATAACATGCGAAGAAAGATCGCATGCCATCCCAATCTGCTGACCTATATCGCCAAACCCGCCTGGTGCCTTTAGGGCAGGGATCGGGCGGAGAGTAGACTGACATAGATTTCACCAGACAGTGGTCGGAACTACCTAACGGTGATGATATCGACACTGAATAGTGGTCTGGATCTGTTGTCAGCAGAAGGTCCAAGCAGTTGGCCGTGTGCGAATCAACATCCGGCACCCTCGTAGCTCCCTGGACCAGCTGGGTGAGATTTAACGCTAGCGCAAGCTTTCGCGTCTCTCGACCAGCATGATCTGTGCACTGGTATGGGAAAAGCCACTCCTGATGGTGGGCATTAAAATCCCCCAGTAACACCAGTAGTGCGGAAGGGTACCTCTGCTGAGCCGCATCCGCCGCTTCACTAAGGTACTGTGTGAGCCTGGTCGTCTCTTGATCACAACTGTGCGAACGGTAGACACAAGCATAGATAATTTTATCCATGCCTGTGTCCACCAGAGCCCAAAGCGTTGAGAACCTGGAATCTTCAAGGTTGCGGAGACGTCGATAGCAGATGTCGTCCCTGGCGTATAAACACACACCAGCGTGTGATTTAAAATTGTGCTCCAGTGTAAACCCTGGATAAGACAGGTACGACACGTCTGACGGACTTCTTTTCTGCGTCTCCGAAAGAAAAAAGAGGGAAGGTTTTTCAGTCTCCAGGTGATGATGGACTGTTGCGAGATTGGAGTGCAGACCTCTAATATTGCTAAGGTGCACTTTAAGTGAGAGGGAGTGCAGCCGCTGTTTTACTTTTCTATTTTTCAACCCTGGCATATTACGAGTGAGGTAGGAGAGGAAAAGGAAGTGAAATGGAGTCCCATGCTGCTAACCTTCAATCACGCACTGGCAGGACAGCATCACTGGGGTACTAGTCTGGAGACTGCGGGGACGCCCGAGCCCCCAGGAAATGACCATCGGGCCCTCTCATCTGGTCGCCAACCAGCACGATGGTGCATTCTGGGATTTTTCATCAGTTGGCGGGGCAGCGTTTCATGTGTGGCTAGCACATTACTTGGACCCCCAACTAACTGCGGTCGGCCAGCGGTGCACCGTGCCTCGGATCCCGCTACCCTCCGCGACTAGTCTCCCGATACGTCAATACCAGCGCGGGTCCGGCTGGTCTGCATACATTAGTACCACCACTTCGACCCAACTCCTCTAAATTGGCTACTAGGCAAAGTCGTACCGCCAAACGGCCTAGCCGTGTTCCGGTACGATGCTCAGTGGGTGGTCACAAGCCGTCGGTCGAAACCTACCACCAGTTAATGTCACCTGATTAGCACCACCCGGGGACCACGTGTAGAACCTAGCTATGGGTATTCTCCTACGGACGCGGGTGACTCAGCCCCCTAACTTGTTAACTGTTTGCTGCGGGAACTTCATACACGCGTCACTCTTTTGTCGCTGCGGGGATCCGACTACAAGCAAAAGCAAGGTCGACTCATCGACTGAACCACCTACAACTCGCGCGCGAAATATAAATTATAAGTTCTCAACGAATCGTAATCAAAACAAAATTTTATTTCAAAAGACTTATCTGAATATTTTTTGTACATGTTTCACACATTTAAATACTAAACAAACTATTAATATTTTGTCAAGTAACGTTCGATTTCATTGAATGTAAAACATTCTAAATAGACACTCAAATACTTTGGTATGAAAAGCAAAGTTACTAAAACCGTTCCCTCTCAGAAAACTGCGAAGACAAAATATACTAACGCGCCATGCTCATCAATTCTTACGTAAAGCAAATTTACTTAGCTACATATCAACTCATATTTACGGTCGGCAAAAAAATACTAAAGCGACATCAATGACTCAAACTACAATATTTTGAGTTGCTGAACAAAGTTAAAGTGGCTGATGTCTGTATAGAAAAATACTAAACTGACAACGACTAAAATATAATCATAAGTTGCATTACGTAAGTATTTATTAAAACATCAAAATTATGATAAATACCATCCTTTTGCAGTGCTTAAGCGCCAAAAAAATGCTCAGATTATTACGAAATCCCGTCTAATCGACGCAGCAAAAAAAATCCAATCCAACGATATATAACTCATTTTGGTCAAAATGGCGTTTAAGTAGTATTGGCTTTCCGGTGACAAAATAATCTTGTATCTTAACTGTCGTAGTTACAGGGTAACGTTCCTAGGAGACCATCCATAACTTTTTAAGATATTCTGAACTGCATTCAAAGTAGGCGGCCGATCGCGTGAGGCAACGGTCCTCACGCCCCAACCGCTGCCGGGATTCCGATCCCGATTTCCGGCCACCGTAGGCGCGGGCTTGCGGACGGCGTGCAATGGGTAGCTCGCCGTCCGACCGTCCGGTAACCGTCCGGACCGAGCCCAAGTCGTCGACGGCGCGTACTGGTCCACGCGCGCCTCAAGGAGATGTCAGCAGGGTCGAAGCCTACTGGGGCCAAGGGTCTGATTCTGAAAGGAAGACTGGGCCCTGGTACGAAAGGCAACGAAGGAACAGGAGTGGGTTTTTAGTCAGTAAAAGTCTGACACTATCTCCCGGTCCGCCCAAGAGCGCGGGTTATCATAAGATGATTTTCCCACAGGAAAAAAAATTGCATTCACAGATTTTGGAAAAGTTGGCCTCTAGAAAAGAAAACACTTTAGTCTTTTGATCACAGTTAGAAATAGGGGTATCGTGTTTCCGTACAAAATGTATGGGAAAAGTTACCTTAAAATGACCCCATAGAGTCCTTGGATCCCTACAAGAAATCAAGAAACCCTAAAGATCGATTAACATAGATTTTTTTAAACTAAAACGGTTAAGACCCTGCCTCAAAAATTCACCCAGTATGTGATGGAGCTTGGGGGAGTCTTATGTCCAGGTGGACATCTTTTGGCTGCAATGATGATGATAACAGTAACTAAATATGTACAATTCTGATACAATAGCAGGCTATCGTAGTGACAGTGATATGCTGATTTAAATATTTTTCTATACACTTACTCGAAAACCCGCTCTTATCCCACCGCTTTTAGGCACGCAATAGACTATTTTCCACACTAGTGCAGAAAAGTGCGCGTGTATAACATTGTATCAGGCTGGGCGCACGTCGACCCTGACGAGTCACCGGTCAACCCCTGTTTATTCATTTCTTCGAAAGTGTATTGAAAAAAGTCGTTTGATACACGTGCTTTGTCACTGCAGCCCTCGGCTCCATAACTCGGAAGTATTCCGCCTCGTTCGCAATACAATGCAATTCGCAAACTTTCTACACTTGTATCAAAATGTACTATATTGCTTTGTAATAAATTATTATAACTCCTCTATTTTATCAGTATAATCGAAGAGGTCGTTATTTAAATTCTAATTTCAAAATTATTATAGTTACCGACCCAAATGAGATTATTTAAACTTCGAACAAATTTTGTTTGGAATTAAATTAACATTATTCCAAACTCTCATTCTGAGAACAATTTTGAAATATAGCCTATAACGTCACTGATACGGAGTCTCATACGCGAAGCTGTGTTCAAGATATAAGTCTGTATCTCAAGTAACCTCCTATTACTGGAATTGAATCACTTAAAGCCTCCCCCGAGCTCCGTTATTTGAATTTTATACCAAGGTTACCTAATTTTGTAAAAGCGAGTTTAATTTTAGAAGGATTTTTCGTGAAATTGGGATTGCTTTTTCTTGGAACTACATTCGGGAATTTGACTTGAGATGTAAGCAAAGGAATGTTTCAATTGCACATATTATTATAGGAATTTTGTAATTTATTTCTATTTTCCTCCGGAGAAATTGGCTAAGAAAAGATCAGCCCCCCTAGCCAAGTTACGATCGTTTCGTTTGCGTCGAACGCCTCGAGTAGGCCACGGCTCCGATTATTTTGTTCTGACGTCATCTCAACGCTCAGTTACGTGGTCAGAACAAAGGAATCGGAGGCGTGGCCTACTCGAGGCGTTCGACGCAAACGAAACGATCGTAACTTAGCTAGGGGGGCAGCAAAGGCATAGGAAATAATTATAGGTAAGTACCTATAGGGAAAAGTAAAACAGGCATTTACCCAGATTATTATTCAGTTCTTATTCAAACTATAATAGCTAAAATACTAATTAGACCAGTCATCTGATGCTCGATAAGGGGTTTACTAATGTTTAAATTCGTGAGTGGTTTTATAGATATTGATGTGTGTTGAGACCACTGTTCTCAACATCGCCGCGCCGGCGGGAGTGAACGAGGGGAGCGGGTGCAGCGGGGAGTCATCTGGCCGGCGACGGCCGCCCGGCTCTTCGCGCGCCCCGCACTGCACGTCGACCGTCAGTCAGCTGTTGCACGCCTCCACGCACAGCTACGCTTGCGCATTTCTTCCAAATTCATTTTCATATTTACGTAACTTTAACCGACCGTTGTAGTTTCTTTTCATTATACTTGTTATACAGTCCACTCATCTCTTTCATTTGCTTTACCACGACCTATCGTCGCGCACCATGTGCTCTCTTCGAATATAAATATAGTTTGCCACCTCGTATCTTGATCCTCATATCAGTGTGGAAATTTCATAAGAGTTGGTCGAAATCTATAAAATCATCAGGTTTTAAAACTTGACGATTTTAAAACGTATTTAAGCAAAACAATCAAAAGACTAGACTAATGGGGAATATGCAAGCGTTTTTTTTTTTTAATTAAATAATTTAAGCTCTAGTAAATAAATATTAAAGAATTTTTAAAATTTTTTCCTCAACAACGCATGTACAAACTTCCAAAGCTGTTACTCAGAAAGAAAAGTCCAACTTGAACTTTGACGGCAAAGTCCATCACACCCGTCGAAAATTACTCCGTCTATGGACTGGCTGGTACAGTATGCGCAAACCTAGCAACACATCCTTCTCAACACACATTCCTCGCAATTGTTTTTTTAGGGTTCCGTACCTCAAAATGAAAAAACGGAACCCTTATACGATCACTTTGTTGTCCGTTCGTATTTTTGTCTGTCTCTCAGAAACGCGTGGAGGCATCGAGTTGAAATTAAAACCGTATATTCAAATCTGCGGTCCCTTGAACCTGTGAAAAAATCAAACTTCTAAGTTAACGGAAAAAAACGTACATTTTAACACTCTCAAAGGAATCAAAATTCATAGGGTACTTCCCGTTGATCCAGAATCCTGAAATTTGGCATAAAGCAAGGTCTTATAGTAGAAATATAGGAATAATCTGAAAACTCTAAATTTTTAGTTACGTCACGAAAAAAATTTTATTTACATTTCGAAAAAATCTTCGTAAATCAATTCAGGAATCGAATTGTTTTCATAGGTAAAGGGTATGGACCACCATTCATACAAAATTTGGCCACCAGTGGACATATATTAAGAAGACTTCAATTCATAGTTTATGTAATTACTAGCGACCCGCCCCGGCTTCGCACGGGTGCAATGCTGATCCCTTCATAGTATAAAACAAAGTTGCTTCCCGCTGTATGTCCCTATGTACGCTTAGATCAGAGAGTGCCTATCATCCACAATGCAGTCACGCATTTTAACTTCTTCGGCCATGTATCTCGTTGTGGTAATGACTCCATAGAGCGTCTCGTAGTGCAGTTGCAAAGTTGAGGGCACCAGGCCACGCGGTAGATCACTAATGAGATGGACAGACCAGATCAAGGCCGCAACTAAGTGCTCGGTTTATGAATGTACTCGGAAAGCTGCAGACCGCGATGAATGGCACCGTGTTACCAAGATGATCACTCATCGTGATTCACAGTGATGACCACGACCACTCTAGCAAGAGTGTAACGACTGAGAAGAAGATCTTTAAAACTACATAACGGATTTTGATGCGGTTTTGATCAGCATTGCACCCGTGCGAAGCCGGGGCGGGTCGCCAGTAGGTACTAATTATACTACAGAATATCTTTATGTACAACGTTCACAGCTTTTTTTTGTCATTAGATAATACAAACATGTTTTCTTTTGAGGTTACTCTTGAAAGAGCGACATATCATTGGCCATGTGAAAAACACTCAACGATCAATAACGTTGCAACGTTGAAAGTTTGACCCTGCGATTTATTATTGGTCACTGCAAAAGATATCTTTATTTGCCACTGTGTGGACCGCCCGGAGGACACGATGGAGCACACGGTGGAGGTGTGCCCCACTTGGGCAGAGCAACGCCATGTCCTCGTGGGAGCGATCGGCGGTGGCGATCTCTCGCGCCAGGTCTTGGTACAGGCCATGGTCCGGAGCGAGGAGGAGTGGCAGGTGGTCGCCACCTTCTGCGAAGCAGTAATGCTGGCAAAGGAGGCGGCCGATCGCGTGAGGCAACGGTCCTCACGCCCCAACCGCCGCGCCGTCGGGATTGTGATCCCGATTTCCGGCCACCGTAGGCGCGGGCGGGCTTCCGGACGGCGACCGTCGGTAAACCGTCCGGACCGAGCCCAAGTCGTCGACGGCGCATTCCACGCGTGCCTCAGGGAGATGTCAGTAAATCGTGGGGGCCCAGCAAAGTCGAAGCCTACTGGGTCCACGGATAGTGTGAAAGTGAAACACGGGGCCCTAGGACGAAGGTAAAGAAGGAACAGGAGTGGGTTTTTAGCCAGTAAAAGTCTGAAACTATCTCTCGCCCCGCCCAAGAGCGGGATTTGTCATTAGATGATTTTCCCACCTAAAAAAAAAAATTTTGGAGAAGAATATGCAATAAACTCTATGGACACACATCTTCTCCGGTACCACATCCAGTGAGTATTGTGCACTCTATTATGACAGTTTTTAGTGATTTTACCAGCAAAGTTTAAATGGATTCAGGTTTTTTTAATAAAATATGTTGTCCAGACGGGTTCAAAGAATTAACAAATACTGTAGGAAAAAGTTTTTACAAAAAAGACATAACCGACTTCACTATAAAAAGTGAGGTTTGTTGTTTTACGCACTGAGGGTTCCGCAAAAACTTAGGTACCTACCTATGAAAACAGTTCAATTCCAAAATTGAGTTACGAAGATTTGTCCGAATCGGAATTTTTTTTTTGTGACGTAACTACAAATTTACAGTTTTCAATTTTTTTCCTGTACTTGTGCTATTAGACCTTGCTTCATGCCAAATTTCAGGATTCTAGGTCAACGGGAAGTACTCTATGAATTTTGATTCCCTTGAGAGTGTCGAAATATACGTTTTTTTGCGACATAAATGACTGCATCTTTTTTTTCGTAAGCTCAGAAGTTTGATTTTTTCACAGCTTCAAGGGACCGCAGACTTGAGTGTATGGTTTTAATTTCAACTCGATACCTCTATGCGTTTCAGAGATAAAGGGTCTTGACAGACAGACCGACTAACAACAAAGTGATCCTATAAGGGTTCCGTTTTTCCTTTTTAGATAGGGAACCCTAAAAACAGAACACTAAAATTATCAAAATAACTTTAATTTTGGAAGTCAGTGTTTCTGGTATTGTCCGCTTGTTATTTAACTGACTTCCGAAATTAAAGTTATGTTGATCGTTTTATTGTTTTATTTTTTGTGGTGAAGTTGGCTTTATTTTTGGAAAAAAAAAAATTATTTCACTCTTTTTAGTTGTAATACATTTATAGCCAGAGTACCTATTTCTCATGACAATTCGATTTAACCCAAACACTGCTAGGATACATTATTTTATTATGAAGTCTTTATCCACTTCCCAGCTCCATCATCAGGTCAGTTCGATAGTACCTTATAGCCAAAGAGCATCTGATGACAATTCTAATAAGCCCAAACACGGCTAGGTTACATTAATTAATTATGGAGTTCCAGTGCCTATCTTCCAGCTCCATCATCATCATCAGATCACTTTGTAGCTACCATTTTCAACATAACTATTCAGAACCATTTATTTATATGCATTGTCATAGTTACTTAACTATCTTCATTGTGATATCTATGTAGGGGTGAAGTTCCTTTGGCCATTTCTGGCCTTTTGCATCAGTTCCACTTCATATGTTACTTTTTGACTGTAAATGCTTAAGTTCTCGATGAAAATACTAAAATCATTATATAGTTGCCTAGAATATTAGAGGAGTTCCCTCGATTCCTTATGGATCCCATCATCAGAACTGGATTTTGAAAAAAATAGGACCAATCTGAAAGCATATCCTATTAGGGAAAAAGAAAATGTTGCAAGTCGGTCCATAAACGACGGAGTTCTGAGGTAACAAACGTAGAATCAAGTTATTTACCGCAACCGCTATTTCCCTGCATTTTAAATCTGTAATATCTTCGAAAATATTCATTTAAATGACACGCTGTAAAGGGCTATATTGATCTATATTAAAAACACAATTTATTTAAGGTATTTAATTGGATAAATATTAATGCTGTATTGCTTAAAATTGATTCGTAAATAAGCCATTATTTCTCGTAAAAAGTAAAGGATAAAAAATGGTTATAGTGGGTTATCTCTAAGAGATGGACATATACCATCGCGGACTTTTTTGTAGACCTTTTTAAGGTGAACAATACTGTAGTACACTATTTTGATATATCTCGTAGAGTTCAGCCAGCGTTTGCAATGTAAACACAAAAAAAATTGTTTATTTACGACATCATATTAGAAATATCTAAAATTATCAGTATTTCTCTTCATTATTATGCATGTATTATATACATAAACCTTCCTCTTGAATCATTCTATCTATTAATAAAAACCGCAACAAAATCCATTGCGTAGTTTTAAAGATCTAAGCATATATAGGGACAGACAGACACGAAAAGCGACTTTGTTTTATACTATGTAGTGATAAACCTGTTACAGCTATTACAGGTTTATCTAAAAGTTGGGGGAAATGAGTTAAATCGAGTTTTAATTTTTATATTGCTAGAGTTAAAATGGCGGCTGTAGCACAGCAAAATAAACAAACATTTATTTATTCATTTGGTTAATCATTTTCTTCGTCGTTTAAAATTAGAATAACGTCTAAAAACATTATATTCTAAGTATTAGCTTATTTATTCATCAACAAGTATCATTCTACATCAACATCTGTAGTATTTTATTTACATATTTTTTAATTTTAATTAAATAGTTCTTACCTGCCGTGGATAAACCCATTCTTGTATCACAGATCACGGATTTCAGCAACTTCCAAAGAATGTTGTCTCATTTGAGTAATATTTAAAGCACAATTAACACAGCGTTGGCTTCTGCGGGTCGAAATATGGTACATACGAGTCGCTTTCCATCTGTCGGACGCTGGAGTTCAAAGAAGTAGAAACAGAGTCCGAGATAGAGCGGCCGGGGTCATTGTCGTACATATCAGATTCAGAATCCATAGGCAGGCTGGGGTCATTGGGAAAAGCGAGTGCAGAGTTCATTACGAAAGCGAATAGTAATAATAGCAAATAGTCACAATCTGTAACAAATAGTCGCAATTCAAATGCTACTTTATGCTACGCGCCAAAATGTGACACTTTTTGCCGCCACTTTTCGCCCCATTTGTAGGATAAGGTCTTAAGACCATACAACCACTGAACTTCACTCAAGAAATCCCGCTAAAAACACCCAAACATTTGCATTTTTATCAATGGACCAAATGCATATTATTGATATAATAAATGATGTTAAAAAAATGATGTTCTGGTCGATTATTAAAATGATAATTCTATGCTATCAATATATTTTTATTATTCCGCCTAAAGGACTTTGTATCCATGATCAAGAAATAATTCAAATAAAAACTTCAAAATGGTTGCAGGAACCAAGGAAACACTGAATAAATGAATATACTTATTGTTTAATATTATTTTTCCGAACTTTAACTGACGTTATATTATTTTAATAATTATTTCTAGTAATTATTAAGATTTTTAGTATAAATAATAATCTTGTCCACGGCATTGAAAACCTCTGGCCGTATCTGGACCACTCCCTTTGTGCGGAACCCTCAGTGTGCAAGTCCGACTCGCGCTTGTTTTTTTTTTGTTAGTTTATAGTTTGCATTAATATTTGTATTATATTTTATGTTAGTATTCTACTTTTGTATATTTATTAGTAAACTCATTAGATACAATTTTTTTATGCATAAAGATTCTCTATTGTCTTCGTTATCGGCTAAAAAGTTTACCGAAACATTTTAGTTATTTAACGAAAAAGATAAAAATAGATAACAACCGAAACACTTTAATAACGTGTGACTACGGCTTTTCTTCTTACCTTGTTTATTTCAGCATCCTGAAAATCTTGTTTTCATACTTTTTCAGTTTCGTCGTTTTTTTTGTCGTAGTCGGGTTTTAGTTTTTTTACTTTTTTTTATTTAAATTATTTTGGTGTTAAATCACTGTGCTTCTATCCCATTTGCAAAAGCTAAATTTAAAATTTCTAATTAATAATGGTAAATTAATTTTTGTCCACCAGAGGGCGCCACATTGAATTTTGATGATATATTTTGATAAGTACCAGTGAAGCCCTTTCAAATGATATCAAACACGGTGTATTTATCTTAACATTTTTTTTAACCCATGACTTCTTGTCCGCTAGAGGGCGACACTTTAAATTTGAAAAGTATTTTGGAAATGTACAAGTAAAGCCCTTTCAAATGATACCAAACACGGCGTATTTATCTCCATTTTTATTTTTTACACATTACTTTTTGTCCGCCAGAGGGCGCCATATCAAGTTTTGTGTCACGTCACGTAACCTATGTTCAGCGGACAATTAAGGTTCTAACGATACCTCATACGTCGATTTCCGATGAGGAGATTAGGAGATATGTGGGAACAGATGAACATACTCACATACATACATAGCCTGTCAAAATCATAACCCTCCGTAGTCGGGTAAAAATATTAAGAGTGAATACTCCATGCCCTGATTTACTACTGGCAGGTAACTAACACTAACTGGTGGACATTAATTAAAAAAAAAACAAATCTGACATTAAGCACAACTTTCAAACATGACATGTTTTATTGTCAGTTTTCGAAAGCAATATTTTAGTTCTTGTAAAATGAGTGAAAAACCAATTTCAGAGAAAGAACTATTGGTTGCAATCAAAGACCTTTTAAAGAAAAATGGATATTTGAACAAAATAAATGCAGAGGTATGTAATAACTCAATATTTTTAGCCAGTGACTGTGTCAGTAGCTACGGTAGCGTACGGTAAAAATTGTTGCCTGACTTTTTCATTTTTTTTTTAATTGTCTTCGTGGTTACGTTCACATACATGCAAACTCACATTCACAAGACTTCCAGACCCGAAACAACTATCTATAGGCCATACAAATATATGTTCCGAGCGGGGATCGAACCTACGACCCACAGCGCAGAAGCCAATGGCTCTACCACTGCGCGAATTGTATCGTCAAATATATCCATTTTCATTCACGCGTAAAATAAAACCATTACAAAAAACGCTCCGCTTTCGATCGCAGAACTATTTGTTACCAGGAACCGTGGTTGCTGTATAATGTGGTTTACATAATAATACGCACCATTTAAAGTGCTTGGCTGAATTAAAACTCAATGTTTAAATGCAAATTAAGCGCTGATCATTTTTATTTAATTTGTGTGCTGATCCGCAACACATTACGTGTTTTTCGTGAATTTTTCGGGATCTGTTCTCGGCATTTCGTTGTTGAATTGGTTATTTAAATAGATAACTGTGAATTAAATTTACACAGACCAGTATGCTATTGCAATTGAGATTATAGAAATAAAACCAGAAAGACCAACTTCCAAAATTGGAATTATTTTACAATAGTAATCCTTATATTGTATACTAGCTGTTGCCCGCGACTTCGTCCGCAAATAACCATTATATTTCTAACACAATTTGTTTTTGCGGATAAATCATAAACCAAAACTTTACTTTTCTTATAAAACTTCTCTGTAAACCAAATTTCTAGTCCTACTTTCAGGAGCCGAAATGTACAGAGATTCAGGACTGGTGACGCGGGAGCGAGCGATATACAGCTATCCGTGTGAGAAGCAGCTGTCCTGAGATCAACACCTGTAGCCTTTAGATTATTATTATTGCGAAGCATACGCTTACAGGGAACTGCACACGCTTGAATTAGAAGGGGTAATTGTGAGAGATTAGTGGTATTCGGGGTATAAACACTGTTTCCTCGACGCCACAACCCTTTAGAATTTCCACCTCAATAATATTTGAGAGATGACTTTGAGCTAGGCCCAGTTACATAGTTTAGGTGGAATTAAATTCCGTAGCAGCATGATCGGGACACCGACCTTCAGCTGGATAGTGTGCGCTGGGAGTCCACTTGCCGTTCCAATACAGAAACTCTACGGGATAATATATAGCGTCATCTTGCTCTACAACAGTATTTATAGAGGTATAGAAATACCACTTCGTTCGCATCAATTTGCGAGAGAACGCTTTCGTTAATTGCTGCAGCTTGATCATTTTTGAGTGTTAAAATGGCCCGTTCACACACCCAAGAATTCTCTTGTAGCGGTATTCGACCGACGTCCCCGTACATCAAACAAATTAGTTCTTCAATAGTGGGAACTACTTTGCTTAGAGTCTCTGGTAGGCGCACTTCAGAGCTCTCTTCTGGTAAGTTGCCTTCACCAAACTTTTAAAAGAACATCCAAGAATTCTTGAGTATATCCGCCCAACTGAGCTCGCATATTAATGGTCAAGCGCAGTCTGTAAACTCGTGACCATAGATTTGATCGTTTCAACGAAGAATTCACCTCGTCAACCCTAATTTCTCGCGACACCACAGGCAAAGTTTGCCGAAAATCGCAGCTGAACAAAACAGTGACACCTTCCATCACATCTTGATTCCTGCGTATGTCCTGCAGGGTTCTGTTTACAGCCTTCACTACTTTTCTATTCGCCATAGTACATTCATCCCATACGATTAAAGAGCAATCCTTGAGTACCCAACCTTTGTCACAGTTGCGTGATAGCCCACACACTGGCATTTCGTTGCTCTCTAAATCGATGGGAATGTTAAACATTACGTGCGCTGTTTTGCCCCGTGGAAGCAGTGTGGCAGTAATTCCAGAAGAGGCAGTCGCAATCACTATTTTGCCTTGTCAACTTATTTCTGCAAGGATGCCAGTGGCCATGAATGTTTTTCCTGTTCCACCTGGAGCATTAATGCAAAATATTTTACCCTGGCTGAGCCTAACGCGACGATATTAAAAATGCAGGGACATTTTGTTCTGAGGTGAGTCGTGATCATTGACGATATCACCCCGATTTCCCGATTTCCTCGACCTTGATATGCCAATGATTGCGGAGCCGGTAATCCATATTCGACCAGTCCAGTGGATTGCCACCGATGGAAATGACCACGTCTGGAAGTGAACCTAGACAACTATTCGAAACGCGTTCGTTGTTCTGTTCAATGTCACCCTCAGTAGTACACCTTAAAGCACGTAAAAAGTCTTCGGACAGATGATGGCGATAATTTACCCACAACCGACCTTTTTTTTTTTTTTCGGTGGGATAATCATCCAATGACATTCCCCGCTCTTGGGTGGAGCGTGAGATAGTGTCAGACTTTTACTGATTAAAAACCCACTCCTGTTCCTTTCCATGGCCCTTTATGGCGCACCGATATGGGCGCCGGCGCTGCGGCAGCAGCCGGCGGCCCGGCTGAACGCGTGCCAGAGGGTCATGGCCATACGGATGGTGCGAGGATACCGGACGATTTCCCGCGAAGCGGCGAGCCTCTTTGCTGGACAGCCACCATGGGATCTGGTAGCAACAGGCCTTGCTCACATGCACGATCTGCGCATGGAGATGCAACGCCGGGGCGAAACTCCGCTGCCGAGACAAGTCGCAGCATGGCGGACAGAGCTCCGGCGGGTTCTCATGGAGAAATGGCGACAGCGACTGTCGCGACCCAGTGCTGGGCACGCCACAATTATGGCGGTAAGTCCCTTCTTTGAGGCGTGGTTGGAAAGACCTCAAGGCGTCCTCACCTTCCGCATGACGCAGGTTCTCACCGAACACGGTAAGTTCGGGAAGTTCCTGCACCGAATTCGTGCGGAAGCGACGCCCGGGTGTCGCCACTGTGTGGACCGCCCGGAGGACACGGTGGAGCACACGGTGGAAGTGTGCCCGGCTTGGGAAGAGCAACGCCGTGTCCTCGTGGGGGCGATCGGCGGCGGCGATCTCTCGCGCCGGGCCTTGGTACAGGTCATGGTCCGGAGCGAGGAGGAGTGGCAGGCCTTCGCCTCCTTCTGCGAAGCAGTAATGCTAGCAAAGGAGGCGGCTGATCGCGTGAGGCAACGGCAACGGTCCTCACGCCCCAACCGCCGCCGGGATTCCGATCCCGATTTCCGGCCACCGTAGGCGCGGGCTTGTGGACGGCGGGCAATGGGTGGCCCGCCGTCCGACCGTCCGGTAACCATCCGGAATTCCGGACCGAGCCCAAGTCGTCGACGGCGCGTATTGCTCCGCGCGCGCCTCAGGAAGCCTACTGGGGCCATGGGTAGTGTGAAAACGAAACCGTGGCCCTGGGACGAAGGCAACGAAGGAACAGGAGTGGGTTTTTAGCCAGTAAAAGTCTGACACTATCTCCCGCCCCACCCAAGAGCGGGGAATGTCATAAGATGATTTTCCCACCTATAAAAAAAAAAACTCCTGTTCCTTCTTTGCCTTCGTTCCAGGGCCCCGGGGTTCTCTTTCACATCACATGGCCCCAGTAGGCTTCGACCCTGCTGGGCCCCTACGGTTTTGCTGACATCTCCTTGAGGCGCGCGTGGAATACTACGCGCCGTCGACAACTTGGGCTCGGTCCGGACGGTTACCGGAAGGTCGGATGGCGAGCTATCCATTGCTCGCCGTCCGCAAGCCAGCGCCTACGGTGGCTGAAAATCGGGATCGGGACGGCGGCGGGGCGTGAAGGCCGTTCTCTCGCAAGTGCGGCCGCCCCCTTTGCTAGCATTACTGCTTTGCAGAAGGAGGCGACCGCCTGCCACTCCTCCTCGCTCCAGACCATACCTTGTACCAAGGCCCGGCGCGAGAGATCACTGACACCGGTCGCCCCCACGGGGACACGGCAGAGCTCTGCCCAGGCGGGGCACACCTCTACCGTATGCTCCAACGTGTCCTCCGGGCGGTCCACACAATGGTGGAACCCAGGCGTTTCTTCCGCACGAATCCGGTGCAGGAAGCTCCCAAACTTACCATGTCCGGTGAGGACCTGCGTCATGTGGAAGGTAAGGACGCCATGTGGTCTTTCCAGCCACTCCTCAAAGAGGGGACTTACCGCCATAATTGTGGCGTGCCCAGCACTGGGTAGCGACAGTCGCTGTTGCCATTCCACCATGACACCCACAACCGACCTGGGTTTGTGACTCCACAAAATACTAAAATAATGGCAAACAAATGTCGCAGTCGTCTGGGGCTATCGGTGATGAAATCAATTTCTAGAGATACAAATAATACGTATAAAAACTTACTTCACAGATGAATTGTATTTATTCATTTTATATACATTTAAATCTAATATTAACGTAATTAAAACTAACTTACAAAATAAAAATAAAAAAATAAAAGCCCTAAAGTACTAAAAAAAAACAATAATATAAATAAAAAATAAAAGAAAACAATCACAAAAATTACGCGAGGTTCGAACTCGCAACATAGCAAACGCGGATCCGTCTCTATACTACTGCGCCACGGTCCTTACAGAATTTAGATCTAAATAGCCGTTCTTAAATACACGTCATTGCTTGTCTGCTTGACTCCTTGTACAAAATAGCGTGATGATTTTCATTTTTGTCCTTAAATTCCTAACCAAATTTTTAAAAAAAGTGTATTTTTTATCTCCGGTTCCATTTTAATATGAGTTTTGATGGGTTTTTACTGAAATATTTGGAAAAATATCGAATAAAAATGTCGATGGCAATTTAAAAATACATAAAAAGCCATTTTATTATTGTTCTGGAAATATCATTCTATATTATGTACAAACAAACACTAAAACAATCACAAAAATATTAACTGTACCTGAGGATCGAACTTAGAGCGATTGTCGTTCAATTGGAACATTTTGGAATATTGCTCACCCCCCATAGCAAAAAGCGTGATAATATGTAGCCTAACAGTTGACCCGGCCTATAAGGATTATGTATGCAAAATTTGAACAGGATTGGTTCAGTAGTTTTTGCGCCAACTAATACCAACGCTCCACCATTTTACTGTTTTATTATATGTATAGATAAGCTTTAATGTCTGAGGAGGTCCCTGATTTTCCGCAACTCCTTTTACTACTATAAAACAAAGTAGCTTCCCACTGTCTGTCCCTATGTATGCTTAGATCTTTAAAACTAGGCAACGAATTTTGATGCGGTTTTTTTTAATAGATAGAGTGATTCAAGAGAAAGGTTTATATAATATAGTACATGCATAATATAGTAGGGGAACACTGATAATTTTAGAGGTTTCTAATGTGATGTCGTAAATAAACACATTGTTTGCGCTTACATTGCAAACGCTGGCTTAACCCTACGAGATAGATCAAAATAATGTACTACAGTATTCTACGCCTTAAAAAGGTCTACAAAAATGTCTGCCATGTTATATGCCTATCTTTTAGGTATAACCCATAATAACCATTTTTTATCTTTTACTTTTTACGAGAAATAATGTCTTATTTACGAAGCGATTTTAAGCAATACAGCATTATTAATTCTTATCCAACTAAGTACCTTAAATACATTGTGACTGACCTGTTAGTCTAGTGGTTAGTGGCCCTGACTGCTATGCCGGAGGTCGTGGGTTCGATTCCCACCCAGGACAAATGTTTGTGTGATGAGCACGTTCATTCGTTCTGTGTCTGGGTGTCATTTATCTATTTATGTATGTATTTAAAAATATATAAGTATGTTTATCAGTTGTCTAGTACCCATAACACAAGCTCTGCTTAGCTTGAGACTAGACGGCGTTGTGTGATAGTTGTAGAATATTATTATTATTATTATAATATTATTGTGCATTTTATATAGATCAATATGGCCCTTTACAGCATGTAATTTAAATGAATATTTTCTAAGATATTACAGATTTAAAATGCAGGGACATAGCGGTTGCGGTGGTACAGTAATGCGGAGGAGTTTTTCGATGTCATACTTTAGATTTATTTTAGTTATTTTATTAGGGTTTTTTTATTTAGTCTACATAATATATGTACAATGGAAATTAACTTATCTATATATTTAAAAGAGAAACTGACTGACTGACACATATCAACGCACAGCCGAAACTACTAGGGGAAGGACCGTGAAATTATGCACAAAGCTATACTAAGAGAGGATTTTCCAAAATTCACTTCTTAAGGGTATGAAATGGGGGTCCAAAGTTTGTACGGAGAAACCTACTTTCACGCGGGCGAAGCCGCTGACAGAAGCTAGTGGTATAATAATTCATAATCAAAACTGGTATTTAAAAAAAAAGTGACTAATCTTGAAGTAATATTACCTATTCAAATCATACTATTATTGTAAAAGCGAAAGTTTGTTGGAGTTTTTATTACTTTTTCACACGTTCCTCTTCTCTGCTGTTGAACAGCTTTATGAGAAGAAGAACGGATTTGAATGAAAATCAAACATGTCCTGGAATAGTACATACGAGATTTTTATTTCAAGAGTAGGTATATGTTCCCTTGGGGTAATTTGCTACTTTTACGCCAAGTTGCTGGCAGCAACGAGTACAAATATAGTTTTCCAAATCGGAGATACGAGACAAATAAGCAAATAATAATAAAAACAACATCATCATCATTTCAGCCGTAAGACGTCAACTGCTGGACATAGGCCTCCCCCAAGTGTCCACAATCCACAATGAACGGTCCTGTGCGTCTCGCATCCATCGAACTTCCGCAACCGCTATCAAGTCATCGGTCCACCTTGTAGGAGGCCTTAATAATAAAATAATTTCATTAAAATACTATATATAATATACATTATATTTTTTTAATATAATTTCAATTGAAATAAGCAGTACCTTGGTGTTCTTCTATCTGTTTTTGTTCTTTTCTTTTTTATGTGTTTATGTACATAAATAAATAAATATGAGGTATCTAACATCATCGTAACCTTCACAGGTTCGAGCCAAAGTAACCGGTCTACTCCAAGACCGTCAAACCTCAGGGGTTGTTTCGACACCACCCACTCCAGCGGAAGAAGTGTTGCTTGTCAACGAGCTGGTGAGGGAATACCTGGAATGGAACGGGTATTTGTACACCGCATCTGTCATGATGTCTGAGGCTGCTATGCCGAAGGAAAAGAGAACCAGGTAGAATATTTAACCTCATAAAAATATTTAAAGTGTAGAATAAATTCTTCATAGCCTGATTCCAAAAACTCAGACTGAAAAACTTAAAATAATAGGGGTTAAAGTATGAAATTGCCGTTTTTTAAAACGGGTTGCTTTGAAGTGTTATAATTCCAAGTCAATCCAAAGATATAACACCTCAAAGCAACCCGTTTTATAAAACAGCAATTTCATATTTTAACCCCTAATTTTTGAGAAGAAAAAGTAGTTTTTGTTTTTTTTTTTAAGAGAAATCGCCAAATATTTCCTCCCGGTTTGAATAGAGAGAGTGTCAGACTTTGACTGACTAAAACGCAATCAGATTCTTGTCGCGATATCCCGCATAATCTCCACGCTTGGCAGCTAAATCGATGAAAAAAGTATGGTGTAGTATAATGCGACAATACTTCGATAGAACTCTTGAAGATTGAATAACTTCCTCTAGGAAATGACTGTCAATCGATATGACAGGTTCATTAAACTAGGCCTTGATACCAGCATCAAAAATAAAAAATAAATACCCACAAGTGGAGAAAAGATGGTTTATTCTTTGGTTACATAACGTCAGCATAATTGTATCATAGCATAGTATAACATAATCAACCTTCTAATGTTCACACAGCTAGGACTCAGGCCATCGCTCTAGTAGAGAGTATGGGCTGTAATTCACCATACGGTTCCGGTGTGGATTGGTGGATGTCAGTTTTCTTCGAATCGATGGTTCTAGGAAATGCCGGTTTCCTCACAATGATTTCCTTGATCGTTTTGAGAGCAGTGGTGATGAAATAAATTACACCAAATAATAGCGCGGCTGGGTTTGAACGCGCGACTTACAACTCGTAAGGGCCACTTTTCGATATCAGAATCAAATTATTGTGTAAAAATGTTCTTTTCCGTTCTAAATTTAATTTGCAGTACACCGCAGTCTACCGCCTTTTTTATGTCAAGTTCTTACAGTCCATCCTAAGGTTTTCTGGTAGAGATCGCTATTAGCGATAAGACCGCCATTGTACCGATAGATTAAGTCAGTTTATAAGTTTTTGTTACTAGTTTTGGTGTACAATAAAGTTTTATTCTATTCTATTCTATTCTATTCTATTCTATTCTATTCTATTCTATTCTATTCTATTCCATTCCATTCCATTCCATTCTATTCTATTCTATTCTATTCTATTCTATTCTAAGGTCGGATCTCTGTACCGAGGTAGGAGTGAGAGATGATGAGAAGTCTTCAGCCCTGCCTTTGCTATCTAACTTAGTCGCTGCTTACACTGAGAGGATTAAGAGGAAGATCAATAAGAGTAAGAGAGATGCATGTTGATACTCAGAATAAATTTTTAGTTAGATATTGACTTTCATTTTAGCATAATTTTACACATGGGCACAGTTTATTGAATACTGGCGTACAAAGATGGAAAAACAAAATGTAACCCCCGTAATGCGGTAATGGGAATTTCGGTGTGTAGGTAGGCAGACAGTTTTTTTTCTGCTTTCGAGCCCGACTCGCACACCTCGCTAAATGCAGCAGTGATATTTTTTTTTTGGTGTGGGAAATCATCTAACACTTCTGTCTAAAACCACACCTCTGTTTCTTCAGTTACGTTTTGCATTCTAGGACTACGAGTATCTTTTTCAGAAGCGTTCCCATGGCTCTAGCAGGCATTGGCCCTGCTGAGCCCCTACGGTTTTGCTGGCATGTCTTTAAGGCGCGCGTGGAACACTATATGCGGTCTACGACTCGGAATCGGTCCGAACGGTTACCGGATAGTCGGACGGCAAGCTACCCATTACTCGCCGTCCGCAAACTCACGTCTACGCTGGCTGGAAATCAGGGTCAAGGTCCCGGCGGCTGGGGCGTGAGGACACAAATTGCCTAGACATTATGAATATTGCCATATGGTATTCGGGCAATCTTGTATTCACAGGTACATATCACGAGGTGCGGGGAGGACAAAAAACGCGTGGCACGCGCTGACCAATCCGAGCCCGCGACGGTTACGAGCGAATGTTAATCGGCTCTCTTGTTTTTACTAAGACCTGCTGTCCATGGACGCGTAGCTTCATAGGCGCGTATTTGTAATTATACGCTTGGTGTACGCCTGCGTGAAGCTTACATACAAAACTATGAAACTGTATCGACGAAGTGGCACCGACACGACTGCACGACGCTGCCGTTTTTACGTGGGGCCCCGTTTTTATCCTTTTGGTACGGAACCCTAAAAACTAATGATTTGATAAATATCTCATTATGCAGATACATATATCACTTGGTAAGTAATAAATTGAGAAAATACAGTTTTCGCATTTGTGATTTTACAAAATGACACATCGCTTATAATACTGTTGGCTTTGGTAGAGTCAATGGAGGTATTTTAGGGGCCTCCTAATTCTGCCTGCAAGGTTTAAAGTAACCAAACACGAAAAGAATAACAGGGGTTTTGTTCGCTCGCTTAGCTCGCTCACTTTGGTTATCCCCTTCTAACATGTCCGTGTCGGAATGCCTTAAACTATCTATCTATTCCGCTAACGCCTCTACCACGCAACGGAGTTTGATAATGTTGATAGAGTCGTAAATGAGGAAGGTATATAGTTTGAGTACTACGAAGAGCAGCCAGAGCGAGACATTAGTTTTTAATAAATACCAGCTGGAAAATGCTTCAGTAAGTACTTATCTGAGACACAAAAGTATTCTCGAATACTAACAGTAAATTAATCTGAAACAATTCTTTCAAATGGAGACCGTATATTCTTTTTCAATACTCTTACTCGAAAACCCGCTCTTCTCCCTACCGCTTTCAGGTACGCAATATACTGTTTTTCGCACTAGTGCGGAAAAGTGCGCGAACTTTCCCCAGCTACAATTTATTGCATTTACCGTATCAGGCTGGGCATGAAGTAACCCCCACTAGTCGCGAGTCAATCCCCATTCATTTATGTATTGAAAACCGTCGTTTGATACACGTGGAAATTTGTCACTGCAGCACTCGGCTCCATAAAGCCCTCGCTTACGGCTCGGGCGAATTCCAAATAGGTTTCAATAACAAAATTTCTCCACTTGCATCAAAGTGTACTATTTACCTACATCACAAGTACAAGACTCCGTAGTCAACAAATATTATTTTAACTAAATCAGCTTCAGAACACCCAGGATGGAGGTGAGGTAGTTTGAACTGAAGTTAGACATCAGCTGTTACAGGCTACAGCGTAGCCTAATTTATTATGCTTGAAAGGCTACAAGAAATCTTGGAGAATCTTTATTACGTGCAGACTTGCGCAACACAATGAAATATGTAGTTAGTTTGTTGAAGCGTTGTCTTTTAACACTGGTTCTTCTGTGAGTTAGTTCTTGGAGTATTTTTTAGGCTGTGGCTCTCTATGATTTATGCAGTAATGGTTGAAGAGTTGAAGTTCAAAGGCTGTTTATTTTTTATTTTTTTTTTATTTTTAGATTGCTAGTACGTATTGTGATTTAAACTTGGTGTATATTTGTATCCCACGCAACTGGACTATATGTGGCACCATTAAAACAAGCGGGATCTCGGTAAAATAGAGCTGAGAATTTTATTGTAGTGTTGAGTACTTCAGCAAAATTTGCCAAGAAGGCTGGCTTTGCTAATGTTTTCGTAGTATTTGCTGCCAAATACTACGAAAACATTAGAATGTGTTACATCCGTATTCTAATGCCATTTATACGAAAGACATTATTGATAAAAACTTATTACGCAAGTAAACATGGACGTAAGACTAAGCGATACGGGCGAAAGACCCTTTCCATTACGGGTAATTAAAAAAAAAAAACCGGGCAAGTGTGAGTCGGACTCGCAAACTGAGGGTTCCGTACAAACTTGGAAACAGTTCAATTCCCGAATCGCAAAAAATTTTTTTTCCAAATCGCAAAAAAAATTTTTTTGGGACCTAACTACAAATTTACAGTTTTCAAATTTTTTCCTATACTTGTATTATAAGACCTTGCTTCATGCCAAATTTCAGGATTCTAGGTCAATGGAAAGTACCCTATGAATTTTGATTCCCTTGAGAGTGTCGAAATATACGTTTTTTGCGACATAAATGGTCGTATCTTTTTTTTTCGTTAACTCAGAGGTTTAATTTTTTCACAGTTTCAAGGTACTGCCTGCGTATATTTTTGTTATTTCAATTCGATACCTCCGCGCGTTCACGAGATAAAGGGTCTTGACAGACAGACGGATGGACAACAAAGTGATCCTATAAGGGTTCCGTTTTTCCCTCTTGAGGTACGGAAGCCTAAAAAAAGAAGTAATGGTTTCAAAGGATACACAGTGTGCAGAATTGGTGCGAAAAGTAAGCTTAGAAATGAATGGTCGTGGTGGCAGCGCAGATAAGATTATTTGGTAGGAAAGTTTTGAGTCTAAGGCCCTTAAATAGGACACCATGGACGCGATGCTAAAAACTGTATGGTGGTTTCCAAAAAAATCCGTCACCAGGTTTTTTTTTTTTCGGTGGGAAAATCATCTTATGACATCCCCCGCTCTTGGGCGGGGCGGGAGATAGTGTCAGACTTTTACTGACTAAAAACCCACTCCTGTACCTTCGTTGCCTTTCGTACCAGGGCCGAGTCTTCCTTTCAGAATCAGACCCTTGGCCCCAGTAGGCTTCGACCCTGATGGCCCCTACAATTGCTGACATCTCTTTGAGGCGCGCGCGAAACAGTACGCGCCATCGACGACCTGGGCTCGGTCCGGACGGTTACCGGACGGTCGGGCGGCGAGCCACCCATTGCTCGCCGTCCGCAAGCCCGCACCTACGGTGCAAGCCCGCGCCTACGGTATCCGTCACCAGGTGAGATGTCCCCCACGGAACTGTATACATTTTGTTAGTAGCGCGGCTGTTTGCGCCGCCACTAGCATGCTAGTAATGTATTTTTTTTTATTGACCTTTACGCACCTGTGTTGCTTCAGTCGACCTTTGCATTTCAAGGATCTAAGTACGGTATAGGCCTAAATGTAGATGGTTGTAACGGTAAAGAGACCAGTGCAACGACATACCTAATTGGATTGGGTGAAAGATTGTACCTATAGCTAGAATAGAGCAAGATCACCTACTTACACTAATCAATTTCAAAACGTTTGAAATTGATTAGTTGTAAGTAGGTATTATGAATGCGTATACCTGATAGCTTGATCGGCCATTTTATCGGTAGCATGTGCTATACGTTAAAACAATAACATTCAACTAAGCCAATTTTATTAGATGTAAGTATTTTTCATTTTTTTTTAATTGATATAAACTAGTGCTTGACTGCGATCCCACCTGATGGTAAGCAGTAATGCAATCGTTGATGGTGAGGCGCACTAATTTATTGAGAGCCTATTCACTCTAGCCTTGAAGACACCTAAATTATAATCGGACGGGAAAACCATAGCAGGCAGATTATTCCAGTCCCTCGATGTACGCGGTATAAACGACGAGGCGAAACGCTTGGTCCGGACCGTAGAGGTTTCAACAACGTAAGGGTGGATACTCGCCGTTCGTCGGCTTGTCCGACGGTAGAAATGAGATGGTGAAATAAAGTCATGCAATTCCTGCGCACACTCTCCAAAATGCATCCTGTAAAACACCGAAAGGCTGGCCACCCTACGCCTGTGCTCAAGGCTTTGTAGATTGGACTTAACCAGATCTGGATCACCAATTAGCCTCTTTGCACGCCTTTCCACCGAGTCCAAAGCTGCCAGGTGCCAAGTTTACTTGAATTATAAGTGACAGTTCTGTTGGTGTGCTTATTATAAATAAATAAATAAAGCAATAACATACAGAATGTTAATAAATTATCAAACAATATTTTACGACATAATTATAATATAATAATAATATTATGTAAGTTCCTGCAAACCAGTCCATTTAAGAATCCTAAAACCATAACTCTATTGTTTTTGTTTTCCATATGTTGCAATATTTTCCCATCAACCGGGGGTTGTCCTTGGATGCACTAGCACAGCGTGTACAGGGATAATCGCCGGTTGATACGACATTCCATTAAAAGCGTCAAAGGGGCATCTGCGAGTTGGTTTCGACTTTTCGTACGCATTCCAAAGGTCCAGAACCCCAGGGTTCTGAGACCCATATTATGTATATTTTTATGTGTGATTTTTCTCGTGTTAAAGTCGAAAATTATTACATGGCAACGTATTTACTTTTATATCCAATATCTTGATCCAGGCCATGACCTACTTGAGTATGTGGTACACAAGTAGGTCATTCATTTAAATAAAAATCAGTCACAATACAGTTCAACCGTTGTAAGGCGATATTGACTCGCATCCAAACATCTAAAGATACGCACATAAAAATAAACTCACCAGGGGCCTTGCCCGCGAAGAATTTACCAAAGGAGACCCGTGGTCCTAGAACGCAAAGGCAAACTGAAAGATACAGGTGAGTTAGTCAGTAAAACTCTTTCGCTCTAAAGTGAGATAAGTCATTAGATGATATCCTAACTCAAAAAAACAACTCATTTTTTCCCATGGGGCAACAACCAGAACGCCATCTGCTAAGATACTTACATACTCCTTTTACTTTATTTACTATCATAAATCTGGAAAGTTTCACATTATATGTATATACTAGCGACCATCCCCGGCTTCGCACGGGTGCAATGCTGATACTAAATAGACTACAGAATCAGACAGAATGTCTTTATATACAACCCCTATGTCCCTGCATTTTAAATCTGTAATATTTCCGAAAATATTCATTTAAATTACATGCGGTAAAGGGCCATATTGATCTATATTAAATGCACAATGTATTTAAGGTACTTGATTGGATAAGGATTAATGCTGTATTTTTAACGCCGCTCGTGGAGGCTCCTTTCATGCACCCCGCCCCTTTCAAACATCAACTTATACCTGCACGTCTAAAGAGTCGTAAAAGCTTTATGCGATTTACGACCTCTTCAAAAGACAGTGCAGAGGACGAGAGATGCGTGCTGTGGAAGCAGAAGCACCCAACTCCTACACATTTTATCACCCCGTCAGAGCATCTCCCCCCTGGACGCGAATTGCAGTGGCCAATCTGGAAATCTCTTAACCGACTGCGGACTCAGGTTGGCCGCTGTAAAAATAATTTAGCCAAATGGGGCTTCCTCGATCCATCTCTAGCACAGTGCCAGTGTGGAGCCGCTGTACAGGACATGCGTCATCTGCTATGCTGTCCATCCTGCACAACCAACTGCAGTTTTCAGGATCTATACGAGGCCAACAACAGAGCCGTAGAGGTTGCCAAATACTGGTCAGATAAAATTTAGTTGGAGTACATCGACACGAAAAGAAGAAGAATGCTGTATTGCTTAAAATTGCTTCGTAATTAAAAAATTCTAAAATAAGCCATTATTTATCGTATAAAAAGTAAAGGATAAAAAATGGTTATTGTGGGTTATCCCTAAGAGATAAACATATACCATCGCAAACTTTTTTGTAGATCTTTTTAAGGTGTACAATACTGTAGTATATTATTTTGATGGTCGTCAGGTCTGTGTAAAATAAATAGTATATATAAAATAGTATTAACCGACCGACCTATAAAATGACGGGCAAAAAACATGTTCTATTACTTAAAATCAATGTGTAAAATACGAGATCAAGAGAAGGAGGTGACGTAATTTAGGGGCACCCGACATAGGTAGATTAGGTTAGAATTGGTTATTTTTTTTATAACCACGCGGAAATAGGAGCCTTACTTTAAACCCCGCAGACAGAAATAAGACCTATATATAATAGTATTAACCGACCGACCTATAAAATGACGGGCAAAAAACATGTTCTATTACTTAAAATCAATGTGTAAAATACGAGATCAAGAGAAGGAGGTGACGTAATTTAGGGGCACCCGACATGGGTAGATTAGGTTAGAATTGGTTATTTTTTTTATAACCACCCGGAAATAGGAGCCTTACTTTAAACCCCGCAGACAGAAATAAGACCTATATATAATAGTATTAACCGACCGACCTATAAAATGACGGGCAAAAAACATGTTCTATTACTTAAAATCAATGTGTAAAATACGAGATCAAGAGAAGGAGGTGACGTAATTTAGGGGCACCCGACATGGGTAGATTAGGTTAGAATTGGTTATTTTTTTTATAACCACCCGGAAATAGGAGCCTTACTTTAAACCCCGCAGACAGAAATAAGACCTGAGTACTTACACGTGGGACACTCAGAAAGTTTTAAGAAACTAAAAAACTAGCTTCTTTGGATAAAATATTTTTATTAAATCTTTTCAAAGAACTCTCCACCAGCCTTTATACAAAGTTTCATGCGTCTGAGCCAATTTTCGAAACATTTTTTCCAGTCCGCCGCAGACACCTCTTCCACGGCCTTCTCGAACGCTACTAGTGCGTCTTCCGGCGATCAAAACTGTATCCCTTTCAGCTGATTTTTTATTTTAGGGAATAAAAAGAAGTTACATGGTGCCAGATCAAGATTGTAAGGAGGGTGCCCCAAGACTCTGACCGGTGTGGTGTCCAGGAAGTCCCTCGTTTTAAGCGCTGAGTGCGCGGGCGTTGTCATGGTGAAGCAGTACCCCGCGGAGCTCGGTGTGCGGTCACTTGTTGCTCATTACAGACAAAACTTCTGGCAGGCATTTTGTGGTATACTATTCGGCGTTGATGCTGCTTTAGTCTCGTAATGGAATTGAAATCAGATACCCCGTCAAGGTGAAGAAACTAGCGATCAAAATTTTCCCTGCGCTTCTCGATCGGTTCACTTTCGTAGGCGTTGGTTCGTTTTGAAACAGCCAAACTCGACTCGTCGACTGACGCTTTGTTTCTGGATCGTATTGATAAATCTAAGATTCGTTACCTGTCACAATGTCGCAAACGCGCCGAGACGAACCTGATTAAAATTTTGAATCATATCACGGCACCACTCCACACGGGCCTGCTTCTGAGCTTCAGTGAGGTTGTGCGGCACCCAGTGGAAAACTATCCTCCTCACGTGAAGGTGCTCGTGTAGAATCTTGTGAATGCTACCCGAACCAAACTGAAGTGTATGCTGAATCTGTTCGTATGTAGTTCGCCTGTTTTCTTGAATTATTTTTTTTACTGCCAGCACACTTTCTTCCGTGACAGCCGTCGTAGGACGACCACTCCTTTTTTCATACCCCAAAGTAAGGCGACCGCGCTTGAACTCGCTATACCAGCGGTAGATGGTTGCTTTTGAAGGTCTTTCATCCATAAAAGCAATTCGAAGTCGATCGAATGACTCATCAGGTTTTAGGCCATATTTAAAATCCTAGAAAATCATCGCACGAAAATGTTCTTGATGCAGATCCATTTTTAAATGAGACACGATAATTTGATTTGGCTCTCAAAAAAATGTGGAGGGAAATTCAAAATTCAAACAATGGTATTTTTACTTTTAAATAACCAAAGTAACCAAAGTTTTCAAAATAATTACAAGTGGCCAGTATACTTGAAAACTTTTTTTCGCAAAACTTTCTGAGTGGCCTGGTACATAATAAAAATTTACGTGAAATTTGGCGGGAGCTCCGCTCCCACTTTAGCCTTCTTACCTAACCTGTCCGTGGCGGGGTGCCCGAAAATTACGTCACTTCTTTCCCTGCTCTCGTCTTTTACACATATTATCGGCTGCACATTCAGGATTGTATAGATTACCTAGACAAAGTATAAAATAAATAATATTTCACACATTACCTACACGTTTTAGGTATTCTATACATTGCCTAAGCATTGTACTATACAGTATTTTCTGTGCGCGTAAACTATGCTCTAGGCTTTGATTATATACTTGTCTAGATGCCACATTGACCGTACTAAACGGCCCAAATAAAGTCTACTAAAATTGGTAGACTCGCTTCTCCCTTACGTCAGTGTCATTTGAAACAACTAAGGATAATGTGCTCACGAAAAATAATTAATTATGCCGGTTTGTGCTGTCAGACTGTGCCGTAATTATGTGGGAAAACAATATAATAACTCTAAGATCACTTTTCATCGGTAAGTTTTGTTATTTATCCACTATTATTATAGAAAACACGATTTTTTTATTCGTTTTTTTTGTATGTCATTCCGATTAGCCAGTGTTGTCAGTTTATTACTAGGGAGATTTGGCGAAACTATGGGAGACAAAATACAAATATAATTACATCATCTTTCGATCAGAACATTATTATTTTAAAAATTACATTATTTATTTGATCAGTAAATGATAACTTATCTATAACTACAAAAAAAAATGAAACCCATGACGTCATACACTAAATAATATTTTTTTTAGTTTTTTCTAATATTTTGGGTTTCAGATTTTTGCTGAATTGGGCCTGTTTGGTGCAGCCTCGAAGCACACATTCCTACTTTATCCTTACATCGGGCTTTATACTTTTTATTTGTTGGTTTTATGTAATTACATGTAATTGGAGTATTGTGTGACTTTAAGTCTGTGCTAAATAAATGTATTTTCTTTCTTTCTTTAATCTATAAAATAATTATTTCGTTCAACCTATTTTGTTAAACTTTCGTCACAATAAATAATAGAGAAAAGGAAAGTTGATAATTTGGAGCAGGCATCCCTAAACACGCACACCTTGACAGTTTGACGACAATAAGTACACGTGCGGAACTCACACATTTCCCGAAATTGGAGACAGTTTTAGCGCGTCGTATGTTTGCATTGCTCTATCTAGACATGTATAATCAAAGGCTCTAGGTATTATAGAAAAAAACTTACGTACACAGAAACAATGAGCTTCTGAATCTACACACACATCTAAGGCTCGCCGCATACGGCCTACTCGCGATAGCCACAAACGCCACCACGAGAAGCCAGAAGTGTGCACAAAGACAACTGACGCGCGTGACAGCCACTTGTGGCCGGTTGCTGCTACTTATTTTATCCCATGAGTGCTCAGTATCATAGTGGACTTTGACGATGAAGGTATAATTGCATGAGTGACATGACAGCGTTTAGTGGCTGGTGCGGGCTACAAGAAGCAAGCAGCGACGATTTGTAGCGTGAGGCGGCCACCGGCATCAACCCTGTGCGGCAAGCCCATATAAATTGTATGAAAACTGCGAGAAATATGCCGATGGTGGTATTTTGTTGTTGTGGCCGGTAGCTGGTGAGCGGCGACCCCAAGGCTCGGAGCAAATGGGCTACTGACCACAGCCACCAGTGGCTGATGCGTGCTACCACCACATTTGTAACAGTATCAGCAGCGACAGCCACTGATGTTCGGAAGACGCCACATTTTATAACCCGCTCCCTGCTGCGCAGTCTTACGATAGATGATATGAATAAAATCAACATCCATTGAGGCATCATGCTCCATGGTGACGCGTGCGATACGTCTAACGGTTAACTTCACGGGGGGTGGAGCTGTGTGACAGCGGCAGGTGTCGGCGTTTTGTGTGGCCCGTAGCGACCTCAAGTGGCGAGTCGCAGACACTGCTGTAGCGAGTGACTGCAACTGGTTACACGTGTGCGACGCGTCTACACAAAATATATGAAAAAGTGTGTTATATCGCTGTCGCTGGCCACCAGTGGCTACAGTCGGTGGCTCGTTCGTGCCGAGCCTTAGACTAACCCCCGGCGTGAAATAGAATAGCTAAATCTATAATAGCGGATTTTCAATAACAAAACTTGCTTAATAAATTCCTGAGACAATAAGCTTGTTTGAAATAAAATGTTTGTTTCATTCAGTAATTTTGCTAATCCGTGGGTGTCATGTAAAGCGTTTCAGTCTATCTATGTCTGGTGTGGGCTGGAGCATGGAGCTATTTTTAGTTCGTTGTTTTAATCTATTTAGATTCAGAGTGTAATTTTTTTTTTTTTTAATTGACATAAACTAGTGCTTGACTGCGATTCCACCTGATGGTAAGTGGTAATGCAATCGTTGATGGTGAGGCGCACTAATTTATTGAGAGCCTATTCACTCTAGCCTTGAAGAGACCCAAATTATAATCGGACGGGAAAATCGCAGCAGGCAAATTATTCCAGTCCCTCGATGTACGCGGTATAAACGACGAGGCAAAACGCTTGGTCCGGACCGTAGAGGTTTCAACAACGTAAGGGTGGATACTCGCCGTTCGTCGGCTTGTCCGATGGTAGAAATGAGATGGTGGAATCAAGTCATGCAATTCCTGCGCACACTCTCCAAAATGAATTCTGTAAAACACCGAAAGGCTGGCTACCCTACGCCTGTGCTCAAGACTTTGTAGATTGGAATTAACCAGATCTGGATCACCAATTAGCCTCTTTGCACGCCTTTCCACCGAGTCCAAAGCTGCCAGGTGGCATTTTGCAGCACCAGCCCATATGTGGCCGCAGTACTCTACACACGAACGGACCTGTGCTTTGTATAACATTAAAAGCTGCCCTGGTGTGAAGTACCGCCGGACCTTTGCAAGTACGCCGAGTTTCCTAGCAGCTACCTTGGCTTTGGACTCAATGAACCGCCCAAAGTTAAGGTCTGAAGAAATTTCAACTCCCAAGAGCTGAAGGCAGTCGGTGTACCCCAAGGATACATTCTGAAAAACAGGAGCCAAGGTGAACGGGCTCCTTTTAGCGGTGAATAGACACGCTTGTGTTTTGGCGGCGTTGAATCCCACCAGATTGGCTTCACCCCACTTGGAGACTGCCTGAAGTGAGACATTCGCACGCTCTACCATAGCCTCTCTTTCGGACCGGATTAGCTCCTTACTAGCTCGAGCACCCGGCAGGTATCTCTCTACAACTGTGCTATCATCTGCATACCCATAGATACCGGGCATCAGCAGATCGTTGATATGCAGCAGGAAGAGAGTTGCAGAGAGAACAGACCCCTGAGGAACTCCGGCATTAGTCGTCATGGGCTCTGATGAGCATCCATCGATAACAACTCGGAGAGAACGTTCACTCAGAAAGTCTTTTACCCAGTTAATCAGACCAGGGGAAACGCCGTACGCTGAAAGCTTACTCAATAGACTAGCGTGCCATACCCTGTCGAAGGCCTTCGAGACGTCTAAGGAAACAGCAATCGCTTCCCCATTCTTCTCGAGGGTCTCGCCCCACAAGTAGGTGGCATAAACTAGTAGGTCCCCAGTAGATCGATTGTGGCGAAACCCGTACTGTCGATCACTGAGGAGATCGTTACCTTCCAGGTATGCCAAGAGGCGCGAGTTCAATACACGCTCCATAATCTTGCAGAGTATGGAGGTTATTGAAATCGGCCGATAGTTGGTAGGATCAGTACGACTGCCCTTTTTGGGCACGGGTTGCACGTTGGCAAGCTTCCAGGACTTGGGCACTATACCAGTCCCAAATGAGAGGCGATACAAACGCGTCAATACAGGAGACAACTCGGGTGCACAAGCCTTGAGAACAATCGCTGGTATACCATCTGGTCCACTAGCTTTATTCACGTCAAGACGACACAGTGCTCTCAGAACCTCTTTGTTCCTTATGCGGACCTTGGGCATCGAAGTATCGCAGTGAGGTAGAGTCGGTGGAGTAGCACTACCAGTGTCAAGACGAGAATTATGGGCGAAGAGAGATGCAAAGAGACCCGTTTTCTCTCTCGCTGTATGAGCCAGTGTTCCATCAGGTTTAACCAGCGGAGGCAATGAGGGCCGACAGAAGTTCGCTTCGACCGACTTGGCAAGGGACCAGAATGCTCTGCTACCGGACAGCTGCGCAGAGAGCTTTGTACCAATATGGTTAATGCGGTCGAAGCGAGCCTTCCTTAGTGCCTTTTTGTAGGACTTGGCAGCATGGTTGAAGGCTCTCTTCTTTGAACTCAGATCCGGAGCTTTGTGGTCACGAGCGTCAACCCAGGCGAGAAACGCCGAATGCTTACGTTGTTCAGCTTGAACGCAATCGGCGTTGAACCATGGGTGAGCTTAGCCACCGATGGGTACGTCGCGATAGGGGATGAAATACTCCATAGCTTGACGTATCACATCGGATATAGCATCTGCACAGCTCGACGGATTTTTAGAAGAGAAGCAGACCTGCTGCCAAGGATAAGATGCAAAGAAGTGCCGCATCTCATCCCAATCTGCTGACTTGTAACGCCACATTCGCCGTTCACCGCGTGAGTCGCAGCCAGGTGGGGAGAAGGACGATACAGACTTCACCAGACAGTGATCTGAAGTTCCTAGTGGTGAGGAAACTGTTACGATACATCTGTCCGGATCGGTGGTCAGTAAAAGGTCCAGACAATTGGCAGTATGACCAACTACATCAGGCACCCTTTTCGCTTGCTTTACCAACTGGGAGAGGCCCATCGATAATGCAAAGTTTCGCGCTTCTCTCCCAGCGTGGTCGGTCCTCTGGTACGGGAAAAGCCAGTCTTTGTGAACGGCGTTAAAGTCCCCCAGAGCGACAAACTGCGCATCAGGGTGCCGATGCAGAGCCTTATCGGCGGCCTCACTGAGGTGGCTAAACAGTTGAGTCGTCTCCTGGTCACCGCTATGCGATCGGTAGACACAAGTATAGACAATTTTGTCCACACCGGTGTCCACCAACAACCACAACGTTGAGAAATTAGGGTCCTCAAGGTGACGGAGACGCTGACAACAGATGTCATTGCGGACGTACACACAGACCCCGGCACGCTGCAGGAAATGGTGCTCCAATGAGTATCCCGGGTAGTCGAGATACGCCGCATCTGACGGACATCTGATTTGCGTCTCCGTCAGGAAAAGTAAGTGGGGCTTGTCAGTCTCAAGGTGATGGTGAAATTAAGATTTACGATGAGGTAAATTGAAATCAAGATTTACGATGTAAGACTACGTCAGTATTCTCGACTTTTGTTTTGTGATATGGGTGGTAGAACTGCTTACTGAAAGTACACGTATCACACTAACATTATAAAGGCGATAGTTTGTATTTGTGCGTGTATGTTTGTTACTTATTCTCGCTTAAATGGCTGAACGGATTTGGATGAGATTTGACACACAGGTAAAACAAGTTTAGGAATAGGACAACGGAAATGTAACAACCTCGTCGGCAGTTCAAAGATTCAAAGATTCAAAGCATTTTATTTCAAATAAACCATTTACAGGCACTTTTGAAATGTCATGAAGTCAGTCAGTCAGAAAAAAAAAAATGATGCTAATTGCACATTCCAAAGCGTAGATCTCTATGGAGAAGAATGTACAAGAAACTCCATGGACACTCTTTTCAATCATGTTTTGTAATTACAAATATCTCTGTTACATGTTTCTTGTCGCTATCATGTGAGAACAATGTAAATAAAGTAAAAATACAAACTAAATATAGATATTAAAATAGCAACTGGCAGCTAAGAGATGACCAATCTCAACTGACAGCGCCCGTTCACGAACATGACGCCAATATTAGCACCACTCAGCTCAACCATTTTGAAGGGAACCGAATGATCCAACACATGCGCCACCATCAGTGAGACATTTGAGTGAGCATGATAAACTCTCAACTGCCATGCTGATTTATGTCAAACAAGTCCAATAGTAACATAAAAAACCATAAAATAGCTCCATGGTACTCACATTTACAAACTTTGAAAAAAATGCTTCTACATTATACAATACTTTTATTATTTAAAAATTAAAAAAAAAAAAACATTTAGAAATAATAACAATAATTTCCAAACTAATCAATTTGTTCACCCCGGTGGTAGTGGAGCTGGACCAGCATTGAGCCAAGCATTTTTATCTTGAATATAATCCTCCAACTTATAATATGCCTGCCTGCATAGTGTGCGTTTAATACAAGATTTAAATTTTGTTTCATTGAGTTCTAATATTTGTGGAGGTATTTTATTATAACATTTCAAACAGTACCCCATGAAAGAAGACGCCACTTTAGCCAGTCTGAAACCTGGTTGAACTAATTGGTCCCTATTTCTTGTAACATAATTATGTCTATCGCCTCTTTTGCTAAAAAGATGAAGATTTTTTCTAACGTACATGATGTTTTCATAAATATATTGACAAGGCACCGTCATGATATTAATATCCTTAAACAGTTCCCTTAGAGAATCGCACCGGCGAAGATTGTAAATAGCTCTGATGGCTCTTTTCTGTAGTATAAAGATTGAGTCGATGTCTGCAGCCCGTCCCCATAGTAAGATACCGTATGACATGATACTATGAAAATAACTAAAATAGACTAGTCTAGCGGTATCAACATCCGTAAATTGGCGGATTTTTCTAACAGCATATGCAGCTGAGCTAAGCCGTCCTGCAAGAGATGTTAAATGAGGACCCCATTGTAGCCTAGAGTCAAGCGTTATCCCCAGGAAAACAGTTTTGTCGACAAATTCTAGTTTTTCATCGTTTAGTATTACGTCACAATCACTACTTTTGACATTCGGTAAGGAAAATCTTATGCATTTAGTTTTTTTCCCGTTTAAAACTAGATTATTAGCAGTGAACCAGTTTTGGACCTGCAATAGTGCGTTATTTTCGTCGTCAAGATTATTAGTCCTTCTATTTATCTTAAAAATCAAAGAAGTGTCGTCGGCAAACAACACCATATTAAGTGTATTTTGCAACAGATAGGGTAAATCATTAATATAAACTAAAAATAAAAATGGACCTAAAATTGAACCTTGGGGTACCCCCATTTTCACATTTAATCCCGACGAATTGACACCGTTTATTTGAACTTGTTGCTGTCTGTCAATCAAATAAGATTTTAATAAGCTTAAAGCTGTTTTGCCTAGTCCGTAATGCTCAAGTTTCAGGAGTAATGTTTCATGAACCACACAATTAAACGCCTTAGACAGGTCACAGAAGATACCTATAGCATCCTGTGCCTCTTCCCACGCATTAAAAATGTGTTTTAGTAAGGAGACACCAGCGTCAGTTGTACAACGTCCTTTGGTGAAACCATGCTGTTTATCGTGTAAGATGTTATTTGTGTTAAAATGATTAAGCATTTGATTTAACATCACCTTTTCAAATATCTTGCTAAAAACCGGCAACACGGACACCGGCCTATAATTATTAGTGTCTTTACTGTCCCCAGATTTAAAGTTATATTAAGTTATATTTTGGAGCCGTTTGGGGTTGAAACTCTTGGGCCGTGGGGTCCGAGTGGTCATAAGCATTTCAAAGAATTATCCAAACGCTTAGTTGACACTTCGCGTGACCCAAGGGCTGGCTTTTACCTCGGTCAGAGATTAAGCATTGCCATACACCGTGGCAATGCCGCCAGCTTTTTGGGCACACTTCCAGTCGACAGTGATGCGGAGGAATTTTATGACGCCATATTTTAGCTAGTAGTTTTTGCCTTTAGTGTATCTATAGTTTTAATTAGTTAAGTGTTTTTTTTATCAATTAACTTTAATCAAAATGAATAAAAATAAAATTATATAGTAAAGGAATAGGACATACAACTTTATTGAAGTTATACTTCTTTTGGCGCGATAGAGAAAAATGATGAGAGTGAATTTTTACGATGCGCGCGCACACCGACACCAAAATTCTACATCGTGAAGTTAGTTCTAGGTGGCATGCATGAAAATTGATAACTATGTTCAAGTTGTATATTCTAGTATTTTTATATTTAAAACACGTGTTTCGTAAGAGTACAATTAAACAGTGTGAATAAATAAATATTATTTTGGTGTTTTTATTATTTAAATAAAATCTTTTGATTAATTTTAATATTTATCGTTAATCACTACTGCATTTTAGTTATTTTTTTTCCATACGCCAAAGAAGTATAACTTCTAACGCGTGTACATAAGTACACACACTCTTTTTTAAACATTGAAATTGTTGCTTTGGGACAATTTTCAACTTTTACGCTGCCGAAGCAGAAGGCAGAAGATTTTTTCCTCACGACCCAGGCGGTTAAGAGGCTCCTTTTTCACTCGCCTATCATCAACATCGAGCATGGTTTCAAAGTTTGTTACTTCATCTTACGCAATCCAACGTAATGTTTGACGAAGAGGCAATGCGAAAAAAGAGAGATAACGTCTGAAAACTCTGATAGCATTCGGTAATTCCGTGATTTACTCGAATATTTCAAAAAACTTATTCCAGGAAATACGTGTCTTTATCAAACCCTTAAAAGTTTTTGAAAAAATTGTTGTCATTCAGAATCTTGATTGAATTTGCAAGGCTTCTATTGTTATATTTTTTTATGAAGTGTCAAAGTAAGCAGATTTTAGAGGCCTTTACTGGATTAGTTTTACAAAAATTTACAAATTGATTTCAATAGAAGCCTAGATAATATCCACAAGATAATGTGTTTCCAAAATATCTAATGAAAAATGTGTGATAACGTCATAATCGCGTAAGAGCGGATGTATGAAAAACAGTGAAAATGTATGCATCCCCTTAAGTCGAGATCCTCGATCCCTACAAAAGTAAAAAATATGGCCAAGATAATCTCTAGAGCTATGATACTAACGATGGCAGGAGGATTACGACTTCGTCCTACCCACCTGGCTTTAATGCACACCAAGCCCGCTCTTGTTGGGACGCAGTGCTGTTTGCTACATACAGAGGGATATGCATTGGAGTTTTCCACCAATGCGCTGGCTACACGACCCTTTAGATGCAAAATGATGCCGATTCTCTTGTGCTTGTGTGTGTGTAACTAAAATTATTTTAAACAATCGCTCTCTCTTACAATAGTAACTTGCGCACAATATTAATTTATCAAATCCTGTTTCAAATAAAATAATCCCTATCATTAATATGGTTAAGTTCGCTCTGAAAAACCGACCCAAAACCTAACTGTATTTTTTTTTAACTGTTATATTTGTATACCAACAGAGTGACATATTCGCACTAGCGAAAAAACTCTTTAAATAAAGATTTAAAAAAAATAGTAACTTATAATAAAAGAAAGCAAGACCTGTCAAATTAGTCAGAATTTCATTTGCCATACAATTTTAAACGTGATTTTAAAACGTGTAGATTAACAGTTGGGTAAGAATACAAATAATGCATCACGTAAACTAATTTGACACTAGTAAAATTATTGCTATCTCTTTCTAGTTTTAACGATTAGTAAAAGAAAGCGATAGTTTAAAATTAGTTTAGTTGGTGTACAACAGAATCCCTAATGGAGAGTCGCTGCCCGCCTCCTAGCACCGTCCCGAAGACTGGTCATCTCTCTGGATGCGTCCACGGGCGTTTTCTGTCCAAGCATCTCATCACAGCCCTTACATAATAGGTTATGTACCTAGTAGCACCTAGAGCTATGGAGATTACAATGAAGACTATCTCCGTAATAACAATACTTTAATATTCAAATTAATACATGACGATGATGCCTCGACTTTGTTATTATAGCTTGTATATTTGCCTGCTGCGGTCTTACCGTCCAACTATAATTTAGGTGTCTTCAAGACTAGAGTGAATAGGCTCTTAATAAACTAGTACGCCTCACCATCAGTGATATCATCACTGCTTACCATCAGGTGGGATCGCTGTCAAGCACTGGTTTATATCAATTAAATATTTATATATATACAGGGTGTTTGGTGCATCGTGTGCCAAATTGAAATGATCGACGGGAGGGGTCATCTGCTATCCTTTCAGACCCCTAAACACTTTTCATGCCCTGTGGTTTTTTTTTCATCGACTTTTTATTGTTTTATGAAAATAACACCCAATTTTTTCATTCAAATACAAATTTTAAAAAAAGGCGTAGACTCAGAATTTTAATTTTATTTAGATGTGTATTGTGAATTCACTAGAATTGTAAATCTTCACATCACATCTTCAATCACAGAAGACTAATATTCATTAATTATGATTAAAAAAATATTTTTGCTAAAATAATAATAATAATAATTTATCCGCAGGGCAGTTTTGTGGCGAACTGTTGGGCATTAGCGACCCCACGGACCCGATCTCCCGGGAAAATTCTTGTTCTTCATCTCCGGCTTGCCTTTATTGGCCAGCCGTAGTGAACACTGACGAGGAACAGAGCTCCCACCTCTCTCTTGCCTTTATTGGCTGGCTTGAGTGGAGATTCGCAAGAGCAAACGTGCTCGGGAGAAGGATGTATAATCCAGTAAGGTGCTGGTAGAGATCTTGACCGTACTTCCGGGATTGTCCTGATAGCCGTGGTATACCTCTCCACTCCTTAAACACCTCAGGATATGTTGCCCTCTTGTTACTACGTCACTTCGTGCTAGCGACCGTTTATGGGGGCCCATTTATTGAGTGTGCAAGTCACCCCCTGCCTTTTGTCGATGGATATTAAAAACATTGTTTAGGCAGGAGCCATAGTCTTAACATAGTTCCTGGTAACCACCACCACTTAAGACTCCAAAAACCATAGCCTTATATCTTAGTTTTCCATATGTCGCAATAGTTTCCCACCAACTGGGGGTTGTCCTTGGATGCACTAGCATAGTACGCACAGGGATAATCACCGGTTCGTACCACTTTCCATTAAAAGCGTCTAAAAGGGCCTCTGCGAGTTGGTTTCGGCTCCTCGTACGCCTTCTAAAGGTCCAGGACCTTAGGGTGCTGAGATAAATAAATGTATAAAAATAATTATTTATTTATTTTCACAAAATGAGGTCACAGTCTAAACAGTTTACAATAGTTAAATGACCAATATAAGTGTAGAAGAAGGATGTCCTGGCGTCCTAGCTAGGTTACATAGTAACCTTTAAGGTTCGCCAGCCCAAGATCAGATAATCACAGTTATAAATACAGATGATACCTGAAGAAAATGATACCTGAAAGGGTAGGGAAAGGGGGAAGGTTAGTGTTTAGGGGTCTGAAAGGATAGCAGATGACCCCTTCCGTCGACCATTTCAATTTGGCACACGATGAACCAAACACCCTGTATATATAGCTAGCCCGTATTGCCCCACAGCTGGGCAAAAGCCTCCCTCCATTCCTTCCAACGATGACGGTTCCTCGCTTTCTCATTCCAATTCATAAAGAAGCCATCCAGGTCATCCCGCCATCTCCTTCGTGGTCTGCCGCGGCCCCACGTCGCTGTGTCCGGGCACCATCCTTTGTTTTACGGGCCCACAGCTCGTTAGACATGCGGCAACATGTCCTGCCCAGTCTCATTTAAGTTGGGCAGCCTTTTGAATCACATCAATGATTTGCGTTTTGGAGAGCGACTTCAATAGATATTATTTTTGCTATCTTCCTCTGTGAAAACGAATTTTATAACTTCTTCAGTTAGCATCGTCATTATAATGACGTAACCCATTTACTAGGTTATTTAAAAGCAGTAAACATCATTTTCAAAACCGTGTGTATAGGGATCATTGTCATCGCCAATTTTTATAAATCGTCTTAAATAATATTTTGAACTCGAAATTCATTACCTATCATAGTAAATAACCTGTTTTGATTCACATACTTTATAAAAAAAAAATAAAGGCTTCGCAAAGATTGGCCACCTAGGGCCATAACGGTTAAAGCCGCCCCTGTGAACTGACCATTCATCTGTAACAAGCAATAAAAGAATTTGAATTTGTAACACTACGTTGTAAAAACCGTTCTAAACCTCTAAACAAACCTAGGTACTTAATATCCACTTTAACACTACATTAAATATTCGACATCCAGTCAATTAGTTAAGCACTAAGACTAGTCTAATTATCTCGCGTGTGATTGGACATCTACCGCAATTGCTGTAATTACTAGACAGTGCTCTGTGGTTATGGTCTAAGCTGAGGTAATTTGATAAAGGAACATGCACGCATGGGATACGGCTGGGCGCAATTACTGGACCAGCTTTGTTTCGGCCGGCCGCCGCCGGACAGCTTGCCTCAAAGTGAGTATCGTGATCTAACATCGTTAAAGTTGATATTAGGCGCTTATTGATAACTTAACTGTCCTCGCGTCTTGGTTTACTGTTTCGCTCTCATCGGTTGTACCGTGATGGTATGTAGCCTATTAGTTTCTGCCTGCGACTTGTCTGCGTAAATGTCTGTTATTGCGGATGCGAAGTCAAAGTGGAAGTTTGATAAAAAGTAAACTATGTCTTTTTTAAGGTTCAAGCTTACTCCGTACTAAATTTCATCAAAATCGGTTCAGTAGTTTGACCGTAAAGCGTAAAGCGTTGCGAGGGCTACAGTAACTCTTTCGAACAATCGGCAGCCTTGGCAGGTGTCGGCATTAACTGGCCCCCTCAATTTCACTGACATCTCTTTAAGGCGCACGTGGAACACAACGCGCCGTTGACCCGGGTTTAGTCCTTACCGTAGAGCTATGGGTAGCTCGCCGTCCGCAAAACTGCACCTACGGTGAGCGGAACTCGTCCTGGGTGTTTTTTTTTAGGTGGGAAATCATCCAATGACATCTCCCGCCCTTGGGCGGAGCGCGAAGGCGTGTCAGGCTTTTACTGACTAAAACCCACTCCTGTTCCTTCTTTGCCTTCGTTCCAGGGCCCCGTCGCTCTCTTTCGCAATATTAATTGGATAATAATTAAGGCTGTCCTATTGCTTAAAATCTCTTCGTAAATAAGCCATTATTTCTTGAAAAAAGTAATGGATAAAAATGGTTATTGTGGGTTATCCCTAAGAGATATGCATATACCATTACAGACTTTTTGGTAGACCTTTTTATGGTGTACAATACTGTAGTATATTATTTTAATCTATCTCTTAGGGTTCAGCCAGCGTTTGCAATGTAAGCTCAAAAAAATGTGTTTATTTACGACATCAAATTAGAAACCTCTAAAATTACCAGTGTTCCTCTACTATATTATGCATGCATTATACAAATAAACCTTTCTCTTGAATCACTCTATCTACTAAAAAATCAAAATTGCATCAAAATCCGTTGTGTTTTAAAGATCTAAGCATACATAGGGACAGATAACGGGAAGCGGCTTTGTTTTATACTATGTAGTGATGGAGATATATCATCGTACATCAATTGCCAACATCAATACAGGAGCATCATGTATGTTAACCATCTGAGCATTATATTCCCATGTCTGTACCACAAGCGGTAACCCCCAATTCATATAGCTTGTCAAGCTATGCGTTAACCCCATAGCTAGGGTGTAGCCATAAGAAAAAGGGCATATCTGGATAACACAAAATAGAGAATAAATCTTAAGAGAGCCCTTCCCGACTAAATATTTTTTAATTCAAGATAGGACAACAATATCTTTAAATTAGTGTTAGTATTAAATAAACAAAGAAATAATAATAATAAAAACATACAGTGAAGTGAGAATCTGAGGCAAGATGTGCAGAGAACGATATGGCAAGAAGCAAACTATCTGATCATTCTTTCCACATAGTGCCTCAGAATAGGGGAGTAAGGACTCTCAACTACTGTTTTCAGGATGCTATTGCTACTCACCCGCGTTCTGTGCATCAGTGATGCGACTTTCTTACGAATCACTGCATGGAAGCCATCATTTCGATTCTGAGCAAACATTTCCGACGCACTACAGAAACGGGGCAGTTTCAACAGCATCCTAAAAACATTGTTGTATTGGATACGTAGGACATCCAGCGATCTTTTGGTGTAGCTAACCCACAGACCCCCACATACAAACCCTGACAATACGCCTTGAACAGGGTGACTTTGACTTGGTCCGTACAACGAGAGAATCTACGGATCAACATGTTACCTCGAACCGCCAGTGCCTTACGCTCCCTTTCAATGTCTCCATTTTCTTTAAGGTCGTCGGTAAGTATATGCCCCAAGTATTTAAATTGGTAGACTTTATTTATTCCTTACCATTTAACAAGAAACTAGGCTCATGATCCCGACCCGTCTATCGTTAACCTGAGCATGGTGTAAAAAAAAGTTTGTTGGTCCAACGCAACTTTTGATAAAGAGGCAATGCGAAAAAAGACACTATCTGAGCGCCATAAAGGCATTCGGTAATTCCGTAATTCACTTGAATATTTCACAAAACTTGTTCCAGGAAAGACGTGTCCTTTGACTTGAAAAGTTTTAGGAAAATCTTGATTTGCAAGTGCATGTGCAAGGTTCCTATAGTTATAGGTACCTATTTTATTTGTTTTATCTATGAAAAAGGGCATTTTAAAGGGCCAAAGTTCATGCAAAATAACTGATTTTCAGAGGTCTGTACTGGATTAGTTTTACACGAATTTATTTGATTTCAATATTATATTGAAATTAGACCGTCAACCTAGATATTATCCACAAGATATCTTTGTTTCGGAATGAAAATGAAACGGATCTCTAAGTCCTTGAAACGCGATGTCCGTCACTTTAATACTGGAAAAATTAAAGACGCGATTGAGCGAAATAAGGGCTCCAAGGTGTTTGCAAGAGATCTGTCTATTGGGCAGAGCCAGCTCACGAAACTGAAGACCGAAGATGGCAGAGTCATATCCGCCAAATCGGAGCTTCTAGGAGAGATCGAGGCTTTTTATGGACAGTTATACACGTCAATCACAAAACCCACTACGAATCTAGCAAACGACCCAAGAGCTAGGTTGACCCGACACTATACCGAAGATATCCTGGACGTCAGCCTGTACGAGATTAGGATGGCTCTGAAGCAGCTTAATAACAACAAGGCACCGGGTGATGACGGAATTACAGCCGAACTCCTGAAGGCGGGTGGTAAACCGATCCTTAAGGCCCTTCAGAAGCTGTTTGATTCCGTCATATTCGAGGGAAAAACACCACAGGCATGGAGCGGAAGTGTGGTGGTACTCTTCTTTAAGAAGGGCGACAAGGCCCTGCTCAAGAATTATAGGCCCATCTCACTTCTGAGCCATGTCTACAAGCTGTTTTCCAGAGTCATCACGAACCGTCTCGCGCGCAGGTTCGACGACTTCCAGCCTCCCGAACAAGCCGGATTCCGAAAAGGCTTTAGCACCATAGACCACATACACACGCTACGGCAGGTTATACAGAAGACCGAGGAGTATAATCTGCCTCTCTGCTTAGCGTTTGTGGATTACGAGAAAGCCTTTGATTCGATCGAGACTTGGGCTGTGCTGCAGTCTCTCCAACGGTGCCAGATTGACTATCGGTACATCGAGGTGCTGAAGTGTTTGTACGAAAACGCCACTATGTCAGTCAGACTGCAGGACCAGACCTCGAAACCTATCCTCCTGCAGCGGGGTGTGAGGCAGGGAGACGTCATTTCTCCGAAACTGTTCACGGCCGCAATGGAGGATGTCTTCAAGGTTCTGGACTGGAGTGGATTGGGCATTAATGTCAATGGCGAGTACATCACTCATCTTCGGTTTGCCGACGACATAGTAGTCATGGCTGAAACTACGGAAGAGCTCAGCACAATGCTCAATGACCTCAGTAGAGCTTCCGAAAGAGTGGGTCTTAAAATGAACATGGACAAAACCAAAGTCATGGTAAATAACCATGTAGCACCCACTCCGATCAAGATCGGAGACTCTGCACTCGAAGTTGTAGACGATTACGTCTACCTTGGACAGACAGTCCAGTTGGGTAGATCTAATTTCGAGAAAGAGGTCAACCGTCGAATCCAACTCGGCTGGGCAGCGTTCGGGAAGCTGCGCGGTATCTTCTCATCCAATATACCACAGTGTCTCAAGACGAAAGTCTATGACCAGTGCGTGTTGCCAGTGATGACATATGGTTCCGAAACGTGGACGCTCACAATGGGCCTCATCAGAAGGCTCAAAGTCACCCAAAGGGCAATGGAAAGGGCTATGCTCGGAGTTTCCTTGCGTGATCGAATCAGAAATGAAGATATCCGCAGGAGAACCAAGGTTGCCGACATAGCGCGAAGAATCGCCAAACTAAAGTGGCAATGGGCAGGGCACATTGCTCGCAGAACGGATGGCCGTTGGGGCCGAAAGGTTCTGGAGTGGCGACCGCGTACCGGAAGACGCAGTGTCGGAAGGCCCCCTACAAGGTGGACCGATGACCTGGTGAAGGTTGCGGGAGTCCGATGGATGCGAGACGCACAGGATCGTTCGCTGTGGCGACGTTTGGGGGAGGCCTATGTCCAGCAGTGGACGTCTATCGGCTGAAATGATGATGATGATGATGATCTTTGTTTCTCAAATATATGGAGGAAAATGTAAGAACGGTTGTATGAAAAATAGTGAAAATGTATCTCGGGTGGGACGCTCATAAAGATGTGAAACGTTTAACAATAAAACTTTTTCGACACAATATGTTTCACGACTATATTTATAGATTAGATTATAGAGAATCGTAAAATATACCTGATGCACCTTCTTTTCCTGATGCTAAATTTGTCAAAAGTACAGATACGCCTCTTTATCTTTAGATGGCAGTTATAGGGGAGCTCGCCTGTATGCACTAGGACGAATGACGCGGGAAATCTATCGGACCGCACACGCTCGATATTAATAGTGTGTATGCTGCTTTAGGTTATAAGTTTGTGTTATATGTAGATGTAGTATTTGAATTAAACCTTATATTTATGGGATGGAATTGTTAAGAGTTCCTACTTCAGAACTTCCTACTACCAACCTTCCTACGTTTTTAATCTATGAACTTCCTCTCGTTTTTCTAATTTATTCTTTTATGCTATCTGTCGAGCTATATAAGAAACCAGGCCAGGATGTCAGACGATTTGCTGACGTCTCTTTGAGGCGCGTGTGGAACACAACGTGCCGTCGACGACTCGAGCTCGGTCCGGACGATTACCGGACGGCCGGACAGCGGGCTACCCATTGCTCGCCATCCACAAGCATAGGCTTGCGGTGGCTAGAAATCGGGATCGGGATCCCGGCGGCTGGGGCGTGGGGAGGCGATCGCTTGCTATATCTCCTCGCTCCGAACCATAACCTGCACCAGGGCCCAGATGACATGGTTAGGTTATGCATGCATATTTGGTGATATATTCGTAGATAAGAGAAGTCAAGCTTTCTTCTAGGCAAGCGTTCTCCATTGTCAACCACATATTGCTTTATCACGCTTGACCACTATATCTGGTGATATCGTGGTCAAGCGTGAGCATATCAATAATAATAAAAAATTTACCTGCTTCATCACTGCACTGGCTAGCAAGCGTTTTGTTCCTTTCAAAAATCATTTTCGCTATATTTTAATCCATATGCTTTCCTACCAAAATATCTTGCTTCTATTCACCTTCATTCAATAGCTTGTTAACTTATTGCTTTCCCAAACGTACCATCTGCACTACCTCGCCCATAAATTAAATTCGATTAAAGTCCACCCATACGCAACCGCCCCCAAAGTAATTGATTGATATGCTTCTATAAAATTAATGGTACCTACCCTGTACCAGGGTTGTAACGGGATCATCTTATCGGAGGCGGAGGTAGAAAAGTACAGGAAAAACAAATTAATCAACTTTGTTTTTCGAGGAAAAAATTGACGTCTTGCTCGCAATGTTTAACAGTATCTTTGTGCTTTTGTATCTGTATTTGTTATTTTTGTTTTTATGTGTTTGTGTGTACATAACTTAATAAATATCTAGTTCTAGTTAGTCAATTATGCCCCACTGTTGAGCAAAGGCCTTCCCTTTTCCACACGCGTCTGCCCTCGCCTATTTCGGGTCAGTCTCTCCAGTAAAAGTCAAGCTTATCAAAAAATACTGCTGCTAAAAAAAAAATTCAATGCAATAATTTTTAGGCAGTTTTGAATTGTCAAGGTCGGTTAATGAAAAGAAGATAAAGATATTTGCACGTTCCTTAGTGTTTATAAGTATCTGTGGGGAAGACTGATTTTTAAGGTTCCGTACCTCAAAAGGAAAAAACGGAACCGTGTTGACATCCCACCTATATGCCTCAAGGAGATGTCAGCAACTGTAGGGGCCTAGCAGGGTAACCTACTGGGGCCTAGGGTCTGATTCTGAAAGGAAGACTCGGCCCTGGTACGAAAGAGCAACGAAGGAACAGGAGTGGGTTTTTAGTCAGTAAAAGTCTGACACTATCTCACGCTCCGCCCAAGAGCGGGGGATGTCGTAAGATGATTATCCCACCGAAAAAAAAAAAACCTCAAAAGGAAAAAACGGAACCGTTGACATCCCGCCTATATGAACAAGACGGGAACACCTTCATTGTGCGTACAGCTAAGAAATGGAAATCCTTGTTGAATGTTTCCTGATAGCTACGACGTGGGGTCTATAAGTCGAGAGGGAATACGTTGCTTCTAGGTAAGTATGCTCAAACACATCATCGCTTACCATCAGATGAGATACCACTCAAACGCGAGCCTAGTAAAAAAAAACCGGTGATGCGGATGCGAAGGTACTATTTTTTTACGCAGTAAGGGTTGCCGCACACGGGCCACCGGTTGAACCACAAAATGCCGCCACCGGCATATTACCTGTAAGTTTCATACAATTTATATGGACTTGCAGTTGCCACACACGGTTGAGGCCGGAAGCCGCCACATGCTACAAAACACCGCTGCTTGCTTCTTGTGGCCCGCACTGGTCACTAAACGCCGATACAAAACGCTGTCACACGCCACTCGTGCATTTAAACCTTCTTCGACAGAGTTTTTATACTTACTACTGCGCATAAGGGTTAAAAAAGAAGCAGCCACTGGCCACAAATGACTTGTGGCCGCTTCTAGCTTCTCGTGGTGACGTTTGTGGCTGTGGCATGTGGCCCATGTGTAGCGACACTTAAGTTGCTAAAGAGCAAGCAGCTCTCCTGACGCTAAATGTTTGCCACTGACTATGGATTGCTGGCTGGATCAGCATTATCAGCAATACATCAGGTGCATCCCTATCTTTTGCAAATATTATTTAACTCGCATCAATTTTACTACCTGCTTAAGTTCCGCATTTGTGGGGGCGGAGCTGAGGTTCCGTCGACAACCCTACCAACCGCCTAACAGTGTACTGTGTACCCTGGGTTTCAAGGTCAACAACAGTTTAAGTACTATACATCGTTCTCAATACTAATAGAATTAATTTATCTTCGTAGCTGTTCAAAGTTTAACATGTGAACGTAATCAGTCTTCGGAAGTGCGTTACGTGTTCTTGGAATATAATAATGTAGGTACAGGATGGTAGTAGTTTTTCAAGGCGTATGGACAGATCTTGATCGGAAGCGAATATGGAGAAAAAGTTTTAAACTCAGTAAGTCATTATTTTTAGCTTCGCTACATCAACCGATTATAAAGAAAGAAAGGGTGGAAGTAAATGCGTAAATGGTGCATTTTTAACGACGATTGCATCACTGCTTACCATCAGGTGGGATCGCAGTCAAGCACTAGTTTATATCAATTAAAAAAAAAAAAACTATCTCACCTGACGGTAAGCGATGATGTGGTCGACAATGTTTTTTTTAACGGTGAGATATCATCCAAACATTTCTCCCGCTCTAAGACGGAGCGCTAGGGCGTGTCAGATTTTTACTGACTAAGACGACACCTATTTTCCTTCACTTGCCCTTTACATTCTAGGATCAAGGGTAACCTTTAGAGAATATGTTACTAACCTGCTTTTGAGCAGTGGTGGCCGAGTGGTAACGGCCCCGACTTACGAGTTGTAGGTTGCGGGTTCAAACTCAGCCAGGCGCATCACTTTGTGTAGTTTATTTCATCACCACTGCTCTCAAAACGGTGAAGAAAAAAATTCGAGGACATGTGACATCCACCAACCCGCACTGGGCCCGCGTGGTGGATTACGGACCATTCCCTCTCCTAGAGAGGAGGCCTGAGTCCCAACAGTGGAAACATTATAAGGCCGACTATGCTATGCTATGCTGCTTTTGAAAGGGCAGAAATCCAAATTCTGGACTTCTCTGAATTCCTAAATGAAAATTTGCTTTGTCTAATCGTCGTTTTGGCAAGGAAACAGTCTGCATCACTATAATCCATAACAAGGATTGATTTCTCAAAGTATAATGTACCTCTTAATATCCTTTTATATTTCTCCCTTCAATCATTTCATCGTACTGTATACAAAATTAACGATACCGATTGTAACGGTAATAAATTATCAGGCCCTTTATGCCTCGTAACAGCGTGCGGTTAATGGTTCCGAGTCGAGTAGCCGAGTGGTTGATGTAATCTAGTCGTCAAGTGATCAAGCCGTCCGACTGAGGTCTATGATTGGCCACCAATTAGCAGGACTACCCTTAGATGCAGCTGGTGTCGTCTGGCTGAAAGGTGAACATGTGTAGTTAGAAGACAGGTTAGGTTAGGTAGGGGTTTTGGTGTTTGTTTCAATGGAGAAGATGACTTTTTTTATATATTGACAGGATGTCGCTTTGTCACTATCTCACCTGATGGATAGCAGCGATGTGGTCGACGAAGGAGCGCGAATTAAGTGGTCGACACTTGATTAGTTTAAAAAAAAACTTTATTTTAGTCAAGCAGAGTAACAGTATCAAGATAATAATAATCATTCTAATAATTACACATGTATTTATATTTACTTATTGCTAATTTGACAATATTCTTATAACTACTTAAATGCTATTGTGCGTGGAGGGGGATTTGCTGACGAAGCGAATAGAGTTGGGGTCATCACACTTAACTCCTCCCTCCCTAAGAGAGAAATTATCTAAAGGCAACTCTGTAGTCTTTAGAGAATTTCGTCTTAATCGCTGAGTCAAAAGATCTCGTTTTTGAAACAAAAGTCCTATGACGAATACAATTATAATGGCGTAAATGCTTATGGTCCATACACTGATTTTATCACTGACTATAATCGTTTCACCATCACTGACACTATCACTATATTTTGCCTGGTTCAGCAGTTCCTTGATGTCGCCTAGATCTATTCCTCTGAGGTCCATCTGCTTGGCTGACGGGGTGACATCTCTGCGTAATTCTGGCATCTGTACTGGTGGCAGTCTGAAGGAGACTGAGCTGGTATTCATGGGTGTTGTGATTGTTATATCGGCAATCTGTAACGTACATTGCTGACTTGGCACTAATATGTATGTGCCTCGTAGATTGTGTCTACGGGTCTCATCTTCGCAGTGTTCCGTTGCAGCTATTTCCTTTTCTGTGTATATCAACCAGTGGGTGTTAGATATGGGCTGCACCTTAGTTTCTTCAATCTGCACCTGGTGTTGCTGGCAATTACTGAAGTTATGTTGTACTAGCATGAGTTGCTGGATACATGTTTCCTCCGCGTACTGTACCACGTTGTCATCAGAACAGAGGTATGTCAGGTCTTCTATTTCATTACAGCCATTGACTACGGATCTGTATTTCGACTTGTTCACTATTAGGTAAGGATATTGGGGTATAATGATATTAGGTTTTTGGGTTATCTGGTTGTAGATTGGGATAGGAATAACTTTATAATAATTGTATGTGTTTTTGTCTATAAGTGGAACTTCTAATATAAATATAATTTTACTATTATCTATATATCCCTTAATTTCTATGTTTCCCTCTAATTTTACTAAATTATCTAATGTTAATGGATAAATTAAGTTATGATGTTTTCTTATGACATTAAGAATATTGAATAATTCTGTGGTATTTACTATTGATGGGTGTAATATATGCATTTTACTGAAAGTAATAGCAGTTTCCAATTCATAAATAATAGAGTAAATAGTACGACAATTATTTAAAACTTGGTTCATACTATTCATTACGGTTAAAAGGTTAGAGTACTTGGTTTGATTTTGAATAAGTGTTTGGAATTGTTTTATTTTGAAGTTCAAATGCTTAGTATTAAAGTTAATGTCATCAGAAACATTGAGAAATTTATCAAAAGCCTTCTGCATCAATGATACTTTTCGTTCTATTGAATGTTCTCTATTTCCTAGATTACTAATCTCTAAATTATATTTCCTAGCATCTTCGCTATCCAAATTTCCTGTTATTACCTTTATGAGAGACCCTAGTGGGTTTAAGATTCCTCTTTTAGTTCTGCTAGAAGGTAGAATCTGCTTTAACCTATCTTTTGTCAGTTCTATAAATGATTCTATTTGTATTGTCAACCCTAAAAGTTCCCTATGTATTTCACTATTACTGTGACTTATGATTTTTAACTTATTATATTCTTCTATATTATTTTCTAATTGGATATATAATGAATTTAAATCTATAGTTTTAATAATATCCCAATGATTAGTCCTCATCAGAGCCGTCCCAATCCGAATCGGAGCTATTCCCGGATTCTGGTCCATCCTCTGGATATTCAAGGTCGTCCCTTGATCCGCTAGGGCGAGAAGTATCAACCACCATCTGTGAAGGGCGTTTGACATTTTTTAATGCTACTTTAGTGTTTCTATTTTTAAGCTTAACTGGTACTATGTTACGTTCGGGTTTTCCAGTGACAACAGCTTTTTCGTATCGCGGTAACTCTTTTGCTTTCCTATATATTTCGATAATTGTGGAATGAAATCTTTCCACTATTGCCATTGAATTAGGGTTGTTAGGTGTCCCTATGTGTTGTTCAATTTTGTATAAACTTAGCATTTCTTTGAGCAATTCGTTATTAAACTCGGTACCTTGGTCACTACTTATTTTTTTGGGTATTCCATACATACTAAAGTATTTTATTAGAGCTCTCACTACCTCGGGTGTACTTTTATTGGGAATGTGTATTGCTTGACCTAACTTGCTGAATGAGTCTACTACCGTTAAATATTGATTTTTTTCTATATATAATAGATCTATAAAAACTTCTTGAAGTGGGCTGTCTGGGGTTTGAGTTAATTGTATTAATGGTTTCAGAGGTTTTCTGTCATACTTCGCTTTCTTACATTCCTCACATGCGTTAATAATAGCTGTCACTGTTTCATTCATATTGCTCCACCAATATGTTCTTTTTAATTTCTTTATAGTCTCTCTAATACCTCTATGACAAGTCTTTCCATGATGATATTTGGTAACTAATTCTTTCTGGTCACTTTCATCTGTAACGTTCACCACTCTTTCAGTACATTCGACAAAGTTTTGGGTTCCCTTTTTGTAAAGTGACGTAATTACTTTAGCAAATGTTTTTCTATGCTCATGGTCTTCAAAGTAAATGAAGTACTTATTTTTGTAATCTATATATTCTTTAAGAAAATTTTTGACTAAGTTTTCGCTGTTTTTAGAAGGCAGGTGGACTTCTAAAATTTTTTGTTTGTCGTTTGAAATATCTTTGACACAGATATCATCCCTGTGCCAGGTGAAAACGTGAATTTGCCTATTTTTTGTATCAACCGCCTCATTTAGGATAGGAATACCTTCATGTTCCCTATTTGATATTGAATGTGCTGTGGCAGCGTCGCTTTCGGAATCCGATAATTCTATTGTCTCTATTTCCGGTTCTTTAACGCTTAGTTTTACGATTTCGTCAGTAATATCTTTCAAATGCTGTTGCAATCTAGTTTCCTTTTCATCTAAGTTAACTATCAGTGATTCTGAGTCATCTTTCGTTACATTAATTTTAATTCTTGATAAGGCATCTGCGTTTGTATTTTGTTTGCCTTTCTTGTAGTGTATGTCGAAATTATAGTCTTCTAAACGTAAACGCCATCGGGTTAGTTTACTGTTAGGTTCTTTTAATGAATTTAACCATGCTAAAGGTCTGTGGTCGGTATATATTATAAACTTTCTGCCATATAAATAGGGTCTGAAATGTTTGACTGCCCATATTATGGCCAATAACTCCTTCTCTATCGTACTATATCTGGACTCTGTATCACTAAGTTTTCTGCTAGCATATGCAATAGGTTTATCTGATCCTATAGTGCCTTGAGAAAGTACTGCACCTACAGCGAAATTGGAAGCGTCAGTTGTGAGAATGAACGGTTTTGTGAAATCAGGGAATTGTAACAAAGGTGCATGTGTCAGCAACTCTTTGCAGATTTCAAAACTTTTCCTATATTCGTCATTTATCACGATGCCTTTTCCTTTTTTCAGGCATGCTGTGAGGGGTGCGGTTATCTTAGAAAAGTCTTTGATAAACTTCCTATAATAGCCTATTAACCCTAGGAAACTCTTAATTTCTGTCACTGTTTTGGGTAACGGATATTTCAGAATAGCCTCTATTTTGTCATTGTTAGGCTTAAGACCATCCTTAGTGATTGTATGCCCTAAGTACATGACTTCCTTTCGTAAAAACTCGGATTTATCGAGCTGAACTTTTAAGTTAGTTTTTCTGAAGCGCTCGAAAATAGCTCGTAATTTATCTATGTGTTCTTGCAAACTGGTAGAAAATATGATGACGTCATCAAGATATACGAGGCAATGCAAGCCTTGTAGACCTCTGAGAACGTTATCCATTGCACGTTGGAAGGTGGCTGGCGCTGTTTTCAAACCGAACGGCATTCTGTTGAATTCGTATAAGCCGAATGGTGTTGTAAACGCGGTTTTCTGCCTGTCGTCTTCCTGAACTTGTAATTGATGGTAGCCAGATGCAAGGTCTAAGGTAGAGAAGTACATACTCTTTCCTAATTTATCAAAAAGATCATTGATGTTTGGCAAAGGGTATTTATCGTCTATGGTTATCTCATTCAAACGTCGATAATCTACGACCATCCTCCACTTCTGTTGTCCGGAGGCATCTAACTTCTTTGGAACAAGGTGGACTGGTGCACTCCAAGGAGAGTTTGATTCTCGGATTACATCGTCCTTTAGCATTTTATCTACTTGACGCCTAATCTCGTCTGTTTGAGCGGGCGGCAACCTATATGCTTTAATATTTATAGGGTCTTCGTTTACCGTTCTAATTTTATGTTTAACTTCGTTAGTGAATGACAGCGGTATGTCCTCACAATAGAAAATATCCTTATATTCTTCACAAATTTTCTGAATCATCGTTCTTTCTTCCTCATTCATATGGTCTAGCCTTATTTTCTTTAAGTTGTTTGATAATAACTCATCCATTCTGTCTGTGTCGTTTAATTGATTAACTAAGATCTCGCGATGGTTGTAAGGTTCTACCTGAAACGGGCTAGTGACCTTGAGGGTCATTTCTATGTCCTTACAGTTCTGTATGACTGTATACGCATAACCATTTACACAGTTGACTAATGCACAGGGCATCCGAATTCCCTTAGTTAATTCTTTAAAATCTAAAATAGCCTCGCCATTAGTTAAGTTTACAGGAAGTTTTACCCTTAACTCACTACGTGGCGGTAAAATGTAAGTATCTTTCAGTGCCGAAGGATAAACAAAAGGTATGTCAGTATTCCTTGTACACAAAGTTAATGTTTGGTAATCAATTTTTGCATCCAATTGCTTTAATAAATTACTGCCTAATAAACCGTCATAGTTATTGTCAACGTCGTAAACATAAAACTTATGACTTTCGGGGCTTTTAAATATTTTAGGCAAGGGGGTTAAAACAACTTCCGTATGCATACTAACACCATGGGTACTGACTACTTCGAAAGGCTCTCTATAAATATTATTTTTAAAATAGTGGTAAGCGACACGCTGACCTATAAATGATCTAGAACTGCCAGAGTCTAACATAAAAACTGCATTATTTAGCTCTGGAATTATAATGTGAGGCAAAGAACGGTAATTAGTACAATTTAAGATTATTTTTTCTCTCTGTACGAGGCCCTTAGGTAAAAATTTTCAACTTGTTCGGGCTCATATGATGTGCTTGGTTGTGATTCGTAATCAAAATCATTTTCTTCGTTATTATCGTATGTCATAAATGAGTCATTATTCGTATAATTTACGCGTCTAGAACTTGCAGTTCGCATGGTAACGTCGGTGTTTGAACCCGAGTTTGCTGATGTTGTATTATGCTCAGGCGTTGTTCGCGTCGCGTTGGCCTGCTGACTTGGCCAAGGCGTTGACCTACTTTGTTGTGGCGGCTGGTTATGAGTGTTATTTTGGTTTCTAAAGGAATTTCTAGATTGATTTAAGTTATTTTGATAATTTGTATTTTCTGTCAAACTATTTTGTGGTGGAGTACTAGATTGTTTTTGTGGGTTGGGAGTACGCTGAGAATTTCCATTGTTGTTAGCAATTTTCCCTTGGGGTTTCAAATTATTTTTGTTTCTATTACTTTTAGATTCGTAAACTGCCTGAAAGTTTTGTTCTTCCAACACTACCTTTAGGGCATCTTCTAAGGTGGTCACATTTCTCAACCGTACTAATCTAACTAAATAAGGAGGTAAATTATATAGAAAAACATTCAATGACGAATTAGTATAGATATGTTGTTTGGCCTGACGTAAATTCGCATCGTCTACTGTTTCAATTATTTTCGCAATCAAGATACTACGCAAGTTTTGAATCCTATGACAAAAATCTAAATAACTTTCATTAAGATTTATTTTCATAGACTCTAACTCCAATACTAAGCAATCTTCGGTTCTAGGGTCACCAAAATGTTGAGCCAATAATGTTTTCAACTCTAACCAAGTACCAATACTATCTCGTTCCCCCACCAAGTTCGCGGCTTCCCCTGTTAACTTACTAGTAAGAACGTGGAATAGATATTCATTTTGGGCTTTTCCACCTTGAAATGTATTTATTATATATTCACATTTCTTTATAAAAAGTGGAAGCTGTCTAGAATCGCCACTAAATTCTGGAATAATGTTTGCCATTGTTGACGGGACCTGCATGATTTGATCCATTTCGAAAGAACAAAGCACGAAAAGAGAGAGAAAAATACACTAAATATCTAACTAAAATTAATATTATCACGCTAGTTATATCGTAATAAAATAAAAGAATGTTATCGCGGTATTGCTCAACCCTCAATAACACAACACATACAATTAAAACAAAGAGGAAAACGATAAAGGAAAATAGAAAGGATAGTGAAGAAGTTTTACTCACAGTCCCGTAGTTACTCCCATCTCCTCCTTGTGACTATTATTGAATACTGCTCCCGCCGATGTGTCTGGTACTCAATGAATTTGTTTGTTCGGAGATCCCTGTTGAACTGTAGAAACAGACGTCCAGCTGCTTGTAGAGTTTTATACGTCGCAAACTGACTACAGAGATCCTACCGGCTGCGCCAATTAAGTGGTCGACACTTGATTAGTTTAAAAAAAAACTTTATTTTAGTCAAGCAGAGTAACAGTATCAAGATAATAATAATCATTCTAATAATTACACATGTATTTATATTTACTTATTGCTAATTTGACAATATTCTTATAACTACTTAAATGCTATTGTGCGTGGAGGGGGATTTGCTGACGAAGCGAATAGAGTTGGGGTCATCACACTTAACTCGCGCTTGCCTAGAAGTAACCTATTCACTCTTGACTTAAATATCCCCAGGTTGCAGCTATCAGGAAACACAGACTCTGGCTGGATATTCCACTCCCTTAGCTGTAGGTACGCACAATGAATGTGTTCCCAAAACATTTTGTGCGTATAGGTGGGCTTTCTGACTGACTTCTCTATTTTTGATGCTCTCTGTGAATAAATAAATAAATAGGGTTTTAGAATAGTATCAGCTGCTTACTTATACTTAGGAAAGTTAGCAAGCATTTTTACTGTCTACTAAGCTCGTTTGTGACCCCGGGTGGTGTCAAGCAACTGTAACAAGGGCCGGGCTTTCATCGTATGAAATGAATAAACTATGTCAAATATGAAAGTTGTAAATAAAATACTGCAAGACATCCGTAGGAACTACGACATAATGGGGTGGTCAAAGTTCTGTTTAAATGCGATTTTCGGGAAACTCTACCTTTGATGACGCGAAGAACTAAGGCTGACGTAGGGAACGTTTCATTAGAACGGTCGTTTCTATGGTCGCAAGTTCAAAGACTACGAAATGCAGGTGCTTCAGAATTTGCCGAAGTTCTTTTGAACATTAGTAAAGGCACGCCATCATGTCTGTTGGTATGGCAATTCTCACTATAGAAGAACTGTTTCGTCTGATGTACGGAAATTTTAATTAAATTCTTGGGTGTATCATAAAAATGATCAATGAACGTAAGCACTTTCTTGCAAATTGAAGGGAACAAAGTGTTTCCATAAATAATAATAAAATTATCGTTTATTATCAGAAAACTAAGACAAAAGACACAAACAATTTTACAAAATAATAAACTTTTTTTTTTTTTATTTTGCCTTTACTTTCCCACTGCTGGGCAAAACTAATATATTTAAAGAATATATAACGAATTATAAACTATCACACACGAAGTGACAGCGTCGGTCGTGTTCCGCTGCGAGGTCGGTATCCTTCCACGAAATCGTCGATGCACGACACCCTTCATGACGAGACCCTTCGGCCAAAATTCTCCTTTGAGGAACATCTTGAAAAAAAAATGCTATGGCGGTCCAAGTTGACGCCACACATTATCCCGTAGAGTATTTGAATTGTAAGTGAACTACCAGCGCACGCCATCCAGCTGAAGATTACTGTCAATTATTCTCTTTTAGAATTAAACTCCGTCATAGTGTCCGTAGTAGTGTAGTTACGGCTTCTTGCGTGGACGAAACCACGTTTGCTACTAATTATCCACAATATGAACCCTTCAAATTCAAGCGCATGCAGTTCTCTGTGAGTGCATACTTTGCAAAGACCATAAACAAGTCGCAGGGGCCAACACTGAAGACTACGGGTCGGAGACTTTTCACACGAGGCAACTGTACGTCGCTTGCCCCCGCGTCTGTTATTACTCTTTGTACATATTGGCTAGGTACTTAAATCAATACTACAAACGTAGCATATTGAAACCCGCCGGGATCCCGGCGCGGGCTTGCGGACGGCGATCAATGGGTAGCTCGCCGGCCGATCATTCGGTAACCAACTGGACCGAGCCCAAGTCGTCGACGGCGCGTACTGTTCCACGCGCGCCTCAAGGAGATGTCAGCAAACCGTAGGGGCCTAGCAGGGTCAAAGCCTACTGGGGCCAAGGGTCTGCTTCTGAAAGGAAGACTCGGCCCTGGTACGAAAGGCAACGAAGGAACAGGAGTGGGTTTTTAGTCAGTAAAAGTCTGACGCCCTCGCGCTTCACCTAATAGCGGGGGATGTCATTGGATGATTTTCCCACCGAAATAAATAAATAAAAGCATATTAAACATTTTATAAATGCACACACACATACATATTTACCCACTATAATTGGCGTTATTACCTTTAACCGTTTTATGTGAAACTAAAATAAAACTGAATTTGCCCGGACTATTTCGGAATTAATCATAAACACAGAATGATTAGTTTAGAAAGAAAGAAGAAAGAAAGTCTTTGTGCAATCTAACGAGTTTTATGCGGACGAAGTCACTGGCAAAATCTAGTGCTAAAACACTATCATTTAACGTTAAGTATGTGTGCGTCTGCCTACGCACGTTTAAGTATGGATGCGAATAAGCGTCAGTACGTTACTAGCAAGCCGTTTGTTTCACTCGTCTATCCTCGTACTTATCATTTAAAAAATATTACAACAACTCCAGTTGCCTCATCTAATATTTAAAATTCTCATGTCACAGTGTTTGTAACAAAACTCGTCCAAAACTGTTTGACCGATTCTCATGAAATTTTGCGTGTATATTCAGTAGGTCTGAGAATAGGACGTGAACTAGTTTTTACTCTCCCACCCCGCCCGCCATTTTTCTTTAATAATTTATACATAAATCACATACACCGCTCAAGTCGAAATTTGGCGGTTTTCACATTTGAATGCCTTGATGGAGCTGCTCATTGCACGTCTAACCATTGGTCACATGATATAGATTTTAGGCAAACAGAAGCCATAATTCGAAAAGTAGAGATAGCGTGCAAGTCGGCTGGCCTCTCAACACCGCATAGTTTTTTTCGTTTTTGACGAATTGTTGAGTCAGCTACTATTTAATATAAATGTTTACAACTTCAACGATCCATAGCCACGTAGGTACTTCTCTTGTTACAACACAATGACCAATAGACAACAGATAAGGAAACCACGACCCCTAGTTTTCTCATGCAACCCTAGTACCTCGATTGTTTCCCAAAAACCTTCAACATTGTAACATACAAAGGAACTTACCTGTAATAAAAAGAATCTTCACGCATCAGCCCTTTACTGGGCTCGGACGATTCAACCCCACTTTATATGTCGTACGATTTTAATGTAGGTTAGATTAGACTGTATAGGAACATGTACATCTCTAAAGGAAAATTGAATAGAGGACCCACCCACAAATCGGAGGTAAGAATATTCAGAAATCGGTCACACTCGAACCCGTGTGACGATCGAAATATATGGATGGAAAAGTCTAACAGCTTTTGTAAAATAGTTTTTTGGTGTTAGGCCATTAAGGAACACCCGCATAATGATACTAATTTTCTTTCATTTAAAAAACTAGCTTTGTCTGTGTAATATAAAGCTTATGTCTCACTCAGTGATATAGTAGTTTTCTAATGGTGATAGAATTTTTAAAATCGGTCTAGTAGTTTTTGAATTCATTACAAAGAAAAATTGTAAATCTTTCCTATTTAAATAATATTAGTAAACTGTGAAATAGGTCAGTGTATCTATATCCCCTCGCGCGTATAGAGGTATTATTATTACGTAATTGTGCGTTTTTACGTAAAATCACAAAAAAAAAACTTTTTCTGGATTTTTCTACGAAAAAAGTAGATATAAAGACCAAAATTTTCGGCCGATTAAATTTTGTACACCCGTGTGTACAAAACCACAAGCGTTTTTCAAGGTCACTCAAGTTGTACAGACGTACCGATGTACAATCGGCCCTCGAGGGGATATTTATAAAAGGAGAAACTGATTGAGGCATATCAACTTACAGAAGAAATTCCTGAAACCAGGAGCGTAAAATTATGCACAAGGTTTCCACTTACGTCTTAGGTGAGTATTAAGAGTGGATTTTCCAAAATTCATCCCTAAGGGCATCAAATGGGGGTACATCATCATCATCATCATTTCAGCCGAAGAACGTCCACTGTTGGACATAGATCTCCCCCAAGTTTCACCACAACGAACAGTCCTGTGCGTCTCACATCCACCGCATTCCCGCGACTCTCACCAGGTCATCGGTCTACCTCTACCTTGTGGGAGGCCTTCCAACGCTGCGTTTTCCGGTGCGCGGTCGCCACTCTAGAACCTTTCAGCCCTATCGACCATCTGTTCTACGAGCAATGTGCCCTGCCTACTGCCACTTAAGTTTAGCAATTCTCGGGCTATGTCGGCGACCTTGGTTCTCCTGCGGATATCTTCATTCCTTATGCGATCACGCAAGGAAACTCCGAGCATAGCCGTTTCCATTGCCCTTTGGGTGACTGTATAGCCTTCTGATGAGGTCATTGTAAATGACCATGTTTCAGCGCCATATGTCATCACTGGCAACACGCAATGGTCATAGACTTTCGTCTTGAGACACTGACTCAGACTCAGTATGTTACAGAAGCTAGTCGTTCATAAAACTTTGAACTTGCACTGACTCAGTATGTTACAGAGTTTCAGTAAAATAAGAAGCCAGCTAAAGCCAGAAAGCTAACCAAACTTATACATAAGTTTGGTTAGCATTTGCATTGGCTAATGTGGAAACAGTCTATATTTTTTTTATGTGGGAAATCATCAAATGACTTCTCCCACTCTATCTGTTCTGTGTGCTGCCCGGTGGTGCGAGAGGAAGTTTCAGACTTTCTTTGTTTAAAGTTTTTCTTCAGTGGCCCTTTTTGAGGGCCGCAGTAAATCCTTCGAATAATCGCCCTGACAGGCCAAGCAGGACATCTCTTTGAGACGCGAGTGGAACAGAACGAGCCGCTGACCCGGAGCTTGGTCCTTAACGGACGCCAAGACAGCGAGCTATAATTTGCTTTCCGTCCTGCAAGCCTACGGCTACAATGGTTGGAAATTGCTATGCCACTCCCGATGATGGGCATCTCTGATGGGGTTCGGGGCGAGAAGTTTGTCTCCATTTCACAGTTTTACTTTAAGAAACAGACTTTTAATGGTAAAATTGAATATATAACATCAATCTGACAATTATTTGGAAACAAAGATTAATCAACTCTTCAGTCAGTGGAAGCAGCCACCAAAATAATTTTCAAATCATAGATAGTTATGCACAGACTTCAACCTTCCTAAAAATCGAATTACACCGCTCACCATCCTTGCTGCCTCTGAATCCCACCCAGTCAAGCACGATGAACATCCCATTGTGATATTCTCACATCTATTACCTGTTGTAATCAGTTAGAGCACAATGGCTCCTCATTGAATGGGTGAGATTTCTTGAGATAAATCCACAACGATCACTACCCCTGTCTCATTGTAGGTGGACGATCGAGTGGCTATTTCAAAAATGGCTTCATCAGCTTTCTGTGTCGTCTTGGCGGAAATTGGCGGAGGCGTTCGGCCTCGGTGCTATAATGATCGGGTATTGGCGCTGATGCAACTAATCAAAGCTGGGTTTGGTATTGATTTTAAGTGTGGGTGTAGAAATTTAGCTTTGAATGTATTTTAACATATTTATTTATTTCTCTTCCACAAAGGTGCCTTACAAACTAGCATTGCATACGTAGATACAAGTATTCCTTTGTGGGAAACTGGCATCTGCAGTAGGAAATCCTGTCACACAGATTACCAAGCCCCCCCACAGACTGTTTTTTTTTTAAATAAGGTCCTTTGGAAAAAAATTAAACTACTAAAATAAAATAAAAAGAGAAGCAACAAAAGAAAAGGTAGTTGTGTTTGTTTGTGGTGGTAGTTATGGTGTGGTGTGGAGGTAGTTGTGTTTGTGGTGGTAGTTATGTAAAGTGTAATGTGGTGTAAAGATGTAGATTTTATTTCCCAGAAGCATTATTACAGTTCACTTTAAATGTGACAAAGGGCTTACATACTCGTACGTAAGTAGGTATCATATTATACTGATGTGTTGGCGATATCACAGAACACATAAATTGTTTATATTTGAACATATTATTACTATCACACTTCTTTAATTCTTCCAGTAAATCGTTAAATATCTATGCTCCTTGAACCAATATTGTTTTTTTTTTCGTCGTACTTAGTTCGTATGCGTAAATTAAAACTTGTTTTTTTACTTCTAGTGTTCTATGTTATTTTGTAGAATTTTTGATTTTACGGAATTTACGGATCTTATTTTTTGTTTTAGATAGGTACTGTAACAAATGAACAAACAACAAATGAACATGAAATTCATTGTTTAGTGAATTAAATATTTGAGGTCATGGAACCCTTGAATTTAATATAATTGTGCAAGCCTAGTGGCTTTTCATCTTTATTAAACCTACCATAATTTCATCCTCTGTTTAACTCATAAAAGGATAATTTAAAACAAAATTCTATCTAAAATCTGTTTTTTAATTATAGATAATGATTTGACAATTCGAATGTTGCATGTTTTTTCCATTTCATAAATAGTGAGGTACCGCAACCGATATTGAACAAAAAAACCGAAAATATTCGTAAAAATAGTTTCATTTTAAAATGCAACTAATTATGGTAAGTTTTTGTATTTTCTGAAGGTAATTTGAAAGATGCAAATGTCTAACTCATAAAATAAAATATAATTTAAGCCTAAGAATTAAAGACTAGCAAAAGCTGCGTCATTTTATTTTTTCGTCTCGATTTGTTATCACCAAACCCAGACAAAAATATAGAATTACTCAGTGATATTTTTGCTGACATTTTATTACAACTTTAAGAATAGGTAATGATAGGACTTCGGTTTGAAAACTAATAATAGTTAAAATTAAACAATCATAAGTCCTCTTTTTGTACTATTTTCGCATGGATCTCTTATAAAATTGTAGCGATAAACGAATCAAGTGTCCGTTTCTTGTAATGCAGTCATGTGAATTCACAGCTTGACGACTAATGGGCACGCCATAATCATGACGGTCAGTCCCCTCTTTGAGGAGTGGCTGGAGAGGCGTCACGGTGTCCTCATCTTCCGCATGAAGCAAGTCCTCACCGGACATGGTCAGGTTCTAGTACAGGCCAAGGTCCAGAGCGAGGAGGAATGGAAGGGGGTCGCCTCCTTCTGCGAAACAGTAATGCTAGCGAAGGAGGAGGCTGCACGAGTGAGGGAACGAACATCTTTTCGCTCCAATCGCCGAGACCCCAATCCCGACTACCACAATGTCAATACCAACGTCGAGCAATGGGTAGCTTGCCGTCCAGCAGTCCGGTAATTGCCGGGACTGAGCCCCATTCGTCGACAGCGCTTAGTGATCCACTAGCTCTTCAAAGAGATGTCAGCAAACCGTAGGAGCTCAGTAGAGCCGATCTGGTTTTAGGCAGTAAAAGTCTGACACGCCCTCCTGCCCCGCCCATACCGGGAGAAGTCATTGGATGAATTCCCATCTTGAAAAAATATTGACGACCAATGATGATAACTTTTTTAATTCTAAAGCATAAACTGAGACTGTCTCGTTCCACTCTTGTAAACCGGATATAAAATTGTGTTGTGGCTGGAGCTCCCTGGTAAAAGAAAGTAGCTAAGAATTCATGATTTTCAACCGGTTTTCAACCGCACCCGCCACGGTGGAGCTAGTTTATTTCTAAGCTCACGAGACCGGAGTTTTGTGTGGTTATACAGCCGTCGCAGTTGGGGTTATCGCTTGAAAACTTGGCAGATGACAATCGCAAGACGGGCGGTTCATTATCAATTGAGCTCCAGACCACCGTGGACATACACCAGAAACGAGCTGTTGCGTTATACTTACTTCACAGAAAAATTAAAAAAAGAAGGCCTATAAAGTTCTGGGTGCATCAATCGATTTTCGGATTTCGCATCGGATTTTTCTACCCCCTGAAGGCCACTACGGGTGTTAACCGACCGCAGAGAGTGCGGGCGCAACCTGCCGAGTCTGCGGGTGACCGTGGCCCACACCATTCTACTAGTTGCCCGCCGGTGCAGCGGGGAGCGGGATACATATATCTCTAGCATTCTACAGAAGCTGCGGGCCCGCAACCGCAGCGGATGCGGGTAAAAACTGTTTTGTGAGTTCTCAGTATAAGTAAAAGTCCGAGTGTAAAAAAATATGGTAATATTTTTGAATATTTCTAATTATTTCAATCTTCAATTCATATTAGACTTTGCTATAAACAAACACTATCGTATTTTGGGCCTACTTTCCATAAAGGTTGTATTATTAAAAGAACCGGTATAAAAAAATCGAATTTGGAGACATCACTTGTATCAAAAAGCAGGCAACATATTTCTGTAGTTTGACATTTGGACTTGTCAAATCATTATCTGGGATTAAAAAACGCACTTTAAGTATATCTATGCTTATGATCTAATGAGGAATTCCATTTAGAGCAATAGATATTTTAATAAGCAGATTCCCGGCAGGAGAGTTATTGTTTCCTTATAGCTACAAACTGGGAGTCTTTAAGTCAAGAGTTAATAAATCTTTTTCTAGGTAAGCGTGCTCCATAGCAAAGATTCAAGATTCAAAGCATTTTATTTCAAATAAACCATTTACAGGCACTTTTGAAATGTCAAGAAGTCAGTCAGTCAGAAAAAATGATGCTAATTGCACATTCCAAAGCGTAGATCTCTATGGAGAAGAATATGCAAGAAACTCCATGGACACTCTTTTCAGTCATGTTTTGTAATTACACATATCTCTGTTACATGTTTCTTGTCGCTATCATGTGAGAATAATCTAAATAAAGTAAAAAATAAAAACTAAATATAGATATTAAAATAGCAACTGCCAGCTAAAAGATGACCAGTCTAAACTGACAGCGCACGTTCACGGTCATGACGCGAATATTAGCACCACTCAGTTCAACAATTGTGAAGAAAACCGAATGATGCAACACACGCGCCACCATCAGTGAGAAATTTGAGTGAGCATGACAAACTCTCAACTGCCATGCTCATTTATGTCAAACAAGTCCAATAGTAACCTAAAAACCATAAAATAGCTCCATGTTACTCACATATACAAACTTTAAAAAAAATGCTTCTACATTATACAATACTAACTACAATAATAATTTACAATAAAAAAAAAACATTATAAAATAATAATAATAATTTCAAACCTAATGAATTTGTACACCCCGGTGGTAGTGGAGCTGGACCACCATTGAGCCAAGCATTTTTATCTTGAATATAATCCTCCAACTTATAATATGTTTGCCTGCATAGTGTGCGTTTAATACAAGATTTAAATTTCGTTTCATTGAGTTCTAATATTTGGGGAGGTTTATAGCCTACCACATCATCGCTTACCATCAAGTGAGATAGCGAGTATAACAAAAAAAATAAAAAATAGAAAGATTATGTTTTGCCGAAGATAAAAAGTGTCGTGTATGGGACCTTTTTAGAGGAATCTAATTCACTTTTATTTTTTACTAATTCTTACTAAAGTCTGCACTTAAAACACAACACAAAAGTGTTTTATGTCTTCGATGTTAAAGCATAAGCTTAATCAATCAACCTTATGTTTCCTCTGCTGGGATTTAGGCCTCCTCTCTAGGAGAGGGAATTGGCCGTAGTCCACCACGCGGGCTCATTGCGGATTAAAGGATGTCTTATGTCTTCGAATTTTTGGTTCTAGGACATGCCGGTTTCCTCTCGATATTTTCCTTCACAGTTTTGAGAGCAGTGGTGATGAAGTTAATTACACAAAGTAATGCACCTGTCTGGGTTTGAACCCACGACCTACAAACTGGTAAAACGAGGCCGTTACCACTGCTCAAATATTATTTATTTATATATTTATTTATTACAACTTGTAGAACTTACAGCTTAAACAAACTAAAAATAAAAACAAACATAGATGACATTTTATTAACATAAAATCGAGACACAACGAAAGTCCACAACAAAAACTCTCCTCTATATCAAAAACAGAAAACCATTCCAATTACAATTTTCTATAAGTTTTTGTGACAGCAACATGTTACAGTAGCACACTATGTTACTGTAACAAGCTAGTCACAAGTTCGTTTTACATCTTCTGTTGCCCTAGTTATGACCGTGTCGAGTAGCGGAGAGTAACATCATGCCTGGCACTTCAAGTTTTTGTTCGCTTAAACTGGTGTGGATAAGATTTATGGAAAATGAAAATTTGTAAAATGTAAATGTCATTTTAAAAACTGTTTTGGTTCACCAAGGAGTGGGTTTACCTGCCAGATTATGTGTTTCCTCATAGCTACCACCTAAGGGCTTTAACTCAAGAGTGAAAAGGTTACTTCTAAGTAAGCGTGCTTCATCATCGACCACATCATCGCTTACCATCAGGTGAGATAGTGGTTAAACACGAGCCTATCCATAAGAATTACAAAAAAAAAAAACGAAATATTCTTATTATAGTTTAAGTACAATTTTGCGGAATTCTTCTATGTCCTCGAAAAGCTTTCTGAAAAGTCTTTTTGATTTAGGAACTTAAACAGCCTTCTTTAGCATTCCTTTCAGAAGGTTGCTTTAAGTTAATGATTCAGTTCGTATGATAATACAAAGGATAATGTTTATATCTATGTGTGTATGATTGTTACCCCTTCGCGCACTAACAACTAAACGAATTTAGATGTAAAGGCTCACGAATAGTCCATGTCCTACACATAGGTTACTTTATATTTTTTTTTTGCCATCTTATACTTACAGTTTACACCACACACATAAATTATAGGCACACATTAATAGCGATAATACAACAAAATTGCACATAAGTTACTTCCCACGGGTAGTGTGAAAGTGAAACCCGGGGCCCAAGGACGAAGGCAAAGAAGGAACAAGAGTGGGTTTTTAGTCAGTAAAAGTCTGACACTATTTTGCGCTCCGCCCAAGAGCGAGATTTGTCATAAGATGATTTTCCCACCTAAAAAAAAAAAAAACATAAGTTACTTTGTATTTTTTTTTTGCCATCTTAAACTTACAGTTTACACCACACACATAAATTATAGGCACACATTAATAGCGATAATACAAAATAATTTTTTTTTTTTTTTATTATTTTTAGTTATTGTTTTTATTATTTACTTTTTATTTTATGTTATTTAAATTGTGTGATCCTGGTGGATTGATGTGACTGAGATTGGTGACTGTCACTAAATAAATATTTTTTCTTTCTTTCTTTTCATTCTCTATCATAGGAGTGATGATACATTGGGATAATATTATTTTTTTACGCGGGCGATACCGCTGGTAGAAGCTAGTGATTTTTTTTCACTCGTTTGTAATTTTGATGAATACCGATTATTTACAAATTTTAATTTAATATCAAATAAGATGAATAGAATGATTATAAATTTTATGAAACATATTAGGTATATAGCTAGCATAGCTGCTGCTAGTGGCTTTGCCCGCGTGTTATTAAAAAAATATCCTAAGGGAACATAATCCTGGAATAAAAAGTATGCTACATGCTATTCCAGGACATGGTATATCTGATTACCAAATTTCATCCAAATCCGTTCGGCTGTTCGAGCGTGAAGATGTGACAAACATACACACACTGTCACACACAGACACACAAACTTTTGCTTTCACAATATTCATCATTTTAGCTGATAGACGTCCACTGCTGGACATAGGCCTCCCTCAAATGTCCCCACAATGAATCGTCCTGTACGTCTCGCCTCCATCGGATTCCCGCAACCTTCACCAGGTCATCGGTCCACCTTGTAGGGGGCCTTCCAACACTGCGTGTTGCGGTCGCCACTCCAGAAACTTTCAGTTCTGCAAGCAATGTGCCCTGCCTATTATAATAATATTCCACAACTATTACACAACGCCGTCTAGTCCCAAGCTAAGCAGAGCTTGTGTTATGGGTACTAGACAACTGATAAACATACTTAAATATTTCTAAATACATACATAAATAGATAAATTACACCCGGACACACAACAAATTATCGTGCTCATCACACAAACATTTGTCCTGGGTGGGAATCGAACCCACGACCTCCGGCATAGCAGTCAGGGCCACTAACCTCTAGACCAACAGGGCAGTCACATTGCCACTTAAGTTTGGCGATTCTTCTTTCTATGTCGGCAACCTATACAGCAGGGCAGTTTTATTCTATTCTATTCTATTCTATTCTATTCTATTCTATTCTATTCTATTCTATTCTATTCTATTCTATTCTATTCTATTCTATTCTATTCTATTCTATTCTATTCTATTCTATTCTATTCTATTCTATTCTATTCTATTCTATTCTATTCTATTCTATTCTATTCTATTCTATTCTATTCTATTCTATTCTATTCTATTCTATTCTATTCTATTCTATTCTATTCTATTCTATTCTATTCTATTCTATTCTATTCTATATTAGTGTGTTATAATAATATTAACGGCATTTTGTTACACCAGCTACATACATCTCAACGCCCGGAACTTTACGCCGATATCGAAATTCTGTTGAAAATGGGACGTTTCACGCCTTGCAAATGTATTTATGTTTCAAATATTTCGACGTGGGTAGTCGCATACTTGTGTGGGCATCATTTTGTTTGTTGCATTTTTATGTGCTTGAATTTTATTCGGACATTTCGTGTTGGGGATTTCTGTAGGCTAGTTTTATGGTTGGCTAGTACGGTCGTACAGAAAATGTAGATGAGTTTTACGGTAATTGCCAGCAATGATGCATTTTGGGGTTTTGCTAATTATAGAAATAATCTTCCCAATCAAATTTCGGCCACAGTGATCTCAACGGAGATTAGCCAAGTACGCAGGAGATATTATAGTGCACAAGTGTGTGTGCAAACACAGGTGCACTCTCTGATCCCTTACTCTCATAGTCCGATGGGATGGAAATCCGACACGACCGGAAGGAGATCAGCCACCCTAGCTATAGCTCCGATTCCTTTGTTCTGACCACGTGACTGACGGCCTACCTACCTACTCGAGGCGTTCGACGCAAGAGTCGATACGATTGTAACTTGGCTAGGGGGGCAGGCGTAGGGCCAACGGTTTTACGTGCTTTCTGAGGCACGGGGGTGTCACATCACCGACTACAACTATCCAGAGTTCTACTGAAAACGTCCTAATTGAAAAGCAAAATATCAAAGTATACTGAAGTGCTAACGACCCACCCTAGCTTCGCATTTTCAGCGTTTCTCTAGTATAATATGCATGTATACACTTCAACCTTCCCCAAGAAGCGCTCTGTCTATTGGGGAAAACTGCTTAGAAATCTATTCAGCAGTTTTCAAGTTTATCGCGTTCATATAGATAGACATGGTGGGGAACTACTTTCTTTTATGATATGTAAGGATTAATGAAGAACATGGATCGGAAGAAATTGTTTAATATCAGACTTATTCTGCTAATGATGCTTATAATATTAATTCACTATACTTTTATCAAGAGGATCATTGTCAATGACACAATCGTCGAGTCGAGGCTTCGAAGTCTTGAGCATTGACGCCGAATTGCTAGCCTGTCACTTTTGTACCGGTTGCATTTTGGGGAGTATGCGTCGGAATTGCACAGCCTAATTCCGCCAAGCCCGTTCCATTATCGGACCACCAGGCTTACGACAATGCGCCACCGGTACATGATGGACATCTCACTTATCAGTCTGTGTTTCCTGATAGCTACAACCTGGGGGTCTTTAAGTCAAGAGTGAATAGGTTACTTCTAGACAAGCGCGCTCCATCGTCGACCACATCGTCGTTTTCCATCAGGTGAAGTAGTGGTCAAACGCGAGCCTATCAACAATAAATAAAGGGATTCAGGTTAAGGTCAACAGTCGTCCGCAAGACAGCGTTAACACTTAGAATTGCTGCATGGTCAGCAATAGTCAGCATTTTAAAGTGTTGTACAGAGTTCAATGAGAATTGGAGGCCTGCTCTTACTGGATATAGTATTATTACTATTGACATGCCACCTTCTGTACTTACAATTAAGACGGATTTTTTATTAACCCATATCGCATTTTACTTATAACATCTATACTTATATACCGACTTATGATATTATAAAGAGCCAAGAGGTAAAGTTTCTTAAAATCTCTGAAAGTGCTGGTCCGATTGCTAAAATTTTTCACCGATAGAAAGCTGCTCTATTCCTGAGTGACATAGGCTATATTTTATGTACGCGGGCGAAGCCGCGAACAAAAGCTAGTCATTTATATAAAAAATACTCGTAGGTACTGTCAAAATCATACTTATATTATAAATGTGAAAATAACTCTGTCTGCTTGTTACGTTTTCGAGGTTAAACTACTGAAGTGGTTTTGATGAAATTTGGTAAGGAATAAGCTTGAACCTCAAGGAAGGACATAGACTACTTTTTATCTGGCTTAGATTTCGACCTCACGTTAGCTATAAAACCGACATTCACGTGAACAAAGTCGTGGATAAAACCTATATAAAGTGAGGCAAGTAAGCCAAAAATATATCTTAGAAAAAAACACTATTATCACAAATAGGCTATATTTCTTAGTTTACCCTAAAACCGGACGTTTATCGAAAAAGCAAGCACATTGAGATTCCTCTCACACACGTTGAGAGGATCCCATACCTCAATTCCGTCCCTCTATTAACTGACCCGTGTTAAGTGTCACTCTCAAAATGACATCACATTATTTATAAATATTTAAAATGTCACGTTTTAACGTGAATAATTGGGTCAGCCTATATGCCTTTTACGAAACATGCATTTTTATGTTAAAAGCTTTTATAAAGTTAAAATATTACAGTGTAGTAGGAGCTAATAGTGCGTTTGTTGCCCATAGGTATGCTCGTAGCAAAAGCGTAGTAATCGAGTAGAAGTTACAGCGCGTTTGTTGCGCGTAGGCATGTTCGTAGGAAAAAGCGCAGCAAAAGCGTAGCAATCGAATAGGAGTTACAGCGCGTTTGTTGGGCGTAGGCATGTTCGTAGCAAAAAGCGTAGCAAGAGCGTAGCCATCGAATAGGAGTTACAACGCGTTTGTTAACCAAAGGCATGTTCGTAGCAACGGTGTACGTTTGTTGGACGTAGGCATGTTCGTAGCAAAAAGCGTAGCAAGAGCGTAGCCATCGAATAGGAGTTACAACGCGTTTGTTAACCATAGGCATGTTCGTAGCAACGGTGTACGTTTGTTGGGCGTAGGCATGTTCGTAGCAAAAAGCGTAGCAAGGGCGTAGCCATCGAATAGGAGTTACAACGCGTTTGTTAACCATAGGCATGTTCGTAGCAACGGTGTACGTTTGTTGGGCGTAGGCATGTTCGTAGCAAAAAGCGTAGCAAGAGCGTAGCCATCGAATAGGAGTTACAACGCGTTTGTTAACCATAGGCATGTTCGTAGCAACGGTGTACGTTTGTTGGGCGTAGGCATGTTCGTAGCAAAAAGCGTAGCAAGGGCGTAGCCATCGAATAGGAGTTACAACGCGTTTGTTAACCATAGGCATGTTCGTAGCAACGGTGTACGTTTGTTGGGCGTAGGCATGTTCGTAGCAAAAAGCGTAGCAAGGGCGTAGCCATCGAATAGGAGTTACAACGCGTTTGTTAACCATAGGCATGTTCGTAGCAACGGTGTACGTTTGTTGGGCGTAGGCATGTTCGTAGCAAAAAGCGTAGCAAGGGCGTAGCCATCGAATAGGAGTTACAACGCGTTTGTTAACCATAGGCATGTTCGTAGCAACGGTGTACGTTTACTTACCGGCTCCTATTCCCGCCCACTTATATTGAGTAGCAGTGGCCAATGCCTCACTAGACCTTAACAGTACCAATGGTGCTAAGTAGTAACCAAGCAATGGTGGTCCAGAGAACTTTAGTGGCCCAGTGAACCGTGATGGCCCAGTGGCCCCGTGCGGCTCATTAAAACCCACTTAAATCACAGAAAGAACACGACAGTATGATTGATCATAATTATGACACAGAAGCGTGAGTTTTAAGCTCAAATATAATTCGTGGTAATTTTTCTCAGTATGAACTCTACAAGATCGATGTACGGACAGCGTCATCAACTAGTTATCCCCCTTTTCTAAGGTATTTATTTATTTATTAAAACTTTACGCACTAGTAATAAACACTGTACAAAGGCGGAAGGCAGGCGTATTTGTAGGTATGTGAGAGGGATACCCAATTGATGCAACTGTCTGTACCATAAGAATAATGGGAAATATTAAGTCAAGCCACACATTTCTTTTTTGGCCACTTGATCTTTCTCATTTTATAACTAAGCTTCCTTTCCTAACTTTTCCTCTAATTCGTCTTTTTTACAACGCCAGCATAATATTCTTAGTCCAAGAGAAAGCAAAGAGAGCTCGGAATCATTGGGCACTCTGACACGGAGAGGTTAGGTTAGGCTCCATTACACTTCGTTCCCGCCTTAGCCTTTGTGGTTATTTTTTTATAACTACCCAAAAAAGTGGCTAACATAGAAGATAACTTGTGGCTAGTGGTTTGAGTAGTAGTTCAGTCATACGCTCTTTAATTGAGGCTGAATTAGTAATTTAAAAGGCAATGTAGATTTTTAGAAATAAATAATTCTATAACAAGGAAATCTGTATAATTAAAATAAAATAAAAACGTTTATTTGTCAAAATTAGCATAATAATTACAGTGGTTAAAGATTCACATTCAGCAAGTACAAATTTCACAGTACATCTGATGTAACCACCAAACTAGGCGAGGGCCTGTATTATGGTGGTCCATCGTTTAGCCATGAAGTTCAATTAGAGAGTACATACTTAATTAGATAATTAGAGTGCCGCTACATTGGCACTTGTTTTTGCCTACAAGACATAGTATATAATACTCGTAAAACCAAAAGTATAAGTAAAAAGTAACATAAAACAAAATAAATAAAATTAGCACCCAAAATATGTTCTAAGACCTAAAACTCGGTTAAATAAACGCGAACTATAACTAGAGCTTATAGAAGTAATTAATAGTATTGCCGTCGTTAGCCACGTGTGTGGGGTCGCCAATGTTCTTATTTATTGGCTCCTATTTCCGCCCATTACGTAGACAGCCAGCTTATTAAGTCTGCTCACGACAGAGAGAAATTGATTGTATTTAAATCTTGGATTGTAGTTTTAGTTGGGATATTGTGTAATAGATTTTCGAAAACATTTTATAATATTCCGCAACTGTCACACAACGCCATCTAGTCCCAAACTAAACAGAGCCTGTGCTATGAATACTAGACAACTGATAAATGATGATTTGGTTAAGTCCAATCTACACAGCCTCGAGCACAGGCGCAGGGTAGCCAGCCTATCGGTATTTTACAGGTTGCATTTTGGAGAGTGTGCGCGGGAATTGCATGACTTGATTCCATCTCCTTTCTACCATTGGAAAACCCGAAGTACGGCGAGTTTACGTTGTTGAAACTTCAACAGTCCGGACTAAGCGTTTCGCTTCGTCGTTTATACCGCGTACATCGAAGGACTGGAACAGTTTGCCTGCTGTGGTCTTCCCGTCCAACTATAATTTAGGTGTTTTCAGGGCTAGAGTGATTAGGCTTTTAATAAACTAGTGCGCCTCACCATTAATAATTGCATCACTGCTTACCATCAGGTGGGATCGCAGTCAAGCAGTGGTTTATATCAATAAAAAAAAATGTTTATCAGTCAACAACATTACAAAATATACAACAGTCCGAAATTAACTATCGGCAGTTGCCCAGATGACAGATCAGACAAAATAACCGTCTGATTGGAGGATCCTCCCTTTTTATATGGAGGCTTACAAGACTTTACACCCTGTTCCGCTTGCCTCTAAAAGTGTATTATTTAGTATTGTATTTATATTATTTTCGTTTTTGTACACTGACAGTCCTAAGTCTATACTATAACCTTTCGTTCAGTCCATCTATAGATTGTCGGCAAGAGATTGCCCTAAGCGATAGTACCGCCTCCAGTACACTTGTTTTTATAAAATACCTTCTACCAATCAGTACCTAATTACTATTCATTATCACTTATGTTTGTTACTATGATCTATTCCAAGAACTTTAAACAAATTGGACCGACTTCTCAACAACTGCATTTGTTTCTTTTTTTTTGCCATTTTAATTCTCAGCTCACATGACTGCCTATCCGCTTTTGGATTTCGTTTGCTTTACGTTAACATGATCGACACGTTTATGACGTTCACCGCTCCGATTGGCCGGTTCGAGCTCTTAAACAATCACAGAGCCAAATGCGGTAAGCGTGTCGATCGCGTTAGGGCTATATTTCACCGGGACACCATGGTGGCGCGACCAGTAGCGCCGCAATGGTGTCCGTAAGCTACCAAACTAGACACCATACAGACACCAAAGTCGCTACACCACACTGAGACAGTATCAAAACGGACCTTAAGTGCACGCGTCCGAGTTGTTCGCGCCGCCAAATTGGTTGCGCAACCAAACGGACACCAGGTGAGTAACTCTCTATAGAGCTGTATACCCCAGTCGCCGCTACCAAAAAAATGTTTTTTGGTAGCGGCGACTGGGGTCGCGCCGCCATGGTGTCCCGGTGAAATATAGCCCTTAACGTAAACAAACTCACACTAGGCACTCAGATCCCTTTGCAGGCTCTTTCGTTAATAATTTTTCTTCTTCTGATTATATTATTCAAAACAATATTTGAAAGTGTTGGGCAGTTCTAATAACCTTCGAGCATAGAAAAACATATTTCTTCAAATTCCTTCTCGCCGCACTTTTTTTTTCGGTGGGAATATTATCCAATGACATCACCTGCTCTTGGGCGGGGCGAGAGGGTGTTTCAGACTTTTACTCACTAAAAACTCACTCCTGCTCCTTCGTTGCCTTTCTTACCAGGGCCGAGTCTTCCTTTCAAAAGCAAACCCTTGGCCCCAGTAGGCTTCGACCCTGCTGGGCCCCTACGGTTTGCTGACATCTCCTTAAGACGCGCGTGGAACAGTACGCGCCGTCGAAAACTTGGGCTTGGTCCGGATGGTCACCGGACGATCGGGCGGCGAGCTATTCTCACCGCACTGGGTTTGTGTCTAATTTTTACGCTATCTGTACAATAAAACTCCGGAAAGTGCCTCTTCTTAAGATCAAAAAAATCTGAGTATATTTTCCTTCCAACATAATATTCGGAACTACTAATTAAATTCCTCTCTAACTTAGTTTCTTCTTTCTCATAATTATTATAATTTAAATTATTTTAATAATGTTTGAATATTTATCGTTGTATTTATTAATTTATTCAGATTAGGTACCTACTTATATTACAAAAAAAAAAAATATTATTTAATAAGAATGTATATATACTTCGCAGTTATATGAGTTTTATTGCATTTATTACTAAAAGTACCTACCTAATTTTAACGATCCTTCATTTTATTATTTATTTATTATGCACACCTACCACAGTATATATTTTTAACCCTAAGGTTGACTGGCAGAGAATGCGTTGTTGCAATGTACCGCTACTGTACATAAATTTTATTATTTTAGTGGTAATGTATATGTATTTTTTTTTTATTCTTCAATGTGTTATTGTGGTTTTTATTTAATGTAATTTTTTAGTTTGTAAGTTTCTACTGTACAACACCTTGGACTTCCTCCGTAACGTTGTACAAGTGCTTGTAAATAAATAAATAAATAAATAAATAAATAAAGTTTGTATAAATAAATATAATATGTTTTAAATATTATTTCTTTATTGTGCACACCTATCATAGTGTAGTAACTGTACTTTTCAACTCGTAGAGAATGCCTTTTTACATTAAGTCCACCTATTAACATAAAGTAAAAATAAATAAATATTATTTTTGTATCTACTGAAATACCTACTGTAACCAGCAGAGGTTGCCGACATAGCGCGAAGAATAGCCAAACTTAAGTAGCAATGGGCAAGGCACATTGCTCGCAGAACAAATGGCCGTTGGGGCCGAAAGGTTCTGGAGTGGCGACTGCGTACCGGAAGACGCAGTGTTGGAAGGTGGACTAATGACCTGGTGAAGGTTGCGGGAATCCGATGGATGCGAGACGCACAGGACCGTTCATTGTGGCGACATTTGGAGGAGGCCTATGTCCAGCAGTGGACGTCTATTGGCTGAAATGATGATGATGATGATGAACCAGCATAGCAACGAAATCTCTGTGTACTAGTTTGATTGAGTCTCAACGATGTTGAAAAACAATTCTAATTGGATTATTATTAAAGTTGAAGTTTGTTTAATTCATCAAAGAAGCGACAACGCTTTGGTTTTCCAACTTTTAAGGGCGAGTTGTTCGAACGTAAAATCGGAAACACGAAATGGAGGTCAACAGGGTTCAAGGGTCAACACAATTTGGTTTTTAATGTTGTGTAAAGAGACTAGTATAAAATGAGCTTTTGTGATTTAAAAATCTAGAAGTCTGTTTCTTTGATAAGTTGAATTATAAGATTTTTTTATGTTGCTCAAGTGTTCTTGAAGTGTTGTCTACAACGGTTTATTATGTTTGAGTGCTGTGCGAACAAAAATTATACGCTGTTTTTTGACTAATTATAATAATATATTAATTGCTGCCAGCAACTCCGGGCCCGTGGCAGTAGACAATTATCCCAAGGGAATGATTTGGTGAGTGAATGTGAAGTACCATGGAGCATTTTTATTAGGTTACAACTTGTTTTACATTACGAGCATGGCAGTTGAGAGTTTGTCATGCTCACTCAAATGTCTCGCTGATGGTGGCACGTGTTATTGGGTCATTCAGTTCCCTTCAAAATGGTTGAGCTGAGTGAGGCTCATGCACGCGTCATGCTCGTGAACGGGTGCCGTCAGTTAAGACTGGGCATCTCTTAGCTGCCAGTGGCTTAATTTAATTTCTATCTTTTTAATTAGTTTTTATTCTTATTTATCTACATTGTGCTCACATATTAGAAGTGACATGAAATATGTAACCAAGATTTATGTAACTCATAATATGATTTAAAAGAGTGTCCATGGAGTTTCTTGCACGTTCTTCTCCATAGAGATCTACGCTTTGGAACGTGCAATTTAGCTTCACTTCTTTTCTTTTTTTGACTGACCGACATTTTGACAATTCAAAAGTGCCTGTAATTGGTCTATTTGAAATAAACGTTTCTGATTTCTGGAACATATTGTCGGGACCCTAACCCCGAATTCCAACCACCATAGTAGTGGGCTTACGGACGACGAGAAATGGGTAGCTCGCCGTACAGCCGTCCGGTAACCTTCCGGATCGAGCCCGAGGCATCAACGGCGCGTATTGTTCCACGCGCGCCTCAACCCTGTAGGGTCGAAGCCTACTGGGGTCATGAGTTGACTTCAGAAGGGGGAAACCCATGGACCTGGAACACAAAGGGCAACTGAAGGAACATAGATGTGGTTTCAGTCAGTAAAAGTCTGACACACCCTCCGCCCTAGAGCGGGAGAAGACGTGAAATGATTTCCTACCTCAAAAAAAAACTCTTACATGGAATGAATTTTTAAAATATATTTTTTTCCCGCTCACTGTTACAAAAACACACCTCCAGCATTCTAAACCTAGGCACTACACCAATCTCAAATATTGACCACATCTAATCCAGAACTTGTCATGCGAAAACGATAGAGCTACCAACACAGCCCATCCAATCGAACAGAGCTACGCACCGGAACCCAATCACGGACACGAACATCGAACAAACCAAACACAAGCCAATAAACACACACTCAACGAAATGAACAAGCAAAAGAGTCCAATCAATACGAATAGTTAGCATTCTGATGGTTGATTAAGTAATACGCAACGGTTCCGTACATGCGAGTAATTAATTACGAGGCCCGGACATTGGGACGAAACACGCAGACCGGGTTGGACGAAAACCGCAAATTGCCTAATTTATCGGCCCAGTTGCTCGCCGTTTACCGTTTCTGAAATTCTCGAGGATTCCACGAAAATATTCCAGGAACTTGCGCGTTTCGTGCCGGAGCAAGGTATCGTCTATTTTTGTTGACATTCTGTCGTTCGGGAGACAGGCAGAGATGTTTGCGGCTTTTTGGAATACTTGATCACACGGCTTGCCTGTCGGGGCTTAATAAGAAAACGTAGGTCAATCAATAGACTTCCACGAGTAACATTTCTGAAGTAACACAAGCTATCTTTCTCACAAGTTTAGGTATCTAACTTTTTATATGGTTCTATTTACTCTCGTATGAGCTACGCGTAAGAAGCAATCCTATTCCTAAGCCACTTAATAACTATAAAAAGAACTTGTTTTCATACAGAAGCATAAATATGCTTTTCCAAAGCAACGAATATTTATAGTATTTCAGTACTCACATTATTCGTTCCAAAGAAATTAGCCTTGAATGATATCCGATATAAACAAATATAAAAGAAAATAAATTGCCTTAAAGAGACAAACAAACTAATGGCTTTTACGGGTAATCGAATACGTTATTTTCGTATTAAGATGTAGGCTAAATATTTATTTGTTATGTAGCTGCTGAATAAATTCCTTTCTACACTTAAAATATTTTTATTATTATTGTTATTTCTTTATTGTCAGACAACTGAGGCCCATAGATAAAATATATAATATTACAGACATAGATATTTTTAACATTTCTCATAATAGCCTGAAACTAAAGCTAAAAAGTCGATATATCACATAATTAAGCCTTACCTTTTTCACTTTACTTAGTTATCAAACTGATAGTAATATATGTTTCAGTGAATTTATGTTTATATACAAAAAAAAATATTAATATGTACTTATAATTCAAACGCGTCCTTCCAAAGTGGAGTTTATTGTACTTAATTTTACCTAAATACTACAATGTCTACTCTCCAATGTCTGTCTGTCTACAATGTGTACTATCGGTCTATTGTAAGGAAACAATTATCTTAAGAATTATATTTTTTTTGTTTAAGACTGTTTGATGCTAAATAAAAAAATAAAAAAATTATAATCTTATAAAATAAATAAATAATACCACAAACAATAAACTATAATTATCATCGATATTATATGTACTAATAAGGACGATGATAATAATTATACACGTAACATCGGCGTCGTGTTCCGCAGCGTAGTGTCGCGTAACCGTCCTCGGAAACGTCGATACACGACACCTTTCGGCCAAAAGTCCTCTCTCAAAAAGGTCTGTAGATGGTGGGTGTGGGTGGTGGTGGTATTTTTGTATCTAAATGATATAGCGACTAAGTGAGATCGTTTCTGAAGTCGGGTGATCAAATATCATAGCAGGCTCTTACAGAAAATTGGCTCCGATATAGTAAGCTAACATGCCAAAATCTAGCCATTGGTTACTCAGAATTGTCTGAGTGCGCCAATACAGGCTTTGTGAAAAGGTCGGTTTTATACAAACCAATTATCTCCCTTTGCTTTGCTGCTTTTTGAAGCTTTTTTATAACATATTGATAGGCTTGCGTTAACTGTACCACCAGAGAGTAAGCGGTGATTTAAACATTGAAGGAGCACGTTTAACTAAAAGTAACCTGTATACTATTGACTTCAATATTTTGTATCCTTCAAGCCATAACCTCCCCTAGGTTTTTCTTCTTCTTTCGAATCGATGGTAAACTCGTCAAAGTTTTTGAGCCCAGTAGGTGGCTATTGTGTATGCTGCAGTTAATGCAGCACTCATTATATGTGGCATTCATTAAATCCTCTTAAGTGTCGTCCCCCTAGCCAAGTTACGACCGTTTCATTTCGATTCTCTTGCGTCGAACGCCTCAAGTAGGCCACGTCTCCGATTCCTTTGTTCTGACCACGTGACTGAGTGTTGAGATGACGTCAGAACAAAGGAATCGGAGGCGTGGCCTACTCGAATCATTCGACGCAAGAGAATCGAAACCAAACGGTCGTAACTTGGATAGGGGGACATGTGTATAGATTATTAAGAAACAACAACTCCAGCAGAGAATACTCCTGAAGAAATAAGATAAAAAAGGTCATATTTATATTATTCATCTAGGTTAAACCAGACATGTGCCCAGCGGGGGGAGGACACCTCACACTCCCCCCGGTTTGAGGTGGCCCGCGTAGGCGGGCCAGCACTAGCCGGGGATCATGGATGGCGTATCAGCTCCCACGATCCCCGGTCCAAGTGTGGGAGGGAACACCGAGGTGGTTTTTAGTCAGTAAGAGTCTGACAGACCCCTTCGCCTGCCCCAGGTGAAGGACATCCATGAGGATTTTCCACCCCGGCAACAAAAAAAAAAAAGAAAAAAGACATGTGCCCAAGTTGGTAACGTTCTTGTTGACATTAAAATCATACTAATATTTTAAATGAGCAGTGGTGGCCGAGTGGTAACGGCCCCGACTTACGTAGGTAAAGCTGATTATGCTGAATATTTTAAAAGTGAAAGTTTCTGTGTGTATATTTGTTACTTCTTTATGCTTAAACGGCTGAACGGATTTGCATGAAATTTGGCACACAGGTAAACCATGTCCTAAAATAGCATTTTTATCCCGGGAGTATTTTTCCTTAGGACAAGTTTCTACTTTCACGCGAACGGAGCCACTGGCACCAGCTCATCTATACAAAATTATTTTTAGTATATGCGAAACCTGAATATGGTTTGTTCAGAATCAGTAACTGAATCGATTACTTACAATAATTTTTACACCATGTTATATTTTTTTCCATAAATATTTGAAAAAGGTCACAAGTTGGACACCACCGACATTCAGTACAACACAGGTCACGGCAGGTTATAGCGGACATTAGACACTAGCGCACAGCTGGATGCGGGAGTAAAACAACCACTAAGTCGCCCGGGTGGCCCGGTGATCATGTATTTGTGCGGCCAACCAGGTAACATCAACAAGCCAACAAGCTTATTGTAACTTCGTGATTTTTCATCGTACAGTTATGAAATTTTGTACACAGATTCTTAATATAAAAATACTAGACACGTGTTTCGGGTTTCAAATATATTAAAACTAATGCTATATAAGTACATACAAACCGAGATGGTTGATAAATTTTGAACACATTTTCAATCACTCCTCGATCTTAACGTTCAAGTGTCTTCATTCGTGGTTTTATTTTGACTGCCTTGTTGGTCTCATGGTCGCAAGCGCGACTGCTGAGCGTGGGTTCCTGGGTTCGATTTCCGGGGTTGGGCAAAAAGTGTTTTTTGTGTTTTTCCATTAGGAATTACTCTGTAGTTGCCCGGAGTTTGGAAGTTGGTGGTATGATATGGTGGTCGTGTCGGATTGCCGTCACATAGGACTATGAGAGTGAAGGTACAGAGAGTACACCGACGTTTGCGCATACACTTGTGCATATATCCTGCGTACTTTGCTAATCCCTGTTGAGATTGGTCACCGTGATCGAAATTCGGTCGGGAAGATTATTTATTTACTTTTATCACACATGATTGCGATGCAAATATGGCCGCTACACGTTTTGTCCAATGCCTGATGTCCACAGTATCTCAGCACTCAAAAGAATCGTATGTCCCTAACTGTAAAGTTGTAGTTAAGCCCTGGATCACACCGGGCCTCTTGCGTTGTATTCGACACAGGGATAGCCTCCACCGTAAATTCCTGGCAGACCCAAAAAACGGTATTGTTGAGGTTTCATACAAAAGGTATCGTAATCATTGTAACCTTCTACTAAGAAAATTAAAAATAAATCACCAAAGTTCGGCTTTAAAGACTTCCAGGGACAGTAGGGAAACATGGAATATAATAAAATCTATAACTAATAAATCCAGTAATCAAACATCAGCTGATAAACTTCTAGCCGCCTCTGTTGATTCACAAGTGCCACACGCAATAGAACAAATAAACCATTATTTTTCAAGTATCGGAAAGCAATTGGCAAATAAAATCAAAACCCAAAATTCTCCACTAATAACCCCATACAAAATAGAAACACCCCCTGCGCGGCAATCAATGGTTCTTCTTACTCCGGACGAGGCCGAAGTAGAAACAGTTATTAATAACTTAAAAACCGATTGTGCCACAGGGTGGGACTTCATTCCGGCTAAACTTTTGAAAGTGGGTAAAGAAGCACTAGTTCCACCTCTTACAAAGCTCATTGAAGTCTGTTTTGAGCAAGGAGTTTTTCCCCACATCTTCAAGAAAGCATTGATCACACCTGTTCACAAGGGGGGGAACCAAAACGATATTAAAAACTATAGACCTATCTCAGTTTTGCCAGTACTGTCCAAAATATTAGAGAAATTGTTAAATCGTAGACTCATGAAGTATCTAGAGCACAACAAAATAATATCGGACGCGCAATTTGGTTTTAGGTCTGGAAAAAGCACCATAGACGCAGTTAACCAACTTGCAGATTACATCACTGAAAAAGTGGATAAAAAGCAAAAATGTCTGGGTGTTTTTCTGGACCTGGCCAAGGCGTTCGACACTGTGAGTATTCCTACCCTTGTGAGCAAGCTAGAGCATGCTGGAATTCGAGGCAGGGCTCTAAGCATATTCACAGACTTTCTTAATGACCGGACACAAAAGGTTAAGATCGGTAAAGTTATTAGCAATGAAGCAAGAATAGACTACGGTGTGCCCCAGGGTAGCTGCCTATCCCCAAGCCTCTTCTTGCTCTATGTAAACGACCTATGCCAACAGTCTCTTACTAACGGGAAAATATTCAGTTACGCAGATGACACCGTTCTAGTATTTTATGGAGAGACTTGGGATGCGGCGCGTCAAGCTGCAGAGATAGGGTTACGTAAAATAATTCACTGGCTGGAACTAAATTTACTAACGCTTAATATCTCGAAAACCGCATTTCTACAATTTACTTTCGCCAAAACCAAACGCGCGGTAATAAACATTAAGGCACACTCCTGTCATGACCCCAATAACAGTGCTCAATGTTCATGTGTTCCAATTAAACAACAAAACACTATAAAGTACTTGGGTGTAATTCTGGATGAGGGGCTTAGTTGGCGCCCCCATATTGAACTAACTGCCTCCCGGGTTAGAAAACTTATATGGGCGTTTAAAAGTCTTCGCCAGGTATGCGACTTTGAGTTACTCCGTGCAGTGTATCTAGCACTAGCGCAGTCAATCGTGGGCTATTGTATCACGGCATGGGGGGGAAGCTGTAAAACCTACATGATACAGCTCGAAAGAGCCCAAAGATCGTTGTTAAAAGTCATGACCTTCAAACCCTACCGGTACCCTACAAAAAGTCTATATGAAAGGTGTCAAGTACTAACAGTAAGACAATTATACCTGCTAAACCTCACAATGAAACAACATGAAATCACTCCAATAAATCATGCAACCAAACAAAAAAGAACCATCGTCAACGTATGTCGCGCAGTCAAGTGTAATACCGCATCCGCTAGACGGCAACATCTATACCTAACTATTTATATATATAACAAAGTAAATAAAATTCTCAACATCAACCCACTAACTAAAAAGAAAGCGAAGATGAAAATAAACATTTGGCTCAAAACTCTGGATTACATACAGACGGAAAACATAGTAAAAGATCAACATTCATAATAAACAAATAATAAGGTAGACAACAATATCTGATATGACTCAAAATACAACCACCAAGCACAGTCACACAGAGAAACACACCATCTAACACGCACCTTCACACCATCACACCACCACACACCATCACACTCACACATATGCACAACACATATACACATACACTTATCACACAAGAGCAAGTTTGCACTAATTGTATACATTTTAATTTTAATTTTGTTGCATAAATAATTGTTAATGTTCCACAAACGAGTGAAGACACTGACTCCTGTAACACAGGTACCACCTAGCTCAGGAGTCAGGGCTTCAATTGAATATGTATCAATCTCCTTATGTCAATAAAAACATTATTATTATTATTATTATTATTATTATTATTTCTCGCTTTTAATTTACTTTTGATCACTTACAAACAACGCAATGTACGGGGGAAAATGTACGAAAGGCTTCAACAAATTCCAGTATAGTCTTCTTAAACCTAACAATTTGTGTCTTATCTTAATTTGTGTCGGACCAGAGCATCCCAGCATCACTATTTCTCAATGAATGGGGCAAGAAACTCCCCGTACCCTAATGAATAGTATCCCTTATTTCGTCGAGATATTTTTAGGGCTTAGAAAGGTCAGTGTCCTTTCTAATGATATAGATAACGAAATGGTTCTGTTAAAACCTAAAATTTTATTATTTTTACATCCTACTAAAAGGTTTACTGAACTTGTGTATGGTTTTTTGGAGCTCAGTACCTGAAGTATGCCAACGGAACACCGTTAATAAGCCTCTGCTGTCAGTCCGTCCGTCTGTCTGTCTGTCCATCTTTAAGTGAGCTGTAACTCATAAACCGTAAACGGATGAAATTTTCGCAAAATGTATAATTATTTCTATTGCCGTACAACAACAAATAACAATAATTATAATAAAGTTAAAAATTAAGGGGGTTCCCATACAAGAAATGTTATTGCGTCGTTTTTTTGCTCGATTTTAATATTGTAGTAGGGAACCCTTCGTGTGCGAGTTGGTCTCGCACTTGGCTAGGCTTTTAAGCTGGTAAATGTTACAGTAATTATTTTGGTGGAAAACTGAATGTAGATAGTAATGAATAGGCTGAATTGACAAAGCTATTTTAAAAATAGCCGATGATGCCGAAAAGCTTTTCAGTTTAGTGACAAACGCGTACAAAAAGAGGCAGTGTTAGCTGGCTTTCCACAAGACAGGTCAATGACTCGGTGAGAGCTTCAGGAATCTGCTGGATGTCTGCTGTTATTGAGGTTCCGTACCTCTAAAGGCCTATGTCCAGCAGTGGACGTCTTTCGGCTGAAATGATGATGATGATGATGATGACCTCAAAAGGAAAAAAACGGAACTCTTATAGGATCACTTTGTTGTCCGTCCATCTGTCTGCCTGTCTGTCTGTTTGTCTGTCTTTCTGTCTGTCAAGACTCTTTACCTCGGGGACGCGTGGACGTATCGAGTTGAAATTAAAACCATATACTTAAGTCTACGGTCCCTTGAAGCTGTGAAAAAATCAAACTTCAAAAAAGATATGGCCGTTTATGTCGCAAAAAACGTATGTTTCGACACTCAAGGGAACCAAAATTCTAGAGTACTTCCCGTTGACCCAGAATCCTGAAATTTTGCATAAAGCAAGGTCTTTTAACACAAGTATAGAAATAAATCTGAAAACAGAAAATTTGTTGTTACGTCACAAAAGAAAATGTTTTTTTTGGGATTTGAAAAATACTTCGAGACTCCAATCAGGAATTGAACTCTTTACATAAGTAAGTTTGTACGGAACCCTCAGGGCGCGAGTCCGACTCACACTTGCCCAGTTTTTTTTTAAAAAAAACACCAGTGTCGAAAAAAATTTAATATTAGCCATTAACCACAATAAATCTATCCGAGACAACATCGGGCCAAGAAGCAATGGATCACGTCTGCCATTTGACAAATTATTGACGACTACTCTTGTTACAAATATAAGGAAAACTGCGATAATAACTAGAAAACATAATAGGAACATGTTTGTGACATAATATGTATGTTCTTTTGTTGTTGACCCCATTAACTTGCATGTGATCTTGATAATATGGCAATTTTTGTTTAATTTTAGGGTTACTATTCTGCGGAAAACCCCATAACATCTTATCGCAATAATAACATTGAAATTATTTGTTCTGTCTATAAAAAAATAAGTATTGGTGAATATTCTTTTTAATAGTGATTTAGTTTTTGTTTTCAAAGTCGCACAATGGTCAGAATAATAACGTTGTATTAGGATCGATCTACCTTCACTGACATAACTATTGTTGCCAATAAGCCTGACATAGAGGTGGAGATCGACTAGAGCATCGCACAATGATTGATGATATAGCGGTCCCATGACGAGAGCCAAGTAAAAGCTGAGAAGGATAAACAAACTAAGTATCTTAACTTGGCTCACGAGGTAGTCGACGTGTGTGTGGATAAAGCAAAGGCCAATGATTTGATATCCATGAGCCGACCAATATCTGAGAAGGCTCTCATTGGACAGCAGGACAAAAGGCTTGATCCAGAAAGCAGTACTCCTGAACGGTGCACATTATTAGAAGATTCCTGTATCAGGAGCCCTGACCATCGGTAATCAATCCATGACTTATTGGTTACTTTTGTGGATTGATAAACATTACCCTTTTATTTCTTTAATGGATCTAGGTGGAAAACCCGACATCCGATTCAAGGTTGATTCCGCCACATCATTTTTACCATCGGACAACCCGACGTACGGTGAGTATCCACCCTTACGTTTGTTGAAACCTCTATTGTCCGGACTAAGCGTTTTACCTCGTCGTTTATACCGCGTACATCGAAGGACTGGAACAATTTGCCTGCTGAGATCTTCCCATCCGATTATAATTTGGGTATCTTTAAGGCTAGAGTGAATAGGCTCTTAATAAACTAGTGCGCCTCACCAATAACGATTGCATCACTGCTTACCATCAGGTAGGATCGCTGTCAAGCACTAATTTATAACAAATAAAAAAAAATACTAAACTACTACCTGTAATATTATTAATACCTAGTTGCTAAACTTTTGTACTTCTTCTAGAATTAGTGGTTATGCGAAGTGGGATTCTAGTACTTGAATTGTGTTTACCACGGATAGTACAGTTGACGTTACTCGTGGTCCTAGATCGATAAGAGTTACTGAAGGAACATAGGTGTGGTTTTAATCAGTAAAAGTCTGACACGCCCTCACGCTCCACCCTGGAGCGAGAGAAATCATTACCTATATGATTTCCTACCTTAAAATGGAAGGTAAATTCCAGTCAGTAAAAGCCTGATACACCGCCTTGTTCCACCCGGAATGGGAGAAGTTATTTGATGATTTCCTATAAAAAAAATGCTTATTGGTCCACCTCTGTTTACAGAGGAGTCTGTGACGTCTCTGAAGAACTATGGAGGAAAATCAGAAATAGATATTGTGATATCAAAATGAGATCGCATGAGTTAGGTTTGTTATAGCTATATTACTTTTAAGGATTTTGCTGTACTAGAATAAGTTTAAAAATTGAGTAGAACAAAGAAATGTCTAGTTTTTTCAGTTCGGACATAACCATTGTAGCGCAAAGAACTAATATCGAATCCTGAAAAAAAGTAAAAGTAAAACATTACCATCCCAAGAGTTTTACTTAAATAGAAGATCAAGTACCGCAGCTCTACGGTCGCCGAGTGCGACAATATCAATCCGGTCTTGTTTACAGGTAAATTTTTTTATCACGGCATGAGCTAAAGAAATTAAAAATGTAAGGTTATTGTATTTGTACATTACAGAAAACTATGTCCAATTTAATGTTCTAACTGAGAATGATAAAGCATAAAATATAGGTATAACCTCAGAGTAAGTATTTACTACAAATGGAACACATGAGTACAAGCTCTAAATAGGAACTAGTATCTCCTTAAAACAGTTCGCGTATTCTTGGTTGATCCCGAAGTTTGTGAAACTTTGAACCCGCGTCGCGGTTGCAGGTTCACATATATACTAGCTGTGTGACTGGTGCAGTTGGGATCTTATTATAAATGCCTCATTGATTTTTTCTGGTCACAAGTGCGACTGCTGAGCATGGAGTACTGAGTTCAGTTCCCGGGTCGAGCAAAACGTGCTATCGGGTTATTCTATTAGAAATTATTCTGTAGCAGCCCAAAGTTTGGAAGTTGGTGGCGTGACACCCCCCTGCCTCGGAAAGCATGTAAAGCCATCTTCTTCTTCTGCCGGGATTCCGATCCCGATTTCCGGCCACCGTAGGCGCGGGCTTGCGGACGGCGAGCAATGGGTGGCTCGCCGTCCGATCGTCCGGTAACCGTCCGGACCGAGCCCAAGTCGTCGACGGCGCGTATTGTTCCACGCGCGCCTCAGGGAGATGTCAGCAAATCGTAGGGGCCCAACAGGGTCGAAGCCTACTGGGGCCACGGGTAGTGTGAAAGTGAAACCCGGGGCCCTGGGACGAAGGCAAAGGAGGAACAGGAGTGGGTTTTTAGTCAGTAAAAGTCTGACACTATTTCCGCTCCGCCCAAGAGCGGGATTTGTCATAAGATGATTTTCCCACCTAAAAAAAAAAAATCTTCTTCTTCTTCTTATTTTCGATTCGATGGTAAACTCATCAAACTGTTTGGGCCCAATAGGTGGCTACATTAATAGCAGCATCGGTAGCACTCATTAAATCCTCCATAGTGCAGGTGTAATGGACACTTGGGGCATTCTAATGTGTGGCTCATGTTTTGCGTAACGTGAAGCCGTTAGTCCTGAGCATGATCTCTTTCCGTCGGTCATGTCGTCACCATACCATCCGACTATGAGAGTAAAGGAATTCTGTTCCTTTACTCTCATAGTCGGATGGTATGGTGATACGATGATAGTGCACCCGTATTTGCACACTCACTTGTATATGTCTTGGTCAGATCATAGAAATTGATCACTTCATGATATGGCCAAGTAAAACTGGCCAGATCGTATTCTATTTCAATCCTCGTTTGGCTACTTTCTTTAGAACTTTTATTATCTTAGAAATCCTAAATCAATGATAGGTACAGCCAAACCAGGATTGGCATATCATCAAATGTTAACGTTTAAACGATCAGGCCAGTTTTAGTTGGCCATTTCATGAGGCGATCAATTCTATGATCTGGCCACGACATATACACTATAACATTTTCTGCATACTTGGCTAATCTCTGTTGAGATTGGCCACCGTGATTAACTCCTCGAGCGCCGATTGTACATACGTCTGTACAACTTGAATGACCTTGAAAAACTCTTAATTGTCGTTTTGTACACACGTTTGTACGATTTTTTTTTTGCCGAAAATTTTGGTTTCTATATATTTGTTTTTCCTAGATAAATCCAGAAAAAGTTTTTTTTGTTTTTTTTTTATTTTTGGTGATTTACGTAAAAACGCGCAATGACGTAATAATAACACCCGCGGGGCGCCTGAGGGGAATTGGGTCAAGAGCATTAAAGATCTTATTTGAAATTTAAGAACGAAGGATTTTGAGACGATATAAAAATAAATATTGACCCTGTTACTTTGGCGTTCATTTGGATTCACATATAAGATTTCGGGAGCATTTGTCAACATTGGTAAAAATGCATACAAGTGGTTGGGATTTGTGTTAAACAGATTAGCAGCGTTTATAAAATGTTAAGGCAACAAGAGGACAAAGGTTGTTCATTATTATGGTCTCAATATCACTATTGATAGTTTAACTAAAACCCTCTCGTATGTTCCTTCTTTGCCTTTGTTCCAGGGCCCTGGGTTTCTCTTTCGCACAACCCATGGCCCCAGTAAGCTTCGACCCTGCTGGGCCCCTACGATTTGCTGACATCACAACCCCTCCTTGGTCCGTTCTTGGACTATCTCAAAGAGCTTTTAGCGGTTTCAATTATACCAACGCCCCTTCCACTCTTCAAAGCAACAATTTATTTATGCTTACCATTGCAAAAAGGTACGTTGCTAATACTTTATTAAGAAGTAATGAAATTCTTCTGAACTCTATTTAGATTTTTAATTTAATGTTGTGTAGTATCAAATTAATGGTTTTAATCTGAAATTCTTACGTTTTTTTTTAATTTTGTACTTATTTTTTATTGTATTCATTTTTTTATTAACTTTTGCTATTCTGCTCGATGGCTAATGGCTACTATATAATAAATACAGGCTTTTGTCTAGTTTGGCTACAGATGTCTCATTCTTTTGTCTTACAATAAAGCCTACAAATCTGTTGCAAAACTGTAAATTTATTTGAATAAACTCATTATTATTATTATTTCCACGACTTCTATGAAAATAAATACCAATTATATGATGTCAATATCTATATTCTTTTTAGTATATATATACAGGGTGTTTGGTGCATCGTGTGCCAAATTAAAATAGTCGGCGGGAAGGGTATTTACATGGCGATAAAAAAAAACCAAAAGCGACCGGATTCTTCCAACTTCCTCAAAAATTCTCTAGTTTATCTTTTTGCTAGTGATGTGCCAGATGCCATAAAAATCTTTTTATAACTTTGTGAATTCGCAAGAATTGTGAATCGAGTCCACAGGGCATGAGAAGTGTTTAGGGGTCTGAAAGGATAGCAGATCGACCCCTCCCGTCGACCATTCCAATTTGGCACACGATGCACCAAACATCCTGTATAGTAGATATATAAAAGGGGAAACTGACTGACTGACATATCAACGCACAGCCAAAACTACGGGGACTTGAAGCGTGAAATTTTGCACAAGGTTCCCTTTTACAACGTAGGCGAGTACTAATAGAGGATTTTCCAAAATCCGTCTCCTAAAGAGATGAAACAGGGGCCCAAAGTTTGTGTAGAAAAACCTACTTTCACGCAGGCGAAGTCGCTGACAGAAGCTAGTAACTTATATTAAACCTAGACTCAATGCAAAACCCTAGCCTAGCTATCAAATAAACTTGTCAACTAAACCCCGCCTTTAAAGTTCTAGACCCCGTAACTAAAAGACAGATCAACTAGATAATAGCTTATGAATCCTATGAATTTCAATATCTTTGAGAACTAGACACGACTTGTATACTCGTAAGTATTCAGGCGAACGTGTTTCAATAGTTCACAAGGACTGATTGTGATCTTTTGTTAAACGTACCTACGTATTGAAATTGATGACCAATTTATTATTGTACCTACTGAATTCCAAATCGATTGGTAGCCTGGTTACAATTTTTTGATTAACTAGTAACCCACCCCAGCTTCTAACACCCGTGCGTATCAGAAATCTTAAAAAAATATCGGATATTTTCTACTTTAGTATCGATATAATAACAATAATAAAAATATTCCACAACTTTCATACAACGCCACCTAGCCTTCTAGTTCACTTAAACCTTCCTCATAAATAACTCTATCTATTGATGAGAACTGCATGAAAATCCGTTCTGAAGTTTTTGTGTTTATCGCGTTTATACATATAGACACGTTTGAAGACTTTGTTTTATAACACGCAATGATTTCAGAAGATATATTAAAGGCTCCGTAAGTGCTATATTTCACCAGGACACCATGGCGGCGCGACCAGTTGCGCCGCCATGGTGTCCGTAAGCTACCAAACTAGACGACACCATACAGACACCAGACTCGCTACACCACACTGAGATAGTATCAAAATGGACACGTCCGAGTTGGTCGCGCTGCCAAATTGGTTGCGCAACCAAACGAAGCAGGTGAGTAACTCTCTATAGAGCTGTATACATTTTGTTGGTAGCGGCGACTGGTCGCGCCGCCATGGTGTCCCGGTGAAATGTAGCAGCCCTAATAAAAGATATATGCGTGAAGTTAGCCGAAGGATGCTAAAGCTGTATGACTGTTCGAAAGAGTCACCGCGGTTTAAATGCAAAGGACAACTGAAGGTACACGGGTAGGTTTAAAAGCCTGAAGGTCAGTAATAGCCTAACAATCCTTTCCGCTCTACCCAGAGACTTATGGGGAACGTTATTTGATGATTTATCAACCTAAAAAGAACCTAGATAGTGTATCTACACTGGTCCGGCTTTTTCTCTTAACGATTGCCTTAGCCTTGGAAAGGTGAAAATGGTATACTCATAAAGTATTACGGTTATCTGAAAATTTAGATTCATTTTTGTACTTAACTGCCTCGTTTGTCTAGTGGCTCAAGCGTTGCTGCAGCGCTTAAGGTCCTTTTTAGGGTTTCGTACCTCAAAAGGAAAAAACAGAACCTTTATAGGATCACTTTGTTGTCCGTCTGTCTGTCTGTTTGTCGGTCTGTCTGTCTGCCTAGCTGTCTGTCAAGACCCTTTATCTCGGGAAGCGTGGAGGTATCAAGTTGAAATTAAAAACAAATACTCAGGTCTGCGATCCCTTGAAGCTGTGAAAAAATCAAACTACTAAGTTAACGAAAAAAAAGAGACGGCTGTTTATGTAGCAAAAAAACGTATATTTCGATACCTACTCTCAAAGGAATCAAAATTCATAGGGTACTTTCCGTTGACCTAGAATCCTGAAATTTTGCATAAAACAAGGTCTTATAACACAGTTATATGAATAATTCTGAAAACAGTAAATTTACCTATGTCACGAAAAAAAATTATAAAAATCTTCGAGACTCCATTCGAATCCATTCCATCGATTCAATTGTACTTTGTACGGAACCCTCAGTGCACGAGTCTGACTCACACTTTTTCAGTTTTTTTTAAAGGTGAGAAATCATCAAATGGCTTCTGTCGCTCTAAGGGGGGACGAGAGGGCGTGTCAAACTTTTACTGACTAAAACTAACCTGTCTCCTTCAGTTGCCCTTTGCGATCAAGGGCCACGGCCACTATTTCAAACGTTCCCGCAGACCTATCAGACATCAGTTTTAATGGGCCCGTTCACACTGGTACAGCCCTGGAGCAAGTATACCTGTCGTAGTGCACCAACTGTACCTGTGTTAGACGGTCCCGCTTGAGCGGAGCACCTCTATATTCTCATGAAGGCGGTCGGCGGCAGTGACCTCTTGCGACGGACCCTGGTACAGGCCATGGTCCGGAGCGAGGAGGAATGGCAGGCGGTTACCTCCTTCTGGGAAGCAGTAATGCTAGCGATAGAGGCGACTGCACGCGTGAGGGAATAGACTTCCTTACGGCCCCAGCCGCCTGGATCCCGACCCCAATTTCCAGCTACCATATGCGTGGGCTAATGGACGACGAGCAATGAGTAGCTCACCGTCCGTCGACCATCCGGACCAAACCCGAAACGTCGTCCTCACGCGCGACTCAAAGAGATGTCAACTCTGGAATGCAAGACGAAAACATAGGTGTGGTTTTAGTTGATAAAATTCCGACACCCCCTGCCGCTCCAGCCTAGAGCAGGAGAAGTCATTACATGATTTCCAACCTAAAAAAAAACAACCAGTGTTATACGGTAAAGAAATCAGCTTACTAAATCTGGTAGTAAATAGAGCAGAATCCTTTGTTTTGTGGCATTTAAGTATACTTGTAGGCTGCTTGTGTTCAGTAATGAAACTTGTACATAGATTACCAACAGGCTGTAAACAAGTCTAGTAATCAATAGTAGGTATACTTGTTCCCTTTCTATAATAGTTTTAGGGAGAAAAGCTAATTATTTTTCTTCAACTTTTTGCTGAACTAAAGCTATGATATTGATTATCCTGTTCGTGTAAACCATGACTCGTTAGTCAATAAAACACAAAATATCACAGAAGCTTCTAGAAATATAATACTGGAGACTGAGTGTATTTGTACAAGTGTTTTTACTAAGAAATATATATTCTTATGTTACGATTTTAGTTATCATCAGTCAATAGTGCCAATCCTGAGAATTGTCAGCTATTTCCGCACATTTTCATGTTCTCCCATGTTTCTTGGGGTTGACGAAAAGTTTCCTTATTTCCTTTTTCCATTTTCTCCTATCCACAGTCCTATCAATCCCTACCACTTCTTTCATATTCTCTCACAAATCACTTATCTTTTCTTTCGTCTCTCCTTTTACATTCCATCCACATTTAAATTGATCAATCTCATCTAGCTACAATTACATAGATCCCCAAACATAACATTCCAAGCACTACTTATTTAAAAATACATTGATTTAAATTCAGACAAATTATATCAAGAAAAGAATCCTTGACTCCTTCAATTCGTACGAAACGAGTAAATTAGAAGTATCCCGCCTTCTCGACAATTGGACGCAAAGTAAAAATATATTATTCAGCAAGGACTACAATTGTACAGATGAAACTTTGTACAAAATATACTAGAGATGTATGTCTATACAAAGATTTGTATGTAGCGTAATTAAATTGAGCTCAAACGAGGCTGTGTTTCTTTGTAATCGTCCTGTTGTGAAATTTATAAACAGCTCGTTTCGCGTGTTGATTTGAAAATGAAGGAAAATGTGTTTTGTTGAGTTATTTTCACCTTCAAAGTTATTTTACTCCTGTATTCATTTTCTTTATTATATTTTTTAATATTTTTCTGTGTCTAACATGATTCCTTTGCCTATACAGGCAATGTCAGAAGTTTGTAATAACGAGAGCAGAAATACCTAAGGCTATGATGTTAAACCATTTCGTTAACAAAGCCACAAAGTTCAAAATAACGAACCAAAACCTTTTATTAATGCCTTAGTAAACAAACAAGAACATCAACAAAGAAAGTCACAATAGGATTAATTGTAAAACACTTTAAAGGAAATTAACAAGGGACGGAAAAAAATTCTTTCAGCTTTGATTTCTGTATAATTTGATCATGGCCTTGGACGCTCAGTATAAATAAAGGGAATTCCTATCTGGTATATTAGATTTTGCTGCTGTATCCACCTGTCCTGGCCAATTTAATTAAGAAATTTTTTCGTCGGGAGCACGGAGGACAATGTTGATCTCTAATATTGCATTTGTGTATATTATTACCAGTAAATCTTGGTTTTTGTTTGTTGTGAATGTTTTTATCTTTTCATTTAGATTTTTGGTTGATCTGAATGATAGAATAATATGCCTGGATTTGTCTAAATGTAAAATAGACTGGATTCATTTGGGATTAAAGTGGATGCTATCATATTCATTAGTTAGCTTTTGCTTGACTTATTGAATAACTTGCTTGAAGACTGAATGTGATTTTATCCACTAGTTATTTAAGATTGAACGTACGTTTATAGTTTATTCAAACAATTATAAAGACCAGTGAAATGAATCAGGGAGAATGCTATAGAGAAATTCGATGGTGTAGGGTACACAGATGACCTCAGCTGCTATGAGCAAAATGTCGAAGATATGAAAAAAGAGAAATAGCTCTACAAACACCAAGATTACTTAGTATTCTTGTACTCGATATTTTTATATGGCTCCGAATTTTAGTTCCAATTGAGTCTTTGCAATTGTGGTTTTGAAGAAGAACTTAACACATACAACAGACAACAAAACTGGTACTTCCATTCTCGATCAGTTCAACATCAAAACAGGACTCTCTACAATCTGCTACCAACCAATTCTAAGTTGCTTTGAAAAAGTGAATGTAATGAACGGACAAGCATGTGCGTTGATATATCTACACACTGTTCTGATCAGATCAAGGAGAGTCAAGACTCACTATGACTACTGTCCTGAGAAAAGTGAAAAACAGAGTAGCCTGGTAGCAGGTCAAGATGAGTACGACTTTCGACAATAAAGAACACAAATAAGAAGAGAATGAAGATTTACGTCATGAAGCAAAGGCTTAGAGATTAATCGAGAGAGTTACCGTGGCACACGTTTTTTTCCGGTAGGAAAATCATCCAATGACATCCCCCGCTCTTGGGCGGAGCGTGAGTGAGTGTCAGACTTAAAGTCTTTAGTAAAAGTCTGACACGAGGTCACGGGTCAAGAGCATTAAAGATCTTATTTCAAATTTAAGAACGAAGGATTTTGAGACGACATAAAAATAAATATTGACCCTGTTACTTTGGCGTTCATTTGGATTCATATACAAGATTTCGGGAGCATTTGTCAACATTGGTAAAAAGGCATATATCTAAGTGTTTGGTGGTTGGTGTGGGTGGTTGGTTGATTTGTGTTAAACAGATTAGCAGCTTTTACTAAATGTTAAGGCAACAAGAGGGCTAGGTTGTATATTGTTATGGTCTCAATATCACTATTGATAGTTTACTAAAACCCACTCCTATGTTTCTTCTATGCCTTTGTTCCAGGGCCCCGGGGTTCTCTTTCGCATCACCCATGGCCCGAGTAGGCTTCGAACCTGCTGGGCCCCCACGGTTTTGCTAACATCTCCTTGAGGCGCGCGTGGAACACTACGCGCCGTCGACAACTTGGGCTCGGTCCGGACGGTTACCGGACGGTCGGACGGCGAGCTACTCATTGCTTGCCGTCCGCAAGCCAGCGCCTACAGTGGCTGGAAATCGAGATCGGGATCCCGGTGGCTGGGGCGTGTGGGCCATTCTTTCGCGCGTGCGGCCGTTTCTTTTGCTAGCATTATTGCTTCGCAGAAGGAGGCGACCGCTTGCTGAAAGTACACCCGTGGGTTTGAGTCAGTAAAGTCTGAAAATTCTTTTCGATCCACCTAGAGTAGAAAGAGTTATTTATTGATGATTTTCTACCAGAACAAAAAAGGTCATAAATCAAAAACCTTTAAAAGTAAGGAACTCTTTCTATATTGTCAATCTAGATCATCTGTTTTATTAAAATTACTATATCGTTGATAGACCTAAATTTGGGTTTCAAAAAGATACCTAACGTATTTATAAAATCAAATTGAACGAATTAAGGCCGATTACTAATGAATAGGCAAGTCTGACATTAATTTATTTTATCATTTCAATCTAGTTTTCGACTTCAATTTAGGGTATTAATAAATTATAGTTGTTGTACTAGGTGTAGAGTTGTTCTTTCACTGTCTGCTTATAAATGTAGGTAAGTAAGTACTCTTTGTTTACGTATAGTTAGTTGAGAAGCTCCATTTTAATGTTTTTGTTCGTTTTATGCCTACATTTTTGCTATCAGCTGAATTACCTACCGAATTTATTTTAATAATTTAGTGCGAGCAGTGTAGGCCGAGTGGTAAAGGCCCCGACTTACGAGTTGAAGGTCGCGGGTTCAAACCCAGCCAGGCCCATTACTTTGTGTAATTTATTTCATCACCACTGCTCTCAAAACGGTGAAGGAAAACATGGTGTGGAAACTCTGTCTTAGAACCAAAAAATTCGAAGACATGTGACATTCACCAACCCGCACTGGGCCCGCGTGGTGGATTACGGCCCATTCCTTCTCCTAGAGAGGAGGCCAAATTACCTTATTAGGCCAATTTAGTAATTTATTTTATTTATTTATTTTTATTTTGTAACAAAGAGAAGAATACGAGGGACAATATTCTGCCAACGGCTTCGCGCACGTGAAAGTAGGTTTCTCCATACAAACTTTGAACCCCCGTTTCATCCCCTTATGGGGTGGATTTTGGAAAATCCGCTCTTGTTTTTTGTATGCATCATAAATGGATCCTTTGTGCAAAAATTCAGTGTTCTTGGCCTAAGAGTTTGGACCGGGTGTTGATGAGTCTGAGAGTGAGTTAGGTCTGCCTTTTACATAATTATACAGATACATTTCTTGGAAAGTATGAACTTTGTGTAGTCTTTAGTAAAGCTTATTAATATATTTATTTGCTAATGAAATATATAGTCAGGCGCAACATTTGACATTTATCTTATTTAGGGTAATATATACCCTAAAAAATTATAAAGAAACGTGAATATGATATCACTGGTAAATTACAATGCTTTTTTTTTCGTTTTTGTGTTTACCATCTGCCTTTATTTTCTGAAAGTCTTCACCAACTATTAACATAATACCATCCCAATAATCTTACAGAATTATATATTTTTAATATCCATGCACTTGTATAATAAATAACAACACAAAAATAACCCCTATCGTCCGAAATTGACATCATAGTGTATCCAAAAATGTACGCTGGACAAACTTTTGACATGCATACGTGAGCTTTGCACGTTTCAATGTTGTCGAACCATAAACTGAGAGAATGGACTGAGTAGGTAATAATACTCAAAAATAAAATGTCAAAAACCGACCATTCTGTGGCATGAAACAAAGCATAAGTGCGGCAAATACCTATCTTTTGTCTGTGAGGAAAGTAAAACACTACAAACCTAATGCCTGGTCTACGCCTGGGTTACGCCACCGCCTTACGAGTTATTATTAAAAAATTACACATCTGTAAAAACTACAGATGTGTAATTTTTTTCATCATTATAATTATATATCAACGGGAAAAAAATGAAATCGGAAAGGAAAGGGGGAAAGGGTAGAAGGAGGGAGGAGGGGGATATATATACAGGGTGTGGTATGTATTTTATAATATTGCAATATTATGTATTTTATCTATTAGCCTTAGTTGCCTGATAATAAAGAAACAATAATAATAATAATTAGCTGAAAAGGTACGTGCACAGCACAGACATATTAAGATACCATTGATTTATAGGTACTGGAAGAAGGAGGGTGGCTTATTTTTGATGGTCTCACGCCTGATATAAAGATCTGTCTTCCACTGGTCTTTATAGACATTTTATCTAATTAAGCGTCTCTCACTAGGTCTATCTTTCGCTGTCTCCTCCCAGCGAAAGGGGTTTATATTGCATTTCTTCACATGTCTTTTCAGAACGACATATGTACTATTTTTTTTTTTCATCAATATTGCTCTCATAACTATGAAGGAAACTCGTATGCCCTAGTGCTATAAATTCGAAAATATTATTATATAACATTCTACCAATCTGCACTAAGCTGGATAATCGCCCAAAACTTCTCACAAAGAGGATGCCCGTGTCATGGCAGCGAGAACATTATAGGCTGGCATTATCTAGTTTATCTCTCAATATAATAATATTGGCCGCATGATCGTTTTTACTCTCTCTCACTTTCTGCCCGTATTCAGTTCATTCCAGTTTAGGGTATGCTCAGTCCATTATCTATGTCCATAGGTGGACCAGTTTCGTGTGTAGAACTCGTAACGTTGCATGGGCAGTTCGGAATATAAAATAAGATGGCCTGTGCTCCGTCATACTTATTAGCCTTTGGCTTTTTGAGATACTTTTCAGGGGCTGATTTTGTTTGAATTTTGTAGAAAGTAATGGCTGCGGCGGGAGTCCACTGCAAAATAGGAGCACAAGACTGGTTGATGTGGTGACTCTTAGTAGAAGCCTATATTCAGCAATGGATGTCTTTCAGCAGAAATGATAGTGATGATAAAACGGTGATGTGGTGATGACGATAAGTCACGAATCTTTTAATGTTAATGTTGAGTTTTGATCAGGCTTAGAATGAAGATATACTTGCATTTTTAACTTAGACTTTAAACTTTGACTCTTATGTCAAACGAATAATTTATTATGATAATAAATGATTTTTATTTTGCAGACTGGTTATAACTCTTTCACATGTCATTTATTTTGTTAATTTAAACTAAATGAGGCACGCAGTCTAACCATCCAGTAAGAAGCCAAGCCCGAGTCGACAGGGCGTTGTATCTTCTTATATTCTTTATTGTACATAATTTTACAATTAATTAAAAATTGGACAGCTGATGTACAAAGGCGAGCTTAACCCACATTTTTTTCACAGCAAACCTTAATATATTTATAAAAAAAATTATTTATGAGGATAACTCAAACAAATGCACAACAAAAACCTAAGTTAACATAAATCAGATTACACTTATAACTAAAATAAACTACACAAGTATGTGCACAGCACACAATACGTATAAACATACTATATACAATAAATAAAACCTATACATATATATTTATGGGTCATGTTGACAGGTACTGTTCCCTAATTCTTCCCCTGAAGACCTCCAACGAGGGGCTAGCCCTTAATGTAAGCGACAGAGAATTCCAAAGGCGCACAGCTTGAACAGTGAATGATCCACTGTACCGACTAGGAGAATGGGAAGGAAAACGAAGGAGAAGAGAGGATGATGAGCGACAAGGCCTTCGAAAGAATTACTGTGGCCCTGCCCCCCTAGCCAAGTTACAATCGTGGCCTATTCGAGGCGTTCGCGCCGAACACCTCGAATAGGCCACGCCTCCGATTCCTTTGTTCTGACGTCATCTCAACGCTCAGTCACGTGGTCAGAACAAAGGAATCGGAGGCGTGGCTTACTCGAGGCGTTTGGCGCGAACGAAACGATTGTAACTTGGCTAGGGGGGCTGAAACGCAAAGGGCAACTGTCCGAACACAAGTCGGTTTTAGTCACTATAAGTCTGAGACTATTTTTCTTTCGAGGGTTGCCTGCAGTGACTTTCTACGTGTTTCAAAAGACGGGATCACTTAGCGCCCAGCCTGATATGATAAATGTAACAAAATTGTGGCGAGAACGAGCACGTGCACTTTTTCGCACTAATGCGAAAAACAGTAAATTGCGTGCCTAAAAGCGGTAGGGACAAGAGTCGGTTTTCGAGTAAGTGTATTGTAAAAAAACCTTCCAAAACAATCTTATCCGTAGTAAATACCTACGAGTACATCTATCTTCAGCACAAATTGACAAACAGACCTCATGTTGAAGCACGTACAGATATATATCAGTTAGGTACGTAAGTAACTTCCCCTACAAACGAAGCATCTCCATCACAAGCCTGTAATCTAATGGATTACGTATGTACCGACAACTGTCGAAGCTCGTCGGCTGGCCTGTGTGTCCCGGCTATCTCATGGACATGACAACATTGTACATTTGGGAAAATGTGGAAGAAAAATAAAACGTGGCATTCTTAATTTAGGAACAGTTTTTGTTGGAGGATACGAAATACAAATGACATTGGATTGTTATAGGGGAGAACAAAGGCGATAGTTTGATATGTGTCTTTGTTTCTTCTTCACGCTCAAAAGGCTGATTGTATACAGGTAGATCATGTCCTGGAAAAGCATATAGGGTACTTTTTATCCCGGGAGTTTGTTTTCTTGGAGTGGATTAGTTTAGCATTAATAATAGCAAAGCATAGCATAGTCGGCCTTATAATGTTCCCACTGTTGGGACTCAGGCCTCCTCTCTAGGAGAGGGAATGGGCCGTAATCCACCACGCGGGCCCAGTGCGAGTTGGTGAATGTCACATGTCTTCGAATTTTTGGTTCTAGAACATGCCGGTTTCCTCACGATGTTTTCCTTCACCGTTTTGAGAGCAGTGGTGATGAAATAAATTACACAAAGTAATGCGCCTGGCTAGGTTTGAATTCGCGACCTACAATAATATAATATAAATTTCTCATATTTCTCTTAATCTAAAATTTTTCACAAACAATTGATAGCAAACTGTATAAGAGATTACGTTGACATTACTGTACTAGTATGAACTGTTACACAGTTGATAGCGTCTTCCTCCCTATGTATTATCATATTTTTTTAATAATCTAATACAACATTTTATTTAATGTTTTCAATTTTGTGCAGTTTAATACAATTCAATTTAATTTATTTGTGATGTACCTTTGTGTCTAAAATGAGTCTTGTAACTCGAAACGAATGAATAATAATAATTACAATGCTTGCGATTCATAGTGTCAAGACAAAAAGAAAAAAAAGAAAGAAGAAGAAGAATAAGAATTGACGTCAACATAACGTATATGTTTACAAAAGTAAAAAACCTCTCGGCTAATTGGCGACAACTGGTGGTGTGAATTTTCCTGAAGACCCTCATTCGAACCGTGCACTATCTTCAAACGTTTTATAAGTGCCCATATAGAACCAATATTTTTGAATTGAATAGAAAGTACCTTCAGAACTGTACAAACTAGCATTTTAAACATAGGAAAAAAAATAGCAAGTTCTATTCCATTTCATTGTGAAATATTAGGGTGTTAACTGTACAGATTGTGTAAGTGAAAGTTACCATAGTTTTTCGATAAAATGTTTGATCCGCAAACATTGTTTGGTACTAAAACTTTAGTTATTTAAGTACTGAACAGATGACCATAGTTTTCAATTGCCAAAAAGTTTTAATTAGGTAAAGGTAGTGTTACCTCAATGAGCTTTTCTGTCACTTGTCGAACCTGGTTTCTTTAGCTCGCTAAATCAACGTGTTAAATGATTAACCGTACGTAAAACACGCACTTGAACATGTGAGTGTGAGCCCAATATTATGTATAGTCACAATACATATATACATTGACACTATTTCTATCTATCTTATCTTCTGGCTATCAAGAAATAGGCGTAGAACCAAGTGTAGCTAACTCGTGTAGGACTTATTCCTTCCGTGCTTTGTAATTCCAAAGCACGGAATATTTTACATTATTATCAACAATCATTCACACCTTTCGGCCTGACAGCTGTCCTAATTTTCTTTTGACCATCTTGTTTATTTCTAAGCTCGAATCAGGGCTGATTTTTTTGATCAAGGTATCTATAGCGTACCATGAGTTCTAAATCATCTAAAGAGATGCCAATGAAAGTCTCTATAGTATAACCGGTTGATACATGTAGAAAGGTCATCATCATCATCATTTCAGCCGAAAGACGTCAACTGTTGGACATAGGCCTCCCCCGAGTGTCGCCACAATGAACGGTTCTGTACGTCTCACATCCGTCGCATTCCCGCGACTCTCACCATGCCATCGGTCCACCTTGTGGGAGGCCTGGTGGTGTAAGAAAGGACATGATTAGCTAAAAATATTACCTACTTATATCTAGGTTTAGATAACAAAGTATTATCTACCAGATTATGGTTAGGTATTCCTTAAAATAGTAAATTCAGAACCACATTACCATCTCACAGATAGATACTGTAGTATCTGGAGTTGAGCCTCGTGATATAATATAATAAATTCCAACTTTCAAACCCCACAAACCTAAATTCCTTTCACACTAAAAACGTTTTGTCCTCCAAGGAGCCTGCACAGAGATTTGTATCTCTGCCAATGAATTCACTAACTTCATAGACACCGCCCCATTTACTTTGGCAAGGTTCCAACACAAGACACTGATTGCACATATTGACTCATATTGCACCTATATTTCTTTCTGTATTAAATTTGGGTAGCACAAATGAGACAGGTAAAGACTGATTTTATGAGAATCATGTTTTATTGAATACTTTTCCGCTTGACTATGTCCGTGTGGACTTTTATGAAGATTCGAATATCTGGAGCATAATATTGGAATAAATAATCTTACCTTAATATGCAATCTAATCAATCAAGAGGATTATTGGTAGTGATGTACTCGTCGTGTCGATGCTCCAAAGTCTTAAGTTGCTAGTCTGTCGGTTTTCTACCGGTTGTATTTCATGGAGTGTGCGTCGAAATTGTATAAACTAAATCCGCCAAGCACGATGCGGCACCGGTATATGAGGGACATCCGACCCATACGCACAAAACGTTTTAGGAACTCATTAATTGTGCGTACAGCTAAGGAATGGAATTACCGGCCGGAGTAGGAGCGACAAACTGGGGATCTTTAAGTCAACAGCGAATAGGTTACTTTTAGGCAAGCGTGCTCCACCGTCGATGACATCATCGCTTTCCATCTGGCCAGATAGTGGTTAGCCTATTTCCCACTATATTATTTTCAGCTTTAACATACAGGGACTGCCTACCTTACCGCCACAACCCAATTCTTGGATAGCAATAATACCCCTTTGGCAAGATTCGACATATTTCGATCAAGCAGTGTAACAAGAGTCTATTCATTCCTAGAGTTTGTGTAACAGTCACGTTTTATTCTTTACTGCGAGGATTCGTGCCCCGAGATACTCAGACATTATTGATATTGCTCCAAAGTATGTACAGTCAACATCACAAATAGCTAAGCTATTTAGGCACCCATATATTGCCAAGATTGGGATTGTTTGAAATAGTCATCGCAGTCCTTTTTTTTTGTTTTGAGGTGTGAAATCATCAAATGACTTCTATGGTGGAGCGAGAGCACGTGTCAGACTTCTACTACTAAAACCCAACAGTGTCCTTCAGTTGTCCTTTGCGTTCAAGCCGCGGTAACCCATTCAAAAAGTCTGGCGGCCCGCCGAAGCCAGGCATACCTCCGGGTGGTCCACACAATGGTGACACCCGGGTGGTTTTTCCGTCTGAATTCAAAACAGGAACCTCTCAAACTAGCCAAGTCTGGTGAGAACTTGAGCCAGGCGGAAGGTGAGGACTCCATTACCCGAAAAGGAACATACCGCTGTGATTGTGGCGTGTCCAAGTCACCCTTTGCATTCTAGGGCTGCCGGCCGTGATAACTCTTTCAAACAATTCCACAGCTACACAGACATCTAAGATGGCATGCAAAATCTTAAGTATTAGTCCTGCACAGGGTGACTAGTATCTATAATATTGATACATACCTAAAATGGGTACTGGCTAGAGCTAATTTTCAACAATTTGGACCAAACTGATAACTTGGGTTCCAAATTTTTTAACAAAATGTGATAAATATTTGCTGTTGACTATACCTACCTACGTAAGATTCCTTTAGACAGTTCTCTTCAGAGATTTTGAAAGGATCTTCTTAGAATTGTAGCAATTTGCTTTTTAATTATCTCTAGACAAAACTAAGAATAAGAGCTAATGAGAAAGTTTTTTTTGTGATGGTTTGCTGTCTGCGATAAAAATAGAAATGGTAGATATAGAATTTTGAAAATAATCTGAGTACTAAGATCTAGTTGATTTATATACGAACTAGCACTTAGACAGTGACTTCGTTCATAATCATAAGCATAATCAGCCTTTTAATGTTCCCACTGCTGGGACTCAGGCCTCCTCTCTAAGAGAAGGATTGGGCCATAATCCACCACGCGGGCCCAGTGCGGGTTGGTGAATGTCACATGTCTTCGAATTTTTGGTTCTAGGACATGCCGGTTTCCTCACGATGTTTTCCTTCACCGTTTTGAGAGCAGTGGTGATGAAATAAATTACACAAAGTAATGTGCCTGGTTGGGTTTGAACCCGCGTCCTACAACTCGTAAGTCGGGGCCTTTACCACTCGGCCACCACTGCTCTCTTCACTTCGTCCGCGAGAATGTTTTTATTACAACTTTAACTCCCCTTAAACCGAATTTGGAGGGTAATTTTGAAAAATGAATATAGAAAATCTTTTTTATTTACTTGGGTTACTATTTATGCTAATTTTCAAGTCCGAGTTCAACTCAAGGAATACAATTTTGTATACAAATAAATTTCCCCCTGTTGACCCCCTTTAAAGTTGGATTTTCAAAAACCGTTTCTTACTGTTCGCCTGTATCATAAAAAGATTTGCAAAATTTTACGATCCTAGACTCAGTAGTTTCGGCTGTGCGTTGATATGGACCAGTCCGTCAATGTCTCCTTCTAAATAAGAAAATCTACACTAATATTACAAAGAGGTAAAGTTTGTTTTTTTGTTTGTAGAAGGTAATCTCTGAAAGTACTGGTCCAATTACGAAATTTTTTTCCTCGATAGAGAGCTGCTTTATTCTTGAGTGATATAAGCTGTATTTTATGTATGCGGGCGAAGCCGTGGGCAAAAGCTAGTGTATTATATATATCGGCGCAATTACAATAGTTTGTGATTCAAATAATTAAGATTTATAATTAAATTGCCCTGAAAATTAGTAGAATGATTACTTTGAGTTTATTTCGATGTAAAATTAACGTTGGTCAGCGAATTGCTATTTTTGTTATTGTAAATTAAATGTTTCAATACTTAACCTAAAAACTTGAACACGTGCACGCAAGTGGGGCGACATTATAAATACGGCCGCACTGTCGGTGCCGGGGCATTCTCGCTTGAGCCACCGGACAGTACGGACCTCTCTGTGACGTCGTTACGCTGTTCGTGGAATAAACGAAGTTTTGGAACTTGTGAAGTTTTCTTTTGAAGATCCAAAAATGAGTGACCATCATGAAGATAACATTGGTGACGTCAGCTATGCTGACGTCACACTTTTTAAAAACACTGCGGAGGTAAATCCTCCGTCATCAGAAGTGGGATTGCAAGAAGCTCCTACCCAAACCACTTCCTCATCAGCTCGTCCGCTACCTGATCAACCGGAACAAACCATCACCCAGCGACGGGAGCCTGGGTTGGTTACCAATACACCATTTGAAACTGTACCGCAATCAATACCACAAGCGTATCCACACCATGGACTACAGATGGGTGGGATACCACCGCAGTTCCTGATGCAAATGATGGAGATGATGCAGAAGATGTCGGAACGCTTATGTGCTCCACCTACCGAAGCAAAAATAAAGATCAAGGACGTCTATTTACCATCATTCGATCCGGACACTCACGTCGGTGTACGAGAATGGTGCCAGCATATCGATCAAGCGATCGAAGCATACAAACTGGATAATTTCGATGTCCGCATGAAAGTTTGCAGCCTGTTGAAGGGACGTGCAAAAATGTGGATCGATGATTGGATGGTGAATACTACTACATGGGAAGAGTTGAGGAAGAATCTCATTACAACATTTGAACCTGAAAATAGATACTCTCGGGACATCATCATGTTCAGAGAACATGTTTACGACTCAACAAAAGACATCGCAGAGTTCTTATCACGAGCTTGGATCCTATGGAAGAGAGTCACCAAGGATAAACTGGGAGATGAACACGCTGTGGAGGCAGTGATTGGATGCGTTAACGATGAGCGCTTGCGTATCGAACTTTTGAACGCCAGGGCAACAAGTGTTCCTGAGCTGATCTCAGTTGCAACATCCATACGGAAGAAGCGTACTCATCCAAGCTCCAGTTCCACAACACAAAACAAACGTCCACGTTTTGCTGACAATGCACCATCTACATCAAGCTGCCGTATATGTAAAAAGACAAACCATACTACCGATAATTGCAGATTCAGATCTTCCGAGTCTAAACCTGAAACTCATGGCGACAAGGATCCAAAAGCAACAACCACAACTACTTGTACCTATTGCAAAAAACCGGGCCATACTTACGAAACTTGCTTCAAACGTGAACGTTCGTTAACTTCAAACGTGAACTGCGTAGCAAGCAGTAAGCTGGCTCCGATCACCATCAAAATAGGGGACAGGATTTTTCAAGCCGTCTTTGACAGTGGGGCGGAGTGCTCAATTATAAAAGAATCCGTTGCTGCAGCTTTACCGGGTCAAAGGAGTCCAGTGGTAAATTATTTGAAGGGGGTTGGTCAATTCCCCGCTTTGTCATTAACCAAACTTACAACTGTTTGCGTTATCGACGTCATCAGTGTTGAGCTCGAATTTTACGTCTTGCCAGACTATGAAATGTCAACAGACATTTTGGTGGGCATGAATCTAATCCATGACACCAATCTAAGTGTGATAATCACAGCCAAAGGAACGGAGCTAATCCACAGAACACTCGTCAATCATGTGAGTACAAATTCTTCTCTCTTTAACAACTTGGACTGCGATCTTATCAATGAAGATGAAATCGAACAACTACGTCAACTTCTGAATAAATACGAACATCTATTCATCCGCGGATATCCGAAGACTCGTGTCAATACTGGCGAACTTGAAATCAGACTGAAAAACCCTGATAAATTCGTGGAAAGAAGACCATATCGCCTCAGCCCAGTGGAACGAGAGAAAGTTCGCAACATAATTAAAGAGCTATTGGAACATAACATCATTCGTGAGAGCAAATCTCCCTACTCGAGCCCCATCATACTAGTGAAGAAGAAGAATGGTGACGACCGACTTTGCGTGGACTTTCGAGAACTTAACTCGAATACTCTTCGTGACCACTATCCACTCCCTTTGATTTCTGATCAGATTGATCAGTTGGCGAATGGACGTTTCTACACAAGTCTTGACATGGCGGCTGGTTTCCACCAGATTCCTATTAGCGAGACCTCAATAGAGAAGACCGCCTTCGTCACACCAGATGGACTGTACGAATATCTCACCATGCCATTTGGTTTGAGCAATGCTTGTTCAGTTTACCAGCGTTGTATCAACAGAGCCCTGACATCATTGCTGGGAACAGCTGCACAAGTATACGTTGATGATGTGTTAAGCAAATGCGCAGATTTCCCAGAAGGAATCTCACACCTGGAACGGATCCTCATTGCACTTCAAGACTCTGGATTTTCCATCAACGCAGACAAGTGCAGTTTCTTCAAACGATCCATTGAATATCTCGGAAACGTCGTTTCTGATGGACAAGTACGACCAAGTCCACGAAAAGTTGAAGCCCTCGTTAAAGCTCCAATACCTAAAACTGTCAAGCAAGTCAGGCAGTTCAACGGCTTGGCAGGTTACTTCAGGAAATATGTTCCTGACTTTTCTCGTGTTATGGTGCCTTTGTACGAATTGACGAAACAAGGAGCAACTTGGACATGGACAGACAAGCACGAGAAAGCGCGTAACACAATCATCGACTGCCTAACGTCCGCGCCAGTGCTTACATTATTCCATGAAGAAGCACCCATTTTACTGTACACAGATGCAAGCAGCCTGGGATTTGGTGCAGTACTGGTGCAGGTGATCGATGGACGCCAACATGCAGTTGCTTTTATGAGCATGAGAACCACGGAGGCTGAAAGTCGCTACCACTCCTACGAGTTGGAGACACTGGCAGTGGTTCGGGCTATAAAGCACTTTCGCCAGTATCTCTATGGGCGAAAATTCACCGTGATAACAGATTGCAATGCATTGAAGGCATCAAAACATAAAAAGGATCTCCTGCCAAGGATTCATCGCTGGTGGGCATTCCTGCAAAATTATCACTTTGAAGTCGAGTATCGCAAAGGTGAACGTCTTCAGCATGCTGACTTTTTCAGTAGAAACCCAATTGAGCTAGCAGTTAACGTTATGACAAGAGACTTGAACTGGCTCAAAATTGAACAACGACGGGACGATGAGCTGCGACCAATAATGGATAGCCTCAGAGACAACAACCCGGTGGAAGACTATGTCTTGGAGGACGACGTCTTGAAGAAGAACGTTAATGATCCTGTCTTCGGTCAACAGCTTAGCACAGTCGTTCCCAAGTCCTTTCAATGGAGCATCATAAACTCCTTTCACACAGCTCTAAAACACATCGGTTGGGAAAAGACTCTACAGAAGATAAAAGAAAGTTACTGGTTTAACAAAATGAGTTCTACTGTTCGAAGATTTGTTGATAACTGCGTGATATGCCGAACATCGAAAGGCAGATCCGGGGCAATTCAAGCCCAACTACACCCGATACAAAAACCAACGGCTGCCTTCCAAGTCATCCATATGGACATAACAGGGAAGCTAGGAATTCCAGATGATCAGCAGTACGTGATAGTTACCATCGACGCTTTCTCAAAATACATTTTACTGTATTTCAGCACCAACAAGAACCCACATAGCACATTAGCTGCTTTAAAACGTAGTGTGCATCTATTTGGCGCACCAGTTCAAATCATAGTCGATGGAGGAAGAGAATTTCTTGGGGAATTCAAAGAGTACTGTGACCAAATTGGAATAAATATCCACGCTATTGCTCCAGGAGTTAGCCGAGCAAATGGCCAAGTGGAAAGGGTCGTTGCAACCCTAAAGAACGCACTGGTTATGATCAAGAATTACGAAACGGAGCAGTGGCACACTGTGCTTGAAGAACTTCAACTGGCAATGAACTGTACAAAACATAGAGTCACTGGTGTTGCTCCACTGACACTTATTACACGGCGGAAACACTGTGTACCTCCTGAGCTTCTCAATCTTGTTGATATTGACAACGAAACCATTGATATTGAAGCGCTTACTCAACAGGTACAACAGATAAAAACTTTTTAGAAAAAAAAAATAACCGACTTCACTAAAAAAAACACTAAAAGGATCAAAATAACTTTAATTTCGGATGTCGGTGTTTCTCGGTATTGTTTGTTTCTTATTTAACACCGACTTCCGAAATTAAAGTTATTTTGATCCTTTTAGTGTTTTTTTTAGTGAAGTCGGTTATTTTTTTTTTCTAAAAAGTTTTTATTTCACACTTTTTAGTTGCGATACACTTATAAACAGAGTGCCTATTTCTAATGACAATTCCAATTAACCCAAATACTGCTAGGTTACATTGTTTTATTATAAAGTTGCTGTGCCTACCTTCCTCCTTCCGGCTGCATCATCAGATCAGTTCGATAGTACCTTATAGCCAAAGAGCATCTCACGACAATTCTAATAAGCCCAAACACGGCTAGGATACATTGATTAATTACGGAGTTCCTGTGCCTACCTTCCGGCTCCATCATCAGATCAGTTCGATAGTACCTTATAGCCAAAGTGCATCTCATGACAATTCTAATGAGTCCAAACACGGCTAGGTTACATTGATTAATTACGGAGTTCCAGTGCCTACCTTCCGGCTCCATCATCATCATCAGATCACTTCGATGATACCATTTTCAACGTAACTATTCAGAATCATTCATTTATTTGTATTGTCATAGTCGCTTAACTATATCTTCAATGTGATATCTATTTGAGTATGAAGTTCCGTTGACCATTTCTGGTCTTCTTCATCAGTTCCACTTCATCAAATGTTACTTTTTGACTGTAAATGCTTAAGTTCTTGATGAAAATACTAAAATTACCATAGGGTTGCCTATAATTTTTGAGGAGTTCCCTCGATTCCTCATGGATTCCATCATCAGAACTGGATTTTGAAAAAAATGGGACCAATCTGGAAGCATATCCTATAAAGGGAAAAAAAAATTTTGCAAATCGGTCCATAAACGACGGAGTTCTGAGGTAACAAACATAAAAAAAAAAAATAATGATAAAAAAAAAAAAAAAAAAAAAAAAAAAAAAAAAATACAACCGAATTGAGAACCTCCTCCTTTTTTTTGAAGTCGGTTAAAAATGATTCGTTCCAGTGAACAGGACAGACAACGCTTCAACCTACATAAGGCCAAGATCCATCATTTCCAAAGAGGAGACTACGTGTTGATTAAGAATAATCCTCGCAACCAAACATCGCTAGACCTTAAGTTCAGCGAGCCATATGAAATCTGTAGAATTCTAGAAAATGACCGATATTTGGTTAAGAAAGTTGTCGGCAGAGGACGACCCCGCAAGGTTGCCCATGACCAGCTACGCCGCGCCCCTCAACCTGGGGATCAGTTGACCGTATCGGCGGAAAACGAAGCACCTACTCACCGAGACCCTGCAGCAGAACAAAATGAGCCTATACCATCGACCTCACGAGAAAACTTACAAATACAACCAAACAATGACCCATCAGAATAAAGGGTAAGTAACTCAATTTAATAATTTCAAATAGTCCAAACTAACTCTAACAACCTCCGAGAACCTCCGAGAACCTCCGAGAACCTCCGAGAACCTACGAGACACTACGAGACACTACGAGACACTACGAGACACTACGAGAACCCTACGAGAACCTTCGAGAACCTCTAACAACCTACAAACCTTATTAGTTTTGATATTCCCAGACTTACATAACAGTTGGCTGTTTTTGCATAACAACTAAATATAAAGCAACGCAAGTTGCTCACAGATATCAAACTCAGAGAAAGTTCTTTCTATTCTTACAGATATCGTGACGAGGATCAACGAGGCTGGTGCAGAGCGCGCACCGCCTGTCAGAATGGCCGTATCGGCGCAATTACAATAGTTTGTGATTCAAATAATTAAGATTTATAATTAAATTGCCCTGAAAATTAGTAGAATGATTACTTTGAGTTTATTTCGATGTAAAATTAACGTTGGTCAGCGAATTGCTATTTTTGTTATTGTAAATTAAATGTTTCAATACTTAACCTAAAAACTTGAACACGTGCACGCAAGTGGGGCGACATTATAAATACGGCCGCACTGTCGGTGCCGGGGCATTCTCGCTTGAGCCACCGGACAGTACGGACCTCTCTGTGACGTCGTTACGCTGTTCGTGGAATAAACGAAGTTTTGGAACTTGTGAAGTTTTCTTTTGAAGATCCAAAAATGAGTGACCATCATGAAGATAACATTGGTGACGTCAGCTATGCTGACGTCACACTTTTTAAAAACACTGCGGAGGTAAATCCTCCGTCATATATATATACTACCTCACTGCACCCCTAGCCAAATTGATAGTCTGCAATCGTTAACGCTTGTCAAAAACTGATCAAATGTATGGGAATGACATCATCTCAACGTAAAGTCACGTGGTCAGAACAAACAAATAGAAAATTCATGGCCAAGTACACATCGTTCCAAATGATAGAATGAATTGTTATCGTTTCTACAATGTTCAACGCTACATCCTTTGTTATACAAACGCTACATTTTAGCACGAGCGGCCGACTCAGGACATGGCTACCAACTTATCGTTTTCTACAATTGCTGACACCGAGGCGTTACCGATTTTAGAACGGAATTCGACACGAAACGGTTGTAACTTGGCTAGGGGGCTGGTCTTGTGGTTGCAAGCGCGACTACTGACCTTGGGGTCCTGGGTTTTATTCCTGGGTCGGGCAAAAAGTGCTATTGAATTTTTCTATTAAGAATTACTCTGTAGCAGCCTGGAGCATGGAAGTTGGTGGTGTGACACCCCCGTGACTCGGAGAGCACGTAAAGCCGTTGGTGCTGCGCCTGATCTCTCTCCAGCCGTGTCGGATGGCCGTCCCATCGGACTATGAGAGTCAAGAAACAGAGAGTGCATCTGTGTTTGCGCACCCACTTGTGCACTATAAGATCTCCTGCGTACTTGGCTAATCTCTGTTGAGAGTGGTCACCGTGATAGAAATTAATATGGTCGGGAGGATTATATATATATGAGAAATCAGAATCGTTTATTTCAAATATACCAATTACAGGCACTTTTGAATTGTCAAAATGTCGGTCAGTCAAAAAAAAACAAGTGAAGCTAAATTGCACGTTCCAAAGCGTATCTCTATGGAGAAGAACGTGCATGAAACTCTATGGACACGGATTTAAATCATATTGTGACTTACATAAATCTTGATTACATATTTCTTGTTGCTTCTAATATGTGAGCACAATGTAGATAAGTAATAATAATTAAAAAACAAAACGAATTAAAAAATAGACATTAAATTAAGCCAATGGCAGCTAAGAGATGACTAGTCTCAACTACCTGTTCACGAGCATGACGCGAGAATTTATGTATGAAGGCAGCATCCAAGGATTGATGTTATCAGTTCGCAGTTCTCGTGCCGGCTAATGAGACTGTTATATAACCGCATCCAGGGCTGCAGAATTGTTCAAAAGAGTCACCGTGCAAAGGTAACTGGAATAACATGGGTAGGTTTTAGTCTGTAAAAGTCTAATACTTCCTCTTACTGATGATTTCTCACCTCAAAAAAGGGTCCTCTATTGTACACCACAAATAAAATTGCAGTAGGAGTTTAAAATTAATAGGGTCTTATCACTAAAAGTGATTTTTTACACCTTAGGATGGATTTGATAGAGAAGGAGAAAAAGATACGCAAGTAGTTCTTGATGATGATTATGATCTGTTAAAATAGTTTATTAAAGTAAAGACTGACTGAAATTTAGATGTAGGTATGGTAGGTATAAAAAATGTTATCGTGGTCAATTTAGTCACTTCTAGAAAACTTTGAACTGAATAAAGATGATGTAACCAAAGCCAAAATCGACAATGGCGTCCATCAGACTAGCACTGAGCCGTAAAAATCACTTGGCCAGTTTTATGGATAAGAATAAAAAAGTTTTGAACTAGATTTCTATTTGCCCGATCATCTTTTTCTCATTCTTTATCGAACACAACAATGTTAAAATACAAATTTATAGATTAGACAGATAAAGTCAAAAAGAGAATTCCAAAGGCAGAGGCTAAATCTACTTCAAGTGCCACGCAAAAATAACTTTTATGGCAGGCGTACACTTCTTACTCAATACCCAATCTAATAAACCAGATACCTGTAGACATCAGATGCTCATTTAATAACAAAAACATAAAGCGTAAGTTGAAGGAGTACTAGCATAGCATAGTCGGCCTTATAATGTTCCCACTGTTGCGACTCAGGCCTCCTCTCTAGGAGAGGGAATGGGCTGTAATCCACCACGCGGGCCCAGTGCGGGTTGGTGGATGTCACATGTCTTCGAATTTTTGGTTCTCGTACATGCCGGTTTCCTCACGATGTTTTCCTTCACCGTTTTGAGAGCAGTGGTGATGAAATAAATAATAGGAGTACTATATGGAGATACATTGGACCTTTTTTTTTATTCTTTATAGGTTCGCGCTTGACCACTATCTCACCTGATGGAAAGCGACGATGCGACCTTGACAGTTTATAGCGCGTTGACCAATTATCAGGCTGTGGCATGCTGAGACAGACCCGAGGGGTCTAATTGTGTGCTTTTTTTCTAAACTTAAGGAAAAACTTAAAAAAATAAAATAAAGAAGACAGGACGAACCTAATTTTTTTAATGAAACGGTTCAATGGTCTTCTTTTCCTTCTTCTCGTATCGACAGATTGTCTAATGTATAAAAATCTAGTGTCACAGTGTTTATTATCAAACTCCTCTGAAACTGCTTCACCGACTTTTATGAATTTTTTGTGTATATTTGGTGGGTTTGAGAATAATAGGTTGTTGGCTATTTTTAACCACCTACCTAATCCGTCAATTTTTTCCTTGATAATCTTAATATATATAAATCTCGTGTCACAATGTTTGTCCTCAATGGACTCCTAAACCACTTAACCGATTATAATAAAATTCGCACACCATGTGCAGTTCGATCCAACTTGAGAGATAGGATAGTTTAAATCTCAAAAAAAAAAAAAAACTATTATCACGCGGGCGAAGCCGCTGGCAGACGCTAGTAATTTATAAAGCAGAATAACGTCACGGTAATATTATCTATACAGTATTCCAACTTCATACAAACGGTCGAAACGCGAGCTATACCTACGCGCCTCGATCTCGAGTTGCGCTCGGGATGCAGACAGTCGCGTCTGTGCCGCGCGATTTTTTCAATAAAAATAAGTTCAAGTACATATTTATATATTTAATATGACGAGTAGGATATATTGTGCTGTTTTTGGTTGCATGAATTCTTCATTTAAAACCAAACATATAAATTGTAAAGTAGCTGCAGGTATCTATAACCAAGTAAAAGATATTCCTTTTTCTCCACCTTGTCCATGTTTCCCAAAACAATTTTTAATTAAGCTTTAGAATGCGGATTTTTGTACTTTAAAATTTAATAATATCGCATTTCGTAGGTACGTCTCAGTCGAGGCGCAAATATTTTTCGGTCACAAATATTGAGCACTTCCTATTCAATTCACAAAGTATTTTATTTGTTTATATAAAAAAAGTATATTTACAATCACAAAACTAAATGGAAACACAAAGTAGGCAAATGTAATTAAAATGGTGGAGGCGGGCAGCCATATCGCATGTTTACGTACCGCGCGGCTGTAGGCATTTATTTCAAAGATACGGCCGAGTTACAATACTGTATAGATAATATTACCGTGATAACGTTTACCAAGTCAGCTAGTTATATATTTTCTAGTATACGACCAGGCTGGTGCCCTGAAATCTTAATCGACAAGGTCGTAACAGACCACAATGAAGATTCTTTCTTAGGAACCGGCAAGAAATAATCCAAAGCTGGGAACAATGGAAGACAAGCAAGGAGAAACCTTTGCCTAGCAGTGGAACAGTAAATACAGACTAGAAAATTATAATAAGCTATTAGGATAGCTCAGTCATTTTCTCGTGGGCGCGATCAGCGGCAGTGACCTCTCGCATCGGGCCTTGGTACAGGCCATGGTCCGGAGGAGCAGTGGCAGGCGGTCGCCTCCTTCTGCGAAACAGTAAGGCGGCCGCACGCGCGAGAGAACGGCCCACACGCCCCAGCCGCCGGGATCCCAATCCCGATTTCCAGCCAACGTAGGCGCTAACTTGCAGACGGCGAGCAATGGGTAGCTCGACGTCAGACCAACCGGAAACCGTCCGGACTGAGCCCAAGTTGTCAACGGCGCGTAGTGTTCCACACGCGCCTCAAGGAGATGTCACCAAAAACGTAGGGGCCCAGCAAGTCGAAGCCTACTGGGGCCATGGAACGAAGGTAAAGAAAGAACAGGGGTGGGTTTTTAGTCAGTAAAAGTCTGACACTATCTCACACTCCGCCCAAGAGCGGGGGATATCATTGGATGATTTTAACACCGAAAAAAAAAACTATGATGGTCAAAATTAAGTGCATTATTATTTGCAGGCACCGCATTTCATTATCAGTTTGGATGTGAGCCAAGAGCAGAAATCGAAAGTCAATATTCCAGATGTTATTAAATACCTTGGAACCAAAACTTGTGTCGAGACTTGGGGGATAAATTTTAAGATTATTACTTCATTCGTTCATTCATTTCAGCCGAAAGTAGGCCTCCCCAAAGCATCGTCACAACGACCGATCCTGTGCGTCTCGCATCTACCGCATTCCCACGACTCTCAACGGTCGTTGTTCACCTTGTGGGAGGCCTTCCAACGCTGCGTTTTCCGGTCTCCATCACCGGTCCATTCCGGTCCACTCTAGAATCTTTCGTCCCCATCGACCATCCGTTCAACGAGCAATGTGCCCTGCCCACTGCCACTTAAGTTAGAATTAACCGCTCTTATCATCATTGTTTTACATACATTTTACATAGGCCTTCCATAAGTTTTGCTACAACGACCTGCCCTGTGCATCAATCATTCATCGAGTTTCCGCGACCCTCATCAGGTTATCAGTCCACCTTGTAGGCGGCCTTCCAACACTGCGTCGTCCGGAACGCGATCACCACTTCAGTACCTTTCGCCTCCATCGACCTTTTGTTCTGCGAGTAATGTGCCTAACCCGTTGCCTATTAGGTTTGGCAATTTTTCTGGCTATGTCGGTAACCTTGATTCTACTGTGGATAGTTTTAATTCTAATTTAATCACTCAAAGAAACTCTGAGCTTAGCCCTCTTCATTTTCTTTGGGTGACTTTAAGTCTTCTAATGGCGCTCTTAAAATGAATGAAAATGAAACTGATAAATGTCAATAATACCATGCTGCGAAACCAGAAACTCTTTTCACATAAAGAGGGCATGAGCATGAATCATTATATTTACTTATCATGGGGTTATCGAAATCAGACTTGTGTTAACTACACTTTTTATTTTAGTCTTAGTTTATATCAATTACCTTTCTTATTGTAAATTAATCTAGTATTTGGGGCACTATCTAAGTTTCTACAAATGAGACCAATGTAATTGGGGATACCTCACCGCTGTCATACAGATTGTCTTAATTCAGAGGTTGAGACCACAAAGATGTAATGTTTATTGAAGTTGAGGAAATAAAATTTATTATTATTATTTGAATTTATATAGGTATACGTTCAGGTATCCGCATGAGGTTTTCCGCACTGATGTTCTACATATCTTAGATAAACTAAAAAAGTTCTATAAAATAATCCAGAATTATTTTTTTTTAAAATATTAAGCAACAGTGTTTTAATCGTATCAGCCGATGGTTTAATGGCACGAGTTTCAATCAACATCTTAGAACGCTCTTTTTATACCGAGGTCCTGGAACACAAATCCTGAAAAGCCCTCTCACTTCACCCTAAAGCGAAAGAAGTCATTGGATGATTTCACTCATCAAAAAAGAGGCTCTCGTTAAGTGGCCGGATCAAAATGACATTGTTTTTACTAAATACATTTGACAAAAGTGCGAATCTTAACATTTTGGTTTGTCTGCCTATTTGTCCCGGCTAAGCTGCGAAACAGCTAGACCAATTTTGGCAGGACTTTCACTGACGGGTGATTTTTTGAAACCGAGAGAATGTCTCATTCATCTGGCCTAGCTTTTTGAACCTATCTATTTCGTGTCGTAAGCCACTAGGCGTAAATGAGTGCCTTTGATATATTTAGTGATCGGGGAAAACTAATCTATATATATAAAAGGAGAAACTGACTGACTGACATATCAACGCACAGCTGAAACTACTGGGACTAGGAGAGTGAAATTTTGCACAAGGGTTCCTTTTATGACGTAGGCGAGCACTAAGAGAGGATTTTTCAAAATTCACCTTCTAAGGGGAGTCCAAAGTTTGCATGGAGAAATCAAATTTCACGCGGGCGAAGCCGCTGGCAGGAGCTAGTATGCAAATACAAATATCTAATTGTAATGAAAATTCTAGGCCAGATGAATGAGACATTCTTTCGGTTTCAAAGAATCACCCTGACAAGCTAATGCTAATGTTACAAGAAGTAACTTATGCTACTGTTAATTTTCCCGCGGGTAAGGGACGTCATTCTCGGGCGTTTTACATAATTGCCCCAAAAAAGGAGATGGAGTGAAAAGGAGTGTTCTTAAACTCCATGCGAACGAAGTCGCGGGTAAATAGTTGGTTTGTATATATATATCGATGAATAAACGAAGTAAGTATTAGAAAATTTGGGACATCACAACACAGAGCAGGTAATCAAATTAAGTATAGTATAGTCGGCCTTATAATGTTCCCATTGTTGGGACTCAGGCCTCCTTTCTAGGAGAGGGAATGGGCCGTCGATCCACCACGCGGGCCCAGTGCGGATTGGTGGAAATCTTCAAATTTCTGGTTCTAGGACATGCCGGTTTCCTCACGATGTTTTCCTTCACCGTTTTGAGAGCAGTGGTGATTAAATAAATTACACAAAGTAATGCGCCTGGCTTAATTTGAACCCGCGATCTACAACTCGTAAGTCGAGGCCGTTACCACTCGGCCACCACTGCTCCAAATTAAGTACTCAGACCTTAATACAGTACCACCATTGCAACATTATTGTCAATTTTTTCCCGCATTTAAATGCATAGAATGTAGGAAGACTACTAAGTTTTTACTAGTTTACTAGAATTAGATTGGAAATGGCAACTGCAGGATTTAGTTTCCACTCAGGGATTTTGTGCGAGTAACGAATACCTGCCTGTACACTATTTATCGAAGTAGACGGTTCCATTTGAAATCCGAGTACTTTGGTATACTTACCTATCATCGTATACATATGGATGTGTAGCAGGAATACATATTTTCGAAGTACCTACATTTGTACTTACACACAATCTATCTCACATATTTAAAAAGGAGTTGAGTGTGGGGCTTTGGATCTTGGACATTACTTAAATGACCCTTTACTGGGCAGTATACGTGAAGCTTGTAAGTTTTGAAAATAAAATAATAATAATAATTTAAAAAATAATAAAAATAAATAATTAATAAATAAAATAAATAATTATAATATTAATTTTTTTTCCCCATCGCCGTATCTCTACGTTGACGTCGTGGTGGGGCTTGCGTGCTCCAATATACCCTAGGTCTGTATCGGTGAAGTTTGCTTTGCTGTAATATGCCTAGGGTGAGGGGCCAGACTAAGAGAGTATCTCTCTTCCGCAGTGCAGTTTTGTGGCGAACTGTTGGGCATTAGCGACCCCACGGACCCGATCTCCCTGGAGAATTCTTGTTCTTCATCTCCGGCTTGCCTTTATTGGCCGGCCGTAGTGAACACTGACGAGGAACTGAGCTCCTACCTCTCTCTTGCCTTTATTGGCTGGCTTGAGTGGAGATTCGCAAGAGCAAACGTGCTCGGGAGAAGGATGTATAATCCAGTAAGGTGCTGGTAGGGATCTTGACCGTACTTCCGGGATTGTCCTGATAGCCGTGGTATACCTCTCCACTCCTCAAGCACCTCAGAATATGTTGCCCTCTTGTTGCTACGTCACTTCGTGCTAGCGACCGTTTATGGGGGCCCATTTATTGAGTGTGCAAGTCACCCTCTGCCTTTTGTCGATGGATATTAAAAACATTGTTTAGGCAGGGGCCATAGTCTTAACATATTTCCTGGTAACCAGTCCACTTAAGACTCCAAAAACCATAGCCTTATATCTTAGTTTTCCATATGTCGCAATAGTTTCCCACCAACCGGGGGTTGTCCTTGGATGCACTAGCATAGTGCGTACAGGGATAATCACCGGTTCGTACCACTTTCCATTAAAAGCGTCTAAAAGGGCCTCTGCGAGTTGGTTTCGGCTCCTCGTACGCCTTCCAAAGGTCCAGGACCTTAGGGTGCTGAGATAAATAAATGTATATTAATTATTATTAATTAATTAATAATAATTTGAAAACCTTGGAATGTACATTCAACAACAACAACTCATGATTTCAACTCATCATTCAACAATTCATGATTAAATTATTATTATTTGACATGATTATTATAGTGGTCTAAAAAGTTTCCGACATCAATGTAAAGATAAAAGAAAAGCTAGCGAATGTAGTTGTGCCTCTTTTGATAGTTACTCACAAAAATTTCAGCCGTTTCGGACGCGCAGTTGTTATTAGACAGTCATTTGAATGAGTCGATACAGAAAAAAAAATCTTTTTCCCCGAGACAACGCGCCGTCTCACACCTCAGCGGTTACCACGGCGAAAATCAACGAATTACGGTTTGAACTGCTTGATCATCCGCCTTACTCACATGATCTGGCCCAAGTGACTTCTTTTTGTTCACTTATCTAATATTTGCGCTCAGAGGTTGAAGATTTTTGTCAAATGCGGAGGCAATCACCTTCATGAACAATAATTTTACAGAGATAAACGCCAACTACTATTTAAACGGGTTAGAGAGTTAGGGGCATCGTCGTGTAAAAAGAAAAATAAATTATATGAAAAAATATCTTGCATCTATGTTAGGTCGGAAACTTTCAGACCATCTGTGTAAATAGGTACTCACTAAAAAATATTACATCACACCGGTACTCTGAAAGCCTACGCAGATCATTAACTTTAATAATGTGTTTACAACAGAATTGAAATAGAATAATGAACTAATAAATAACATAAATCTGGCCTTTTCTTCGACCAGAAAATCGCCCTTGGGCGGAGCGCGAGCGGGTGTCACTCCTGTTCCTTCTTTGCCTTCGTTCCAGAGCTCCAAGGTTTACTTTCGCACAACCCATGGCCCCAGTAGGCTTCGACCCTGCTGGACCCCTACGGTTTTCTGACATATCCTTAATAATTTGGCAGCGGTGACCTCTCATGCCAGGCCCTGGTTCAGTCCATGGTCCGGAGCAAGGGGAAATGGGCGGCGCTCGTTTCCTTAAGCAACAATTGCTTCGCAAAAGGAGACGGCACCACGCGTGAGATAACGAACATCCTCACACCCCAGCCGCCAAAACCCCGATCCTGACTATAAGCCACCGTAAGCAAAAAGCTTGCGGACGATGAGCAATGAGTAGCTCGCCGTCCGGATGTCTGGTAGCCCTCCGGACCAAGCCCGAATCAAAGAGATGTCAGCAAACCCGTAGTGGCCCAGCAAGGCAGAACGCAAAGGACAACTGAAGAAACATAGGTGTGGTTTTAGTCAGGAAGTCTTACACACCCTACCACTCTTTCTTAGTGAGAGAAATCATTAAAATATGATGATTACCTACTTTAAAAAAATACAGTCAAGTGTGAGTCGGATTCGGGTACCGATGATTAGAATCGAGTCTCGAAAATTTTACGAGTTGCAAAAAAAATATTATTTTGTAACGTAACTATAAAACGGTTTTCAGACTTTTTCCTTTACTTCTTGCCAAATTCCAAGATTCTAGATCAACGGGAAGTATCCTATAGATTTTTATTTCCTTGCAAACGTAAAAATACCCCATAAATGGAACATAAACGGTCTTAGCTTTGGATTGCTTTGACTTAGGAGTTGGATTTTTCACTGCTCCAAGGGGCAAAAGATTTAAGTATTTGGTATTTAATTTCAGCTTAATACCTCCACGTGTTCCTGACAAAATGGGTCTTGACTTGACAGATGGGCAACAAAATGATCTTATATTAGGTTTATTTTTTTACCCGACTACGGAGGGTTATGATTTTGACAGGCTATGTATGTATGTGAGTTTGTTCATCTGTTCCCACATAGCTCCTAATCTACTTATCGGAACTCGACGTAAGAGGTATCGTTAGAACCGTCTTAATTGTCCGCTGAACATAGGTTACGTGACGTGTCACAAAACTTGATATGGCGCCCTCTAGCGGACAAAAAGTAATGTGTAAAAAATAAAAATGGAGATAAATACGCCATGTTTGGTATCATTTGAAAGGGCTTTACTTGTACATTTCCAAAATATTGTTCAAATTTAAAGTGACGCCCTCTAGCGGACAAGAAGTCATGTGTTAAAAAAAATGTTAAGATAAATACACCGTGTTTGATATCATTTGAAAGGGCTTCACTGGTACTTATCAAAATATATCATCAAAATTCAATGTGGCGCCCTCTGGTGGACAAAAAATAATTTACCATTATTAATTAGAAATTTTAAATTTAGCTTTTGCAAATGGTATAGAAGCACAGTGATTTAACACCAAAATAATTTAAATAAAAAAAAAGTAAAAAAACTAAAACCCGACTACGACAAAAAAAACGACGAAACTAAAAGTATGAAACAAGATTTCCAGGATGCTGAAATAAACAAGGTAAAAAGAAAAGCCGCAGTCACACGTTATTAAAGTGTTTCGGTTGTTACCTATAACGTGTGACTGCGGCTTTTCTTTTTACCTTGTTTATTTCAGCATCCTGGAAATCTTGTTTTTCGGTGATAAAATCATCTAATGACGTCCCCCGCTCTTGGGCGGAGCGAGAGATAGTGTCAGACTTTTACTGACTAAAAACCCACTCCTATTCCTTCTTTGCCTTCGTCCCAGGGCCCCGGTTTTCACTTTTACACTACCTGTGGCCCCAGTAGGCTTCGACCCTGCTGGGCCCCTACGATCTTATATTATTAGGTGAGCTGAAAAGTTTGTAGGCTGACACATTTATAGTGTTACTAAAATATTTAGATAGATAGATATATTCTTTATTGTACACCAATAATAAAATTACAATAGGAACTTAAAATTAATAGGGTGTCACAATGGGCGGTCTTATCGCTAAAAGCGATTTTTTACATACAACCTTTGGCTATATAATATTTAATTATTTATTTGTTTAAACTTTATGTACAGTAGTGGTACATAGGCGATCTCAATGCTACAAGGCATTCTCTACCATTCAACCATTGGGTTAAAAAAGACAATACTGTGGTAGGTGTGCACAATAAATAAATAACAGATATTTGAAATAGAATGTAGTATCGTTAAATTAAGTTGCTTAAAATAATAAAATACGTATATGCTAATATAATAAACTTATAAATTCTATGATAAATATGAAATCATTATAATTAAGAAAACTTAAAATATAACAATTATGACGAAGACCGAACTAAGGTTGAGAGGACTTCAAGTAGTAGTTCCGAATTTTACGCTTGAAGGAAAATTTACTTTCAGCTTTTTTGATGTCAAGGGGAAGCACATTCCAGAGTTATATGGTAGGAAAAAAATTCCTTATGGTTTTCAGTTAGTACCAATCTTCAAAAGATACGTGTATAAACTTCACGGCTGTCGGACAATTGGTTCTTGAGATATAATGTTGTGAGTGAAGCAACACAATTCATTTTTTAACAATAATTTTAAAAAATGAATACAAAAAAATTTCATGTTAATTCAATACTTATTAGTTTTTGACCAAAAAAAGTACTGTGGCAGCTAAAGCTTGGCTTGGCAAACAACATAAAGCATTTCATTTATTTATTCATAAAACAATTTGCGTTGTTTTGAATCCAGGTACAATATGCACGCAAATAACATATTATTTGGTTTCTTCACCATCAAAATCAACCGTTAAGAAGTGGTATGCTATGTTTAAAGGCGAAATGAAAACATCAAAACAGTCCCCAAAATAAACTTTTGTTGATTGAGATAGCCAAGACTCTAAAGATATAAAAAAAAAGTGTTGGACACATCGCGCATGATTGTTCGGGCATGCGAAAGCTGTGTGCAAGGCGGGTGCCACGCGTAGGTACTCTTAATCGATTAAAAACAGCAGCGTGTTGATGATTCGGAGCAATGTACTGGTACAGGTTATTGATATTTAACCGTAATAAGAATGAATTTTTTCGTCGATATATTACAAAGAAAAAAATATGGCTCCATCACTACACTCTAGAGTCTAATCGACAGTCCACCGAGTGGACTGCATGGGAAGACGCAAAAGGCGGCTGGCAAGATTATTGCATCAGCATTCTAGGATGCGCATGGTATTACATACATTGACTACAACAAAATGGGCCAGCAAATCAACAGCGATTATTACATTACGTTACTGAAACATTTAAATAAGAAATCATAAAAAAATCCTTATTTGAAGACGATAAAAGTGCTGTTTCATCAGGACAATGCACCGTGTCACACATAAATGAAAACGATGACAAAATTACACGCATTAGGCTTTGAATTGCTTCCTCATCCACTGTATTCTCAAGATTTGGCCCCCAGGAACTTTTTTCTGTATGCAGATCTTTATAAAAATACTAGCTGGAAAGAAATTTTGCACTTATGAAGAGGTAATCGCCGAAACTGAGACCTATTTTGAGGTTTAAAAAAATAATAACCATAAAAATGGTATCGTCAAATTTTATGACCGCTATAGTTTTTATTTCGCTCTCAAATAATAAAATCAAATTTTATCAAAAAAATAAATGTTTTACTATTTTAGCTTACAAACTTTTCAAGGGATAAGGAGAATTATAAGGGAACAGAACTCTAAGAAACAAAAAAAAATCGTCGCCTCAACTATTTCCAATCTACTTTCGCATGCCCAATCCTATACCACATGCTGACCATAATTATTGTAATCACCTTTGCAAAGACTCCAAGTTTCCTCTAGTAACGATAAAGAACACGTCTGGAAGTAGCTGGGTTTGGGCCGATTGCCAAACGATATGAGATGTACTTGGTAAGATGTCCATTCTTATAAGCCAATTGGCGTTAAGGAATATACGACCTTTTACCAAATGAAAATTTGGTAAAAGGATATAAGGATACTTTGTAATTTGAGTTGTTTGTTCGCTGTTTTTGTTTCTCCGTTTGTTTTTTTTTTGTCATCGTGTTGGTCAATATTCACCTAAAAATAGACCCAATTTTGTGGCAGTATTTTGTGTTTTTAGGGTTCCGTACCTTTAAAAGAAAAAAACGGAACCCTTATAGGATCACTTTGTTGTCCGTCCGTCTGTTTGTCTGTCTGTCAAGACCCTTTATCTCCAAAACGCGTGGAGGTATCGAGTTGAAATTAAAACCATGTACTCAAGTTTGCGGTCCCTTGAAGTTGTGAAAAAATAAAACTTCTAAGTAAACGAAAAAAAAAGATAAGGTCGTTTATGTCGCAAAAACGTACATTTCGACACTCTCAAAGGAATCAAAATTCATAGGGTACTTCCCGTTGACCCAGAATCCTGAAATTTAGTATAAGGTAAGGTCTTATAGTATAGATATAGGAGTAAATCTGAAAACCGAAAATTTGTTGTTACGTCACACGTTGTTACTTTTTTTGCGATTCGAAAAAATCTTCGAGACTCTATTCGGAAATTGAACTATTATTTATATATACATAGGTAAGTTTGAACGGAAACCTCCGACTCGCTCTTGCCAGTTTTGCAAAGGCAAAAGCCTCCCACAAATCCATCCAGATATTCTTTTCTCGAACCACCTCGGGCTAACCTTTCCAATAGGCGTCTAGATCGTCTTGCTATAGCGATCCAAATCGGCCTCGGTGACAGACACCCACTTCAGAGTGTGGAGACTCTTGCACAAAACGAAAGCAACGATGAATGGCCTGTGTGAAAGATGAAAATATGTCCCAAATTACATATATATTGTCAAACCAATTTGGGACATATTTTACTAACTATACCTATGCCGTAGTTTTGATCTAAGATGACGTTCCAGAAAAAAACATCATGGAGTAACCTATTCTACTAAACATTAAAAATTTGATAAATAAATCTACGCTCATATTTCCAGTTACATAAATCAAGAATCCGACAAGTCAGAAACTACCCTTCACTTAAAAAAACATGTGTTCCACTCCGACTGCCATGAGCGTAGAACAAGCGGAGAGAAAAAACAACAAAAATTAAACATTTCAAACTAACGCAAAGTAAAAAGACAGAAACGAAATGGAGTAAAAAAGCTCAAACGCGCATCACACGCGAGCTTTGGAACTCGAACAATGCCCGTCACACCAAGTTGTTAAAAATTAATATATTTTATAGCTCACCCACATTCTAGAACTTCTCAACTAGAACGAAATCGCGAATAATGATATGAAACTGTATTATATGGGCCCAAAGAAGGAAAGACTATGAAAATAGGTACTGTACACTGATAAATATTATATAATAATCTCACTCTCAATACCGAATCATTTATATAGTTGTAAAATAATATTGTATTGACTCGTAGCTAAACCCAGGTTACCTAGTTCAAGCAATAAGGTTCAAAACTGTTTAGCGCATAGCTCAACCACCACATTATACAATGTAGAGCAATAAGTATTTCAAAATTAAGTTCCGTAATATTGTAAGCTTTTTAGTGGTAAAATAAAATACATTTTTTTAATAGTCGCCTGCTCCGTATGAAATACTGAACTGCCTTTTGTTAGGTGGAAAAGCATCCAATGACTTCTCGCGTTATATGGTGTAGTGGGATGCGTGTCCGACTTTTACTGACTAAAAACCACTCCTTCCTTCTTTGCCTTACATCCCAGGACCCCGGGGGTCCCTTACGGACGACCCATGGCCCCAGTAGGCTTCAGCCCTGCTGGGCCCCTACGGTTTTGCTGATATATCTTTAAAGCGCGCACGTGGAATACTACGCGCCGTTGACTCGAGCTCGGTCTGGGCGGTTGCCGGACGGCCGGACGGCGAGCTACTCATTGCTCGTCGTCCGCAAGCACACAACTACGGTGGTTGAAAATCGGGATTGGGGTCCCAGCGGTTGGAGTGTGAGGAAAGCAGTTTCGCTACGCGTGCGGCCGCCTCTTTCGCTAGCATTAGTGCTTCGCAGAAGGAGGCGGCCGCCTGCGACTCCTCCTCGCTCAGTACCATGGCCTGTACCAGGGCCCATCGTGAGAGGTCGTTGCCGCCAATCACCCCCACGAGGACACGGCGGCTCCGCTCAAACGAAGCATACCTCCATGGTATGCTCCACCGTGTCCTCTGGGCGGTCCTCACAATGGTGACACCCAGGCGTTTCTTCCGCACGAATCCGGTGCCGGAACCTCCCGAGCTTACCATGTCCAGTGAGGACCTCCGTCATGCGGAAGGTGAGGACGCCGTGACGTCTTTCCAGACACTTCCCTTCTTCTCAGAGGGAACTTCCATAATTATGGTGTTCCCAGCACTGCGTTGCGACAGTCGCTGTTGCCATTTCACCATGAGATCCCGCCGGATCTCTGTCCGCATGGTACTCAACTGCATACGGTTACACTAGAAGTCGTCATTTTTTTTTCTGTTTAGGTGGAAAATCATCAAATAACCTCTCCCACTTTGACTGGCCTGTTGGTCTAGTTGTCAGTAGCCCTGACTGCTACGCCGGAGGTCGTGGGTTTGATTCCCACCCAGGACAAATGTTTGTGTGATGAGCACGATTCTTTGTTTTGTGTCTGGGTGTAATTTATCTATAATATGTATGTATTGTATTGTAACGGTGAAGGAAAACATCGTGAGGAAACCGGCATGTCCTAGAACCAAAAATTCGAAGACATGTGACATCCACCAACCCGCACTGGGCCCGCGTGGTGGATTACGGCCCATTCCCTCTCCTAGAGAGAGGAGGCCTGAGTCCCAGCAGTGGGAACATTAAAAGGCTGAATATGTATGTATGTATGTATGTATTTAGAAATATATAAATGTGACTGTTCCTAAAAGACCCTAGGGTGATAAAATTTTCGTTTTTCTACATGAAGGTATGAAGGTCGGTTCCCCCCTAAGAAGAAAGGACGAGCTCCACCTCCGCTCGCCCCAGTGGTCCTCATCCAGTCACATGTATAAGTATGTTTATCAGTTGTCTAGTAGGTACTCATATCACAAGCTCTGCTTAGTTTGAGACTAGTCGGCGTTGTGTGAAAGTTGTGGAATATTTTACTACATATATTATTTTACTCTGAGTGGAGTCAGAGTGCTTGTCTGATTTTTACCGACTAAAACCCACCTGTGTTCCTTCAGTTGCCCTTTGTGTTCCAAGCTTGAGGTAACTCTTCCGAACAATCTCGCAGCCCACACTATAAGTTAACCCTAACATAACGTTGTTGAAAAAGGGCTACTAAGATACTGCCTAAATGATTGATTACTGTTTTTTTAATATACGTAGGTATCTACTATGTAGGTTGGCAAAAAATAATTCTGGCTGGATTTTGAACACACATTTGAATTTAGATGAGGTCATGATAAAATTTAGGACACAAATGGCCGGTGCCGGCGGGTTTTATATACAACTAGCTTTCGACCGCGGCTTTGTCTGTCAATTTCTTGTGCCTTGTAGATCAAAATCCGTTTAGCAGTTAGAAGTAAATACGAAACAAGCCAACAGGCACTCTTTTGCATTTATAATATTAGTACGTATCTAAAAATAAATCTTTATTGCACTAAATATGAATTCTACTGTTAATTTGCTTAATAATCACAGGTTCAATTCCAGTGAAACAAATCTGCTTGATCATCGAAGATCTTTTCGTCCTGTTTTGTCGACGAGTCGGGAGTTTGTTTATAGCAATAAAACCACATCCAGTACTCAGAATGTAGACATTTATTCATATTACCGAGGTGTCTTTAAATACAATCCTCGGTAACGAAATCATCCCCCCTAGCCAAGTTACAATCGTTTCGTTCACGCCGAACGCCTCGAATAGGCCACGCCCCCGATTCCTTTGTTCTGACCACGTGACTGAGCGTTGAAATGACGTCAGAACAAAGGAATCGGAGGCGTGGCCTACTCGAGGCGTTCGGCGCGAACGATACGATTGTAACTTGGCTAGGGGGGCATAGCGCGAATTTAAATCGACCAACGCTATCTATCAAGGCAAGAGGTACTACAAAATTGTTTTAGCGATTGTTTAACTTAAATTCAATATTAAGACGTGAACACTGCTTCACAGTATCTACCCAAACTGCTGATATCCGATGCTGATAAAGATACAGAGGTATGTGTTTTCACTTATGTACCTACCGTACCTACTGGGAAATTAATAAACAGAAATATACTTGAAACTTGCGAAATAGTTCTACAGAAGGATTTTTGACGTAGGAATTGGGAGAGAGAAATCCTAATAAAATTATGAAAATGATTTTAGCAGAATCTTTCACAATCACTTGATTCATTAATGGATGAACGACAAACAGCTAAAGGAGACTGTTGGTAGGTTTAACAAAATATATGTAAGTAAATTTGACAGGCGGACTGATGGCGTTTATTAGGCAGACTTGAGAAAAACCGACCAATTGTGGGTTGGGCTGCGCGCAAAGGGTTCCGAATGAACCCAGACGCAGATGGTTTGGGTTGCAGAAGTTTAAGTGTATACGATGATCCTTTAGATTCAGAGCTTGAAATATTGTGACAAACAGACTCACGAGTAATCCGCGCTCTGTTATTTCTTTCGGATGTTTGGAACCCTAAAAACTGTATTTTGACTGTCTATGTAGCCATAGCTTTTTCAATTACCTAGCTTTTGCCGTGGCTTCGGTCCCTCGTCCTATTCAACAGGAATCCTGTAATAATTCGGGACAAGCCATGATTTTTAAAGTTTTTTTTGGTTGGGAGCTTAATCCTATATGCCTTGTTTTCGTATAATAATAAAGTCACTTTGTTTTTCATTAGCATACAGATGTAACGCACACTAATGGTTCTGCAGTAATTGGCAGCAAATGTCTCGAGTCAACCTTCTCGGCAAGTCTTGCTGAGGTAGAATAGAATAGAATAAACTTTATGGTACACCAAAATAGTAACAAAACTTTTACACCTAACTTAAAATCTATGGATACAATGGCGGTATTATCGCTGACAGCGATATCTACCAGACCACCTAAGGGTGGACTATAAGAACTTGAAATAAAAAGGGGATAGTCTGCGGTGTACTGCAAATTAATAAAGTATTAAAAATTACATTAAAATTATATACTAGACTTTATATAGATATAAGATATATTATATAACTATTATTAATATTATAATAAAATTCTCAGTTTCATTTTACCGAGATCGTGCCTGTTTCAATGATTCCACATATTGTCCAGTTGTGTAGATATTTTGAGATAAAAAACTACATAAATTTTAGATCACAATATTTACTACAAATCTATAATGAAAACAGCCACCGGACTTCATCCGAAATAATCTCGCTAAAACTTCTGCCCTATGCTAAAACACTCTACAATAGTGCATGTTTATTACCTAATCGGTTTAATTTTATTTCTCAACTAGCTGTTACCCGCGACTTTGTCTGCGTCAAGTTAGTAAAAATGCACAAACGTAATTAATAATTCTGTGCTTGTGATTCGTGCTAAAAACATCTAATTCAAATAACGGAAATTAATTTCAGTAAATATATTATGTAAAATGTATTTCTTAAGTCCAGATAGGTACATAAATTATTTTATTTATTTGGCTCACCAGTAATAGAATACTCGTTCATGATATACATCAAATAAATTACTTATCATCATCAATAAACAGAAACAGACATGTTGAGATCGAAGTAGTTGATAAACTGTGGTTCTGCCTACCCCTAAAAGGAAAAGGTGATAGTTTAAGTTTGTTTTTGGTTTATTCTATTGATGAAACAACGCTGTATGATTTTAATATGATTGGTTCATTATAATAGACTAAAAGTGTATTAAACCGTTGTTTTCTTTTAACAACACTAAATAAATGTTAAATAACATTTATAACAATAACATTATTATACTAGCTGTTACCCGCGACTTTGTCTGCGTCAAGTTAGTAAAAATGCACAAACGTAATTAATAATTCTGTGCTTGTGATTCGTGCTAAAAACATCTAATTTAAATAACGGAAATTCATTTCGGTAAATATATATTATGTAAAATGTATTTCTTATGTCCAGATATATAATTTATTTTATTTATTTGGCTCACCAGTAATAGAATACTCGTTCATGATATACAAAAAAAAAAAAAAAATAATAATAAAAAGTAAATAAGTAAGTGTATAAGTAATAAATTACTTATCATCATCAATAAACAGAAACAGACATGTTGAGGTCGAAGTAGTTGATAAACTGTGGTTCTGCCTACCCCTAAAAGGAAAAGGTGATAGTTTAAGTTTGTTTTTGGTTTATTCTATGATGAAACAACGCTGTATGATTTTAATATGATTGGTTCATTATAATCGACTAAAAGTGTATTAAACCGTTGTTTTCTTTTATCAACACTAAATAAATGTTATTTAACGTAGGCTATAAAAAAAGTGGATAAAGTAGTTTTCAAAATGTTAAATGTTGCTAAAATGTATAAAGAGTCTTTACGGATCTTGTTCTGAGGTCAATACCCACAGTTTTTAGTGTCTGCACGTTTTACTTTTAGGAAGAAAATCATCAAATACCTTCCCCCGCTCTGGGTAAAGCGAGAGTTTGTGCCAGACTTTTACAGACTGAAACCGACCTGTGTTCCTTTAATTGCCCTAGAGCTACGGTAACTTGCACGCGGCGGCAAATCTTCCTTCTTTGAGGAAAAGAGAGGACGCTGTGGTGTCTTTCTAAAGACACCACAGCGTCCTCTCTTTTCGCCTGACGAAGATCTCTAGGGCCAATGCCTGCTAGAGCTATGAGATTTTTCGAAAGAATTACCTCCCGTAAGAATTTGCCTCGATGATATTTCTCTGCAGACTTTTAGCCGGGTCCGTTATGCAACTTTGGCGGAGGTGAATTTCGAAGGAGCATAATCGGCTTCAGCCCATCTTCAGCTGGATAACGTGCACTGTGTACAGTAGTGGACTATCCACTACTGCTAGCGATTATTAAAATACTACAGAGTAACCTACGATGTCATCTTGCTCCACAACTGTACTTATAAAGAATTTGTGAAAAAAATTGATGCAGTTTGATGTTGACTTACATCACGTCGAATTTGAAACAGAAACCTCTCGAAATACCCTAATACCCCTCATTACTCCGTGTTTGTGACTCCACAAAACTATAAAATGACAGCGAACAAATGTCGCAACCAATTGGGGCTGTGACTGACTCTGGCATCCGTCAGAATGTTGTCCCAGTGTTGATCACCACTCACTGACCACTCTTAACGAGGTAACGTCCAGTTGTCGACTTAGGGCTGCAAGTAATGTAGGATACATCATACGTAATCAAACTATCTTCAGGAACGCAAACCACGTCGAGGCCTTGTGTGAAATATGTCTTCATGGGTTTTTCATGAAATTCTTAATGATCTTCAATTTTTGAAATCTTTGAAATTAGGTACTTGTTCCAAACAGTAGGTTGTGGTCAAGTCCGAGGGAGAGACTACTTGAAGTACTGGTAACCTTCACGAACTGCTCAAGAAGCATCTTTCTGTGATTAAGTACCTACCTATATTTGCTGGTTTTTTGGGGGTCCTTCCGAAACATCTACGTTCGATGAAGACCTGCGTCAGGCGGAAAGAGAGCCTTTTTAGACTTTCCTCAAAGAAGGTATTTGCTGCCGCAATTGTGGCGTGCAAGTTACCATAGCCCTGGAACGCTAAGGGCAAGTAAAGGAACACAGGTGGGTTTCAGTCAGTAAAAGTCTGGTACTACCTCTCGCTTTACCCAGAGCGGGGGAAGGTATTTGATGATTTCTTACCTAAAAGCAAAAGGTGCACACACTAAAAACTGTGGGTTCGACCTCAGTATCAACTCCGTGACTCAGACTATTTATACTATTTGGCAACTGAAAACTACTTTATCCACTTTTTTTTTTGATAGCCTACGTTAAATAACATTTATTTAGTGTTGTAAAAAAGATAATTCTACGGTATAATATACTTTTAGTATATCTAATGAACCAATAATTTTAAAATCATACAGCGTTGTTTTATCATAACATAAACCAGAAAGAAACATACATAAAACCCACTCCTGTGTGCCTGTTCCTTCTTTGCCATTGTTCCAGGGCCCCGGGAATCTCTTTCGTATCACCCATGGCCCCAATAGGCTTCGACCTTGCTGGGCCCCTACGGTTGCTGACACCTCCTTGAGGCGCGCGTGGAACACTACGCGCCGTCAACGACTTGGGCTCGGTCCGGACGGTTACCGGACGGACGGACGGTGAGCTACCCATTGCTCGCCGTCCACAAGCCCGCGCCTACGGTGGCCGGAAATCGAGATCGGAACCCCTCGGTTCGGATCGGCTGGGTCGCGAGGGTTATTGTCTCGCGCGTGCGGCCGCCTCCTTGCTAGCATTACTGCTTCGCAGAAGGAGGCGACCGCGCCCAAGGCCCACCGCGCTTTACACTATTACAAATGACTGGACCTAACTGCGGTTTATTTTCGTAAATATTTTTGGCATTTACGAAGCAATTAATTAGAATTCAATAATTTTTATAAATAGGTCTAGAAACATTTGCTGATTTCATGATAACGCCATCTATTGCTGAAAAGCTTAACCTTACCTTTATCACACACTGAGGCTCTAACACGAGCTCATAACGTGATCCATTTTACGACCTAAACCGGACTGTTAAAGGGATGGAGCTATATAGGGTGTATAGCTCCATCACTCTTTTTCGCTCGTACGTCTGACATTTTGACATTATCATGGTAAGGCCCCTGGCCACCTACCGAGCGATAGTTAAATAAATAGTTTGACAAATTTAATTCGTGTGTTTGCTATTCAAAGCCAGATGGCGTCACTGAGTCATAGGATGACAGTTTTTCTAAGACATTTTTTCTGATAGCCGCTCTATTGTATCTCTTTAGATCTCTTTGTAGACGTTTGAATGCATAACCGCTGGATTTCTGTCTTGTATAGTGAAGGTCAGTATAATCTGCCAAACTGCTTCGAAAGTGCTGATGTAGAAACCAGACTGTCGATAAAAATAATAGTAAGAACGCAAAAATATGTAAAAATTTCTTGTTTACAGTAAAATAAAACAAAACTATCACAAAAAATAAACTGAGTTTTGAACCACTATCCCCTTACGTGCCGATCTAATCCAGACACGACTGCACTACGGTGTTCGTTGACTTTTGTGTAAAATAGGTGTTCTTATATAAACGTCATCATTGTCTGCTTAACCCTTTGTCGATGATAGCGTGATGATTTTCATCTCAGATATTAAATTTGTAGCTAAATGAAAAAAAGAAATATTATTTTCGTTTTTCCACTTAGATTTTATTACATGTTTGATTACTTTTTACAAAAATATGGAATAAATATGTCTAAGATGTATTAAAAATATGCTAAAAGTCCTATTATTATTGTAATCTAAGTAACATCGCATATTATATACAAAAAAGACGACAAAATACTCACAAAAATTATTACTATAACTGGGGATCGAAGTCACGGCAAATCGTTCAATAACGACATTTTGGAATATTGCTCACCCCCCATAGCAAATAGCGTGATAATTTATAGCCTATGTCCTTTCTCAAGCTCTATTCTATCTTTGTACCAAATTTCATCAAAATTGGTTCAGCGGTATAAGCGTGAAAGCGTAACAGACAGACAGACAGACAGACAGACAGACAGACAGAGTTACTTTCGCATTTATAATATTAAAGTATGGATTATAGGTATTACTTTAGAAAAAAGGTTTGAAGTTACATGAAAATTATTATGAAGAGATTTACATTAGAAAACATAAACTCAAGCTTAACATACAAAGTTCCTATGTAACTTACAACAGAAGTGCTTTTCCCACAAATTAACATGGTGCAAAACGTGCTTATTAGAAAGATACGTCGATGCTCAGGGCGATTCTCAGAAACTTTGGAATATATTCCTCGTATAAAGTAGGTACGGTCGACGGCAAAATTTTCAGTACACAAACAAAACAACTGAACAGTGAGCAATAGTGCTTCCCTGTTCAGCTTTCTACTCTTGATAATATATTTAATTCGGTTTGAAATCGTTTGCGCTTTTTTTAAAATTAGGGATTTTTTTCGGTGGGAAAGTCATCCAATGCCATCCCCCGCTCTTGGGCGGAGCTAGACATAGTGTCAGGCTTTTACTGACTAAAAACCCACTCCTGTTCCTTCATTGTCTTCGTCCCAGGGCCCCGTGTTTCACTTTTACACTACCCGTGGCCCCAGTACACTTCGACCCTGCTGGGCCCCTACGGTTTGCTGACATCTCCCTGAGGCGCGCGTGGAACAATACGCGCCGTCGACGACTTGGACTCGGTCCGAACGGTTACTGGACGGTCGGACCGTGAGCTACCCATTGCTCGCCGTCCGCAAGCCTGCGCCTACGGTTTTTATTATGGTTATGGATTACCTCGTTTTTGTGAGCTTATAGAATTCGAATGAAAAATAAACTTTCTTTTTTATTGCAAAAAATGTAGATAAACATCTAAAGAAACGATGTAGATATATATGGGGCTCTAAATAAAGTGACATAATATATTCAACCAGCCTTATGTAAAAAATTAACCTATTAAATAATTCCATTCATTATTTTTGGGATTTCTTTTTAACAATATAAACTAGTGCTTGACTGCGATCCAACCTGATGGTACGCAGTGATGCAATCGTTGATGGTGAGGCGCACTAGTTTATTTGTCCCGTAGGTAATTTTGGACTACAATAATTTTATCGATGATAGAATCTCTGCCTGGTTTAGAATCTTGGACTTATGATCATTTTATGGAATTACCTCAAATTTAAGTTGTCTGAATAAGCAGTGAAATGAAAACAAATTAATTTTTGTAACTACGTGCCATGTTAAGCACTATGTTGCAAGTTCGATCATCACAATTTTTTTTCCTGAACGCCCTACATTTCCGCCAGTAGGTACATTGTATTACACGATACAAAACTAAGCATCGTTATAAGTAGTTAAAGAGCAATTCCTGGAGAACAACGTGTGTAATACCGTTAATCATAAGCCAGTTAGCTCTTGCTCCGAATGTGCGCATAAATCAGAACTTTGCGCTCGTTTTCTGAATTGTTTCTTGCAAGCGTCTTGCGAAGGACTGGTTGTATTTTTAAGCGTGTTCTACTTCCGAAGAACTATGTACTTACGTATAAGATGAACTGTTTAGCCAGAATTAGGACATTTTACAAGATTAATTTTGTATATTCCTGGTTCACCATCATCATGTCAGCCATAAGATATCTATTGGACATTCGGCGGCTATCACCATCATCGGTCGTCGGACGACCTTCTGAGAGGCCTTTCAACATGCAGTCCTTTCGGTAATCCATCTACACTACCACACACTTACAATGCATCGGCTAAACTAGACCAAACCAAACTAACAACGAACTAGGACCAAATTCTGGTCCCTAACTGCTATAATGACTTTTCTAACTTCAAAGTTAATCTTGGACATTATGAAAACTTATTTATGGAATCTTCAGTTTGTAATCTGAAATCGCCAACAAAGCTCGTACTAATTCAATTGCATGAGAAGGTTTTCCTATTTTATCCTACATTGGACTAACTGGCTGGTATTGTTATGGCACTTTAAGCCCATCCTTTTTCCTTTCTATTAATATATTGGCGCACTGCTAGACCATGTACTGGATTAAGTCATAAACATACTTTTACAGTTTTACCAACGTGTTATGGAGCGCAGCATGCTATGTGTTAAATTAACAGATCACGTTCGAAACACTGCTCCAATACGCAAATCGTTGAAATATTTTAAAAGGCTGCCCAATTTGAATGGGGCTAGACAGGATAACTTTGCCGCATGCCTGACGAACTGAGGGTCCGTAAAGCACAGGATTGGTGCCCTGTCACCGCTACACGAGGCTGCGGCAGAGTACAGAGAAGATGGCGGTACGACCTGGATGTAATTAGGTATTCCTAAGAATTGGAGGGAAGAAGTTAAAAATCGTGATGGCTGAAAGGAATGGAGGGAGGCCTTTGCCCTGTAATTGGCCAATACATTTTTTTTATTCTGTTGTTTGTCCTGTGCGTGTCTTAAATAAAAAAATAAAAATTCTGCTTTATTTGCTTCTATAGGGGCTGGCATTAAACTAAACGTATTTTTATGACGGTAGTATCTACTCCTAGTTAATACAATAGTGATTTTCCGCTGGTAGTAGATAGATCGATAATAATGTTACACTGACTTTTTTCTTATACATGTTCTATATTGATAAAAATGCCATTAAATTACACCAAGCCCGATATCATCATAGGTTAGTGAGTTTGTTAGGTTAGTTTTGAACCGAATTTACTAACGTTCAGTAGACTATAAAAAAAGATTGTGTTGTGTATTGGTTTTAAGAGCAGCCGAGCGTGAGAAGATAATATTTTAGGTGGCGGCTTCCACTGGATATAGGTACTGACTAGTCGTAGCTAATTTAAGTGCTGTTTATGCTATGTATAAAAATATGGTTTGTGTTATCAGGTCTCATTTTATCGACATCGTTTGTAGATTATATAATATCATAGTTCTAGGTGAATATATGTATAAGTATCTAGCTTTATCTCCGCTTTTATGGTGTCAAACGTAAAGAATAATTTCCCGTGGATGTCTGTTGATTTTTTCAATATATTTTTAACGGTTTAGACTGCCTTTTGCTTTTACCATTTGATTGAGTCTGATACAGAGATGAAGTGACATGATCAAAAGCAAACTTTATAAAATGATGACAATGATATTGCGGACCACTGATTTATTTATGTATTTATGTACACACAAACACTTAAAAATGAAAAGAACAAAAGCAGATAGAAGAGCACAAAGGTACTGTTTATTCCAAATGAAATTAATGATCATTTCTGGTATACCATGCCATGCAAAATTTTCTTTTATGATACGTATTACTGAATTAGAAGACGTAGGGATCTCTCAAATGTGCAATCTCAATAAAACTAGAATAATAAGCAATTATACTATATGTACTAATATTACAAAGAGGAAAGATTTCTGTTATTGGATTTTTGTTTGTAATGAATACATTTAAAAAGTACTGGACCTATTTCAAACACTAGGAACCCAACCCCTCGGGACCAATTAAATTTATCAATATGAACACCTTTTGCACTACCAATGCTTTCAAAAATACCACTTATAGCAATATCTAGCGTCCATAGACTTCTGACAGAATTCTGCTGGTGGTCGCGCGTGTGTAATAGCGTCTTAAATTATTGAAATTAAATTAAATTTTCACTACTGTCACCATTTTGTATGCCCGCTCCAAGTTCTTAACCAACCAGTGAGCGGAGCGCAAGTTGTTTTTACGATAAAGGGATCGAAGCGTTTGGCTGTCTGATTGGTTAAGAGCTTGGAGCGGGCCAATCGAAGCGCTGAACGTCAAAAACGCGTCATCACGTTAACGTATAAACAACTCGCACTCGACGCACTGAAGTGTAGCAAATAGCACACAAATATTACTAAAAATAACCGAGCAAGTGCGAGTCGGATTCGCGCACTGAGGGTTTCGTACAAACTTACCTATGAAAAAAAAAATTGAGTTACGAAGATTTTTCCGAACCGCAAAAATGTTTTTTTTTTTTGTGACGTAACTACAAATTTACAGTTTTCAAATTTTTTCCTATAGTTTTGCTGTAACATCTTGCTTCATGCCAATTTTCAGGATTCTAGGTCAACGGGAAGTACCCTATGAATTTTGATTCACTTGAGTGTCGAAATGTACGTTTTTTGCGACATAAACGGCCGTATTTTTTTTCCGTTAACTCAGAAGTTTGATTTTTTTACAGCTTCAAGGGAACAAAGACTTGAGTATATGGTTTTAATTTCAACTTGATACCACACGTTCACAAGATAAAAGGTCTTGACAGACAGACAGACAGACAGACAGACGGGCAACAAAGTGATCCTACAAAGGTTCCGTTTTTTCCTTTTGAGTTACGGAACCGTAAAAATACTTTTAAAAACTACTTAATTATGAAATAAAAATCCAATATCTTTAAAGAACATTAATCAAAAATCAGTAGGTACCCAAAACTTCACAAAGATTTTCCCAAAACAAAACTATTAAGTTACAAACAACTCTTAATGAAAAATTCAAAGCTGTTCCAAGCCCCACTTTTGATTAACAAACTCTTCTAAAGATAACATCGAGAGGCCAATAAGCAATTGGAGATACGAACTTAAAACTTTGAGAAATCCTTGAGACACTCAAATCAAGATCGACACCGTATACTAAGCCATTGTGTAAGTTCTTCCCGCCAATAAATCGTGTCCTCCACCAATAGTTAGGAAGTTCCCGCTCATCGATTTTCTTACGTTCCGACCACAAATTGTGAAACTTGCTCCGCCATTGTTGTGGGCGATGCAATATGAACCGTCCGCTTGCAGATTGCAATGACTCTTGGAACTTTTGTCGCCATTGTCGGGACATGGCACCCTTTGAGTGTGCACGACGTGTATTGAGGAAGTGTGGTCAAACATTGTTGGTCTTGTTGCATTTCTTGTAGCTAGCTACAATACCATGGCTACATTATTTTGTGATTGTCTTGTGAAGAAGTTTTAGCTTGAAACCGGCTTCTAAATACATACAGAAATAGTACATTTTGATACAAGTAAAGAAATTTTGTCATTGCAACCGAGGCGGAACTTGCCCGAGCCGTAGGCGACGGTGTTATGAAGCCGAGTGCTGCAATGACAATCTTTCGTTACTTGTATCAAACAACGTTTTTCAATACACTAAGATATAAATAAATAGGGGTTGACGCGCGACTCATGGGGGTCGCTTAGCGCTCAGCTTGATGAGCGTGCACTTTTCCGCACTAGTGCGAAAAACAGTAAAATTGCGTGCCTAAAAGCGCTACGGATAAGAGCGGGTTTTCAAGTAAGTGTATTGAACAGTATGTTGTTGCATTTATACCTAAATCCAACCTCTAAGTTTAAGTTAAAAACAAGTCTAAAAACGTGGCTATGATGATTCAATGCAACTTAAACAGTAGAATGAGTTCATGATACTTCGCGTATTAAACACTTCGAACACACTAACAATTGTATATTACATGACGCGGTTAGCTTGAGAGATTTGTTATCATCATCATCATTTCAGCTGAAAGACCGCCACTGTTGGACATAGATCTGCCCAAAGTGTCGCCACAATGAACGATCCTATGCGTCTTGTATCAATCGGATTGCTTCAACCCTCATCAGGTTATCGGCCCAACTTGTGGGAAGCTTTCCAAGGCTGCGTCTTCCAGTAAACGGTCACCACTGCAGAAACTTTCGGCCCTAACGGCCATCTGCAGGCCTAGCCAAGTTACGACCGTTTCGTTTCGAATCTCTTTCTGCAGTCGGTAACGCCTCCGATTCCTTTGTTCTGACCACGTGACTTAACGTTGGGGTGACGTCATTCCCATACACTTGAAGTTTTCTACTAGCGTTAACGATTGTCGATTATCCACTTGGCTAAGCCCTCTGTTCTCCGAGCTTAAGCTCTGCCCACTGCTATTTATTTTTGGCCTTTCAAAGATTATTTAACCTATTTTGATAAAAGTGAAGTCAAATATTTTGAGCCAGTTTTCAGTCCAGATTAACATTAATGACATCTCAAACCCCATTCCTACCAAGATTATTAGTACCCAAGATACCGTCCCAAATTACGTACATATAAGAACATAAGGGGGTCCTGAATATCTGTGGTAATATTTTATTGCTAATGCTCTTACAAATATGAGGGAACACTTGGGTACGTATGGTGCAGACGGCCGCAAATAATCCTATAAGCTGCCCTTCATTTGAATAGCGCTTTGCATTTGTATACCATTAAGAGTGGTGTGAAATATGTGGGGGTTTAATTTAGTTATTATATTATTATGGTGGTATTATTATGGTATTCTTCTCATCATACCACATATAACCAGTTCAACAAAACAATTAAAAAAGGTACAGGTTATCAAATAATTAGGTTTTTTATAAAGCCACAATTTTAAGCACTACGTTTTCATCGAAGAAAAAATCTACAATCGCCGTCGCGCCCTCTTTCTTCGCGAGTAGTGGGGGTGCGCGGGCGCGGAGAGGGCGTACTAGCGCCGCCGCGCCGCTCGGTCACTAGTCTGCGGAACGCGTTTTGTTAAATATTTTTTGCTTTCCTCAAATAAAACTATGAATGGAGAAGAGATTTTTTTTAAGATGGGATATCATCAAAATGACTTCTCGCGCTCTGGGTGGAGCGAGAGGGCGTGTCAGACTTTTACTGACTAAAACCACACCTGTATCCTTCAATTACCCTTTGGGTTCTAGGACTACGGGTTTCCCTTGCAGAAATTCTCCGCGGTCCTAGCTAGCGGGCATCGGCCCTGCTGGGCCCCTTCGGTTTGCTGACATCTCTTTGAGGAGCGCGAGGATCACTACGCGCTGTTGACGACTGGGCTCGATCCGGTTCATTACCGAACAGCCGGACGGCGAGCTACCCAGTGCTCGACGTCCGCAAGCCCGCGTCTACCGTGGCTGGTAGTCGGGGTCGGAAATACGGCGGCTAGGGCGTGAGGACCTTCGTTCTCTCACGCGTGCAGCCTCCTCCTTTGCTAATGGAGAAGAGATAACATAGAGGTTTCATTTTATCTTTTTTTTACTGATAGAGAATGGCATCAAGTCCACCTTTGCACCTTTGGACATACAGTTTTAATTAAATAATTTAATTTTTATTGATAAGAAATGACAGAAAAGGTAATGAAGGACTAGGACTGGAAGATGATCATTAGATTTCTTTGACAGGGTTTGGTTTGTTTAATTTGCAGTAGGCTGTGACCCTTTTTAAAAAAAGTCACAACTAGTTCTACTTTATTTTTAATATTAGTACATATAACACTCTCTTACATAAAATACCTACATAAATATTAACTAAACTATACTAAAACCTAACTATGTACATAGATATAATACAAAAACACAAAATACACTCAGGCGTCGAAATACTTCTCCACATCGCTGTCATCCGGGAATGTGCCCAGAAGACTGGCAGCATTGCCACGTTGAATGGCAATTCTACTTTTAATCTACGAGTATTATATTCGTAAGTTTGGTGGAAAGCAGTCGATTTTTGGGACATTAAAATATACATATTCATAAAAGTCATGAATATACAGAGACCACAGAACGACTCCATGCGACCTTCATTAGCACATTCTATACAGTCTATAGAATTTATACCTAGTAACTGAGTTAGCTGCAGTTTAGTACAAAGCATTTTGTCACAAGTTCGAGTTTACGACTCCCATACAAAACTGAACTGAATTGAAGGTTTCTGCGATCCGACGCCGCATCGCAGTTCTGCGATACAATTTCGTGCGACAAAGCGTCGGTTCAGGTGACCATACAATGTGCGATGCGAATCAATCCGCAAGTTCTTCGATGCGACGTTTATTCCTACTAATAACAAGATTAAACATCATACATACCTACATATATATATATGTGTGTGTGAGTTTTATATATATGTACTGAATGCAATGTAAATGCGTGCTTACTTTATTAGGTAGGTACGCATTTTATCGATTGCATGATTGCTTAAAATCAGTTCGAGATAGTGGTCAATCGCGATCTCATAATAAAAATTTCAACTATTACAATAAACCATCAGATTCATACTGTCAGTATTATCACCATCCTTCTGCCCTTATCTACTGCAATTTATTTGTGATTAGCGTACCATATCTTCTTCTCCCACCATCTCAGTATATTTACCCTTTTTCAAGCCACTTCATCTTTCAATCACTTCTTTGATCTTTCTCAATTCTTACCCTTAGTTTCTGAGTAAAGTACTTGAAATTTCAAACTCGTCGAACTTTTCATCTTTCTTATGTGTGTAGCATTGGCAAGCATCCCACAAGGTAGACTGATAATCTAGTGGGGGTTGCAGTAATCTGATGAATGCGAGATGTACCTACAGGAACGTTCCAACGTCAGTTCCTGTAGCGATTCTTGGGGAAGACTTATATCCAACAGTAGACGTCTTTTTTTTTTTCTTAAACGACGGTGATGATGAAAAATTTAATAAATAAAACCTGTCAAAATTAGGCATCAGAGTTGGACACGTTTTAGCTATTGTGTCACATTGGGTCTTAGCCATCATACTCTGAACTTTTCTCACGTTTTATCCCTCATATTCGCACATGTACATTAACAACCTTCATTAGCCCATCCTACACAATCTGTACTTAGTAACAGAGTCAGCTGGCATACGTAGTACAAAGCACTTTATAACAAGTCCGGGCTTAGTTGGGAGCACTTCGGGACAGGCCGAGTTTGGTAGCACTCAATAGAGTATGTACACTAGTGAAACATTTAGAGAAAGGTTTTGTGTTAGTGTTGTTTAGATAGTTTGAAAATGTGTTTGGTGACTAAAGGTTAAGAGACCTTTTATGGTCGGAACCTTTCAGTACGATGTTATTAGATTTCCTACTAACCCTAACTTGTTTTTTCACCTACCTATATTCTGAATAGGCAGATAGAGGCAAGTGATAGTATATTTTTTTTATTGTTTATAGGTTCGCGTTTTTTCACTATCTCACATGATGGAAAGCGACGATATTGTCGACGATGGAGCACGCTTGCCTAGAAGTAACCTATTCACTTTTGACTTACAAGATTCCTAGGTTGTAGCTATGAGAAAACACAGATGGCAAGACGGCAAGGAATTCCACTCTTTAGCTGTCATCATTATCATCATCATCATTTCAGCCGAAAGACGTCCACTGTTGGACATAGACCTCCCGCAAGTGTCGCCATAATGACCGGTCCTGTGCGTCTCGCATCCATCGGATACCCGCAATATTTTCTTTTTAATTGATATGAACTAGTGCTTGACTGCAATCTCACCTGATGGTAAGCAGTAATGCAATCGTTGATGGTGAGGCGCACTAGTTTATTAAGAGCCCATTCACTCTAGCCTTGAAGACTCTTAATTTGTTGTATAGTAATTGTAATCGGACCGGAAGACCGCAGCAGGCAAATTGTTCCAGTTCTTCGATGTACGCGGTATAAACGACGAGGCGAAACGCTTGGTCCGGACCGTAGAGGTTTCAACAACAACTCGCCGTACGTGGAGCTAAATCAAGAACTGTAAGAATGTATGTATGTAGGTACTGTGACACCTGAAGAGGTTGCATACGGCTATGGATCTTATTAACTTGCAAACTTGCAAGGTAATAATACTTTTTATTAGACCAAGATCCCAGAGCTCCCTGACATAGGTAACTTATTTTCACATGGATGAAACCTTAGGTTCTTAGTAGCGTCTCATGTGCTTTGAATACCTGTGGGCTTGTGCAGCTCCTTCTTGGAGCCCCTGGGCAGGTACCAGGTGAGAAAGGGAACTAAAAATAAGAGTAAATTAACTTAAATTTTTATGGCTGATTTTTTAGATGTTTTGAAGAATATTATTCTAAAGTAGTATCCTAGGTGTCAGACACTTTCCATGGACCAAAAATCTGTCAAAGCTCAAAAAAAAAGAACTTTACTTATTTTTACATGTCTGATTTTTAAATATGTTATTATGATAACTATTACAAAGTTAGGTATATTTCAGTAGTCAGACTAATTGTAGTGACGAAACATCAAACAAACCGAAGTCAGGACGGCTGCCAAGCAGATAGGCGGAGAAAGAGTTTTTATAAATAGTGATTATAACAAGATAATCAATTAACCACATAAAAGCATTTCATTGTATCTCCGTCTCCACAGTACTCAACAAACATTAGGACAAAATTCTATCTATCTAGTCATAGCTAAATAAGAACCTAGGTACTGAGAGATAAAACAAAGGGACTTTCGAAGACAATGTTCCTTTCTATCGATTCAGGTCAAAGCAACGTCGGCTTGATCTGAGAGAGTATTTTAATTAACAGAACACGAGAAAAACGAACTTGTATTGAAATTAGTTTTTATTCTTTCAAATGGGGATGTAATTTTCTTTTTATTAACAGCGTTTTTGTATATCTTAGTGATGTACTTAATTGGTTCTTGACTCAGAATTGTCGTGAAGTTTTGTCTGAAATTCAAAAGAAACCTGGTCTTTTTTAATTTCTCTATCAACAAAATGGTTTACGTTTAATTATTTTCCGATATTGTCGAATAAAATACTTAAATTTTGTAAAAACTCTGCTAGTTACCTTTTTCTCTTGAATATATTTAGGTAAGTGTTTTAATTAGTTTCGCTTCTACTAGAGCACTACCAACGTTAACTACTATTAGTTTAAAGTTCAGAACATACAAATGTACCTAATTGGTAGGTTTTCTGGTTGTTAATTCTTAATGATAATGATTTGCCCGGAGCTGAAAGTGGACCTTTGCTTAATAAAGGCGGTGTAGGCATAATATTTAAACAGACCCGAAAGGATCCAAGATTTTTTTGTAAACGTATTTTTTTAGGGTTCTATACCCAAAGGGTAAAAACGGGACCTTAAGAGCGGCCATCTCGAGGTACATTTCCATACAACCGCTCTTACGAGATTTTTATATAGAGATATTTATTTTGCAAATAGGTTTTTTAATAACACTTTTACACGTACTTTTTTTTTGTCAATTTAAACTAGATGAGGCCGGTGTTTCCTAGCTGATTACCCTGAGAAGAAACACCGAAACGAACTCAGGGGTCAAAGTCTCTTTTAAAGTCCATACAGCTAACATGTAATGGTCAAATCATATGAGAACCATGCAGGTTGGAGTCTGAGATGGTCTTTTGAAGAAAGAACCACACAGTTCTGAGCGGACCTGTCCAGTCAGTGCAAGCATGATTATGATGTTATTACACATCTTTCTAGATATTTTGTATACACAGCTATCTTGTGGATATTATCTAGACTTCTATAGAAATCAAACCACAAAATAGTGTAAAACTAATCTAGTAAAGACCTCTGAAACTTTGGCCCCTGTGCTCGTAAATTCAAAAAAGTACATCCATAGAAGCCTTGCACATTTAATCGAGATTCTGAATGACGAACATTTTTCTGAAAAACTTTTAAAGGTTTAAAAAATGACACGTATTTCCTGGAACAAGTATTGTAAAATATTCGAGTAAATCACGGAATTACCGAATGCCAACAGAGTTTTCAGGCGTTATCTCTCTTTTTTCGCACTCCCTCTTCATCAAACATCGCGTTGGATTGCATTAGATGAAGCAACAAGCTTTTAAACCATGCTCGACGTTGACGATAGGCGAGTGAAAAAGTAATTACTCTTACTCTTAATTATTAAGGTTCCACTGTCCGTCTGTCTGTTACCAGGCTGTATTTCATGAACCGTGATAGCTAAATGGTTCAAATTTTGACAGATGATGTATTTCTGTTCCCACTATAACAACAAATACTAAAATATAAATATTGATTATTTTATTTTATTTTGACATTTAATTTTTTATTGATTATTTTATTTTAATTTGACATTTAATTTTTTATTGATTTTTGTATTGATTTCTTAATTTAATTTTGATATTTTAATATTACTATAATAATTATTTCATAACTGTGCCTGTCAACTTTTTATTTTGTACCTATTTTCATTATTTGCATACCCATGTGATGGTTAAACATGGAAAACTTTTTAATATTCATTTAAAAACAAAACATCAATGTATATTTTTACCCATGTTTGCAAATTAATAAATGATTTAATGATTTAATAAAATAAAATATTTAAGTGGAGCTCCCATACAACAAACATGATTTTTTACTAGATTTTAATTTCTTTTTTTTTTACTTTGCTCCACACTAGGAATATGTAGTACGGAGCCCTTCGTGTGCGAGTCCGAATCGCACTTGACCAGGTTTCTTAGTCTAATTACAGGTTTCACCTACTACCTTCTACACTAATTTTGTCACGTCTACTCTCCTTATTACTGTGAACAACTAAGGAGCAAGCGCCAAAGCTGGTCTCAATTTACTTAGCAAATACACCACGCCAAGCCAACTGCGCCCAAAGCTACCAGATAGCTCACAAAAGCGGACATTTAGTTTCCAAACTATTGGTTAGAGACACAATTTATGCTTACTCCAACTTACTTCGTCAATAGTTTTCGAAGATTGCACGAGGTCGAGTCTCTGTAGGAAATTGGAACCTATTGTTTATGTATTTCGGATATAATATGATTGGTAATAAGGTGCAGTGTTGGTTGCATTGCGAACTGAGAAAATGACAACGTTCGGTTGTGGTCAAGATATGAAATAGTAGTGGAGGTAATGTGTGTGTGACTTTAATGAAAATCATCGACTAGAGTGGTCGTAACTTGATTGGAAATAACCATCAGGGGAGATAAAATGCAGACTGGAACCAATTTTACGCGTTTCCACCATAAAAAGTTAGAATATATGTGGATAACAGAGTTCATGTAGGTATACCAGCTTAGCTTCAAAGTTGAGTTTTTTATCAGCAAATCATTGAGTGTGAGAGAGATCACAATAGAGGGTAGAATCCAGTACAATGTTGTGAAATCTATATATATAAAAGGAGAAACTGACTGACTGACATATCAACGCACAGCCAAAACTACTGGGTCTAGGAGTGTAAAATTTTGCACAAGGTTTCCTTTCATAACGTAGGCGAGCACTAAGAGAGAATTTTCCAAAATTCACCCCCACAGTGGAGGAAACGGGGGTTCAAAGTTTGTATGGAGAAACCTATTTTCACGCGTGTGAAGCCGCGGGCAGAAGCTAGTCTTATATATTATATTATACATAAATACATCCATACGCTAAACAGATTCAACATCAGTAGGTAATTATAAAGATGGTAACTTTTTCCAAGATGATCATACTTAGATCGATTACTGAGGCGAAGAAACTACAAAAGTATCAAGAAATGCGTACAAAAGTATCAAGAAAAGAGGTGGATGGTCGCACTTAATTGACTAGTGCGTTTTATAAGGATCATAAGCCCACTCTCTCTTTAATTACCTTCTAAATTACACCAACATTAATACGTAAACTAATTGCGTTCAGGAAATATCCTTCAGATCTCTCTTTGTTAAAGCGGAGGCAGAGAGCACGCAGGCACACCCCATTAAATGTCAGCAGGATTTTATGGAATGAATTACGGTACCTATTAATTACCATATATCCAGTATCCACCCATACTTACTGCTACTACTATAAACGTACTCGTAACGCTAGCGGAAACCTCATGAATAAACTACATCGTTAAACTGCGATTAACCCACGATTAGCCGGAATTACGCACTAAATAGTACCTACCTACCTATTAAAGAACTGTTTTATTATTATTTTTATTTTTTTATGAGTGGCCTTTCTCAGGTCAACCTATGAGTTTGTCGTTTGCTGAACTGGACTTGCCTGTGGCGGCCTTAATAAATAAAAGCTTCCTGTTAAGACTTACAACAATTTAAAACTCAACGATAACACGCTAAGGGCGTACTGAGAGACCTCGGTTTAGGGTGTCGCTGGGGGAGTGCAGCAAGGGAGAGGTGCGAGAATCGAACATAGAACATTATTTGGGGCCATTTAAGTATTATGTAAGCACTACAGGGGGGTAGGGATCTTTGCTTTGCTTATTTTTGTAGACATGGGGGATGGGGGCGTCTAGATGGTGATTACGTCAGCAGTGCAAATTTTTTTTAGTTTTATAAGAGAACGATGTCGATGTTTCAAAATCACAAGAAAGTGAGCAGACACAAATTACTAAGCAGCATACAACTAATGTCATTGAAAACTTAATGTCATGGACTGAGAACTGTCAAATTGAATTAATAATGACAAAATTTTAAATTAACTTTGGTTTTTTCGTTTATTTCAAGTATTCCTTTTTTCTAGACTTTTTTTTATTCTTGATAGGTTCGCGCTTGACCGCTATCTCACGTGATGGAAAGCGACGACGCGGTCGACGATGGAGCGCGCTTACCTAGAAGTAACCTATTCACTCTAGACTTACTACTGCTCATAAATTAATAACCAAACTAACACTTTGACAAATGCACGTACTTACCAAAGATTACGTAAGCATGGGGCGGGGGGGATAGCGTTGCTTACTATTGCTGACGAGGGGGAGGGGGGCTTAATTTTTGCAAAACATCTTACGTAATACTTGAACGGCCCCTAGACTTATGTCACTCAGTGATAAAGTAGTAATCTACTGGTGAGATAAATCATTTTTAAAATCATTTCATTACAAACAAAAATATATTACTAGGTATAGATTATTATTAAGAGCGAATTTAAAATTCCAGGCTCAGGGGTGGACATAGACGGGAGCATCGCGGGGCGGCCCTATAGGACTGCAGGCTGGTTTATCTAAGGCTCTCTTGAAGCAAAGGTAATTGCATCATCGAGAGTGACGAACTATTTTTTTTTTTTTTCGTTATTTTTAGGGTTCCGTACCTCAAAAGGAAAAAACTGAACCCTTAGGTATAGGATCACTTTGTTGTCCGTCCATCTGTCTGTCTGTCAACGCCCTTTATCTCGAGAACGCGTGGAGGTATCGAGTTGAAATTAAAACCACATACCCAAGTCTGCGGTCTCTTCAAGCTGTGAAAAAATCAAACATCAGAGTTAACGAAAAAAAAAACATAGGGCCGTTTTTGTCGCAAAAGAACGTGTATTTCAACACTCTCAAGGGAATCAAAATTCATAGGGTACTTCCCGTTGACCTAAAATCCTGAAATTTGGCAAGAAGCAAGGTATCATAACACAAGTATAGGAAAAATCTGTAAACTGTAAATTTGTAGTTACGCCACAAAAAAAAAAAAAATTTTGCGATTCGGCAAAATCTTCGAAACTCAATTCGGGAATTGAACTGTTGTCATAGGTAAGGTTGAACGGAACCTCAGTGCGCGAGTCCGATTCGCACTTGCCCAGTTTTTTGTTGTTAGGCTCACTTTTTACCACTATATCACTTGATGTAGTCGAGAATGGAGCATGTTTGCCTCGAAGTAACTCTTTCACGCTAACTTAAGAGAAGACTTATCTTTCTTAAGACTCTCAAGGTTATAAGAACGTTACAAAGAGACAAGGAGTCGAATAACCTATTTACCAAAACTTTAGATATAGGTACGGACACTAAAATATTTCCAGGACATTAAATCATGGTCATCATTTCAGCCAAAAGACGTCCACTGTTGGAAATAGGCCTCCCTAAGTGTCGCCACAACGAATGTTCCTGTGCGTCTCGCATGCACCGGATTTCGCGAACTTCACCAGGTCATAAGTCTACCTTGTGCGAAGCCTTCATACACTTTGTCTTCCGGTACACTGTCGCCAATCTGAATCTTTCGGTCCCATCGATCATCTGTTCTGCAATATACCCTGCCCACTGCCACTTAAGTTTGGCGATTCTTCGGGCTGTGTTGGTAACTTTAGTTCTCCAGCGGATATCTTCATTCCTGATTCAATCACGTAAGGAAACTCTGACCATAACCATTTTTCCATTGCCTTTTAGGCGATTTAAAGCCAGAACGTTTGGTCATAGCATTTCCAGGAAACGAAGTCACAGTTGCATCAATCAATTGAAAGGTAAAATGCGAATCAAATGCCTTTCAATTTATCGTCAGATTTCGGGGAAATGTATCATAGCAAAAAATGGGTCAAATGAAACTAAAACTGCCATTGTTCTAAAAATATTTTATTGTATCTACCTGTGGAGTAACCCTTGCTTTTGTGTGTCAATGCAAAAGCAACCTGAACTGACAAATTGTCGAGAATGGATCCACATAGTCAAGCTCAAGCAGCAGACTTGGTTGCTCTATCTTTGTTATATCTGGTAGTTGAAAACCGTGAAGACTTAAATAAATGAAGCTAGGAAATACAGCATGGAAATAATATTGGTACCTAAACTTACCGTTATGGAGACATCAGAAGATGCCTAGGAAGATTTTTCCTGTGAAGGTATAGTACCTACTATACACAGGAAAAAGTTTCAAAAACAAATGCAGCAGTCTCAGCAATCGTTCACCGTTGTTAGTTACTGTGGACACATTAAATATAGACCAACTCAAGTGGTGACGTCGCGTCGTGGGCAGTCCCGAACCGTCCCAGGGAACAACTAGACGTCATTTTTGAGTTGTGGCTGCTTTCTGATTATTTGGTTGTTTAATTTTTATAAAGTCGAATCCCTAACTATAGTGATTCTAGTGAACACCACAGTAAAATTATTGAAGAGTATCAATGTCTATCTCGGAAGATCTTCATCAGATCTTAATATGTTATGTACCTACTAAAAATCTTCCTCAAAAATTATATCTACATTTAAATTACGAAAACCCAGACCTAATCGGATCAGAAGCTTGGACATAGAAACATAATGGGTTCAAATACTGAACCATTTTTTGTAAATATGTTGATAGATTCAATCACAGTCATCCCTAAGCACTTGTTTCAATTTATTTCGGGCCAGCACAACATATTTATTCAAATATTACTTCATACTATTTGTAAGAAATAATCATATCTCTCTTCCATCATATAACTTTTCACACAATTCATCCACCGTGTCTTTCTTTCGTAGAATTCAACGGCAATGGGAAAAGAACTACCATAATAAGAATTCAAAATTTTAATAACATAGCAAACAATGAGAGGCTCGGGCTTGCATGCCTAAACACGTTTCTATTTCATTCCCTTTTCACGACTTGATCCCACGTCAAAACCCAACAAAATCAGTCGGACATTACCGAAAATGTAAAGTGGAACAAAAGGAATAAATCAAAATTTGATTGGAATCGTCCCGGAATGTAACAATCGCATCACGTCCGCGGCGCGCTTTGAATAAACAATTCCGGGACAACTTCGGTGATCCGACCCCTACACTGAGGCGGGAAGTCACTTGAGACTCGAAGTTTTTATGTATTTTGCTGATGGTGGATTGATATTATTTTTTGTTTAACAGATAAGAATATTGGCCGGTTGTAAATCAGAAGAACATCGCTAAATTACTGCTTCGCTTTTTTTCTTTCAGTGCGGTGCGTTCTATCCTTAGAACAGGCGGCGAACAGAAGAACTTCTATAAAAACCAAACATGGACGAGGACATCACATTGAGTGAATCGTATTGAGTGGAAAAACATGAAGGAACCTTTCCCAAAGCTGGGCAAACAGATCAGGTTTTTGATGTCGACTTGATAAATTGAGTCAATAATGTTATATTTGGTCTGAATAAACGGCTTATATTCTTATTATCATTATTTATAACCGCCAAGAATAATTTGGCATAAGACTGTCAATTATTTATGCCCGGTTTACATTATTCCAGTATAGCGATAGAATCCAGTGCTGGATTGCTTACTGGAAAAATGTAAACCGGCACTGGAATGCACTGAATGCAGTTAGCATTCCAGTCCAGTAACTGGATTGGCGGTCTACTTTTGAATCCAGTGCGACCAATCCAGTGCAACTGGAATAATGTAGACGGCCAGTCCAGTGCCATTCCAGTGCTGACAGTAAACACGTATTGGTTGTTTTTGCGGATTACTTGAATTAATTAAAACTAATGATAACAGTTAATCAAAGTTTTCTGCCGTCATTCTCAATGCCAGTCTATATTCAGTGGGATCTTCTAACTTCAGTTGTTGCAAAAGCATTACTGACCCTCCTTTTTGATCTCATCCCCTGATCCAATTTCTCACCCAAATCCGTTCCTTTTTTCTTAGTTCCTTATCAACCTCATTAATAATTTCTTGTAGCAAGAGTAATTGAGCACGTTTGAAATATTTTCGAAACTGATCTCTTCTTGAAATCATTGTCACTGTAGTGTTCACACTTCAACGGCTTCTAAATAACTGGAATAATGTAGACGTTACAGATCCAGTCCAGCACTGGACTGGATTCTCGCTGGATGACTGGACTGGAATAATGTAGACGTTACAGATCCAGTCCAGCACTGGACTGGATTCTCGCTGGATCACTGGACTGGAATAATGTAAACCGGGCATTATGAGGCAATTTAATAGCAAAATATCAAGTAATATATCCAGCTGCCGTGAGCACAGTGGAACTCAGAGCAGACCTCGAATATTTTCAAACAATATGCAAATTTTGGATAGTCGATATCGTGGGAAACCAAGTCATAGATGACGGGCCATGTTTAACTTCTAACGAAAGAATTGGTCTGCTGTAGCAGAACAGGGGATTGCTTGAAATAGGCAGAGAGAGAACTTTGCCCGACAGTGGGACAATAGGTGTAGTGGGGCTGGCTAGATTAAGTAACGATGCAGATTTTTTAAACCCTTTCAAATAATCCTCCCGATCGATTTTTTTCCACAGTAGCGAGTCTCACCGGATTCTGGAACTTATATTAGCCAAGTACGCAGGGTATAAATTTTAGTAGTATGGAATTATAGTGCACAGTGCACTATAATATCTCATGTGTTTGCGCATATGAAAACACAGTTGTATTCTCTTTTCCTTTTACTCTCATAGTCTGATGGAACGGCAATCCGACACGACGGAAAAGACATCAAGTGCAGGACGAACGACTTTACGAGCTCTCCGAGCCACGGATCATCAACTTCTAAATACCAGGCTGCTAAAGAGTATTTGCTAATAACTAACATTTTGTCCAACAAAGGTTTCAAAACAAATACCCCACGCTCAGCAGTTGCACTTACCATCGCGGGACCAACGAGGCAGTAAGGCCTACTATCCACGGACGCGTAGCTTCATAGACGCGTATTCGTTATTATACGCTTGGTGTACGCCTGCGTGAAGCTTACATACAAAACTATGAAACTCTGTCGATGACTTTGCCGCTGCGTCGACAGTATAGGCCTTATACAGCACCCTTTTACACAACATTCAGGAATTGACACAACAGTATCACCTAAATATTTTTTTGTAAAAGTCGTCCAACCTCCTCTCGACTTCTAAACCCCTAGTAATGATTTGACTGGTTCTCAATTTACATCTAACATGTCTAGCAGCATAGAGCGTAACGTGTAGCAACACAGCCGACAGTGTTGGCCCGCTAAAGATTCGGAAATCGAACCCGAGTTCAAGTTTATTTGCATCGGTTTCCGATACACCGTTTTCGTGGCTTATAAAGCACTTGAATTTGCGTTCCGGGTTTAGTGTGTTCTTTGATTAGTTTGAGGTTTTAAAGGTACGTGTGGAGGGTTCCTTTTATTTTGTTAGGCCTTTAAGAGGCTTGCAGTAAAAACACCGGTACGAAATTCTGTTTTTTTTTATCTTTTCAAAGCCTTTTTACGATTTCTACATAGTCATAGTAAATCTTTAACGATTTGTAATGCTTAGTCGTAAATGTAATTTAAAAAAAAACAACTCGTAATTCTAAATTCAATATGATAATTAAATACAATTTCTTGCGTGCATACGCCGGTACCTGCACGACGTACGTTGGTTTCCTTTGGATGCTATTGGCAAAGGTCTTAGAATAGAATAGAAAAACATTTATTAGGGGCACACACAGTACAACGGTTATAATCACAAATTAAAAAAGAAAAGTGCAGAATGCTCTTAGTGTGCCCGTAGGTACCAAAAGGGTTACCATCTCAGCATTTGCTGGGCGTCTGACACGAAGCGACTGGTTTTCAGTTAGCACCCCGCAATGACTACAAAACTTGACTTTTTTTTCAACACATTAAGAAGATGAACCAAATCTCAAACAAAAAAAAGTCTACAATAACTACACCAGAGAAACAAGCATAAGATCTCATAAAATCCATTCCTTATTGTCACATGATGGCCATACCCAGCCACCTAAGAGTGAAATACAGCAAGCTATAAACTTCCCGATCTTCAATAACAAAACACGGACGTCGCACGTAGAAAACTTTACAAAAAGCAACTCCGGTTGCGCGTTTAAAATATCAGATATCGGAAGAAAATTACGATCTTCTAGCCTCCCGGCTCCTACACTCCCGGAACTTATTACTGACCAAGCAACTCCTAATAGAATCTACTGTGTTTAAACTTACTAAATGTCAATGTCTATTGCGCAAAGTTACATGAAGTCCCGTACAAAACTTATGACACCGACTTCGAGAGAAGTTGCCTGAACTTATGAGGGAACTAAAGGAAAAATCTTTCACAATTCATGTCCTTGTGAATATTTTATTGAAGAATATTGTATTTTACATGGAGTCGTGGACTTATGTCGGCGTTGACGTTTTATAGATATTGGTGGCAGATTGGATGGGCTCGATATGAGTAGTGAAGATTTTATGGCGCTTGGTTTTGGATATTGTAGTCGAGTTTTATGTGGGTCAAAAGATCTTTGTCTTGTGTTTTTCATTGAAATCGTGTATTTATGTCGCTTTCTAGAGACACGCTTAAACTGCACAGTTGCACACCTTAAAGCTTTTTTTAAATTGTTATAAACTAGTGCTTGACTGCGATCCTACCTGATGGTAAGTTATAGTGATGCAATCGTTGATGGTCAGACGCACTAGTTTATTAAGAGCCTATTCAGCATTAAAGATACCTAAATTATAATCGGACGGCCAACGACCGCAGCAGGCAAGTTGTTCCAGTCCCTCGATGTTCGCGGTATAAACGACGAGGCGAAACGCTTGATCCGAACTGTAGAGGTTTCAACAACGTAAGGGTGGATACTCCCCGTTCGTCGGGATGTCCGATGGTAGAAATGAGATGGTGGAATCAAGTCGTGCAATGCCCGTGCACACTCTCCAAAGAGCATTCTGTAAAACACCGAAAGGCTGGCTACCTCACGCCTGTGCTCAAGATTTTGTAGATTCGTTTAACCAAATCTGGATCACCAATTAGCCCCTTCGCACGCCTTTCCACTGAGTCCAAAGCTGTCAGGTGGCACTTTAAAGCTTAAGTAATGAATAGTTAGGTCACCGTGAGCTTTGGATGTTGAAAGTGTTAAGTCGTGAATAAGGGATTTTTTAAAGGACTAGCTTCTGCTAACGGCATCGCATATGATCTTTGTCACTCATCGATAAAGTAGCATTCAATTAGTGAAAGAATTTTTAAAATCGGTTCAATTGCAGTTTTTGAAATTATTCATTACAAACAAAAATACAAAGTTTTGTTTTTTATAATATTACTTTTTACACCACCTGCTCGATAATGCCCGTGTCATACAACCATCACTTAAAGCAAGTCATTCTGTCCCTAGGGAGATAATGCAGTATGGGCGATCCCTAGGGAATAATGAGATTTGAATTTGGAACGTCAAAGATCGTCAACAATAAGTGAACTAAAATGTACGTGCACCAAACAAGTTTATTCAAAATTCAAACTGGCCACTAACAAAAAAAAAAACAGAATAAAACGTGGTCGTGGTTACTGACGAGGTTCGAAAAAAAAAGTAATGAAAAAGCGGGAGCGATATAGAAAATTGAAACTATAGAATCTTAGAGTAGTGAATTTTATTTGTTTCAAATCTCAAAATATGTTGAGTGATAGTTAAGATTAACTTGTACATAATACTTATATTTCTCTAATATTTGATTTGTTTTACTAAATTGTCTTTTAATTATCTCACAGATGGTGTAAAAAGTAGAGTATCCAACACGGGGATAAAGCTGTCTTTATCTTGGGTGGCTTGAATTCCTCACTTCTCTCAGTTTCTTTATTAACTCCCTCGCAATGCTCGGGAGTTAATTATATAAATCCCTCACTGTCGTTCGGGATTAAAATTAGAAACCTTTGTTTCGTTCGAAATTCAACATGCCGCCCGCGACATAAAGACACTGCTTTATCCCCTAGTCACATAATCTACTATTAAACTATCTACTACTACTTTTTGCCAGCACTTAGTACGCGTGAATGTCGAATATTGCGGATGCAAAATCGAAGCCAAATAAAAAGTAGCCTATGTCCTTTCTTGTATTTTGATGTCCTTTCTTGTATTTTGTATTACATGTCCTTTCTTGGGGTGCAACCATGCAAGCTTAATCCGTACCTTTCATGAAAATTGGTTCAGTAATTAAACCGTGAAAGCGTAACGATAGAAAGAGTTACATTTATAATATGAAAAGTAGGGGATAAATTAAAACTTATTAACAATTTGAACGACTGAAGTATATTTTAGTTGCATCATTATACTTAAACGACTACATAACATAGGTTTTTCTTAACATTAACATTTTACATTAAGGAAGGTATTAAATAATCCATACTAATATTATAAATGCGAAAGTAACTCTGTCTGTCTGTCTGTCTGTCTGTCTGTCTGTCTGTTACGCTTTCACGCTTATACCGCTGAACCAATTTTGATGAAATTTGGTACAAAGATAGAATAGAGCTTGAGAAAGGACATAGGCTATAAATTATCACGCTATTTGCTATGGGGGGTGAGCAATATTCCAAAATGTCGTTATTGAACGATTTGCCGTGACTTCGATCCCAAGTTATAGTAATAATTTTTGTGAGTATTTTGTCGTCTTTTTTGTATATAATATGCGATGTTACTTCGATTACAATAATAATAGGACTTTTAGCATATTTTTAATACATATTAGACATTTTTACTCATATTTTTGTAAAAAGTAATTAAACATGTAATAAAATTTAAGTGGAAAAACGAAAATAATATTTCTTTTTTTCATTTAGCTGCAAATTTAATCCAAAGAAAAGATGGATGGATTGTGTGAAGAGTGATATGAAAGAAAAGGAAGTTAGTGATAGTATGACGAGTGACAGGGCAGAATGGAAGAAAAAAACATGTTGCGCCGACCCCAAATAACACGGGACAAGGGCAGGAAGATGATGATTTAGCTGCAAATTTAATATCTGAGATGAAAATCATCACGCTATCATCGACAAAGGGGTTAAGCAGACAATGATGACGTTTATATAAGAACACCTATTTTACACATAAGTCAACGAACACCGTAGTGCAGTCGTGTCTGGATTAGATCGGCACGTAAGGGGATAGTGGTTCAAGACTCAGTTTAATTTTTGTGATAATTTTGTTTTATTTTACTGTAAACAAGAAATTTTTACATATTTTTGCGTTCTTACTATTATTTTTATCGACAGTCTGGTTTCTACATCAGCACTTTCGAAGCAGTTTGGCAGGTTATACTGACCTTCACTATACAAGACAGAAATCCAGCGGTTATGCATTCAAACGTCTACAAAGAGATCTAAAGAGATACAATAGAGCGGCTATCAGAAAAAATGTCTTAGAAAAACTGTCATCCTATGAGTCAGTGACGCCATCTGGCTTTGAATAGCAAACACACGAATTAAATTTGTCAAACTATTTATTTAACTATCGCTCGGTAGGTGGCCAGGGGCCTTACCATGATAATGTCAAAATGTCAGACGTACGAGCGAAAAAGAGTGATGGAGCTATACACCCTATATAGCTCCATCCCTTTAACAGTCCGGTTTAGGTCGTAAAATGGATCACGTTATGAGCTCGTGGTAGAGCCTCAGTGTGTGATAAAGGTAAGGTTAAGCTTTTCAGCAATAGATGGCGTTATCACGAAATCAGCAAATGTTTCTAGACCTATTTATAAAAATGATTGAATTCTAATTAATTGCTTCGTAAATGCCAAAAATATTTACGAAAATAAACCGCAGTTAGGTCCAGTCATTTTATCATAAGATTTGTAATAGTGTAAAGCGCGGTGGGCCTTGGGCGCGGTCGCCTCCTTCTGCGAAGCAGTAATGCTAGCAAGGAGGCGGCCGCACGCGCGAGACAATAACCCTCGCGACCCAGCCGATCCGAACCGAGGGGTTCCGATCTCGATTTCCGGCCACCGTAGGCGCGGGCTTGTGGACGGCGAGCAATGGGTAGCTCACCGTCCGTCCGTCCGGTAACCGTCCGGACCGAGCCCAAGTCGTTGACGGCGCGTAGTGTTCCACGCGCGCCTCAAGGAGGTGTCAGCAACCGTAGGGGCCCAGCAAGGTCGAAGCCTATTGGGGCCATGGGTGATACGAAAGAGATTCCCGGGGCCCTGGAACAATGGCAAAGAAGGAACAGGAGTGGGTTTTATGTATGTTTCTTTCTGGTTTATGTTATGATAAAACAACGCTGTATGATTTTAAAATTATTGGTTCATTAGATATACTAAAAGTATATCTATTATACCGTAGAATTATCTTTTTTACAACACTAAATAAATGTTATTTAACGTAGGCTATCAAAAAAAAAGTGGATAAAGTAGTTTTCAGTTGCCAAAATGTATAAATAGTCTGAGTCACGGAGTTGATACTGAGGTCGAACCCACAGTTTTTAGTGTGTGCACCTTTTGCTTTTAGGTAAGAAATCATCAAATACCTTCCCCCGCTCTGGGTAAAGCGAGAGGTAGTACCAGACTTTTACTGACTGAAACCCACCTGTGTTCCTTTACTTGCCCTTAGCGTTCCAGGGCTATGGTAACTTGCACGCCACAATTGCGGCAGCAAATACCTTCTTTGAGGAAAGTCTAAAAAGGCTCTCTTCCACCTGACGCAGGTCTTCATTGAACGTAGATGTTTCGGAAGGACCCCCAAAAAACCAGCAAATATAGGTAGGTACTTAATCACAGAAAGATGCTTCTTGAGCAGTTCGTGAAGGTTACCAGTACTTCAAGTAGTCTCTCCCTCGGACTTGACCACAACCTACTGTTTGGAACAAGTACCTAATTTCAAAGTTTCCAAAAATTGAAGATCATTAAGAATTTCATGAAAAACCCATGAAGACATATTTCACACAAGGCCCCGACGTGGTTTGCGTTCCTGAAGATAGTTTGATTACGTATGATGTATCCTACATTACTTGCAGCCTTAAGTCGACAACTGGACGTTACCTCCTTCAGTGAGTGGTGATCAACACTGGGACAACATTCTGACGGATGCCAGAGTCAGTCACAGCCCCAATTGGTTGCGACATTTGTTCGCTGTCATTTTATAGTTTTGTGGAGTCACAAACACGGAGTAATGAGGGGGTATTAGGGTGTTTCGAGAGGTTTCTGTTTCAAATTCGACGTGATGTAAGTCAACATCAAACTGCATCAATTTTTTTCACAAATTCTTTATAAGTACAGTTGTGGAGCAAGATGACATCGTAGGTTACTCTGTAGTATTTTAATAATCGCTAGCAGTAGTGGATAGTCCACTACTGTACACAGTGCACGTTATCCAGCTGAAGATGGGCTGAAGCCGATTATGCTCCTTCGAAATTCACCTCCGCCAAAGTTGCATAACGGACCCGGCTAAAAGTCTGCAGAGAAATATCATCGAGGCAAATTCTTATGGGAGGTAATTCTTTCGAAAAATCTCATAGCTCTAGCAGGCATTGGCCCTAGAGATCTTCGTCTTCGTCGTAGAGGTCTTCGCTGTGGTGTCTTTAGAAAGAAGACACCACAGCGTCCTCTCTTTTCCTCAAAGAAGGAAGATTTGCCGCCGCGTGCAAGTTACCGTAGCTCTGGAACACTAAGGGCAATTAAAGGAACACAGGTCGGTTTCAGTCTGTAAAAGTCTGGCACAAACTCTCGCTTTACCCAGAGCGGGGGAAGGTATTTGATGATTTTCTTCCTAAAAGTAAAACGTGCAGACACTAAAAACTGTGGGTATTGACCTCAGAACAAGATCCGTACAGACTCTTTATACATTTTAGCAACATTTAACATTTTGAAAACTACTTTATCCACTTTTTTTATAGCCTACGTTAAATAACATTTATTTAGTGTTGTTAAAAGAAAACAACGGTTTAATACACTTTTAGTCTATTATAATGAACCAATCATATTAAAATCATACAGCGTTGTTTCATCATAGAATAAACCAAAAACAAACTTAAACTATCACCTTTTCCTTTTAGGGGTAGGCAGAACCACAGTTTATCAACTACTTCGACCTCAACATGTCTGTTTCTGTTTATTGATGATGATAAGTAATTTATTTGATGTATATCATGAACGAGTATTCTATTACTGGTGAGCCAAATAAATAAAATAAATTATATATCTGGACATAAGAAATACATTTTACATAATATATTTACTGAAATGAATTTCCGTTATTTGAATTAGATGTTTTTAGCACGAATCACAAGCACAGAATTATTAATTACGTTTGTGCATTTTTACTAACTTGACGCAGACAAAGTCGCGGGTAACAGCTAGTTATACTATAAAAAGTAAGTATATACTATATAATTATATACTATAATTAGGTATGTAGTAAGTACTAAATAATTATAGTATATAATTATAGTGATGTGCAGAAGAATATCCAAACAGAAAATATGAAAGTACTTCACTATTTCTCTGAAACATAGTACATAGTTGTGGTAACTGTTTTTTGGACCTCTCTGGATGTACGAACATCGGTCGAACCCGACATTCCTCGAACATTTCCGAAGTTTCACGAACACTGTCATGCTGGCTAGGCGAAGGCGACGGGAATCCACTGGATGCGAGAAGTACGATAGAGCAACGCTTGGTGGAGGTCCATGTCCAGCAGTGGATATTTTTCGTCTGATGACCTGTCTATTCTTTAAGTATCGCAGTAAGTTGGGAGCTTTTTTACATTCTATGACTTCAAAAAGCGGTTCTAAATTCGTCTCATATTTGGCCAGCAATATTTTAGCCAAACATTTTCTCCAAAGATTTTCATGATTCAGAAATCAGAAACGTTTATTTCAAATAGACCAATTACAGGCACTTTTGAATTGTCAAAATGTCGGTCAGTCAAAAAAAATACAAGTGAAGCTAAATTGCACGTTCCAAAGCGTAGATCTCTATGGAGAAGAACGTGCAAGAAACTCCATGGACACTCTTTTAAATCATCTTATGAGTCATTCTTATTCATTTGATGGTTTAATGGTTGAATGATGGTTTAATGGATGGTTCAGTCGTCCGGCGTACGCGCTCGCGAGCGGTTCGAATATGGCAAATTCCGTGACGATACCTGTGAATACGCTAAAGTGTGTGAACTGTAATATAGTCATAAGTGAGCTTTTATCATTTATTCAAAATAAGATCTCAGTGATAGATAACGAGAGTTTAATTAGGATTTGCACATCTACTTTTTCCGAGGAGGAGGTAGAATGTGCTAAAGATTTACTGTTTCACTCTCTGAACGGTAAACAGAAGAAAGTATCCAGGCGTAAAGAGGGAAAAAAGCAGAGAAACCTTGAAGATATGATATGTGTTTTCAAAGTAACTGAACCGGACCATATGCCGATTTTTGTGGCGCGTGACTTGCAAAAATTACCGCCCGTTACGTTCGACCATGTCGATGTTACCAAATTATTAAAAGACTTGCTGATTATGCGTACAGAAATTAATGATATAAAGGACAGATATGTAACATTGAATCAATTGGATGACCTAAAATTGGAATTGGAATCAAGCAGGCCCGCTGCATCGTTTTTAACCTGCAATATTAACACAAGAAAAAGAGGAGGGTATGTGTTGGATAGCGGGCCTATCGGTTTATCGCCGGCGGCCGGTGTCAACGTGACGACGCGACATTCGAGCATCGAACGCAGCGAGTCACCAAAGTATCGCTCTCTCACTCGCGCACAGACGGAGACAGATAAGCTGAGTGCGTCTGCACTGATTAACTCGACTCTTGTGGAAAATGAATTTTGCACGAATATGCCAGAATCAGCTGTGTGTCATGCAGTGACAGTTGATGTTGAAGCAAAACAGCCCACCATGGCGGATATTGCGAGAAAAGGTGAATGGAAAATGCATAACGAACCAAACGAGGAATGGATAACAGTCCAAAAAAGAAGGACTAGAAATCGGTTTGTTGGTAAAACTGGGAAAGCGACCACAGACTGTTCTGAAAAGTTTAAAGCAGCTGAAGTAAAAATTCCCTTGTTTATTTCTAATGTAAACAAGGAAACCGCAGAAAACGATATATGTCTGTATATAAAAAATAAAACATCGGAATTAGTTTCACTGGAGAAAATAACAATGAAGAAAGAGAGGCCTTACAATGCATCTAAATTACTTGTAAACAAAAACAAGCTGGAAACGTTTCTAGATGACAAGATGTGGCCTGATGGCATCACATTTCGACGTTTTGTACATTTCAAAAATAGAAGAGAAGAGAACAAGAGTGTTTCTCATAGTAATGAAATAAAAACCAAGCCGTAATGGATAGTGCTTCGAACATGAACATAATAACATTTAACTGTAAAAATGTGAAGAGATCGGTGAACTGCGTGCGCTCGTTGTGCAGGACGGCTGATATAGTCTTGTTACAGGAAACTTGGTTATATCCACATGATTTACACTTTCTCGAAAATATAGATCAATACTTCAGCTACACTGCGAAGTCTTCAATAGACACGTCTGCTGGTATTTGCAAAGGTAGACCTTACGGTGGTGTGGCTACACTGTGGCGGAAAAGTGCTTTTAATCATGTTTCGGTAGTGAAAAGTAATAATAATAGGATCTGTGCAGTCAAAGTAGTGGTTAACAACAGATCTTTTATGGTGATAAATATGTATATGCCAACGGACTGCAGTGAGAATTTGTTAGACTTTACGGAATGTCTCAGTGAAATGTACTCAATGATACAAAGTAATAATATGGAATCCGTGTTTGTACTAGGGGACTTCAACGCCCACCCAGGTGAGTCATTCTATAATGAACTTCTTGATTTCTGTAACGAGCAAGAATTATCATGCGCCGATGTTAAATTTCTCGGCATGTTGTCGCCTACTTTTACATTTATTAGTGACTCACATGGGTGTAAACGTTGGCTAGACCACTGTCTTGTAACACGGTCGGCGTCCAACACAATAGTAAACATTGAGGTGATATACGATTCTTTTTGGTCAGATCACTTTCCATTGAAATTAGAATGTGATATTAATTTAATTAGAGAAAAAACTTTAGTTAAAAAAGTATGTAATGACATACGTTGGGGTGAAAGAAGCTCGGAAGAAATAAATAAATACTGGTTGCAGTGTAATAATAAATTAAAGAGCTTAGACTTTCCTGAAAACTTTGCATTGTGTGCGGATAATTATTGTGATAAGTGCGACCATAAAATTCTGTTGGATGAAATGTATACCAAAATTGTAAATATATTAAGTGAGGCTGCCAGCAGTAGTAGAACCTCTAGGGGCATTATAGGAAAAAATAAAGGTATAAAGGGCTGGAACAAACATGTAAAGGAAGTTCACACCCAAGCAAAGATTAAGTTTAAAACTTGGATGTGGCACGGTCAACCCAGTAGCGGGCCTACTTTTGAGAATATTTAAATCAAAATTAAAATGGTGTATTAAAAACCAAGACAAAATTGAAATGGACATTCTAGCCACATTACATTCAAATAAAAATTTCACGTCATTTTGGAAAGGTACTAAAAAACTGAATAATAATACCCCAAGCGTTTCGGCTAGCGTGGAGGGAAGGAATGACTGCACTGAGATAGCGAATATCTTCAGAGAACACTTTCAGATGAGTTCACCTCTCGGGACAGGGTCGAGGAGGACAGATGCTGAGCACTGTCGTTCAGGATTACCCCTTCGATTTTCATGTAAAGAAATAAAATCTATTATTAAAGGTATGAAGAGGGGTAAATCTCCTGGTCACGATGGGCTCAGCATCGAGCATCTTCAAAACGCTGGTATACACCTGCCGCGAGTGTTGACAATGTTCTTCAATCTTTGCTTGGGACATTCTCACTTACCACAAGAGCTACTGGATACAGTGGTCATACCTATTGTGAAGGAGAGGACAGGGGACATAGCAGACAAGGGTAACTATAGGCCTATCTCACTGGCGACCGTTATAGCCAAGGTACTTGACAGTGTGCTAGACACCCACCTCGGTAATTGTACCCAGTTACACGACGCACAGTTCGGTTTTCGTGCGGGGTTGTCTACTGAGAGTGCCATTTTTGCGTTGAAGCATACTGTCAAGTATTATACAGATAGACAAACACCAGTGTATGCATGTTTCCTGGACCTGTCTAAAGCATTCGACCTGGTTTCCTATAATGCCCTATGGGGAAAACTTCGAGAGGCAGGTGTTCCTGCTTCGTTGGTGGCCACTTTATCTATGTGGTATGATAAGCAAAGAAATTTTGTAAAATGGTCAAATGCGCTGTCTGACCCGTACAAACTAGAGTGTGGAGTCAGACAGGGAGGTCTTACCTCTCCCCGACTTTTTAACATATATGTAAACAAATTACTGGTTGAGCTCAGCAACACACATGTCGGATGCCACATAGATGGAGTTAGTTTAAATAATTTGAGCTACGCAGACGACATGGTGTTGCTGAGCCCATCCATCTGTGGAATGAGAAAGTTGCTTTCTATTTGTGAGGGGTATGCTGAGCAGTATGGGCTAAAGTACAACCCTACGAAAAGTGAAATGTTGGTGTTTAGAGGTAGAAATAAAAGTCCATCATATATCCCTCCGGTAACGCTGTGCGGTTCACTTTTACAGAGAGTAACCCAGTTTAAATATCTGGGCCACATTGTTACCGAAGACCTGAAAGACAACTTAGATATGGAAAGGGAGCGCAGGGCATTGGCTGTGCGGGGAAATATGGTAGCTCGAAGGTTTGCTGGTTGCTCAGTACCAGTAAAAATTACTCTGTTCAAGGCTTACTGCCAAACATTTTACACTAGCAGCCTTTGGGCTAATCATACCCAAAAGGCAAATAATGCCCTGCGAGTACAATACAACAATACCTTCAGGGTGCTGTTGAGGCTTCCACCCTATTGTAGTGCGTCAGGTATGTTCGCCGATGCGCATACTGACGACTATTTCGCAATAATGCGTAAGAAGGTGGCGTCGATGACGCGCAGAGTGGGGGAAAGCACCAACAGTATCCTGAGAGTGTTTGCTGAAAGGCTGGATGGGCCTACCATGGATAGGTTTATCGAGCTTCATGTATTACATGGGGCTCGATGAAACTATCTGTGTTTCGATATGTTTTCCAAGTGTTTACTAACGTAGTTTATAAGATAATTTATATACTAACACAATGTGGGCCTATGTAGTCTGTGAATAAAAGATTTTTATTTTTTATTTATTTATTTATTTAAAATGGTCATTTAGTGTATGTACGTTGCTGTTGTAGGTACTTACACATAACACACAGAACTTGCAGAATTTCCTTTACAACTTCTTGCATACGTCGCTTGATGTGGACCCGACAAACCACGACAACTCCCAAAATTACCCGATTACAAAAGTCCTTCGCTTTTAGAGTTCAACAAAGCACAGGATTGCATCAGCTGTCTTTTTTTAAATTATATAAACCAGTGCTTGACTGCAATCCCACCTGATGGTAAGCAGTGATGCAATAGTTGATGGTAAAGCGCACTAGTTTATTAAGAGCCTATTCACTCTAGCTTTGAAGACACCATTTTACATTATAAACGGACGGGAAGACCGCAGCAGGCAAATCAGGCAAATTATTCCAGTCCTTCGGTGTACGCGGTATAAACGACGAGGCGAAACGCTTAGTCCGGACCGTAGAGAGTTTAACAATGTAAGGGTGGATACTCGTCGTACGTCGGGTTGTCCGATGGTATAACGGAATCAAGTCATGTAATTCCCGCGCACACTCTCCCAAATGCATCCTGTAAAATACAGCTGAGCGCTGGCCGTTTTGCGCGGATGTGACCCATATCTCACACTATTATATAGAGTTGTTATAATTATTTTTTTTTGAAGGTATGCGCCATGTTTGTCGTAAATAAACTCTTTTTCTTTCTTTCTTTCTATTGAAAGGCTGGCTACCCTACGCTTGTGCTCCATGTTTTGTATTTGTCTTTGGACTTGCTCTAGGTCTTCATATTAACCTTTTGACGTGCGTAATTAGAGACACAATAGTAAGACAATGGCTTGCGGACGCCGGCTACCGCCTGAGCGTTAATGAATTAAATACGCATCGGTAAGACTCGATAAGTCCTAAACATTGCATATTTGAACATAACACAGAACTGTCAGTACATCAGCTGTTTGTTGGGCTTGCCCTGGCTCATCATATTACGAACATCTATCTTTAAGAGCCGAGAAGTTCCGAACATTCCCGAAGTTACCCGATTAAATAAGACCTTCACTATTGGACTTGAACATAGCACACAACTACATCAGTTCTTTCTTGCATTCTCTCTGGCTTTTCATATTACGAACATCTATCTGTAAGACCCGACAAGTCCCGAACATTCCCGAAGCGACCCGATTACAAAAGTCCTTCACTATTAGACTTGAACATGGCACATAACTGCATCAGCTGTTTGTTGGACTTTCCCTGGGTCTTCATATTACGGACATCTGTACGCCTGTTGATGTGGACTCGTACTCCTTCTAATCCTGACCAGGCTTTTGCTACGGACACTAACTTACTCCAGGGTATTGGCCACTCGCCGCGGAGGAACTAAGAAGAAAAAAAAGTACTTGAATTTTAATCAATAAAAAAAAAATTAAAATCGGTCCGCAATTGACCGAGAAATCGGTGAACATACATACAAAAAAACATACATTCAGCCGAACATAGAACCTCCTCCTTTTTGAAGTCGGTTAAAAAGAGCTTTTTGCACTTGTGAAAACTTTGTGTCCGAATTTTCTTATATTCTGTATTACGACGTATGTTTTTGAGGTTATCATGCAGATCAACAGATTATAATTCTATATTTGCCAGTTGAAACAGTAGTGAAGTTGCATCTATTTTTATTATTATTATTATTATTATTTATATCAGATACATCCATATTATGTTAGTAGAACTTAAAACTATGTTAGTAAAATTGTTCATTAAAATAAATAGAATAAAATAAAATCAGTTCATTTTGGTGTACAATGAATTTTTAATGTTCTTTTTCAAAAGTTGAAAATACAATAGGAGAGACATTCAAGTAGCATCTTCCCTCTTTTTTGAGAAATTATCAAATGACCTCTTCGTTCTAGGTGGAGAGACAGGGAATGTCAGACTTTTACTAACTGCAAGCCATCAATTAACTTTTCTTGCTCTGGGTGGACCTAGAGAATGCATTTTAACCTCACCCAACGAGTTTGGACCACCGACTAGTGCACCCTTAAAATCGAGTAGTGCACACTTCGCTACACTCCATTCGAATTAAGATTAGCCATTTAAACAAACCTTTTTTTTACTATCCGTTCAACCGATTTTGAGTTTTATTACGTTGGTGGCATGATAAATGGTAATTGCAGTAAAAAGTTGATATTGTAACCACTTTTTTATTTTGAATGTGATGTTTATTCATTTTTTGTGCTCTGTACCTCAAAAGGAAAAAACGGAACCCTATAGAATTAAAATTCATAGGGTACTTCTCGTTGACCCAGAATCCTGAAATTTGGCATAAAGCAAGGCCAAAGCACAAGTTCTGGAATAAATCTGAAAACAGGAAATTTTTTGTTACCTACGTCACAAAAAAAAAATACTTTTTTGCAATTCGGGTAAACTCTTCGAGACTCCATTCGAGAAATGTAGTTTGTACGGAACCCTCAGTGCGCGAGTCCGACTCGCACTTGCCCAGTTTTTTTTTGTTCAGATGGGATATATTCAATGACGTCTCCTGCCCTTGGGCGGGACGGGAGCGTGTCAGACTTTTACTGACTAAAACCCACTCTTAGTTCCTTCGTTGCCTTTCATTCCAGGGTCGATTTTTCAGAAGCGAACCCATGTCCCCAGTAGGCTTCGACCCTGCTGGGCCCTTACGGTTTGCTCACATCTCCTAGCGGCGCACGTGGAACACTACGCACCGTCGACGACTTGGGCTCGATCCGGACGGTTACCAGACGGCGAGCTACCCATTGCTCGCGGTTCGCAAGCACAATCTCGATTTCCGGCCACCGTAGGAGCGGTGGCCGGAAATCGAGATCTGGATCACGGAATGGAAGTCAAAATTGGTTGAACGAACAGTGTAAGATGTTTGTTCAAATTTCGTATCTTACTTCGAATGTAGTAAAGGTAGGTATTTAAAGTTCCATTTGTACAACAGGTAGGTACACCTCCTCACCTTCGTTTTCTGATTAATCCTTACCTGGTCAAAAGGTTGTTTCCCAATATGAAACATGGTGTACAACAGCGGAGCCTTGTTCAGCGATATGTTCATATCACAGGTGTCTAGAATACCAAGTTCTTTATAAATCCATTCAGAGTGTAGTGCTAGATGCTCGTAAATAACCTAAAAACGTAAAAAAAGTATTTAAATATTATTATATAATGTAAACTCTGAGAAAATAATAAATTTATACTAATAATATAAAGCCGAAGTGTTTGATTATTTGGTTTAACGCGCTAATCTCAGAAACTACTGGTTTGAATTGAAAAAATCTTGTAGTGTTGGATATTCCATTCTTATATTATATTCTTTATTGTACATAAAATAACAAGTTATTAAAAAAAAATTGACAGCTGATGTACAAAGGCGAGCTTAACCCACAATTGGGTTTTCTTACAGCAATCATCATCATTTCAGCCGATAGACGTCCACTGCTGGACATAGGCCTCCCCCAAACGTCGCCACAACGAACGATCCTGTGCGTCTCGCATCCATCGGATTCCCGCAACCTTCACCAGGTCATCGGTCCACCTTGTAGGGGGCCTTCCGACACTGCGTCTTCCGGTACGCGGTCGCCACTCCAGAACCTTTCGGCCCCAACGGTCATCCGTTCTGCGAGCAATGTGCCCTGCCCATTGCCACTTTAGTTTGGCGATTCTTCGCGCTATGTCGGCAACCTTGGTTCTCCTGCGAATATCTTCATTTCTGATTCGATCACGCAAGGAAACTCCGAGCATAGCCCTTTCCATTGCCCTTTGGGTGACTTTGAGCCTTCTGATGAGGCCCATTGTGAGCGTCCACGTTTCGGAACCATATGTCATCACTGGCAACACGCACTGGTCATAGACTTTCGTCTTGAGACACTGTGGTATATTGGATGAGAAGATACCGCGCAGCTTCCCGAACGCTGCCCAGCCGAGTTGGATTCGACGGTTGACCTCTTTCTCGAAATTAGATCTACCCCACTGGACTGTCTGTCCAAGGTAGACGTGATCGTCTACAACTTCGAGTGCAGAGTCTCCGATCTTGATCGGAGTGGGTGCTACATAGTTATTTACCATGACTTTGGTTTTGTCCATGTTCATTTTAAGACCCACTCTTTCGGAAGCTCTACTGAGGTCATTGAGCATTGTGCTGAGCTCTTCCGTAGTCTCAGCCATGACTACTATGTCGTCGGCAAACCGAAGATGAGTGACGTACTCGCCATTGACATTAATGCCCAATCCACTCCAGTCCAGAACCTTGAAGACATCTTCCATTGCGGCCGTGAACAGTTTCGGAGAAATGACGTCTCCCTGCCTCACACCCCGCTGCAGGAGGATTATAGGTTTCGAGGTCTGGTCCTGCAGTCTGACTGACATAGTGGCGTTTTCGTACAAACACTTCAGCACCTCGATGTACCGATAGTCAATCTGGCACCGTTGGAGAGACTGCAGCACAGCCCAAGTCTCGATCGAATCAAAGGCTTTCTCGTAATCCACAAACGCTAAGCAGAGAGGCAGATTATACTCCTCGGTCTTCTGTATAACCTGCCGTAGCGTGTGTATGTGGTCTATGGTGCTAAAGCCTTTTCGGAATCCGGCTTGTTCGGGAGGCTGGAAGTCGTCGAACCTGCGCGCGAGACGGTTCGTGATGACTCTGGAAAACAGCTTGTAGACATGGCTCAGAAGTGAGATGGGCCTATAATTCTTGAGCAGGGCCTTGTCGCCCTTCTTAAAGAAGAGTACCACCACACTTCTGCTCCATGCCTGTGGTGTTTTTCCCTCGAATATGACGGAATCAAACAGCTTCTGAAGGGCCTTAAGGATCGGTTTACCTTCAGGAGTTCGGCTGTAATTCCGTCATCACCCGGTGCCTTGTTGTTATTAAGCTGCTTCAGAGCCATCCTAATCTCGTACAGGCTGACGTCCGGGATATCTTCGGTATAGTGTCGGGTCAACCTAGCTCTTGGGTCGTTTGCTAGATTCGTCGTGGGTTTTGTGATTGACGTGTATAACTGTCCATAAAAAGCCTCGATCTCTCCCAGAAGCTCCGATTTGACGGATATGACTCTGCCATCTTCGGTCTTCAGTTTCGTGAGCTGGTCCAATAGACAGATCTCTTGCAAACACCTTAGAGCCCTTATTTCGCTCAATCGCGTCTTTAATTTTTCCAGTATTAAAGTGACGGAGATCGCGTTTCAAGGACTTAGAGATCCGTTTATTGAGCAGCCAATATGTGCACGCATCGTCTGAAGACTGCAGAATCATCTCACCCCTTTCCTTCATAAGCTGGAGAGTTCGATCTGTGAGCCTCTTGCTCTTATTTGTACGAGTCTTATAGAATTTAGACCCGACCGTATGGACAGTTTCCACGAACCCATCGTTGTATTCGTCCACAGAGTTTCCTAGGCATTCGAAACGATTTTGAAGTTCGAGCTGAAAGCTCTCGGAGTTTTGGATCTGGATCTGTGCAGGACGGAGCGTAGACTTCATCAGTCGAGATCTTTCAAGCTTGACATTGATATTCAATGTGCCTCTTACCATGCGGTGATCACTTCCGGTTTTCACCGCATTGATCACAGAGACATCATTGAATATTTGCTTCTTCGTCGACATGATGAAGTCAATCTCATTTTTTGTTACACCATCAGGTCTTTGCCAGGTCCACTTCCTATGCTCACGCTTTCTGAAGAAGGAGTTCATCATGTAGAGGCCCTCCCTCTCCATAAACAGCAAACCTAAAATATATTTTTAAGAAATTTTATTTATGAGGCTTTTATCGTTATAACATCACGGTATGACCACTTTAGGAGCGGAGCAGCAACCAAAAACGCGGGTGAAGCCGCAGAGGATAGCTAGTTATTTATTCTTTATTTCTTTGCAGATATAGTGTTGACAAATATACAAAAAAAAAAATATAAGTTTATAAAATTTCTAAATATTTTTTCTAAGACATTCGCGTATTGAAGATATTCTAGTTTAAAATTGGTCAGATTACGTATATTATGTCAATAATACCTATGCATCTCCTTATGAATTTTAAAAATCAATAAACGCATAATTTTGAACAAACAACAAGATGTCATGTCATAATGTCGTGTTATTTTTTATATCACATTGACTGTATGACAGTTGAAATGTCTTAATGCCATGCTTTTTTCTGACAATGTTGCTATACTCGAATTGCATTACAATAACATATGTTTCATAATAACCACTATATTCTAAGTTATTTTTACTTTTGTGTTTATTTTATCACTTTATTATGATATCTAATGCGGAAATATATTTCCTAAGTATAGTTTGTTACTTGACCAAGATTTATATTAGTGGCAACATCTAAAGTTCAGTTTAGCCAAATGTCATGAAGTCAAACCAGCAAAAAAGAAAACTAAGTCATGATTATTTATTATCGTAAAATATCTAGTCAATTCAGTTTCCAATTATGACGATTTTTTTGCGAAACTTAGACTGGCCATTAGCTTAATTTGATAGCACTTAGTAAATTATTTCGCCGATATATATCATGGTGAAATATGCAGACACTTCATAAGTTCATCAACAATTTCCACGGCGTTGTTCTTTCTGTACTTGTACTGCTACTTATTCTGTGGCTTAGAATAGTTTAGATACTTACTCGGAGGCTGTCTCTTCCAGGAGATGTCATAAGTATTTGACTAGTTAGAGATGCGGCGTCACTAGCTCGCTCAGCGTTAGATCCAGGCACATCACCCTAAAAGTATAGACTAAATAATTCAGTTATAATTTTGTTTTAATTGTTTCAGTCACTTTTTAAAATTGATCGCTATAATAATCTATTTCTAGGTGGAATTTTGTCTGTTTGACTGCTATGATTTTTAGGTGGGAAATTGTCAACTATGTTCTCCCGCTCTGAGCGGAGCGAGAGGAAGTGTCAGATTTTAACTAACTAAAACCTGTCGTGTTCCTTCATTCTCCATTTGCTCAGGCCGCAGTGCCTCTTTCAAGCAATACCACACTTCTTAGACTCCATAAATCCTACCTCTTCAAACAACTCAGCGAATTCAGGAAAGTCCTCCAACCCGAACTGTTCAGATAACACGACCTTCCTCTTAGCTCGTTCTATCAGCAGTTGTATGTCTCTGGTATGTTTGTCATCCTCGTCTATGGAGCACAAAGCCTCGGCGACGGCAAGGGCAATCGATGATGCATTGCTGTGACTGCCGTCGAAACTTTGAGATGAATTTGCTGTGAAAAATAGCTTAGGTCAGTTAGCACAAGCATAGCATAATCAGCCTTATAATGTTCCTACTGTTAGGACTAAGGCTTCCTCTCTAGGACAGATTGTGTCGTAATACACAAAGCGGGACACAATGGGGATTGGTGAATGTTACACGTCTTAGAATCTTTGTTCTAGGTCATGCCGTTTCCTCACGATGTCCACCTTCACCATTTTGAGAGCAGTGATGATTAAATCAATTACACAACCCTGCCTACGCCTGCTTACATCTGGCTGTGTTTGAATCAACGACCTACAACTCGTAAGTCGGGACCGTTACCACTAGTCCACCACTGCTCTTAGGTTACTAATTAAAACATTTAAAAAAAACTGTTTCACATATACCTACATGAGCACTTCTAAAACGTCAGTTAAACCCTAATTAAATGGCAATGTTTGTCATGACTATCGTGGAGTTTGAAAAATACTCAAATTCATAATTCAGAAATCGGGAATCTGAGATATCGGGAGGTAGGGGGAAGGTTAATATTCGAAAACAACGCTGACTTTCCTGGTGGACATTTATGGCCATTTGATATTTTAAACAGAAATTTTTGACAGCTTTCAAACTTTTGTATAGAAAATGTCAATAAGTCATACTTATTTATTGTTCAGGTCCAACCTCGGTCAAATATCTTCTTTCTTTTGTGTTTACTCGTTTTATATTTAAATTACGCAAATTTATTGAAATTAATAAAATTAAATTGTAACTACTTTTTTTTCTCTCTCTCTTTTTTATGTCTTTGTTTCACTCTTACGAGTTTCAGTCATGTACTTACATAGTCATAGTCTGTGGTCTGGTCATAATGTCGGTCTGCGTCTGCGAAGAAATTCTTTTATTTTGAACTTTAATGTTTAGAAATATATATTTATTTTACTGTTAATTCGCACTAAATACTCTCCAGCGTTTGATAGTCTACTAACAGTTTGCACGTGTTATTGGCAAAATTGTGGGGTCTTTTCCGCAAATGCCATAATGAAGAGTTGAAGTTTTTTTTTCTCTCTCTTTTTTATGTCTTTGTTTCACTCTTACGAGTTTCAGTCATGTACTTACATAGTCATAGTCTGTGGTCTGGTCATAATGTCGGTCTGCGTCTGCGAAGAAATTGTTTTATTTTGAACTTTAATGTTTAGAAATATATATTTATTTTACTGTTAATTCGCACTAAATACTCTCCAGCGTTTGATAGTTTACTAACAGTTAGCACGTGTTATTGGCAAAGTTGTGGGGTCTTTTCCGCAAATGCCATAATGAAGAGTTGAAGTTTTTTTTTTAGGTGGGAAAATCATCTAATGACAAATCGCGTTCCTTCGTTGCCTTCGTCCCAGGGCCCCGGGTTTCGTTTTCACACTACCCATGGCCCCAGTAGGCTTCGACCCTGCTGGGCCCCTACGATTTGCTGACATCTCCCTAAGGCGCGCGTGGAACAATACGCGCCGTCGACGACTTGGGCTCGGTCCGGACGGTTACCGGACGGTCGGACGGCGGGCTACCCATTGCTCGCCGTCCGCAAGCCCGTGCCTACGGTGGAAGAGTTGAAGTTGAAGTTATTGTTCAGGTATTGGGAACGTGCGAAGTGTATGGTGGAGATACAATAAATGATCGCAGCGCATGCCGCGGCAGAAAAGTGCTTAGTGAGTGCTCGTTGTTGTTTTGTAAACTGCAATAATAACAGCAGAAATAGTCAGAGCAAATTATATGTTTTAGTGTTGATGGATCGCACATGGCATCCAAAGCCCGACGATAAAATTTGCAGTGAACATTTCATAGGAAATAAAGTCCGAGTTATATTCCCACGATATTCCCTATTAAGTATATCGAAAGAAGAATGTTAACGAGTCACAAGTTCTGCCCCTCTAGACAAGTTACGATCGTTTCGTTTGCGTCGAACGCCTCGAATAGGCCACGCCTCCGATTGCTTTGTTCTGACCACGTGACTGAGCGTTGAGATGACGTCAGAACAAAAGAATCGGAGGCGTGGCCTACTCGAGGCGTTCAACGCAAACGAAAAGATCTTAACTTGGCTAGGAGGGCTGGCTAGATTATACATGCTTGATGAAACGGAGAACCACGCAAGCTGCAGATACCACAACAACAGAAGTCTCGGATACGACAACAAATAAAATAATAGATAATGGAAGAAGGAAAAGAATTGCATCAAACTCAACCTCGTCTGGTCAGTCAAAGATTTCAAGTCAATATCTTCTGGTGAGGCTTGTAAGTAGCCTCAACTGAAAAAAGGATGGAGTTTTAAGACTACCAATATGGCGGTGAAATTATGGTTATATTACACAAAATTAAATCCCTGTTGACGATTCCCTGATGCACCGACCCCTACAACAACGATAGCAACTTAAAGCCCACGTACCTTGCTAATCCAGTGACCCCACTCGTCGTCAGGAAAGCGCTTCATTCACGGATGCGTGGTCGGTGTGTGTGCTGCCGGCCGGCGAGCTAAATCTTCTTCCATCCACCGGTGGGCTGGTCAGAACTCGTGAAACCAACACTGCACTCTAAGGTCTCAATGCCTCACAGGAGCAGATACACTTATTCCACGAAAATTCTCAGGTCTTCAACAGATATGGGATTTAGAACGCGGAGCGGTTTTTATTCGACGCAATGTCGATTTGCGTAGCGGACACACTGATTTGTTAGCGGGTTAGACGCCATCTAGCGGTCTTTAGCGAGCGTCTCAAGAAAGCATTCGATACGTCACCAGTGGGCGTTGCGGTCGTAGATATTGGTGAAGGAAATCGTCAACAGAGACTCAATTAACTTAGAGAATGCGGGAGAGGTAACTAATTTATATTATTTATTCTCTAAAAATACATATACCTTAAGAAAAGGCATTGACGCTTCACCATGCTCCCCCCTTGGAAGGACGCAAGTGCTTTCAAAGGGAAAGGTTAAAATTGTAAAGATTTACTAACCTAGATCATGATCGGAAAGTCTAAGCTTTATGACTAAATGCGGAAAATAAAAATCATTCAGAATACTAATCCTAAACCTTAAAAAACTACGAGTATCGTTAAAATGAAATTTTATTGCGTTGGAATAGGATATAGTTTTGTGACAGAGCGTTTAAAATTACCGAACCTTGTCCTCACCATTGCAACGCGAGCGACATTGTCAGTCCCTTTATAAACCTCAGTTATGACTCCTAATGGCCAACACAGAGGAGGCGAATTGTCCTGTCCCACGAGTACGACAGTTCCAACTTCTACAGGCTTGTCCTGAGTTGCCCATTTTTGCCTAACTTGCAGCGTATGCAGATACTCTAGATGCCACTTCTTCCAGAAGGATTGCACCATACTATCTAACAACTGTTTACGTTGGGACAGATTTAAGCGCTGATCAGACAAACCGGCTGCCGGCAAGTACTGCAATGGAGTCGACATCAAAAAATGAGTGGGAGTAATAACTTCAGGATGCGGATCAGAAGACAACACGCTCAGAGGGCGTGAGTTCATAATGCACTCTATTTGGATGAGTACAGTTTGTAACTCTTCATAAGTGAGAAGTTGACTTCCAATCACGCGATAAAGATGCGTTTTTAATGTTTTTATATTGGCTTCCCACATAGCGCCAAAATGTGGGGAGCGAGGTGGAATCATTTTCCACTTAATGCGGCGAGTCGATAACTCATTTAAAAGAGATGAATTGAGGTTTGACCTCATTAAGAAATTATAAAGTTCATCCAATTGAGCCTTAGCACCAACGAAATTGGTAGCGTTATCCGAATAAAGACAAGATACTGGCCCTCGACGCGAGATAAAACGTTTAAACGCGGCTAAAAAGGCGTCGGTATTAAGTTCAGAGACTAACTCTACATGGACAGCCTTGGTTACCAAGCACACAAACAAGCATATGTAAGCCTTCTGAGCGTGTTGACCTCTGCGACGAGAGAGAGTTATGCGTATGGGACCAGCATAATCCACTCCAGTATGGACAAATGCCTTTGATTCCGATACACGGTATTCAGGAAGGTCCGCCATCATTGGAGTGGGATGCGTCGGATTAACTCTAAAGCATGTGTTGCATTGTCGCAACTTGGACCTAATGACAGTCCTGGCATCTAGTATCCAAAATCGCTGTCGTAAAATAGACATAAGTAGCCCTGGCCCAGTGTGACAATTCATCACATGGTAATGACGAATTATCAAATCCACAACAGGATCATGTTTGGGAAGTAAAAAAGGATGCTTAGCATCAAAGGGAAGGCAGGACTTTGAAAGTCTTCCCCCAATGCGTAGTATACCCTCTCCATCTAAAAAGACAGATAAACTGCGAAGTTTCTTTGGTAACAATTTACCAAATTTAATGAGCTTAATGTCATCTGCAAAATGAACAGATTGCACAGCACGAATCATAACTCGTTCCGCCGCTGACAATCCCTGCGGCGACCGGGGTTCACAATGAACCTTCGGTCTAGCGAATTTAAGTACATAAGATACGATGCGCAACAGCTTATCCCATGATGAGGTGCGCTGCGCAAGTTGACAAAAAAGGGGAAGTTCTACTTGCGTGGTCACAGTTAAGACATTTGCCTTATGCTCGGGGAGTTCCCCACAGTCAGCGGGACAGAACGGTTTGACAGGCCAATCTTCAGGAGCACAACGAAGCCAAGAAGGGCCGCTCCACCAAAGATCATGTGACACCAACTGCGAAGGCAGTAAACCACGAGATAGGCAGTCGCTTGGATTCTCAACACCTGCTACATGGTAGAAATGTTGAGAGCCCAGGTTCTCCTGACATTGAGCTACTCTATTGCTGACGAAGACTGACCAGCGATGCGGAGAGGAATGAATCCACGATAAGGCTATCGTGGAGTCTGAAAATGCGTAAATCCCTGCAATAGGAACACGTGAAGCGTAAGTATCGCGAACAGTCTTCACCAACTTTGACATGAGCACGGCTGCGCACAGCTCCAGACGTGCAAGAGTTGTGACTTTGGTAGGTGAAACCTTTGATTTCGCACAAAGCAAGCGAACTACGACACCGGACGGGCTAGTAGAGTGTATGTAAATGACACAACCGTACCCACCCATACTGGCATCGGCGAATGCGACTATACGAACACAACAATCATCGGTAACACCCACATGACGTGGTATCCGCAAGGAATCCAACAAGGAAAACTCCTGCATGAGAAGCGAAAAACGTTTGACGATTTCGTCAGGAGCGACATCATCCCAACCGATATTGCTCAGCCATAACTCTTTGATGAGCAACTTGGCGTAAAAGATCACGGGAGCGACTAGACCGAGAACATCAAATAAGCGGGCAACCATCGAGAGTATATTTCTCTTAGTACATTTCTCGGCTACTTGAGCGGACGTGAAGAAGAACTTATCCTGAGAAGGTTCCCATGAAAGACCTAGAACCCTGGACACATCATTGCCCTCGTGAAACTCGAGTGGCTTACGATGTGAATCAGGTAGGCTGTTTAAAAGCGCGGGCGAATTGCTACACCATTTTACAAGGTCAAAATCGCCCGACTTAAACATTTTTATGAGATCATGCGATAGCTGTATAGCGTTCTCTTCGTTATTCACCGAATAGACCAGATCGTCCATATACAAGCTGGTCTCTGCTACTTTAGCAGCTTCGGGATAATGCGGACTGTCCGAGGCCAGCTGTCGCACAGTGCGCATAGCTATGTAAGGACTCGACTTCAGTCCAAAAGGTAAGCGGTTAAAAGCGAATGTCAACACAGGATCATTCTCACTGAATCGAAACAAAATGCGTAGGTATTTACGCTGCTCAACAGGTACACAAATTCGTAAATACATCTGCTTTATATCAGAATTTATAGCGATAGGAAGTAATCTAAAATTGATTAAAAGAAGAAACAAATCTGTTTGTAAATTTGGACCAATATGGAGTACATCATTTAAAGATAAACCGGTGTGAGTCCTGGCACTCGCATCCAATACAACGCGCGGCATCGGCTTGTCTGGCCGAACGACAGCGTGATGAGGGATGTAGTATCCGTCATCCGAAATGGCGGATTCGTCGACTGGACTTAAGTATCCATTATCTATGTACTCTTGGATCATTGCGTTATAATTTTCCCGCAACGTCGGCGATTGGCGGAGTTTTCTCTCCAGCGCAACCAGTCGACGGTACGCGGCGGTACGGGAGTTACCCAACTCGCTGGGATCCTTACTAAAGGGTAACGCGACAGTATAACGTCCCGCATCGTCACGTGACACGGTCGAGGAAAAAATATTCTCACATTCGGTTTCCTCAGGAGATAAAAAACGTTTATTTTCAACTTCTTCCAATTCCCAGAACTTTTGTAATAAATCATTAAGGGCTAATGCTGTGAAAGAAGAGCTAGGTGAATTCAAATTATCTTTACTATGCGGAAAATCACCCATAAGGACATACCCGAATGTAGTCAATAATGCGGGTGGCGCATTTGAACCTAAGTCTACCCTATTACCCTAATAAATATACGGAAACAGTTGAGCGCCTAACACTATGTCAATATCTCCTGGAATATTCCAGCTTAAATCAGCGAGCGGAAGCGAGTGGAAGTCCACATGACAATCCCACTTAATATGGTGCGAAGGTAGCTGGTCCGTAATGCAATCAACTACTAACGCGTAAATAGTATATTTTTGATGCGGGTATACGCGAGACTCGATATCTAGATTCACATAACCTATTATCGGCCGCGACACAGAACCAACTCCTTTGACAAAAGAATTATTCAAAGGAATTATTACTAAGTTGAGTTTTCTACAACAATCTGTAGTTATTAAATTATTTTGCGAACCATTGTCAATTAAGCACCTAACTATTGTTTTATGGCCCGAACTATTATTGTTAGCGCGTGCATAAACCTGAGCGGTCGACAACAAGACTGCCGACTTAGCCCTCGTATCTGCAGCCAATAATACGGCCGTGTTATGGGTCGGACATGTTTGAGCAACGTCACCCGAACCACAAGACGCCGCGCGGGGCGGGAGGAACGCGGGGGGCGCAGTGGCCAGCGGCACAGCCAGGCTGGACGCGACGGCTACATTGCAATTCGTCGGTTTAACATCAGCTACATGCGATTGTTTATTATTTTTCTCAAAATGTAATAAAGTATGATGGCGTTTTTTACATACGTTACAGACTGAGGTCGACTTGCAATTACTCAAACCGTGCGACGTGCTCAGACAATTTGCGCAACCATGTACGGATTTAATAAACTCAAACCTAGTTCTAGGAGTCAACGCGGATTGAAACTCAGCGCACTTATACAAATGAACATGAGCGTTATCTTTACAATACGCGCAGACGAAGCGGGGCGGAGCTGGAGCGGTAGAATTAGGCGATACATTCACCACAAACGCTTTCGTTTGCGTGCGAGGCTCGCGAGATGCGGGACTATGAGGTTTATTATAATTATTTTTCGCGTTCGAATGAGATAAATTCAAGCGTTCTAATATCTTAGTCTGATCTTGAACAAAGCTAATTAACAATTTAGTTGTAGGTATTTCAACATCGCGAACGGAAAGTTCAAACGATTGACCAGTCTGTGAATCTATTTTTCTCATAGCGCAATGCAAGAGAATAAAATCCGCAAGATCCGGAATACCAAGTTGTTTCAAGGCAGAAATACTTGCACTAAATGTTTCAATGAAAGAATCGAGACTATTTGCGTTACACAAACAACTTTTTAAATCTAATATATTATTTAAATAGTGTATACCTAATGTACGCTTATCCTGGTATTTATTAACTAAGCTGTCCCATAGAAAATGATAGGTATCAGCCGTAGGCACAATACCGGCTGTAATCTTTAACGCGTTATGTGTAAGTCTACCTACTAAATACTGCACACGCTGCGAGTCAGTCAGCTGATCATTGTCATGAATATTCGACTTGAACGACTCATAGAAAACAGGCCAATTCTCAGGTTTCCCGTCGAAAGATGGCAATGCAATCGGAGGCAGCTTTATTTTTAGTGGTTCAAAAAGCGTTTTCGAATTACTACATTGAGATAACTGAGATTGACTACTGTCGATTTTATTCCTAATACGCTTAATGCGAATAAACAAATCTTCAAAGGATTCTAAACAAGCATAGTCGGGACTCGAACCAGGTTTCAAATTAATGTTTATGTGGTTAATTTGATCGACATAAGATTCAAATTTGTCACGAATGTCGTCAACAGTTTCCGATTCAGTCATAAAACTTTCACTATTTCTCGCATCGAACGACGAAATGTTTTTCGATAATTCATATAATCGATTAAGGCGTTTGAATAACAATCCTTTCTTTTCATGAAGGATAGTCAGTAAATCTTCCGGCCTTAATTGTTTCTCAGTCATTTTGTTAAGTTAATATCAAGAGCAATATCTAAAAATATGCGCGGGTAAACTTATCAGGCGGTTAGCAATCGTAAAGTATCCTCCCGCTCTGTGGCGGTATCTGAATAAAAATCACTAATACGCACAAAGCCGAAATGATGTGAAACTACCTCCTATTATATGTTATCAAAGTGAAATACGTAAAACATTAAATTCTATGAAACAATATTGACAGATTTACCAAAACCTACGTAAAATCTATTGTCAATTATGTTTATGTTATAGCGGAAAGCGGTTTATAGGCAAGAATAATTTACCAAAGGTTTACGTAAATATCTATAACCTATACCTACCTATTATGATTTTCACCAAATATTACGTAAAAATCTAACTAGGGAGCGATTACCTGGTTATCTATCCAGGCTCGAAAGGACCAAAAAATTATGGTGAGGCTTGTAAGTAGCCTCAACTGAAAAAAGGATGGAGTTTTAAGACTACCAATATGGCGGTGAAATTATGGTTATATTACACAAAATTAAATCCCTGTTGACGATTCCCTGATGCACCGACCCCTACAACAACGATAGCAACTTAAAGCCCACGTACCTTGCTAATCCAGTGACCCCACTCGTCGTCAGGAAAGCGCTTCATTCACGGATGCGTGGTCGGTGTGTGTGCTGCCGGCCGGCGAGCTAAATCTTCTTCCATCCACCGGTGGGCTGGTCAGAACTCGTGAAACCAACACTGCACTCTAAGGTCTCAATGCCTCACAGGAGCAGATACACTTATTCCACGAAAATTCTCAGGTCTTCAACAGATATGGGATTTAGAACGCGGAGCGGTTTTTATTCGACGCAATGTCGATTTGCGTAGCGGACACACTGATTTGTTAGCGGGTTAGACGCCATCTAGCGGTCTTTAGCGAGCGTCTCAAGAAAGCATTCGATACGTCACCAGTGGGCGTTGCGGTCGTAGATATTGGTGAAGGAAATCGTCAACAGAGACTCAATTAACTTAGAGAATGCGGGAGAGGTAACTAATTTATATTATTTATTCTCTAAAAATACATATACCTTAAGAAAAGGCATTGACGCTTCACCATCTTCTCTGAAATAAATAAAGAGCATAGATTTAAGAACAGGGAAAAAACAAACTTTAATTGCTATAGTTTTATTTACACTAATCACTGTGACACTGAAATTCAAGTAGATCTTTTATAGGGTGGTAAAGTCACCAATGTTTGACGAATGATGTTGGCTCATATTAAATAACTATGGCAATTAGTTTTTAGTTCTTCGATATTCTTTACGAGTTCAGCTAAAACCGATTCATTTCCTTTCAGCATAGTTTGGGGCTGGGGACTTATTTTGTGTTTTACACTCTCAAAACAAGTTTTCATAATAACATCCATTTTTCCTTATACTGTTTTTAATAAATGCCTTTAAAAATACTGTTTATTGTATTTCTATATATTTTCTATTTACTTTATTTTATAAAAAAATAATAAGCACTTATCATTTACTATTTGATATAAGCCCCTAATATTGAGTTTGTGAGATGGCGCTACTGTCGTGCACGTTTCGGATAAGTTATCAGACGGTTGAAAATCGGCCCTAAAGAAAATAAACCTTCGGGATGTTTTTTTTTGCGGGTGGGAAAATCATTTAATGACTTCCCCAGCTCTTGGGCGGAGCAAGAGATAGTGTCAGACTTTTACTGACTAAAAACCCACTCCTGTTCCTTCTTTGCAATTTTTTCAGGGCCCCGAGGATCTCTTTCGCATTACCCATGGCCCCCAGTAGGCCGAAGTCTACTAGGGCCCAGTAGGGTCAAAACCCTGCTGACCAGGACCAGGGTTTTGACCCTACTGGGCCCCTACTGGTGAAACCTTTGGGATGTTTTTTTTTTAGGTGGGAAAATCATCTAATGACAAATTCCGCTCTTGGGCGGAGCGCGAGATAGTGTTAGACTTTTACTGACAAAAAACCCACTCCTGTTCCTGCGTTGCCTTCGTCCCAGGGCCCCGGGTTTCGTTTTCACACTACCCATGGCCCCAGTAGGCTTCGACCCTGCTGGGCCCCTACGGTTTGCTGACATCTCCATGAGGCGCCCGTGGAACAGTACGCGCCGTCGACGACTTGGGCGGCGGGCCACCCATTGCTCGCCGTCCGCAAGCCCGCGTTTACGGTGGGCGGAAATCGGGATCGGAATCCCGGCGGCGGTTAGGGCGTGAGGACCGTTGCCTCACGCGATCGGCCGCCTCCTTTGCTAGCATTACTTCTTCGCAGAAGGAGGCGACCGCCTGCCACTCCTCCTCGCTCCGGACCATGGCCTGTACCAAGGCCCGGCGCGAGATCGCCGCCGCCTCACGCCCCCACGAGGACACGGCGTTGCTCTGCCCAAGCGGGGCACACCTCCACCGTGTGCTCCACCGTGTCCTCCGGGCGGTCCACACAGTGGCGACACCCGGGCGTCGCTACCGCACGAATCCGGTGCAGGAACTTCCCGAACTTACCGTGTTCGGTGAGAACCTGCGTCATACGGAAGGTGAGGACGCCGTGAGGTCTTTCCAACCACGCCTCAAAGAGGGGACTTCCCGCCATAATTGTGGCGTGCCCAAACCTTTGGGATGTGAATCTTTTCCGAAGATTTTGATTATTTTGAAATTCAAAATCTACATCTGTGCTCGCTACATTTTACATACATTTTTTAACAGTCAATTGCACAGCAGTAGTTTGACGTGAGATATAATAAGACGTAGGATTATGTTTTACAACTTACTTGTCTGCCCAAGACCAGCAATTCTGACATGCTTCGACCTCGGTCTATTAGATCTTGCGCTCATAGTGTGAGCATCTCCATTCGCTGCTGATGCCACTGTCAAACAAAATAAACTATATTTAAATAAAGTATTCATAAACGGCATTCTAATTGGGACACGGTCTTACCATTATCAATAATCATCATCAGTTTACAGAAATCCACTACTATACACACCATTTAACTCGGCCTGAGGATAATCTTCTTGATAATCATACTAATATTAAATATTAGGCAAAAGTTTATGTGAGTGTGTGTATGTTTGCTACTTCTTAACGCTCGAACGGCTGAACGGATTTCGGTGAAACTTTGCACACAAGTAGACCAAGTCCTGGAATAGCACATAGACTTTTATCCCGGGAGTATATCACGCGGGTGAAATCGCTGACAGGAGCTAGTAAAACTCACATTCAAAAGAATAGAGCAACTATGGCTCTAAAATAACCCAACAGAAAAGTTTTCATATCACTGGGAAACTGTTTACGCTCATTGGTTTTCATAATCGCCACTAGATGGCGCTAATACCAATCAAGACGTTTCACATAAAGCTCAACAGATGGCGCTTACCTTCCTTTTCTTTCTCGACTTCTTCATCAGCCCATTTTTGGATTTCTTCATAGGTGATAGTTACAAGCATTTGCAGTAGTACGGAACCTCCCACGGGGTTTATATGGGAGGGAAGAGTGCCTTCTATGATCGAACACGCGTTCACGAAGCTTCGAGGAACACAGTCCAGGGATCTTGATATGCAGGATAGGCATAGGGCCATCGTCTGGAACAATAAATGTGACAGGTCAAATCATTTTACTTATACAAGTTTAAAAAAATTATATGAATAATAAAAAGTCATGAACCGTTATTTTTTCTTTAGTATGTTTCTATTGTTTTCTATACCTACATAAAGTTTTCTATACTAATCTACACTAATATTATAAAAAGGTAAAGTTTGTTTGTTTTTATTATTTATTTGTTTGTAGGAGGTAATCTCTGAAAGTACTGGTCCGACTGCTAAAATTTTTTCACCGCTAGAAAGCTGCTATATTATTCTGAGTGACATAGGCTATATTTTATGTACGCGCGTGAAGTCGCGGGCAAAAGCTAGTAAATAATAAAGAGGTAAATTTGTAGTTTCATATTTTTATTTGTAATGAATAAACTCTGGACCGAATTAAAAAAATACCAGTAAGTACTAGGTAATTTATTACTTTATCACAGAGTGGCATTTAAGTTTTGGTTTGTGTTTTAGAATGTCAAAGAAAAAATAATGATGGCTAACCTGATACATAGAAGCCCCGCTCTGAACGGCGTTGACTAATATCGGCGGTATAAACTGCAGGATTGAGCCCACGATAGCTAGTATCCCAGCCAACCATGGAGGTCTTCTATCACACCACACCTAGAATTACAATAAATAATGACAAATAAAATATGCTTTTTTTTTCGGTGGGCAAATCATCCAATGACATCCCCACCCTTGGAAGGAGCGAGAGGGTGTATCAGACTTTTACTGAGTAAAAACCCAATCTTGTTCCTTCGTTGCCTTTCATACCAAGGCCGAGTCTTCCTTTCAGAAGCAGACCCTTGGCCCCAGTAGGCTTCGACCCTGCTGGGCCCTTACAGTTGCTGACATCTCCTTGAGGCGCACGTGAAACAGTACGCGCCGTCGACGACTTGGGCTCGGTCCGGACGGTTACCGGATGGTCGGACGGCGAGCCACCCATTGCTCGCCGTCCGCAAGCCTGCGCCTACGATGGCCGGAAATCGGGATTGGAATCCCGGCGGCGATTGGGGCGTGAGGACCGTTGCCTCACGCGATCGGCCGCCTCTTTTGCTAGCATTACTGCTTCGCAGAAGGAGGCGACCGCCTGCCACTCCTCCTCGCTCCGGACCATGGCCTGTACCAAGGCCCGGCGCGAGAGATCGCCTATGGTTTGCTGACATCTCCTTGAGCTTAAACAGTACGCGCCGTCGACGACTTGGGCTCGGTTCGGACGGTTACCGGACGGTCGGCGGGGAGCTACCCATTGCTCGCCGTCCGCAAGCCCGCGCCTACGGTGGCCGGAAATCGGGATCGGGATCCCGGCGGCTGGGGCGTGAGGGCCGCTCCCTCGCGAGTGTACGTACGGCCTCCTCCTTTGCTAGCATTTTCTCTTTGTTATTTAACACCGACTTCCGAAATTAAAGTTATTTTGCACTTTTTAGTGATTTTTTTTTACATTGAAGTCGGTTGTATTTTTTTTGTAAAAAGTTTTTTAATTTAGTCTTTTTAGTTGCAGCACCATAAAAAGTACCCCTCAGTCAAACTTAAATTCACCGCGTATACGTATAAACAAAGCAATTTTACTTGTTACGACAGTTCTGCTGTGATGCTGTGAAGAGTTCCGTTCCATATCTGATCTGATGATGAACTTCGTCATCATCAGATCATAACAATATTTCTATGGAACCAACTCGGAAGTATGGCCTTTCAATAAAAAAATAATTTTCAAAATCGGTTCACAATTGACCGAGAAATCGGTGAAAATACATAAAAAAAGCACAGCCGAACGGTACCAAATCGATTTCCAAGGGCCTAGTCCGAGTTTTTAACGTACTCGATCACGTTTACGTAAATGTTCGCTTATATCAAACTGTAGCTCACCTGATGGTAAGCGGTGATGTGGTCGACGATGGAGCACGCTTGCCTAAAAGTAACCTATTCACTCTTGACTTAAAGACCCCCAGGTTGTAGCTATCAGGAAACACAGACTCCGGCGGGGAATTTTGCTCCCTAGCGAAATTAATGTGTTTCCAAAACGTACGCACAATAATGATAAACATACGTATGGGTAAGATGTCCACCAGTGGTGCATCACCGAACGTGTAGTGGTCATAAGGAGATTAAATTATACGATTCGGATGCACACCTCATTACCTCACCTCACACCTCTGTACCTCATTATCATCACTTCAACCAAAAGACGTCCACTGCTGGACATCGGACTCCCCCAAGTGTCGCCACAATGACCCACATCCATCGGATTCCCGCGACTCTCACCAGGTCGTCGGTACTCCTTGTGGAAGGCTAACCAACGCTGCATCTTCCGGTACGTGGTCGTCACTCCAGAACCTTTCAGCCCCACTGACTATCTGTTATGCGAGCAATGTGCCCTGCCCACTTAAGTTTGGTTTTTCGGGCTATGTCGGTAACCCAATGTGTAAATGATAGAAAACCGACAGGCTAGCAACTCTGCATGGATGCTTAAGACTTTGGAGTTTTGACTCGACGAGTGCATCATTACTGATGACCTTCTAGTGTCACCAGACGGACTAACTTTAACGCAATCAAATAAAAATCTTGCACCCAGGCCAGTGAACCTATCGTTGAAATCTGATATCAAAGAATTGTTCTTTAGAAGAACTAAAGAAAAAGAAGAATTAAATAAGAAATTAGCATGGTAAATTAACTTTATATGCGAGGTCAACCACGGGCCCTTGTGACATGCATAGCATAGCATAGCATAGTCGGCCTCATAATGTTCCCACTGTTGGGACTCAGGCCTCCTCTCTAGGAGAGGGAATGGGCTGTAATCCACCACGCGGGCCCAGTTCGGGTTGGTGGATGTCACATGTCTTCGAATTTTTGGTTCTCGGACACATGCCGGTTTCCTCACGATGTTTTCCTTCACCGTTTTGAGAGCAGTGGTGATGAAATAAATTACACAAAGTAATGCTCCTGGCTGGGTTTGAAACCGCGACCTACAACTCGTAAGTCGGGGCCGTTACCACTTGTGACATGACTTAATTATTATTAAAACCAGGCATAGCTCATACCCCATTCATCATTTAAATGTAATATTTACCTGCCGTTTATCCAAACAAGCGGCCCAGTCTCTCCCAGAGATCTCCAGCGCGTAACATAACGTAGACTTGAGCTCAGCCTTACTGCCGATAGTTGCCAGAATGTATGTCAGGGCACCCGCCGCACGAGCTAACTCTTCACCCGCTGAAATTAACAACTTCCTTAGTCATTATAACTATACTGCTGGTGAGATAGTGGTCAAACGCGAGCCTAACAATAATAAAAACTAGGCAAGTGCGAGTCGGACTCGCGCACTGAGAGTTCCGAACAAACTAACCCATGAAAACAGTTCAATTCCCGAATTAAGTTTGAAGATTTTTCCAAATCGCTAAGTTTTTTTTTGACGTAACTATAAATTTACAGTTTTCTGTTTTTTTCCTATACTTGTGCTATGAGTCCTTGCTTCATGTCAAATTTCAGGATTCTAGGTCAACGGGAAGTACCCTATGAATTTTTATTCTCTTGAGTGTCGAAATGCACGTTTTTTGCGACATAAACGGCCGTATCTTTTTTATTTATTCGTTAACTTAGAAGTTTGATTTTCTCACAGCTTCAAGGGACCGCAGACTTTGGTATATGGTTTTAATTTCAACTCGATAACTCCACGCGTTCCCGAGATAAAGGGTATTGACAGACACACAGACAGACAGACGGGTTCCGTTTTTTCCTTTTGCGGTACGGAACCCTAAAAATAATAATATCATTAAGCCTGTATGCCCAAAAAGTGTGGCCAGAAATGTTCCAAGCCGATGGCGCGTCGTATTACACACGCGTCTAAAAGAGATGTCAGCAAAATGGACAGAGTCAGCTGCAGCGCTGCCGCCACGCTGCTTTGTTATTCCCTATAAATAATACGCGCGGCCGCAGCGCTTATGTAGCGTAGCAGTCGCGCTGCCGTCACGACTAATTTGAAGGCGGGGCCTTCAAATTAAGACCCCCAGGTTATAGTTCTCAGGAAACACTGACTCCGGCAGGGAATTCCACTCCCTTAACTGTATGCACAATGAACTGTTCCCAAAATGTTTTGTGCATTATGTGCCACCGGTACACATCGCCGGTGGCACATCGCTGTACGTCTCATGGTCTGATGATGAAATTGCAATTGCGACGCACACTCCCTGAATTGCAACCGGAAGAAAACAGACAGGCTATAGTAACTTGACGTCGATGCTCAAGACCTTGAAGCTTCGATTCGACGAGTGTATCCGATGTACTTACGATGAACATCCCCCTTGAACCTGCAGAAGCCGTCGGCGGTGCACAGGAAGCCGGTACATTTAATGTGCCTGTCGTGCACACTGTACCACAGCCCATCTGCCGGCCACTTCAGGTTATCGGCACACATGTGGCGTATCGCGCGAATTAGAAGGAGACGAGAGAGATGGCAGTCGCGCATCATTAGGACCTGAAGAATAAATAACGTCAGTGGTAGTACGTAAGTAGCTGTATAGACGTCGACGAACCAGGGCCCGACGCGAGAGGTCGCTGACGCCGATTGCCTCCACGAGGACACGACAGTCCTCCACCCAAGCGGGTCACACCTCCACTGTATGCTCCACCCGGGCGTTTCTTCCGCCTGAATTCGATCCAGGAACCTCCCGAACTTGCCATGTCCGGTGAAGACCTGCGTCATGCGGAAGGTGAGGACGCCGTGTTGCCGCTTCAGTCACTCCTCAAAGAGGGGACTTACCGCCATAATTGTAGCGTGCTCATTGTTTGTAGGAGGTAATCTCTGAAAGTACTGGTCCGATTGCTAAAATTTTTTCACCGATAGAAAGCTGCTTTATTCCTGAGTGACATAGGCTATATTTTATGTACGCGGGCGAAGCCGCTAGTTACATAAAACACATAAATCAGGACAGCTCATATACACATTTTTTTTTTTTAATAGCCTATACTGTCCCACTGCTGGGCAAAGGCCTCCCCCAACTTCTTCCAGGTATTCTTTTCTTGGGCCACCTCGAACCAGTCTTTGCGGTAGGCATCTAGGTCGTCTCGCCACCTCTTCCCATATACACATACGAGCATAAATTTACAACCTACAATTAGGTTTTCTAACAGCAAACCATACATATAATTATGAATAAGATAGTCATATTGCACATGAGAATAAGTGAACAAAAAAATTAAAGCCTACTTTAATTAAATCCAGCTTAAAACTAAAACTGGGTAAGTGTGAGTTGGACTCGCGCCCTGAGGGTTTTGTACGGAACCCTCAGGGACTCACCTATGTAAATAGTTCAATTCCGAAATGCGAGTCTCGGAAGATTTTTCCGAATCGCAAAAAAATAATGTGACGTAACAACAAATTTACATTTTTCAAATTTATTCCTTTTGTGTTATAAGACCTCGCTTTATCGGGTCAACGGGAAGTACCCTATGAATTTCGATTTCCTCGAGAGTCTCGAAATGTACGTTTTTTGTGCCACATAAACCGAAGTATCTTTTTTTCTCGTTCAACTTACAAGTTTCATTTTTTTACAGCTTCAAGAGTCCGCAGACCTGATTATATGGTTTTAATTTCAATTCGATACCTCCACGCATTCTCGAGACAAAGGGTCTTGACAGATAGACAGACAGATGGACGGACAACAAAGTGATCCTATAAGGGTTCCGTTTTTTTTTCCTTTTGAGGTACGGAACCCTAAAAATCAACTAAACAAATATGTGTACAGCATATGATACATGTACATACCTTCACAATCAACGCCCAGTTCGGTTGCGGTTGTGCCAACAGCACAATAAGCTCCAAGCCCAGAGCGGTCTTGTTGCACAAATCGTGCGTACTCCTCACCGACGGGTCGTCCAACTTATCGAATAGCTTAGGGTTGACGAATGTGAACCATGGATAGGGACATTCTCTGGGAATTGAAGGTTGATCGCGTTCTTTGAATTCCTGGAATTGCATAAGCATAAGCATAGCATAACCAGCCTTTTAATGTTCCCACTGCTGGGACTCAGGCCTCCTCTCTAGGAGAGGGAATGGGCCGTAATCCACCACGCGGGCCCAGTGCGGGTTGGTGGATGTCACATGTCTTCGAATTTTTTGGTTCTAGGACATGCCGGTTTCCTCACGATGTTTTCCTTCACCGTTTTGAGAGCAGTTGGAATTGAGGTATGAATAATTGTCTGTAGTAGATCATGATTACTTGTTTATGCTATTTACGTAAGCAGTATTATCAAGAAAATAAATAGAAATAAATCGCAGTGTCTTTGCTACAGCTGGGAGCTTAATAACTGCGTGAAGACTCCGCTCAAACATATTCTTTTAAAACTGTAGGCACACGAAAGTCTTATCCTGTATTTAGACCTTTTTCAATCGGTAATTTCGACAGCCATCACCTGGGAATCGAACCCTAGACTTCTAGCTTAGTAGCATGTACAAGCATAAAAAAACTCATTAGCGATACGTCCATTTGTTCGTTAGCGTTGCTATTACAAATAAATTGATGAAGCCCGTGATGACTCATCCAGAGAGGGCCCAAACACAAAACTCGCACGACGCATCGCAAGAACTTACGAATTGATTTGCATCGCACATTCTATGATCACCTGCACAGATGCTTTGCTGCACGAAATGGCATCGCATCGCAGTTTTATGTGGTAGCTCTTAAAGTAGTATTACAATTACGACCTACCTGATGTATAAAATGCAAGTCAGCTCCTCGAAAAACGAAGCACTTGAAGAGTTCATTGCACTTAGCATGCACATCTCTGACGTCTCGCGTCTGATGCTTGACGTCTAATCCGGCCAGGTCAGATCCGTTGGCGCATATGGATGGCAGTAACTGGGCGACGCAGAGAAGAATATTTAATATGTCGTTGAGCAGAAGACGGGTTGTCGTTTCGGTTGTATTTGTCTGGAATAAAAAGATTTGGTTTAAGAGCGTTTAGGATACCTCACAGTATTTCATACGAACGTGCAAATCCTCATTCTCGGAAATAAATGAACCGATTTTAGTTAATAAACTTGGCACACATACGCTAGGTAGGTATCTAGGTCTAAAAAGTTAGCTATAAACATTTTCGAAAAAATAGTTGAGAGAGGAGAGTAATTTTTCACTTTCTATAGAAAACTTAAAATTGCTCTCACAGTCCCTCTGAAGCCTCAAGTCTTTCGCTGCCAAAAACATCCAATAGTTCGTTCGTGTGTCCACCACTCGTCTCACAAATCGTTTTTATAGGTAGCTTTTATTTAGTTGTGTTTAGAGGTGAGATATACTAGGTAGAATGCGTACTGAGTCTTAGAAGTACGCGTCCGCCGAAATACTTATTCCAAAAACTAGGTCCACGAGTAAATACTCGTCTCGAGTTTTTTCGCGCGAGCGAATCTTTGTACGTATATAAGTAATATCGAGACGATCAATTAATGGAGTATTTTCGGTTTAACTTAAGCTTAGGACTGATAGCTTTTTCTATAACAAAATATACAAACTGACATCAAAGAAAAGCTGGCGTATTTAGAAGGTTTCAAAATTTAAATTTTAGTTGGTTTTATAAATTAACAATTTTACCTCTTCGTAACCACTAATAAATAATATTAAAATAACTCTCTATTTATTTATTTTAGGAAACTCAACAGTTTATCCACAAAGTTACACGAGTTAAAAAGGCCCACCCCACTATCAATGAACAGCCCATTGCAGTTGCGTGCAAGTTACTAGCGTGTAAAAATGAGGTCTAGACACGCTGCACAGTGATAGCGAAATGATGACAATTATCACTTATACCAATTACAGATTTTCACGGCATTTATAAAACTAGGTTAACTAGAAAGTGGTGTAAGGAAAGAATAAAAAAAATGATTGAAAGGGTAAAAATACACCATTATACCTTAGTGGTGTATTTTTACAAATTAATCAGGGGAAGAATAAAATATTAAATCATGAAATCTAAACAGTACGATTCAACTCTACACCACGATTGTTCACTTACTTGACAATATCTTACAGTAAGAATGGTAAGGGTTTCGTTGAGCATTCCAGCGAATATTCTTTGCGCCATCCGTGGTGGTACAGTATCCCAGAGATCTCTTCTACTGCCTAGAAAAAATAACTACTATAATTAATACGCGGTAATTATACTTCAGATAATTACCGCAGACCCGAAACATATTGATGACTCATAAAAATATTACATTATGATACAAATGAAGGAAGTTTGTCGTTGAGGCCGAGTGCTGCAGTGACTTTCCACGTTTATCAAACGACGTTTTTCAATAAAATTATGAAGAAATAAATAAACGGGGAAAGAAGCGTGACTCGAGGGGGTCGCGTAGCGCCCAGCCTGATACGACACAAATAATAAATTGTGGCGGCAGCAAACTCGCGCACTAGTATGGAAAACAGTCAATTGCGTGCCTAAAAGCAGTAGGGATAAGAGCGGGTTTTCGAGTAAGTGTATTTAAAAAAATCATTAAAAAAAAGAACTTTTCAGTAGCATTCACACACTCAATCAACATGAAGTGCTCGGCCACACTGGAAGCGCGGTTGCGGGGCGGGCGCGGCGCAGCAATCTCAAACACAAGAACTTCCTTTGAGCGTCCACAGTGGGCACGCGGGCGCGGGAAGCGGCGCGGGGTGCGGGACGCGGAACGCGCGCGGGTATCTCATGCCATAGTGAGTTTATACAAGTGGCCACAGTGAGGGCGCGGGCGGCAAGCGGCAAACTAGTTCGAGCCATGCTAGAAGTAATATTGTTATTGATCATATATCGATGTATCGTCGAGGAAAAGATAGGTAATATATCGGCAAACTTTCCGAGATTTTCGGTCTTAAAATAATAATTCATTTAGTTCAGTCTAGGTCAATAATAGGCATAGTAATTTCTATACAAAATTCACATTATTTTAATATATGAGAATCTGTATAAAACTTCTTCTTCCTGCCCTTGTCCTATATTAAAACTAACTAAATAACAATATACTTACTAATATTTTGAAGACCAATTAATTTTTTAAGGCATTATAACGAAAGTAAAAACTTAACAGTACAGTATAGACAATACAGTTTTCTTTCCGTCGATTCCTACCTTTTGCGGCTTTGAATTCATTTCAATATTCTGCTGATAAATAAATTTTGAAAAAAAGAAATCGTTTTAAATACGATTTTCGATATTGAATATTTTGTATCGATATATCGATGTATCAAATCAAAATATTTAGACTGAAAATTTTGATAATATATCGAAACAAAAATATCGATATTTTTTCAACAAGCCTACTTCGGACAGGCACTATCGCCCGCGCCGCTACCCGCACCGCGCTGCCAGTGTGGCCACGCAAATCGTGCGCGTTCCCGCTCCCGCGCCGCTACCCGCGCCGCGTGGTAGTGCCAGTGTGGCCAAGCACCAAAAGAAACAAAACAAGACTAACCATTCATGTAAAGCCACCATCCTTGCACAGATGGCGTGCCAGTCTCATGTACCGCTCTAGTCTTGCCATCTATCGGCCGCCCACCTGAATCTTGTAGGATGTATAAAGATAGTACCCGGTTGTGAAGATCTAGGACTCTTTCGCCAACAGCTTCCGACATTGTTGTGTAGCGTTTGTAGCAACCCTGGAATTTATGTAAGGTTCTAAGATATAGATGTCGCTAGTAAATACTTAAAATTAAGAATTAATGCAGGGTGTGAAATACAGATGGCGCTAGCAATACTACATTATTATAAACTGTTTTTATAGTTTGTACCTTTCGATGCAAAAACTAAGACCTATCGATTATAATAAATTACCTATCTATACAAGTTTAACGTAAAGCGTACAAAGAACTTATTTACAGTAATATCTTTGAATTCATCTCTGATGAATCATGAATAGTATTTATTACTAATCCATTTTATTGAAGAATAACAAAACATCTTAAAATACAGAATAACCAATAGAAAATCCAATAAAACAAAAAAAAAACAAAAAGCCAACGACACGCGGTGTTCCCAGGCGGTCACCCATCCAAGTACTGACCACGCCCGATGTTGCTTAACTTCGGTGATCGGACGAGAACCGGTGTATTCAACGTAGTATGGACGTTGGCGAAAGCTACTTCGAAATTATTGAACTGTATCAGAACGATGCTTAAGATGTCATAATTTATTATCTTCATTGTTGGAATTAATATAATATAATATCCACAACTATCACACAACGTCATCGTCTAGTCCCAAGCTAAGCAAAGCTTGTGTTATGAGTACTAGACAACTGATAAACATACTTATATTTCTAAATACATACCCACATATTATAGATAAATTACACCCAGACACAGAACAAATGATCGTGCTCATTATACAAACATTTGTCCTGGGTGGGAATCGAACCCACGACCTCCGGCATAGCAGTCAGAGCCACTAACTACTAGTCCAACAGGCCAGTCAAATCCGCCAACATTGCTAATTAACGTTTTTGCCGAATACTGTGTTTTGTGTTACTTCAAAATATGCAGAAAAGGCCATCAATTCTTTCTTACTGCTTTCGCTAGACAAGTACTTAGTATCCTTAAACATATAAATGCTATTCTTTTTCAATTGCAATGTATGATTTTGATCTTGTTCATGGTATTAGTACCTACCTATTGATAATTTGATCTATTTTTGTTCTATTGCAATTTCAATTTCTTTATATCACTCCTTATTTTGTGAATGCTGGTTGACCTGTAATTGGCGACTGTGTAAGACTTAGGCCAATTGTTATCCTTACCTGTAAAATGCTAGTGTAGAAGCGGTTGGTTTTACCTTAATTATATAAAATAAATATAAATCAAATTCCTCAACCATCTTTGTCTGTATGTACTCGTATGTTCACGATAAACACAAGAATAGTGAACAGATTTTCGTGCGGTTTTCACCAATTGACAGAGTGATTCATGAGGAAGGTTTAGGTATATATAAAAAGAGAAACTGAATGACTGACATATTAAGGCACAGCCGAAAATACTGGGACTAGGACCTGTACCATGACGTTTAAAGTAAGATTGTTTCATTCTTATTTCTAGTGTCGGTAAGAGATGGCGCTAGACAACCTGTATAGCTCTGTCTCTTACCCATACTGAAATAAGAATGAATCAATCTTACTTTGAACGTCATGGTAACCACGTAGGAACGTAAAATTTTGCACAAGGCTTCCCTTCATGATGTAGGTGAGCACTAAGAGAAGATTTTCTAAAATTCACTCCCTAAAGGGAAAGACGGGGGTCCAAAATTTGTATGGAGGAACCTACTTTCTCGCGGGCGAAGCCGCTGGCAGGAGCTAGTTTATTACTTATAGTTGAAAAAAGCCGAGAATTTCAAAGATTTCTAACACCCGTACAAAGCTAGGGTAGCGTAGGGTAGGGTACCCATAATTAACTATATCATGCTCGTGAACGGGTGCTGTCAGTTGAGACTGGTCATCTCTTAGCTGCCAATAGAAAGAAAGAAAGAAAGAAAGAAAGAAAAAGAATTTATTTGGTACAGCACAAGGCACAAACACAATATAGGTAAACACGAAACAAAAAAAAATAAAAAACAAGAAGCAAAAAATGTAGTTGTGTGCCTCACGGCTGCACCAAAATAGGGCCAGTTCAGCATGAATATCAGACAACTAGTGCTTGACGCTGGTTTTCAACTGAACCTGTGCTTGGTTTAATGGCTTAAGTCAATTTCTATCTTTTAATTAGTTTTATTTTATACTAGCTTCTGCCAGCGGCTTCGCCCGCGTGAAAGTGGGTTTCTCCATACAAACTTTGGACCCCATTTCATCCCTTTAGGGGTTGAATATAAGAATATCCTGTCTTAGTGCTCGCCTACGTCATAAGAGGAAACCTTGTGCAAAATTTCAGTTTTCTAGTCCCAGTAGTTTCGGCTGTGCGTTGATATGTCAGTCAGTCAGTTTCTCCTTTTATACCTATATATATAGATTACTTATCTACAATGTGCTCACATAATAGAAGCAACAAGAAATATGTGTGAGGGGTGTATACGGGGTCCCAATCAACACCTATCGGGACCCAAGCCAACCTCACCTGCACGTGGTGCACCCTGCTGATAAACGAACGAGGCTATGGCGACCCGCCAACACGCACTGGACCAGCGTGGCGGGTTATGGTCCAAACCCCCTCAAATGCATAATGCAACAAAAAACAGGCCCCACGTGCCCGGTGACTCCAGCGGTTGTGCTAGCGTGGACGGGCGTGGGCGCAGCCCTGGGGTCTGGGGTGCTAAGAATCTCCGGGTGGGATCGATCAACCGTCGACGACTGGACCTGGCGACGTACAACACGCGTACACTCCGGTCCGATGAGAAGATTGCCGAGCTTGAGGAGGAGTTGAGCAGGTTACGATGGAGTATTGTGGGATTATCCGAAGTCCGAAGACAGGGGGAGGACACGATAATCCTAAAATCTGGTAACCTGCTCTATTTTCGGGAGGGGGACCAGCAGTCCCAAGGTAGTGTCGGGTTTATCGTCCACAGGTCCCTTGTGAACAATGTGGTGAAGATCGAGAGCGTGTCGACCAGGGTGGCGTACCTTATACTCAGAATATCAGCAAGATATTCGCTGAAGGTCATACAGATTTACGCTCCGACCTCGACACACCCCGATGACGAAGTAGAGACCATGTATGAGGATGTATCCAGAGCCATACATGGTTATAAGACTCACTTCACCGTGGTCATGGGGGACTTTAATGCGAAACTGGGCAAACGAGACGGTGACGAGCTGCGAGTGGGGCAATTTGGATTTGGACGTAGGAACCACCGGGGACACCTACTGGCCAGCTTTATGGAGAGGGAGGGCCTCTACATGATGAACTCCTTCTTCAGAAAGCGTGAGCATAGGAAGTGGACCTGGCAAAGCCCTGATGGTGTAACAAAAAATGAGATTGACTTCATCATGTCGACGAAGAAGCAAATATTCAATGATGTCTCAGTGATCAATGCGGTGAAAACCGGAAGTGATCACCGCATGGTAAGAGGCACATTGAATATCAATGTCAAGCTTGAAAGATCTCGACTGATGAAGTCTACGCTCCGTCCTGCACAGATCCAGATCCAAAACTCCGAGAGCTTTCAGCTCGAACTTCAAAATCGTTTCGAATGCCTAGGAAGCTCTGTGGACGAATACAACGATGGGTTCGTGGAAACTGTCCATACGGTCGGGTCTAAATTCTATAAGACTCGTTCAAATAAGAGCAAGAGGCTCACAGATCGAACTCTCCAGCTTATGAAGGAAAGGCGTGAGATGATTCTGCAGTCTTCAGACGATGCGTGCACATATCGGCTGCTCAATAAACGGATCTCTAAGTCCTTGAAACGCGATATCCGTCACTTTAATACTGGAAAAATTAAAGACGCGATTGAGCGAAATAAGGGCTCAAAGGTGTTTGCAAGAGATCTGTCTATTGGGCAGAGCCAGCTCACGAAACTGAAGACCGAAGATGGCAGAGTCATATCCGCCAAATCGGAGCTTCTGGGAGAGATCGAGGCTTTTTATGGACAGTTATACACGTCAATCACAAAACCCACTACGAATCTAGCAAACGACCCAAGAGCTAGGTTGACCCGACACTATACCGAAGATATCCCGGACGTCAGCCTGTACGAGATTAGGATGGCTCTGAAGCAGCTTAATAACAACAAGGCACCGGGTGATGACGGAATTACAGCCGAACTCCTGAAGGTGGGTGGTAAACCGATCCTTAAGGCCCTTCAGAAGCTGTTTGATTCCGTCATATTCGAGGGAAAAACACCGCAGGCATGGAGCGGAGGTGTGGTGGTACTCTTCTTTAAGAAGGGCGACAAGGCCCTGCTCAAGAATTATAGGCCCATCTCACTTCTGAGCCATGTCTACAAGCTGTTTTCCAGAGTCATCACGAACCGTCTCGCGCGCAGGTTCGACGACTTCCAGCCTCCCGAACAAGCCGGATTCCGAAAAGGCTTTAGCACCATAGACCACATACACACGCTACGGCAGGTTATACAGAAGACCGAGGAATATAATCTGCCTCTCTGCTTAGCGTTTGTGGATTACGAGAAAGCCTTTGATTCGATCGAGACTTGGGCTGTGCTGCAGTCTCTCCAACGGTGCCAGATTGACTATCGGTACATCGAAGTGCTGAAGTGTTTGTACGAAAACGCCACTATGTCAGTCAGACTGCAGGACCAGACCTCGAAACCTATCCTCCTTCAGCGGGGTGTGAGACAGGGAGACGTCATTTCTCCGAAACTATTCACGGCCGCAATGGAGGATGTCTTCAAGGTTCTGGACTGGGGTGGATTGGGCATTAATGTCAATGGCGAGTACATCACTCATCTTCGGTTTGCCGACGACATAGTAGTCATGGCTGAAACTACGGAAGAGCTCAGCACAATGCTCAATGACCTCAGTAGAGCTTCCGAAAGAGTGGGTCTTAAAATGAACATGGACAAAACCAAAGTCATGGTAAATAACCATGTAGCACCCACTCCGATCAAGATCGGAGACTCTGCACTCGAAGTTGTAGACGATTACGTCTACCTTGGACAGACAGTCCAGTTGGGTAGATCTAATTTCGAGAAAGAGGTCAACCGTCGAATCCAACTCGGCTGGGCAGCGTTCGGGAAGCTGCGCGGTATCTTCTCATCCAATATACCACAGTGTCTCAAGACGAAAGTCTATGACCAGTGCGTGTTGCCAGTGATGACATATGGTTCCGAAACGTGGACGCTCACAATGGGCCTCATCAGAAGGCTCAAAGTCACCCAAAGGGCAATGGAAAGGGCTATGCTCGGAGTTTCCTTGCGTGATCGAATCAGAAATGAAGATATCCGCAGGAGAACCAAGGTTGCCGACATAGCGCGAAGAATCGCCAAACTAAAGTGGCAATGGGCAGGGCACATTGCTCGCAGAACGGATGGCCGTTGGGGCCGAAAGGTTCTGGAGTGGCGACCGCGTACCGGAAGACGCAGTGTCGGAAGGCCCCCTACAAGGTGGACCGATGACCTGGTGAAGGTTGCGGGAATCCGATGGATGCGAGACGCACAGGATCGTTCGCTGTGGCGACGTTTGGGGGAGGCCTATGTCCAGCAGTGGACGTCTATCGGCTGAAATGATGATGAATGATGAAGAAATATGTAACCAAGATCATAATGTAACTCTCAATATAATTTAAAAGAGTGTCCATGGAGTTTTTAGCACGTTCTTCTCCATAGAGATCTACGCTTTGGAACGTGCACGGAGGAGAGAAAGTCTCTACTTCGTGGGAACGTGCAATTTAGCTTCACTTTTTTGTTTTTGGACTGACCTATATTTGACTATTAAGACTCTATATTAAGAGTTGGGGGAGGCCTACGCCAAAGAGGCGACTACTACGTTGAGTTTAGATAGCTATAAATGAGATTAACACTTCATACAAACTGTGATAAAACTTTATTTTAAATAAACTCAAAATGCTAAACCAAAAATAATGAAATAATTATAAATGCAATTTTTTACTTAAATAATTTTATAGATTTTGGACATTTATCATGAATTTTACTGTATTGTATTTTTAATTTTTGACTATATGATTTTTATTTTATTGTATTTTTATTTATTTCATTTTTATTTGACATTTATTATTATTGTGAATTTTATTGTAATATTATTATAATTTGTAATATATTTTGTGTAAAATTTGTTAAACTTTTATGGTATAAATGAATTGAATTAGTAATGCTTAATATGAGTATAATGGAATAATGATGTATATTTTGAGATTGATTATGTAGTAGAATAAATGGCTTTTTTTATTTTTATTTATTTATTTTATTTATTATATTTGACTTTTCAAAAGTACCTGTAAATGGTCTATTTGAAATAAATGCTTTTGACTTTGACTTTATAGCAACCCCTATATAGGTTCAGTATATAGGTAGTAAAAAGTGAAGTCTATATAACATTTACCTGTAGTAGCGAGTACCTCTCAGGATTGCCACCGTCTTCAATGTGCTGCACATAGCAATACAGACTGTTCTTCAACAACGCGGCCGCTCCAAGAGTAGCAGTGAGTACCGGGAGATCAGCGTGGTCGAGAGCTTCTTGCGCCAGCATGTGAAGATGCTCTGAGAAAGAAAGAAAAATAAAAACAGAGTAGGTACAGATACCGGCTTGGATCTTGAGCGCTGATTTCCACTTGCGTAGAAGTGGAATATCAAGTCTCTTTAGTGGTATGAAGTGAGACGCGGGGGCGGGGAGTGCAATCCTTGTACAGTGATTGGCTCGCCGATGTGTACGATGCGCAAAGCGATCCCCACTCTTTCGCCGAGCGCTCAAGATTCGTGCCGGTATCTGTAAGTACCTATAATTATAGATTTTGTAGCTGCTGTCAATGGCTTCGACCGCGTGATAGTAGGAAATTATCCCCAGGGAACATACTCCCCGGAAAAAGTATCCTATAAGCGTGTAGTCCACCCGTGTACGAAATTCCATCGAAATCCATTCAGTAGTTTTTGCGTGAAAGAGTAACAAAAATCTATACATCCTTCTTCTTGTTCCTGCCCTTATCCCATACTAGCTTCTGCCCGCGGCTTCGCCCGCGTACTTAAAATATAGCCTATGTCACTCAGGAATAAAACAGCTTTCTATCGGTGAAAAAATTTTAGCAATCGGACCAGTACGTCCAGAGATTACCTCCTACAAATGAAAAAACTGGGCAAGTGCGAGTCGGACTCGCGCACTGAGGGTTCCGTACAAACTTAAAAGGTAATTGCGGTTTACGATTTATGACGTATTAAAAAAAAACTACTTACTAGATCTCGTTCAAACCAATTTTCGGTGGAAGTTTATAAGATAATGTACATCTTAAATCTTTTTTAGTTTTATCATTCTCTTATTTTAGAAGTTACGGGGGGGGACACATTTTACCACTTTGGAAGTGTCTCTCGCGCAAACTATTCAGTATATAAAAAAATGATATTAGAAACCTCAATATCCCCACACGTAAGGGTTTGATGAAAAAAAAAATTCTGAGTTTCAGTTCTAAGTATGGGGAACCCCCAAAATTTATTGTTTTTTTTTTTTGTGAAAATCTTAATGCGGTTCACAGAATACATCTCCTAACCAAGTTTCAACAGTATAGCTCTTATAGTTTCGGAAAAAAGTGGCTGTGACATACGGACGGACAGACAGACACATGACGAATCTATAAGGGTTCCGTTTTTTGCCATTTGGCTACGGAACCCTAAAAATATAAAAACAAACTTTACCTCTTTATAATATTAGTGTAGGATTACTTGGGGTCGGCGCAACACGTTTCTTTTATTCCATTCTGTCCTGTCACTAGCTATCACTTCTCACACAGTCTATCCATCCTTCTCCATCTTCTTCTTGGCCTCTCTCTCCCTCCCCAACCATCTACATTTATACTCAGAACTTTTTTAGTAACATGCGTTTCATCCCTCCTCTTCACATGACCATACCAAGACAAACGATTGCCGTTCAACTTTTCAGTCGCTGGCGCCACTTTTTAACTTCCTCTAATATACTCATTTTTCACTTTATCCATTTTCGTCACACCACACATCCATTTCAACATTCTCAACTCCGCTACATGCAATCTTTTTTCATAGCCAAACATCCATACATCCATACCTACATACAAATTTTCGCGTTTACAATATTAGTAGGATTTGTAAAGATTCTTGATTCAGTTTTCATAAGTGTGGAAAAATAAATGAATTTTTACTTTGCTTTTTTTTACTTTTACTTTACAGAGTTATTAGATAAGTAGGTACAAATAGAAACGAAGGTTTTACAACGCGAATTGTAAGGGATATGTGGGACAATACCGGGCGTCATGTCTAATTAGGTAACTATATAATGCTTTACGCCTTTAACGCCAAAACACCGCCAGCAACATATAAGGCAGGCAGGACTCCGAAAAATTAAGGAAATTTGAATTTCGCGAGTTACCTAACCTTAGCACTTTCACCTTAATAATGTGGCCAGGCTCATATTCACAAGGCATATATAAAGCTTATTGCGGTACCTACATGCATAGTGGGTTATATATAAATATTTAACCCCAGATATATATTTTAACTTATGGGCCAAAAAAAATAAATAAAGAAGAGGAGTTGATATTGATCTTGTCACATGCGAGGTTAAGCCGCTCTGCAGTGGTGATTGCAAAAATTGGTGGGCTGAACACAACACACATTGCATCTCATCTACATAATTTCCTACCTAAAAGAGAATCTCCGGACTTGATAGCCAGCTGCACAAACTTGTCAGGATCTGAAGTCTTAGCTACTCCAAAATCTCCTTTGTCATCCTCCTTTGTCGTCACAAACATACCAGATCCTTGTCTGTAAATGAGGAGTATTCAGTTTAGTCTTCCCGTACTAATAATTTGCAATGTAAGGTACAGCAAAGTTTGAAAGAGACCGTGGACCTGGAATGCAATGCAAAGAAGGAACATAATAGTGGGCTCACGCTACGCCAAAGAGCGAGAGAAGTAGTTGGATGATTTCCCAGTTTAAAAATAAAAACCTACTAGCACTAGATTTGAAATTATTGGATAATTTACTTATGAAGAAACACAAATCAACACCCTATACTTAATGTTGTGCCATTCCTTCAAATGAAATGTGTAGGTATAGATATGTATTTTTTTTTTGTTAATGCGCGCGGTTAGCGCAGTGGTTGAGCGATTGTCGCAGGTTCAATTTGCCGTACGGAACAAATATTTGTATGGCTTAGATAGTATACTCAGGGTCTGGGTGCCACGTGTAGGTATGTAAAATCACACACTTGTGAACACACCCAAGATACCAGAGTACAGTGTGGGATAAAGTTATTAAAAAAAGAAATAAGAAGAAAGAATTATGTGTAGTAGTCAACTTTTAACAGGTGGAACTGGCTTTATTTTTAGGGTTCCGTACCTCAAAAGGAAAAACCGGAACCCTTATAGGATCACTTTGTTGTCCGTCTGTCTGTCCGTCAAGACCCTTTATCTCGAGAACGCGTGGGGTATCGAGTTGAAATTAAAACCGTATAAGTACTAAGATCTGCGGTCCCTTGAAGCTGTGAAAAAATTAAAACTTCAAAGATAACGAAAAAAAAAGATAGGTACAGCCGTTTATGTCGCAAAAACGTAATTTCGACACTCTCAAGGGATTCAAAATTCATAAGGTATTTCCCGTTGACCTAGAACCCTGAAATTTGGCATGAAGCAAAGTCTTATAGCACAAGTATAGGAATAAATCTGAAAACTGATAAGTTTTAGTTACAACACAAAAAAAAAAACTTCGTCGGGAATTAAACTCACACATTGTACGGAACCCTCAGTGTGCGAGTCCGACTCGCACTTGACCAGTTTTTTTAATTAAACTTACTTGAATGCAATGGAAAACTCTTCTTCCAACCAAAGCACAATTTTGACAGAAGCAAATGAAGCATTCCTGGGGAAATCTAGTCTCCCTCCCACAACACCTTTGCAAATGGTTTCAGATAGTACTGTTTGGTTTTTCTGAAATTATCAGGGAATAATTGCTTATATTAAGTATTAGGTTAGGTTAGGTTAGGGTAGGTACATATTAGGTCATACTGTATGGGTCAGAATGTGGGGCTGTGAAAAAGACGGATGAAAAAAGATTCCACGTAGCTGAGATGAGAATGTTAAGATGGATGTGTGGTGTGACGAGAATGGATAAAGCGAGAAATGAGTATATTAGGGGAAGTTTGAGAGTGGCGCCAGTGACTGAAAAGTTGAAAGGGAATTGTTTGTCTTGTTAGGGTCATGTGAAGAGGAGGGATGAAACGCATGTTACTAAAAGAGTTATGAGTTTACATGTGGATGGATGGAGAGGGAGAGGGAGACCAAAGAAAAGATGGATGGATTGTGTGAAGAGTGATATGAAAGAAAAGGAAGTTAGTGATAGCATGACGAGTGACAGGGCAGAATGGAAGAATAAAACGTGTTGCGCCGACTCCAAATAACACGGGACAAGGGCAGGAAGATGATGATGAAGTTAGGTACATATTACTTTTTTTTTTGTTTTTTTTTTTTTCTTATTATTGGTTTTATTGTGACTAAATAATAACGCATTATTATTTTTATTACTTAATTGTATGTGAAATATCCAGTTCCTGGAACGATTATCAGAAAATTAATGTGAACATTTTTTTAATAGTCCAGCATGTATCTAGGGGTGGCTGAAGAAATTTTTTAGATCATCATTTCAGCCGAAAGACGCCAATTGTTGGACATAGGCCTTCCCCAAGTGTCGCTACAATGAACAATCCTGTTTCGAATCCCTTGGATTCCCGCTATTCAATAAAATATTTCCAGCAATAAGTATATTATAAATTATTAATCATTTGCATAAGCTCTTGCTTTTAATTGGGTTGCTGGATGATACAAAAAATCTACTTTCTACTAAAAAAAATATATGACATAAGTACCTGATAGTATTCTAAATCCCTTTGTAACAGGATAGGGATACGGTCCATAATATTTCCATCCTCGATAACCTCCATTTTGGATTTAAAAAAAAAAAATAATTAAACAATAAAACCTATTTAATATGCAATAAATAAAATATACAATCAGATTAAGCTATGAGAACACTTATGAAATTCTATGTTTATTTTGACTATTTTTGATATTTCTTCTTGTAATAATTTGTGTAAAGTCACTCCATCATGTTTGTAAACCCAATGGCCTCCGTTTTTGAGTTCTAGATCGTAACGTTTTGGCCCGGAGACTGGAGAACTGAGCCAAATTTGTTTGTTAGGTGTTTGCCTATTTATTACGTAGGTTCCGTAGCTAGAGCCAAGAGCTACTGTTAGTACTCCATCCTGAAATGAGAAATGTAACATCGTTAATTTGAGTTACTTTGGTCTTGAGATATAACTTACAAAATAGAAACACGGTGTCCCGTGTTTCGTTGTTTAGTTCATTAAACCCCGTGCAAACGCCGGCGTTCGCTCGGTCATTGTCTTTCTATTGTGTCTCTAATTACGCTACTCAATAGGTTTAATAGGCTTTGGCCTAATTTATACCTGAGGGCCAAAGTTAATTGACTTTACCAGTATTTAATTTTGTTGGTGTATTGTATGTTCATACAATTTGATTTAGTGGGTAGATCTGGATTAACAGTTAAATTGGAATAATGGAATAATCATGACTTTTTATACAAATATGAGTTATTTTTCTAGTCTTATGCTATATAAGTTGTTCATCAAACTATTATTACTTATAGATGTTTTTTAAGTAACTAGAAATAAGACAAGTTTGTCTGTACATTTTATGTATTTTCCATGATAAGAATATTTCATAAAATAAATGGTACTTGTTCATCAAAACACTTGTGTAAATAAGTTTTTAAAATTGTATGTAGGTATTATGTATGTAAAAATTATATAACTTGGTGAATTTTTAATAAACCAATCAATTGAACTTGTGAAGTGATTGGTTCATATTTCTAAATCATATAATTCATATTTGCACATACATAAACTTACAAAAGTTGAAATAAACTCCATTTTCATTCGAAAAATGTAGCCAAAAGTGATTAGGACTAGAAATACTTACACTGAATGTGACGTCAGCCCCTTTTAAATTTGGAGATGCATCCACAATTTCTTCGAAATAATCACAGAGAGATTCAAGAGTTTCGTTACAGATTTCTTCAAAAACTGCCTGATCCACATCGGTAACTTCCGAGGAAGTTGGGTTTGATGAAAATTGGCGGTCAAACGATAATCTAGTAACTGTGGACGATAAACGCGGGCAATGGCGCAGTAATACTGGAGTTACACTATTGATCTGCCTCCGTGCCAACCAACGGCTGGTACGCAAAATATTCCTCAACATTTTGTTATTGACTCGCCTAAGGTCAGAATTTTTAGGTTATCTCTTTGTTGATGTACGAAATGACACTGACAAGTGACAGACAGTAATTTTTTTTTTCTCTTTACCCCTTAGGAAAGGCTATAGTCGTTTGACCATATCGCCTAGTCTTTCGCCCATGTTTTCTTGCTTAATAAGTCTTGCGTTGTTTATTTTTGTTTTACATTAGAATGCGGGTGTAACACATTCTAATGTTTTCAGCAGCAAATGTATCCATTCAGCCTTCTCAGCAAATTTCGCTGAGGTAGCTAAAACTACAATAAAATTCTCAGCTCCATTTTATCGAGATCACGCCTGAATCAATGATTCCATTATATTTTCCAGTTGTGCAGACACTTGAGATACAAACTACAGCAATTTTACATCACAATATCAAATAGGAATCAATTTGCGAATTATTAACACAGACACTGGACTTCACTCGAAGAAATCCCACCAAAAACTTCGAGGACAGAACAGTTTTGTATAATAATGTCAAGGACAGAATTGTTTTTTTTTAATCTTTTAAAATTTACGAATAAATACATAAAAGTGAAAATCTTTTCTCTTACCAGAAAGCTGAAAATATTCTAGATACTGCGTCACAGAATAATACAAAGTGGGACTGATCGACGTGAATCGGTGTGCCGTATCGAGATTTTTCAGAAATAAACTACCCTTCTACAGTTTTTAGAATGTTACCTACAGTGGCATAAATTACAGTTTGAAGGAGAATTCAACTATTCTGGACGGGCGGCGTTTGGGAAACAATGTCGAGCTCATTTGTCGCCTATTACACTTTGAACACTGAGGTATTGCGCACGAGCAACTTTAGTCACCGCAACTAATTTTTTTTGTATATCAAGTCATGTGGTGTATAATAATATGTCGTGGCCTTTTTTTTTTTTTTTTTTTTTTTTTTTTTTTTTTTTTTTTTTTTTTTTTTTTAAGGTGGGAAATCATCAAAATGACTTCTCGCGCTCTGGGTGGAGCGGGAGGGCGTGTCAGACTTTTACTGACTAAAACCACACCTGTATCCTTCAATTACCCTTTGCGTTCTAGGACTACGGGTTTCCCTTTCAGAAATTCTCCGCGGTCCTAGCTACCGGGCATTGGCCCTGCTGGGCCCCTACGGTTTGCTGACATCTCTTTGAGGAGCGCGAGGATCAGTACGCGCTGTTGACGTCTGGGCTCGGTCCGGTTAATTACCGAACAGCCGGACGGCGAGCTACCCAGTGCTCGACGTCCGCAAGCCCGTGTCTACCGTGGCTGGTAGTCGGGGTCGGAATTACGGCGGCTAGGGCGGCCTAGATTAGGTAGATCTGGCCAGTTTTAGTTGGCCATATCATGAAGTGATCAATTCTAAGATCTGGCTACGACTTAAACTTGAGTGGAGACCGCAAATCGGCATAGTATGACAGCATCAAGTAAGTGGAGTGATGATTTTCGTAAAGTGTTTAGTATATTAGATGGATGAAAGTAGGCGAAGACCAAGCTAAATGGGCTTTTAGGTGAGAAATCATAATTAAACTTTTCACTCAAAGAGAATAACAGACTTTTACTGACAAAAAGACGCTTGCGTTCCTTCGGTTGCTTTTTGCGTTCTAGGACCGCGGTAACTCTTTCGAACAATCTGTGTTTCCTGATACCGGCTACAACCCGGGAATCTTTAAGTCAAGAGTGAATAGGTTACTTCTAGGTAAGCGCGCTCCATCGTCGACCCGCATCGTCGCTTTCCATCAGGTGAGATAGCGGTCAAGCACGAACCTATCAAGAATAAAAAAACAAAAAAAAAACAATCCTGCAATCCTGCATCGGCCCTAGTGGGCCATGTCAGAATTGCTGACAGCTCTTTGAGGTGCGCTTGGAATATGGGTTTGGCCCTTACCAGACGGACGTTACTCATTGCTAGCCGTCCCCTAACCTGCGGAGCTAAATGGCTTGCGATTTGAGTGTCTGGGCTACTACAGGCAGATCATTTTCACAATCGACAAAAACTTATTGTACTTGGGTACTGGTAAAATATCTTCTTATGCTGATTTTTCCACCGAAAGAAAGTAAAAATAAATAAATAAAATACTTGGCTTTATTTTATGTTAGGACTGTGGTTTATAACATTTCAATAAGTTATAATATTTATTTACAGGACAAGAAACATTATTACAAAGTTTACAAACAATTGGACACTACTAATCACGTATTCTCGTTACTCATTACAAGAATAAGGTCGGATGATTTGATTTAGTTGCCTTATAAAACCGTTTACCCGGAATCTCTCGCGTTAGGTGTAGCTGCTGATTCAATAATAGAACCAGAACCATTTTTGGTTTGAGTTTCCTGAACAGCCATATTATCTTCCTCTGGTCGATTCTGAGGTGGTAGCATCCAAGGATTCTTCAGATAATTAGAAGACAGCATAGAAATAGAAGGCTCTGGTACTCTTGGAATAGGCAGTAACGAATTGTACTGGCACCAATGTGGATTGATGTAAAAAATATGCCGATCTTCACGTTCTTGAAGTGGCCTAAAGTTCCTCAAGTTGGGCGAGTCCCAAGGGTCCCACAGCTTACGGAATTGTTTCATCTGTAAAGAGAAGAATGAGAAAAGGAAATCACCCACGGTCCATACATTTTTGGTCCAAATTTCACAGCCAAAGAAAAACAAATGCTATAGGTACTCGATTTTTTTTTTTTAGGTGGGAAAATCATCTAATGACAAATCCCGCTCTTGGGCGGAGCGAGAGATAGTGAGAGACTTTTACTCACTAAAAACCCACTCCTGTTCCTTCTTTGCCTTCATCCCGGAGCCCCGGGCTTCGCTTTCACACTACCCGTGGCCCCAGTAGGCTTCGACCCTGCTGGGCCCCTACGATTTGCTATCATCTCCCTGAGGCGCGCGTGGAACAATACGCGCCGTCGACGACTTGGGCTCGGTCCGGACGGTTACCGGACGGTCGGACGGCGAGCCACCCATTACTCGCCGTCCGCAAGCCCGCGCCTACGGTGGCCGGAAATCGGGATCGGAATCCCGGCGGCGATTGGGGCGTGAGGACCGTTGCCTCACGCGATCGGCCGCTTCCTTTGCTAGCATTACTGCTTCGCAGAAGGAGGCGACCGCCTGCCACTCCTCCTCGCTCCGGACCATGGCCTGTACCAAGGCCCGGCGCGAGAGATCGCCGCCGCCGATCGCCCCCACGAGGACACGGCGGTGCTTTGCCCAGGCGGGGCACACCATAGGTACTCTGTTAGAACTTTTTTCACAAACATTTTTTATTATAGCAACAACGCTATGGGACCGTTGCCCTCGGTTTTATTTGAGTTCAAAAATTATTAAGTTCTCAAAAAATTAAATACCCTACATGACAATAGTAAAAAAATACAACACTAAAAATACAGGCAGTCTGTAGTTGTTACTTCAATACGTTATTTTAGTCTTTTTGAATTTGTTGAGATTTTCAAAAAATAAAAATACCTACTGATATATTCAACGCTCAACACTTTCATTGTTTAGAAAAGTCATAATGTAATCAAATATATAGTAGTCCTCTGGAACCACAGTAATATTTGGGACTAGGCCTGGGACGGTGAATTTCGGAGATAAGGGAGGGTTCGTATCGAAAAGCTAGGTTGCGGTGTCTCATAGCAGCAACGCTTGAAAAGCGTTTCATGAACTGCTGAATGGTGGGGATTTTGGGATCTAAATGAAATCTCATTTCAGACATAATATGAGGCTCTGACGATTTTTAGGAATCGATTTTAAAATGTTTGCCTTCTATGGAGGTGACAGGGCTTTGCCTGTGCGAAGACAGGATAAGCGTATGTCATAATCGGATGGATGGCTGCTGTAAAAATGTGCAATTTGCACTAGAAAGGTAATTTCTACGGGCTAGCAGTATATAGTGTAGCCTGCTATGTGCGAAAGTGTCATGCAAATAAGTCTGCTTTATGGACTTAGCAAAGGTTAAATGCTGGTCTAGGATAACACCCGGGTATTTTAGCTTGCTTCTCCCACGGGATCGGTTTGCCACACCTGGTGATCAGAGGGGGAGCCTAAAAGGACTCCTGCTCGTATAATTGGGGAGACGGGAGCACTCCCTCTATACGATAGTGGAAGGTACGATTCAACAAAAGAGTACGAGACAATTAAGCTATATCAACACCGAGTTGATTTAGTTTATATAATAAACCATTATTTCAGACTTTGCCAAAAGCTTTCGTTAAGTCGAAGAACAAGACGTCATTGCGTTATGCTGGAAACCAGCGCTTAGGTGCACAACGATGCGATGGACTTGTTGGATGCACTAGTGTTCACAATCATTCGGGACGGATCGTACGTGGTCCGTAAGAGAGACGATTGCTGCCGTCATGTCAGCGACTGAGACTCAAGAAATCGAGGATGGATTCTAACTGAGGCAACGTGTATAGATTTGATAGATAGGTAGATTTTGGTAGGTAGGTAGAGAGGGGAGACGGGAGTAAAACACTATCACACGCGTTGCTTTCGGTACTACAGTAAAAGGTAAGACGTGCGAGGTGGGGCGGGCGTTGAGCGGCTAGGGCAGGGGAGGTCACCACATTTTGTGGCGGTAAACGGCAGCTAACTGGTAGTTTCTATTCAAGAACTCTTTGTTTTTACAAATCATGTTCTGAAAATTTATGCAAAATGTTTTTTTTTTAATTGAAATAACACCACGGGTAATTAATGGTCCCACAGTTTTGGTGCTATAATAAAAAATGCTTAAAAGGTCAAGTTCTAACAAATAATATTTTTTTATTTGACACTTTTGGAATTTGGACCAAAATGAATAATCTCCTTTATACGTATATTCTTGATATTATACCACGTTAAAATTGATTGATTAAGGAATGAAGTGACTTTGAATGGCTATTTCCTGAAAAAGGGAGTTCGGGTCTCGGCGACTGGGGCGTGAGGATATCCGTTTAATCACGCGTGCGGTTACCTTCGCTAGCATTATTGCTTCGCAGAAGAAGTCGATAGGCACCCATTCCCCCTCGCTCCGGACCATGGCCTGAATCAGAGCCCGGCGGGATACCCTAGAGCAACCCCCTTAAGTACAAATATTTGAATGATTGACCGCTAAATAGGTAACTTATTTTAATCACCTGGTCAAAAGACGCAAACAAAATGGCTCTTGGCACCAACCATTTGATCACGTATTGGTCGCCTGCAACCGTTTCCAGTTTACCCCAGTACAAGAAGTAGTCTTCATAGAACATTGGTAGAAGTCGAGACATAGGCAGGGGTCCTATCCGGGTGCTTTTTTGTGCCTCTTGGATTCTTGGGAAGCCTTCGATCACCCAGGACAGACGATCATCTGGGTTTACACCATACTAAAAATAATGTCAAAGATTCAATGTAACTCCATATTAAATAGAAGTCAGGCCTGATTGGATAGGGCTACGGGAATGTTCGAAAGAGTTACTGTGGCTCAGGATTGCAAAGGGCTACAGATGGGTTTAGTCATTAAAAGTCTGACACTCCTCCCTCCACCCAGAGCAAGTGAAGTTTTTTGATGATTTCCATGTGATTTCACATCTCTAAAAAAGGCATGATCGGATAATGTATTTTAATGAAGAAAATTGTACAAGAAAAATTAATGGGAATGGCAATATTGCATTTTGAAATAAGTGGACAAACTTTATCATTACAACTGAGGCGAAACAGATGCCTGAGCCAAAGGCGCGGCCTTTATGGAACCGAGATACGTGTATCAGACGACGGTCTTCAACACATTTGAAAGTATTTAGTAAAACTTCATAAACTACATAACTCATTTATATATTATTCGTGTGACTTGGTGTTGCCGGGGACTAGCCGTCTCAATTTTCCTCACAAGTGCGAATTACACTACAATACGAAGCTAAGAAGAACTAAGAAGTTGGGTTTTCTTTGAGCTCATTTATGTTCTTTTGACATTTACTGAATATTGTGAGTAATTCATCGTCTAATACAATAAATTGGAACTACTAACCTTGATCAAGTAGCAAATCATGGTAATACCATCTGGGTACTTAAAGGCTTCCTCTTGAGTCAAGTATTCCGAACGAAAAAAGGTCACCTGAAACAGCACATTTAAGTCTCAAAGTCTCAAAGTCTCAAATCTTTATTGCAATCCTTAATGTACATGTCAGGTGACAAATAATAAAAAATTGAAACAATTATGGACCCTGTCGGGCACAGCAACATTATAACCTATTTAATTTTATATTTTTTATATCGTTTAGTTCATTTCAACTGATTACTTATTATTGCTATGAGTATATACTATAGTTTTATATTTAAGTTTAGATTAATACTTAATAATTATATTCGTGTTTTATTTTCAGATAAAAAAAAATAATAATAATTGTACAATTTGTTCACATTAATAATTAGAAAATAAGATGTCAAAATTAATAATAATACAATTTGATGTCATTAATAAGTACACAATATTGTGTCAAAAATAATACAATACAAGTTGATGTCATTAATATTTATACAATAATATATCAAAATAATAAAAATACAATTTGATGTCATTAAAAAGTATACAATAATATGTCAAAAAATAATAATAATTAATTGATGTCATTAATAAGTAAAAATGATACGTCAAAAATAAAAAATAAAAATAAAGTTATGTCATTAATAATTATCAAAATAAAATGTCAAATAGAAAAATTAAAAATAAAATAAAATGTTTTTAATCTATTTGTTATTGAATTTATCCGTCAGATATTCGTCGATTGTGTAATAAGTTTTGTCAAATAGGAATCGTTTTAGTTTATTTAGAAATACATTGGTTTTATTTTCTTGTTTTATGTTTTCCGGTAATTTGTTGTAGATCTTTATTGACATAGAATATGGACCAGAAGAGTGCAATTTAAGACGCGAGGGAGGTAAATTGAGCCTGTTTTTATGGCGTAATGAATATTTTGTCTGAATATCTTCTCGCGTTTTATAACAATCTGGATATTTGCGGACTAGTTTACATAATTCTAAAATATAAATACCGGCTAAGGTGAGAATTTTATGTTTCTGAAAATAAGGCTTGCAACTGTCTGTTGGTTCTATGTTACATATAATTCGTATCAGCTTTTTTTGTAAGGTAAATAAGGAGGAAGCGTCTGTGCTATTTCCCCATAAGATAATGCCATAGTTAAACCAAGCGTGGTCATAAGCGTAGTATGTGACTAGTGCAGTTCGCAGATCTGTGGTCTTTTTAATTTCGGTAAGGGCATATGAAAACTTTGAAATTTTTGTTTTTACTTTCTGTATATGTGTTTTCCAGTTTAAATGTGTGTCTATTGTTAAACCTAAGAGAGTGAATTCGTTAACTGTTTCTAATTTATGTTGGGTGAATGTAAAATTTGTGTTTATATGTGGTTTTTGCCGAGGATGAAAATTAAATGAAATTTAAAACAATACAATTAAAGGACATCATTATTTTGTCCCAATTATGGTCCATGAGGTCACTCAATCACAGTATACCTACGCCCTTATTATGAACACAATCTACATAATTATATTAAAGGAGAAACTGACTGAGGGCCTGTGCACACCACATTTTTAAAACGCGCCGTTGACGTGGTTTGTAGCGATACAAACGCGAAACACACACGAGTCAGACGCAGCCTGTAGCATAGCATAGTCGGCCTTATAATGTTCCCACTGTTGGGACTCAGGCCTCCTCTCTAGGAGTGGGAATGGGCTGTAATCCACCACGCGTGCCCAGTGCGGGTTGGTGGATGTCACATGTCTTCGCATTTTTGGTTCTAGGACATGTCGGTTTCCTCACGATGTTTTCCTTCACCGTTTTTAGAGCAGTGGTGATGAAATAAATTACACAAAGTAATGCGCCTGGCTGGGTTTGAACTCGCGACCTACAACTCGTAAGTCGGGGCCGTTACCACTCGGCCACCACTGCTCTCAAGCAGCCTGTAGACCTATGTATAATAGGATAATAACGCGCCGTCGACGCACGTTTTTTAACGCGCGTTTTAAAAACGTGGTGTGCACAGGCCCTTACAGTCAGATCAACGCATAGTTGAAACTACTGGGACTAGGAGTGTGAAATTTTGCTCTAGACTTCCTTTTATGACGTAGGCGAGCACTAAGTGAGGATTTCTAAAATTCACCTCCCAAGGGGATGAAACAGGGGTCCAAAGTTTGCATAGATAAACCTGCTTTCAGGTGGGTGAAGCCGCTTGCAAGAAGCTAGTAAGAAATAGAAGCACAATCGTATTTTACAGCCTGCTATGTTATGGACTGTCGTTAGCAAATAGCAACAACGACGCTTGTTATATATGTGGCGACATCTATAGCGTTACATAGGAACTGGTCCTGCATCGCGCAATTAAAGTTCTCCACGCGATTAGAACATATAGAACAGCCCGAAATCATCTACCGGGCAGTTGCCTACCAGACATAACACCCGTCTGATCGGAGAATCCTCCCTTTTCAATGGAGGTTTGCGGGACTTTACTCTCTGTTCCGCCTACCTGCAAACTGGTGACCCTCGACAATGAACGTCAGCACAGCCTTCGTGCAGCCACTACTTCGTGACGTCGTCATCACTTCAAGCTTTCGAGCAGCGAGCCATACAGCCAGCACCCACGGCTTTAAAGGGTATCCTGACCACCAGCATGCCTACCTGGTCATACCTGGTCATCACCCTCAGTCTCATCAGTGACCTTGGCGAAGCACACTGCACCTTCGGCCATTCACATGAAGAGCCACGCAGAACCTCTCCTGGTCGACGCCAGCAGTCAAGCATCTACGTCGCACAGCACCGCTCCGACTCACTGGAGCCAGCAGCACTACTCCGACTCACTGGAGCCTGCAGTACCATCCCGACTCACTGGGGCATCATCCCGACTCACTCGGGACATCATCAACCCGACTCACTGGGGCGTCATACCGACTCACTGGGACATCATCACCCCGACTCTCTGGGGCATCACCCCGACTCACGGGGGCATCACCGCATACAATTCCGACTCACCGAGAACTATGCGGCATTCGGTTCCGACCCACTGGAACCAACCTACCACTGGCCTGGCACGCATCAAGAAGCATTAAGAACCGTCGATCTCCGATCTCCAGAGGGGAGTGATGTGGCGACATCTATGGCTTTACATAGGAACTGGTCCTGCATCGCGCAATTAAAGTTCTCCGCGCGATTAGAACATATAGAACAGCCCGAAATCATCTATCGGGCAGTTGCCCACCAAACACAACACCCGTCTAGTCGGAGGATCCTCCTTTTTCAACGGAGGTTTGCGGGACTTTACTCTTTGTTCCGCCTACCTCCAAATATATTTAGGGAAATACCGGTACCAAATCAAAGTTCCGAAAATGAAAAACGATTTAAAATATATTTCATAAATTGTTGTTACATGTACGGAGGTTCTGTGGCAAGTGAAAGTGACTGAATATGGATAACAAATTATATATATATTATAAATTAATAAACAAGAGCCAGCGCAAAAAATAATAGCAACAAAATGCGTTCTGATGTGTTGATTGTGTCCAGAATATTTCGTTCCCATCGACCATCTGTTCTACGACAGATGGTCGATGGGAACGAAATATTCTGGAGTGGCGACCACGTACCGGAAGAGGCAGCGTTGGAAGGCCTCCCACAAGTTGGACCGATGACTGGTGAGGGTCGCAGGAATCCAATGGATGCGATGCGCACAGTACCGGTCATTATGGCGACACTTGGGGAAAGCCTGTGTTCAACAGTGGACGTCTTTCGGCTGAAATCATCATCATCATCATAACATTATGTATGTACCTACATGCATGTATCTCTAAATTTTTTATCCATGTTTGCAAAGAAATACATGACTTATTGTTTTATGTATGATTTATGACACGCAGTAAAGCACCCCATCGCTTAACCACTGCGCCAGCTGTGACGTCATAGGTAAATTTGAAAATTGTATAACCTTTTCTTTCCGGAAGTGTTCAATGGGTTTGATTGATCGTCTTGGTAAAGGGCCCATTGAAAGTGAAACCATGTAACAGATCACTGACTGCGTTTGAATAACGATGGTGTTACACCTAATACTTTCCATACTTATATCATGTGACGTTGCAAAATCGTTTATTGTGAGGCAGTGGCATAGCTAGCCTGAGAGGGGTATATGTATCCAAAATTTTTGAATGCTTCTTTCGAGACAGGATAACGGATAGGACATTATTATTAAAACATTTAAAAAATATACACCCCTAGTTTTTCATTAGTACAAAAAAATAGGGCTCTATCCGTACCCGTTACTGATCATATTTGTGTAGTCAAAAGTAAAAAAATAAAATCCTAAAATTGTCCACGGAGCTTTTTCATAACTGGTAAATTCATAATAGAATCAACATTCATAACAATTGCTACTAGAAAATACTACGTGCAGTGTTTTTCCATTTTAATCGTCATTTATCCATACTAATATTATAAATGTGAAAGTGTGTGTGTCTGTTTGTTTGTCCGTCTTTCACGGCAAAACGGAGCGACGAATTGACGTGATTTTTTAAGTGGAGATAGTTGAAGGTATGGAGAGTGACATAGGCTACTTTTTGTCTCTGTCTAACCCCCCCACTCCCCTAAAATGGGGGGTGGAAGTTTGTATGGAGCATTCTGCAATTTTCATGGTAGAAAGCTAAAAATTGGTATGCGGACTATTTGTGACTAACAAAAAAATCATGCATCATTTTTTTTGGGAATCTGCCCCCAACCCCTCAAAAGAGGGGGTGAATTTAAAAAAAATAATTTTAAGGGACTTTTCGCAATTTTCAAGGTAGGAAGCTAAAAATCGGTACACAGGCTCTTTGTTACCAACGACAAATACCTGCCTTATTTTTTTTTGGAAATCTTCCCCAAGCCCCTAAAATAGGGGATGGAAATTTGTGTGAGACTCTCCGCAAAATTAGTACAGGTTCTATGATACAAACGAATAATAAAATAATTTAATTAAAACAAATAAAATAATATTAAAACATTAAATCTAACCATAAATCAATCAGCTTTTGAGAAATAAATCTAATCTAGTATCGTTGCCGGCGATCTCCCCCACGAGGAGACCATGACTTAGATTGGACGCATGTTGTAAGTAGGTATCTACTTACAATTTTTTTTCTGAAATTATTTTGTTATCCGATCCACGCAGGCGAAGCCGCGGGCAAAAGCTAGTTCATTCATAAATCAATTTAGCCTGTACAATATTTTCGTAAGTTGTGCGACATTTTGGGATATAAAAAAACGCTAATAACTATGCTGTTTATGAACATCATTTTTTGAACCTTTTCTAATAAGCCCATAAAGTATTTGTACTAATTAAAAACTAGGGGTGTATATTGTGATCTTCTGTAGAAAGTTCTAGAACAAGCGGAGCGAGCAATGATATTTGAACATTACCAATTATTAGTCATTAGGTATAAATTAACTACATGCCTCTTATCAAGAAGAGAATTTAAGATTGTGGACATATTACGAATTATTCCACTTTGGGTCCCTATAGCACAGGGGCCCCCTATTATTGATACCGCTGATACGGCGGTAGCTACATCGCTGTTGTGAGGAACAAGGACCTTCCCCTCTAGCCAAGTTACAATCGTTTCGTGTCGAATTCCGTTCCCCAATCGGTAACGCCTCGGTGTCAGCAATTGTAGTAGCCAAGTTTCAACCGTTTCGTGTCGAATTCCGATCTCTAATCGGTAACGCCTCGGTGTCAGCAATTGTAGACAACGATAAGTTGGTAGCTATGTTGACGCGCCTGCCCCCCTAGCCAAGTTACAATCGTATCGTTTGTGCCGAACGCCTCGAGTAGGCCACGCCTCCGATTCCTTTGTTCTGACGTCATCTCAACGCTCAGTCACGTGGTCAGAACAAAGGAATCGGAGGCGTGGCCTACTCGAGGCGTTCGGCGCGATTCTAACTTGGCTAGGGGAGCTGAGTCGGCCGCTCGTTCTACGATATCGTTCTACAATAACAAAGGATGTAGCGTTAAACATTATAGAAACAATAACAATTCATTCTATAATTTTGAACGATGTAAACTTGGCTACGAATTTTCTATTCGTTTGTTTTGACCACGTGACTTAACGTTGAGATGATGTCATTCCCATACATTTGATTAGTTTTCGACTAACACTTACGATTGCAGATTATCAACTTGGCTAGGGGTGCATAACATGACGTGTTAAAATATCAAACGTGCGAGCGAGAAACAGGGATGGAGCTATAATATAATAATATAATATAATATTCCACAACTATCACACAACGCCGTCTAGTCCCAAGCTAAGCAGAGCTTGTGTTATGGGTACTAGACAACTGATAAACCTACTTATATATTTCTAAATACATACATAATAGATAAAATACACCCCGACACAGAACAAATGATCGTGCTCATCACACAAACATTTGTCCTGGGAGGGAATCGAACCCACGACCTCCAGCATAGCAGTCAGGGCCACTAACCACTAGACCAACAGGCCAGTCATACACCTATACACCCTATATAGCTCCATTTCTTTAACAATTCAGTTTAGGTCGGATTGATTGCATTTGGAGCTCGTGGTAGGGTCTCTGGGCTCCCACACAAAACTGTCTCCTGTAAGTAAGGGAATGCTTTGTAGTCACCTTCAGGGTCCAATTGTGTTTTCAAACCATCCAGAGACCCATTCAAATATAAACACAAAATTATATATAGGGTGACTGGCAATTAGTGTACGATACGTAAACACGTGATTGTGCTCATGATAACAACAATTCTTATTATGGGAGCAAAGCCGAAATCGCGAAAAAAATATCAGCTGTTCAGTACATTAGGCAAACATAAATGTACTGAACAGCTGATTTTTTTTCGCGATTTCAGGTTTGTTCCCATAGTAAAAGTTGTTTGTTATCATGAGCACAATCACGTGTTTAAGTATCGTACACTAATTACCAGTCACCCTATAGAAAGAAAGAAAGAATGCACGTTTTTTTGGCACACAGGTTTACACAATGAGATAGCAATTATATTATAGATACTTAAATAGGTACTAAAACTTAAAAATACATCAACACTGTGTCTCACGGCTGCGCCAAATAGGTCCAGTTCAGCATAATGCCAGGCCACTACGTAGCAGTTGCCTAGTATATCTAATGTAACACACGTACAGAATTATAATATTATTATTTAAAAAGATGTAGCGACATCTATGGCGTCACATAGAAACGAATCCTGCATCGCACAATTAAAGTTCTCCGCGCGATTAAAACATAATAGAACAGTCCGAAAATCATCTATCGGGCAGTTGCCCACCAGGCATAACACCCGTCTGGTCGGAGGATCCTTCCTTTTCAACGGAGGTTTGCGGGACTTTACTCTCTGTTCCGCATACCTCCAAAAAGATATAAAATAAACCTAAATACTCATAATTACAATATTAATATACAGCCTAATTTAAATATTGTGAAGCACTGTCCCAGATATCAATCGGTTATATTATTTAATAAATTGCCTTTCGATTTAAAGAGTGTTATATACTAAAGCTCATTAAAAAAAGAACTCAAAAGATTTCTATTGAACAAGTGTTTAAATATACTATTTTGATGATCTTTGAGGTAAAGACAATGTTATATTAATTTTATGTTTTGTAATATTTAACGTGTTTGTAATTTCAGATACAATTTATTGTTAATGAATAAATGACTATGACTATGACCCCAATGAATTCACCTAGGTGAATTACACAATGATGTATGATCAACTGAAACATAGATGGTATCAGTTATTTAGGGTAGATGATATCGGTTACTAGTTGGGTCTAGGTATAACCCATAGTGTTGATTTTAAGAGGCCCATACCCAACTAGTAAAACTAGTAAACGATACTTTGATCCATTATCGTAGAAATTAATTATGATTTTTCTAGAAAATATTTTTTTTTTTCCGGTGGGAAAATCATCTAATGACATCCCCCGCTCTTGGGCGGGGCGGGAGATAGTGTCAGACTTTTACTGACTAAAAACCCACTCCTGTTCCTTCTTTGCCATTTTTTTCAGGGCCCCGGAGGTCACTTTCGCATCACCCATGGCCCCAGTAGGCCTCGACCCTGCTGGGCCCCTACGGTTGCTGACATCTCCTCGAGGCGTGCGTGGAACACTACGCGCCGTCGACGACTTGGGCTCGGTCCGGACAGTTACCGGACGATCGGACGGCGAGCCACCCATTGCTCGCCGTCCGCAAGCCCGCGCCTACGGATAAAATAATATTAGTAAGGATTAGGATTTATTTGTTTTCCTGTAAGAAATGCACGTAGGTATGTAGAACTGTTAAGTGTCTGGATAAAGTTAGACATTGTTTAGCTTCTGAATTGCTTGTCTGGTCAAATTAAATGACCAGACAGATTTAAGGGGTCGCAGACTGAGTACATGAATTAAATTCAACTCGATACCTCCATATTCCCGAGATAAAGGATCTTGACAGACAGACAACAAAGTGATTCTATAAGAGTTCTGTTTTTTCTTTTTGAGGTAAGAAATCCTAAAAACAAAACTGAACTTACGTAGTTAACTGAGACAGTTCACTAAAAGTTATTTTATTTCGACATATAGTAATACTACTGGAAAAACTTATACAGCTCAAGGGAAATCAAAGCAGTTTCGCACATCGCTGAACGAGCGAACACATAAAGGTAAGTAGAAGATAAATTTGTCTATGCCTAGTCTTATCTATAAGATAATTGGTAACTCAACGTATTCCCAGCAGGATGTAATAGTGACATTTTTGTAATAATTAAATCTCCAAAGAAGCCTTGGCGAAGGTAGATAGATAGATATATTCTTTATTGTACACCAATAATAAAAATTACTATAGGAACTTAAAATTAATAAATAAATAATAATAATAGTATTAATAAATTAATAGGGGTATTAATTAATCCATAGGTTTTGAGAAAATACACAGGTACTTCTGCTTTTGTTTTTTACAAGATTTGTATGTTTTAGATTTAGAACATTTTCTAACGTCGAAATGTTTGCTAAAGTATTAGAAACTATTTAAAATAGCAATGAATACTTATAAATTGCATTTTGGGATAATTACTTTTGGGTTACATTACCATATTCTACTGGGAATAAATGTAAAGTTACTAGTTAACAAGTACCAGTATACTTCAAATTAAGGGGACTACAAGCTAATCATGGGTTTTAAGTATGCGCAAGAGTATTTATGATCTACTGCTATAGTAACCAGAATCAGAAAAAAATATGTTATTCTTCAAGATAAATTCTAGATAGATAGTGTGTTGAAAACATAATCATCATCATCATCATCATCATTTCAGCCGAAAGACATCCACTGCTGGACATAGGCCTCCCCCAATTGACGCCACAATGAACGGTCCTGTGCGTCTCGCATCCATCGGACTCCCGCAACCGTTAACAAGTCATCGGTCCACCTTGTAGGAGGCCTCCAAACGCTGCGTCTTCCGGTACGTGGTCGCCATTCGAGAACCTTTCGGCCCCAACGGCCATCCGTTCTGCGAGAACAAAAAAAAACAACAAAACATAATACCTAGGTACATCTAAATTAGTACGATCGAAAAAATCACGAAGATGCCTCTAAATATTTGTTTTATGACCGGACTTATTACATGCAATCATTTTGATTGTTTGTCAGATTATTTTACAAGCAACGTGACAGTGTTTTAATTTTATAAACAAATGATCAAGACGATGATGATGATGATGATGATGATGATGATGATGATGATGATGATGAATGATGATGAAATTGATTGAGAGATTTTTAATAAATCGCTAAAATGCTCCATATTTGCATTAATTCTGTCTTTGCACATCTGTTTCTTTTGTATGCAGTTCGAGAGTGACTGCTCTTTAGGTCATGTAGTCCTCTTAAATTTATAATGTTAGGAATCGATTTCAAAAGATGATATTAGGTAAATCAAAAAAATTGTAACGTGCATGTAACTACGGGTCAAGCTGCTAGTATCAAGATGAACGCACACTTATCCGAGCCGAACGCGTTGAACAAATTGAAAGAAAAGAATTCTAAAATTCTTTTCATTTCAATTCCTTTCGACGCGTTTTACGCGTTAAAACGGTTACGTTAAACTTTCAATACAATTAAGGAGGAAATACGACTTCTTACAACAACTGTCGAAATACGAAACAGATGTCGGGCCTGCATTCGCAACAGAGGCTAACAATTTGAGCAGGATTTGTAAAAATTATGAAATAAATGTTAAAAATGCAATTTCATTTTTTTTTTTTCTGGTAAAACCCACGAAAAGAGAGATACGAGACAGATTTTACCTTATAAGAGTGAGATAAAATTTTTGATAGGTTTTTCAGGTATCATTTAAGCAAAAATATTTTTTTAATCATAATTTTGAATATTAGTCTTACTTATGTGACTCGATTCACAATTCTAGCGAATGCACAAAGTTATAAAAAGATTTTTATGGCATGTGGCACATCACTAGCAAGAGATAAACTAGATAATTTTTAAGGGAGTTGGAAGATTCCGGTCGCTTTTGGTTTTTTTTTATAGCCATGTAAATAGCTGAAACATGGACAGCTTTAATTTAAGTTCAAAACTTTGCGAGTAAATTAAAAAAACTAGATAGCTAATGTCACTAATTTTAAATTTAAAAGTACTCTAATACAATACACATCTAAATAAATAATTAAAATTGAGAGTAGGCTCTCAATTTTAATTTTATTTATCGCCTTATTTATTTTATAAAATTTGTATTTGAATGAAAAATTTGGGTCTTATTTTCATAAAACAATGAAAAGTCGATGAAAAAATATCCACAGGGCATGAGAAGTATTTAGGGGTCTGGAAGGATAGCAGATGACCCCTCCCGTCGACCATTTCAATTTGGCATACGATGCACCAAACACCCTGTATATTTTTTTTATTATTTGATTTATTTTAACTAACCTGCATTTCGCCAGGATACCTCCTGTCGTCTACCGTGTGGTCACTGCCTTCCATCATATCCGCACCCCAATGGAAATGGATTTGGGATAGCACATGCTTCTCCAAAAACGGGCCACCTATCAAGTACGGGCGCTCTGTCCTCCATTTTGAGGAGATTACCACTGGTGACAAAATAATTTGATTGGTATATTTTAGGGATACTTACATTGATTATAATTAACAATAAAGTTGACAGCATCAAAATCCCGACTGCAAAAAACGGTAAAAAGTTTTAAACTGCTGTATTTTTGCAGTCAGATTTTTTGTAACTTTCAACTTATTTATTTTCTACATTTTAATGACCTTATATTACCTGACTGCGTGACCAAAAAACCATTTTTGAAAACAATTTGGCGCCAAATTTCCGCCATTTTATTTTTTATAATTTTTTTGTTATTAAGGGCCTATTACACTACGCGATATATATACGTCTTATTTTTTGTTCCGAGTAAGACCGGTCTAACCCTACTTACACTACGCGATATCGAATAAGACTGTCTGAATATCGAGTAGTGTAATAGGCCCTTTAGTGTCACTCTCACAATGAAGACAAATCTAACGACACTTCTCACGCTAAAATACAACAAGCCTTTTGGACTCTAGGACATGCCAAAGAAATATACACACCTACAAAACTACACTCGAAAAACATATACCTACCTCCTTCTGGTACAGTCGGGTAAATAAAAAAAGAAGATAAACAAAATCAACCCAGACGCGCACATTTTATAGATTGGTATCTAAGTAAGGGTTTCATATCACACCAGCCCCATAAAACTATACAAAGTACACCCATAGCGGCTTTTTTGCCTAGACTATATTCTGTGAATAATCCAAATAACCAGCTATTACGGTTTCAAAGATACAATAAGAATCAGCGCTGAGGGTTTTGTCTTGCACACGAACACTAGCATCCCTCCATTTTGTACTGAAACGGCACATATTTCCCTATTCCTCATATTTATTTATACTTTATTGTACACCAAGATAATAAATGATACATATGAGCCTTATATCAAAAAAACATACAATTGGCGGCCTTATCGCATTCCGCGATCTCTTCCAGGCAACCTGGTATGGAAAGAGATTGTCTGGACATTAAATGGGGTTGCACTTGGTGCATTACGAAATAATATTTGGCGCTACAAAAACTTCTTTTATTTCTTTCTATTCTACTTTTTTACTATGTTACAGACAACGACGTAAGCTAAGCTATTGTGTTGATGTAAGTAATTGCAACAAAGCTAAACCAGCAATTTCAGCAGCACTGAATTCTGAGGGAATTTTAATAGCATATAAAAAATCGACACCACGACTTAAATTAGACCCATACAGGTCTAATTTACGTCGTAGTGTCGGTCTTTGAGGCTTATTTATTTAAATTGTGTGTATATCTGTGTCAGAGTCCAGTTAAACCCTCAGATAAATTATAATACAAATTGTCCTCCAATATGACGCGCAACTTTCTCCTCAACATTTTACGATGCACGAGTCAGGTGACGTGGAACATGTTGTTGGACCATTTTACAGTGTTGCGCCGTTGCGCGTCATGTTCGTGAACATTTGGACCCGAAATAAAAAAAATCTGAATGAATTTTAATGCGGTTTTTACCAATAGACAGATAGATTCACGACGAAGGATCAAGTAGTAGGATGTTTGTTTATTACGGTCGGTAGAAAAAAGCCAAGAATTTCATTCATTTCAGCCTGCTGGTAGTATCAAAAGGAATATCAAAGCTGGGGTAGTACGCTAGCTAGTTATGCTATAATTATAATCATCGATATATATGTACCTACTACGCACTAGATTACGCGTGCCGAACACTCAATTCAATCGACTCAGGTGTAGTGTAATCCATAAGTACACCTTGAACATTACACTATGTTGAACGAAACGCGTAAGTGCCACAAAATTCATGGCGCTTAAGACATTTTGGTCGCGAAAAAAGTATCCTCTAAAAGCTATCTTAGCGCTGTATGTTTTAATAGTTCTATTAAACTGCATAATGCCAATGTAGCGCCGCAGCGAACTTTTGTTTTAACTTTTCAGTATTTTGACAAATAGTTTCCACGATCGTGCTTGTCTATCACTAGAATATAATTCGATGATTATAATTAACTATAATGCAACTTAATTTAAATCAAGACTCGACAAACAGCCCTTAAACTCCTTAAAGTATTGCATCATAGCATAGCATAGCATAGTCGGCCTTATAATATTCCCACTGTTGGGACTCAGGCCTCCTCTCTAGGAGAGGGAATGGGCCGTAATCTACCACGCGGGCCCAGTGCGGGTTGGTGGATGTTACATGTCTTCGAATTTTTGGTTCTAGGACATGCCGGTTTCCTCACGATGTTTTCCTTCACCGTTTTGAGAGCAGTGGTGATGAAATAAATTACACAAAGTAATGCTTTATAACGTTTACACAAATAACACTACATATACATATATATATTTAAACCAGGCTCATATAAATACACGGTTTATAGTTTTTTACAATTACAAACATGGAAAGATATGTGAAAATGGTCAGTTTTAACTGTAAGTCTGTAAAAAGGTCACAGCCTTTTGTGTCACAACTATGTGAAAGTTATGACATAATTGCCCTACAGGAGTTATGGCTACTTCCTGATGACCTGGGTTTCCTGGGACAAATACACAAGGATTTTGAATATCATGCTGTGTCGCCGATTGATACCTCAGCCGGTACGCTGAAAGGAAGACCGTATGGAGGAGTGGCGCTACTGTGGAGGAAGTCACTATTTACCAATGTCGTGCCTATAGTGTGTGCCTCGAAACGTGTGATAGCGATTAAAGTGAACTATCTGGACCGCTGTTTGCTGGTGATGTCAGTGTACATGCCTACTGAGTCCGTTGAAAATAGACCTGAATTTACTGAGTGCCTTGGTGTAATCAGCTCAATAATAGAGGACAACGGGATTGAGTATGCAATCACGCTGGGTGACTTCAATGCCGATGTGGGCAGCATGTTCGGTGATGAGTTGTCCGCCTACTGCGAGGACCAGGACTGGGTATGTGCGGACGTGATGATTCTCGGTGAGTCCTCTAACACATTTACATTTCTGAGTGAGGCGCATGGCACATGTAGCTGGCTCGACCACTGCATTGTGACGTCAGCAGCTCAAAACATTATCAAAAGCACCAAAGTTCTCACAAATGTTACATGGTCGGATCACTATCCACTGGAAATAGAATGTGACATATCAGTGATAACAATTAAAACAGAGTTAAGTGAACAATGCGCCTGGCTGGGTTTGAACCCGCGACCTACAAGTCGTAAGTCGGGGCCGTTACCACTCGGCCACCACTGCTCTTTCAATCAAGTATTGCATCACAGCGTCTAAATGCTAATGTGATCTAAGACATGTCAATCCGATGCTTCAGACACTATTGTGACGTTCATCATGTTTGGACAGGGCTCTGACATGAATCCCGCATAGGTAATCACAATGTTGGGAACGTAAACACTACAAGCTGGTCTTTGTATCTTGGCGGGTCAGCAATTTACTTAAGGCTTAATCTTATGCATGTGACGACAGTGAATCTGGATGGTGGCTTAATAAATAATTAGGTAGGTGCTAGCTTTTGTCAGCGGTTTAGCCTACGTCAGCCACTTTTGAGGGAGGAAATCCACAAATAAAGGAGTTATTTAAGGAGTTTCATACTAATATCAGTTTTTAAGAAAAATTATGTTGAATAACGAATTCTGAGAATAAATTATATTCCACATTATACATTCCACAACTTTCACACAACGCCGTCTGGTCTCAAGCTAAGCAGAGCTTGTGTTGTGAGTATCAGACAACTGATAAACATCATCATCTCATCATCATCATCTTCCTGCCCTTGTACCGTGCTATTTGGGGTCGGCGCAACACGTTTTTTCTTCCATTCTGCCCTGTCACTCGTCATGTTATCACTAACTCCCTTTACTTTCATATCACTCTTCACACAATCCATCCATCTTTTCTTTGGTCTCCTTCTCCTTCTCCATCCATCCATATGTAAACAATAAAAAACATACTTATATATTGCTAAATACATACATATTATAGATAAATTACACCCAGACACAGAACAAATGATCGTGCTCATTACACAAACATTTGTCCTGGATGGGAATCGAACCCACGACCTCCGGCATAGCAGTCAGGGCCACTAACTACTAGACCAACAGGCCAGTCGAATTAAAATTAAAATAGAAACATAAGTAATTCAATCTTATCTCGAGTGCACACTATTACTTCCTGCTGGGAATACCTACGTCAAGTAACCAACAAACAAGAAATGAAAATTATAAATGAATAAAAAAAAACAGCATTTGTAGGACTCAAATCCACATTTATTATGTCACACAAGAATATAAAATCATGGTTACATCTCAAGTTCCCAGACAGATAAATAACAATAATAAATCAATCGCTATCCAAATCACACCTCGATCCCTTCCCGAGATTCTCCATCACTCACAGTATCCAGGCTTTATCCATATTCGTCCCACACAGTGGTTTAATAAATAACAGTATTATACAAAGTAGCGAACTGCTATGTTACGAAGAACCATTGATTTCGGTAAGTAATTATTTGGTATGGCTGGGACCAGGGGCGGATTCAGGAGAGGGTATATAGGGCCACGTACCCCCATCCAGACGGATCAAATTAAAAAAGTAATTATTACACTTATGATACCCTTTCATATGTATTAAAAAAAAATAAAAATTAACTCCAAATTGTCACGCCATCTCCTTCTGGGCCTACCGCGTTGCCGGTTCCACCGGTGGTTGCTTTCGCCCAATTTTGTTGCGACATGCGGTAGATGTGACCTACCCAGTTCCATTTTAGTTTGGCGGCTAAGTTACGGACGTCTGCGATTTGTGTTTTGGAACGAAGTATACTGTTCCTCATGCGATCTGTTCTTTTGACTCCAAGAATACTTCGCTCCATTGCTCACTGGCAGAACCCAAGTGCGGACTTTTGACGTTTCGTTAATGACCACGTTTGTGCTCCGTAGGTGAGGGTGGGAAGGATGCACATGTCAATGAGTTTCTAATAATAATAATAGCTCTTCCAGGCGTTTTCGGTGCGTCTAGAAACTTCTTTATCTTGCCTCGCCTGGAAAGACACTGTTTGGCCGAGGTATAATATATACTCATGGACATATTCAACCTCCACGCCCTCGATGTAGTACTTTACGTTTCGTGCTGTTCATCATTAACTTTGTTTTCGTCATATTCAGTTTGAGTCCAACCTCGAGGCTGGCATGGCTCAGTTGGATAGGAACTAAAATTCAATATTCTGCATCGCAGGATTAGGGTTCTCCGCACAATTAGAAGATATTATTATACATCAGGCTGAAAACTGTTATCGGGCAGTTGTACGGACCAGACATAACGTCCGTCTAGTCGGAGAATCCTTCCTTTTTAACGGAGGTTTGCGACCTTTGAACCTACTAGCAATAAATCTTGAATCCACCCTTGCTTAGGACCACGTCTAGTCATTAATTAATTCGATGTCAACCTCATTGTGTAGGCTAACACATGTTAAAACCACTCATGTTCGTTCGCATAATTAAATTTTTAGAAATTTCTGTGTCCCCGGGGATTTTTTGTTATCCATCCATACTAATGTCATGAATCAAATGTGAAAATAACTCTGTCTGCATGTAACACTTTCACTTTCTACTGCAAGGGCTGGTTCGAGGTGGCGAGATGACCTAGACGCCTACACCAAGGGCTGGTTCGAGGTGGCAAGATGAACTAGACGCCAACTGCAAGGGCTGGTTTGAGGTGGCTCGAGAAAAGAATACCTGGAATAATTTGAGGAGGTCTTTGCCCAGCTGTAGGAAAGTATAGGCTAAATAAAAAAAAGCTTAAACCCCAGACAGGGACATAATTATGCCACTTTTAATCTGGCTTTGACTTCGCGTCCGCATCAGTAAATATACGCGGACAAGGTCGTCGGCAAAGGCTAGTGATATATAATTATATTCCTAAAGATTTCACTGAAAGTCTCTCGTTTCAAGAATGAAGGTCCTAGTTGAGGACAGAGCTTAGGTATATCAAATTTGTCTGCGTTTTAGTTTAGCATCATTTGATCAAAAAAGTTGACCGAGGTGTGCTGAAAATTTTTCAGCCTTTTCTTGTGCAGTTTTAGTTCACTTTCTTTTAGGTGTCCAAAATTGACGTTTGAGGTATATTTATAATTTTATTTTAATATTGGCGACACTTGGGGGAGGCCTATGTCCAACAGTGGACGTCTTTCGGCTGAAATGATGATGATGATGATGATTAACGATGTAACCGTAAATTTGTGACTATTGAATTTAAAACAGTGTCCTAGGAATTTTTGCACTTTCTTCTCCACAGAGATCTACGCTTTGGAACGTGCAATTTAGCTACACTTTGAGTGACCAACATTTTGACAATTCAAAAGTACCTGTAAAGAGTTTAATTACAAATTTATTTCGCCTCGTCGTTTATACCGCGTACATCGAAGGACTGGAACAGTTTGCCTGCTGCGGTCTTCCCATCCGATTATAATTTGGGTGTCTTCAAGGCTAGACTGAATAGGCTCTTAATAAACTAGTGCGCCTCACCATCAACGATTGCATCACTGCTTACCATCAGGTGGGATCGCAGTCAAGTATTAGTTTAAATAAAATAATATAAAAATTAAACTATTTACAGGCACTTTGTGTTAGTTTTGAGTTTGAATTTGAGGTGCTAAGGTCGATTAACGTTTGTACATGCCTGCCACAGGGAATAACTTGTGGCTTTAGCAAGTGATAGGCCATCTAGATATGTGTCTTTAGGGTGAGGTCAAAAGCCTCCGATATTTAGCATTTTCAGCCTGCTGGTCGCGATATTGATTTTGCCTTTGTTATATTGTCTGACCGTACCTATGGCATACTCGTCCTAATAATCTTCTTTTTCCCCTGAATATTTAATCGCATGCTTTTGAAATAGACTTTATGTGGTTGTTGATGCTCGTTAGCTGGGCTGGTGCTGCAAAATTGCGTTGCGTCACAACCACAGGTTCAGTTGAAAACCAGCGTCAGGCACTTGTTGTCTGACATTCATGCTGAACTGGACCTATTTTGGTGCAGCCGTGAGGCACACAACTACATTTTTTGCTTCTTTTTTTATTTTTGGATTGTGTTTACCCTACATTGTGTTTGTGCCTTGTGCCAAATAAATTCTTTTTTCAGATTTGGTTAAGTCCAATCTACAAAGCCTTGAACACAGGCGTAGGGTAGCCAGCCTTTCGGTATTTAACAGAATGCATTTTAAAATGTGTGCGGGAATTGCATGACTTGATTCCGCCATCGCCTTCCTACCATCGGATAACCGGACGTACGGCGAGTATCTACCAAACTTGTGTTGGCAGGTGTTTTAAAACACATGTTTAAAACAGTTTATGCTATTGAAAGAAAAGAAAGAAGAGAAAGAAGAGAAAGAAAAGAAAGAAGAGAAAGAAGAGAAAGAAGAGAAAGAAGAGAAAGAAGAGAAAGAAGAGAAAGAAGAGAAAGAAGAGACAGAAGAGAAAGAAGAGAAAGAAGAGAAAGAAGAGAAAGAAGAGAAAGAAGAGAAAGAAGAGAAAGAAGAGAACGAAGAGAAAGAACAGAACGAAGAGAAAGAAAGGAAGGAAAAGAAAGAAAAGAAAGAAGAAAGAAAAAAAGAAAAGAAAGAAAAGAAAGAGAAGAAAGAAAAATAATTTATATTCTATTTTATATTTTTGAAGTTTTATTGGCATTGCAATTAAATAAAACATATTTTTTGTAAATTTTTTGAGAAATTTTTTATTCACTTAAACAAAGATCTAAGTACCTACGAGAATTTATATGGGATAAGCTGGGATAAGATAACACCTATTTTTGAAATTTCAATTTCAAATCAATCAAAAAGCCGCTCAGAAAGTCCCAATATCACCTAAATTAAAAATCAACATTAGCTTGATCATACAGGGTGAATGTAAAGCGTTCAGTATTGATTAGATATATGGAACATAAAATAAATGTTTACCCGTTGATCGTTTTTAGGGTTCCGTACCTCAAAAAGAAAAACGGAACCCTTATTAGGATCACTTTGTTGTCCGTCCGTCTGTCTGTTTTTGTGTCTGTCTGTCAAGACCCTTTATCTCGGAAACATGTCGAGGTATCAAGTTGAAATTAAAACCATATACTCAAATCTGCAGTCCCTTGAAGCTGTAAAAAAAATTAACTTCTAAATTAACGAAAAAAAACGATACGACCGTTTATGTCGCAAAAAACGTACATTTCGACACTCACAAAGGAAACGAAATTCATAGGGTACTTCCCGTTGACCCAGAATCCTGAAATTTGGCATAAAGCAAGGTTTTATAGTATAGATATAGGAATAATATTAAAACAGAAAATTTGTTATAACGTCATAAAAAAAAATTGCGATTCGGAAAACCTTCCGAGACTTCATTCGGGAATTGAACTATTTACATACGTAAGTTTGTACGGAACCCTCAGTGCGAGAGTCGGACTCGCACTAGTCCAGTTTTTTTGTATATTATATATAACTAGCGACCCCTCCGGCTTCGGACAGGTGCAATGCTGATACTAAATTATAATATACTACAGAATGTCTATATACAACGTTCACAGCTTTTTTGTAATTTTTTTTATTTTTTTATTATGATTTTTTTTTGTGATTTTACCAGCAAACGCCTGTGTAGAAATGAATACCACCAGATAGGAAAAATTAACAGCGTTTATTGTACGGTAAAGTATTACAATGACAGCATCATAGACTAAAGACACACAAGCACCATAAATACCTTCACTAAAAAGTATTTATGTTTATTATTTCAACATCCTCCCTTAAACAGAAATCAAACCCATCTTCAAAGCACAATAAGCCAGTTTTGGATATGGTGTTGCTTTGGTAAGGGCGTTAGCTACCATCACATCCGTCTGTATATACTGAACATCAATGGTCCCTTGAACAATTTTATCACGTACAAAATGGTGCCTCACATCTATATGCTTAGTCCTAGAATTATACCCATTGGAACCTGAAAGTTGAATAGAGCTTTGGTTGTCGCTGTAAATAATCATTGCCTCATTCTTCAGTAGAGGCCAAAATGCTTCTTGAAGTTGCTTCAACCACATAACCTCTTGTACACAAGATGACAAAGACATATACTCTGCTTCGGTTGTCGATAGAGCAACGGTAGGCTGGCGTTTAGAGTTCCAGCTGATTGCTCCTCCCTGAAACAAGAATGTGTAACCAGTGCAGGAACGTCGGTCATCTTCTGAGCTTGCCCAATCCGCGTCACAAAAGCCATGAGTCATATTTTCCTCCAAATTTTGTTTATAACTCAATCTATAGTCTTCAGTACCTTTCAAATAACGCAAGACTCTTTTTAATGCTATCCAATGTGACATTTCAGGTTTATTATTGTATTTACTCAGCATATTTATTACAAAACTTATATCTGGCCTTGTAATTTGTGAAATATACAATAAACATCCAATTATCTCTTGATAAGAGATTCTATTTAATATGCCTGATCCTTCAGAAATCTCTTTGAACTTTGTATTAGGATCTATTGGTATCTTAACACTTTTGCAATCAGACATGCCATATTTTTCTAATACTTCGTGTATATATTTTTTCTGATCTAAATATATCACTCCTTTCTTCCTGTCTCTTTCCACGTGTATACCAATACAATAGTTTACATCGCCGAGATCCTTTATTTTAAATTGTTTTTTAAGCTCATCTTTAATATAATTTTTAGATTCAACAGCATTTGTAAATAAAATTATATCATCGACATATACAGCTAAAAAAATCATATTATTGCTGTCCACAATTTTATAATAGATACAAGGATCTAATTCATTCTGGGATAAACCCATTCCTTTAAGTGCAGAACTAAGCTTCTTGTTCCACTGTCGACTTGCCTGTTTTAATCCATATAAGGATTTTTTCAATCGACACACTTCTTTGTCGTTGCCATTACCATACAGTGGTGGTTGTATCATGTATATCTCCTCCTCTATGTCGCCTTGAAGAAAAGCTGATACAGCATCCATTTGACATACGTCTAAATCAAATTTAACTGCCAAGGCGAACAAATATCTTAAAGACGTATACCTTATTACTGGTGAAAATACTTCTATATAATCTATCCCAGGTTTTTGTGAACAACCTTTAATTACAAGCCGAGCCTTATACTTCACTATTTCTCCATTTTCATTAGTCTTCTTCTTAAAAACCCATTTGCACGATATGGGACGTTTATTGTCTGGAAGAGTAGTAATTTCCCAAGTATTATTTTCTAATATAGACTGATACTCCTCATCCATTGCTGCTTTCCAATATTCAGCATCAGAGCTCGACAAGGCTTCTTCAACAGTTAATGGATCTGAGATCTTTTGAACACACATGAAATTATTATGTATGTGATGAGATCTTAAAGTAATATTTCTTGTGAAACTATCAATGCTAGTATCATCATTTGAACTGGGATAATAAGTTTCATCATCAGTCATTCTATTCAACACACAACTATCAAAAAATGTGTCAGTGCTCGAGTACGGAGACTCATCTTGGATCTCTCTCTGTGATCTGTCACCATCAGATATTACCTCATCATTTTGTATTTTTGTATTTAGAGGAATATTAACAAGCTGTTTGGTAGGTACGGGTTGCAGTATGTCATTATCAACATTATAAATTGAATTTTCAATAAATATGACATCCCTACTAATAATAACCTTTTTATTCAGTGGATCAAACAGTCTATAGCCCTTGGAATTGTCACAATATCCCACAAAAATTAATTCTCTCGATTTTCGATCCCATTTTAAGCGATTTTGTTTAGGAATATGTACCATGGCCTTAGAACCAAAGATCTTTAAATTTGAAAGGTTTGGTTTCTTACCAGTCCACTTTTCATAGGGAGTTACCTCTGCTAAAACCCGTGATGGTGATCGGTTCACGACGTAAGCAGCAGTACTGACTGCTTCTGCCCACAACAGTTTATCCAGCTTTGCTTCAAATAACATGCATTTTGCACGTTCCACCAATGTCCGGTTAACCCGCTCCGCTAGCCCGTTTTGTTCAGGCGTATACGGAGTACTGGTCTGGTGTTTGATGCCAGAAGCTGTTAGAAAATCAGAAAATTCTTTATTACAATATTCTTTTCCGTTATCGCTTCTTAGAACTTTTATTTTCTTTTCTAATTCATTTTCTACTTCTTGCTTGAACTTTTGAAACACTGATTTAATATCCATTTTGTTCTTGAGAAAATAAACATAAACTTTACGGGAATAGTCATCTATGAAGGTTATGAAGTACTTCGCACCACCAGCAGATGGTGTCTCCATCGGACCACACAGATCAGTATGTACTATTTCTAGTAATGCTTTCGCTCTCGAACCAGAATGTGGAAACGGTAATCGTGTTTGTTTCGCATCACAACATGGTATACACACAGTATCAACATTTTTGTTAGCACACGTCTCTAACCTTTTAACATCAGCCAAATTTAAATGACCCATTCTCTTGTGCCATGTAATAAGATCCGATTTATTTTCAGATGAAGCTGCATAAGCATTTACAGTAATGGTATTCAGCTTATACATGTTATTGACTAGTTTGGCATATGCTACCAGAATTTTATTGGCGTTATATATATTACAGCCCATGTCAGTAAATTCCACTTTACAACCATTTTTGGTTAATTGACTAACTGATAACAAGTTAACACTGAGCTCAGGAATAAATAAAACATTCCTCACCTGGATCGGAGACTCGTCTTTGCAAAAAGTAGTTTGAATATTTACTTTACCCATACTTTGCACGGAGACAACATCATTATTAGCCACCTTAATTTGCTGAATCGGAGATGCTTGTATGTCATACATCCAGTCAGAGCGTCTTGACATGTGCATTGTAGTACCTGAGTCAATATACCAGTCTTCCTTATCGACATTACTGTATGCTGAAAAAACTGCTGAAAAACTATTATGATTAGTTTTCTTCAGTGTGCATTGGTTTTTATAATGCCCATATTTATTGCAACTGAAACAGCGAGGGCCTTTTCCTTTTGGTTTGCCATTGTTATTAGAGGTATTCTTGTGCTTTGTCACAAACGCAGAAGACTCGGAAACTTTCACCTCCTGTAAAAGTTTTATCTTGACAAAGTCTGATGAAATTTTTATGCCGGAACTTTCCAGACCCATGATCATCGGTTTATAATTATCCGGTAAACCTGCAAGCATGAGTGTTCCCAACCATTCCTCATCAACTTGAAAACCGATGTTTCGTAATTTGTATGCAGTACTCATTAATTTATTTACGTATTCCTCGACGTTTGCACAACTATCCAGAGATGTATTTATTAAATCCCGCAATAAGCCAACCCTTCTCGATGACCCGGAGTCCTCGAATGCATTTTGTAGTTTCGTCCATACTTCTTTCGACGTTTGTGCATTTTCAATATGGACGAAATTTATAGGTTCAACCAACAAAATTATTTTGGACTTTGCTTTTACATCTTTCTTCAGGTCGACATCGGTGCCAGGATCGACACATTCCCACAAATCCTCGTGTTGGAGATAGGATTTTACTGCAAACTTCCAAGTGGAATAATTATCCCGACCGACTAATTTTTCAATTTGAACATTTGACGTAGCCATTTTTCGGGGTGATAATTCGATGAAATACTCGCAAATTACTTTTTTCTTAACGATTGTTCGATACTTTATAACAATAAATATCAAATTTCCTATCTATTTAGGTATACGGGACGGCCCATAACCTGTAGAAATGAATACCACCAGATAGGAAAAATTAACAGCGTTTATTGTACGGTAAAGTATTACAATGACAGCATCATAGACTAAAGACACACAAGCACCATAAAGACCTTCACTAAAAAGTATTTATGTTTATTATTTCAACAGCCTGCCATTGCAGAGTTTAGGTGGATTTAGGCACGGGCCGCTGGCCCCTGGCCGGTACCACCGCAACCGCTATGTCCCTGCATTTTAAATTTGTAATATCTTTGAAAATATTAATTTAAGTTTCATGCTGTAAAGAGCCATATTGACCTTTATGAAATACGTTTTAAGGTACTTAATTGGATAAGGATTAATGCTGAATTGCTTAAAATCGCTTCGGAAATTACCTATTATTTCTGGTAAAAAGTAAAGGATAAAAAATGGTTATTGTGGGTTATCCCTAAGAGATAAACATATACTATCGCGGATATTTTTGTAGACTATAAGGTGTACAATACTGTAGTACATTATTTTGATCTATCTTGTACGATCCAGCCAGCATTTGCAATGTGAGCGAAAAAAAATGTGTTTATTTACGGCAAACCTCTAAAATTATCAGTGTTATCATGTATTATATGTATGTATAATACATGCATAATATAGTAGAGAAACACTGATAATTTCATAAGGTATAAGATTCAAGGAAGGTTTATATGTATTAACCTTTCTTGAATCATTCTATCTATTAAAAAAAACCGCATCAAAATCCGTAGCGCAGTTTTAAAGATCAAAGCGTACATAGGGACAGATAGCGGGAAGCGACTTTGTTTTATATTATGGCGAATTTGAAAAGATCTAGTCTAGAAATAAAACATTATAGGTCAAATTAATTTGAAATAATGCCCTAAAATAAAAAGACAAAAACTACACTTTGAATTCACTTTAATACAATTTGAACTGTTTGTTTTATAAAATTAAAAAAAAAAAACTGTTTTTTTTTTCAACTCTGGTATCCCAAACTTGGGCTGTACTGCAGTCTCTCCAACGGTGCCAAATTGACTGTCGGTATATCGAAGTGCTGAAGTGTTTGTACAAAAACGCCACTATGTCAGTCCGACTACAAGACCAGACCTCGAAACCTATCCTCTTGCAGCGGGGTGTGAGGCAGGGAGACGTTATTTCTCCGAAACTGTTCACGGCAGCAATGGAGGATGTCTTCAAGGTTTTGGAATAGAGAGGGCTAGGCATTAATGTCAATGGCGAGTACATCACTCACCTTCGGTTTGCCGATAGTAGTCATGGCTGAGACTACGGAGGAGCTCAGTACAATGCTTGGTGACCTCAGTAGAGCTTCCGAAAGAGTGGGACTTAAAATGAACATGGACAAAACCAAAGTCATGGTAAACAGCCATGTAGCACCCGCTCCTATCAAGGTCGGGGACTCTACACTCGAAGTTGTAGACGACTACGTTTACCTGGGACAGACGGTCCAGTTGGGAAGGTCTAACTTCGAGAAAGAGATCAATCGTCGAATCCGACTCGGCTGGGCAGCGTTCGGGAAGCTGCGCGGTATCTTCTCGTCCAATATACCACAGTGTCTCAAGACAAAAGTCTATGACCAGTGCGTGTTGCCAGTGATGACATATGGCTCCGAAACGTGGTCGCTTACAATGGGCCTCATTAGAAGGCTTAAAGTCACCCAAAGGGCAATGGAGAGAGCTATGCTCGGAGTTTCCTTGCGTGATCGAATCAGGAATGAGGATATCCGCAGGAGAACCAAGGTTGCCGACATAGCACGAAGAATCGCCAAACTAAAGTGGCAATGGGCAGGGCACATTGCTCGCAGAATAGATGGCCGTTGGGGCCGAAAGGTTCTGGAATGGCGACCACGTACCGGAAGACGTAGCGTTGGAAGGCCTCCTACAAGGTGGACCGATGACTTGGTAACGGTTGCGGGAGTCCGATGGATGCGAGATGAACAGGACCGTTCGCTGTGGCGACGCTTGGGGGAGGCCTATGTCCAGCAGTGTACGTCTTTCGGCTGAAATGATGATGATGATGATGATGATCCCACCCTTACATTGTTGACACCACTACGGTCCGAACTAAGCATTTCGCCTTGTCGTTTATACCGCGTATATCGAAGGACTAGAAAAAATTGCCTGCTGCGGTTTCCCGTCCGATTATAATTTCGGTGTCTTCAAGCCTTGGCTCTTAATAAACTGGTGCGCATCACTGCTTACCATCAGGTGGGATCGCAGTCAAGCACTAGTTTATATCAATTAATAAAAAACTTTTTACAAAAAAAAAATACAACCGACTTCAAAGTAAAAAAAAACACTGAAAGATGCAAAATAATTTCGGAAGTCGGTGTTTCTATAATACTTTTGTCTCTTCGTTATTTAACACCGAATTCCGAAATTAAAGTTATTTTGCACTATTCAGTGTTTTTTTTTACTTTGAAATCGGTTGTTTTTTTTTTTGTAAAAAGTTTTTTATTTTACACTTTTTAGTTATGGTACCACCACTAAAAAGTATCCCTCAGCCAAACTTAAATACCTTATAGCCAGAGTGTACCTCATGACAATTCTAATAATCCCAAACACGGTTAGACTACATTAATTTATTACAGAGTTCCGGTGCCTAACTTCAGGCTTCATCATCAGATCAGTTCGATATATTCCCCCTCTTTTTTCAGTCAGTCATCGACCACACGTATAAACAAAGCAATTTTACTTGTTACGACGGTTCTGCTATGATTCTATGAGGAGTTCTGTTCCATATCTTCGAAGTTCATGATCAGATCATAACAATATTTCTATGGGACCAACTCGGAAGCATAACCTTTCAATAAAAAAAAATATTTTCAAAATTGGTCCACAATTGACGGAGAAATCGATAAACATACATAAAAAAAAATACATTCAGCCGAACATAGAACCTCCTCCTTTTTGAAGTCGGTTAAAAAATAAACCTCTCGGTGTGTGGATCCAGCACCATTTTTTAATGGTGGTGGTTATTGTTTAAGTATCTGGTGGCTGAGTCAATATCGGCTTTAGTTCTTAAAGATATTTTAAGTTCAAATATCTCCTCAATCAGCTCGGGAAAGGTATCCCAATATGTGCGTTTCTTGTTTAATTAAGATATTTTTCTTAATAATATGAAGGTGTCTTCAAGGCTAGAGTGAATAGGCTCTTGATAAACTAGTGCGCCTCACCATCAATGATTGCATCACTGCTTACCATCAGGTGGGATCGCAGTCAAGCGCTGGTTTATATCAATTAAAAAAAAAAAAAAAAAAAAAAAAATGTCTGGCCTGTTGGTCTAGTGGTTACTGGCTCTGACTGCTATGCCGGAGGCCGTGGGTTCGATTCCCACCCAGGACAAATGTTTGTGTGATGAGTACGATCATTTGTTCTGTGTCTGGGTGTAATTTATATATAAGTATGTTTATCAGTTGTCTAGTACCCATAACACAAGCTCTGCTTAGCTTAAGACTAGATGGCGTTGTGTGATAGTTGTGGAATATTGTATTGTATTGTATAATATCAATAGACATTCACATAATAGACACAACAAAATACAGTAGGTACTTGGGAATACTCGTAAACCGCAGACTCACTTACACAAGATACATAAAATACTTACGTGTATATCCAGTGTTTGTCAGTTTCACCTTATGAGGGTAAACATCAAAATTGAACCACTTAAGATCGGGGCATATGTACACCAAGGATCCTGTGATGGAAACATTAATAGGTGTCGGAAGATGACCTTCGAATTCACTCCAGTACTGAATCCACTCTCTGGTTCCATACGGTGGCTCAACTGTCGGTTCTTTTTCTAGTGGTCTTTCTTCTGGCACAATTTCTTCACCTGAATTATATAAAAATTAGCTTTATACAAATGCTTACATTATCTAAAACTATGAGATCAAGGTGAACTTATTTCCCTAAAGTTGTGCAGGTTTCCAAGGTTCAATTTGTAGTACTTTATAGTTACTCTATTTATTTCATTAGCCACTCATATAATCTCACAGTAGTTATTGCGACTACTTCCATAGATAGAGCTAGCTGGATATTGATAAATGAAAGTATTCGAGGATCGAGCCTATAATAACACTTACCACTTTTTGCACCTACTTTCTCCATGATTTTAACAGATACTTGTATAATTTAGTATTCAAATAATTACACAAAATTTCAGAATATTATTTCATAATAATTTGCTTAATTTTAAAATCAAAATATGGTAACTAAAATATTCACTTAATTCGTAACATTAATATAAGTTTGTAACCATGGCAATGGCAATAATTTTCACGGAGTGTTACTGGGTGTATCACAGTGTATAATCCGTATACGGAGGATCTAAATGATAGGCTTTGGTACCATTTTTTTAAGTACGACCTTATGTAGGAACTTCATGGCAATATTAAAAAAAATCAATTCACAAATCGATTTGACAATGATTTGACATAACATAAAGTTCAAAAATTCGCAAAAGCGGTATTGCACATTGAGAGCTTGTAAAAAATATCAACAAAAAATGCAGAAAAAAGACAGTAAAATACCATTCTATAAGAGGCCTATTTCACCGGATCGAGAACTATTACTTTGGGAAAAATGGATACAAATCAGACGAGACGAAACCACTGAACTTGGAGAAGTGATCGATCGCCCACCGGTGGATCTAGCAATGAACCTTTTGGCTAATGTACGGGAGGACAAAGAACGAAAGTTAGCCTTAGAACATGCGCAGATAGAAAAGATACCGGGAGTTAGAGGATCTTTATGGGTTCGACCACCAAGACTGAAGCAGCGATGTTACTGTGCACCAGCTTATGAGCTACATAGAACAAAGGCTGAAAAGGGCCGACCAACTAAAGTGGAACACATCGGAGTTCCTGCTTATGTTCGACAAAATGAATTGGGCATGGCTGGTGAGCCCCTTCGCCAGCCTTGTTATCAATTGGATGCCGATTATGAAAGTTATAGAGAAAAGCGAGAAGATGATCTCTATGAAAATTTATTGAAAATTGATCCTTTCAGGTATTAAGTGTTTTTCTTAAAAATAAGCTACTGTGAAGTTTTAGTGTGAATACAATTGTTAAATGTTTAGATTTATAATAGTCGCAAAGTTATGACTCTAATTCAGAAAAATATCGCATAAATGAGATGTAGTGTATTTTACCAAATAAATGTTTTTTTTTTCATTTTAGGCCAGAAATCGACGGCTTAATTGTAAGAGGAAAGAAACCTCCATCACCGCCACCGAAACTGCCTCCGTTGCCAGAGATCATCATAGAAGAAGAAAAAGATATTCATACCGAACCGCTCAGTGGCGTTTACGCTTTAAAAATAAATAATACTGTCCTCTTTAAATCAGTACCTGGACACAGTTTAGATGTCTTGTTTTCATTCGTATTTCATGAAGATGAATCTGAAGAGACTTGCACTACTTGGACCTACTATTTCAATGTTCCCGCAAAAAGAGCAGGCCGGTGTAAACTATCTCTCCAAAATCTCGGAACTGTGACTTTGAGATATTGTTGGAAGAAAATAAAACGAATAATTCCGTTCATACCCGAAGATCCGTACAAACAAGTTTTCTTTTTTAACATGAACGAAGACGTTATATCGCCTGGTCAAACCAAGGATATATTTTTCACATTTGTTGCCGATTCGCCGGGTATATATAGCGAATTTTGGGAATTCAGTATCTACAACATAAATTTTTTAGGAACTAATGCAGCAAAACTTGTGGTGAACTTATACGCTGACTCAATTAAAGACAAAGAAGAGATAATTAGAAAAGTGGATCTTCTCAACACAAACATTTACAATCGGGCGGTTTATAATATAGCGTATCAGATTTTTGATGAACTAATTGAAAAGGTTTTCGAACCTGTTCCGCAATTCTATCCATACAAAAAATTCTTCGTGGAAGCACAAATTTTTGTCATGAAAAATCCAGTGTGCTTTTACCATCAGACTGAAGTGAATAAAATGAAAGACCTGTACCGAGAAATGGTTAAGGGGGAGGAGTGGGATTTGTCTATAGTTTCTTGGAGACAGAAGATGATGGCAAAAGAGTTTGATGACAGAATGAAATATTATGAGCTTTTAAGACAATCTCACGTAGAATTGTTGAAACCTTGGTACGAAGGTGACGGTCTTGTAAAAGAGAAACTTCGCACCGTTAAATGCTTGTTAAGTCAATACGCTGACTTGTTTGATAAAGAATATGCTAAAGCAGCGGAACCATTCATGGAAACACCATCAGGTGAATCGAAAGCTGTGTGGCAAAGTAACATGCAAGTTTCCAAGAGCAAATTAAATGTTATAGATTCTATTACTGAACAGATTTGGCATAATGTTTTCTTTTTGCGTATGTACGACCATCTTGCGACTACAATTGAATTGTGTGCAGGAGTTTTGAGCAGTTTGGATCTCAATAGATGGATCGAATTTGATTTTTGTCGTCATTAGGTACGACTAGGTGATAATTTAATTGATATAGTACACTCGAAAATATATTAATTGTTAGTATGTTAACTTGTGACTAAAAGTACCTACTTATATTTTTATTTATTTATAGTATCTACAATCATGAACATTATTTCGTTTCTTGATCGTGTAAATAATAAAATATTAAATGAATAATCATTATTGTTTCAAATGTGTATGTAATATACAATACTGGTTAGGAAATCAATAGTACCATCCCCTCTTTGAGGCGTGGTTGGAAAGACCTCACGGCGTCCTCACCTTCCGCATGACGCAGGTTCTCACCGAACACGGTAAGTTCGGGAAGTTCCTGCACCGGATTCGTGCGGAAGCGACGCCCGGGTGTCGCCACTGTGTGGACCGCCCAGAGGACACGGTGGAGCACACGGTCGAGGTGTGCCCCGCTTGGGCAGAGCAACGCAGTGTCCTCGTGGGGGCGATCGGCGGCGGCGATCTCTCACGCCGGGCCTTGGTACAGGCCATGGTCCGGAGCGAGGAGGAGTGGCAGGCGGTCGCCTCCTTCTGCGAAGCAGTAATGCTAGCAAAGGAGGCGGCCGATCGCGTGAGGCAACGGTGCTCATGCCCCAACCGCCGCCGGGATTCCGATCCTGATTTCCGGCCACCGTAGGCGCGGACTTGCGGACGGCGAGCAATGGGAAGCCCGCCGTCCGACCGTCCGGTAACCGTCTGGACCGAGCCCAAGTCGCCGACGGCGTGTATTGTTCCACGCGCGCCTCAGGGAGTTGTCAGCAAATCGTAGGGGCCCAGCAGGGTCGAAGCCTACTGGGGCCACGGGTAGTGTGAAAGCGAAACCTGGGGCCCTGGGACGAAGGCAACGAAGGAACAGGAGTGGGTTTTTAGTCAGTAAAAGTCTGACGCTATCTCCCGCTCCGTCCAAGGGCGGGATTTGTCATTAGATGATTTTCCCACCAAAAAAAAGTACCTCGATAGTTTTAGTTATGAAGTATTACTTTGCAAAATAGCTTTATTTTTTTCTGGTGACTTATAGGGTGTTGCCTCACTGGGACGGCATGGCGGCGTAGAAAATGTATGGTTGACTGTGTGACCAACAGTGGCCAGGTGAGGTAGACACCATACCTAGAGCTGAATGCATTTTCTTGGCCGCGTGAACTGGCAGCACCAAAAACGAAGTATGATAGAAATTCTTGAAAAAAGGTACATTTGTCTACGTAAATTTAAAATTAGGCCTGTTTCCTGTAACTCTAGAAGATTTTCTTCAACCTACTCATCATTTTCGACTTATTTATTTAATACTTTATGCACATAAAGGTACAGAGGTGGACTTAATGCCGTGAGCATTTTCTACTAGTCAACCTTTGGATGATGCAAAGAAAAATAATGGTAGGTGCAATAAAAGAGGGGAAAAAGGTGAACATCGACTTCCGAGATTAAAGTTATTTTGATCCTTTTAGTGTTTTTTTAGTGAAGTCGGTTATTTTTTTTTTTGTAAAAAGTTTTTTATTTCACACTTTTTAGTTGCGATACACTTATAAGCAGAGTGCCTATTTCTCATGATAATTCCAATTAACCCAAACACTGCTAGGTTACATTGTTTTATTATGAAGTTCCTCTGTCTACCTTCCACCTTCCGGCTCCATCATCAAATCAGTTCGATAGTACCTTATAGCCAAAGTGCATCTCATGATAATTCTAATAAGCCCAAACACGACTAGGATACATTGATTAATTACGGAGTTCCAGTGCCTACCTTCCGGCTCCATAATCATCATCAGATCACTTCGATGATACCATTTTCAACCTAACTATTCAGAACCATTAATGTATTTGTATTGTCATAGTCGCTTAAGTATCTTCATTGTGATATCTATGCGAGTATGAAGTTCCGTTGACCATTTCTGGTCTTCTTCGTCAGTTCCACTTCATCAAATGTTACTTTTTGACTGTAAATGCTTAAGTTCTCGATGAAAATACATAAATCACTATATAATTGCCTATAATATTTGAGGAGTTCCCTCGATTTCGCCAAGATTCCATCACCAGATCCCGACTTGGTGACTATGGGACCATTTGGGAAGTATACCCTTTCCAACAAAAAAAGATTTTTTCAAATCGGTTGGCAAGCGACGAAGTTATGCGCGAACAAACATAAAAAAAAAAAATACAAACATCCGAATTGAGAACCTCCTCCTTTTTTAGAAGTCGGTTAAAAAGACTCTGACCTCTATCCTCCCCGGTTACTAAAATATTGCCAAGGAATAAAAGAGTACCAACTAATCCTGATAGAAGCGCTTATAAGGTTCGGTGACAAATGGCTGGTGCTCTAGCTAGACTAAACATTACGCGAGTAAACTTATTACCTGAATAAGTGTTAATACAACAGTTATTGAGACAATTAGTCGTATACATGCGAAAGGTCGAATTTACCTGAAATATTTACCACATGTGGTTTAGAAAAAAAAATTGCCTAATTAGGAAGGCCCTCCATTCCGTGCAACCTATAAGTACTATATTGTAAATGATTTATTATGAGAATATGTCATGAGAACCTATTTGATTGTGAAGATTAGGTTCTAAAACGAATAAAAGTCTATGACAACTTTCCATTTTAGTGGGGGGAAAGCGTATAAGAATTTTCATACATGTAAAAAAAAATAGTCACATGGAAATACTCAAGCGTATACGCACTATTTCTTTCTGATAACCGATAGATTTTAATCTGACGGTTAACTAGTGGGGCGTGGCCGTAAAAAGGGGTAAAAAATAGCGTGTCAGATATTCAGAGTGAATGTTAAGTGAATTCAAAAAAGTCTCCTATTTAAATGACTCATGACAGACTTTTGAAAAGGTAAAAAAATGTGACTTTGAGATACTCGAGCGCGTCAGATTTTCATACAGAGGGTTCAACTTGATGTCTTTGTCATCCTAAATGATAATCTGACAATTATATTGAGGGTTAATCTAACAGTTTGAATTAAAAAAATTAAAGCAAAAAATTAATAATAAAATAACCAAGCGACATTTCGAAAATATAAAAATGATGCATTGTAGTATGATCATTAAAGATTAATATAAATTGAGTTTGTGAAAAATTCTACTAAATGAATTTTTATTGATTAAAAAATTTAAAAGAAAAAATATTAATTGAATTTTATTAGTAAACTATTAAAATTCAACTAAATTCAATTATTTTGGTCGGCAGAGTCTTAAACAACCCATATCTTCTATAGTGGGACGGTGCGAGAGAGTGAGAGATAAAGAAAGAGTGAGAAGGAAAGACCTCACTCTTTCTTTATCTCTCACTCTAAGTAGGCGCGAAGTGGGGAATACACAACTCTCAGCATCTGTACGCTTCATCATTTATCGATGGTTTTAGCTACATCGCCCCATGAAAACAGTTAGATTGTTATAATATGTTTTTCGTAATCCTGATAGGATTTGCTTCAAAATAAAAAAAAATTAATCGCGCTCAAGTATTTCGAGCCCGAGGTGACGGTTTTTTTTACAACTTTATTTTTTTTCATTTTTTTATTATTATTTATTTTATTAATTTGTTACATCAAAAATCATTTTTAACATCTGCCAAACTGCATAGCAGTTTGTCGGCAGATGATAAATATGACTCACTCATTTGCTTAAGCCACGCTCAAATTGTCAGATTATTGAAATATTTCTACATGTACTTAACTTACCTTGTCTTAATCTGACGCGCTCGAGTTTTTCCGAGGATATTTTTTTTTACTAATCTGACGGGCTGCCCTCAACGCACCCCACTATATTAAGGGTTCATATGTGGTAGGGGCACATTACAGGATGCAAGGTTTCTCCTCATATGACCTTCTGACGCGCTCTAGTAACGCGCAAAATCCCCACTAGGGCGCCCCTATTATTATTAACTATAAAAACTTTTTTCACTAGACTACCTGCGTCGCCTGATAATTTAGACCAGTGCGAAGTCGGAGCGTGTTACTAGTGTTGTAATAAAATAAAACAAGTGTATAGTAACATAACAACAATATATTAGCATATTTCAGAGCTTCGACTTGACTTGCTTCACATAAATGACTGAATGACCGGGTGGGTGCCGCTGGGTTGGCCTGACGTTGCGTTCGATGGGTAAGCTGTCGGGACCCTCCAGTTGTCTCAGCAGTCCCAGCTATGGACAAAATATCACAAGATTAGTTTACAAAACTTTTGCCTGATTTTTAAGAATCACGCAAAACTAAAACTTAAACTTTAACTGAACTTAAACTGAAACTTTAAATCACGAAATCATTAACCAAGTTTCTACAGTTGTAAGCGTATCTATTAGAGATCCTCGAGCAACTTAGTTGCCCAGTAACTTTTTTTGTCTCTGTCGCAATGTGATACAAACCCGTACTGTAAGAATCAAATCAGGATACGGAGATAAAAACTGCTCGTGTGCGCTATCTCTTAGATGCATTATCAGAAGCTCTTAGCTCCATGAGCTCTTAACGAGATCCATTTGAAGATCTAACTAAATTGAACTGTCCAAGAGATGGAGCTATTTCGAATTCCTAGCGGTCCTGACTGCTATGCCGGAGGTCATGCGTTCGATTCCCACCCAGGACAAATGTTTGTGTGATGAGCATGATTATTTGTTGTGTCTGGGTATAATTTATCTATAATAGGTATGTATGTATTTAGAAATATATAAGTATGTTTATCAGTTGTCTAGTACTCATAACACAAGCTCTGCTTAGCTTGGGACAGACGGCGTTGTGTGATAGTTATGGAATATTATTATATATATTTTTTTAATTGTTATAAACTAGTGTTTGGCTGTGATCCCACCTGGTGGTATTATTATTATTATAGGGCTAAAGGTCCTTCCCTCTTTCACGATCGCACGCTTGACATTTTAATACGTCATGACAAAGCCCTAGGCCCCAGGTACAAGAAGAATGTTGTCATGCAAAATATAGCATAATCAGCCTTGTAATATTCCCACAGTCGGGACTCAGGGCTTCTCTCTATGAAAGAGAATGGTAAGCCACCATGCAGGCCCATAGCCGGGTTGATGGATGTCATGTGGTTCCGATTTTTTAGTTCAAGGACATGACACATTTTTTTTTATAGGAACTAAGTCATATCAGTTTACTAATGATGTTTTCCCATACCAGTTTGATAGCAGTCGTGATAAAATATATTCAAAGTAAACTACTTCCTGGATTGCCAGCGCTTTGCTCTTTGTTCCATTAGTTAGAAATGCACTATTTATTAATTTATTTATTAAACACTTGATGCACAAAAGTACAGTGGTGGACTTAATGCCTTAGGCATTTTCTACCAGACAACATTAGGGTGATGCAGAGATAAATAGTGGTAGTTGCAATAAAAGAGAGAGAAAAGGCGAATAGGTACAAGAATAGATATACTAATAAACCATAAATATCATACAATTCTATAATACATACACAAATTAATAAACTATCTACGTATATATCTACACTATTAAAGTGAAATAAACCATAAATATCATACAATTCTATAATACATACACAAATTAATAAACTATCTACGCATATATCTACACTAATAAAGTCAAACAGTTGGTTCAAATCCACAATTGGAAAACATTAACGCTGTGATGACACTACTGCCAACTTCTTACGAATTAGCTCGCGAACTTTAGTTTTGAATGTTAATCGATTTGTATGATCATAATTTGTCACAACGACCAATCCTATGGGTCTCGCATCTGTAAGGTTTTACAACCCGACGTCTTACGGCTCGTACATCTTTTAACTAGGATTTATGTACGAGTATGTGAGCTTATACTCCATCTGTTTAGGTAATTAACTAAAAGTAAACAATCTTGACATGTCTTTTATCTAAAAAGTTGTCTAAAAATTTTATCTAAAAATGTTTACAATTTGTTATTTACCTATATCGATGTTTGGTAATTAACTAAATTTAAATAAACTTTATATGTCTTTTATACGATTTTTTTTAATAAAAAGACATCAAGATTGTTTACGTTTAGTTAACTACCTAAACAAATGGAGTATAGTTTTTTCTTGAGGCCTGTTAAAATCCACAACGATAGTAAAGTGTTGGTTTCTATCAATGTGATAGCCGTTCCGAAATTTAATCAAATTCAAAGTATTCTTATTTCACATAAGCCTACATGGGCACATACAAAACGTTAGAAGATTATGCACGGTTCCAATAAGTCGTTTGCTGTGCAGAATAACCGGCAAGATACTCTTATAAGTATGTAGTTCTATCACATCTTTTTACAAAAACATGAACATTTTTACTTGTTAGATTGGTCCCTTGACAGGTACGATAAAATGACGTTTAAAAAAATCATTATCGAAAACTTAAACATGCCTAAACCGGTTTACCTGTTCAGTGCCAATATGCACAGGCTTTTCGTATATGATCCAGGTGACGCACTCGGTGTATGGTGGTGTTGTTAGGGAGCCTTTGTATGTGACGTAGTTGCCATCATGGAGGTCATCGCTGTCCATCCACGATAGGGATTCTGTAAGGGTAAGATTTTTTATTATTATTGATAAGCTTGCACATGATCAATACCTCACCTGGTGGTAAGCAATGTTGTGGTTGGTGGAGCATGTTAAGCAAGAAAAGTAACCTATTCACTCTTGACTTAAAGATCTCTACGTTGCAGTAGCGACAACGCAGACTTCGGCAGGGAATTCCACTACTTAGAAAAAAAAAAAAAAAATGAGTTAAAAAATAATTACTTAACCACTATTATAATAATTCCACCTATGACTGATTGAGATAAAATTTGAACAATACCTACTCTTCGCCTGGAGAGAATGGAAGATCGTTGAATGTCGGATATTTGCCAAGATTATAAAGTAATTTATCTTAGAACTTGAAATTTTAGGTCTTAACTTCAATTTTTAGTAAAATATTATCTTGTAAATATCACTTTTAAACTATTATTTATTGAAAATCACTGCCGGAAAATGCATAGCTTGGATCTAGAACAATGCAATTTTGTCTGAGAATTCTCTTGTAACGAAGGTGAGCACATAGAAAGAATTTTTAATAGTTACTGAAGGGGATGACGGAAGTTTGTCGAAAAACTAACGGGCACACAGGTTATTAAAAATTGAAAGTGTATGTTTTATTTGAATTCATTATAGGAACAGAGTAAATGAAAGGAAGTTTAAAAGTAACGCACGTGACTGAAAAGTTGAAAGGGAATAAGTTTATCTTGTTATGTTCATGTGAAAAGGAGAGATGAAACGCATGTTACTACATGTGGACGGATAAAGTGAGAGAGGGAGGCTAAAGAAAGATGGATGAATTGTGTAAGAAGTGATATAAAAGAAAAGGAAGGCAGTGATAGCGAGACGGTTGGAAAAAAACAAACGAGTTACGACGGTGACCTCTAATCAAACAGGACAAGGGGAGAGAGATGATTATGATGATACTCTATTTTAATACCAACCTGAGGTAACTGTAACAGAGTGTTCACTCTTTCTGATTCTTTCAAATCCTTCAACAAGTCTATCGAACCTTGGATTTGGTGCATCAACGGCTTCTAGAAGGAACCCGACTACGGCCAGACCATCTGGGTGGCCCACTGCTGTTTCCATAGATTCGTATTTACTGTTGTAATGGACGAAGTGGCATTCTGCTGCATATCTGAAGACAGTAAATATAGACCTTAGTAAAATAGTAAGAATGTAGAGGTAATCGACCTACATAGTGTCATTTTTATTTGTCATACGTAAATGTTAAACCTAACGACCTACCTAGACCTTTCACCTAGTTAGTGTAAAAGTTTTGTTACTATTTTGGTGTACAATAAAGTTTATTCTATTCTATTCTAACGCCTTTTTTCTATGGGGTAAATGACAGTAACATGTCGTAAATATGCGGGATAAATACGTGGGATAAATATTTGTATAGCTTACAGATATGGGTCTGGAAGGAGGAGTGTATGTTAGGACCGACGCTGTGTTAAGCGGGCGCCCGCATGGACCGATACAAAAATGCTCCGGTCGCGGGCAGCCGTGCCCCGCGCCCTTTTTGCTAAGTAATAATACATTAAAGTTCTCCATCGACACGACTACATGCACACCGTTAAATTTGAACTAGCGACACTTCACAGGTAATAATCTGGTTTCCGCTATGGGGAACACCGCACACGACACACGTGCGACGTCACGCGACGGGTGGGCACCGTCTAGAATAGCACATAGGATACTTTTTATCGTAAGATTATGTTCCCTAGGGATAATTTTCTACTATCACTCGGGTGAGGCAGCAGCTAGTAAATAAATAAAAATAAAACTCACCCTTGACCATCTATTAAGTGTTCACAGCCAGAGAAATCGTCTACCGACCAGTGGAAGTGCATCTGTTCGAATACGTATTCACCGATGAGAGGTCCACCTCGAAGAATCGGCCGGACTTCAGATTCAAATGTGAAGTATGCTGGAACAATTGAATTTAGTTAAAGATCATGCTTTATTGTTCAAGTACCATTTGGGAACACCTACAGAAACGAGTATTTACGCTGTTTTATTTTCCATAGTATTAGGGTCGCCATATACGGGCCACATGCCACAGCCACAATCGCCGCCATGAGAAGCTAGAAGCGGCCACGAAGGCAGCTGAAGCGCGACAGCCACTTGTGGCTGGTAAAACTGCTGCTTTTTTTAACACATATGCGCAGTATCATAATGGACTCTGACGAAGAAGGTTTAAATGCGCGAGTTGCGTATGACGGCGTTTTTTATCGGCGTTTAGTGGCTGGTGCGGGCCACAAGAAGCGAGCAGAAGCGATTTGTAGCATGTGGCGGCCACCAGCGTCAACCGTGTGCGGCGAGTCCATATTAAATGTATGAAAACCATAGGAAATATGCCGGCGGCCCGTGTGCGACACTAAATCGCAAAAAATGCAAGAAACCCTGTGTGTATAAAAACCGTGTTTTAAAAATTATCACTAATATCATCACTGTGCCAATTTGGGTACACCCCTTTAAAATACTGAAAAAAGGAAAATCCATTTTTTTATCATTGACATACTGTTTTTGTATCCCATATAATAAACCAGCTTCCGCCGGCGGCTCCGCCCACGTGAAAGTAAGTTTCTCCATACAAACTTTGGACCCCCTTTCATCCCTTTAGGGGCAAAAACCATGGAAAATCCTCTCTTAGTGCTCGCCTACGTCATAAAAGGAAACCATTTGCAAAAATTTCATGCTCCTAGTCCTAGTAGTTTCGGCTGTGCGTTGATATGTCAGTCAGTCAGTTTCTCCTTTTATATATATCTAAGAAGACATAATAAACAAAGATTTAAATAAATCCTTGTAGTTTTTTATTTGGGGCATTAATGAGTTTTTTTTTAACGGCAAATTTCTACTGCAGGAGACACCCTGGGCTTCGTTAGTCGCCCCCCTAACCGCGAGCTATGGATAGCTTGACGTGCAATTAGAACCACTATTTCAGAGACCACTAATTTATAAAAATTACTTTTCGTAGGTACGTATAGTTGACCGCAAAGATGGCTGATGAGTGCGTTATTGACGCTTCCAGAGCCTCAAGTCTGCTATTACAATAGTGTCAGAATGGTAATGGAATCGAATTTGACAAGTTTGGTAATCTACTAATATAATGGCGTCATTGTGACTTTTTAAAGAAAAATAGGTACCCTGGCTATAAGTGTATCACAACTAAAAAGTATAAAATAAAATCCTTTTTACAAAAAATAAATAAATAAATAACCGACTTTAATACAAAAAAGAAACACTATCGAAATAGCTTTAATTTCGGAAGTCGAAATACCAGAAACACCTATACTTACCAAACAACTGTATACTACTAAAAGTGTGAAAAAAAAAAGAAATAACCGACTTCACTTTTCGTAAAACGTTTTTTTTTTAATTATAATTTGTGGCAAGTGTCAAGGTTATTAACCCAAGGAATAAGATTACCCCTAAATCATTTTATAGGTTATTTAATAATTACTACCTACTATTTATATATAAAAGAAACACTTAAGGCTAGGTGTTCCAGATTTTGCCGGTTTTTGAATTCATTTTTGATAGGCAAGTTATATCATTTTGAATCTGAAATAAATATATATTTAGGACACATTCTTTCTCTTTACCATGTACCCATTCAAAACACGATGCCATACAATTTTCTCGATAGAAAAAAACACTGAAGTAACTTAGATTTTGCGATATTTTTTACATCTTAAACGAGTAATATAATACTCCATATTTTATAAATAACATCAATATAGAGGTAATTCATTTTGGAATCAATGCTACCGATTCGTTTTTTTTTTTCATTAAATTTGTGATTTTTTTATCGATTATTCAAGTAATTTTCGATCCGCGCGTCGCTTGCCAGCAGTGTTGCCAGAAGGTTACTTTTGTAACCTTTTAGGTGATTTTTGAACTGCATTGGTTACTTTTAGGTTACACTAATGAAAAGGTTACTTTTAGGTGATTTTTTGGAATTTGTAGAATTAATTTTTAATTTTTTACTAAAACGAGCGTTGAAATGGAACGCTCGTTTTAGAATTTTTCATGTTGGTAAGCTTCGTTAGCAGTGGTAGTTGTAAAACTATAGACCTTTAAGAACAATCATAGGGGTATAAGCACTTTGCCAATAACTAGGGCAGTTTTTGTTTTTCTTCAAGTTGGCTCTCTCCAACCATATATTGAACAAAAAGCGAAAGTGAATCGAATGTCAAAAATAGTATGGTAATGTAGAATTGACTGGCCTGTTGGTCTAGTGGTTAGTGGCCCTGACTGCTATGCCGGAGGTCGTGGGTTCGATTCCCACCCAGGACAAATGTTTGTGTGATGAGCACAATCATTTGTTCTGTGTCTGGGTGTAATTTATCTATATATGTATGTATTTAGAAATATATAAGTATGTTTATCAGTTGTCTAGTACCCATAACACAAGCTCTGCTTAGCTTGGGACTAGACGGCGTTGTGTGATAGTTGTGGAATATTATTATAAAAAAAAAAAAAAGAATTATAATACCGATTACCAATATCGAATGGATAATTTTTTATTTAAAATTAAAATATCCAGTCTTAACATACGCTATCAATATGATACCGTCGTAAATGGAGTAGTAAAAAACGAAGTGATAGGTTTATTAAAAGATTTCACAAAAAGAAAAAGTGGTACTTAGTGTATTTATTAAACCAAGCTCCTTCGTATGAAAGATTACGGGCTATGATTTCGTGTATAATTTTCAACAATATCTCATCTCAGCTCAAATACTCATCGATGTTTCTGTAAGTCAATACAACTAATATTCTATTCTATCAACATACAGTAAAAAAAATATGAAAGGTTATTTTTTATACAAAAAGGTTACATTTTTTTATATATCAGGTAATTTCTGACATGACCCTACTGGCAACACTGCTTGCCAGTGTCCCGCGGGACGTTACCGAGAAAGGACCTGTGCCAAATTTTTGCGCGCGCGCTTCGCTTCTGTTTCGTAAAGAATATCAAATACGAAATAAAACAAATTGTAAATAATATTGTACAAAAGTTATAGTCTTGATTTACGTTGTTTATCTCATTGTGTAAATAATTTGTTTTTTTTTTTTTTTATAATAAGACCATTCATATTTGTGATTTGGTGAGAATGGGAAATAAACAAAATAAAATTAGGAGTAAATCACGGTTGAAGGCAAAAAAAATCGCGAAAGAAATATGGTAAGTGACAATTTTTATTTATTTATTTCTATTGACACACAAATTAGATCGGTACAGAAGTCAATTTCATTTATGTGTTTCACTTTTTATACCTACGTCTTTGATATATCGTGTCCGTGACTTCTGTGTCTGTCTCCTTTGTACCCCTTTTGTACATAAACCTCTAATCTTTTGTAACACTATAACTTATTCTAATATTTCAGTTCAGAAATGAGTCGAAATAATGGGTTATTTTCTGGAAAGAAAAGCAGTGAAGAACAGTAAGTACCTATTTGTCTTACTTTTTTATGATCGCAATCTTCACCAAAATATATTATCACAAAGTAGATAGGTACTTACAGAAGACAGTCTCATAGTACTTCACTTTTTAGACGCTCGGTTTACGCACAAAATTAACGCATTGAGGCGGAACCACAGTATTACAATATTATACAGTAGCAAAACGCCTTTGATGTTGCGCGATGCCGCGCTGTCACCGTGTCATGTGCTAGGGTTGTCACAAAAACACAATTGTAACACAATAGAAAGACAATAGGTGTGAGAACGCTGGCGTTCTCCGGCGGGGGGGGGGGGGGAAGCGAGTTTAAAAACAAAATCATATCGCATAATTATGTTGCCCAGAAATTCTACACGTAAACATTTTATATTTCTTCAAATTAACTTTATGAACTTGCACACTGAGGATTCCGTAGGTACCAATTGCGGTTTACGATTTATGTTGTATTAAAAAATTAAAAAATAAATTCTTGATCTCGTTCCGGCTCTCGACTATCTGAGGTGTGGCTCACCCATTGTACTTATACCTTTTTTGCCCTATGATGAGTTCCTTGACAGTTCATTTTTTTCCGTGGCACGCAAGCATACTACTTTAGACTAAAAAAAAAAAAACTGGCAAAAAAATAAAATTAAATGATAAAAAAATACTGCCTTTCGTAAATTACAAAGTAAATTATCTATTATAATTAACTGTTAATAAATTAAGTACATAAAATAAAAAAGTATAAATTTAGAAAATGTGTAATGCGTTGAATGGATCTTCTGCTTATAGAGATTGACACTACCTACTCGACACTAATCGACCAAAAATCGATGAATCGATAATCGATTAGTATTAGTAGGAAAAAAATCGAAATTTTGGCAATCCGATTCCACTTTCTTTGCCAACTGATTCGATATTATAAAAAAATCGATTAAATTTCGTTAGGTCACATCACTGTAATTGTCAGACAAGAACTGTCAGCACATGTCAAGGAACTCATCATAGGACGAAAACACATTAGTACTGCAAAGAGATCTTAGAATAGGGGCTGATTTTTCAATAGTCCTTTTACGAGTATCAATAGTAACTTTTATGTGAGGAATAAAAATGGCGGGTTATCTGCCACTGAACAGTCCGGAAGTACCGAAAGTTACCAAGAAAACGATTGTCTAACAGTTTGTCTATTGTCCAACAGGACCGGTCTTTGTGGCGGCGTTTGGGGGAGGCCTATGTCCAGCAGTGGAATCTTTCAGCTGAAATGATGATGGTGAACCGCGTTACGTGGACTGTTTAGACAATCGTTTCTTGCTAAAATTCGGTACCGGGACAGAAGACGGACTGTCCAGTGGACTTTTTTCAATAGTCAGGTAACTTTTATCTGAGGAATAAAAATGGCGCGGGTTATCTATAGAAAAAATGTCAAACGGCCATTTTTTATTCCTTAGATAAAAGTTACCTGACTATTGAAAAATCAGCCCTTGGTCTATTTAGCATTATAATGAAGTGTTTGCTTCTGTTTTCAGAAAACCGTGTAACGATACGTCTAATAAGTCTCACGCATCTTATGTTACACTAGAGCCTGTTGATTTGCAATCCTCTGCTATTATGTAAGTTTCCTTTTTTTGTTGATATTCACAGGTATAAAAAAATTAAACTTGTTTTACATAGATTATTGTTAAAATATTAATATTAAATAAATAATTATTATTTCAGGACATTGGAATCACCGAATAATAATACTTTACAAGATGTACCATTACTAATGTCTTCGTTATCTGCGCCAGAACCAGTTGTTGATGCTAAAACTACTCAGTAAGTTATCAGTACTGACATAAAATATAATTGTTACTAGCTTATTCCTGCAGCTTCGCCCGCATACATAAAATATAACCTATGTCACTCAGAAATAAAGCAGCTTTCTATCGGTGCTAATTCTTTTGCAATTGGACGAGTAGTTCCAGAGGTTACCTCCTACAAACAAAAAAACAAACTTTATCTCTTTAATATATTAGTGTAGATGTCAGTACATCATGACATGCATGCTGCGTTTCTTATCAATCTGTATAATCTCTAATCTAACTATGTTAAACCTCTATCTTGGTTTTCTGATTAATTAGAATAAGGAGCGAATAAATTCTAAAAATGCATTACCATTTATTCAAATTGTTTTTCATTATCAGTTTTATAGATTCTACATTGTCTATATATTTTTTTATATGTTGTTACAGAGAAGATGTTAGAAGAGAAAATGATAACAACGAAGATAATTTTCAACCGATATCAGGACGACTTATAATTGATATAAATTATTTTTTGGAACAACTTCAAGAAAAAGCACGCCATAGTGATTTATTTGAGTGTAAATCTAGCAACTTTTGCTTAGTCGGTGAAAAGAGGCAAGGACTTATTTCAATATTTAAATTTAAGTGCAATATGTGTAAAGAAGTTTGTTTGATTCCATCCGAAAACACAAAAGACACTGAGTATACAGATGCTAATATAGCTGCTACTACTGGAGTTATAGCTTCTGGTATAGGATTTTCCCAGATCGAAGAGTTGTTTTCGGCTATAAATATCCCCATATTTTCTACAAAATATTTTAATCAACTGCAAAATAAAGTTTATAAAAAATGGGAAGAAACTGCATGTGTTACAATGGAAGCTGCTGCCAATAAAGAAAAAGAGATTGCTTTAGCAAATGGCCGGACGAAAAATGGGTATGCTGTCATAGATGTCTATGTGGATGGGGCATGGTGTGCTAGGTCATATGGTTCGAACTATAAAGCATCATCTGGCACAGCAGCCATAATAGGCAGAAATACAGGTGAGGTTCTCTACTTCGGTGTCAAAAACAAGTATTGCCTTGTATGTGCCCGAGCCGAAAATAAAAAAACTGCTCCTCGAGACCACTTGTGTTTCAAAAATTATCAGGGATCGTCTAGTTCAATGGAAGCTGACATAATCGTTGAAGGTTTCAAGACATCGATTGCGACGTATGGTCTTATATATGGCAGAATGGTAGGAGATGGTGATGCTTCGACTTATTCTAAAATTCTTAGCGCAAATCCGTATGAGAGCCAAAATTTGACGGTTGAGAAACTTGAGTGCCGCAATCACATATTGCGCAATTTTTGTAAAAAGTTAAGAGCGGTCACTACAGAAACTAAGTACATGTTGGCGCACCGAAAAACTCTCACTAATCAAAAAATTATGACAATGCGAAAAGCGATAGTGAAATCTATAAAACATCACAAGGCCTCGCAGAGTCCTAAAAATCTAGTAATATCGGTTTTGCACAATGATATCATTAACTCTGTATCTCACGCTTATGGTAATCATCAAATGTGTCAAAATTACTTTTGTGATAAAGAGAAAAACAGTGGTAATGAACTTCAAGGTTAGAGAGAGAGTAGGCTCTTAATAAATTAGTGCTCCTAACCATTAACGATTGCATCACTGCTTACCGTCAGGTGGGTTTGCAATCAAGCACCAGTTTATGTCAATAAATAATGTTGAAAGCTTTCAATTATTTGATAATAGTAAGAAAAATGTTGTCTTTAAACCAATGATTTTTGTGACAATATTATGGAACATAATTTTTTTATTTTTACACAATTGTATTATTTTAACTATCCTATCTTCTGAGCCAATGCCGTTATAATATTGTTTTGCTTAGATTGTGGCAAGCTAACACTCAGAGTTTACGTAAGTGTGGTTTCATGCGCAAGTACATAGATCGCGCGGCTCGACGCAATATTTGCGACCGTGTCGCGACTCGCGACCCCCGTGCCCGCGTCCTAGCGTTAATACCTATTTTATTTGGAACACCGGGCCTAGAAACTAAAATGTCAATAAAAATAATTATAGTTTAAAGTTTATTACATTTAAAATATCTACTCAAATTAATTTATTACAAAACATTCAAAGTCTACAAATAGTAATAAAACAAGCTTGATTACTACAAATGATAATAAAACAAGCTTTTAAGGAATCAAATCTTTTATTTTAAAAATAAATTAATAAGGCAAGTTGACCTGCTGCCTGCTTATCTATACTGTGACACTTTCCGCGACCGCGCGACGTAAGCGCACGGCTCGCTTTGCGGCAATCGCGGGCAACTCTTGGTAGCGTTAAATGCTTATTTCGTTGAGTCCACCCGCCCTTAACTATAATTTTATATACGCTAAAACCACTTCTATCAACATTTTTTTTTAATGCTCCGCCTCCTTCTGTTTTGTGTTGATAAAACAATCGGAAGCTTTCCACATATTTTTCTCTCTTCAACCGCCTTAGAAATAAACGACGGGCGATCGTTTCTCGTTTATCTAATACTTTCCACGTGTCTCAAAAAGTTACGTTTTAACGAGAGAAAAACCGGTTTCCAATACCGAGTTATTAATAAATTCTCGGAAATAATATCATGATCATGGAGGAAAATATTACATCAAAGTTTTTCAATATACTTTGGAGTAATTAATAATCAGGCAATGTAATATTCTCGGTAAAATTTCTTCATAGGAATTCTGAAAACCAAAATCATTTTAGTCCGTGTAAAAGACTTCATTGATTCTGATGTTATGAGAGTTTTAAGAGGGTCCTTTTTGTACACCATCGTATCCTCATAGGGGCGACCGGTGGCAGCGATCTCTCGCGTCCGGCCCTGGTGCAAGTTACATTACGAGCCACCGGTTCTTTTTTGGTGTTATGTTGATTGGTCTACAATATCCCCTCATATATTAGTTATGTAATATGGACATATTGAAAAAAATAATCATTTATTTAAAACGTGTAAGTATGAAGTTTTATGTTAGTTCGTTCCATAGGAATTGCCAAATAATGAAATTTGGAACCATGCAGTAGCTTCTAAAGCTTTATAATAGGCCATGTAGGTCTATGTGAAATAAAATATTTTGAATTGAGTTTTAATTGAATGAAAAAGGAACTAGCCAATGTGGGGTGAGTTCTATTGTTCCATTCAAAATTAGGCTCAAAGTCTATGTAAACACTAACTCACTAATCTAATTTTAATGTTTTCCACTACCTTTAATCTCCATATCATACACAACCAAACTATCTCCAATTTGATAATCTTGTAGCCCCCGATAACACCCATTATTATACACTTCATATCCTACCTTATCTTATCAATAACATTCATAGTTGTTAACTGATTTTTATGTTATGTAATATTTGGATTATTTTATCGTTTTAGCTTCCTTATTTTTACTGCACTTTTGATTGTTGTGTGTCAGTGATGATATAATCAAGAAGTATTTGTAAGGCAACAAATCTTGATGCCTATTTATTGTTATTGGGCTATGTATACTGTTGTTATTATGCTGTCAGTATTTTCTGGGTAATTGAAGGCTAGGTAAATTTATCTCAATTTAATTTGCTTCCCCTCTTTTTTTATCCGTCTACCTTAGGGTCGCCTTCCGGCGGCAAGCGATGATTAGTTCGCTGTCCAACTATTCGGTAAGGAACAAGCCCGAGTCGACGGTGCGTTGTGTTCCACTGGCTTCTTAAGGAGATGTCAACAAATGGACGAGGCCCGAGCCCCCTGAGGGATACTTATCCCTCAGTGGACTCGGACCACGGACTCGTTGCAGACTGTATCTCCACCAGCCCGGTTGCTCGACATCGATACGGAACCACCATCGGCCTCTGAAGTTGCTAAAGCGGTCCACTCTTTGAAGGCAGGTAAAGCGCCAGGACTTGACCTGATTACGGCGGAAATGCTACAAGCTGACATATCCTCTGCCGTCGATGTTCTGACGCCCCTTATTGAAAAGATCTGGACCGCCGAAGAGCTCCCGGACGAATGGAACAAAGGTCTTTTAATCACTGTACCCAAGAAAGGTGATCTTAGTCAGTGCAATAACTGGAGAGGTATCACGTTGCTCTCAATTCCCTCAAAAGTGTTCTGCAGGATTATCTTGGATAGGTTGTCTAAGGCCGTGGATCCTCTCCTACGCAAGGAGCAGGCTGGTTTCCGCTCTGACCGCTCGTGCACGGACCAGATCAACACTCTTCGTATCATACTTGAGCAGGCAGCAGAATGGCAGAGGGAGATTTATCTGACTTTTGTCGACTTCGAAAAAGCCTTTGATACGCTGAAGTGGTCCAGCATCTGGTCTCGCCTACTGAGCATTGGAGTACCACCGAAAATTATCCGTCTTCTGGAGGCTATATACAGGAAGTATTCTTGCAAGGTTACGCACGACGGCCTCATCTCTGATGACATCGCAGTTCACGCTGGTGTCCGCCAGGGCTGCCTACTCTCGCCGCTTCTCTTTCTTGTGGTTCTTGACGGAATAATGCTTCGCATCTCCAATAACAGGCGCCGCGGGATTGAGTGGGGTTTGTCCGACGTCTTGGAGGACCTAGATTACGCCGATGACCTATGCCTCCTGAGTCATACCCACGCCAACATGCAAGCAAAGTTGGAAGATTTAAGTCGGGAAGCTGCAGAAACTGGCCTTAAAATAAACATCCGGAAGACACAGGAGATGAGAACGGGTGTGAGGAATCCCGCACCGTTAATGTTGAACTCAGAGGTAGTGGAACGCGTACACAAATTTACCTACCTGGGAAGCGTCGTTTCAGAAACCGGAGGTAGTGAAGAGGACATCACTTCACGGATCGCCAAAGCTCGAGCAACCTTCGCACAGCTGAGACCTGTTTGGCAGTCGCGGAAATTGACCCGACGGATAAAACTTAAAATCTTCGGGTCAAATGTCAAATCTGTACTGCTCTACGGGTGCGAAACATGGAAGGTCACAAAGGACATCTCACGCCAAATCCAAGTTTTCGTCAACCGCTGTCTCCGTCGCATCCTCGGAATTTACTGGCCCGAGACGATATCCAACGTGGAACTGCTGGAAAAATGCCACGAGAGCCCGATCGACCGCCAGATCAAGCGTCGCAAGTGGAGGTGGATTGGTCACACGCTTCGAAGGAATTCCGATCACATACCCAAGCAAGCTTTGGACTGGAATCCGCAAGGAAAAAGAAAGCGTGGCCGTCCCCGTCAAACCTGGCGTCGCACCGTATTGGCAGAAGCGGCAAGCAACGGAATGACGTGGAGCGAGGTGAAGCGTGAAGCTCAAGACCGTTCGCGATGGAGAATTACTGTGGACGCCCTCTGCCCCATCTAGGGGACATAGGACATTAAGTCAAGTAAGTCAGGACTCGGGCCTCGGCCTATGCCTGCTAGATCTGCAGGAATGTTCTCAAGAGTTACCGTGGCTCTGATAGGCTAATGGCAACTGAAGAAATATAGGTGTTAGTCAGTTAAAGGCTGACAGCACGGGAGGAATTATTTAATGGCTATCCTGCTCTGTTTTGAGAGCAGTGGTGACCGAGTGGTAACGACCCCGACTTACGAGTTGTAGGTCGCAGGTTCAAACCCAGCCAGGCGCATTCCTTTGTGTAATTTATTTCATCACCACTGCTCTCAAAACGGTGAAGGAAAACATCGTGAGGAAACCGGCATGTCCTAGAACCAAAAAATTCGAAGACATGTGACATTCACCAATCCGCACTGGGCTCGCGTGGTGGATTACGGCCCATTCCCTCTCCTAGAGAGGAGGCCTGAGTCCCGGTAGTGGGAACATTAAAAGGCTGGTTATGCTATATGCTATGCTATCTTGCTCTTTTAAAAAAAAATCTGATTGTATTTACAATTTAATGGTATAAGATCGTTACGTTATCCGTTACCTAATATGTTATTGTATGGGCCCACTATGATATCTAAAGGTATGTTTTCTTTAGCTTGTGACGTGTTTTGTACAATAATCTTTTAAGAATATTGATAAGAATGGATTATTTCGGTTCCGATAATAGATTATAATACGCAAAACTATACGATAACGGAGATAAAACCGTAAAAAGTATTTTAGTTTTACTATATAAATATACAGTATTATTTCAAAAAGTTTTGTTGTTTCTTGAAATGTTAAAATATTTTATTTTTTATTTACTTCGTTTCGCTATACAAACTTTGGACTATCGTTTCATCCTGTAGGAAGTGAATTTAAAAAAATCCTTTTTTTATTAGGGTTCCGTACCTCAAAAGGAACAAATCGGAACCCTTATAGGATCACTTTGTTGTCCATCCGTCTGTCTGTCTGTCAAGACCCTTTATCTCGAGAACGCATGGAGGTATCGAGTTGAAATTAAAACCATATACTCAAGTCTGCGGTCTCTTGAAGCTGTGAAAAAAATCAAATTTCTAAGTTAACGAAAAAAAAGATACGGACGTTTATGTCTCAAAAAACCGTATATTTCGACACTCTTGAGGAAATCAAAATTCATAGGGTACTTACTTCCCGTTGACCCAGAATCCTGAAATATTGCAAACAGCAAGTTCTTATAGCACAGGTATAGGTATAAATCTGAAAACTGTGAATTTGTTGTTACGTCACAAAAAAAAATTGCATTTCGTCTAAATCTTCAAAACTCCATTCGGAAATTGAACTGTTTACATAGTTTGTACGGAACCCTCAGGGCGCGTTTTCGACTCGCACTTGCCCAATTTTTTCTTGATGCGTTCGCGCTTGACCCGCTCAGTGCCACTCCGCTTCACTTACACTATTTCCACAGGTAAGAACCTGTGGAAATAGTGTAAGTGAAGCGGAGTGGCACTGAGCGGACTTTTAAATAAAACAAATCAACATGCGGCCCTGAGCTGGACAGAATGGAGTCGAGCAGGCTGTGGTGTGGTGGCCGGGTAGCTCAATGCCACTCCATCCCGCTCCGCTTCAATGGAAACACTTGCCACTTTTCACTGCTCCATACTGCCCAGCTTTTTTCAGTGGAAATGCACCGTTTTGCAGGTTAGTTAAAAAAAAACTGGGCAAGTGCGAGTCGGATTTGCACACTGAGGGTTCCGTACAAAATAACCTATGTAAATAGTTCAATTCCCGATTTGAGTCTCGAAGATTTTTCCGAATCGCAAATTTTTTTTGTGACGTAACTACAAATTTACTTTTTTCAGATTTATTCATATATTTGTGTACCTTGCTTCATACCAAATTCCAGGATTCTAGGTCCACGGGAAGTAGCCAATATAGGTATAATAGGTTTTGATTTCATAGAGAGTGTCAAATTATGCATCTAAGTAGAGCATAAACAGCTTTATTTTTAGATTGCGTTAACTTAGAAGTTTGATGTTTTCACTGCTGCCTAAGGTAGCAGACATAAGTATTCGATATTAATTTTAGTTTCAGACCTCTGTGCATTCCTGAGAAAAAAGGTCTTTAATTGACGAACAGATGACTACAATTTACAAAGTGAGTCTATATGGGTTCCATTTATTAGGTAGGGAACCCTAAAAAGTAAATATAAACCAAAAATAGTAACAACATAAGTTTTCGAGTTGTAGTGGAACAACCACACCTGGTTGACAACAAATAAAACAAAAACTTTCACAACAAAAAAATTTTTTCGTCCTCACCTGTTGATCCATTGTTGAGGAGTATGCCGTTTACTTCGTTGTCCCAATACCCTTTGTACTGAAGTGTATCTAATGACGACCATTGAGGGCACCGGCTTAGGGATATGGCAAGTGGAGACTGCGACGCTCGGAGCCGGGATATTTGCTCGGCTGGAAGCAAAAATAATAAAATTAAAAATCTACCATAGAGTATCCATAAAAATAATATAAAAAAGACAATTAGATACAAAGTTATTGTCGTAATGACCTGAAGGTTAAGGGACTTGCTGGTTGAATTTTAATGTGATGCGGCTGATAATGTGCTTGAGATGGTTTATTACCCCGTCTTCCAGCCTACGTCTGTACATACACTGCACGGTGGCTGGTAGTCGGGGTCAGGGTCCTGGCGGCTGAGTCGTGAGGATGTCCTTACCCTCACACGTGCGGCCACCTCTTTCGCTAGCATTAGGTACTGCTTCGCAAAAGTAGGCGTTCGCCGCTCATTCGCATTTCCTCAGGGACAAGGGTCTTCTCATCAAGTGCCCATACCATTTCATGATGATACGGTCACTTGATGAGAAGACCTGAAGATCGTAAGCTTCGAACAGTCAATTTTGTGCGTCCGCACTTGACGGAAAGACCACGTACAGTCAGGGGTCAAAAGTGTAGTTGCACTCTACCAATGCTAAAGTGTCTAAAATTTCTTTGTAGTACAAGTTTCGTAGTCCACGCCTAGTTTAATCAATACAATAGATTCTATGCTACAAATCAAATCATGCATGAACCATTGACCCTCTTCTACAAAGACATTTTAGACCCTTTTGGCCCCTGTCTATACATATACCTCATAACATTTATAATATATAAATATAGCAGCGGTCCCGACATACGTTGTCCTGCCCAAAATCTGGCTTTACGTTAAATAACATTTGAGAACAAGATAGCAGCACCACCTACCGGGTTCAATTGTATTTTTAAAAATTTCAGGAACCCACTGAATTTCATCCAGAAATCCAGTTCCTCAGCAGCAGCTGAGTACGTGACAAACACACGTATAGAAGAATTATATATATATAAAGGTATTGTCTAAGCTTTTATTAGTAGGATTACCTACTAATATTATAAACGCGAAAGTTTGTATGTATGGATGTTTGTTACTCTTTCACGCAAAAACTACTAAACGGATTTCAAAGAAACTTGGTACACAATAGACCTTAGAATAGCACGTAGGATACTTTTTAATTACCTATGTTTCTTTGGGATATCTTTTTACCATCACGCAGGTAAAGCCGTTGGCAGTAGCTGCTATACCTAGAAAAGTGGCTTAAAGCTTATGTAGATAGATGCGATGTGACATTGTGAGAATAATGCGGCGACACGTTTCCATAAAAAAGTGGCTTAAAGCTTATTTAGACAGATGCAATGTGACATTGCGAGAATAATGCGGCGACACGTTTCCATAGAAAAGTGGCTTAAAACTTATGTAGATAAATGCGATGTGACATTGCGAGAATAATGCGGCGACACCTTTCCATAAAAATGTGGCTTAAAACTTATGTAGATAGATGCGATGTGACATTGCGAGAATAATGCGGCGACACGTTTCCATAGAAAAGTGACTTAATGCTATGTAGATAGATGCGATATGACATTGCGAGAATAATGCGGCGACACGTTTCCATAAAAAAGTGGCTTAAAGCTTATTTAGACAGATGCAATGTGACATTGCGAGAATAATGCGGCGACACGTTTCCATAGAAAAGTGGCTTAAAACTTATGTAGATAGATGCGATGTGACATTGCGAGAATAATGCGGCGACACGTTTCCATAAAAAAGTGGCTTAAAGCTTATTTAGACAGATGCGATGTGACATTGTGAGAATAATTTGGCGACACGTTTCCATAAAAAAGTGGCTTAAAGCTTGTGTAGATAGATGCGATGTAACATTGCAAGAATAATGTGACGACACGTTTCCATAGAAAAGTACCTTAAAGCTTATGTAGATAGATGCGATGTGACATTGCAAGAATAATGCGGCGACACGTTTCCATAAAAAAGTGGCTTAAAGCTACGTAGATAGATGCGATGTGACATTGTGAGAATAATATGGCGACACGTTTCCATAAAAAAGTGGCTTAAAGCTTGTGTAGATAGATGCGATGTAACATTGCAAGAATAATGTGACGACACGTTTCCATAGAAAAGTACCTTAAAGCTTATGTAGATAGATGCGATGTGACATTGCAAGAATAATGCGGCGACACGTTTCCATAAAAAAGTGGCTTAAAGCTACGTAGATAGATGCGATGTGACATTGTGAGAATAATATGGCGACACGTTTCCATAAAAAAGTGGCTTAAAGCTTGTGTAGATAGATGCGATGTAACATTGCAAGAATAATGTGACGACACTTCTTCACGATCTTATGACATCCCCCGCTCTTGGGCGGGGCGGGAGATAGTGTCAGACTTTTACTGACTAAAAACCCACTCCTGTTCCTTCGTTACCTTTCGTACCAGGGCCGAGTCTTCCTTTCAGAATCAGACCCTTGGCCCCAGTAGGCTTCGACCCTGCTGGGCCCCTACAGTTGCTGACATCTCTTTGAGGCGCACGTGGAACAGCACGCGCCGTCGACGACTTGGGCTCGGTCCGGACGGTTACCGGACGGTCGGACGGCGAGCCACCCATTGCTCGCCGTCCGCAAGCCCGCGCCTACGGTAGCCGGAAATCGAGATCGGAATCCCGGTGGCGGTTGGGACGTGAGGACCGCTGCCTCACGCGATCGGCCGCCTCCTTTGCAAGCATTACTACTTTACAGAAGGAGGCGACCGCCTGCCACTCCTCCTCACTCCGGACCATGGCCTGCACCAAAGCCCGGCGCGAGAGATCGCCGCCGCCGATCGCTCCCCCCAGAACACGGCGTTGCTCTGCCCAAGCGGGAAAGCTTATGTAGATAGATGCGATGTGACATTGCAAGAATAATGCAGCGACACGTTTCCATAAAAAAGTGGCTTAAAGCTTATCTAAACAGATGCGATGTGACATTGCGAGAATAATGCGGCGACACATTTCCATAGAAAAGTAGCTTAAAGCTTATGTAGATAGATGCGATGTGACATTGCGAGAATAATGCGGCGACACGTTTCCATAGAAATTGCTCGACAGATTCAACGAAAAAGCGTCGCCAATCCTTAAAATTTTTCCCTTCTTACGTTAGAAGTAGCCATTGTGGGTTGTATACTACCCACTCCTCAAAGGTCAGTGAACTTGAAAAGGGCAACATGTATTTTTGTTTCTTTTATTATTTTTGGAATTTGAGTCCATCTTAATTAACCCAACACACATAGAAATATTATTCTGTAGTTTTAGTAAATTTAGCCAAATGGCTTCGAAAAATTACAATCTGTTCTAATATTATAAAGCTGAAGAGATTGTTTGTTTGAACGCGTTAATCTTAGGAACTGATTCTTTTAGTATTGGATATTCTTTTAAAAAGGAAGGAAGAATGTTGATTAGGGAGCGAAGCTAGATAATCTAAATTCTTTAGGTTTTAATTGTACTTTCTCACACGCCTAAGTTTTTCCGTTCTTCTTTTTTACCTAACAGCTATCGACCATCGTTTGCAAACTGTTTTAAAGTTTTATTTACATAAAAAACAAATCAATTTTGTATTCATTTATTTTTTATTCAAAATTATATGTATAGTGGTGAAACCCGTTTATTTTTATTTCGCTACAATTGAGAGCGTATCGATATTGGTATCTACGTACGCACACACAAATACACTAGGGACGTTATCAAGATTAATTACGAATTTATCAAAATTGGTAATATTTTTATTCGAGAACACTATGAATATTTAACATAGATCTACTACCACTACCGTACGCAAAATGGGCGCTTTAGTCGTGCCACACACGACACCAGCCCGAAATACAAATACAACATACTACAATGAATGTGAATGAGTGTGTGTGTGAATGTGTTCTCTCTTTGTAACTCAAAGGTTTGCTGGGAGAAAACTCATTGTTGAGTTAAGCTTGCCTTTGTACAGTCAGGGATCAAAAGTGCAGTTGCACTTTACCAATGCTAAAGTGTCTAAAATTTCTTTGTTGTAGAAGTTCAATAGTCCACAACTAGTTTATTCAATACTTTAGATTCTATGCTACCAATTAAATCAGTCATGAACCATTGACCCTCTTCTACAAAGAAATTTTAGACATTTTAGCATTGGTAAGGTGGAACTGCACTTTTGACCACTGACTGTACATAAACTGTAGGTACTCGTATCACCGTGTACTATGAACGTTTTTGTGTACAATAATGAAAACTAATTTCAGGATACACGTTTATAATGTTACATGTTATCACTAAATAAGTTTATGCCAAAAATATCGAATGCGCGTTTATGAATGAACTAGCTTCTGCCAACTGTTTTGCCCGCGTAGTAGAAAGTAGGTTTCTCCATACAAATATTTGTAACCCCTTTCATCCCCTTACGGGGTGAAGATTAGAAAATCCTCTCTTGGTCCTCGCCTACGTCATAAAAGGAAGCCTCGTGCAAATTTCACGTTCCTAGTCCCAGTAGTTACGGCTGTGCGTTGATATGTCAGTCAGTCAGTTTCTCCTTTTATATATGTTCTGGCCAGATCTTAGAAATTGATCACTTCACGATAAGACCAAATAAAACTGGCCAGATCGTTTTAAACGTTAAAGTTTGATGATATTTCAATCGTCGTTTGGCTTCTTTCTTTACCTTTTATTATCATAGAAATCCTACATCAATGATATGGGCAAACGAGGATTGACATATCATCAAATGTAAATGTTTAAACGATCTGGCCAGTTTTAGTTGGCCATATCATGAAGTGAGTGCTGTTGCGCGTTTCGTAAGCGCGCGACAGCATCGCTACTAACGCGCGTTAGTTGCATTTGCAAGTGCTATAGAATAGATGCCAACGCGCTACAGCATCGCGACTGTATCGATGTGAACGCGTGACAGCATCGCTTCAAAAAGTCGCCGTGAGCAAGGGGCCTTAGTTTCATTATACAAACGCTATACCGCAATGAAAACTATGATGTAGCATGAAATTATATTTGTGTTTCATTTGCAAATGAACCGACCAACGCGTGTTGATTTATGAAGCTCTTGGTTTTGGGGAACGGAAAACATAACAGTCTTAAGGATTATTTTAGACCCACTTCATCATATACCTAATTAAATTTAATCATTTCACTCACTATCTTAAATTACACACATAAATATACCTATTAACTATTATTAAATGAAACAACACACACGGCAAAAGTAATAATAATATATTATGTATTTTATGTAGCTGGCACACTGGCAATATTGTGGAATATAAGTATATTTAACGATACTATACGAGCATATCTACTATAATAGCATCTAAATACATGGTGTGTTATGCCCTGGGCGTAGTAAATGTGCTTAAGAGGATATAATGGTGAATGTATAGAATATACGATAAAATTAATTAATTTAGTGCTTTTAGTGTAAATATCTTAATATCGGATTACTTAATCTTGACATTAATCACACTTAAGATTGATAAACAATGTTACTGCTTGTGAAGAGCAACTGTAGAATACGAGTATAGTGATGTACGACTAGTAAGAACAAGAAATACATTATGACGTATTTAACAACGAATAAACACTGAAAATTTAGTCTTTTCATTAACTAAAGAATCAGCATTGATATTTAACATCATCTAACTGACCATAGCACTGACATGTTGAATAACAATTTTTGACTTTTTTGATTTGTAAGTTATATCAATTTTAAATTCTTATATTGTGAAATAGTGTAAGTCCAATGGGTAGCTTTTTGAGTTACCATAAATTTACTATTAGACCTGCTGTATCACCAAAAAGCATACTAATAAACTTTGACTTTGACTTTGAGTGTTCTTTGTGCCTTAATAATACGTCCTAAAATCATCATAATTCTGGTGTAAGAAAGGGGTAGTGCTAATTGTCCAATATAACTCCCATCTCTCCTATATCGCAGTATATGCTGAGTTACTCGCCTATTTGGCCTTGCACAGATTTTAAAGTTATTTTTTCATACTTAATTCTACTGGATTTTAATTCTAATGTTTCCTAATTCTACTGTATGTGTGTGGTACAAATAAACGTTTTTTCTTTCTTCTTTCTTTCTCTCCAATACGATTTTAAGATGTCGTTGTAGGGTTGGGCATTTTGTGGAAGATGTTATTAATGCCCAATAAGTTCTTGTAGATGCCGAAGCTTGCTAGGACCATGGGGAAAAGTATGAAAGGGATACTCATGGTCCTATAACTTGAGACGCAACTGAAGGAACATAGGTGTGGTTTCAGTCAGTAAAAGTCTGACAATCTATCTCGCTCCACCCAAAGTGATTCTATAAGTGTTTCGTTTTTGCCGACTTAGGTACGGCACCCTGGCGGCATGGCGGGAAGAACTCCGGCGGGATCTCATGGTGGAATGGCGACAGCGACTGTCGCAACCCAGTGCTGGGCACGCCACAATTATGGCGGTAAGTCCCCTCTTTGAGGAGTGGCTAGAAAGACCACATGGCGTCCTTACCTATCGCATGACGCAGGTCCTCACCGGACATGGTAAGTTCGGGAGGTTCCTGCACCGAATTCGTGCGGAAGAAACGCCTGGGTGCCGCCATTGTGTGAACCATCCGGAGGACACGGTGGAGCATACGGTAGAAGTGTGCCCCGCCTGGGCAGAGCAACGCCGTGTCCTCGTGGGGGCGATCGGCGGCAGTGATCTCTCGCGCCGGGCATTGGTACAGGCCATGGTCCGGAGTGAGGAGGAGTGGCAGGCGGTCGCCTCCTTCTGCGAAGCAGTAATGCTAGCAAAGGAGGCGGCCAATCGCGTGAGGCAGCGGTCCTCACGCCCTAACTGCCGCCGGGATTCCGATCCCGATTACCGGCCACCGTAGGCGCGGGCTTGCGGACGGCGAGTAATAGGTGGCTCGCCGTCCGACCGTCCGGTAACTGTCTGGACCGAGCCCAAGTCGTCGACGGCGCGTATTGTTCCACGCGCGCCTCAGGGAGATGTCAGCAAATCGCAGGGGCCCAGGAGGGCCGAAGCCTACTGGGGCCACGGGTAGTGTGAAAGCGAAGCCCGGGGCCCCGGGATGAAGGCAAAGAAGGAACAGGAGTGGGTTTTTAGTCAGTAAAAGTCTGACACTATCTCTCGCTCCACCCAAGAGCGAGATTTGTCATTAGATGATTTTCCCACCTAAAGAAAAAAAAAAAAAACAAAAGGTACGGAACCCTAAAAAATACATAAATTCTCAATCAAGGATTAGTCACTACACATGCTTTATTTAGGTATAGTAATAGAAGACTGCAAACACCGTTAGTTTATGATAAATTACGTAAAATTGTGAACTCTGCAGTTGACCCGCGGTAAGTCCGGCCCCTGTCTAATCTGATGGATGGGCAGTGACATGTCAACCCACAAAAATGATTGATGATGATTTGGTCCTTTGTTAACATGGTATTGTTATGATATATTAGATGATTTTTCAATATCATATTAAGTGATTTGAAACATAGCTCTATGAGAAGATTCTATACTTTTGCCATGTCAATATTCTATGAGTCGAATGCCAGTCATAGACAAGCTCTGCAGCGTGCTTGAAGCGGCGCGGCGTCCGGTAAACTTGACGATGTATGACTGTCAGTATACATGAGAAGCCTATGAGCAGTCAAGTATGTATGACGTTAGTCGGCAGCAAACTTAACGGTAAACTGGTTCGTGTGAAGCTATCTAAGAGTTTAAAAAATTTCAATCGCGTTTTTCTCAAGTGAATATGTCATTCCTTATTACTCCCCTGCAAACACTTATTATTTTAATTTAAATTTAATTTTAAAGATAGCGGTTTTATTTATATGAAATATTCACTCTGTTCATTAGTAAGGTGTGTACCTACCCTATATAGTTCAGAAGGTTATAATATTAAACCTTATTATACCTATTTTATTAATATTTGTATGCTACATACTGCAGCACACAGAGATAGTTTTAAATACTTTGTGATATCTAAATTTTACCTGTCTGCACAAATAAACTTTTTGTATTTGTAATAAACTCCCATTTTTTGGAGTTTGGTTACTGATGTAACTTATGAGCTTATCTTTTTGTGCAATAAATGATTAGGTACTTCCCAAATTTGACACTCCTTATAATCTGATATGACTACAACATTGGGGAATTAGTTGAAATCATTATTTTATTGCAAGTGCCATAACATTAATGACTTGATTTATCTTAAATCTTATGGTATTATACTGTGTTGATTAATTCAATAAATAAATATTCTAGATTTGATCTGAACATTTAAAAAGTATGTAGAATTGTAGATAAATCTAATTTGTCTGATGAAAAAATGCATATTGCTTTTCAAATAACTTTCGAACTACAAGGGATCCTAATGCAAGGAATTGCTTAGCTGTAGGTATTTACACTAAGACTTGGATGTAGTACAAAATATCAAATTCGAATGAGATTTATAGTATTTGAAATAATCTCGATATTTTTACACTCTTATAAGATTTATCTTCCGGTGTTTAAAATAAATATCCGGTGACAATTGCAGATTTAAAAAATAGATACGATAAAATTTAAGATAATTCTGTTATTCTTGAACGTCATCAGCTTAGTAGGGTCTTGTTTCGTTTTGGTTACTCATTTTACGATTTTTTTTTTATAGGTGGGAAAATCATCTTATGACAAATCTCGCTCTTGGGCGGAGCGGGAGATAGTGTCAAACTTTTACTGACTAAAAACCCACTCCTGTTCCTTCGTTGCCTTCGTCCCAGGGCCCAGGTTTCGTTTTCACACTACCCATGGCCCCAGTAGGCTTCGACCCTGCTGGGCCCCTACGATTTGCTGACATCTCCCTGAGGCGCGCGCGGAACAATACGCGCCGTTGACGACTTGGGCTCGGTCCGGACGGTTACCGGACGGTCGGACGGCGGGCCACCCATTGCCCGCCGTCCGCAAGCCCGCGCCTACGGTGGCCGGAAATCGGGATCGGAATCCCGGCGGCGGTTGGGGCGTGAGGACTGTTGCCGTTGCCTCACGCGATCGGCCGCCTCCTTTGCTAGCATTACTGCTTCGCAGAAGGAGGTGACCGCCTGCCACTCCTCCGGGCCATAGCCTGTACCAAGGCCCGGCGCGAGAGATCGCCGCCGCCGATCGCCCCCACGAGGACACGGTGTTGCTCTTCCCAAGCGGGGCACACCTCCACCGTGTGCTCCACCGTGTCCTCTTACAGATACTTAAGGATTTATTTCTGGAGAATTTGTTTTGTCAGTTATTGACATTGAACTCGGTTGTTAATTACGTTTAACTCAGTTGTTCGAAATGCTTCCCACTACAAATGAGTTCTATGTCAATTGAACTCATTTGTAGTGGGAATCATTAAATAAATCCTCCCACTGTAGGTGGAGCAAGAAGGATCTCACTCCACCTAGAGCAAGATACCTTGTTTTCGGTGAAAAAATCATCAAATAAGTCCTCCCAGTCTAAGTGGAGCATGAGAGAGTGTCAGACTTTTAATGACTAAACCCCCAGTGTTCTTTCAGTTGCCCTTTCTGTTCCAGAATCACGGTAACTCTTTTGAACATTCCCGCAGCTCACCTTAACACACATCTGCACTTAAGAAAGTTACAGCACTTTGCATTTCTCATATCTTTGTCTGAATATTATCTTCAGGTAATTAGGCTATACTTGCAGTAGGCGTAATCATCATTAGCCTGCCTTGAGCGCGGCTATTACCAACTCCAAACACGGTTTGAACTCAGTTTACTCCATTACAATACTTGCCATTAACAAATGACTTAGGAAAATGTGTTTGTTTGTTTGTCCTTTATTAAGCTACATTTTATTTCATATAGCCGACAGTCACATCTTATGTTATAATAACGAAAATTTGTATACATCACTAATTTTTAATTAGTACAAATACTTAAAGGGCTTATTAGAAAAGGTCTTGTTATTATTTATGTAAAGTCTCAATAAATAATATTCATAATTAGCGTTTGTTTATATCCCAAAATGTCACTCAATTTATGGAAATGTTGTACAGGCTATTGATTATGAATGAACAATTGACGATCAAAATGGAAAAACAATACGCGTAGTATTTTCTAGTAGCAATTATTATGAATGATTGATTCTATTATGAATATATCAATTATGACAAATTTTCGTGAACAATTTTGGGGTTTCATTTTTTTTTACTTTTGACTACAAAAATATGTAAGTAACGGGTACGGATAGAGCCCCATTTTTTTTTGTACTAATTAAAAACTAGGGGTGTATAAGCGTATATTGTTTGTTATTTCTTCACGCTCCAACGGCTTAACGGAATTGGATGAAATTTGACACACGGATAGACTATGTCCTAGAATAGCACATAGAATACTTTTTACCCCATAATTATTTCCACTTGGGTCCATTTTGCACTTTTACGCCGGTGAAGGCGCTGGCAGCGTCTAGTGGAACATAAATATAACATTTATGTTGGTTCTTTTACTCCGAGAAATTCTTGTCACTAGCCTCATAGGTGTTAGTCGGTAGGCTGTTAATTTTAAACAGCATCAGAGCTGATATGTCAGCCACATATCAACCGATGAACCGTCGACTTACCTTTTTCACTCGCCTATCGTCAACATCGAGCATGGTTTCAAAGCTTGTTACTACATCTAACACAATCCAACGCGATGTTTGACGAAGAGGCAATGTGAAAAAAGAGAGATAACGTCTGAAAACTCTCTTAGCATTCGGTAATTCCATGATTTACTCGAAAATTTCACAAAACTTGTTCCAGGAAATACGTGTTTTTTTAAACCCCTAAAAGTTTTTGAAAAAAATTGTTGTCATTCAAAATCTTGATTAAATTTGCAAGACTTCTATTGTTATTCTTTTTTTACTTTTTTATATTTTTTGTATATTATGAAGTGTCAAAGTTCATGCCAAGATTTTCAGAGGTCTTTACTGGATTAGTTTTACATAAATTTACAAATCGATTTCAATAGAAGCCTAGATAATATCCACAAGATACTGTGTTTCCAAAATATCTAATGAAAAATGTGTAGGTAATAACGTCATAATCGAGTAAGAGCGGTTGTATGAAAAACATTGACAATTTTATGTCGAATTGCATTCCCTTAAGAAATAACTTATTAGGTCCTATTAGGTAAACGCCAGATGACATCCCGAGAGATCGAGATGAAGTTGGGAAAACGAGCTTGATTCCAACCGAAATAGATTGGCAGCTAGAAGGTCAAGGGGTATGAAAAGTGAGAGGGAAGCCTTTACATAGCAATAAGACATAACAGGCTGACTGAATAGATATATTAGAAACTAACTTTTGCAAGTGGCTTCGCCCGCGCAATATTAGAAATCTATCCCAAGGGAACATATTCCTGAAATAAAGAGAGCATCCTGTGTGCTTTCAGGGGACATAGTTTACGCGTGTGCCAAATTTCTTTTAAATACGTTCAGCAGTTTGAATATGAAGGAGTAGCAAACATACACACAAACATACAAACTTTCGCCTTTTTAATATTAGCGCGTATTAAATTGTACATTTTTTTATCTTGCTATAATAATAAACACCGATTACATTACCATCAGTCCGAGTTTCCTTAGGCTTCACATTTGCGATGCTCACGGGGTTAAATCTCACTATCCTGTTATCCATTACAAATATATATATATAAAAAACGTAATGTACAACACACGTGCACAATATACGTTCGATTCCGGATTATGTGAGCAACGAAAACAATTTGATTTCAAATCGTACCAGGCTGATTAGATAGGTTTTTATCATGTTTTTGACAAGCTGCCTGACAACGCTATTATGTAAATGTGAGGATTAAACAAAGGAGTAAATTCTTCTTTTGTTCTTCTGGAGAAAACAAAACAGCGTCAATTTGGCTTATTCCGTTTAACCACCCTAAAAATCCGATGATATGCTGATGGGTAATATATGGGTCAATTACACCAAAAGATCGCTATATGTCCTGCGCATCCAATGCCTTCAGGATGTTGTTGAGACTGCCTCGCTACTGGAGTACATCGGAGATGAATGCGTAGGCTCGTGCGGACAGGTTTCAGACGATTATCCACAAGAAAAGTGCTAACTTTCTGCTCAAGAGAGTGAGAGATAGGCGCAACAGCATCCTGAGAACTGTAGCGAAGAGTTATAGCTCTCTGATTATAAAATTTCTTGTGCAAAGGGTAATTGGTACTAACACTAGGTAATAAGTTATAAGTTACATTGTATGTATATGTTTGTGCCAGAAACAAAATAATTCTAAAACAGTCACCCTGAGATACACAAAGAAACTCTAAGCATAGCCCTTTCCATTGCCCTATGGGTGGAATCATATAGATAAAAATCATGCGTGCTGTGAGTGGTTCATTCCAATACTTTTAATACTAAAATGGATTTGCAGATAATTATGTCCGAAAGTGGTCGAAAAAGATAAGATTACAAATAGCGCGTATATATTCGAAACGTCTTTATTTTTAAATAAAATTTATGACGTGCCATCAATCAAAACCACGTGGGTAAAATGATGTAGACACTCATTTTTAATTCATTAACGCTCAGGCGGTAGCCGGCGCCCGGAAGCCATTGTCTTACTATTGTGTCTCTAATTACGCACGTCAAAAGGTTAAAGAGATGTAACAATTGTCTTAGTATTTAGTACCAAATAGGTACTATAAAAATAGTGCGAAGTAGAAAATTATTTTTTGACCCGGCGAAGGCACTAGTTGACACGGCGAACTTCATACCGTCTAATAGAATGAATGTTGTGTTAGCTAAACTATCAAAGGATAACGCCATCTACTGGTATTACCTTAACAGCATAATTCATTTTAAAATGACATTTTAATTAGAGATGGCGTTGTATTTGAATTTTTTTTTCGTAAGTTTTTCCATATTTTCTTACCGTTTAAACCTTCCCTGGACTATCACAAATATTTCAAGACCAAAATTAGCCAAATCAGTCCAGCCATTCTCGAGTTTTAGCGAGACTAACGAACAGCTATTCATTTTTATGTATATAGATTAGTGTGGTAAACCCCTAACTTTTGCACCATATTAGTGAAATACACCAAGTTGCGTTAAAGAGAAACAATCGCGAAAGGTTGTGTTTTTAGGTTAATAAAAAGCACGTGACTAGTTTTGCTGAAAAGAGTAACGGCTTCATAGATAAGATAAAACTTATTCAGTTCTTTGTTACATGTGTTACGAAGTAAACAAACGCTGACTAGTATTGTTACCAGTGCCATAGGGAATATTTGTGAAAAATATATTTGTTAAATAATTTTTTTCAATAAATGTACAAAAATAGAATATTACCAGTGAAAACAATATCAAAATTGGTAGAAAAGCAAACGAGATATAACAATTTTAAGGTTACACTAGTCGACATTTTTTCCATACAAATTTTTGGGGGGGGGGGGGGGGTATTACTCCACAGTTTGACATTGTCAAATCTCAATGTCATCATCTTATTCTTAATTTTGTCTGTACGGAAATATAAAAACAAAAATAATTGCCATTACAAAATGAGCCAACCAAGTTTTTGTTTTTTGATGATTTTAACGGAACTTTAAGTGTAAAAAAGTAACAAAAATCGTATAAAATCTCAAAAACGAAGTCGGTACCGACAAACCTTTATTATCGAAGAGTTCGATAAAATTTATTTGTAATAGCTTTATGCAGTAGTTTTTTCATAAAACTCGATTTTCCAAAGCACTACTCTCAGATTTTACGCACCGTCTAATGACATTTCAGTTCGGAACGGTGTTTGTGTGTGTGCGAACCATATGACGCGCATATAAGACTAACGTCTAACTGCTCATACTTGTATTATCGTTGTCGGACACAATTTCAGATGAGACATCGCAGTTTTTGGCCTCACCCATCAGCGAGTTCGAGCCCGCGACTAGTTCAGCCTTATGTATATGTATCTGTCTCTCTTGTCAACACACCGTTATTTATGGCGGCCGTACGGGCGTGATGAACTTTGACGTCAAAGTCCACGTCGGATTTCACTTTCTTATTAGCATTCTTGAAGCTTTATAAATTCGTTGTTGATGAAGATATTTAATATGAAAGAATTTATCTTTCATATTTGTTTTTTTAAGGCAAACAATTCTTTAATTTGGCGTCTTCTAACTGTGGTGTATCTATTACTTCTGTATCGTGAATGTGTTCACAAAGATGTTAACTCACATACGTGAGACATCCAGACGTGGAACAAACTATCTATAGTAAGGATTTACTTACAAATATGCCCAAAGTCTAGCTAGATATGCACTGCCAATTAATCAGAATGTAATTAGTGAGATATGTGAATTAACATAGCATATTATAATCAGCCTTATAATTCTCTTACTTCTGGGACTCATGCCTCTTCTCTATGAGAAGGAATGGGCCGTAAACCACCACACGGGCCCAGTGTGGGTTGGTAGATGTCACAAGTCTTCGGATTTTCGGTTTCTGGAAACGGATGACGGTTTCCTCATGATGTTTCCATTCACAGTTTTGAGAGCAGTGGTAATTAAATAAATTACATAAAGTAAAGCGCCTGCCTGGGTTTAAACCAGCGATTTACGACTCATAAGCCAGGGCCGTTGTAACTGGGTCACTACTGCCGATATATAGATTAGGTCAATATTATTACAGTACTAATCATTAATTAGTTTGTATCCAATTATTTTATGGTAAGTACAATGTGTTTTCTTCTTCTAAAACACCTCTTTTGGTTATTATCATCATGACATTTAATATATATTATTATATAATTATCACACAACGCCGTCTAGTCCCAAGCTAAGCAGAGCTTGTGTTATGGGTACTAGACAACTAATAAACATACTTATATATTTCTAAATACATACATATTATAGTTAAATTACACCCAGACACAGAACAAATAATCGTGCTCATCACACAAACATTTGTCCTGGGTGGGAATCGAACCCACGACCTCCGGCATAGTCAGGGTCACAAACCACTAGACCAATAGGCCAGTCTAATCTAAATCTCATCTCAGCAGTCACATCCCTTTTAAATATTATCATCCTAGGGTCATAACTACTGTAGACAACGAGCAATGGGTAACTCGCCGTTTGGCCGTTTGGTGAAGAACAGGCCCGAGACGACGGCGTATTGTATTTACACGTACCTCAAAGAGATGTTAGCAAAATTGAAGGGGCCCAGGGCCCAGTCGAGCATCGGATCGACTAAATTAAATTAAAAAGTAAATTTGAAAGAATTGCCCGTGGCTCTAGAACGCAAAGGGAAACTGAAGGACACAGGTGGGTTTTAGTTAGTAGAAGCCTGACACGCCCCATCGTGCTACCCTACAGTGAGAGAAGTCATTTGATGATTTCATAGATAAAAAAAAGGTTTGCGGGATTTTTTCGAAGAGTCACTACGGCCTTTGGAACTCAAAGCGCAACTGAAGAAACAGATGGGTTTTGGTCATTAAAGGTCTGACATTCCCTCTCACTCTACCCCGAGTGGAAGAATATGGTTTAATGGTTTCTTATCCAAAACACAGAGACCTAACTACTACTTATCATTTTTAAATTGATTAAAATAATATTTTTCATATCAGTTTATTGACATTGGCAATAACATCGGTACCTAATCTAACTGTCTGGCATGTCTTATCAGATTAGCCATTAAAGATTAGTGTTATTATATAAGACGGATACAACGTAGAAGGGAACAGAAAGGGAGAAGTAGATTACCTACACTATTGTTATTTGGTGGGGCCAAACTCCGAAGATGTGGTAGATTTTCTAAACCCAACTTCAAATGACCACATTACCAGCAGCTCTATAGGGGTTCACCTGAAGTTAAAGTCAAAAGTTGAGTTTTTTTCTATGTGGAATATCAAAAAATATCTACTTACGTGTTCTTTAAGTTTCCTTTGGCATTCTAGGACCACGAGTTTGAGCATCGCCGTCTCCTCGTGGGGAAAATCGGTGGCAACGATCTCTCGCGCCAGGCCTTGGTACAAGCCATGGTCCGAAGCGAGGAGGAGTGGCAGGCGATCGCCTCCTTCTGCGAAGCAGTAATGCTAGCAAAGGAGGAGGCCGCACGTGCACGCGCGAGGGAGCGACCCTCACGCCCCAGCTGCCGGGATCCCGATCCCGATTTCCGGCCACCGTAGGCGCAGGCTTGCGGACCGAGCCCAAGTCCAGGGCCCCTACGATTTTGCTGACATTTGTTTGAGACGCGCGTGGAACTTTATGCTCCGTCGAAGACTCAGGCTCGGTCTTTATAAGATGAACAGATGACGAGGTTCCCAATGCTCGTCGTCTGTAAGCTCGCGCTTCCGGTAACCGGAGATCACTCAGCGATTCCACCCAGCTGAGGTGTGAGGATGTGCGTTCCCTCACTCTTACGGTTCTGCTCTAGGGTGAAATGAGAAGGCGTGTCAGACTTTTGCTAATTTAAACCCATTTGTATCCTTCAGTTGCCTTTTAAGATCACGCTATCTATTATATATTGCAGCTAATATACAGTTTCATAAACTAAGGTTTCAATTAAAATCAATCAAAAATCTTTGTGTTCAGTACTTGTACTAATAAAACATATACAATATACATCTATATTTCTATAACCAAGTTAGCCTTCTAATCCATTCCATTCCATTTGATTATAGAACCATCCAAGGTCTCTAATTATCCACTAGGGGGATAGTTAGACTGTTGGATGATGTCATTAGGTGCCCTAGTTATCAATCGATGTTATCACTAACTAGTACGTTCTCTAATGACAATTTACGGACTGAATGCAACACATATATAGGAAAAGGTCAAAGACCGAGGTTTTTGAGGCCTGTTTGAGCTTTGTATATGCCTATCTGAAAAACAACATTAATACAGAATGAACAACATCGTTCCTTTAAAGCAATAGAACAATGGTTAGAACAGCTCGTTTCACAGAGCCATAGAACAGAATAGAATAAACTTTATTGTACACCAAAATAGTAACAAAACTTTTACACTAACTTAAATCTATGGGTACAAAGGCGGTCTTATCGCTGACAGCGATTTCTACCAGTCAACCTTAGGATGGACTGTAAGAACTTGAAATAGAAAAAAGGGGCTAGTCTGCGGTCTACTGCAAATTAGCCATAGAAGTTACACTATTGTAAGCATCTTGCAGTCCAATAAAACTGTCCCAGACGCCAATAAGGTATATTACTGAATTGAGAATTTAATATTGTGAACTTTTAAAAGTCACTTGTCTGACTTTTACAGACTAAAACCCACTTCTATTCCATCCGTTGCTACATGCGTTTAGGGCCTTAGTGACGCTTTCTCATAATACCCCAGCTCAACATATCTAGTTTACAAGTCCAGTTTTACAAGTCCTAAACTTCAATTTCTTAAGTCACTTAACATTAATTACTAAAAATCAATCATAAGCTACTTTACTAAGTCATAATAATTTAACCAAGATCTTCCTACATAAATTATAGAGACCACCATAAATATCGCCACAACGACCAATAACATCACTCATTTAAAAATCGAACAAAAAAAAAAAACCAGTCATATAAAAAAAAATCATAAAGTACTCACACGCTGACATCTTGGAGTTCCTCATTTTCCCTTCCATATTTGGCAACGTCCTCACACAAAGTACTGAGATGTTAGATCAGTCACATCGGCAGGGTCTTCACAAGATCATCTATCACATCGTTATCGAAGGATTTGCTTCGACACTATCTGATAGATAACTGGTTCTTCGTATTGTTTCAGTTCCGCGGCAACATGTATTAGTAATAGGCCTTAAGGTTTGGTTTCATTGAGAACTTTTATTGAGCATTATATCTATTTGTTTGTTTGTTGAACCTGCCCACACATTACCTTTCCATTCTAATTTTTGCATTGTATTTGTCGTAGTCTTAGAATAAAAAGTTCGGGAATATAATTTTGGTATTTTTGATTTCTTCAATTTTACGAAAGACGATACGGAAGACTACCAAAATTGATCAAAATTGGTTAAGTGTTCTAGTAGAAAAAATGTTACAAATAAGTAGACAAGATTGTTTTCTTTATTATTTTGAATTTTTCGGATAAGTAGGGTTGCAAACCATTGAAGGATGACGATAAAGAAGACGGGTTTTTATAATAATAAAGAGTACATGCCATGAAACGAAGGAGTACATGCAAGGAAACTGGTTGAGAATGTTTTGCCAGAGCGAAGAAAAAAATCAGAATTTTAATTCAGTTAATAGTAATTCTTAATCTTATTTTTGTGTGTAACAATAAATTAATTTTTTTTTTTTTACTATTTTGCATACTTTATTCTATTTATTTTCATCTTGTTATATGTGCATACTTACTATGCCCTCGTATTGCTGAAGGAGCACATGTGAAAGAGCCATCCACGAAATTCTTCAAAAAACTGTTTTTAACGCCATCTGTTTGCTGAAAACGGCGAGAGATGTTGTGCGGTGTTCCTCAGGGATCGGTACTAGGACCACCCTTGTGGAACATCGGGAACGACTACGTGCTGCGCGGCGATCTCCCTGACGGGGTCAGCGTGGTCTGCTACGCAGATGATACGCTGGTCCTGGCGCGGGGAGAGTCGGCGGCGGTCGAACTAGTGACACGCGGGGTTGCGACAGTCGTAGAGAGGATCCAAGAGTTGGGACTCGAGGTGGCATTGCACAAGTCAGAGGTCATGTGCTTCCACGGCCGTCGGAACGCGCCACCATCGGGTTCCCAACTAACGGTAGAAACATTGGCGTCGACGATGAAGTACCTTGGACTTGTCATCGACAGCCGATGGAATTTCGAGGAGCACTTCCGACGTCTGGCTCCCAAACTGGATCGTACAGGGGCTGCCCTCAAGCGGCTCCTGCCCAACCTAGGGGGTCCAGACGCCTCCTGCCGGAGGCTCTATGCAGGAATCGTTCAGTCCAATCCTTTATGGGGCGCCGGTATGGGCGCCGTCGCGCTTCGAAAGCGACCGGCGGCCAAGCTGAACGCAAGCCAGAGGGTCATGGCGATCCGGATGGTGCGGGGATACCGCACGATTTCCCGCGAAGCAGCGAGCCTCCTTGCTGGCCAACTACCGTGGGATTTGGAGGCAAAAGACCTCGCACGCATGCACGATCTGCGCATGGAGATGCAACGCCGGGGCGAGACTCCGGTGCCGCGCCAAGTCGCGGCATGGCGGAAAGACTCCCGGCGGGATCTCATGGTAGAATAGCGACAACGACTGTCGCAACCCAGTGCTGGGCACGTCATAATTATGGCGATAAGTCCCCTCTTTGAGGAGTGGCTGGAAAGACCTCACGGCGTCCTTACCTACCGCATGACGCAGGTCCTCACCGGACATGGTAAGTTCGGGAGGTTCCTGCACCGGATTCGTGCAGAAGAGACGCCCGGGTGCCAACATTGTGTGGACCGCCCGGAGGACACGGTGGAGCATACGGTAGAGGTGTGCCCCGCTTGGGCAGAGCACCACCGTGTCCTCGTGGGGGCGATCGGTGGCAGCGATCTCTCGCGCCGGGCCTTGGTACAGGCCATGGTCCGGAGCGAGGAGGAGTGGCAGGCAGTTGCCTCCTTCTGCGAAGCAGTAATGCTAGCAAAGGAGGCGGCCGATCGCGTGAGGCAACGGTCCTCACGCCCCAACCGCCGCCGGGATTCCGATCCCGATTTCCGGCCACCGTAGGCGCGGGCTTGCGGACGGCGAGCAATGGGTGGCTCGCCGTCCGATCGTCCGGTAACCGTCCGGACCGAGCCCAAGTCGTCGACGGCGCGTAGTGTTCCACGCGCGCCTCAAGGAGATGTCAGCAACCGCAGGGGCCCAGCAGGGTCGAAGCCTACTGGGGCCATGGGTGATGCGAAAGAGATCCCCGGGGCCCTGGAAAAAAAAATGGCAAAGAAGGAACAGGAGTGGGTTTTTAGTCTGTAAAAGTCTGACACTATCTCGCGCTCCGCCCAAGAGCGGGGGACGTCATTAGATGATTTTCCCACCCGAAGAAAAAAAAAAAACTGTTTGCTGAGCGTTAACTTTACAGGTGCTTTTTGAAGAATTTCGTTTAGTGACGGGTGCAAGATAATAACTGTCACAATATTACCGATCTGCTAATCTAGTGTTGAAAATGTGATTAAAAAAAAATGTATGCAATGTTAACGGAACTGCAGCTTAATAAGTAGTCTTCAAGTAGGCGATGTCTATCACCTGTATTGTACGTTGCATTTCCCATTAATGTTTTAAGCAATCGATATTACCCTCACACATACTGATTGGTTTTGTCTGCCCAGTTTCAGAATACGGTAGACCTGAATGTGTCTTGAGTTAAGTGCTTGTAAAACATCAATTCGAGAAAGTTTTCATTAATGTTAAAATTGATTGATTGCTAATTTGATTGATTCTTTATTTTTTGTTTATAATTTTTTGGTGTTGTTGTTTGTTAATAATAGGTTTTATTATAAGGATATGGAGAGCAAATACTTTTTGAACAAAATTTCTTAATATTTTAAAAAGTTAAAAAAACATCCAATTTTCTTCCGAGATATTATAGCTAAGTAAAAAATTAAAAATAGGTCAGTGAAAAAAAAAACTAAAATATTTGATTCTCACGTTTATTTTACAAGAGTTAAGTTATCACAACACGAACTACAGAAGTATTATAAAAAACATTGTTCATAGAGTAGAAGGACACAGTTTTCGTCGTCATAGAAATACATACTTTATATTCGTAAGTACCAAAAAACCAATTAATCAACCCCATTTTGGTGATAACTATTTATATCCCCGAGTGACCATTTGTTTTGGTAAACTGTATAAATAGGTACCTATTATATATTTTTTTATAAACTTAACCTTGAAAATTTAGTCGATGAGAGATCGAAGGAAAGAGGGGTAATTCCCGTATTATTAAGTCATTAAATGACGAACTTAACCCTGGGGCGGTAAAATAATCAAAACCTAGGTTTTTTTTTCTGAGAATGAAATTAAAAAAAAATATGATAGATGTAGTTAATATTAATAAAAAAGTTAACCAATTTAAAAAATGAGATCAAGATTTTGAAAAAAAAAAAATACATTGAAGAACTGGTAAAATATGCCTGCTGAGATCTTTCCATCCGATTGTAATATGGGTGTCTTCAAGGGTAGAGTGAATAGGCTCTTAATAAACTAGTGCGCCTCACCATCAACGATTGCATCACTGCTTATCTAATGTATCTTAGAAAGTATTTTGTATGTTCGTAAAAACCTAGGACTCTTCAAAATTAGAAGCGATTTTCATAACATAAATACGCGTAGTAAACACGGAATTGTATTACCCAAATAGAGATTAGCTAAGACATTTTTAGTAAACAGCATACGTCTTTCATACCGACCACCAGCACAGTTTTATTGAAAAGGTTCTAATCGACAAAATGTTGCGCATTATGTTGATAAGCCACTTTTAGTCGTGTAGATACAACATAGGCTGGGAGTTATCCTGGCCTATTTAAAAAAATAAATTCTTCTGTCGTTTAGCGGTTGTGCCAAACGGAAGTTCGGCTTAACTTCAAACTTTTCGTTTATAAACGATTGGGCAGACTCCCATGCTTCCTGTAAAAGATAAAAGTTATTTTTTATTATCAGAAATAAGGCTACAAAAGTCTTATTAGCTAATAAATTATTAGTAACGTTTTCTCAACCAGCTAGGGGTTGGCTTGCAGTCTAACCGGATGCGACTGAATACCCTTATTTTACATGGAGCTGCCCGAAGCCGAATGAATTAGCCCGAAAAATCGCCAAACTAAAGTGGCAGTGGGCAGGGCACATTGCTCGTAGAACGGATGGTCGATGGGGCCGAAAGGTTCTAGAGTGGCGACCGCGCACCGGAAAACGCAGCATTGGAAGGCTTCCTACAAGGTGGACCGACGACCAGGTGAGAGTCGCGGGAATGCGGTGGATGCGAGACGCACAGGATCGGTCATTGTGGAGACGCTCGGGGGAGACCTATGTCCAACAGTGGACGTCTTTCAGCTGAAATGATGATGATGATGGAGCTGCCTAAAAGACAGACCTCCACAACTCAGTAACTAGGCAACATGATACTCCTTGGATAGACTATGGCCAGTCTTTCTGACGTCTGACTACCTATAACGACTGTCAAAGATCTACGAATGACATCGAGATATAAGTACTAACGTACTAGAGAAGCTACGTCAAATAACTGAATTGTCCTATTTTCGTAATTTAAATCTTTAGTTCGCTGCAGCGCTAAAATAATAACAATTCGTCTAAACCGTAACAAATTTACCACAGCGCTAGATTTGCTGCGGATGTGTATTTATTCTCGGCATAAAGGTCTTAAGCGCCATGTAAATCACGGTACTTACGCGTTTTCTTCGACAAAGTGCGGCGCGATCGCCGCAGTTGAACGAGACAAAGTAGGAATTGGAATTTACGGTGTCTTCTCTAGTACGTTGTTAGTACTTATATCTCGATGACGAATGACAACTTTGAGCAACGGCTTTACGTGCTTTCCGAGGCACGGGATGTCACAAAAGATTAAATATTTTTTTCCTCGGTTGACTGGCAGAGAATGCCTAAGGCAGGGATGGCGAACCTTTATATGAGAACGTGCCAGTAAAAATATTTAAAAAGAATGTAGTCATTGCGTGCCGCTAAAGAATCTTGGCTTAGTGATTTAATTAACAAATATTTAACTAAATGCTATTAAATTTTAATTAGCAGCCGAAAATACAGTAGTTTGTTTATTCAATTATATGTATAAAAGAGAAAATTTATGTGATTACTGGTGTTTCAAATCACCTACATGTTGTACTTCTTTCGCCGGTGTGCCCGAATTATTTTGCTACGCGTGCAATTTTTCACCATCCCTGGCCTAAGGCATTATGTCTGAATTTTGTTTAATTTTTTTTTGTTTCCATAAACCGCCAGGAAAGATTTAGATTTCAGAATAAAAAAACGTTAGTTGATTATGGTTATTATGCAATAAATAAGCCCAAACTTAAACGCTCATTTCCTAAAGAGAATTTCCTAGTTAAAAAAACTTAATTTATTTAACGTATATCTCGATTTGGGGATATATCTAAGAATTTCACACTGTGGTACACAATGGCATTTGTGAACGAAAACAACAGAAGCCGTACTACGATCTCTTACACCATCCATTTAACGACCTAATATACCCTATATAGCTCCATCCCATCCCATGGCTTCTGTTGTTTTCGTTCACAAATGCGAAATTGCGTGTTACAGTGATGATAACGGGATGGAGCTATATAGGGTCTATAGCTCCATCTCTCTCATCGCTCGCACGTGTGACATTTTAACACATCATTCAGGGTTTCCCACAATAATTCTTATCACTTATCTGTCTATCAGCGCGCTACAGAATGTACGAAATCTTATCAATACTATGATATCATTATTTTGATCAACATGAAGGCCGTTTTTTAGTAAACAATAAAGATAATAAATATTACCTTTAGGTCATAAATTAAAGGTCTATGACAACTCTGTTTTTAAATATTTATGTCTACACTTACAAAAAAACTTGTGTTACTAAATTGTTAATCTTGTAATATAAATTAACAGTTCTTTTGTTAAAAAAGATTTCTAAGTTATTTTTGTTAGAGCTTGCATAAGCATAAGCATGACATAATTAGCCTTTTAATGTTCCCACTGCTGGAATTCAGGCCTCCTCTCTAGGAGAGGGAATGGGCCGTAATCCACCACGCAGGCCCAGTGCGGGTTGGTGAATGTCACATGTCTCCGAGTTCTAGGACATGCCGGTTTCCTCACGATGTTTTCCTTTACCGTTTTGAGAGCAGTGGTGATGAAATAAATTACACAAAGTAATGTTCATGGCTGGATTTGAGCTTGCATAAATTGAAGTTATTTGTAGGTACAACAATAAAAAAACTGGCCAAATGCGAGTCTCACTCGCACGTGAAGGGTTCTGTACTGTAATATTAAGATGGTCTGGTTTTCTGTATTATAATATTAAAAACGATTAAAAAAAACGCTTTCAAAATAACGTTTCATGTATGGGAACCCAATTTAATTTATAAATTTATTTTACTTTATTTTAATTTTATCATTAAATTTCTTGTTGTAGCGTCAATAGAAATACATATTTTGTTAAAATTTCAACTCTCTACCTCCTACGGTTCATGAGATACAGCCCGCTGACAGACAGACGGACGGACGAACCGACGATGGATAGCAGAGGCTTATTAATAGGGCCCTGTTGGAACCCTATATATTTCAACCGTAAAAAAAATGTGCAGTACTTTTAAGAGCTGGGTCAGTAAATCTCTTTTATAGCATCGCACACAATTTGCATGATACTAGCCAGTACACAGCATAAATCATAGAGAACAATACAGAGCAATAAAGACGTAACATCGACCAATGCTAGAAGCACTACTAGTGTACTTTAGAGAGGCCATTGTCAAAACTTTTCACACAAACTGTGATGCCCCAGTGAGTCGGGGTGGTGCTGTCCCAGTGAGTCGGGATGATGCTGCAGGCTCCAGCGAGTCGGAGTAGTGCTGCTGGCTCCAGTGAGTCGGAGCGGTGCTGTGCGACGTAGGGTTTGACTGCTGGCGTCGACCAGGACTAGGTTCTTCATGGCTCTTCATGTGACTGGCCGAACGTGCAGTGTGCTTCGCCAAGGTCGCTGATAAGGCTGAGAGCAATGACGAGGTATGACCAGGTAGGTATGCTGGTGGTCAGGATACCCTTTAAAATCGTGAGTGCTGGCTGTATGGCTCGCTGTTCGAAAGCTTGAGGAAATGATTTTGTTTTTTAGGCGAGAAAATCATTTAATGACATCCCCCCCGCTCTTGGGCGGGGCGAGAGGGCGTGTCAGAATTTTACGACTAAAAACTCACTCCTGTTCCTTCTTTGCCATTGTTCCAGGGCCCCAGTAGGCTTCGACCCTGCTGGGCCCCTACGTTTGCTGACATCTCTTTAAGGCGAGCGTGAAATACTACGCACCATCGACGGATTGGGCTCAGTCCGGACGGTTACCGGGCCATTGTCTCGCGCGTGCACGTGCGGCCTCCCCTTTGCTAGCCTTACTGCTTCGCAGAAGGAGGCGACCGCCTGCCACTCTTCCTCGCTCCGAACCATGGCCTATACCAAGGTCCGGCGCGAGAGATCGCTGCCGCCGAGCGCCCCCACGAGGACACGGCGGTGTTTTGCTCAGGTGGGGCACACCTCTACCGTATGCTCCACCGTGTCCTCCGGGCGGTCCACACAATGGTGGCACCCGGGCGTTTCTTCCGCACGAATCCGGTGCAGGAATCTCCCGAACTGACCATATCCGGTGAGGACTTGCATCATGCGGAAGGTAAGGACACCGTGTTGTCTTTCCAGCCACTCCTTAAAGAGGGGACTTACTGCCATATTTATGGCGTGCCCAAAAACTTGAGGAAGTGATGATGACGTCATGAAGTAGTAGCTGCACGAAAGCTGCGCTGACGTTCTTTGTTGAGGGTCACCATTTTAGAGGTGTATGGAACAGAGAGTAAAGCCCCACATACCTCCGTTGAAAATGGAGGATCGTCCGACCAGACGGGTGTTATGTTTGGTGGGCCACTGCCCAATAGATGATTTCAGGCTGTTCTATATATTCAAATCGCGCGGAGAACTTTAATTGCGCAATGCAGGATTAGTTCTTATGTGACGTTATAAATGTTGCTACACTTCTTTTCACTGTACCTAAAGGAAATTTTTATTACACGACTGTTTTAAGTTTCCTTTTAAGCACTTTTACTACTGCTGTTTGTTGATTAAAATAACAACAATATTATACAGCAAAGTCCGCGATAAACTCTTTTTTTATATAAAGTAATAACACGGTACCCCTTGATTGTCAGGGTCAAAGATCTACGAATGAGAGCCGAGAGTCAGGACGTTTTTCCGAAGGTCGAAAAAAATACTGTACAATATAAAATACTTCAATGTAGACAAACAGACAATTTGAAGTCAATGCAGCTTGTTATTTTCTCGTCCCACAAATAGCATGTTGCATGGGAGTTGATTTATTTTCATAATACCGAAAACCCAATAATGCACGAAGAGGAATTTGCACGATAACACGAGAACACGATACCTATGGCTACTAATGCCACCATGAATCACTGTCATACGGCAACGACCCTCGTGCATTAATAAATCAATCCGCTAAGCCTATTCCAATAGCTGCAGCCACAATTTTATATAAAATGCGTTTTTAAACTCATATTGCTATATAATGTTAGATTTATCGGGTGTCGATTCTATTACTATAGCATTCAGATCTATCCGATATCGCTTTGCTAACAGGCTCAACTTTTTTCTATGACATGTGAGTGTGAGTTATTGGTTTTATATGTCGAACTAGAGAAGAAAAAACAGTAATTTATGACTGATACATCTTCAGCGAAGTGTCGATAACTTCTAAATGTCGAAGTTAAGAAATTACAAAAATGTTTATTCTTTTGACAAGTTTAAAATTAGTTTGCTTTATGTTGGTAGGCTCGCGCTTGACCACTGGCACACCTTATGGAAAATGACGAGCGCGCTTGTCTAGGAGTAACCTATTCACTCTTGCGAGTCTATCAATAAACCAATAATAAAAAAAAACCGGGCACCTGCGAGTCGGACGCGCGCACTGAGGGTTCCGTACAAACTTACTTATGTAAATAGTTCATTTCCCAAATGGAATCTCGAAGATTTTTTCGAATCACAATTTTTTTTCTTGTGACGTAACAAAAAAATTACTTTTTTTCATATTTATTCCTATACCTGGGCTATAAGACCTTACCTTTATAACAAATTTCAGGATTATCGATCTGGAAAGTACCCTAGAATTTTGATTCCCTTGCGAGTGTCGAAATATATGTTTTTTGCGATATAAACGGCCGTATCTTTTTTTTTTTCATTAATTTAGAAGTTTGTTTTTTTCACAGCTTCAAGGGACCGCAGATTTGAATATATGGTTTGAATTTCAACTCGATACCTCCACGCGGTCTCGAGAGAAAGGGTCTTGACAGACAGACAGACAGACAGACAGACAAACGGACAACAAAGTGATCCTATAAGGGTTCCGTTTTTTCCTTTTGAGGTACGGAACCCTAAAAAGCAGTTCACAAAAGGAATCCCAAATAAATTGCTCTAGAATCTTACCCTCTTAATATGCATAGTCCTTCCTCTAATTAGCCATAAAACAGACTCGGTGCAGGGCGGGGTGGACATAGATCCCTGGTAGCAGGCATACTCTTTGAACGGAGGATTGAAGTAGCTGAGAGGGCTCCCTTTAAGAGTTCCATTCCGACAGCCTTGCTTCTTTGCCGCGACCAAAATGTCGTCCAGACCTTGGTGTGTATGGTTTCCATACTGAAAGAGAAAAGTTTCTATGTAACGGTCAATACAAAAATCAAGGATTTTATCTTTGCTGGAACTCCCGGGAGCCTTTTGCTGCTTCGTGGATATGACATGATGAAGTTTTCCGTCAATTTGATTAATATATTGATATGTATCAATATTTTTTAAAAATAAATGCCAACAGTTTCACCGCGAGATATTTGCAAACCTATCCTTGATTTCGAGAAAAAAAAAAAATGTTTAGACTTTCAAAAACAGCTAAATCGACCCTTTTTATTTGCAGGATTTACTAAATTTTAAACAATTTATTTTTTATTTTTATCGAAATTAAGGATTGGTTTGCTGTGAAACAATCTCGCGGTGAAACCGTGGCACATATATTACACAGTGCGGTATATTTTTAGGAATTTTAAAAACAGTAGGTAAATGTCTTTTTAGGTGTTTTTAAGAACTCTCTTCTTAAGAATACTCGGGAAATATAAAGCTAGATTCTGTTATCAGATTAAATAAACACAGAGGAAAACCACTGGCTAAATAAATGAACAAAGTTTCTTTTATAGTAATGTTTTACTGAGTTTGTAGAATTTCTATTGAAGATGCGTATCTATTTTTTGAACAAAAATATGAAATAAAATTAAGACAATGTGAACAAAGCCTTACTTTTTTTTTCAGATTAAACTACCTCGTTGGCCTCGTGATCAAGCGACTGCTGAGCGTGAGGTCTCGGGTTCGATTCCCCGGTTGGGCAAAAATTACTATAAATTTTCATTACAATTTACTATGTAAACTGCCTGGATTATGGAAGTTGGTGGTGGCGAAAAACACGTAAAGCCGTCATTCAAGCAGAAAAATTAGATATATATAAAGATTCTTCTGTACGTGTGTTTATCACCTAACTCAGGAGGCTTGACCGATTTGGGTGATATGAGTTCCTGGATGGTTTGAAAATAAAATTGTAGTCGGTAGGTGGCCCAGCAATCGGGTTCTTTTTTCTGGTTAAAAGCCTGCTTTTAGACAGGACGACATCTGTCGAGACGGCTAGTTATAGATATTTAATGCGTTGCTCGCGCTCATAAACGGTAACATAAAATTTCTAAATGTTTTCAATCTAAACATAATCTAAATCATTGTTTAATTCATTCAAATCCAGCTTATCTCGCCACTGTGAACTAAGTGGTTTAACACAAAATCGTCGCGACTATCGCCCCCACTTAGTTGTGTCTAAAATAAACATTTTATACAAAGCTTATCCTGAAATGGAAAAGCCACAGACATTGTTCTGTTAAAATTTTGCGGGGTTAATAACCTATCGCGGTATCCGTCTGACGATATGTGGAGTTGTAATTTTTTTCATTTTGTTAGTACAATGATTTTCAATTTGCGGTGCTGCCAGAAGGGATAAAAGATAGATTCATAAAATACTATTCTTCGCAATCTTGCGCCGTTTTCTTCTGAATAATGTTTTAGTTACCAAGCCACTTATAAATTATCCTGTGTTCTACGGCAAGCTTTGATTTTTTTTACTACTGAATGAGCTTTACCTTAATCAAAATGGAAAACGATTACCCAGATCGTTTTCCATCGTTATTTCCAAAACCAAGTTTTATTTTTTTCGGTGGGAAAATCATCCAATGACATCCCCCGCTCTTGGGCGCGGCGGGAGATAGTGTCAGACTTTTACTGACTAAAAACCCACTCCTGTTCCTTTGTTGCCTTTCATACCAGGGCCGAGTCTTAATTTCAGAAGCAGACCCTTGGCCCCGGTAGGTTTCGACCCTGCTGGGCCCCTACGGTTTGCTGACATCTCCTTGAGGCGCGCGTGGAACAGTACGCGCCGTCGACGACTTGGGCTCGTTCCGGACGGCTACCGGACGGTCGGACGGCGAGCTACCCATTGCTGGCCGTCCGCAAGCCCGCGCCTACGGTGGTCAGAAATCGGGATCGGAATCCCGGCGGCTGGGGCGCGAGGACCATTGCCAAGTTCTTAAAGAGTGTAGACCCTGTCTACACTTTTTTTAAAATTTTACGTAACTGCGAACCCACCTTTTTAAGAACATGGTTTTGGAAATCATCTGATAGAGAATCCCTTCTTATTATCAATCTAGTATTAAGTTTGCTTAATTGCCTTGTTGGTCTTCTGATTGCAAGTGCGACTTTTGAGTGTGGGGTCCTAGGTTAAATTCCCGGGTCGGGCAAAAAGTGCTATTGTGTTTTTCTATTTATTCGTATGCAGCTTGGAGTTTGGAAATTGGTGTTATGACACCCCCGCCTCGTGCCCCGTGCATGTAATCACTTCTTTTTAAAGCCAGAGTCAGCACAACTCAGGTGGAAAAGGGCTAGAGGTATTTTTACACGCAAAGAAGCAAGAGATGTGTACGAGAGACGCGGGCGAAGAATTTGTGCCAGCAACGTGAGCGAGGAATGTGTGAGCTCGCCCACAACTGAACATAGATCGGTACGCATCCTCGTACCACTCATTTATTTACACACAGTCTTTTTTATTTTATATAAACTAGTGCTTGACTGCGAGCCCACCTGATGGTAAGCAGTGATGCAATCGTTGATGGTGAGGCGCACTAGTTTAATAGCGTTACTACGGATACTACGAACTAGCAAAGTTATTCGCACAGTTTCGGTGGAAACATTGACACATTTCACAGCCCCGCTTTTTTTAAGGTGGGAAATCATCCAATGACTTCTCACGCCCTAGGGCAGAGAGGGCGTGTCAGACTTTAACTGACTTTTGTCAGTGCCATGCCTATGTTACTTCTTTGGCTCCCGTTCCCTGGTTTCTCTTTTGAAAGTCAACACATGGCCCCAGTAGGTTCGACCCTGCTGAGCACCTACGATTTGCTGACAACTCATTAAAGCACGCGTGGAATACTACGCGACGTCGACGACTCGGGCTCGATCCGGACAGACAGCAGGACGGCGAACTACTCATTGCTTGTCGTCCGCAAGCCCACGCTTACGGCGGCTGGAAATCAATTACTCCCACGCCTACGGCGGCTGAAAATCGATTACTCCCACCGCCTGAGTACCAAGTGGAAAACCCTCTACTTTTGGCTAAGTAAGTCAGGCTAAAATAAGTGTCACTGAAAATAATTAATCTTTAACAAAACTCTGAAGTTACTAATTATCAATTTTTGTTTGAAAAGACACTGACGGCAACAATTCTTTTACCCCCGCTCACTTCCAAGAAAAATACCGTGTAATCTTTTTCAAACTTTTTATCTAGTTTAAAAGTTAACGACTTAAACTTTTGTAGGACAACTGTCAAGATTTCAGAATTAAAATATATATCTGAAAGAAAGAAAGAAAGAAAAACTGTTTATTTACGCGAAATGACGCAATCTTAAAACTAGCTAACAAACAATCAATTGATAGGGAAGATATGCGTCACATCCGCAAACTAAACTAGCTTTTGCCCGCGGCTTCATGTTAGGGTACATTAACGAAATATTATAGTAAAAATGTTTGTTTGTTTGTTGAAGGTAATGTATAAACGTCCTGATTGATATTCTTAATCCATTGCTTCTTAGCATAAGCTATGCTATCTTAGCGTAATCAGCCCTATAATGTACCCACTGCTGGGACACAGGCCTCCTCCCTAGGAGAGGGAATGGGCCATAATCCACCACGAGGGCTCAGTGTGGATTGGTAGATGTCACATCTCTTCCTTTTTAGGGTTCCGTAGCCTAATGGCAAAAAACGGAACCCTTATAGATTCGTCATGTGTCTGTCTGTCCGTATGTCACAGCCACTTTTTTCCGAAACTATAAGAACTATACTGTTGAAACTTGTTAAGTAGATGTATTCTGTGAACCGCATTAAGATTTTCACATAAAAATAGAAAAAAAAAACAATAACATTTTGGGGTTCCCCTCCATACTTAGAACTAAAACTCGAAAATTTTTTTTTCATCTAACCCATACGTGTGGGGGTATATATATATACGTGGGGAGGTATCTATGGATAGGTCTTTAAAAATGATATTGAGGTTTCTGGTATCATTTTTTTCTAAACTGAATAGTTTACGCGAGAGACACTTCCAAAGTGGTAAAATTTGTGTCCCCCCCCTGTAACTTCTAAAATAAGAGAATGATAAAACTAAAAAAATATATGATGTACATTACCATGCAAACTTCCACCGAAAATTGTTTTGAACGAGATCTAGTAAGTAGTTTTTTTTTAATACGTCATAAATCGTAAACCGCAATTTACCTTTTAAGTTTGTACGGAACCCTCAGTGCGCGAGTCCGACTCGCACTTGCCCAGTTTTTTTTTCTATGGTATTCCAAACCTGCATACCTCACGATGTTTTCTTTCACCGTCATGAGAGCAGTGGTGATGAAATAAATTACTCAAAGTAACGCGCTTACCTGGGTCTGAACCTACCAATCTACAAATCGTTACCGCTAGATCAAAAAAAAAATCTGTGCGTTAACGTAAATAATGCAATTAATGTTGATGTATTGTCTAAATGATAGGCAGTGACATTGTGTTTCTCCATTTTTTTATTTTTTTGAAGTTTTTTCTCGCTCTGGGTGGAGCGAGAGGAAGCGTCAATTTACTAACTAAAATACTGACTTTTTTTTCAGTTGCCTATTGCGTTTTAGAGCAGTGATGACTAATATAACAACCCTGCAGCCAGTTACCCGTCAATTTTGATTTAAAAATTAAATAAATATAGTAAGTTAACTTATAGCTGAGTGCCAAAGGCTTTTATCCCGAAATAAACGGTTACTATGGCGCAAGCCGCAAAAAAAGAAACTTAAAAATAATAGATTAATCTAATGAAAGTCAGATAAACGGAGGAAGAAATGACATTTCATTTAGATAAACAATGATTGACACAACGTCTGGTGTACTCTCTATAAGAAAAACACTTTACAAACCATTTACTTATTTGTCAAAACTTTTTAAATACTTTATCCTTTTTACAAGATTGACAGCTGCTCTCTGAGATTTTTTTTTTTTTTTTTAATTGATATAAACCAGTGCTTGACTGCGATCCCACCTTATGGTAAGCAGCGATGCAATCATTGATGGTGAGGCGCACTAGTTTATTAACTCCGCCTGTAACTGCCATACACTTTTGCTCCAGGGGGCGTCGGGGATCGCGGGCCTGCGGACGACGAGTATTGGGTAGCTCGCCGTTTACTTGCCCGCCGACGAAGGGCCGAGCCCAAATCGTCGACGGCGCGTAGTGTTCCACGCGCGCCTCAAAGAGGATCGATGCCTGCTAGGGCCATTGGGAAAGAGGATGACTAACTTGGACTTCAGGAAAGACGGTGGCATAGTGATCACGTGCTACCGTGCACAACGAGGCTAAGGGGAGACGTCACAGTCTCCTCAGGGATGTCCCCAACAGGCGTTGTACAGAGGGGGTTCCGGGGTGGTCTTTTAAGAGGTCACGGGGCCCTCTTCCATGTGCTGATGGTGATCACCGGGGTGGGTTTAGTGAGGAGAAAATCCCACACTCCCTGGTCTTTTCCTCAAAAGTCCAGGCGCCTTTTGAAGGTTTCCCACCGAAAACAAAAAAAAGGCCCGTTGGGAAAAGTATGAAAGCGAACTCGTGGTCGTAGAACGCAATAATTGCTTTTTGGGTTCTACGACCACGAGTTGAACATAGTTTTAGTCAGTAAAAGTCTCACACGACCTCTCGTTCCAACCTAGAGCGAGAGAAGTCATTAGATGATTTCGCACTTTAAAAAAAAAACTCAGTAAGGTACTGTTGAAAGCTGAACTGGACCTAATTGGTGCAGCCGTGAGAAAAACATTGTTTCAGTGTTCTTTTTTAATCTAAGTTTCTAAATATTGTTTCTACAGTGTGTGCGTCTATGTGTGTCTAATAAAATATTTTTCTTTCTTTCTTTTCTCGCTTTTAAATCGGAAACCCCTTCCCTTATTGAAGTCAGTTGAAAACATATGTAAAAACCGCTATCGCATATTGCGTGGCGCCTGTCTACGGTAGCCTTGATTCATATTTCTTGCCTAACAACAGATTGAGGCACTTTTTTTTATTAAATCTCCTTTAAGCCGTTAGCAACAGATCCAAGTAATACTCTCCATTTTCTCTACGATATGAATTTCCACAAAAAATCTTTCTGAAAATATTTTCAGGCACGTAGGCTATTAAATATTTACATGAAGCACTCATACATGTCAACAAGTAGGTTTTAAAGGCGTTCCATAAAAAGGGCACTCGAGAAAGTTGTAAAGTATTTTCGTTTTGTAACAATAATATATCTTTTGGAGGTAAGCTTTTCGGTACTTATTTACACCTGTAGAAATTTATTTTCATATTTGTCACCCCATAAACAATACATTAAGTATTGGTTAACAAGTCCTCAGTGAAGACATAGTGCACTTTGATAGGGAAAAAAATCTTTGTCTTTCTAGAAATTACTGGTGGGAAATCATGTAATGACTTCTCGCGCTCTAGGTTGGAGTGAAAAAGCGATTTTCGCAAGGAAATTCAACGCCGGGACGAAACTCCTATTGGTGGACAGAGTTCCGGCGAGATCTCATGGCGACATGGCGACTGTCACAATCCAGCGCTGGGCACGCCACGAAGTGGCTGGAGAGGCGCCACGGCGTCTTCAACTTCCTGCATCGTGGGTGCGTTCACAAAAATGTAAACTCACATAAACACGCCTTATCCATATGTCTACATTTTTTATAAGTATATCTATTAGTCGTGATCCCGGTGGATCACGACTAATAGATACTCGTATACTTATAAAAATTGTTGAAAACAAGACCACCGGGTTTTGTATTCAACCATATTATTTTCATCCTTTCATAGTCCATTCATCTTTTTGTTTACCCATATTCATTTTTTTTTTTTTAATTGATATAAACTAGTGCTTGACTGCGATCCCACCTGATGGTAAGTGGTAATGCAATCGTTGAAGGTGAGGCGCACTAATTTATTACCCGACTACGGAGGGTTATGATTTTGACAGGCTATGTATGTATGTGAGTATGTTCATCTGTTCCCTCATAGCTCCTAATCTACTAATTGGAACTCGACGTATGATGTATCGTTAGAACCGTTTTAATTGTCCGCTAAACATAGGCTACGTGACGTGTCACAAAAATCGATATGGCGCCCTCTAGCGGGCAAAAAGTAATGCGTTAAAAATAAAAAAGGAGATAAATACGCCGTGTTTGGTATCATTTGAAAGGGGCTTTACTTGTACATTTCCAAAATATTGCTCAAATTTAAAGTGACGCCCTCTAGCGGACAAAAAGTCATGTTTAAAAAAAATATAAATACATCGTGTTTCATATCATTTGAAAGGGCTTCACTGGTACTTATAAAAAAATATCAGTAAAATTCAATGTGGCACCCTCTAGTAGACAAAAAGTATTGTGTTAAAAAAAAAATAAGATAAATACGTCGTTTTGGTATCATTTGAAAGGACTTCACTTGTTCATACCAAAATAAATAGTATAGAAGCACAGTGATTTAACACCAAAATCTTTCAAATAAAAAAAAGTAAAAAACTAAAACCCGACTACGACAAAAAAAAGACGCTGGAAAAGTATGAAACAAGATTTTCAAGATGCTGAAATAAACAAAGTAACTGGAAAAACAAGAATAGAACAAAAAGAAAAGCCATAGTCACACGTTATAGGTAGGTAATAATCGAAACACTTTAATAGAGTGTGACTACGGCTTTTCTTTTTGTTCTATTCTTGTTTTTCCAGTTACTTTGTTTATTTTTGAGAGCCTATTCACTCTAGCCTTGAAGAGACCCAAATTATAATCGGACGGGAAAACCGCAGCAGGCAAATTATTCCAGTCCCTCGAAGTACGCAGTATAAACGACGAGGTAAAACGCTTGGTCCGGACCGTAGAGGTTTCAACAACGTAAGGGTGGATAATCGCCGTTCGTCGGCTTGTCCGATGGTAGAAATGAGATGGTGGAATCAAGTCATGCAATTCCTGCGCACACTCTCCAAAATGCATTCTGTAAAACACCGAAAGGCTGGCTACCCTACGCCTGTGCTCAAGACTTTGTAGATTGGAATTAACCAGATCTGGATCACCAATTAGCCTCTTTGCACGCCTTTCCACCGAGTCCAAAGCTGCCAGGTGGCATTTTGCAGCACCAGCCCATATGTGGCTGCAGTACCCTACACACGAACGGACCTGTGCTTTGTATAACATTAAAAGCTGTCCTGGTGTGAAGTACCGCCGGACCTTTGCAAGTACGCCGAGTTTCCTAGCAGCTACCTTGGCTTTGGACTCAATGAACCGCCCAAAGTTAAGGTCTGAGGAAATTTCAACTCCCAAGAGCTGAAGGCGGTCGGTGTACTTCAGGGATACATTCTGAAAAATAGGAGCCAAGGTGAACGGGCTCCTTTTAGCGGTGAATAGACACGCTTGTGTTTTGGCGGCGTTGAATCCCACCAGATTGGCTTCACCCCACTTGGAGACTGCCTGAAGTGAGACATTCGTACGCTCTACCATAGCCTCTCTTTCGGACCGGATTAGCTCCTTACTAGCTCGAACACCTGGCAGGTATCTCTCTACAACTGTGCTATCATCTGCATACCCATAGATACCGGGCATCAGCAGATCGTTGATATGCAGCAGGAAGAGAGTTGCAGAGAGAACAGACCCCTGAGGAACTCCGGCATTAGTCGTCATGGGCTCTGATGAGCATCCATCGATAACAACTCGGAGAGAACGTTCACTCAGGAAGTCTTTTATCCAGTTAATCAGACCAGGGGAAATGCCGTACGCTGAAAGCTTACTCAATAGACTAGCGTGCCATACCCTGTCGAAGGCCTTCGAGACGTCTAAGGAAACAGCAATCGCTTCCCCATTCTTCTCGAGGGTCTCGCCCCACAAGTGGGTGGCATAAACTAGTAGGTCCCCAGTAGATCGATTGCGGCGAAACCCGTACTGTCGGTCACTGAGGAGATCGTTACCTTCCAGGTACGCCAAGAGGCGCGAGTTCAATACACGCTCCATAATCTTGCAGAGTATGGAGGTTATTGAAATCGGCCGATAGTTGGTAGGATCGGTACGACTGCCCTTTTTGGGCACGGGTTGCATGTTGGCAAGCTTTCAGGACTTGGGCACTATACCAGTCCCAAATGAGAGGCGATACAAACGCGTCAATACAGGAGACAACTCGGGTGCACAAGCCTTGAGAACAATCGCTGGTATACCATCTGGTCCACTAGCTTTATTCACGTCAAGACGACACAGTGCTCTCAGAACCTCTTTGTTCCTTATGCGGACCTCAGGCATCGAAGTATCGCAGTGAGGTAGAGTCGGTGGAGTAGCACTACCAGTGTCAAGACGAGAATTATGGGCGAAGAGAGATGCAAAAAGACCCGCTTTCTCTCTCGCTGTATGAGCCAGTGTTCCATCAGGTTTAACCAGCGGAGGCAATGAGGGCCGACAGAAGTTCGCTTCGACCGACTTGGCAAGGGACCAGAATGCTCTGCTACCGGACGGCTGCGCAGAGAGCTTTGTACCAATATGGTTAATGCGGTCGAAGCGAGCCTTCCTTAGTGCCTTTTTGTAGGACTTGGCAGCATGGTTGAAGGCTCTCTTCTTTGAACTCAGATCCGGAGCTTTGTGGTCACGAGCGTCAACCCAGGCGAGAAACGCCGAATGTTTACGTTGTTCAGCTTGAACGCAATCGGCGTTGAACCATGGGTGAGCTGAGCCACCGATGGGTACGTCGCGATAAGGGATGAAATACTCCATAGCTTGACGTATCACATCGGATATAGCATCTGCACAGCTCGACGGATTTTTAGAAGAGAAGCAGACCTGCTGCCAAGGATAAGATGCAAAGAAGTGCCGCATCTCATCCCAATCTGCTGACTTGTAACGCCACATTCGCCGTTCACCGCGTGAGTCGCAATCAGGTGGGGAGAAGGACGATACAGACTTCACCAGATAGTGATCTGAAGTTCCAAGTGGTGAGGAAACTGTTACGATACATCTGTCTGGATCGGTAGATTCATACTGAAAAGTCACAAGGTGGAACGATGTCCTGATGAGGGTAGCGGGAATCCGATGAATGCGAGACGCACAGGACCGTTCATTGTGGCGACACTTGGGGAAGGCCAATGTCCAACAGTGGAGATCTTTCGTCTGAAATGATGATGATGATGATGATGATACTGAAAATTGTCTTCAGGAAACTTTTTAAATTCCTCCAAATCACATCTATATTTATATAAAAGGAGAAACTGATTGACTGATATATCAACGCACTGCGATGCGAGGAGATGGAGGGGTCAAAGTAAACTACATGTTAGTTACTACTCCAAGAGTCGAGTCCTCTTCCACCTTTAATTAGCAACATTATATACATAGTTACGACGTGATGTTATGTCGATAATCTTACAATCACGTATTCACATACTAACTACCTTAGCATATTATACTACGTGCTGTACGTGACGTGCTGATGTACGTGACATCACACCACATCACCCCCCTTCAATTTAAAAAAAAAAAAAATTTACAAGGTTTTTTTTTTCCCACATTACAAACTATTACCTACTCTAACTCTTACAATACACTTTTGTTCTATTCTTATGTACTATATCTATTTTATTTTTATACTTAATCACAACATTTGGTGACTCGTCTTTTACAACTTCAAAAGGTCCATTATAAATACATTCCAATTTATTGCCAGTTTCATTCTTAATCAAAACTAAATCACCTTCCTTATAGGTTACAGAATTAAGATTCTTATCATAACAATGTTTCCTAGCTAATTTACTCGCTATTAAATTCTCCTTTGCATCATTTTGTGCCCTTTGCAATCTGTACTTAAATTCTAAAGGATAATCATCAAAATTATACAATGGTTCAACACTTTCTCCTTGAAGACTACTTGGTAATCTGCATATTCTTCCAAACACTAATTCATAAGGTGTATATTTGGTAACAGTATTAACTGTCGTATTATAAGAAAAACACCAAAATGGTATCCAAGAACTCCATGATGATGGGTTATTATTCGTCTGTATCCTCAAATATGCACCTAATGTTTTATGTACATTCTCCAAAGAACCTATACTCTCATGATGATATGACGTCGACATGACTTTATTGATGTTCAAGATATCACATAGCTCTATCATTACTTTCGAAACGAATTCACTACCCCTATCCGTAGCTATTGTTCTCGGTATTCCATATCTCAAAACAAAATTCTCTGCCAAAGCTTTTGCTACCTCATTTGCGGATTTATTCTTTAACGGATAAGCCTCTACAAACTTCGTAAGTTCACATTGAATAGTTAATATGTAAACATTGCCTCTTTCGTCTCTATCAAGGGGTCCTACTATGTCTAAATAAATCTTCTCAAACGATGTTGATGCAGTAGTCGTAACCGTCATGGGTTCCCTAGTATTCCTAGAATACTTTTGCTTACAACACTTATCACATTTACCAACGTACTCCACTACGTCTTTCTCTATAGAAGGCCAATAATAATACTTCTTTATATTATTCACCATCCTACGTATTCCCGCATGACCACTCGTGGGTAAAATATGGAAATCATTCAAAATAACCTTCTTCTCATCTTTCCCTTCTATTTTCCGTAAATCCTTCACTACACACAGTTTAAAATCCCCACAAATCGAACTTCTATTTTCCTTCAAATATTTTGCCATTCTTGTAATGAAATCAACGTTATAACGATTTTTCATAATAACTACTTCTTTAATGCCTTCTTCAATACAAAAACTGACTATGTCTTTCGATAACTCGTCTCGCGAAGTTCCCGATAAAGATTCATAGTTTACATAAATACTCGAGTTTTCTGGCATATACACTATATTGCGCGACTTTGAAAATATCCTCCTACAACCATTATTATTATTGTTGTTATTATTATTATTACGTAACATTTTCTCCCAATCATCTAAACAAATCCCAATGTCATTTCCTTGTTTCTTAAGTACTTCCACGATCCTAGGGTGATCAGTCCCAGATACCACGGAGTCCCTATCACAAACATTTGGCTTTCCCAACTGCTTGTACTGCGCCCTCGTCATTACGGATATCGTCTTTTCCCGTATCAATTTCAAATCCTCACTCGTTATCACTATTCCAGAAAGTGCATCCGCTAGAACATTCTCTTTGCCCTTAATATATTCAACCTCAAAATCATACTCCTCTAAACACAAACGAAACTTAGTCAACCTTCTAGATGGATCTGTCATGTTAAACAAATACAGTAATGGCCGGTGATCCGTCTTTACAACGAACCTCCGTCCGTACAAATTCGGTCTAAAATATTTAACCAAACCAAACTATTGCCAACAACTCCTTCTCTATTATCGGATAATTTAACTCACTCTTCCCTAACGACCTACTAGCATATGCGATGGGTCTTCCGTTCCCATTACACAACACACTCCCTATTGCATATCCAGAACTATCGGTTTGCAATATAAAAGTATTGCTATCAGAAAAATCTGGATAATCCAACACCGGTGGATTCATTAACGCTTCCTTAAGCAACAAAAACGACTTCTCGCACTCATCGGACCAACTAAATACAAGCACACACACAAGCACAAGCAAGCAAGCAAGCACAGTCGAAACTACTGGGACTAGGAGCATAAAATTTTGGACAAGGCCTCCTTTTTCTGACGTAGGTGAGCACTAAGAAATAGTTTTTAGAAATTAAAACTTTTATAGGGGTGAAAAGAAAGAAGTTATATATTTCGATAAATCTTGATTGCGTCACTAATGTATTTGTGTGTGCGTGCACAGATACCAAAAGCGATGCGCTACTAATGCAGTAGGTATGGCGTCGATGTCAATATTATTTGCTGACAATTAGGATAGCTAATTTCTTAAAAACTATCAAGTTCATTTAAGAAAATTTTTAGTGCTTAATATTATTATATGATTATATTTTCATTTTCTAATTGGGTTATAAAAGATATCAGTGCGAAGATATGGCGCTAGTGGTTTAGAGTGACGTGTGTCACGTGAGTGGCTACGACACTCAGACGCAACACTGAGTGCTCGTGGGATGTAAGTCGACGTCAGAGGCGCGGTAATGTCAGAGCCTCTGTCGAACGCACATGTCTGCACTACGCGTTCAGTGGAGTTTCTTAATTGTGTTGCCTATTTTGTAGTAATAATTATTGTGTGGTGATTACTATTATACTCTTCTTAAACGGCTTGATCGATTCAAATGTAATTTTGTGTGTATATTTGAGTGAGTCTCTGGATTGTTTAAAAATACAATTGGATCCACTACCTAACGCAGTACTGCAATTGGGTTCTTAATTATTTTCTGAATAAATGCCAGCTTTTAGGCAAAACAACGTCAGCCGGGATGGTTTCTTTTTCTATATTTATTGATAAACTGGTTAGTTATAAACAAACATTTGTTTCATGCATATTCACTAATCCATTTGCTTAACAGCGTACATCCTTCTTATTATTCTGATCTGAGCGTGGAGACATGGGATTATTTATGTACATACATTACCTACTTTCTGCCCATGCCCATGATCCTACAGTGAGAGCCACAAGGGAACTAAAATTTACTAATATTACGAAGAGATATTTTGAATTTTATTATTTGTGGAATCATAGATGTCGATACAAATAGCTAATTTTGTTAAAATTCTTAGCCAATATTTATCAACTAGCTTCAAAAACAATTTTTTGCGAAATTTCATGCTCCTAGTCAGCAGCAGTTAGTAGTTTCAGCTGTGCGTTGATCGGGCCTTGGTACAGGCCATGGTCCGGAGCGAGGAGGAGTGGCAGGCGGTTGCCTCCTTCTGCGAAGCAGTAATGCTAGCAAAGGAGGCGGCCGATCGCGTGAGGCAACGGTCCTCACGCCCCAACCGCCGCCGGGATTCCGATCCCGATTTCCGGGCACCGTAGGCGCGGGCTTGCGGACGGCGAGCAATGGGTGGCTCGCCGTCCGATCGTCCGGTAACTGTCCGGACCGAGCCCAAGTCGTCGACGGCGCGTAGTGTTCCACGCGTGCCTCAAGGAGATGTCAGCAACCGTAGGGGCCCAGCAGGGTCGAGGCCTACTGGGGCCATGGGTGATGCGAAAGTGACCCCCAGGGCCCTGGAAAAAATGGCAAAGAAGGAACAGGAGTGGGTTTTTAGTCAGTAAAAGTCTGACACTATCTCCCGCTCCGCCCAAGAGCGGGGGATGTCATTAGATGATTATCCCACCCGAAAAAAAAAAGCTGTGCGTTGATATATCAGTCAGTCAGTTTTTCCTTTTATATATATATAGATTATTATAAAATTTATTATTTATTTACATACTGAGTTTCCGAGACATGTAGATAAAGCGCGCGGAAGACCTAACTCACTCTCTCACTGGCACCCACTGATGAGTACAGCCATACGCTCGCACCTTTAAAGTAGTCTGGCTGAATGTTAGGACCATCAAAACCGTCAGAAATTACAGAAGAAATATATGGTATAACGCAAGTATAGGTGTTTTTTGTATTTCATTGAAGTTTACGTTAGTCTGGCGAGGGTTTACCACGACATTAAGTATCTAACAATAGATGACCATGATTACTAATCATCATCATCATCTTCCTGCCCTTGTCCCGTTTTATTTGGGGTCCCCTTTTCTTTCATATCACTTCTCACACAATCCATCCATCTTTTCTTTGGCCATGATTACTAATACCATCCAAAATAACATTAAAAAAAATTAGTTATACACCACTAATTTTTAATTACTGCAAATACCTAAAGGACTTATTAGAAAAGGTCTTTTTATTATTTAAGTAAATTCTCATTATATAATATTCATACACAACAAAGTTATTAGCGTTTGTTTATATCCCAAAATGTTACTCAATTTATGTAAATATTGTAAAGGCTATTATTATGAATGAATAAATGGCGATCAAAATGGAAAAACACTGCGCGTTGTATTTTCTAGAAGCAATTTTATGAATGATTGGTTTTTTTTTTATTATTCTTGATAGGTTCGCGCTTTCGGTTTACCAATTATGACAAATTTTTGTGGACAATTTTGGGATTCCGTTTTTTTTTACTTTTGATTAAACAAATATGATCAGTAACGGGTACGCATAGAGCCCCAATTATTTTTGTACCAATGAATAAATAGTGGTGTATAATTAAAAGAATTTAAGTTGTACATGTTACCTGCCAAAGCCACCACAACTGAAACCTCATAGTAGGGCATCGTTCCTATCTGTGTTGGGGACATGCTTTGACAAACTATCAGCTTTTATAAAATAACGAAAGTCTGGCAGCCACGAGCTCTCAGGCCATTATATTATAACCTCTCCTTATGCTTTATTTACGTTCATACGTAATTAGAGAGTAAATAACCTTGTCATAAATTGGATATAGATACGCTATCTATATTTTAACACATACCTATGTTATTTTATAATAATTATGAATTGTGTTTATTCTTCTTCCAGATAAAAAATAATTATCATTTCTTAGAATCCACGCTACTTATCTACCTAAATTGTTATTAATTCATTAAAAATGAGTAGATTGTAAATGTGTTTGAAGTTAAAGAAAATACAACCGGTAGACGGTTATATCTTTTAAATAATTATTCTCATCAAAAAATATTTTTCAGAAAACTTGTGTAGTTTATTTTGTTTTTGTTCTATAAAATCACTGTTCAGGGCTGTTAAAGAATTACCGTTGCCAAGGAACGCAAAAAGCAACTGAAGGAACACAGGTGGGTTTTAGTCAGTAAAAGTCTGTCAAGTCCTATTGTTCTAACCAAAACTTTTGGCTGACTTGTTATTCTAGTGGTTAGTGGCTCTGATTGCTATGTCGGAGGTCGTGCGGCTTGAATTCCCACCTAAGAGAAATGGTTGTGTGATGAGCACGATCATTTGTTCTGTGTCTGGGTGTAATATTTATCTATAATATGTATGTATTTAGAAATATATAAGTATGATTATCAGTTGTCTAGTACTCATAACACTCTGCTTAGTTTGAGACTGGATAGAGTTGTGTGAAAGTTGCGAAATATTATGATTATTTATTACTAGAGAGGGAATTAGAATTATTTGATGATCCACCTTAAAAAAATATGAGTTGCTGATGATTCCGACACACACTGTTTAGTACAGTCAGATAAAAAGTTTTGAAATATTGGGAAAAAGCGTTACCAAAACTTTTTTAGGGTAGATTTAAGGCAGCAATGTCGGGTAGTAAATTTCTTTATATTATATATTTTTTTTTTAATTTTATTTTATTTATCTGACTGTATTATATAGCTTCAATAAATTTGGAGGTGTCCGAATCGTCACAGAAAATATATTGAAAATAAAATGTGTCGATTCGGACCTGTGTTAAACAATATATTCTAAATCTAACTAAGAAGAAAGTTACTATAACATAATTATTTTCAGTGCCGGGACGCAAGAATTTACTATATATTATTTCTTGATATAACAACCAGTTTCAAGTGAATCTAATTAATTTCGTAATCAGATGAAACAGTAGCTATATTTCATTAGATTCTTGTTACAAACCTTATTTTGTGATTTATGTTCGTTTGTCATAAGTAGATACTATTAATTATGATTTATAAATGATAATATAATATTTAAAAATGTAATATAATATATAAATAATAATCATGTTTATAAGTGATATTATTTATGGCTTGTATTAAATTGGGTACTAGCAGATTACTTTTTGTTAAGATATAATCTAGTGCTTGACTGCGTTCCCACCAGATGGTAAGCAGTGATGCTTACCTAAATCGATAATTGTTAATAGCACTAGTTTATTAAGAGTCTATTCACTCTAGTCTTGAAGACACCTAAATTATAATCAGACGGGAAAACCGCTGCAGGACTTTTTTCATGACAATTTTTTATTGCGCGTTGTAGTCTTGATCAAGGAAATTTTAAAGAGCTCAAATACAATGGGGTTATCTTATTGCGCACAGTAGTTCCTTTGGCAACAGTCCGACTCCATCATCAGACTACCTCCATGGTAGGCACTATTTTGAAAATGATAATCTAGACTAAAGCATCGTTCACACCAAACGTATTGTCCACCGCCGACTGTGAGTATGCTCATTGTCAGCCCCAGTGTGAACGTGGACTCAGTCTGCAGTATGCGTTCTCACCAAGCTGACAGTACGTTACAGCGTAGAAAGCGTTAAGCTAGAACTACATTAGACCGACGCACACATTTAACACGCCTGATTTGTACGTAGAACGACGTTGCGTGGCGTCGCGTGGCGTGAATCAAGTGTAGCTCTACAAGTCTAGTTTCCATATAAAATGTATGGAGACCGACGCGCCCAGATCAGCGTGTGGTCACACACGTGTGCGCAGTGTAGTTCTACCTTTAGGCTTGCTATGCGTAGTACAATAATCGGCCACCGAAAAACAGCGACAACGCACTATGTAATACCGTATAGTCGGTTTGGTGTTAACGAGAAGTTAATACAATATAGAAAAGCAATAAACTGCGTAACGCCTGCTCACAGTCAGCGGCCGACTATACGTTTGGCCTGACCAATGCTTAAAAATAAGCCAAATCTTGTTACTCTTTTTTTAAGGTGGGAAATCATCTAGTGACTTCTCAAGCTCTATAGGGCGGGGCGCGAGTGCGTATCAGACTTTTATTAACTAAAACCATACCTGTGTTCCTTCTGTTGCCTTCTGCGTTTTAGGACCACGAATATCCCTTACATACTTTTACCCATGGCCCTAGCTGGCATCGATCCTGCTGAGCCCCTACGGTTAGCTGACATCTTTTTGAGGCGCGCGTAGAACACTACGCGCCATCGACGACTCGGGATTATAAGACGAGATACCCGTTGCTCGTCGTCCCCAAACCCCTCTTGCCTCTTTAACATTTATCTTTCTTATATCCGTAACCGAAATTATTTAGGTCTTTAAAAAGTTTATTTGAACTTATAATTCCAAGTCAATCCAAAGATATAACACTTCAAAGCAAACCGTTTTAAAAAACAGCAATTTAATAGGTAAAGCCTAATTCCTATATCTTTATCCGTATTCAGATTCGAAAAAATCATATCCATAAAATCCCTGGTATCATTATCGTAATCATTTACATCCCAACTACTCCTATTGCTGATAAGACTGACTAAATAATAATAATAATATTCCACAACTATCACACAACGCCGTCTAGTCCCAAGCTAAGCAGAGCTTGTGTTATGGGTACTAGACAACTGATAAACATACTTACATATTTCTAAATACATACATTTATAGATAAATTACACCCAGACACAGAACAAATGATCGTGCTCATCACACAAACATTTGTCCTGGATGGGAATCGAATCTACGACCTCCGGCATAGCAGTCAGGGCCACTAACCACTAGACCAACAGGCCAGTCGAAATCAAAGGAAACCACCTAACCGTAGTATAACAGCATCAGCACATAACCGAGGCTTACACCTGGAGCCATGTATTAACTTCTGAAAGGGAAACCCGTAACCCAAAACGCAAAGGGCAAAGAAGAAACAGAGTGGTTTTAGTCAGTAAAAGTCTGACATGCCTTTCTGCTCCCCCCTAGGGCGCGAGAAGTTATTAGATGATTTCACAGCTTAAAAAAAAGTTTGCACTGTGAGGAGAGAATGGGTGTCCCAGTGCAGCTTCGTGAATGACACATATTATCAATTTTTTGTTCGAAAACATGCCAGTTTCTTCACTATATTTTCACCCATTAAAACAGTCGTAATAAAAAATAATAATAATTAAGACTTACACTAAACATGTTAGCGATGGCTAAGATCGCCTGTTGATCACTAGTAGCCTGTAATGCTTCCTGCATATCCTTGTACTCAGCTGACACATAGTAGACCTGGGTTTCTAACGGGAAGTACAAGGTTCCCACTGTATGTTCTGCTGGCAGATGAATCACCATGGAATGGAAGAGGTACCGACGACTGTGGGCTGCGCCACCATAGATTAGTGGACGGTTCTCGTTCTTCCATTCACCGAAGAGGATCACTGGAATGAAAAAAAAAAGTAACTATGAAGCTCTTTGTGAAATTATCTTATAGCATGCATAGCAAAATCAGCCTTTTTAATGTTCCCACTGCTGGGACTCAGGCCTCCTCTCTAGGAGAGGGAATGGGCCGTCATTCATCACGCGGGCCCAGTGCGGGTTGGTGGATGTCACATATTATGTCTTCGAATTTTTGGTTCTAGGACATGCTGGTTTGAGCAGTGGTGGCCGAGTGGTAACGACCCCGACTTACGAGTGGTAGGTCGCGGGTTCAAACCCAGCCAGACGCATTACTTTGTGTAATAATATTTCATCACCACTGCTCTCAAAACGGCGAAGGAAAACATCGTGAGGAAATTATCTTGTGAATAAGAAACTGAATCTTGAAAGAGACATAGCATTACACGACTGAATCTGTCAGATTAATTTACTGAAGATGAGACTGCCTCTGAACAAAGTACATACATTTATATCATCATCATCATCATCATTTCAGCCGAAAGACGTCCACTGCTGGACATAGGCCTCCCCCAAGCGTCGCCACAACGAACGGTCCTGTGCGTCTCGCATCCATCGGACTCCCGCAACCGTTACCAAGTCATCGGTCCACCTTGTAGGAGGCCTTCCAACGCTACGTCTTCCGGTACGTGGTCGACATTCCAGAACCTTTCGGCCCCAACGGCCATCTGTTCTGCGAGCAATGTGCCCATTTGTGTACATTTATATACACAGCGTAATTTTTTTTCATGGAAAAATAGAAGAACTACTTTATCCTTTTTTATGGTTCTGTACCTCATAGGATCACTTCGCTGTCCGTCTGTCTGTCATAACACTTTATCTCGGAAACCTCAATCTCAGGTACCTCGACTGGAGAACGCGTGGAGGTATCCCTCCACGCGTTCTCCAGTTGAGGTACCTCATTTCTATTGAATTGAAATTAATATTCAAGTCTGCGGCCCCTTGATGCTGTGAAAAAATCAAACTTCTAAATTAACGAAAAAAAGATACAGCCGTTTATGTCGAAAAAAAAACGTATATTTGGACAGTTTCAAGGGAATCAAAATTCTTAGGGTACCCTCCCGTTGATCCAGAATCCTGAAATTTGGTATTAAAGCAAGATCTTATAGCACATGTATAGGAACAAATCTGAAAACAGTAAATTTGTTGTTACGTCACAAGAGAAAAAAAGTTTGCAATTCGGAAAAATCTTCCGAGACTCCATTCGGGAATTGAACTATTTACATTGGTAAGTTTGTATGGAACCCTCAGTGCGCGAGTCCGACTCGCCCTTGCCCAGTTTTTATTATGGATAGGCTCGCATTTGACCTTTACCTCACCTGTCCTAAACATCGACGTCGAGGCAGAGTGGCTCCGGGAGGCCATCTCACAAATCTGCGACGTGGCAATGCCCCGAGTCCGGCAAGAACGTGCTCAGCGCCAGGTGTACTGGTGGTCGCCGGAGATTGCTGCACTGCGTAGTGCGTGCAATGCCGCGCGGCGCCGGTACGCCAGACATCGCAGGCGCCGCAACCGCCCGCCGGATGCAGAGGCTAGAGAGGCGGAGCTGTACGAGGGATACAGAGCGGCGAAGCGTACCCTCCGAGCGGAGATAAAGCGGGCCAAGTTGGAGGCCCGCAACGTGTGGCTAGGGACTCTGAACGGAGACCCGTGGGGACGCCCCTACAAGTTGGTGCGAGACAAGCTCCGCCCCTGGGCTCCCCCGCTGACACAGAGTCTCCGGCCCCAGCTTGTGGAGGGTGTGGTGAGCGCTCTGTTCCCCGCGCGAGGGGAACACTCTCCCCCACTCATGGCTCCGCCACCTGCGGTGTCCGACGTGGACCACGACGGCGACGAAAACGACAATGTTCCAGAGATGACCGAGGTAGAGATGAGTGTGGTAGTGTGGTGGTACGAAGGCTGAATGCCAAGAATACCGCTCCAGGACCTGACGGCTTGCCTGGAAACGCCTGGGTCCTGGCCATGGAGGAACTCGGGCCTCGACTAAGGGGGTTCCTAAGCGCATGCTTGGAGAGGTGCCAGTTCCCACTTCGCTGGAAGACGGGGAAGCTGGTCCTCATCGCGAAGCAGGGGCGCCCTGCGGACTCACCGTCCGCGTACCGGCCCATCGTGCTGCTCGACGAGGTGGGCAAGCTCTTTGAAAGAGTTATTGCAGACCGCCTCGTCGCGCACCTAACACGGGTAGGGCCGGATCTGGTGGACGGCCAGTTCGGCTTTCGCAGGGGACGCTCCACGGTGGACGCTATCATGCGCGTGCGAGCCCTCACGACGGGGGATGCGGTATCCCAGGGCAGGTGTGTCTTGGTAGTGTCTTTGGACATCGCCAACGCCTTCAATTCCCTGCCCTGGAGTAGCATTAGGAGGGCACTCAGGTATCACCGGGTGCCCGACTACCTCTGTCGTGTGATCGAGGCCTAGCTGACGGACAGGTTCATCATCTACCCCGGTCACCAGGGAGAGTGGAAACGGCGAGAGATGTCGTGCGTTGTTCCGCAGGGATCGGTACTAGGACCGCCCTTGTGGAACATTGGGTACGACTACGTGTTGCGCGGCGACCTCCCTGACGGGGTCAGCGTGGTCTGTTAAGCAGACGACACGCTGGTTCTGGCGCAGGGAGAGTCGTACCAGGCGGCGGTCGAACTAGCGACACGCGGGGTTGCGATAGTCGTGGAGAGGATCCAGCTGTTGGGACTCGAGGTGGCACTGCACAAGTCCGAGGCCATGTGCTTTCACGGCCCTCGGAATGCGCCACCACCGGGTTCCCAAATAACGGTAGGAGGAGTTCACATCGGCGTCGGGTCGACGATGAAGTACCTGGGACTCGTCCTCGACAGCCGATGGAATTTCGAGGAGCACTTCCGACGTCTGGCTCCCAAACTGGATCGGACTGGGGCTGCTCCTAAGCGGGTTCTGCCTAACCTAGGGGGTCCAGACGCCTCCTGCCGGAGGCTCTACGCAGGAATCGTTAGGTCCATGGCCCTTTATGGGGCGCCGGTATAGGCGCCGTCGCTCCAAAAGCGACCGGCGGCCAAGCTGAATGCATGCCAGAGGGTCATGGCCATCCGGATGGTGTGGGGATATCGCACGGTTTCCCGTGAAGCGGCGAGCCTCCTTGCTGGCCAGCCACCATGGAATCTGGAGGCAACAGTCCTTGCACGCATGCACGATCTGCGCGTGGAGATGCAACGCCGGGGTGAAACTCCGCTGCCACGCCAAGTCGCGGCATGGCGGGAAGAACTGCGGCGGGATCTCATGGTAGAATGGCGACAGCGACTGTCACAACGCAGTGCTGGGCACGCCACAATTATGGCGGTAAGTCCCCTTTTTGAGGAATGGCTGGAAAGACCACATGGCGTCCTTACCTATCGCATGACGCAGGTCCTCACCGGACATGGTAAGTTCGGGAGGTTCCTGCACCGAATTCGTGCGGAAGAAACACCTGGGTGCCGCCATTGTATGGACCGTCCGGAGGACACGGTGGAGCATACGGTAGAGGTGTGCCCCGCCTGGGCAGAGCAACGCCGTGTCCTCGTGGGGGCGATTGGCGGCAGTGATCTCTCGCGCCGGGCATTGGTACAGGCCATGGTCCGGAGTGAGGAGGAGTGGCAGGCGGTCGCCTCCTTCTGCGAAGCAGTAATGCTACGCAACGGTCCTCACGCCCTAACCGCCGCCGGGATTCCGATCCCGATTTCCGGTCACCGTAGGCGCGGGCTTGCGGACGGCGAGTAATGGGTGGCTCGCTGTCCGACCGTCCGGTAACTGTCTAGACCGAGCCCAAGTCGTCGACGGCGCGTATTGTTCCACGTGCGCCTCAAGGAGATGTCAGCAAATCGTAGAGGCCCAGCAGGGCCGAAGCCTACTGGGGCCACGGGTAGTGTGAAAGCGAAGCCCGGGGTCCCGGGATGAAGGCAAAGAAGGAATAGGACTGGGTTTTTAGTCAGTAAAAGTCTGACACTATCTCTCGCTCCGCCCAAGAGCGGGATTTGTCATTAGATGATTTACCCACCTAAAAAAAAAAAACTGCTAAGTCAAGGTTTCTCTTTTTGTAAGCCGATCCCCATACTCTTATAAATAAATCTAGAAGATAACATTGCAGTCATTTATTTATTTATTCTTTATTGTACACCATGATAAGTTATAAAAATATGTGGATAACAGAGTTCATGTACATATGCGAGCTTAACTCAAAATTGAGTTTTCTTCCAGCAAACCATTGAGTGATTGAGAGAGATCACAGTAGAGGGATCTTAATCCAGTGTACAATTTTAAAATGACAAATAATATGAATGATAAATGATATTTATTCTGCAAATAGGTTTATAAAACTCTTTTACACGTCAATTTTTTTTTGTCATTTTAAACTAGATGAGACCGGTGTTTCTTAGCTGACTACCCTGAGAAGAAACACTGAAACAAACTCAGGGGTAATAAAATAATACATAAATATACTTACATACATAAATACATACTTATACAATATACATATATGTACTATGTCATTGTGAAAGGAAATACTCTTTAATTATGGACAATTTCCGAAATAAATGAACAATTAATTAATTTCAATTTTTTATTTAAGTCATCGTGGATTTATCTTATTTTCTATTAGAAAACATTGCCCCACAGTAGGAATTACTGCTGTATCGTGGAGGCGTTCACAAACATGTCAACTGACATACCTACACAAGACACCCAGCCCTGGAACACCTATCTGTAGGCCATACATATATTTCACACGAATCACACGTCCGTACCGTCACATCCACGTACCGGAAGATGTAGTGTTGGAAGGCCTCCTATAAGGTGGACCGATGACCTGGTAAGGGTTGCGGGAATCCGATGGATGCGAGACGCACGGGACCATTCATTGTGGCGACACTTCGGGGAGGACTATGTCCAACAGTGGACGTCTTTCGGCTGAAATGATGATAATGATGATGATAATGGGAATCGAACCCGCGACCCATAGCGCAGCAGCCAATCGCTCAATCACTGCACCAACCGTGCCGTTGATTGAAACCCACGTTGACGATAATGTCGTCTGCTCATCTTGTCTCTACCGGACACCGGTCATAGTTCCTGCTTATCTGCTATGCCTGGTTGCCAAAGAATCCATCGTTTGAAAATATTTCCGCAATCAAGTGGGTACCCGACTTGGGATGCGAGAATGTTCAAAAAGGCTGCGAGAAAGTTCAAAAAAATTACCGTGACCCTCGAACGCAAATGTCAACTGTTGGAACACAGGTGAGCTTACGGCCTGTTCACGACTTCGGTCTTAGCGGTGAGCGGGGCGGCATCGGTACGCGGGCGCGGTATTAGTCTCGTGGCGTGCTTCAAACATTTTCATACTTTTGATCTTACCGCTCGCCGCCCCGCGCTTAGCTACCGCTCACAGCGGCAAGGTCGTGAATGGGCCGTTAGTCAGTAAAAGTCTCGCTCCATCCAGAGCGGGTGAAATTATTTGATAATTTCCTACTTAAAAAAAAATGGGTGCACATTTGGAGTGTCTAAACATCATAGGAATGACGTAAGAACCAGAAATCTCACATTTTCGCAACGATTTCTCACAAATGAAAATATGGAAATTCGAGTTTCCGTTCCGGAAATAAGATATGGTGCCAGTTTCCGTTGAGGAAATATAAAAGGTGTAAATCCGTTTATGCAAACAACTCTAACTTTGTAAACGTGCACTTCGAACAAAAAACTTTGTAATGACATGACCGTTTAAGAAAAGTTTCTCTACTAGCTATTTAATTGATTGGATATAGTTAAGAGAGGGGAAGGGGGGAGGCAGAAGCCTGGCGACAACGCGGCGACGTCGTCAAGGGCTGGCTTAGAGATGTTTACGGGTCATCGGCTGGAGAAGACACACACAGGGAAAAGCGGAAATCTGTGAAGCTTTTGCCCAATAGTTGAAAAATATTGGTTGAATTATGTGTTTGACTTTAATAAGGTTACTGAGGAGAACAGTCTCTATCTTCCCTTCGACAGGAAGCGTAAATAAGGCGGCATTCATAGCAATTTTTACTATCGCAGTAGGTACTATGGAAACTCCAAAATTAAATCTTTATTTTAAGAGTGTCATATTTCCCTCATATTATAGCATTTTTCTGCTGGTAGACCACATTCGAGATGGGCAGATTAAATAATAAAAATAGCTGGGACTTGCTGGACGCAAATAGCCCAGAATAGAGATAAATGGAATTCTTTAGAGGAGGCCTTCACCCTCGCCTGAGGAGGGGTTCTTGCACATGAATAGGACTCAATTTTCATTTATACAACAATACTGTCATCATCATCATCATCATTTCAGCCGAAAGACGTCCACTGCTGGACATAGGCCTCCCCCAAGCGTCGCCACAGCGAACGGTCCTGTGCGTCTCGCATCCATCGGACTCCCGCAACCGTTACCAAGTCATCGGTCCACCTTGTAGGAGGCCTTCCAACGCTACGTCTTCCGGTACGTGGTCGCCATTCCAGAACCTTTCGGCCCCAACGGCCATCTGTTCTGCGAGCAATGTGCCCTGCCCATTGCCACTTTAGTTTGGAGATTCTTCGTGCTATGCTTCGTGCAACAATACTGTAAATAACATTAACTATATCTTTTTCCTACTGTTAATAATTTGTAATGCAAAAAATAAAAGGCTTTTTTATTTTTATTTATTTATAGTATTTTTCTACCGTTCCTTTTCAGTTTCTCATTTCAAAATCATCAGAAAATTATGCAGCGGAGTGAAAAAAATCTGATTGAATTCTTTAAATTTTTACCCTATCACGCGCTTTTGTCCATTGACCTTTCGTTGAATTTCTCAGAATATCTATGAACAATAAGGAAAAGCTTTAATATTTTAGTTTAATTTTTAGGGACTCTTAAAGTTTCGCCATATCCGTCCGTCTGCAGTTTAGTTTAGAGACTGGTATATACTAGAGAGTTGCAAATTACGTTGACAAAGTGGTAAAAAAAAACTGAACGAATTTTTTTAGGGTACTGTGGGGATGATTTTTTTATCGTCTAACCCGTAGTGTGGAATACCGTTGGCCTATCCAACGAATGTTAGTTGATGATATGTTTTAAAAATATTGAGGGTTTTTGTGAATAAACTTTAAAGTGCTAGTTTTTGTAAAATATAAATGTCAAAAAATTATAAAAAAATAAAAGGAAGGTTATGTCATCACAACTAAGTTGTTAAGTTAACTAAGTTGTTTACGAACGAGTACTAGTCGCCTAACTTATAAAACTAACATAAAAAAATAAAAAATCTTTAGAAAAAATTACTTACATGAAGTGTTATTTATTTAAAACGGGTAACGTACTTGTAAAATTGTGGAACAAAAATCATAACATACATAAACGCTTCTTCAAACCCCGGTTTTGGTGTACGTGCCTGGACATGCAAAACCTACAATTGAATATTTCAACTTGCGATCTTACTTAATGAGGTGAGCACTGTAAAAAAATATAAGGATACTCCTTCGGGGTTACCATGACGTTTAAAGTTAGATTGTTTCATTCTTATTTCAGTGTGGGTAAGAGACAGAGCTATACAGGTTGTCTAGCGCCATCTCTTACCCACACTGGAAATAAGAATGAAACAACGTCGTTTAACGTCATGGTACAGGGCCTGTTGAGGCATGTACATGATCTATACAAGGGTATAGATAATGTACATGCCCCAACAGTGACCCCATGCATAATATTTAGGGATTTTAACAAAGACTATCCCCGTAACAACAATACTGCAGCATTGAAATTTGTACGTAACGCTCGCTTGCCTCTTCTCTAAAAAGGTAATATTTTCAAACGTTATTGGCCAATAAACCGTTAATTTATCTCGATTTGTGTGTTTCTAGTAATAAACAGAAAGACCCTAATAAGTCTAGGTGTCCATACTACGTAACCCAGTACGACTCGTGGCCCAATAAGCACTTGGCCGGTTAGGGAAATATCATTAATGTATTTAAAGGGTCTTCAACTTTGACCTCGTCGTTTCAATAGAGCAAATTCTGAGTAAATTCTTTGCCCAAAAGAATCTGAAGAATTTTTACTTTTAAAATAATTATAATAAACTAGTAAACGGAAAATAATTTAAATACCATTTGTTTTAATTGACCAGAAGGCCAGTTCGCGTATTTAAAAAAAAAAACGTCGCAATATCATCTCAACGATAATAAATGTAAAAACTTGTAATGAAATTAGACGTGTTTTTGCTAGTTAGCGACAGTCTGGCTGCTCCAGCTTCGCATGGGCATTATATACCTTGAATCTCAGCTTTTGTTTACTATGATATTATTAGGCATATATTATATATTAAACCATCCATGTGAATCATTCTGCCTATTGGTGAAAGTTGCGTGAATATCCGTTCAGTAGTTTTTTTAATTTATCGCGTTCAGACAGACGTGATGAGGGAATTTGTTTTACAATATCTACCTACATAGGTATTATTACATCCTTCTTTTCCTTTAAAATTTCTTTGATTCTAAGACGCGTTTCCTTAATCACTTGTTTTTTTGTACTTCTTAACAATAATTTCAGCTGAACAACATCCACTTCTGTACATAGGCCTCCCTCAAGTGTCACATAGACCTGTTCGTTATTTCTCGCGTCTAGCAGACCCCGCGCGCTTATAAAACTCTTAACCATTATTTACTTAATATCAAATGGAAATAATGATTCCATTTTTATTTTATCTATAAACTTATCAAAATTTTACACAAAAGTCCACATCTTTATCAAACATCGAAGCCGAGTTATTAGCCTATCTGTTTTCTATCGTATACATTTTACATCGCAAATGCTTTTTTTTATTCCATCAAGCCCGTTCCATCATCGGACCACTAGAAATACGGCGTTGCGCCAGCAGTATATGGTGTAAACCCCTCGTATGAGGGACGTTTTAGGAACACATTTATTATGCGTACAGATTATAAGTGAAATTTTCTGGCTTGAGTTTGTGTTCCCTGATAGATTCAACCTTTTAAAATCCACATTAATTTCAACAAATCCGTTTCATAAGATATATTAAGAGAGGTTTCCTACATTACTAATTTTCAAATAACAACTATGTCTATGTAACTAAAAACCACATTTTGTTCGTTATATTACAGTGTACATACACTAAGTTTTGCAATGTTGACTCTTAGAGTTAAATAATAACTAGGCCGGGAACTCGAGATGGGATAAGGCACACCATTATGTTGTAGGTAAATTCACTTAAACGTGACTCGGGGTAGGAATATGTTGTTATGATAGTGGGCTAAATAGATGACTTGCCAAGCTCAAACACAAAAGATAACTTTTGTGTTTGAAGATGGTAATACCACTACCTACACTTGAAACCCGAATGCACCAGAAACAGGGATCGCAATCCATCCTAGGCACTGGCTTTCGGACGGCGGGCAACGGGTAGCTTATTGTCCGCCCATCTAAAAAAAGAGCTTAGCTTAGATAAATAGAAACAGAACTAACTTTGTTTTCCATCGATCATTAAGGTCATAGACTTCGCTGGTACGTCATGATTCTGGAACAGTAGTGGCCTGGCGCCTCTTGGCTTGATCAGACCATCAACTGGCAAGTTTACAGGAGACTGAGACTTCCCGCCACAGTCAGGAAACTTTTTTGCCCAATCTGCTTGACCTGGAGACCGAAAAAAAAGCGTAAATTTTGCTTGTATTTTAAGAACAATAATAGTTTATACCTACTTACTTACTACTATGATTGCTTGAAAGATAATCGCGGTCTTGAAATGTAAAGAGCAACTGAATAAACACGGCTGTGGGTTTTAGGCTGTAAAAGTTCAACACACCCTCTCGCTCGACACAGAGCGGGAGAAGTTATTCGATGATTTTCAATCCCAAACCCGCACATAGACTTGGAAAAATGAGGACAGCGAAATTTGTTAAGCCGCTATTGCTTTTTTAGGGATTATGGAACCCTAAAAAAACTCCGGCTTAACGCGGAATCAAAATTCATAGGGCACTTCCAAATTTCAGGATTCTAGGTCAACACCCAGAATTCTGAAATTTGGCATGAAACTAGGTCTTATAGCACAGATAAAGGAATAAATCTAAAAAGAGTAAATTTGTATTTAGGTCACAAAAAAAAAACTTTTTTGCGATTCGGAAAAATCTAGACTCCATTTGGGAATTGAACTATTCACATAGCTAAGTTTGTATGGAACCCTCAGTGCGCGAGTCCGACTCGCAATTGCCCATTTTTTTTTTTATTGGTACGAGGTTATGCTTGACTTTTATCCCACCTCATATTACGCAGTGATGCATTCGTTGATGGCAAAGTAGTAGTGGACCAGTGGTACGAGTTGTTGGTTCAAGCCCAGCCTCCTGGCTGTAATGCGCCTGCATTACTTTGTGTAATTTATTTCATCGCCATTGCTCTAAAAACGGTGCAGGAAAACATCATGAGGAAACCGTCATGTCCTAGAACTTAAAATTCAAAACCTTGTGACATTCACCAATAGGCACTGGACTTGCGTGGTGAATTACAGTCCCTCCTAGAGAGGAGGCATGGGTACCAGCAGCGGGAATATTATAAGGCTAATTTATTATCTCGCTCGTGCTTGTCCTATAATCAATTGTAGTAAAGAAACTTAAATATTGTGAGAAGAACCAAGGTAAAAACTGTGTTAACAGCTGAAGCCATATTCATTCTATACACATTAAGCTGTTGATCCCCGCACGAGCGCCGGCGGTCGTGCGCTATTGTCTTACTATTGTGTCTCTAATTACGCTACTCAAGAAGTTAACTAAAACACTCGACTAATGATAATGTCTACTTATCTATTTAATAAATATTCCCATTATAATATCTCATTTTAAAAGCAACTACAGAATTCTGGACATTTATCGAAAGATACATTCATTATACCGAGTTCATTGAAAAAGAAAGCAAAACACAAAGCAATTTGGTTTATTTTTCACTGAATTCATTCAGGTATTCCAAGTTATTAGAATCTGAAGTCATCGAAAATGAGCTGAAACGTTTGACTCGAAGTAAATGACGAAAGTGGCTAAAGCTAAGCGTCCACTGCGTCGGAATCGGAGCGTACGGCTTACCATCAGGTGGAATTGCAGTCAAGCACTTGTTTATATAATTTAAAAAAAAGAAGATCACTTAAAAGTATCAAGTGTTTCCATTGAAGCAGAGCGGGACGGAGTGAAGTTGAGCTACCCTCCCCTTCGTGCTCTCCACTCGACTTTCGTTCTGTCCGGCTCAGGGCGCGTGTTCATTTGTTGTATTTGAAAGTCCGCTCAGCTCCATTTCGCTCCACTTACACTGATTCCACTGATACGGAGTGAAAATTTCGAGCACTATGATTGGCCAATTTATAGCCCACTCCTCCTAATCCGCTTAGTTCCTCGCCAGTGGAAACACACCCTTAGGTATGCAAAAGAATTTCCTAGAAATATTTTCTGTAGCGCTGTCAAAGCAACCTGCGTTGTGAAATCTAACATTTTCGGATCTTGGAAATGTTTCATAAGTATTTCAATATGTCAGGTTATGAAATACGTGTAGACGGGAGCATTCATGCTTCATGAAGATGTCATCTATCTACATTTGGAATATCAAAAGGTAACCTCCAATAGACTTGAAACATGACTTCTATAATATATAAAAGGAGAAACTGACTGACATATCAACGCACTGCCGAAACTACTGGGACTAGGAGCGTGAAATTTTGCACGAGGTTGTCTTATAAGACACTAGGTTCTGCCCGCGGCTTCGCCCGCGTGAAAGTAGGTTTCTCCATACAAACTTTAGACCCCGTTTGTTTCATCCCGTTGGGGGCTGAATTTTGGAAAATCCTTTTTTAGTACTCGCCTACAACATAAAAGGAAGCCTAGTGCAAAATTTCACGTTCCTAGACCCAGTAGTTTCGGCTGTGCGTTGATATGTCAGTTAGTCAGTTTCTCGTTTTATATATATAGATAAGGCGATCGCTAAGAGAGGATTTTTCAAAATTCACCCTGTAAGGGGATGAAACAGGGGTTTGTATAGAAAAAATTACTTAGACGCGGACGAAGCCGCTGGCAAAAGCTAGTCATGAATATAAATATACAAGTACTTACTAAAAATATTTTATTTCAAATCTGAATTTGGTTTTCAGACGTGGATGGTGAAATAAATAACTATTAATGGGAGCAAGGGCCATGACGTTTTAAAATGTCAAGCGTGCGAGTAAGAATGAGAGACCCTTTAACAGTTCAGTTTAGATCGTCGAATGGATCGTGTTAAGAGCTCGTGTTAGGGCCTTTGGGGTGTCCTAATAGATAGCTTAATTGCCCTTTATCCCAGTAAACAACAGAACTAAACCCATTCAAAAGTCTTAAAAAAATCATATCCAATTTTCTGGAGTAAAGGGGAAAGAATATTATGGAAGTAAAAAACACTTTAGCGTCGACATTGAGGATAATGGGAACCTCATTTCCTGTTCGCCCTTCCTGAAAAGACCAGGGAGGTAACCAACCTACTTACAATGCTAATTCACAATGCAAACGTGATGTCCATACGATCGTGTAACTTGAAAACATAGAGAATGGACGGAAAACGGTAAGGGGTACAAGCGATCGTGCGGTCAGTATTTGTCTTTTTTAGTTAGCTAATTAGGCCACGTCATAGGCTAGGAGCAAATGAGTTCTGTACAAAGTTTATCAGTGATATTATCATCGTGGTGTTTTCGAGAAATCATCGAATAGCTTTTCCCGTTCTGGGTGGAGCGAGAGTGTGTGTCAGATTTTTACTAACCAAAACCCCCTACTGTTCTTTCAGTTGCCCTTTGCCTTCCAGGGCCACGGCTAGCTCTTTCGAACAATCCCAAAAGTCCTGCTACTATAGCTAACAACTCTAAACGTATCTCTGTCTACATTACTGGCAATTCGACGAGTGACATTGACGAGCTTAACGTCAAGTCGCGGCAATTCACTCGCTCATGCCGATGTATATAGTCACATCGACTGCTAGAAATTAGTATTAACAGAAAAATTGGTTGCTATAGGAAGAGTAGCGAACAATTTGGTAATGGCATAGCTCAGTTCATTCTCCATGTCAAAGAACCTTATTATGCAAATTGCTCCGCAAAATATACGGTGTTAAGGTACAGGATTTTAAATGGACTAATTAAAACATTTTTAGGAAAACTACTTACTGGCGTATTCCCACGGAGCTGTAATAAAGTAAACATATTATTTGCTTATTTACTTAAGATAAAATAAATTAAGAGGAATTAAGAAAATAATCACGATTCTCTTTAAGAGAATCGAAGAAGTGTCAATATCTAAGGGCAATATTAACACAACACATATGACTCAGTAAAGTTACCATTTCATACAAAATTAAGTTAATTTTGCCTTTAGAGTAAAAAAATAAATAAATAAATACGAGTTATCAAGATTCTGGCATTTTAGGGGAAATAAAATAGTTCTATATCATAAAGACGAGTTTGCCAATAGATTCACAGCAGGAACAGTATCCTGTGTTCCTATTGGTTAACAAACATGAGCTGAATTTATTCTCGATGGCCAAATTAGCTTGACTTTACTGTATTCAGTTTGTATCATCACTATCATCATCACTATCACTATAATCATAGGTACATCATCATAAATATTTTATTACCGTTTTATGTCAACGGAACTTAATAATTAATTATAGAAAAAATAAGATGTTAAATACATTTTTATTCACGTTAAGAAAATAGTGACTGGTCGTTCATAATCATTTATTTCGTTTGTAAAACATCGATATTACAGAGGAACGGAAGGAGGTAGTATACAGTGCGCAGTGTTTTGGCAATATTAACATACAAACTTACTGCTAACCTCAGCATGCATATTAACAAATATTTCAAAGTAGGTTTTGGATGTTGAAAATGTTTCTATTAGGTTTTTTGATTTTGTTTTATTATATTTAATAGCTCTTGCCCGCAACTTCGTTCGCGTAGACGTTGGAAATATTTTTAAAGTCTAAGTACATAAGGAGGCTGTTTTAAGTGCACGCTAATATAAGTAAGAATGGAACTATAAATCGTAGGTTGATAGTACTGGGTCTTATAATATTATCAATGGAAATGTAGTTGATGCTATCTCTTGGAGGTTTACCCAGAATTATTTGTTATTAATTTTGTTGTCGATACTATTTCTAGCCACCAATATTGCCATTTGACACATTTACTGACTACATCTGGGTAGACTTTGCAGATTAGGTCAATTCACACTAATGAGGGTCAATTTCGAAATAAAGTACTTTTCCGTTTCCTATTAAAAGTAACTTTGAAGGACAATTTGTACTACCTCCGCTCAAATTTGTACTCATATTAGTAGATAGTTTAAGGGGTGGATGAATTTCCATAGCGGGTAGTTTTTAAGCAAGACTTCACAATGCCAGTTCTAGGTCCCCTAACTATCACTGGGAATTTTTAACGAAAATGACCAGCAAACTTGAAAGTGATTTCATCCGTGGTTTTATTACAGATTCTTATATCTCTAAGGGTCCTGCCTCTACATGAACTCTATGAATCATAGTGCATTCATCCCATATGATTATACTGACATCTCATAAAACTTTTCCAAAAGGGCCATTTTTACTCGATTCGAGCACACGCTACCTTTCTGCTATTAGAGTCGCAGTATTCGCGCATCATTATTTTGTCAGCGCAGCGTTATTTTATAACTATGATATCTCCTAACATATTTATCGAAATTAAATGATGAAAAGGGTAATTGTGTTCAAAATTAAATACTTAGTATTTATTTGGATAAGGATTAATATTATGTTTATGAAAACACCTTCACAAGTAATAATACATTACTTGTGAAGAATATATATTTTCAGAATAAATTTGATTATAATAAGATTATTGTGAACCAACCTTAAAAGATAGACATGCTGTTGCAGATTTTTTTTTAGAACTTTTAAAGATAAATAATTTTGTGATACATTATTTTTGCATAACTTTAACCGTTTACGTAGCGCACGCAACGGAAGCTCACAAAAGTAATATTTTCCCCCCGTTTTCGCAACATTTTTCGTCGATACTCCGTTCCTATTGGTATATTACTATAACCTTCCTGGATAAATGGGTCATCTAAAACTGAAAGAATTTTTCAAATCGGAGCAGTAGTCCTTGAGATTAGCGCGTTCAACTAAATAATCAAACAAAGAAACAAACTCTTCACCTTTTTAATATTATTTAAGAATGTGTGAATTATGTATAGATAAGAATTAAATTGATGTAAAAAAGTGAAATGTCAAAAAATAATAATGACATCAAAATAGTATTATCCATTTCAACAAAAATATTAAATAATAATGTCAGAAATGAATAATAATCAATATTAATGCAAATTAGAATCAAATAATAGTTATCGTTATCCCTCAACTTAGCCATGCCACTTGATCAGTTGAAGTAAGCCCTTCAAACAATACGGACGCGGTTCTGTCAATTTTAAACATGAATATCTCATTATTTTTTTAAAGATGAAAGTGATATTTTAGACTATTCTGATTAAATTTTGAAATACTTTAGGTAACTTTTTATTTGAAAATACTGAGTTTTGAAAAGTTTGACTTAATATTAATGGTTTATTTTTTACTCCAGTATGAATACGCCTTTACTTTGTAGTTGCTCTGATGAGTCACTATTTTCTTAGCGAGTATATACTTTAGTAAATTGCTTTTTTTTCTTTCTTTCTATAGTGTAAAATAAATTAAGAAAGAATTGGAATTTTCCATAATATTTAAAAAAAAATTAATGATGGATGAAACCTCCGAATAAAATGTTGTAGTTGATTGAGTCATTATTTTACGATAGGTCAAGTGCTAAATCACAGCATATGCTGAGTTAGGCACCTTTTTGGCCTCACACAGATTTTAATGTTATTTTCCCATACCAATTTTATTTCTATTATATTCAAATGTGTGAGGTACGAATAAACATTTTTTCTTTCTTTCATTCTTTCTTATCCCAGAGTTCATGCATTATTACGCCTATTTCTTGATGTGTAGTTAAAATATATTAACAGTGGAAAAATACTTTACGCTGACAACATGAGCATTCTTCATCTTCACATTCTTCTTCCTTCTTTTTCATACTGTGTTTCTGTAAAAATAATAATACCATGATTACAATGCATAAATGACTATTTTCATAATTAAAGAAAGCTCTTAAGTTGTGGTATTAAAAAAAGATACGAAAAATAAATTTTACAGTTTTTTTTTAGTTTTGTTTTTAGGATTGTCCATTTATTTTTAGACTAGATTTTTGCATAACATGGTTGTGTTTGATTTGGGTGAGGATAAAAAAAACATACAGTAGATATAGTTATTCTATCCAACTCATATTGTAAATGTAAAAGTAGGTAAACGGATTTAGATGACAATGGTCTGAATTAGTACATAGATTACTTTATTAACATACTTTTTCGATAACTTATTTCAACCCCACTGTTTTCAGGCACGCATTCCACACTAGGGTGGAAACGTGCGGCGTCTAGCCCGGCCTATTCAATATTCATTATATGTATAACTAACCAATGGTTTAGCCCGCGTGAAAGTTGGAAATCATCTCAAGGGAAATTCCCGGGATATAAAGTATCCTATGTCCTATTTTAGGCAAGGTAACAGACAGAGTTACTTTCGTAGTTCTAATACTGGTATATATATATACCAGTATTACAACAACTATATGGATAGGTACCGTATAAGATTTGTTTTTCCCACAAAAATCAGCGAACGCAGCGCATAAATAACGATTTCTCAAATTAAAATAATTTATGCCTGGTGTCTTGAACCCAGTATAGAATCCAGCTAGTGGCTGGAAAGACAACATGGCGTCCTTACCTTCCGCATGACGCAGGTCCTCACCGAACATGGTAAGTTCGGGAGGTTCCTGCATCGGATTCGTGCGGAAGAAACGTCCGGGTGCCACCATTGTGTGGACCGCCCGGAGGACACGGTGGAGCATACGGTAGAGGTGTGCCCCACCTGGGCAGAGCACCGCCGTGTCCTCGTGGGGGCGATCGGCGGCAGCGATCTCTCGCGCCGGGCCTTGGTACAGGCCATGGTCCAGAGCTAGGAGGAGGCTGCACGTGCACGCGCGAGGCAATGGCCCTCGCGCCCCAGCCGCCGGGATTCCGATCCCGATTTCCGGCCACAGTAGGCGCGGGCTTGCGGACGGTAAACAATGGGTAGCTCGCCGTCCGATCGTCCGGTAAACATCAGGACCGAGCCCAAGTCGTCGACGGCGCGTAGTGTTCCACGCGTGCCTGAAGGAGACGTCAGCAACTGTAGGGGTCCAGAAAGGTCGAAGCCTACACTGGGGCCATGGGTGATGCGAAAGAGTTCCCCGGGCCTTGGAAAAATGGCAAAGAAGGAACAGGGGTGGGTTTTTGGTTACTAAAAGTCTGACACTATCTCTCGCTCCACCCAAGAGCGGGGTATGTCATTAGATGATTTTCCCACCCGAAAAAAAAGCTCTCACTAAGCATTGATGATGTAATTGTTTGAATACATCGATTTAAAGATTAAAAATGTTTTATACATTTAGAGCAAATAAAGTGAAAAGTCAATTTCAAAAAGTTAGCTTTCTAGATTCCTGAATATTTCTGACCTATTCTAAATAAGAAAATGATTTCAGTTCTTAGTAAGAAACATTTCTCTCTCTGTCAGAGTTTTATTTATTCAGAGAAAATCTTAGGAATCTTAAAGTTAAGGTTCTTGTCATAAATTAAGGTATTTACGTACTTCGTTGTACCGTCCGTAGGATAGAAAATAATTGGGTATTTTCTGTACAATATTTTATACTGAACTACGAATACCTCTTAAAATAAATTTATTTCTTAAAATAGCACCAAAATTGGTTATTAAATGAAGAAGCAGCAATTAGTATTTCAACAAACTTTGGACCTCCGTTTTATCCTAAGGGGAGTGAATTTTAGAAAATTCTTTATTATTCTTTGTAGGCATAATAAAAGGAACCTCTGGGCAACATTTCAGCGTTCTACGTTCAATGATTTAGGCATGGCGTTGACGAGCTATAGTGAGTGAATCAGGACTTTATTTTTTTATACAAAAACTAGCTTCTGCCAGCGTGAAAGTCGGTTTCTCCTTACAATCTGTGGACCCCCGTTTCATCCCCTTAGGGGATGAATTTCGGAAAATCCGTTTTTAGCGGATATATACACACTATAAGGAGGTTCCTTATAATGTGTAGATATCCGTTCGATCGTAGTTTGTAGGTGTCATAGTTTCTGAGATTTCGTGATTAATCAGTGAGTGATATTTCGATTTTAAATATATAGAAGATATTTGACTGGCCTGTTGGTCTAGTGGTTAGTGGCCCTGACTGCTATACCGGAGGTCGTGGGTTCGATTCCCACCCAGGAAAATGACATGTTTGTGTGATGAGCACGATCATTTGTTCTATGTCTGTGTGTAATTTATCTATAATATGTATGCATTTAGAAATATTTAAGTATGTTTATCAGTTGTCTAGTACTCATAACACAAGCTCTGCTTAGCTTGGGACCACATGGCGTTGTGTGATAGTTGTGAAATATTATTATTATTATTATTATAAATTTACTGCCCTCAAGAAAAATAAAAATGATGGTGACTAACGATCCAAAATGAATTGGAATAAGGATAAAAGAATATGCTGACGACCTAAAACATTTGACCGAACGTAATTTGTTAACGTAATATGATATTTATTACGTCTCAAGCTACGAGTCTTCATCAGCAAAATCAACAAAATTTAAATTTACTATTCTTAGTAAAGGAGATTTGGTGGCAAGTGGTAGTAATACTAGTAATTTTCCACAAATGCTCTTTTACAACCCTCGTTTTCTTTGTACTCGGTTTAATTAAAAATACTGCCAAATAAATGATTAAATAAAATAGATCTCTCTCCATATTACCTATATGACACAGAATATCAGTATTTGCTCTACTGATAAAGCATAATATAATATATTATTATATAACAGCCGTTTATTTTCTTAATCCTCTTCTATGTGGCGGCCATTTTTTTGCGAATAGTCGGTTTTTGGCTCCAATTGAGGGTAGTCTTAGCGATATCGATGTGTGGTTAAAATGACGATAACTCTAAAGTTTAGTGTGAGATGGGCACGCCATAATTATGAGGCTGGAAAGATTTCACGGCGTCCTCACCTTCCGCATGACGCAGGTTCTCACCGAACACGGTCAGATTGGGAAGTTCCTGCACCAGATTCGTGCGGAAGCGACGCCCGGGTGTTACCACTGTGTGGACCACCCAGAAGACATGGTAGAGCACACGGTTTATTTTTTTACGGCGTATTGTTCCACGCGCGCCTCAAGGAGTCGTCAGCAAACTGTAGGGGCCCAGCAGGGTCGAAGCCTACTGGGGCCAAGGATCTGTTATTAAAAGGAAGGTTCGGCTCCGGTACGAAAGGCAACGAAGGAACAGGAGTGGGTTTTTAGTCAGTAAAAGTCTGACATTATCTCTCGCTCCACCTAGGGGCGGGGGATGTCAATTGATGACTAAAAAAAAAGTTTAGTATGGGAGTTATATATAAAAATGTCATTGGAATCGTTATGAAACAAGCTAATATTAAAACATAGATTTGGAATAATCATGATTAATTAATCATTTTTAACCCTCTATAACATGATAGATTTAATTGGTTTTAGATAACATTTCATTAACATTAACATTGAAATAATCGTGATTAATTATTAATATTTTTAAGCCTCTATAACATGATATAGATATAAGCAACATACCGTTCAGTCTCTCGCCTTTCATATTATTAGTTTTTTAACGTTAATAAAAATTTAATAAAACATAGAGCTTTAAGCTCTGTGTTTTTTGGTTTACAAACGAAAGTAATGAAGTTAAGCGAACGTTTCTGAATTAATTTAAATTTGAATTCATACGTTTTTGTCACAAGGCTCCTTTTTATTATATTTATCTTTAAAAATGAAAAATCTTGAAACACGTTTATTTGTTTTTTGTTAATAATTTCCAATACAAAAAAATAGATATATATAAAAATCCAAGTTCTTGAGTGATAGAAGATTAATTTTAATAAAACTTATACAATCAATTTATATACCTAAAACAAATAGTATTATTATTATTATCTACATACGTGCATTAATTTATTACTTAAAACTACTTGTAACTGTACTGATAGTGAAGATATATTTTGTACAAAATTTCCTCTCTCAAAGGATTTAAGGCCCATTTAGACGGTGTGAGTTTCTCGTCTCGAACATACGATAATCGAAAGAATATAAAAAAAGTTTCTTCGTCTAAACATTCATAGCTCTCGCTCGTCCACTCTGACGAGAATCGATTCGCAATGGAATATTGCTTGTCCGTGGAAACAGAATTTCAAGGCGATAATCGTATTTCGAGTTTTTGTGACAATTGATGAGTGCAGTGCGCGATGGTGTTTTAATAATATCTGCTCTTCTCAGATAAGAATTAATTAAACGGAATCGGAAAAAAAGATGTTGGGTTAAAAAAGAAAGAAATATATATATATATATATATATGAAACTAGCCGAACTTACGACGTGGGTATTCAATCTAATTGAACTAATATTCAACCAAAACCATATTAAATAAAATGTAAATATTATTCAGTGTTTATAAGAAAGCTAAAAAGCGTTTATTGTTTTTACTCATGCTTCTGGGTATTTACCTAGTAAAAAACCGATGGGTATTAACCTCGTAAAAATCCGATGGTCGCACCACTCATCTCTATCTATGCTTGCAAGCTTGAAAGATTTTAAAAAGGTTGATTAAAGAGTATCTACCTATAGTAACCACTAAACTCGAATGGCAAGTATAGATATAGTATAGTAACCACTAAACTCAAATCGGTTCAAACCGATTTGTACGATACTCGTATGAACTACAAAAAATGTCATACGAGATCGTGTTTACACAAGTCGAGATTCTCGTAAGCAAGAATTTTCTTATTATAATTTTGCTGTGTAAACAAACGCCGAATATTTTCGCCTGGCGATAATTGCTTGCGAATCTTATAATCGTAGACGAGAATTTATTTCTTGCCTGTATGTAAACATTTTGATACGATGATGTTATGGCGATTATTGCTTATGATCATTGCGTACGATATCTCGAACCAAAACGTGCGAGAAACTCTCTCCGTCTAAATGGGCCTTAACTCTCACAAAATGGCGCTTAATAAAACCAGCTAAAATGCGAAGCTTTCATGCTCTAATATTATCCGAAATTGACTTCCTCTCTTCGTGAAACTTAAGTACCTACTCAGCATTATGAAAATAGGAGCATACTTTTAGTCTTCAATTAATATTAAAATACTTTCCTTTTGTCGTTTTCTAAAACGTAAACAGCTAATGGGACCCCAAAGAGCTGTAATAGGTACCAGGAATTCAGGAACTTTCAACAATTCGTTTAGTCTTTGAAGGTTTTTGTTGTGAATTGTGATGGTAATTTGTGTTGTTTAAAGGTTCTTTGTAACAATAGATGGCTTTAGAGTAGGGTCGGTATAAAGTTTTTTGATTTTTCCGGGTTAGGAAAATGCCTTGATGGAAGCATATTAATATATTAAAGGCGCAAGTTTGTGTGTATGCATGTATGTGTGTATATTAATATGTTTGTTATGCCTTCAAACTTAAGCGGATGAACGAATTTTGCACATGAAATTTGCATACGGGTAGATCATGTACATATGTGCCGCGTTATATATTCGCTTTTTTGGCCTTGCGCAGATTTACATTCCTTTTCTTTTATTTAACTTATTTTTTTCTACTGTTGGGCAAAGGTCTCAACATTGATTTTTGTGTGTGTACTTTTACTTTTATTAAAACCTCAAATATATCAGTGGACAAAATGTCCAAGATGACGCGCAGGTACAACAACATGTACCACATCACGTAACAGCGTCGTAAAATTTTGGGAGCAAGTTGTGGGACACTGGGCAATGGTGCAGCGTCAAGTAGATTGAATATTGTGCGTTATGTTCGAGGATATTTTGTCCCCTAATGTATCGGAGGGAAGTCAAGTCAAGTAAGCCACCAATTTTTTTTTCTCTTCATTTTATTTGCAATCAGTCGCCAGACTTTAAGCAAATGAGTTGCGTGACACATTGTTATTGGCAGAAACGGATCTGCTTAAAGCACGTGGTTTCGTTTGAGTCTTGTAACCACATTGGCAATAGCAATCCAGAGGCAAGCAGATTGGGGTGGTGGGCTAAGTAATAAATTTTATTTTTATGTCCTGGAATAGCATAAAGGATACTAATTTTTATCCCGATGAGTATGTTCCCTTGGGACAATTTTCTACTTATACGTGGGCAAGGCCGCTTGTAGAATTTAGTGTTAAATATTATAGCGTTAATAAATAATAGCGAGTCGGCCACGCCTCCTATTCCTTTGTTCTGATCACGTGGCTGAGCGTTGAGATGACGTCATAATAAAGGAATCGGAGGCGTGGCGGACTCGAGACGGTCGACGAAAAGAGAATAGAAACGAAACAGTTTTAACTTGGCTAGGGGGGCTGAACTGCTCATATATTTCAATATCTTAGTGATGATTCCATGATAAGTGTTCCCCTCAGTGTGTCAGCCTCAGAAATATTGCCAATGAATTAAAGGTCACCCCGTAGAGATACTTTGGGCACGCCACAATAGCGGCAGTAAGTCTCCTCTTTGATAAATGGTTAGAGAGGCGCCACGGGCTCCTCATTTTCTGCCTGACGCAGGACCTTATCGGACATGGGAAATCCGGGAAGTTCCAGTTTCGGAAACAGACAGAAAAAGAAACCGCCGGGTGGTGCATAAGGTGGAATTCTGCCCAGCTTGGGCGAAGCACTGCCGTGTCCTCGTGGAGGTGTCCTCTCGTGTTTGGCTTTGGTTCGGGTCATGGTCTGGAGCGAGGAGAAATGGAAAGTGGTCACCACCTTCTGTGTAGTAGTAACTTGAACAAAGTGATGGCTAAAATGTCCCGAGAAGCCCCGAGCGTCAGAAGTCGCAGGGCGATTCCCGGCCACCGTAGATGTGGGTTTGCTCAAGACGAACACTGGGTAGCTCGGCGTTTGATCATCTGAGAAGAACCAAGCACGTGTCGATGGACGCGTTGTGTTCCACGCGCATCTCAAATAGATGCCAGTTAAACTGAAGGGGCCCAGTAGGGCCGATGCCTACAACTATTATTGATAGGCTCGCGTTTGACCACCATCTCACCTGATGGTAAGCGATGATGTGGCGGAATTATCGAAGACTCGGCCCTGGTACGAAAGGCAACGAAGTAACAGGAGTGGTTTTTAGTAAGTAAAAGTCTGACACTATCTCCCGCTCCGCCTAAGTACGAGGGATGACATGGGATGATTTTCCCACCGAAAAGAAAAAAGATATATTTCATCTTTAGGACGTTACTCCGCAAGAAATGCGTAGGGTTCAAACCCGGTCATAAAGTTCACAGAGTAATATTGCGAATGCCATATGTGACAGCAACATATTTGCATTAAAGCAAAGTAACCGAAGATAAATGTTAGCAAAGTCTCAAGCCTTTAGAAAACCTGAGATTGCAACTAAATTGTAATATTTCAAGAGATTTCTGCAGAATATTTTAACTCAAAAGCGCCTTTTACAAATTCTAATCAAACCAGTTTTTAATTCTAGTTTCTTCTAGAATTGTCATTTTAGAATTGAAGAAGTGAAGTTTTCGATTGTGTGCAGTGAATCAATTTTACTTCAAGTTTAAAATTGGAATTCCATCCAAAAGTTTTTTATGTCTAGTTTTGTCGGAGGGCTTGGAAAAACTTAACAATAGTTGCTCCGCCCAACCGGGCACACCTCTACCGAATGCTTCACCGTATCCTCTAACCCACTAAAAACCCACTCCTGTTCCTTCGTTGGCTTTCGTACCAGGGCCGAGTCTTCCTTTCAGAATCAGCCCCTTGGCCCCAGTAGGCTTCGACCCTGATGGCCCCTACAGTTGCTGACATCTCCTTGAGGCGCGCGTGAAACAGTACGCGCCATCGACGACCTGGGCTCGGTCCGGACGGTTATCGGACGGTTGGACGGCGACCCACCCATTGCTCGCCGTCCACAAGCCCGCGCCTACGGTGGCCGGAAATTGGGATCGGAATCCCGGCGGCGGTTGGGGTGTGAGGACCGTTGCTTCACGCGATCGGCCGCCTCCTTTGCTAGCATTACTGCTTCGCAGAAGGAGGCGACCGCCTGCCACTCCTCGCTCCGGACCATGGCCTGTACCAAGGCCCGGCGCGAGAGATCACCGCCGCCGATCGCCTCCACGAGGACACGGCGTTGCTCTTCCCAAGCGAGGCACACCTCCACCGTGTGCTCCACCGTGTCCTCCGGGCGGTCCACGCAATGGTGACACCCGGGCGCACTACGTCATGCGGAAGATGAGGACGCCTTGACGTCATTCCAGCCACTCCTCAAAGAGGGGACTTACCGCCATAATTATAGCGTGCCTATGGTTATAACCCACCTGTGTTCCTTCAGTTGTCTTTTTCGTTCCAGGGTCACGGTAATCCATTCGAACAATCCAGTATAGTTGAGGATTTAAACTTTACTCACCAAGTGCCGTCGAACTCTCATCTGCTTTTCAGTAGTTTCTACTATAGAATTGTGGTCAGGAAAGTGCGTTGGAAAATGGAACACCCAGATTGTTTTCGGCTGTGAAAGGAAAGTTGTTTTTTTTTATCGCTGTCGCCGTCGTATAATTATATTTCCACTGATGGGACTCAGGCCTTTTTTTCTAGGGGAGGGGATTGGAGGGAAAAAATGATCAGGCATATTATGATGTCACCGTCGTCGTGTGACATATTTTTTATTGCATGATTTATGGTACTTAGGGCTATATTTAACCGGGACACCATGGCGGCGCGACCAATTGCGCAACCATAGTGTTCCGATGAAATATAACCCTTTCATAAGATAGATTTTCATTTTACATACTATTTTTTTTTTTGGTCGTTGCGCAACCAAACGGACACCAGGTGAGTAACTTTCTATACAGCTATATACATTTTGTTGGTAGCGGCGACTTGTCGCGCCGCCATGGTGTCCCGGTGAAATATAGCCCTTATTGTACTACATTTCTGTCTCATGATCATTGTGTCTCCAATTTATTTGAGGTAACTACAGTAAAACGCGTCGCAAAATGTGACACCGACGTAATCATGGTTTTCCATAAAAATTGTTCTACAAATAATAATAATGCACTTATCTCACTTTCACACTAATTAATTTTATAGAAGTAAAAGTTTGTATGTATATGTGTGTGTATGTTTGTAAATTTTTTACACACCTGGACCTTGTCGTGGAATAGGGCATAGGATTATATAGGAAAATTGTATCCCAGGAGTATGTTTCCTTCGATTAATTTTCTATTTTGACGCACCATGTACGAGTATCTACGTCATATTACTTATACGTCATTTTATCGGTGTTTCAGTGTTGCGTTAAATCTGTACTTAAACTAAATTAGTCTAAAGGCCGATGCACACTGGAAGGCCTCTTGTCGTCGCTCCGAGCCACACACCGGAATGCAGTAGCTGGGAGCGACGAGAAAAGACTGGGGGAGCTGACCGCGGTCGGCCTGAACGCCTTTTTTGAACCTTTCAAGCCATACTGGTCTTTTAAATATATAAATAAAGTTTAAAATTATTTTACTCCAAGAGTTTTCACCGCGTCGCTTCCAGCCGCACTGCCATTTCATAATTAATTGGTCCTCAAGTACTACCACAATATTATGGTTTTCTTGTATTCTATGAAAATTTGGATACTTACTCGACCAAACTTAATCCTGTCTCTAGCTTCATTATCCAGCTGCCTTTGAATGTCATCTGCGTCATCAAACAGCGTGTTAGTTCTGGAACTAGTCTGATCTTGTGAATGCAGTCCTTTAAACAAATAAAATCTCGACTTTAGTGACAAATATGGGAATTATATCATTAAGGTTATAATTATTAGCAGGGTCGAAGCTTACTGGGGCCATGGGTGATGCAAAAGAGAACACCGGGGCCCTGGAACGAAGCCAAAGAAGGAACAGCAGAGCTTCTGCCAGTAGTTTCGTCCGCGTGGATGTTGGTATTGCGGACGCAAAGTCAAAGTCGAAGATGGTAAAAAGTTCAAGCTTCCTACGTACCAAATTTCATCGAAATCGGTTCAGTATTTTTAACCGTGAAAGCATAACAGACAGACAGACAGAATTACTTTCACATTTATAATATTAGGTATGGATGGTATGGATTATATCATTTATTTATTTTATTAACATTTAATTTAAATTTTTAAATATAACAGTAGTCTACCGGTATCGGGAAAAGGGTCTAAACTATCAATGGTCAGGGCTTCTGAGTGAGCTACTTTTTCGATCGACCTATTGATCCATCTACCCGACGAGAGCTTCTTCAGATGTACAACCCTCTCAGTTCATTTTACCCTATTAAATGGCTATTTTGTAAAAACGTGAATCCATAAAGCAAGACAAACTAATATTGATGATTTTAATTATTATAATTTCCATACGCCCGTCAATCATCATATTTTTATCATCATACAACTGGACACTGACGTGCAAAATGAAAAAAACGGTCAAGAAATTTTGAATTTATCTGCTACCTTGAGTATCCCCCTTAAAGGTCCTTGTAACGAATGACCTTACCCATTGGGATTACAGTAAATTAGAAGAAGTATAATATTTTTATCACTTAAAGTTCCGCAACGACTAAAGTAAGACAAAGTGTGAAATAATCCAATGTCTTTGACCTTCAAAGTTTTCCAGAACAATTTTTATTGAGCAATTTAAGTACGGTTATTAAGAGGGTCCTTTTTCACTCGCCTATCGTCAACATCGAGCATGGTTTAAAAGTTTGTTACTTCATCTAACGCAATCCAACGCGATGTTTGACAAAAAGGCAACGCGGAAAAAGCAAGATAACGCCTGAAAACTCTGTTAGCATTGGGTAATTCCGTGATTTACTCAAATATTTTACAAAACTTGTTCCAGGAAAGAAGTGTTTTTTTTTAAACACCTAAAAGTTTTTGAAAGAAATTGTCGTCATTCAGAATTTTGAATAAATTTGCAAGGCTTCTATTGATATACATTTTTTTTTAATATATTTTTGAGTAAATTATGAAGTGTCAAAGTTCATGCAAAAGAGCCGATTTTTATAGGTCTTTACTGGATTAGTTTTACTCAAATTTATAAATCGATTTCAACAGAAGCCTAGATAGTATCCACAAGATACTACAAAAATGTGTAATAACGTCATAATCGCGTAAGAGCGGTTGTATGAAAAACAGTGAAAATGGATGCCCTTAAGTAAATTATTGGTCTCGGTTGTGGTCGTAAAATAAAACCTGAATTATCTTTTTCCACCGAGTGGGAATTGGCGATAAAAGGGGGTATTCTTCAATAAACCCTTATATTTTATAACGAATCTGGGTAATATTACATAATGTTTTTAGAAGAGATTTACTTCATTGGTACTTATTATGCTGTCGGAAATGATAAATGGGGTAACGAATTTATATCGGCAACAATGGCTAGGAATATTTTGAATTATCGGCGACAAAGTACGCATAATAATCATTCTGTGTAGCCTTCATCTAACTATATTTTGGGGTCGGCTTCTAGTCTAACAGGAAGTAGCCGAAAACCTTAGATAGAGGACGACGTATAAGAAATAAATAGAATGACTTTTTGTTAGGTGGGAAAATCATGTAATGACATCCCACTCTCTTGGGCGGTGCAGGAGGGCGTGTCAGACTTTTACTGACTTAAAACCCACTCTTGTTCCTTCTTTGCCATTGTTCCAGGGCCCCGGGGATCTCTTTAACATCACGCATGGCCCTAGTAGGCTTCGACCCTGCTGGGCCCCTACGGTTGCTGACATCTCCTTGTGGCGCGCGTGGAACACTACGCGTCATCCACGGCTTGGGCTTGGTCCAGACGGTTACCGGACGGTCGGACGGTGAGCTACCCATTGCTCGCCGTCCGCAAGCCCGCGTCTACAAATAGATTCACTTGGCAATCGCATGAAAACAAAATGTATCTCATAATATGTATTAGATATATTAAATTAGATTGTTTAGTCCGATTGCCAAGTCAATCTATTTATTTAAAACATAAAATATTTGTAATATTAATATGGTCTCTATAAGATGTTACAGAAAGTCCCTCAAGTAGGGATCTCACAACTTTTTACGGTACAAGAACTGAGTTGCGAGACTTGATTTTTTTACAAGTTATGTTTTTGATGGCATCTTATTTATTTTTGTAGATTCCTTTAAATTATAAATATACAGGTACACTGATTCATGAACTGCAAATGTAATTTTGTAATCCCATATATTTTTAGGGATTAAAAGTTATTTATGCAGTTGGTGAATCAAGAAAACTCAATATTTTAGTTTTCCATTGATTTATACACTAAACACTAATTGTTTTCTAAATTGGAAGCTTCTATGTCTGCTAGAAGTGCCTTGAGTTATGATGATCGATCAGTCAGTGAGTTACAAAATTAAGAAACTTTGACCAGTTGTAATTCTTAAACTACTGGTTCAAATTGAATGAATTTTGAAATATACCGTGTTTATACCATGCCTGCTTGGTTACTAAAAATTCAGGCTTGTAGTTTTATACACAATGAAGTTATAGGAGGTGAAAATGGTAATCTATAAATTACAAGTCGGTTAGGTTAGGATGGAACTGAAAAACCCAAAAAAATCTCTCACTTTTATAAAAATTTGACATTTACCTACACATGTTGCTATTTCCTAAGATTTACTACTCGTAGTAAAATCTAAGATAAATCAATAAAAGGCTTTTACAGTATCATATAAATCTGTAAAACTGTAATCGATTAGTAAATACAAAGAAATGAAATCAATATCACTCTGAAATTATAGTAATCGACTTCTTTGACCCCATCCCTATTCTTCAATCTGTCAGAACTGTCAAACGGTACTTCTCAAGATGTGTTCAGACCTGGCGATTGCGCCGCTCGCGAGCCATTCGCGACCTACTTGCGAACTGCGCGCGTGCATTTATGTTCGTACGAAGCCCCTGCGCCGCTCGCGCGCAAGTTACGCACCATACTCGAGCGGTGGTGCAGGGGGTGCGCGCGTGTCGCTCGCGGTACACATACATAGTTCAAACGCGAAAGAAGCTACGTGCGTGCGAGCGCAGCGCGCGCCTCACTCGAGCCTTGCCGGAGCTGCACTAGAGCGGCACACCAAACTTAGCTCGCAAGCGGCTCGCGAGCGGCGCATTTGCCAGATCTGGACACACCAATTTAGATTTGATGGGCTTAAGATAATAATGATATTAAACAATACCATAAATTATTACAAAAAATATTTGTTTTTCATTAGTGTTTTTTTTAAACAAAGCTGACTGCAGTATACTTACTACAATTGACACTGTTAAAAATAAAAGATTTTGGTCCTGAAATTAAAATTTTCTCTAACTGTACATGGATATAAAATACAGTGAACATATATGGCTGACGTATCTCGTAAGTTTTATATTACAACTTTTATTAATACCCAATAAGTCTTAATAACCAGTAAGTTAGGTTTCCATTGAATATGGAAACCTAAATAATTGTAAATAAGAATAATGACCTATATCCTTTCAGCACCTTTTATCAGATAACATTACCTACCCTGAATAAGTGGATATTCTACCGACCGGCATTGACAAATGACTGCCATAACATACCCTCGAAAATAAACGGACAGATTACAAGGATTTGTTGGTTCTGCTCTACTTATTCTATAAAGGACATTATTTATTAGCTTTGAGGAACATTAAGAATCGAAACTTTGCCGAAACAATCTTTACCATAGCTTTAGCTTAAAATCATTGAACGTGGCTTGAGAGGAGAAAGTTCGTAGAAGAACTTTTCGGTAAAACAATTTTGTTTCACTGCACATTCACCTGGTTAAGGTTTTAATATTAGCTCGTTAAATTAAAATTTTCGTATGTTTTTTGCAATTTGCAGTTTATATATGCTCAAGGGTAGCTCGTTAAATTAAAATTTTCGTACGTTATTTTTGCAATTTTCAGTTTATTATCGGGTAGTATAAGGTAATATATACAATTATACACCCCTATTTTTTAATTGGTACTAAAAAATGGGTTTCTATCCGTACCCGTTACTGATCATGTTTTTGTAGTCAAAAGTAGAAAAAAATGAAATCCCAAAATTGTCCACGAGACATAATTGGTAAATTCATAATTGAATCAACAATTGCTACTAGAAAATACTACGCAGTGTTTTTCCATTTTGATCGCCATTCATTTATTCATAATCAATAGCCTGAACAATGTTCCATAAATTGAGTGACATTTTAACTTTATACTTTAAACTTTAAATATATACTCACATGTTATTTATTATATTCGTGGTAATAAATAGCATGTAAGTTATTTACAAAATCATTATGGTACTAGAAAAAAAGTAATTTTATCTGAAATAACAGATAGAAAGAAATGTTCAAATCAGTTCAAGGTTAGGTAAGTTAAAAACCTTTCAAATCTAATGAAAGGGGATACTCTCAAGTAACAGAATAAGGTTGCATATACTGAAATGTGACGTCATAGCCATTAGGTTACGTGTCGACGAAGTCGGTTTTTTTTTTTTTTTTGTAAACGCTTTTTGTCATTCGAACTCCGGCTGTGGTGCTCACGTTTATAGTTATGGCCAACAAAAAGCGTATCCAAACCAAACGGTATAAGGTCCTTGACGACCTTAAGGCCAATGAAGGGCTTTTTCTTTCAAGTTATAACGATTCTGATTGCATTAATTAAAAGTTAAATGTCTAAAGCGATCGACGCTCGCGCTGCCATCAGCGCAGAAACACCAGTGACATTTCTGTGTCGCGTCCCAATAGCAACTGAGTGTCTCAGTGCGTTTTTTCACCGCAGTGCGCAGCGCTTCCTACATCTCTATGCGATACAAAAATATGTACGGTAGATTCATCGTAAATTTGCAGCGAGAGGTCAACGATGATTTTACCGCATGCGTTTATTTCACCGCAATGCGCGCACTTCTATGACACTCCATACTTTACAGATTATGCGTTAAAAAAATCAAGGCAATGCGAGCTAGGCCTAACGATTGTAGATTATCAATTTGGCTAAGCCCTCAAAAATAACTTGGTTATTAATTTTCAGATTTTATAAAAACAAATAGCTTCACAGACTTTCTGTTCCCATTATTGAAATATTTTACAACGTTGCCTTTTTTGGAGCTGTTATTTATTTTGACAATGGAATTTCATCATAAATACATAACTCTATTGAGAAAAATAAAAATGTAAAGGTTATTTTTTGGGGGTTTTGAAAAGGCCTTTTATTAGATTGGCTGTATTGAAAACGACACCGTTTTGGTGGAAAATCTGCCAGTGTAATGTAATTTATAAAAAACGATTTGTTGCCATGTTTGTGTGGAACTTTAGTCTATGTCTATTTCTACATGTTACACCTATCAACTCCAAAATAAAAACAGTGTTCATTTTGATATACCTAACATTTTTTTTTGAAGTGTGATTTTTTTTTTTTTTTTTAATTCATATAAACCAGTGCTTGACTGCGATCCCACCTGATGGATTCATCGAATAACTTCTCCCGCTTTGCATCGAATGAGAAGGAGCGAGTGTTAAACAATAACACTGGAGTACGTAGGTATATTGTCTTAGTTCATGATTTTTTTAAGGTGTGAAACCATTTAACTACTTCTTCTTCATCAAACTTTAACTGATTAAGGGCCGACGCTGCGTTAAGCGAGCGCCCGCGACACGCAGCCATTGCGGACAGTCCTCAACGTCCCTACGCAGTCTCGCTAATTCAACTTTAACGGTATGCATGTACAAATACTGTCGTGTCGATGGAAAACTTAGTATTTAAAGGCATTTTCCTCCATGCGTGCGACCCATCGTATCACATAGCGATGTTAACTAAATAAGTCCGAGAGCGTTTCGATCGAAAAAAAAATCGGCCTCACCATACAAAATTATAAACTTGGTTGGACAGTTTGTATGGTGAGGCCGATTTTTTTTTTCGTTCCCTGATAATTGTGGAAGGTTGTTCAGTTTCGTCTACTGAGCAAGCCCTTAAAGTTTGCGGAGACCTGTCCCTTACATCCTGTATAGCTCCATCCCTTTAACAATTCAATTAAGGTCGTCAATTGGATCGCGTGAGAGCTCGTGGTGGGGCGTCAGAAATGTTGTACATCTCTTTGAACAAATGTTCAACATCTCAGTTCGTTTTGTCCGTTTTGTGTTTCGGTCAGATGTGCTATTGTTACTTGTAAAAGCACCATTATTCACTGGCTACAACAATCCACTAGATAATAACCAGTTTTCTATCTAACGGTAAAATCATACGGAATTCTCATATTAACATAGTTGCTGTAATGTTATTAAAGTGAACATGTTCGCCTTGAATAAACTGGGGAACGATGCTATCCTGCTTGAATAGAAATTTTAGAGACAAAGTTTGAAAATGTTGCAGGTTATCGCTTACAGATTTTGCGATAACAATCAACAACGTTTGAAAATGTTGCAGGTTATCGCTTACAGATTTTGCGATAACAATCAACAACAATATTTTTTTTTTAATTATCGATAGGATACATTTCACCTGATGGTAAGCGATGAAATGGCCGACAATGGAGCATGCTTGTCTAGAAGTAACCTATTCACTCTTGACTTATAGACCCCTAAGTTGTAGGTATCAATAATAATAATATTTTGAAGGATAATATTATGTATGCTCGGAGTCTCCTTGCGTGATCGCATCAGGAATGAACATATCCCGCAGGAGAACTAAGGTCGCCGACATAGCCCGAAGAATCGCCAAATTTGAGTGACAGTGGCCAGGGCACATTGCTCGTAGAACAGATTGTTGATAGGGCCGAAAGATTCTGGAGTGACGACCGCGCACCGGAAGACACAGCGTTAGAGGGCCTCAGACAAGGTGGAGCGATCTGGTGAGAGTGGCGTGGATGCAATGAATGCGAGACACACAGGACCGTTCGTTGTGGTGACACTTGAGGGAGGCCTATGTCCAGTAGTGAAAGTTGTTCGGCTGAAATGATAGCTATTTTGAATCTATACAATGTGTGCTCAAAGACACCACACAATTCTCAGTTGCCTAGAGATTTTTGGGGGGTTGAAAATAATCAAATCACTTGGATGGAGCAAGAGGAAGTGTCAGACTTTTACTATAATCCACTCATGTTCCTTCAGTTGCTTTTTGCATTTCAGGGCCGTGGTAACTCTCAAACTATCCTGGAGCCCTGGCAAGCATTGACTCTAGCGGACCTCATGCTGACATCTGTTTGAGGGGGCGTGGAACACAACACGTCATCGATGAGCTACCCAATGCTCGCCGTTCGAAAGCTTCTTACTGTAGTGGCTGAGAATCGCTCTGCGACTGCCGAAGTCTAGGGCGCCTCTTAATAGCTTAGGGGCTAATGGGGTGACCAGACAGTTGCAAGCTAGCGTTCCAACCAAGGTCACCTTGGTTTATGTGTTTGGTTTGTGTTGTGGCTACATGGATGTAAACCACGCGCCAACACGTTCGGTGGTTGGGAAAACGCGCCTCTCAACCAAGGGCGTTGAAGGTCATGGATTACAACTGCTGTCTACACAGATTGAAACTAGCATTGAAACCAGCACGGTCACGTTAGTTGGAACGCTAGTTTGCAACCGTCTGGTCACCAATAAGTCTATAAAATAAACAAGATTTCTAAACAAAAAGCACCGACACCGCCACAACAATGGCAAAACGGTGAAAATATGGGCACCTTATGAAAAAGGCACAAGCATGATAAGCAGATGATTCTTTCTGGCATATAATTGTAAATTTATATATTGCAATAATAATTTTAAGAACTGAATTTTCTTCTGTGACCTGAATCTAAATGATACGGTCATCAAAACAGTTACGCATGTATTACTTGTGCAAATTGCGTTGCTTGTGCAAGTTGTGGTTCCAAATAAACATAATCGCAAAACAATGAAAAATCAGGCCACGGTCTAAAATGAAACAAAGGCCCAATTTCAAACGTCTCAAATAAATAATCAACGCAAAATAAATAACATTATGCCTCATACTGACTTTACATGTGAACCACGCTAATTACATATTCTGATCACGTGTTATGAAAATTATATGTAAAGCATTTAGATTCCTGGAACTAAAGAGAGGCGGAAAAGCTTTATGTTAGTGTTTGAGACTTTCCTGGTTGGTGGCTTTTGGAGGTATGCGGAACAGAGAGTAAAGTCCCGCAAACCTCCGTTGAAAAGGGAGGATCCTCCGGCTAGACGGGTGTTATGTCTGGTGGGCAACTGCCCGATAGATGATTTCGGGCTGTTCTATATGTTCCAATCGCGCAGAGAACTTTAATTGCGTGATGCAGGATTAGTTCTTATGTGACGACATAGATGTCGCTACACGCTATTCAAAGCCGAACCCTGGGTTTTTCTTGACGTGGGAAATCATTCAATGACTTCTCCCACTTTAGGATGAAACGCGAGTGCGTGTCAGACTTTTACTGACTAAAATCCACCAGTATCCTTTAGTTGCCCTTTACGTTCTAGCTTCACGGTGTCTCTGTCAGTAATTCCCCGTGACCTTAACAGGTCTACGTCCTGCCGGGCATCTACGGTTTTACTGGAATCAGGTATACAGTCTGAACATCACATAAAACTTTATGGTTCAAAGAAAAACAAAATGTACCAATATCTTTTTTTGTAGTTCACTTATGGAACTCTTGTTACGATCAATTCTAAAACAATTGTGATTTGTGGATCTTGTTTTAACAACTTACTCATTGGCTCGTAAACTATTCACTACGCTCCTAAAAACTTTTTGGGACTGATATGACATCCCACCCTCGGCCTCGGTCATAAAATTTATATTTTATTTTTTTTAGATAGTGTAATTTCAGTCAGCCATGAGCCATGCAATTGATTTACCACCCTTTTTTACGTGGTCCATCATCACAAAACTTCTCTTACTCTAGGGGCAGCAATCGGGAGTGTCAGACTTTTACTGGCTAAAACCCACACGTGTTTTTCGCCTCCTATTCCTTTGTTCTGACCACGTGACTGAGCGTTGAGATGACGTCAGAACAAAGGAATCGGAGGCGTGGCCGACTTGAGGCGATCAACGAAAAGAGAATCGAAACGAAACGGTTGTAACTTGGCTAGGGGGGCAGAATTTTTCACTGCTATGAGCAATATGCCCAGCCCACTGCCACTAAAATTTGGTGATTCTTCGGGATATGTCAGTAACCTTGGTGAAGTTTTAATTTTATTGGGAATACTGTTTGCTGTCAATCATGGTAAAGCAATTACGAAGCCTATTTCTAACCGTTCCAGCACTCTGTTAAACCAGCATAACCACTTGAACCGAAACATTCTTCAGATAAATCAGAATCCGTTACAATTATTATCAGCCTAGGTGGACAAGCCGGAAAACCCCATAGTTGGCAACCGTCCAACCACGCGACCCGGTTTACCCGAATTTATCTGATGTTCTACAACCTTTGACTACTCGAATATACTGACGAATATGTTGTGTGAGCCATGTGCGCTTTTAAGGCTTAAATGTGACGGAATGAAAGTCGGGAGGCTTTGTTGTCTGCGTTTTTGTGTTCGCAAATATTCGTAACAGATTCTTCATAATTTTTGTACAAAAGAAACAAACTCATCTTAAACTTTGGACACAGCTGCATGTGTTTAAAGATGAGTCTATTTCTTTTGTTCCCCTATTTCTTCTAGTTTATCAATGTGGTGAAAACTAAATTCTAAAATCGACAAACACTTTGTAATATCCAATGACTTCTCTCAATTATTTCTTTTTCTTTTCTAGGGCGGTATGATAGGGCGTGTCAGGCTTTTACTGACTAAAACCACAACTATGTTACTTCTTTGCCCTTTGTGATCCAGGACCACGGGTTTTCCTTTCAAAAGTCAACCCATGCATCCAGTAGGTTTCGGCCCTGCCCAGCGGCAGGGACGTGAGGATGTCCGTTTCCTCACGCGTGAAGCCGCCTCTTTCGCTAGCACTACTGTTTCGCAGAAGGATGCGACCGCCGCCCAATCTCCTTCGCTCAGTACCATAGCCTGTACTAGGGCCCGGCGCAAGAGGTCGCCGTCGCCGATTGCCCCCTCGAAAACACGGTAGTGCTCAGCTCAAGTGGGCACACCTCTACCGTGTCGTCCGGGCGGTCCGCACAAAAGTGACACCCGTGCGTTTCTTCTGCACGAATCAGGTGCAGGAACCTCCCGAACTTACTATGTCCAATAAGGACCCACGTTATGTGGAAGGTGAGGACGCTGTGGCGTCTCTCCAGCCATTCGTTAAAGTGGGGGCTTATCGCCATGATTACGTCGTTTTCGTTGCTGTCACCATATCACCATGAGATCCCGCCGGAACTTTGTTTTGGCCCGGCATTATATCTCCATGCGTGCAAGGACTGTTGCTTCCAGATTCCATAGCGGCAAGCCAGCAAGGAGGTTCACCGCTTTGCTTACTTTCCATGCTAATGGCGGGTAGCAGACCATAATCTTAACTCGCATAGTCGAGATAATTCTCCATACTTGAATGTAGACCGCAAACTATGTAGTTAAACTAAACTATGTCTGTAGTAAAACTAAACTTTGTACGTATAATAAATCTCAGCTATTCGAGCGAAGCCTAACTAATTAAGTCTAGTTCTTGGTCTGATACCTACCACATTCGGACCACTCTGCAAATACATACATGATACATTCAATAGCTCCAAGTGAACCAGGGTCCTGATTTGTAGATAAAGTCAGAATCCCGATTAATTTAGTCACAATAACCAATACGTGCGTCACAACGGCATTAGAATCGAAAGTGGCCGGATTAATGGCGCGATTCGGCAACAAATTAAAAGGCTGGGCACGGGCGCAAATTCAGGGTAGGAGTCCTTCGTTATTTTGTTTCGAGTAATTTCACAGCAATGTTGCTTTGTAACGTGACGAATTAAAAGGCTTGCTATAGAGATTGATATTTTTGGTTCTCTGGAATTTTCCACATTTTTGGTTATTTGGAATTTTCCATATTCGAACAATATTGGAACAGGTGAATTTAATGTTAGGGCATTTTGATTTTGGGGTTATTAGGGAAGTTAACGTTGTGAATACTGTGATATCGAAAGGAGATCGCATGAGGTAAGTTAGCGAACTGGCATGTAAAATATATTTCTAAGGATTTTGTTGTTCTAGAATAGGTTTGAAAATTGAATAGAACAAAATAATGTCTAGTTTAAGCAGTTCGGACGCGACCCTTGTAAAGTGAAGTCATTATCGTGAAGCAATATAAGTATTCAATGTAATAAGCGTTTTCATTACTACATACTTGAAGATCCTGGTACTGTCGCACAGAGAGTTGCGACAAAGTGGCGGAGGCGCCGGGTATAGCAAGCACCATTAATGGAATAAAGCTAAGTGAAAATTTTATAAATTAAACATAAAAAGGGGCAAATATGGCACAAGCAATTTTGTTTTCGGGCATAGGACCGAATGTAACATTCGACGATTTTCTGATGCAATTTCGCCGTATTGCGGCAATAAATAAATGGCCAGAAAATGATTTGGCACTTATTATGGGAGCATACTTAGAGGGTCCGGCCCTAGCTTATTTCAAATACATATATAATGAGGAAATGTCTTTCAAAAACCTATGTGAGCACATGAAAAATGAATTCCCGTGTGGAACAAACTACGTAGAGAAATTTTATAATGCCCGACAAAACGATAAAGAGGACGTTGTAGCTTTTTTTTATAGGCTGTCGGAATACAGCCAACAAGCTGGGATAAAAGAAGATAACATTTTTATTAAAACATTCTTAAAAGGGATCACCTTACATAATAAATTAAAATTAGCGACACGTGTTTATTCCTCAAAGGCAGAGTTACGAGAGACCATACAACAGGTCAAAGAGATCTTCGAAGAGGCGCCACAAGATATAATAAATTTACCATTGCAGCCTCCACGAGTTAATTTTGATCTACCAACAGCAAATCAAAGGTTCCAGTCGACACCGAGACCATCCAGCTCAGCGATGCCAGCTGCCACGCCAAGAAACGCGGGCGACGCTGATACATTCCACACGCCTAGATACAACTTACGGCCTAGGCATTATCGTAATAATAGAAATAATCGGTCTCCTATTGCCCTCAGCCGTGAAAGCCCATCATTGCCCAACCACCCAAACGAGCAAGGGCACAGCCATTAGAGGAACGATCGGAGTTGCAAGCTGTGTCCGTGAGGGAGCAACTCCGGACAGAAAATACAAAAAAAATGCGTAATATCAACCCTTTCATTAAAATTTTTATAGCGGAGCAGGCCTATAGTGCGCTGATAGACACCGGAGCATCCATTTCGTGTATATCAGAGCGAGTAGCGTCGAAACTCGAGTTGAAAAGTACCAGTGACGGGACGAATCATTTTGTAAAATCGATATCGGGATCACTTCTAAAAGTCGTTGGGAAAGTGAAGATCAGCTTTATGGTAGATTCACGCGTTTTTGTTAATGAATTTATGATAATTAAAGACATTAACCAAGAAGTAGTCCTGGGTCAAGACTTTTTGTATAAATATAAAGCAGTTATAAATTTTTCAAATAATTGTATTAGTTTAAATGGGTCGTTTCATATAAAGTTTTGTGAACATTATGATCGAAATGTCACGTCGATGTCACATCCTATGGTACATCATGACCATTTTGACGAAACAAATAAAAATAATGTCATAAATGGAAATGGTGAGGAAAGAAGGTTAAATTACATTTCCAAGAATGATTATCTTTATTTTTCGAAGCTAGTGACAGAACATGACGAGGATTTTATCTCGAATGTATCTAAAAAATATAATGATATAAATGAACTTAATATAAACTTGGATTTGAGTGTTGATAAAAAAAATAAACTTAGGGACCTCCTTTCCTCTTATCGAGAGAATTTTGCTTTTACGGCCTCCGAGTTAGGTAGATGTAGCTTAGATGAAATAGCTATTAAAACAGTAGATGATATTCCTATACATACCCCACCCTATAGGGCTTCTCCAAAGCAGCTTGATATAATAAACTCACAAGTTGAAGAAATGTTGAAGAATGGAGTTATCCGTGAATCTAAGAGCGCGTATGCTTCCCCAGTAGTGTTGGTACAAAAACCTGATAATACATGGAGATTTTGCGTAGATTATCGAAAATTAAACAAAAAAGTAATTACTGATAGCTATCCGTTGCCAATTATAGAAGATATTATGATATATTTAGCGGGGGCGCGTTACTTCGCAGATTTAGATTTAAATTCTGGCTATTGGCAACATCGTTTATGCGAGAAAGATAAGCATAAAACGGCATTTATTACGTCTTCAGGGTTATATGAATTTAATGTATTACCCTTTGGACTCAAGACGAGTCAAGCTGTTTTTCAGAGGGCCATGGATAAAGTATTAGCTGGTATTAAATATAAAAAAGCTATATGCTATGTAGATAATATTTTAGTTTGGGGTAATAATTTCACAGAGTTTATAGATTCACTAGAAGATGTCATGAAGCGATTAAAGAAAGCAAACCTTACATTGAAGCCAAATAAATGCAGTTTCGGCTATAATGCAATTTCGGTACTAGGACACGAAATTTCGGGAGATGGTGTCAGACCAGACAATAAAAAATTACAATCGTTAAAAACATTGAAAACCCCGACGAATGTGAAACAAGTAAAATCTATATTGGGTTTGTTTTCTTATTATCGTAAATTCATTAATAATTTTGCAGAAATAGTATTGCCCTTAACAAAATTATTAAGGAAAGGTGTCGCGTTCAAATGGACAGCCAAGCAGGAAGAAGCGTTCCAGAGCATAATAAAAATTATGGAGTCACCACCTATTTTGCATTTTTATTCTACTGACCCAAAAATAATTACACGTTTATATGTAGACGCATCTGGTGAAGCGGTAGGTTGCTGTTTAATGCAGGGTGAAGAGTTGATGTATCCTGTTTCGTACGCGTCGAGGAAGCTGAGCGATGGAGAGAAGAAATATTCCACTACGGAGAAGGAGTGTCTCGCGTTGGTGTGGGCTCTGAATTATTTCAAGCATTTTCTTTGGGGTCTGAAGTTCCAGGTCATGACGGATCACAAGGCGCTTTGCTGGCTGAGGAAGAGAAAAGATATGAATGGACGTTTAGCTAGGTGGTCGCTGTGCATCCAGGCTTATGATTTCGATATTGTTCATTGTGCAGGGAGAGATAATGTCATTGCTGATTTTTTGAGTAGGAATCCATTATGCCAGGGAGATGAAGAGCAGAGGAGTATAGCAGAGCAGCAGGAAGATGGCATGCAGCTATATAGAATAGAAGTTGTAAAGATGCGTGAGGAGCAAGAGAGAGATGATTTTTGTAAATTATGGTTAGATAGGATTGCTGCTAATAGGGGTAATGATACCAAGGGTTTTGGTGTTAAGGAGAATGTGCTGTGTAAGAAAGCCAGGAGATTGACAGGTGTTTGTGAATTAGTAGTGATTCCAAAAGGGCTTCTGTATGAGATTTTGAAAGAATTGCATGATGATCCATGGTCAGGAGGTCATTTAGGATTAGCTAAAACATTAGCTAAGTTTCGAGCAAAGTATTTTATCAGGGACGCGGAGAAAGAGATAGAGCGTTATGTAAATAGTTGTGTGTTGTGTCAGGAACGTAAGAAGTGTAATCGGTTAGCTCAATTGCAGCCTATCGTAGTGAATGGTTTGATGGAAAAAGTAGGCATCGATATCTTAGGTCCCTTTAGAAAATCATTGAATGGCAATAGATATATTATTGTTAGTTTAGAATATGCTACGAAGTATGCGGTCTGCAAAGCGGTTCCCAGAGCGACAGCCCAGAGGATCAGCGGATTTCTTGATAGAGGATATTTTTTGTCGATTTGGTGGTGTCAAGGAAGTGGTGTCTGATAGGGGGTCAGTTTTCACTTCTCGTTTAGTCAAAGAAACAGTAAGTTATTTTGGAGCAAAATCCCGCTTCACCACGGCGTTCCATCCACAATCGAATGGCTTGACAGAAAAATTCAATAGAACCATTTGCCAAATGCTATCCATGTATGTTAGTTCAGATCAGCGTAATTGGTGTAGTTATGTGCCACTCGTGTGTTATGCATATAATTCTAGTAAACAAGCAAGCACTAGAGTTTCGCCGCACATGTTGTTATATGCTAGAGAACCATCATTTCAAACAGATATGACAATAAATGTTGGAAATCAAAATCAATTAGATTATATAGGACGTCATAATCTGAAAAGTCAGCTGTCACGATGTGCCATAGATAATATTAAAAAAGCACAAGTCAGACAGAAAGCAAGGTATGACAAGAAGGCCAAAATAATAAGGTTTATACCCAATCAGTTGGTTATGGTCTACACTCCTAGACGAGCATCACATAAGAGTTCAAAATTATGTAGATTTTATAAAGGACCTTATCAGATAGTTAGAAGAATGTCAGATGTGAATTATGTAATTAAAAAACTAAATAATAGGCGATTTAGGGATATAGTACATGTAAATAGATTAAAACCATTTCATGTCCGAATGTAAATAAGTCAAGGCTCAAAAACCTAGTAGCCAATTTGTATAAAAAATATGTCTATAGAATATGTCATTGTCAAATTTGCTAATGTCAGATTGTTCATCGGGGTGTTATCATAACACAATAAAATGTTTTAATGAAAAATGTGTTAATTAGGTGTTTTGTTTCATGAACTTTGGATAAATGCTGCCGGGCGAGCACGCCCAGCGAGCACGGCCAGGTGTATAGATACGCAGCCGGGCGCCTTCGGAGGACAGAGCCAGAAAATCCAAATATAAAAGTGTTTACATGTTAATTTAGGCTAGATTTTACTCCAGAAATGATACATTAGTGTTATTAGTGAGAGGAAGATTCCCTCCGGGCCTCTGTTATGAGAGGATAGCACAATAATCAGTTTAAGCTAATATCAACTTTGCAAATGAGGCATAGCCTTTGCAAAGAGAGTCTAGTTGACTCTAATGATTTAGCCGTGATGAGCTATTTAATTAATTTTTATTGCTTATAGATTCTGGAGTAAATTCTAATAATGAGATCCCATAGGTGGTCCAATACAATTATGGCTCTTTGTCCTCTGGCCCGATAAGCGTCTGTTGGAACTAAAGTCATGACGGTATTGAGTCTTAGAGTGTAATCCCGGTCTGGGAGGTTGTCACTTTGGCATCCTAGGTTAGCAAGGGCGGTGCGCTGTGGCTTTTAGTATGGTTTTGCTGCAGCGGGGTTTAAGTCAAACCAACGGTAATTATTGAGTGTGGATTAACACACAGTAATTATATAGGAATTTTTATAATGATTATTTATCGTTGACGTTGACTTAAGCTCGCTCTAGAGAGACGTACGCCATTACATAAGTTTTCATCCATACAAAGGTAGGGACATCTGTGTTAGGTAATAGGTAGGTCATGCTCAATCCTTCGAAAGTTTTCTTTAGAATATAAATGTTTGTTGCCTCCACATTTCTATTCATTGGGGCGTAGCTCATGTGATATCGAAAGGAGATCGCATGAGGTAAGTTAGCGAACTGGCATGTAAAATATATTTCTAAGGATTTTGTTGTTCTAGAATAGGTTTGAAAATTGAATAGAACAAAATAATGTCTAGTTTAAGCAGTTCGGACGCGACCCTTGTAAAGTGAAGTCATTATCGTGAAGCAATATAAGTATTCAATGTAATAAGCGTTTTCATTACTACATACTTGAAGATCCTGGTACTGTCGCACAGAGAGTTGCGACAATACACAAAAAGATTTGTCGGTAAACAAAGGTGATATTTTAGCATGGAACTCCCCAAAGGTATATATGAACCACAAAAAGGTGGTTAGGATAAACTAGTTGCAGAAGGCAGAGGATCGGATGTAGTGGCGCAGCTTAGGAGCGGCCTCCGACACATTAATATTGTGTTTATTAACTGCTCCATCTTTGTTTTTAAATATATATTTTTTTCTAACACATTGTTTTTGCAATATTTTTTATATTATTTAAACCTTAATCACCTTAAATTCGTTACAAATTTATTTTGTTAACAGCTCATTTATTGGTAGTTGTAATTATTTATTTTTGTTGTTTTTTTTTTTATATAGCCACTCTTATATAATGTGAATGTAAGAACACTGTAGACTCCGAATTATTAGATTACTTCCTATTACGACTGATTTTTTATTACGATTTTTTTTTTGTGCTACTGGCTACAATATTGCCTGGTCTACACTGTCCTTACATAATATCTTTTAATACTGTAATATCTATTAATACTGTAATATGAAAATATTGTAACATCTACCCTTTTTTTAAAAAATGAGTAACCATGGAGTTTCTTGCCGGTTCTTTTCCATAGGAAACGATTAGCCCATGTAGGCCTATGCGAAATAAAAATATTTGATTTAATTTTTTGAATTTATTGACCAATATTGTAGCCAGGGTTTTTACCTAGAACTTGTTTTTACTGTAGATGAAATTAAAAAAAAAAACCAAATACATATGTGGCGCTAATAATAAATGATAGGTAGAAAAAACATTACTTAATAAAAAAATGTGATCTTAATTTTGAAAAAAAAGAAGATGATTACAATGTTTCAATATCTCAAGACCGACTAGTTCGAATTGAACAATTCTTTCAATGTTCGATAGCCCATTTATCGAAGAAGGCTTTAAAAAAAAACCCATATAACATTACCCTCGACTATTAGGAGTTGAGTAGTAAACAAGGACGCAGGTGAAACCTCGGGGACAGCCAGTAATGTCTTTTAGGCTGTAGAATGTTTTTGTAGACTTTTCTTTTCAGAAAGGTCAGACGGGCCTTCAATGGACAGGTTTATCAAGCTAAATGTCAGAAAATAGACATGTGGCTTAATAAATCTTCCTCAAATTGACTGCTGCTTTTTATTTTGTTTTTTGTAGGTACTTGTGTGTGTCTACTGTCTAAGTTTTACTATTGACATAATTGTTTTAAGTTGTTTTGGTAATTCTAACAACCTATGAGCCTACAATAAACGATTTCTTTTTTACTTTATTTTAGAAGTTATTTGATAATTTTTCAACTCAAAAAGGGACCTAAGGACATAAGTTTTAAAACAATTTATTGACTCCCAGCCTTTACACCAGCATAGAGGTCTCCATGCGGCCCAATACCTTTAATGAACTTGATTTACATGACTCTGAATCAATGTCAAAACGACACAAAAATGTGACTCATTTATTTCAACACCTAAACCAAAAGAATGTTAAAAAATATGTTGTAACATTCTGCGACAAGTTTACTTCAAAATATTCTATAAGGAATCTTGAGTATCTTGATCGCACGACTTACTTCTTGTCTCGGGGACTAAAGTAAATCTAACTTACTGTAACTTCCAACCACAGAGCACTAATTCTATTTAGCGGCAATTGCTTGACAGAGAGCAGTGGTGGCCGAGTGATAACGGCTCCGATTTACGAGTTGTAGGTCGCGGGCTCAAACCCAGCCAGGCGCATTACATTGTGTAATTTATTTCATCACCACTGCTCTCAAAACGGTGAAGGAAAACATCGTGAGGAAACCGGCATATCCTAAAACCAAAAATTCGAAGACATGTGACATCCACCAACCCGCACTGGGCCCGCGTGGTGGATTACGGCCCATTCCCTCTCCTAGAGAGAGAAGGCCTGAGTCCCAGCAGTGGGAACATTAAAAAGGCTGATTATGTTTATGCTATGCTATGCTTGACTGCTTGACAGAGAAGACAATCTTCAACAAAATTCTGACACTTCTTCCCGCTCCACAAAGAGTGGGAGAAGTTTGTAGATGACATACCACTTCAAAAATTAATGCCGTAGGCGTTTTCTTCCTTTAAGCAAAGAGCTCCATACGCGCCTAAAAGAGATGTAAGCAAAATTGAAGGGGCCCCGTTTAGCCTGCTATGCATGCTAGGGTTGTGGCTACGGTTGAAAGTGTTAACAAGGGCCTGGGACACAAACGACAACTGAAGGAACACAGATGATTTTAGTCAGTAAAAATCTGACACGACCTTCCTGTACACAAAGAGTAGGAAAAGTGATTTGATGATATCTCACCTCAAAAAAAAAAAAGCTCTAACAGCCCTAACTTGTGCTCAGCTGAATTGCGTGACTAAAGATATCACAGAAATTAATAAAAAAGGAAAAGATTGTGAGTGTGTATGCTTGTTACATAAACACGCTCAAATGGCTCAACAGAAATGAAAGGGGTAGTGAAACTTTTACCAAACATTCCTGGCATGTATTTTTATTTAATTTCGCCAAAAGTGAAACCTTGACCATATCTTAAAGGAGTGAATGATAAATCAATAGCAAAAAGAATTATGTCTACCAACCGTAACCAAACGAAGTTAGAGACTATTTAGTAGGTATATTGCTATAGTTTGTTATCAGACGTTATTTTTCTCAAATAAAAATACTGTGTGTCTGATATTTTAAGTTTCCCATTGTTAAATATAGTTTTATTTTCGGTTTTTATAGTGAGTACGCATTAAATATTGTCAATCACTATCATAATGTTATCGCGTGTCTTTTCGATTCGTTTATCACTTTTTTTTTACTAGTTTTAGTGATGAAAAACTGCGAGTGTGAAAAATATAACAGTAATAACCAATTTAATCTATTTTATCAATGGAAACCTCAAAATATTACTATATTTACTATTATTATATTTCCATTTCATTATAATATAACGAAAATAGGTAACGCCTGACAAAAATATACTAGCAAAGCTTCTATACATTTCGTTCGGTTACGGTTTAAAGACCTGGTTTTTTTTGCTATTGATTCCTCGTATTGGCCTCTAAAATATAACCTAGGTTTCATTTCTAGCGAAAAAAAAAAGTAAATCATGCGAATAGTTTGTATTGGCCTTTAACACAAGGGTAGACCATGTCTTTGGGACTGTACATAGGTTACTTTTTTTATCTCGGGTGTATGTTCCATTGGGGCAATTTTCTACTTACAGGCGGGTGAAACAGCTAGTTGTTTCTATATTTAAGAGAGCCCTTCCCCAATCGTCTATTGTCAACCTGAGCTTGGTTTAAAGGGTTGTTGGTTCAACCAACGCGATCCAACGCAATGTTTGATAATAAGACAACGCAAAAACAGAGAGATTACACCTGAACGCTCTGCTGGCACTCAGTAATACCATCATTCGCCCGAATATTTCTCAAAACTTGTTCCAGGAAATTCGTGTTTTTTTTTTTAATCGTAAAAGTTTTTAGAAAACATTTCGTCATTCAGAATCTTGATTAAATGTGCATGGTTTCTATAGTATTTTTTTTTAATTCATGAGCAAATTATGAAGGGTCAAAGTTCACGCCAAATAGCAGATTACACAAATTTATAAATTGATTTCAATTGAAATATAGACAATAAATATCCACAAGATATTTGTGTTTCCAAAGTATGTAGAAAAAAAATTGTAATAACGTCATAATCGTAATCGGTTATAATCGTAAGAGCGGTTGTATGAAAAACAGTAAAAATATAGGTTGGGTTAGACGCTCTTAATTGTTAATGCACATAGAAACACAGGTGAAATTAATGGTTTAGGCATTTTCTTCCAGTCACTATTAAGGTGATGCAGACACAAACTCTGGTAGGTGAAATATTAACTAATTATTTTTTTAGTTTTGGCAAAAGTTTCAGTGGCTGCCGATACTTACAGCATTCCTTTGTCTGTGCTCTCTACGATAGAGTTGAGACGAAGCATTCAAACGTAAGTAAATCTTAAGCATACACTTCACTGGAACACTTAGGTTAAATGTTACATGTTATACTATCATGCTTGACTACTTGGATAATATATTATGTCTGCTTGTAAATACAAGGTTTAATATTTAACCTTTTGACGTGCGTAATTAGAGACACAATAGTAAGACAATGGCTTGCGGGCGCCGGCTACCGCCTGAGCGTTAATGAATTAAGTTGGATGTCTTGTGTTTTAGTTTTGTTTACTTTGTGTAGTTCAGTCGGTACAAAGAATAGAGCATTGTGTATTCACACGAAGATTTTTTTAAATATTTGTTCATGGTTTTTACCCCCTTAAAGGATCACTTTGTTGTCCGTCTGTCCGTCTGTCAAGACACTTTATCTCAGGAACGCGTGGAGGTATCGAGTTGAAATTAAAACCATATACTCAAGTCTGCGGTCTCTTGAAGCTGTGAAAAAATCAAACTTCTGAGTTAAAGAAAAAAAGATACGGCCGTTTATGTCGCAAAAAACGTGTATTTCGACACTCTAAGGGAATGAAAATTCATAGGGTACTTCCCGTTGACCTAGAATCCTGAAATTTGGCATGAAGCAAGGTTTCATAGCACAAGTATAGGAAAAAATCTGAAAACTGTAAATTTGTCGTTACGTCACAATAAAACTTTTTTTGCAATTCGGTAGTCTTCGAAACTCAATTCGGGTTCGGTTCGTTTTCGTATAAATTTACATAGGTAAGTTTGTACGGAACCCTCAGTGCGCAAGTCCGACTCGTACTTGCCCAGTTTTTTTTTGCAAGCTTTTAACGTCGTGCACGTCATTATACGTTCTCGCATACATTTTTGTATTTATAATTATTCTATACGTGTGTAAGTTTGTCATCTAACTTCTCCTAAGATTCAAGATTCAAAGAATTTTATTTCAAACTAGCTCTTGCCTGCCACTTCGCGAAGAAGTTGGAAATATTTGTAAAGTCTAAGTACATTAGAAGGCTGTTTTAAGTGCATCACGCTAATATAAGTAAGAGTAGAACTATAAAACATTGGGTGAAAGTGCTGGGTCTTATAATGTTATCAATGGAAATGTAGTTGATGCTATCTCCTGGAGGTTTACCCAGAATTATTTGTTATTGATTTTGTCAACGCTACTATTTCTAGCCGCCAATATTGCCATTTGACACATCCACTGGTAGTGTTAATTTTCTATTTGGACTACATCTGGGGAGACTTTGCAGATTAGGTCAACACTTTCGATTTGGTTTTCACAATAAGGTACTTTTCCGTTTTCTATTAAAAGTAACTTTGAGGGACAATTTGTACTACCTCCGTTCAAATATGTACTCATATTAATGGATAGTTTAAGGGGGTGGACGAATTTCCATATTGGGGATGTTTTTAAGCAAGACTTTACAATGTCAGATCTAGTTCCCCTAACTATCACCAGCAAACTTGACAGTGATTTCACCCATTTCGTGCGGAAGAAACGCTCGGGTGTCACCTTTGCGTGGACCGCCCGGAGGACACGGTGGAGCACACGGCGGAGGTGTGCCCCGCTTGGGAAGAGCAACGCCGTGTCCTCGTGGGGGCGATCGGCGGCGGCGATCTCTCGCGCCGGGCTTTGGTACAGGCCATGGTTCGGAGCGAGGAGGAGTGGCAGGCGGTCGCCTCCTTCTGCGAAGCAGTAATGCTAGCAAAGGAGGCGGCCGATTGCGTGAGGCAACGGTCCTCACGCCCCAATCAGGCATGTGGACGGCGAGAAATGGGTAGCTCACCGTCCGACCATCCGGTAACCGTCCGGACCGAGCCCAAGTTGTCGACGGCGCGTACTGTTCCTCGCGCACTTCAAGGAAATGTCAGCAACTGTAGGGGCCCAGCAGGGTGGAAGCCTACTGGGGCCAAGGGACTGATTCTGAAAGGAAGACTCGGCCCTGGTACGAAAGGCAACGAAGGAACAGGAGTGGGTTTTTAGTCAGTAAAAGTCTGACACTGTCTCACGCTCCGCCCAAGGGCGGGGAATGTCATAAGATGATTTTCCCACCGAAAAAAAAACCCATGATTTTATTACAGATTCTTATGTCTCTAAGGGTCCTGCTTCTACATGAACTCTATGAATCATAGTGCATTCATCCCATATGATTATACTGACATCTTGTAAAACTTTTCCCCATTTTTACTCGATTCGAGCACATCTTTCTGAAAAGTTTGCGGTGCATTCACCTGCTAATAGAGTTTTTTTTAAGTAAAGTCGGTTATTTTGAAAAAAAGTTTTTTATTTCACACTTTTTAGTTGCGATACAAAAAACTGGGAGTAGAGTGGAAAGGCGTGTCAGACTTTTACTTTTACTGACTTTAAACACACCTGTGTCCTTCAGTTGCCCTATATGTTCTAGGACTACGAGTTTCCTTTTTAGAAAATCGCCGTGGTCCTAGCGGGCACCGTCCCTATTGGACCCTTACGATTTACTGACATCTCTTTGAGGAGCGTGTGGAACACTGTCGACGACTTGGGCTCGATCCAGACGGACGACCGAACGACGAGCTACTCATTGCTCGTCGTCCGCAAGCCTATCGGGTTCGCGACGGCTAAGGCGTATGTCCGTTCCCTCACGCGTGCGACCATCTTCTTCGCTAGCATTACTGTTTTGCAGAAGGACAGGAGCCCAGCAGGGCCCAAGCCTACTAGGGCCATGTTCTGTAAGGCAAACCTGGGGTCCTGGTACGCAAGGCAAAGAAGTATCATAGGAGTGGGTTTTAGCCAGTAAAAGTCTAGCTCGCCGTCCGGCCGTCCGGTAATCGACCGGACCAAGCCCAGTCGTCGGCAGCACGTAATGATCCACGCGCTCCTCTAAGAGATGTTAGTAAATTATAGGGGCTCAGCAGGGCCTATGCCTGCTAGGACTGCGGGGAATTTCTGAAAAGTAAACTCGTGGTCCTAGAACGCAAAGGGCAACTGAAGAGCACAGGTGTGGTTTCAGTCGGTAAAACTTGGAGGTTGGTGCTGATAGCCAAAATACAGGCTTGTCTAGTTCGGCTACAGATATCTCATTATTTTGTTCTACAATAATATAGCCTACAAATCTGCTGCAAAACTGTAAATTTATTTGAATAAACTCATTATTATTATTAATTCTAACACGCCCTCTTGCTCCACCCAGAGCAGGCGAAGTCATTTGATGATTTCCCACCTAAAAAAAAACCGGTGCAATAAAAGAAATTCACGCGGACGAAGTTGCGGGAAAAAGCTAGTTATCAATATATGTAGCCTTCATAATAACATTTAGTTAGATCTTTTCCAATCACGTTGGAGTCACGTAATAAATTTCGCTATATGTAGAGCATTCACATGATTGCATCTCGTAACAATAACATACATCCAAACATACAGGTAACACAAAAGGTGAAGGTTTGTTTGCATGTGTGTGTGATATTTATTACTTCTTCACGTTTAAATGGCTGAAAAGACTTGAATAAAATTCCGTGCAATAATCTATATCTACGAGTATATATATAAAAGGAGAAACTGACTGACTGCTATATTATCAACGCACAGCCAAAACTACTGGGACTAGGAGCGTGAAATTTTGCACAAAGGTTTCCTTTCATTATGTAGGCGAGCAGTAAGAAAGGATTTTTCAAAATTACCCTCCAAGTGGAAAAAATGGGGATCTGAAATTAAAAGGGAGGGGGTCTGAAATCCTTTCACGCGGGCGAAACCGCTGGCAGAAGCTAGTATTATATATAAGCGAAATACCACTCATTGATTAATCACGAAATCTCAGAAACTATAACACCTACAAACTTCAAATTTAGCAGGTAGGTTCCTTATAAGGTGTAGACATCCGCTATGAACGGATTTTACGAAACTCCATCCCTAAGGGGGTAAAACGGGGGTTGGAAGTTTGTATGGAGAAATCTACTTTTACGCGGGTGACACCGCTGGCAGAAACTAGTAGACCATATTCTTGAATCGCATATAGTATAGGTAGATACTTTTTATCCTGGGAATGTACAGCCACTGGTAGAAGCTGACTTTACTCGTATAATATTAATTGATTTGTATATTAGTACGTACTAAATAATATGCTAAAGTCTATACCTATATATAAAAGGAGAAACTGACTGACTGACATATCAACGTACAGCCGAAACTACTGGGATTAGTAGCGTTAAATTTTGCATAAGGTTTCCTTTTATGACGTAAGCGAGCACTAAGAGAGGATTTTCCATAATTCACCTCCTAAAGGGATGAAATTGGGGTCCAAAGTTTGTATGGAAAAACCTACTTTTAAGCTAAGCCGCTGGCAGAAGCTAGTTAGCCATCAAAACCTCTAATACACTAGGGGTAAAATGTCCCCCAACCTGACACGCAACGCTATCATATTGTCCAACAAAATGTCTCGCGTCACGAGAATGCATTATTGGGTGGCAAGTTTTATTTTTATTTTATTTATTAGAGACAAAAAAAAACAGTTGCATGTTAAGGAGATACAAAAGAATTATTAGATAAATAGGTAAACATATAACCCACACTATTGTCCACGGATTAATCAAATATATGAAAAACGGAGACTGATTTTAAGAACCAATTTTTTTTAAATAAGTTATTTAGTTAATTATTATTAATTTGAAATTTAGATGCTAAAAAGCTGACAACGAGAGATTTAAATTTATTATTAGAATGATTGAAAATGTCTATGTCCATGAAGTGTGCGTTATAAGTTTCCACAAGGCGATGAAGAGGAACTCGTATGGAAGTTGCTTGTAGATTGAGCGCTGTGTGTCAAGTTGGGGGACATTTCGTCCTCTAATGTATCCAAGGCATTTTAAAGCTACGTTACTATTAAAAATTACGTCAGCTATGTAAGCTGAGCTAAACAAATTAATTTAGCCGTTGTAAGTCTAAAACCAGCCTTATTTCTAGACACTTCAAGACCACTAGGTAATAAATTTTAACCACTGAAACTAACTAACATCTTAATTAGATTTGCACACAAAGCGAAGCATTAAATCTCTTGTAGTAGGACAAAGCACGGACACACAAAGTCACGTTACAAAATGTAAATAAACTTAATACCTAATAACACGCAAAATAATTCCTCGTTTTATATGCAAATATTCTGAAATACCTGTATATCCGGATACTGGGATGTGTATAATCAGTAAACAACATAGCGTAACCTTTGGAATCTTTTTTTGAAACATACGATAAAAAAAATGGTCACGTTGTCCCTACAAAATTCAATTTCAACATGTAAATTAATATTTTTATTTTTTCGTTCATTCGTCGTGATGGCTTTTGTAAAATTCCAAAAACGATTTGACAGAAATATAACCTTAAACAATTTCTTGTCTTTTGGCAGCTTGTCAAAAAGTGGCCAGTATCATTTCGATGTAGCTTGAACTTTTTTCGAATGGAAATGAAATATCTCCAAAGAGTCTTATGTTATGAGTATTTATACAAACTGTAATAACATCTCCTTATCAAGGATTTTGTATAAACTACGTAAAAAAAATCTTGGTCCTTTCACGTGCCGCCGTGTACTGCGAGGTTCAAAGGAGACCCTTCTACAGTCTCTCTAGGGATGTGCCCAAACAGGAGTTGTACATAGGGGTTTCCGGGATGTCTTTAAAGAGGTCACGGATCCCCCCCCCCCACGTGCTGGTGGATATAATAGTAAGGTGGTGGTCTGTGTGTTCAAAATCCAACACTCTTTGGCCTTGTCCCTAAAAGCCCAGACGCCTTTTGGAGGTCTCCCTCCGATAACAAAAAAACAGTGGTTATCCTTTAATCCAACGTTGGCCTATATTTTATTCATGTAACATTCTGGCACTAGATATTTCTACCAAGCTTTGAGCTCTTGGATTAAATACGTAAGTTGATTACGTAACAGTAAGAATACCTATTCAGTGTATTTGATTTGAAAGGAATTCTGCGTTAATACTCGTACTGAGTACTTACGGAGGCGGACGGCATCTACAGAATAACAAAATTCATTACTAGATTTTGACGGCGCCGGCTGGATCCACGTAGAAGCCGAAAATACTCCTCCAGGAGATCTAAAGTATTCTATCTTAATCGAGGCCATGGCCTACTCGTGTTGTAAGATTTATTCGAATTTGTTTATCCGTTATGAATGAATGATAAATTTATTTGCAAGAATATAGGTAACAAGTTCTTAACATTTGGTGGCGTCTCACTATATTCGGCATTTCAGCCGTACAAATATTTAGATTTTACATCTTTAGCATGCAGTAGGTACACATTTAGTCATTAACAATCTCATATAATAATAATTTCATCATTTAAATTTAAATAACCATTCAACCAATAAATTAATATAAATTAAATACTAAATAATTGAATACAAATAATTTATAATAAAAATGATTTCATGTCAACAAGAAAAATAATAATAATAAAAAATAAAAAAATTGTGAAAATGTTTAAATATTCAAATGTTGTCATAATAAATTATAAAAGTTTTAGATTTTATATTCAAAATATTCATTGATAGAATAAAAACATCTGTCACACAACCAGTTATATAACTTTCTATTAAATTCCAAATCTGTAGCAATTCTAAAATTTTCGGCTAAGTGGTTATATATTTTCACCGCCATGGTATAACAATTTTTGTTTTTTTTTTTCGTTCAAGCCTGATTGAAAATTAACACACGTACTTTATATAAAGCGAAATAGAATGGACAGGAAGTCCTTGTACTCCACACTTCCTTGTACTCGTATTAATTAATGATGAAACTCCAGTAAATCACTTATTAACAGCTTTTAGGTAATCGTCCTTCTCAATGGTCAAGTAATAAAATGTCAATTACAGCAAATGTCAGAAAGAAATGCCTTTTGTGGAAATAAATTAAAAGTTAATCCGGGTTCTCTCTTAGAGAGGGGCTAATAAGCTACGGGCCCTCTAAGAGGGGCTTATAAGCTACGGATCGGACGGGTTTATTTAATATTTATTTTGACAGTGACGATTAAAATTTGTAGGTTTTTTTTAAGGTGGGAAGTCATCCAATGACTTCTCACGCTCTGGGTGGACCGGGAGGGCGTGTCAGACTTTTACTGACTAAAACAACACCTGTGTCCTTCAATTACCCTTTGCGTTCTAGGACTACGGGTTTCCTATTCAAAAATTCCCCGCGGTCCTAGCAAGCGGGCGTCGGCCCTGCTGGGCCTCTACGGTTTGCTGACCATGTCTTTGCGGAGCGCGTGGATCACTACGCGCTATCGACGACTTCTTACCGCAAGGGCGGACGGTGCGCTCGTCGTTTGCAAGCCCATGCCTTTGGTAGCTGGGGATTGCCCTGCGACTCCTGACGCCCTGGCTATCACCGTTCTCTCACTTGCGGCCATCTCCTTTGCTAGCATTACTGCTTCACAGAAGGAGGCTACCGCATCCCATTCCCTCTCATTCCGGTCGATGGCCTCAAGCAGGGCCCGGTGCAAGAGATCGCCGCCGCCGATCGCCTTCTCAAGGATACTGCGGTGCTCCGCCCAAGCGAGGCACACCTACACCGTATGCTCCACCGTGTTTTCCGAGTGATACCCGATCCCAGAATACCGGTATTGAAAGCCCTATTAACCTATGAAGAGGGCTGTCGTAGAAAGACATGGTGGAGGTGTGCTGCGGACCACCAGAAGGCAAATTGGCGGCTGTGTCGCATAACTCACTCTATTGTATAGATTTGTTATAATGTTATATTCTTATAAGTCATGTGCCATGTTTGTCGTAAATAATCTCTTTTTCTTTCTTTCTTTGCTTATACAACGGAAACCAGAAAATAATTGTGGAAACCTAGCAGTGGTTGATTTTCACAAACAAAAACACAAGTTGCTGGTTATACACCCCTTACTTATTAATTAAGTAAAGTCTCAATAAATAATATTCATAAACAGCAAAGTTATTAGCGTTTGTTTATATCCCAAAATATCACTCATTTTATGGAAATGTTGTACAGGCTATTGATTAAGGTCTAATAAATGACGATCAAAATGGAAAAACACTGCGCATAGTATTTTCTAGTAGCAATTGTTATGAATATTGATTCCATTATGAATTTACCAAGGACAATTTTGGGATTTGGTTTTTTTACTTTTGACTACACAAAACATTATGACCAGTAACGGGTGCGAATAGAGCCCCATTTTATTTTATACTGATTAAAAAATAGTGGTGTAAAATAAACGGATTGACTGACATGTTGACGAGCGAACAGGAAACACTATCAAAACAGGTGCTCGCTTCTGTAATGTAGAAACATTGATTTCGCGTGCAACGAATTCGCTGATTCGACATTATTTCATATTGAATTACCATCAGGTTAAAATTTATTATTGTTTGTATAACAGTAAGACAAAATCACAAATGCGTGCCCTATGATATTCTTACAGAAAATCTCTATTCTCTTCACCTCAAGCCAAAGCGAGGCAAGCTTTATTCATATTCAGGGTTCTATTTCAGCCGAAAAAAAAGGCTAAAGCAACAAGGTGAAATAGATCTCCGGGGACGTACCCGATCACGTTCTTAGCCCTAGTCTATCTGCAAGCAGAAAGTAGTTTTTTGCCTAAAATATTTGCGCTTCAAGTCGTGAACTTATTCTGAACTGAATCAAAGAAGGCCTTAGGGTATGAATAAGATGTGAGGACTGTGATACATTTGTGATATTTACCAAGAAATGAATAAGTATGCGTGACATTCTTGAGATGGAAAACTTGTTTGTTTTGCTTCCTAAATAAATTCTATTACTATATTTTCCGAAGTAGGGCTAGGTCGAGGCGGAGCAAGAAACATCGTAAATGATATAAGATCACGATCTTGTCATCATCATTCCCTGTTTTGAGAGCAGTGGTGACGAAATAAATTGGGTTCACAAACAAGTGTCTGGCAGACCACGAAGGACATGGAATATAACTTGTAAGTCGGCTGGTACCACTGGGCCAACACTAACCTAATTTGATATTTATTCAAATAAAAATTAAGGTTTGACGTTTCGTTTTTTTTTTTTCAGAATTTTGACATATGCCTCGAGCTTGATCAAAGACATCGGAACCCAAAAATTTTATTTGTTATTTTATTTCGTTATTAGCCTTTGCCCGTGACTTCGTCTGCATAGAAGTCGAAATTTTTATCTATTAGGTTTTTTGATTGATTTTCTTTATTATATAGCTCTTGTCCGCGACTTCGTTCGCGCACATTGGAAATATTTTTATAGAGCATTAGGAGACTGTTTAAGATACATCACGGTATTCCCATTTACCAAATTGGACCAGTTAAAACTGTGGCACTGATCACGTTATTGCGAAGAAATTTAACTCCAAGTCTGGTTTCATTTTAATTTGAGCAAATGTGAGGGAAGGCCACTCGGAGTTAGTAAAAGTACTCGTCCTTAAGTAGGTATTATGTCCAGATGTATGAACGTCAATGAACCGAAAGAGTATGTAAGGGTCGTAGCTACAGCAGATAGATAGATAGATAGGTAGATAGATATATTCTTTATTGTACACCAAAAATACAAATTACATTAGGAACTTAAAATTAGCATCAGCAGCAGTTTGCGTTCTGCCTACCTCAGGGAAAAAGGCATTAGTTTATGTAAGTTTCTGGTTAATGTTCTGGTAAAAGAACGTTGTATGATTTTAAAATGTTTTGTTCGTCAGAAAAAAGCATATTAACACGTAGTATATTTCTAGTAACACTAAATAAATACTTTTAAATGTATGTTGTCAAAAAAAAAGTGATAGTTTGCGGTTCTCTCACTCTGGGTGGAGCGTGTCAGAGAGTGTCAGACTTTTACTGACTAAAACTCACCTGACTTCCTTCAGTTGCCTTTGCGTTTCAGGGCACACAGTGAGCACACCACAATCGCGGCGGTAATTCCTCTCTTTGAGGAGTGGCTACAGGAGGCGCCACGGCGTCCTCTCTTTGCACATGACTTACCGGATGTGGGTGTTTCGGGAGGTAGGTACCTGTATCGGATTCAGAGGGAAATAACGCCCCGGTCTCACCATTGAGCGGATCGATGGAGCATACGGTGGAAGTCTGCCCCACTTAGCAGGAGCGCCGCAGTGTCTTCGTGGAGGCGATTGGCGGTGAAAATGTCAACCAGTCACCTCCTTCAGTGAAACACCAATGCGATCGAAGGAGGTGGCTGAAACTATGAGAGATAGGACAATCTCACGCTCCAGTCGCCGTTGTAGGTGACGCACCGGGTGTCAAAAGCCGTAGGGCGATTCCAGCCACCGCAAACACGGGCTTGCGGTGGTACCGTCCGGTCATCTGGTCAAAGTAAGCCCGAGTCAACGGCACGATGTATTTCACGCGCGACTCATAGAGATGTTAGCCAATGGACAGGGCACTCTAGGGCCGATGTCTGCTAGGGCTGCGAGATTAATAATATTTCTCTGCAGAGTTTGAGCCGTTATACAGCTTTGGCCGAGGTAAACGAAGGAGCATAATTGGGACGCCGACCTTTAGGTGGATAACGTGCAGTGATAGTGCAAAGTCGTAAAAGAATCCAAAAACTACGGGCATGTTATCTTTCTCCACAACAGTACTTACAAAGAATTTGCTAGAGCATGCTAGCTTGCATTGTTGCAGCTTGATCATTTTGGGAGTTTGAATTACTTATTTATTTACTCAGTATTTTGTGATGTGTATTTGACTGACGTCTCCATATATCAGACGAATGTTTTTCTACAGTAGGAACTATCCTATGAAGATTCCAACTTTTAAATGAATTTCGGCAAAATCTTGAGCGCGTGTATCTCCGCCCAACCGAAATCGCGCATTGATGGCGAAACGCAGGCTGTAGTAGCCACCGCCGGTCGCCTTTACGAGGAGATAGCGGTGCTCCATCCAACCGGGACCAAAGCATGCTCCACCGTGTCCTCCGAGTGATTCGCAAAATCGTAATATCAGGGTACTGATAGCCTGAGCTTGTGTCTCCATAAAACAATGAAATAACGGTAATAAGCAAATATAGCAGCCGGTTGGGATTATCCCTGCGATTGGTCTCCCTCAGATGGTTGTTCCAGTGTTGGTCACCTCTCACTGCTAAGAGGCAACGTCCAGATGTCGACGTATGCATGGCAGTTGGGTTTTGATGGCGAGTGTCTCCCAAACTGTTTCGAAAGTGCTGATCTTCGCGTAAATAAACTGTTTTTCTTTCTTTCTTTTTTTCTTTTTTACATCTAGAAACCAAACTCAATATATCTCAGAATTTTATGCTAGGCCTTACCTATCAACTTATTAAAAAATACTATTATTTTCTTTACACGTGGCTCTCTTAGCTCATTGGTTGAAACTTAGGCACGTGTTAATATCTAAGGGTGGCTAAATATTCTTGAAAATAGTTTGGGGAATTTTTTGGTGGCATTGCCACGCTGTATGGCAATGCTTATCCTCTAAAAAAAGTAAAAGCTAGCTAGAAGTGTCGACAAGGTATTTGGAGAGTCTCTAAATAATTAGTGGACCCAAATCTGAGAGTTTTGATATAAGTTGCATCTCACGCTAAATGCCTACCCATCTTCTATGGAAATATCTGTTAGCATTGTGAACAGTCCTAAATACCTTTCATTTAAGTAATTTCAATTTTTTAACGAAATAGATTGCTTTTAGACATTATTTTTTGTAGCTATCAGAAAGCCGTGATTCACGTTCGTGTGTATGCTTTTTAGGGTTCCGTACCTATGTCTGCAAAAATAGAACCCTTATTGGATCACTTAGTTGTCCGTCTATTAAGACCCTTTTCCTCATTTGGAGGTATGAAGCTGAAATTAATATCAAATACTCAAATCTGCTATCCTAAGCTGTAAGCAACAGTGAAAAAAAAAATCGAAATTCTTAGTCAACGCAATATAAAGATAAGACCGTTAATGCTACTTTTTTTTGTGATCCAGAAAAATCTTCCAAGACTCGATTCGAGAATTAAATTATTTACGTACCTACCTAGGTAAGTTTGTACGGAATCCACAGTGCACGAGTCCAACTCGCACTTGTCCAGGTTTTTTTTTAATTTTCGTGACTGAATGGGTAATATTTTACCCATTCAGTCACGAAGTACACGCTTCTGACTAACTGACTGTAAAATGCCTCTGACACACTTTTTATACTGATCGATATCGGTAAAAAAGAACATCATGTTTATATCTTCCTTATACTCCTTAATAAATACAAAATCAGTAACAGCCCAAAGCTATCATTTATAAGCGACATTCATAACCCATTTTAGACAAGGATCTGATTACTTCAGAAAATTAAGGCATACATCTCCCTTTTATGGACTCAAATGTTATTACACTGAAGTCCATAAAAGAGGAATATTAGATGACACCAAACATTAAATGGGAAAGGTACAATACAATGGTACAAGGGGAGGGTACAAATATCTCATTGTCATAGTTCTTTCCCTAACATTTCTCGTTTATTTTGTGAAGTATTTTCATATGAGCAGCCCTTTCCGTGTTTGTTTATATATTACCTTCTTTCAGCTTCCGTATTGTAATGAAGGTTATAATTTAAAATTAGAATGATATGGTGTCTCTTTATGTAGGTACTCTTGATGAAGAAATACAAAATTACGTAACATTTGTTTTTAATTATATAAACTAATGCTTGACTGCGATCCCACCTGATGTTAAGCAGTGATACAGTCGTTCGATATAGTCGTTGATGGTGAGGCGCACTACCTATTCACTCTAGCCTTGAGGACACCTAAATTATAATCGGACGGATCGGCCAATATTGTTCTAGTCCTTCGATGTACGCGGTGTAAACGACGAGTGTAGTATCTTCGAAAATATTAATTTAAATTACATGCTGTAAAGGGCCATATTGATCAATATTAAATGCACAATGTATTTAAGGTATTTAATTGAATAAGGATTAATGCTGTATTGCCTTAAATCGCTTCGTAAATAAGCCATTATTTCTCGTAAAAAGTAAAGGATAAAAAATAGCTTTTGTGTGTCATCCCTAAGAGAAAGACATATAGGTACCACAGCGGACTTTTTTGTAGACCTTTTTAACGTGTACAATACTACCAGCGTTTGTCGTATATTATTTTGATCTATCGATCAAAGTAATTTACGACAAACGCTGGCTGAACTCTACGAGATATCGTAGGGTTTAGCCAGCGTTTGCAATGTAAGCGCAAAAAAATGTGTTCATTTACGACATCACATTAGAAGCCCCTAAAATTATCAGTGTTTTTTTAATATAATATGCATGTATTATACATATATTTATAAACCTTCCTCTTAAATCACTCTATTTATTAAAAGAAACCGCATCAAAATCTGTTACATAGTTTTAAAGATCTAAGCAAACATAGGGACAGACAGACGGGAAGCGACTTTGTTTTATAATATGTAGTGAACACAGCAAAATAGTAACCGATACTTCTTCTAAAAATAGATGTTCTAATGAAGGTTTTAAATTATGAATATCGTTATTTTGCTCTCCAGCAAAACAACCATGAATTAATATACTACTCCTGTATAAATAATACCTAAAATGAAACTTTCGATTAATAAAGTTAAATTGGAAAACATTTATTTCCATACATATACCTATCTGAAATTGTTAACTGAGTGTGAAAACATACATTCATTTGAAAGAGAAGAATAAAAATAACAGTGATCCTTTGATGTAGACCACATCAACGGATCACTGTTATTTTTATTTCAGTATTCAATAAATATGTAAAACCATTTAAATCATATTTAACCTTTAAGAACAGATATGTTACCGGCTAAACGCGATGTTAGGATGAACTAGTTTCGCCTAGGCCATACCAGTTCTCCCTACACGCGTAAAACGTATAACCTAAATAAACACGAAGGCTAAGGGAGGAGCTCAGCTCCGCTCTTCTCCCGCCTTAGCCTCCTGTCCGTGCCAGGGTGCTCTAAGATACCAACGTCGTGGCTTTCGCTACGTCCCCGTCGGGGGGCGTAGCAAGCGGTGTCAGGGCTTCGCCCTCTGACCGCAGAGTCCAGCCGGGGCCCGTAACAACGGACCCGTCATTAGGGTGCCTAACTAGGCTCGGTGGTTGTAGAGCAGATGGCTCTATGTGTATATGCTTGTATGTGTGTACTGTAGGCACGTCACGACACTGCTGCAGACAGCGCCGACTCTTCACGACATACCGGCGGTCAGTCCCCGCCAGGTGAGACCCCTAGGGGAGATACCAAGATACCAAGCTTGCTTTTTAACTAATATGGATTTGGCCTAGGAGAAATTAGTTTATCCTAAAATTAGGTTTGGCCGGTATCAGATATCATCATCATCATCATTTCAGCCGAAAGACGTCGACTGCTGGACATAGGCCTCCCCCAAGTGTCGCCACAATGAACGGTCCTGTGCGTCTCGCATCCATCGGACTCCCGCAACCGTTACCAAGTCATCGGTATACAAAATTCAAAACTAATATTATAACTTTGTTTATTTGTTGTTTACATGGCTAAATCGAGGAACCAATATAGATGAGTTTTGGCATTGTACAGTGCGTAGTACATATATACCTATCGATGATTGTACATTATTCAGTGTAGATTGAACTTTGGAATAGAACATAATTATTTTGAGTACAGAAGAATCTCACTAATCCGGCACTATTAAAAACCAGAGCGTGCCGGATTATTGGAATGTTCGGATTATTGGATTATATTGAAAGAATCTATTTTGAGGTTAGACGACGACGACGACAAAGCGCATACGGGCATGGCGTAGGGAGGGGTGAGCGGAGGTACCTATTGGACGTGTCGGTCTATTAAAGTGCGGGGATTAGTGAGATTCTACTATATTTTTTTATAATTGATAGACTTGCGTTTGAACACTATCTCGTGAAACTCCGCTGCCACGCCAAGTCGCGGCATGGCGGGATGAACTCCGGCGGGATCTCATGGTAGAATGGCGACAGCGACTGTTGCAACCCAGTGCTGGGCACGCCACAATTATGGCGGTAAGTTCCCTCTTTGAGGAGTGGCTGGAAAGACCACATGGCGTCCTTACCTACCGCATGACGCAGGTCCTCACCGGACATGGTAAGTTCGGGAGTTCCTGCACCGAATTCGTGCGGAAGAAACGCCTGGGTGCCGCCATTGTGTGGACCGTCCGGAGGACACGGTGGAGCATACGGTAGAGGTGTGCCCCGCCTGGGCAGAGCAACGCCGTGTCCTCGTGGGGGCAATCGGCGGCAGTGATCTCTCGCGCCGGGCGGTTTGGTACAGGCCATGGTCCAGAGTGAGGAGGAGTGGCAGGCGGTCGCCTCCTTCTGCGAAGCAGTAATGCTAGCAAAGGAGGCGGCCGATCGCGTGAGGCAACGGTCCTCACGCCCTAACCGCCGCCGGGATTCCGATACCGATTTCCGGCCACCGTAGGCGCGGGCTTGCGGACGGCGAGTAATGGGTGGCTCGCCGTCCGACCGTCCGGTAACTGTCCGGACCGAGCCCAAGTCGTCGACGGTGCGTATTGTTCCACGCGCGCCTCAGGGAGATGTCAGCAAATCGTAGGGGCCCAGCAGGGCCGAAGCCTACTGGGGCCACGGGTAGTGTGAAAGCGAAGCTCGGGGCCCCGGGATGAAGGCAAAGAAGGAACAGGAGTGGGTTTTTAGTCAGTAAAAGTCTGACACTATCTCTCGCTCCGCCCAAGAGGTCATTAGATGATTTTCCCAAAAAAAAAAAAAAAAAAAAAAAAAAAAAAAAACCTGATGGTAAGAGACGATTTTTTACAAGGAGAAGGTACCTTTTTTACTATCGAGGCAAAATCTGCTATTTTTGGGGGAATGGCCAGGAAGCGCAGGATTTTGACCTGACTGAAACCACTCTGTTCACCATGAGCACATGGGTCACGTTACCTCTTAAAATATCACCTCAGAACCCCTTTTGTGTAACGCCTGTTAATACCCTGTATATCCCTGGGGAAACTAAAAAGGCACACGGGAGACGTGTGCCTCGCTCTGCACGGCAGCATGTGATCACTGTGGTCTGTTGCATCGTCTTTCCCGAAGTCTCTGACTCTAAAGATCAGCGTGCCAACAGCCTTATACGGCGCAGACGAGGTTTTGGCATTTCAGGCAATGTAGGAGTTTGCCTCCCAGATTCTTCTTCTCCAAGTGGGCTCAACTTTCTACTCTCCTGCTTTCCCAGGATTACCTACGTCCTCTTGGGTTAATTTTCGACGTTCACGTGGGCGAAACCATTGGCAGAATTTAGTATCGTATAAATAAACAATTGTACACGTAAAATCGAATATCAGAATACTTACTTACAATAGCTTGAACTTTGAACACAGTATTACAAACAAGACCACATTTTGTATGAAACTCCTTTTGTTACACAAAAGGTACAGGTACATTTTGTCTTAATTGGATCGTTTCAAAGTTTCAAAACTGTGTAATGCTCAGGATTCTAGACAAACCGAATGAAAGACGAACACGGCAGGTATAATAATTTAAACACGGATTTCCAAACTAATTATACTAAAGAATAAATCCATATTAAATAAAACAATGAAATACAATTCTCTAACAAAAGAATAAACTTCTACTCGTAGTTTCCAGCGGTTTTCATCGACATCAAAACACCATTTTGAAGGTTTTCCAACACAGTATTTTCCGGTACACAGGCACTCAAGAACGTTTTGGCCGGCGGCGGGGGCCTTCCGGTAAGGACCAAGCAGGGTTGACCGCATGTTGTGTTCTTCGTACGTCTTAATGAGATAACAGTAAAATTGTTGGGACAAGTTAGGGCCAACGCGCGATGATGTGGGCGACGATGGACGCCCACATCATCGCTTACCTTCAGGGTCCCTAGTCTGCTATTTTTATAAATTCTTCATTTCAAAACGATTCCATTGTCATTTTGCTAAAAGTTCATAATCTGCTAATTCATAATGGCCGTTCATTGATCGATTAGTGGTATCGTAATAGAATTGTGGTACGAGCTGTCCTGTATCGAATTAAAAGCAATGACTGCCAGTGGCGTAACTACGCCATCTGAGGCTCGTGGCAAAATCATTGGATGGGGCCCCAGAAAAATCGTCAACTTTGGAATTTAATTTGGATAAATCACTAAAGTACAGACATAATAGTACATTATGATTTAAGTGTGTAATGTTAGTGATTACCGTCGAGGCGGTATTTAACGGTAATCATTAATTACTCACGTGTGTCATACGACGTTTTTCAATAAACTTGTGAAGAAAAAACAGTAAAACTAGTAAAATTTTCTGTGACATGGCGGTAAAAATCTGTTTTCATAAGCGGGCGCATCATTTTTTTTATTTACCGGAAGAGAGAGAGTAAGGCTAAGGTATTTTGATCATACTGGCTAGTCTTACATTTATGTTTTCTTGCGTCAAAAGTTTTTACGATAATGTCTTTCGTAGTGACAATAGAATACGGATGTAACATTTTTTAATGATTTTGTAGTATTTAATTTTATTTAATTAATACAGCCACTGAACTTCACTGGAATAAAAAAAAAATCACGCCAGAAACCGCGCGCATCTTAAAATGGCGATCATAGACCACAAAAAAAAAAATCAAATTTTATTTGAATGTACCTACGATTTATTTACAAATTTTTTTTTATTAAATAAATTGTTTGTACAAGTTAAATTTGTCCATTTTAACTTGTAAATTGGATGAAATAAGTAAGATACTAATTTATATATTATGGAACGTAATAACTTATTGGGAATTTTATTCGAATTCAAAATTGGTTTTGCAAACAAAGAGGTTGAACAAAAAGGTTTTAACTACATTATAGCACTAGTGCGTAATGGTAATCAAAATTTCACAGTTTGGTAACGAGTGCCATTATATACCTAAGTGCAGTGCAATAAGTGTCACTTTCTGAGCAAGTGTGTTGAAAAATATTCTTTATTAATAATAAATCGGCAAGTTCTCTAATACACGAGGGCTTTTATATTTCGTCTCTGAAGGTGGGCTTCCCGGTGGTGTATTTAATAAGTTGGTAAAGCTGGCAAAATACCACGGGAAATTGATCCTTTTCTTATGAATACGTATAATAAATCTTAATAATTTACTTGAATTTGTATATTTACTTCTCAAGCTCAAGACCTCTTAGACCGGGGGCCCCATCAGGCCAGGGGCTCGTGGCATTTTGCCAGCCTTGCCACCCTATAGTTACGCCACTGATAACTGCACAGTGATGTTCGAATGGTAGACCACTGATCAAAGAAACTGTCAAAATTTTAGCAGATTACCGCATACGTCAGACATTCATTAGTCATTATGTACGAGACTACCATTCTGTGCCATTTCTTTCAATGGAGTGTCAGTGGTTGATCATTGGAAAGTCATAATGACGCCACTATATTAGTAGATTACCATACTTGTCAAAATCAACAATTATGAAATCAATGATAGACCATTCTGACACTATTGTAATAGCAGACTTGAGGCCCTGGTGAGATAGTATTAAAACGTGAGCCTATCAATAATATGAAAGCAGAATAAAACTACCGTGATGTTTAACATCTTATTCGATTTGTTATTTCCAGATATTTATTACAATTTACAAACATATGAACAATATGTCAGCTATTTATATTAGTTCATGTAAGTTCCTCGAAAAAGCTCTTTGTCGGACAAACTTAGGGCTCTGGAAAATTTTAAACGAGATAGAAAAAATACGTCAGAGCAGATCTATATTAATTTCCACGAATATTACATTTATATTCATAAAGAGATACATACTCGGATGTTTAACGTAGTCATATTATCTAAAGAAATATGTTTTAAAGGGAACAGAGTGTGTGTAATCGTAGCTAGGATGTTTGGTTTTCATCGGAAATTAAACATCAAATAATTTTCAATGACTTCCTGCACGAGGCTAACAGGGAAGCTTGTAAGATTTTTTTATGGATTTATTCATTACACTAATATTATAAAGGCGAAAGTTTGTATATATGCACGTTTTTTGTTTTTTATTATTGATAGGTTCGCGTTTGACCACTATCTCAGCTGATGGTAAGTGATGATGTGGCCGACGATGGAGCACGCTTGCCTAGAAGCAACCTATTCACTCTTGACTTAAATACCCCTAGGTTGTAGCTATCAGGAAACACAAACTCGGGCAGGGAATTCCACTCCTTAGCTGTACGCATAATGAATGTAACATAATAAACAGACATCCTGAAAGTAGTAGTATGTTCGAATCGATTCTAGTTATTATTAAAATAAGTAATTTTATTATCCTAAAATCATTAAAACGTGTTAATTTATAGTCACTCCGTCGTTGAACAATTGAATTAAATGATTTGCGTCACTAGCGTGTTTATGTGTGCGAGCGTCGATATACTGCTTCAGGCTGAAACGGCTGAACAGAATTACTGAGTAGACTATGTACTAAAATAGCATATAGGATACTTTTTAATCCCGGGAGTAGGTTCCCTTGAGACAACTTTCTAATTCTACGCTGGCGAAGCTACTATACTTGTATATGTTATAGTTTAAACTCGTTTTCCTTAGTTAAAACTAGTTTTTACTTAATGCCTTTGTTAAAACTAGAAATACCTAGTTACAACTAGAATTCACCATTGATATATTTGATTTTCAGATAAAACTAGTCGTCACATCGAGGTTTAGTTAAAACTAGCACTAGAGAAACTAAGTTGCGATAAAACTAACTCACCCGCACTTGTCATCAGGTTAGGTCTCGCGACCAATCAGAATAAGGTTTTTTTTTTTTAGGTGGGAAATAAGGTAATGACTTCTCTCACTCTAGGGCGGAGCGCAAAGGCGTGTCAGATTTTTACTGACTAAAACCCACTTCAATGTTCCTTCGCTGCCTTGCATTCCAGGGCCCCGGGTTTTCCTTTCAGAAGCAAACCCATAGCCCCAGAGGCTTCGACCTTGCTAGGCCCCTACAGTTTTGCTGACATCTCCTTGAGGCACGCGTGGAACACTACATACTGCCGACGATTTGGGCTCGGTCCGGACGGTTACCGGACTACGGCTACCTATTGCTCGCCGTCCGCAAGCCCGCGCCTACGGTGGCTGGAAATCGGGGTCGGGATTCCGGCGGCTGGGCAGGCGGTAGCCTCCTTCTCGTCACTCGGACCATGGCCTGTACCAGGGCCCGGCGCGAGAGGACGTTGCCGCCGATCGCCCCCACGAGAACGCGGCGGTACTCTGCCCAAGCGGGGCACACCTCTACTGTATGCTCCACCGTGTCTTCCGGGCGGTCCACAGGTGACACCCGGACGTTACTTCCGCACGAATCCGGTGCAGGAAACTCCCGAACTTACCATGTCCGGTGAGGAATTGCGTCATGCGGAAGGTGACGATACCGTGTTGTCTTTCCAGCCACTCCTCAAAGACGGTACAATCAGAATAGGGTATGATGAACTAAAACCACTGATTCGCTTCGGAAAAACACGTTTTGTCTAGTAAGAACTAGATTTAACTGATATTTAATTTTGAGCTTTAGTTAATTCTAGTATTAACAAAGGCATATAGTAAAAACTAGTTCTAACTAGTAAAAATGCGTTGTATCTAAAAACTGAAAATTTTATAAACGAAAAGGAGATAACATATTTAAAAAATAATATTTATAGTCCAAAACTTAGTTTTTAACAATAAAATAGTGAATATACAACAGCATTAAGTATGTTCGCAATTTTAATATTAAATGCATGGTTGGTTTCTGCAATAAGTTTTGAAGTGCGTCCAAGATGTTTCGAGTCTGGACTGTTATTTGAGATACATTTCAATATTCTTAAAGAACCAGCTTGAAATGCATCAGAAACGTTTATCCGTTGTGAGATATTGTGGAATATTTTGTACGTATTTTAATTTTTTAAATTTAAATTATACCTTAAAGAAATTGTCTTTAGATAGTGGTTTAGGAAAAAGATTTTGATCCGATCAAAACATTCTGCTTAGTGCCATAAGTATTTAAAAATATTAATATACACTGAAACAAAAAAAAAAACCCTTGACTAATAAAAATTAACTAATAATAATAATAATAATAATATATTTATTCAGACTTAAAATTTGGTAAAATAGTTACATAAAATCTTAGGAATAATTAAAAAGGTATGACTATGTTAAGTGCCTGTACTAGGATAAACCTGTATCACAGGCGGTAAAAGCTCTTACACTATGGTATTTAGGACAATAAAATTCATAAAAATATTTAACATTCAAAGTCTAAATAGGGAAAAATTTAATAAAATTATTTATAATATTATAAACCTACAGTTATAGTTTACTTAAACACTAAAAGTCACAATTATGTTATTTCTTATTATAAAACTGTTTCTTGTTCTTTATTCTATAATTACACACACATGAATTTGCGTCAGCAGAATTATGAATTGGGTTAAAGTCGAGGTTGCGTTAATACTAAGTAGTTACATTGGACAAATATGTTTAAATATATTGAAAAACGATGGTTTGTAGGTCAGCACTTGGAATTTTGAGTCAGCAGAAAGCGTTACACGGAAGTCTGGCCTTGAGTATGACGCTCTAGGCGCCCTCATAATCGATAGAGTTAATATATCTATATTCCGCTATTTTCCTAGCAGGACACTCAGCGTCTCCCGTTTTATGGTTGGAGGGCTTTTTGAAGCAAGAGCAAGTTGCACATACACAACACAACAACACACAACTAAACACAACAACAACATCACAACAACATACAACTAAAGATAATCTAAAATAATTGGCGTTGAAAAACTCCTACCAATCGCTGTTGACTGGTAATGTACCTAATAGACTAGCGGCATTGCCACGCTGTATTGTAATGTTTATCCTCTGTCCAAGGTAAAAAATCCCAGCCCTTGGGTTATTCGAAGTGCCTATAAGGCATTTAGACAAATCTTTACACAATTTGTCAGCACTGGGATCCCAAAATCCAAGAGTTTCAACTCCCAACATCTCGAAAATATAACTATGAACAAGTTTATTATGTTGTCATTGTAACCGCTTGAGGTTCTCCACAGCCGCAGCGGCAGCATCAGCACAGCACGACGAGCTAGGAAGATAAGATGGCACAAAAGTATGGACACAAGTAGCTACCCTCACTAAAGGTAATAAAAACATGCTGTTTCTTCCTTTGCGTCGTTGCGTGTCATAAGTTATATTTATTTTATGTCATAAAAATGTACCTATTGAAGTTGGGGAAAAAAGGTAGTTTAGAAAATTATTATTGTTGTGTGGTTTTAGTTTAGTAGTTTTTAGTTTGTCTAAAACCTATGAATATTAACAAATGGCTGGCTGGCTGCCAAAAAATTGGGGATCTTAGCAAAGGTGAGACGGTACTTCACGCCGGAACAGCTGCTCAACCTTTATCAAGCGCAAGTACGATCGTGTATGGAGTACTGCTCTTATCTTTGGGACGGGTCCGCCAAATACCAGCTTGATGCGCTAGAGTCGATTGAGAGGCGAGCCAAGAGGATCATCGGCAATGATGCACTTGTTGAGTCGAAGCTCCAAAGCCTTGGGCATCGCCGCCGAGTTGCTAGCCTGTCGGTTTTCTATCGTTTACATTTCGGGGAGTGTGCACTGGAATTGCACAATCTAATTCCGCCAAGTCCGTTCCATCATCGGACCACTAGACGTACGGCGTTGCGCCACCGGTACATGGCAGACATCCCACCCATACGCACAAAACGTTTTAAGAACACATTTATTATGCGTACAGCCAAGGAGTGGAATTCCTTGCCGGAGTCTGTGTTTCCAGATAGCTACAACTTAGGGGTCTTTAAGTCAAGAGTGAATAGGCTACTTCTAGGCAAGCGTGCTCCATCGTCGACCACATCATCGCTTACCATCAGGTGAGATGGTGGTCAAACGCGAGCCTATCATTAATAAAAAAAAAAAAAAAAATTTAAATCAGCTTTGAGTATGTATTGTAGGAAGCTCGACCAGTAAACACTGTACAAGTAAAAATTAAACGATATTGCATATTTAATATGTCATTAGTTTTGTTTGAAAAAAGGCTTCCATAGTTCCATGCCTTCCAAAACATGTAAACCTAATGATATAATCATGTTACATTTACGAAGTAATTTATGCATCAAAGTAGAGATTTATGTAGATAAAGCTAAACCTTTTACAAATCATGCAATACCAGTTTATTATAGGCTTGCTTTTAGTACTAATGGTTTATCAATTAAGGCAACACGGATGTCTGTTATTAAAATAATTCTAGTAATATTCGTGTTAGTCGATAATTCTGATGGGATTGTCAATCCGTTCGGTCCAACTGTTATCAATGACCACACTAAATGTATAAGTAACGTGGTCGAAAATGAATTCGAAGAGCCTGGTCTTCTGATATTTGCAAACACTAATAACGTGAGTACCTCTGTATCAAGAATCAGAACTGAACTACTGAAAAGGATCAATAGAAAAATCAAGTTTAGTGTAGAAATCATGAATCCTGAAAAAGAAATTGAAATCTGTGATCAAGATACTTATAATCTTGGAGTACTACATGTGGATAATTATGTGGCGATACCAATCGCTAATTATTTTATTATAATAATAGACAGCTACACGGATTTTTCTTTTCTAGCCAGTAAAATAATAAGATCCCGCAGTTGGAACCCATTCGCGAAATTCATAATTTTACTTTTCAACTTTGTTCAGAATGATAAAATTAATATTGAATATGTTGAGAAAGTATTCAGTTGTCTCTTCAAATATAATGCAATAAATGCTATTATAGCAGTGCCTCAAGCAAAAAATTTTCGGAACGCAATTATTTATAGTTGGAAACCTTACGATCCTCCAGAATATTGTGGTTATTTCAATGAAACTGCTAAAGACAGGCTTGTTATACAAAACATCTGTGAACGAGGAGAATTAAAATATGGTATAGATGTTTTTGTTGATAAAATTCCACACAACATGAATGGTTGCATTATAGATATTATAGCTTTACAAAGACATCCATTCATCAGCGATGATGAATTTGAGGCAAACATTGAAAAGATGATGATTGATGAAATGCTTAGGCGGTATAAGATGAAGGCCAGATATCACTTTGTAGACGGATTCCGAGGTGAAAGAGAAAATGTTGGTGAATGGAATGGAGCTTTAAAGCAAATCGCATCCAAAAAAGGACATTTGCTTTTGGGTGGGATATTTCCAGATTTCGATGTGCATGAAGACTTTGAGACAACGATTACATATTTAGCCGATGCTTACACTTGGGTAGTCCCAAGAGCTCACAAATCAGCTGCATGGGTAGCTCTTTTGATCATATTTAAAAAATCTGTTTGGTATACTGTAATAGCTGGTTTCGTTCTTTGTGGCGTGACGTGGAAAATTATTGGCCAACTTAGTGGAGATTCATGTTACAATAGTTCGTTTGGTCATTGTTTTCTCAATACTTGGATCACAATACTGGGATTTGTAACTTACTTGCACCCAGTCAAAGAAGGTCTTCGTGTATTTTTTGTGTTCCTCAATATCTATTGCATACTATTTTTGACAGCATACCAAACGAAATTATTCGATGTTTTGACGAACCCATCTTACGAACACCAAATCCAAACAGTTGAAGAGTTGGTAGACAGCGGTTTGAAATTTGGTGGTTTTGAAGAGTTACACGATTTATTTTATAACTCTAGTGATCCGTTTGACTATCGTATTGGTCAGCAATGGATTGTGATTGAGAACATCACTAAAGCTATGATAGATGTAGCTGTTCATAGAAACTTTTCGTTGCTGTGCAGTCGTCTAGAGTTGGCCCATATTTCTGCAATTACACCAGAGCTGAGTGACAGTGTTGGCGACTATAAGTACTATACGTTTTCTGAGAATATTTTCAGCGTACCTATCGAGACAATAGCTTTGAGGGGTTTTCCTTTCATACTGGAATTTTCGACGACCATAACACTGTTTAAGCAGAGTGGGTTAAACGAGCTTTTGAGGAATCATTTTGCTACCTTCAATGAGAGAAGACGAGCTCGTCAACTACGTGCTTTACTAAAGGAGAAGTCTGATGTTAATCCGTTGTCGGGGCAACATCTACAAGGCGGGTTCTTGGCTTTAGCTTTCGGGTATGTTAGTGGTACTTTAGCACTTATTGTGGAGATAGTGGTCAACACGAGATACGTTCAGAAGAAATTTATGCAGTGTAAACGAAAAATTTACTCTTTCTCATGACTTTTTTTAGTCAAAGTATGATGTTGTAGTATTGTTAGTTATAAAGGGAAATGAACAAAAACAAATACTTATACAACAAAACATTTATTATACAAATTGTATGTATTTTTATTTATTTAACGAGAAGCTTAAATGTACTGTACATTTAATATAAGATCATTTTAATGATTACTAAAATTAAAATTATTATAATATTCTAAAGACTAGTCTATGTGAAGTTCTAAAATTACTTAATCATTATTATTGCAATCATTAAAGTATTTTAATTTCATCCTTTTTTGTGTTAGCAACTGTTTCAAATTAATATGCATAACTCATTTATAACGAGATTGTATCTTTTATTACTAGATTTTAAATTAATGAGTTTTGAAATATTTCAAAAACTTCTGCAATTAGTTATACAAGATCAGAATTCAGATCAGAATATTTTGAAACACGTGTTTGCAGTAATTTCTAATTCAACAGATATTTACATAATTACCCATACCACTAACAAAGATTATAGGTAGGTACTAACTGTACTTGTAAGTTTAAATAATGCACAATATAATACAAACTGTGGATTGTTCCCATTGTCTTTTATTGTTAATGTTCAATGTTCATACCGCACTTTGTTTCTAACACAAATAAATAGTTTCATATCCGTTGGTCATCGATAAAATGACAATGCCATATCAAACTCAATTTCTGTGAAAATTTATGACAGAAAAGCTGTTTTATTTTTCACCTAGTTTAACTAGTTTTTGTCCGCGGCTTCGCCCGCTTACATAAAATATAGCCTATGTCACTCAGGAATAAAGCAGCTTTCTATCGGTGAAAAAATTTTAATTATCGGATCAATACTTTCAGAGAGTTTCTCCTACAAACAAAATAAAAACTAACTTTACCTCTTTATATTAGTGTAGATGAAAATATGACATGTTTTTTTTTTAACACCCACAATTTAAAAGAGTTACATAATGCTACTTCAAACAAGAAGGCGTGACGTGATAATACAGGTATCGGCACGGATCTTGAGCGCTCGGCGAAAGAGTGGGGATCGCTTTGCGTACGCATTTTATTTTTTAAATGTAAACCTATTTTATTTTTTCTTTTACCTAGTACCTAGTAGGTAAAAGATCCATGCCGATACCTGTACCAGAACTGTTTAAAAACCAGAAATTGATCTTCATTTCAATAAACAATTACACCCTATCTGCATTTTTTTTTTCAAAGAAAATGTCACTTGTAGCAATCTAAGCATGTATTGTCACTTCATCAACGACTCCCACCCTAACCTTCACACTTCTAATCATAGTTTCTCCCCGTCCAAATGCTGTAGATTATAGTACGAATGATCTGGGAACCTCTCCAGCTGTATATAGTCCATATCTTTGTTAATAAGCGGTTCTAATCTAGCGACAATATCGGCGAAGTCGGGTCGTTCTTTCGGTTCGGCTTCCCAACAATAGTACATAATGTTGTATAGCTCTCGATGACAATGCTCCGGTTTTTCAAGACGATATCCTTCAATAACCTGGGAAAAAAAGAAAAAAATACATAAGTGACTTTAATATTAGTCGTGTTGTTGTCGTTTAGACAAATTTTGACGCTGGCTTCACTCGCGTGATTGTCAAAAATAATCCCAAGCTAACATAGATCAGTGGTGGCCGAGTGGTAACGGCCCCGACTTACGAGTTGTAGGTTGCGGCTTCAAACCCAGTCAGGCGCATTACTTTGTATAATTTATTTCATCACCACTGCTTTCCAAACGGTGAAGGAAAACATCGTGAGGAAACTGGCATGTCCTAGAACCAAAAATTCGAAGACATATGACATCCACCAACCAGCACTGGACCTGCGTGGTGGAATACGGCCCATTCCCTCCCCTAGATAGAAGGCCTGAGTCCTAACAGTGGGAACATTGTAAGGCTGACTATGCTATGTTAGCTATGCTATGCTATGCTAACATACATCCGGAATAAAAAGTATGCCAATTTCCATCGAAATTCGTTCTGTTGTTAAAACGTGAAAAGGTGATGCAGTCAAAGTTACTTTCACATTTATAATAATTATGTATTTATATAAATTACCGACCAATTCGATCTTAGGACTACTCTTTCAGTTTCTATTTCAGTTTCGCCTAGGCCAAATCCGCGATATTAGTCCAAGAGCAAGCGACGCGGGCTTGGAATTTTAGGGCACCCTGACACGGACCCCTCTTTGAGGAGTGGCTGGATAGGTAACACGGCGTCCATACCTTCCGCATGACGCAGGTCCTCACCGGACATGGTAAATTTGGGAGGTTCCTGCACCGGATTCGTGCGGAAGAAACGCCCGGGTGTCACCATTGCGTGGACCGCCCGGAGGACACGGTGGAGCACACGGTGGAGGTGTGCCCCGCTTGGGAAGAGCAACGCCGTGTCCTCGTGGAGGCGATCGGCGGCGGTGATCTCTCGCGCCGGGCCTTGGTACAGGCCATGGTCCGGAGCGAGGAGGAGTGGCAGGCGGTCGCCTCCTTCTGCGAAGCAGTAATGCTAGCAAAGGAGGCGTCTGATCGCGTGAGGCAACGGTCCTCACGCCCCAACCGCCGCCGGGATTCTGATCCCGATTTCCGGCCACCGTAGGCGCGGGCTTGCGGACTGGGTGGCTCGCCGTCCGACCGTCCGGTAACCGTCCGGACCGAGCCCAAGTCGTCGATGGCGCGTACTGTTTCACGCGCGCCTCAAGGAGATGTCAGCAATTGTAGGGGCCATCAGGGGTATGAGAAGAAAATTTTAAAGTTATAATTATAGAGATTATTTATTTATTAGCAAACAAAAATTGTTCTTAAAAAGTTACGAGACATAATATCTCGTCACCCTATTTGTTTGAAAATTACTTCTACCGACAAAATAAAGACGACAAAACTGATGAATTAGTTAACCCAGGCTTTTATTTCCTACTCAAAAGTCTCTTTTCTTATTCGTTTTGATTATAGAAGTGGTGATCATTCACATCGGTATCTACACTTTTGAATAATCGACAGTTTCCAAATAGTCAATTTCAACATTTCTTCCAACACAACCAACTTCTCTAATCGGTCTGTCAACCACAACTCGACAACATTAGTGATTCTGACACCCTAAATGCAAGTTTAAATTACTAATTTGATTAACTGTCACCACCCAGGGACACTGCTCTGTTTCAACGCGTATATTATTGTACCATCTGTTTTATTTACATTATTTATTGCACTTACTGGCGTTCTCACTAGAGACTAATTTAATTATTTTAACGATTTATGTACACACTCTAAATAAAAGATTAGAAATAATAAATAATAAAATAATAAAAATATTATTTTTGAGTATTGAACATTGAAACATTTTTTTTTTAATTTCAAAACTAAATGATATCTTAAAATTAGTAATGGTAATCTGATTTGAGGAATAAAAACAAAATAAACAAAAAATTTAAAGGAATCAGAGACAGTCGATTAAGGCCAATGAAAATGTACCCCACGTTTTTATTGGTACGTAGAAGGCGTTATATGAACATATTAAAAAAAAAATTTTAACATAAATCCAATTAGTAGTAGTTTTTTTTTCCCAAGTGGCTCAAATACAACTTTCTCGCTTTAAAAACATGATTTAGATAGTTACTGCATAATAGCATAGCGTAATCAGCCTTATAATGTTCCCACTGCTGGGAGGCAGGCCTCCACTCTAAGAGAGAAAATGGCCTGTGAGCCATCACGCGAGCCCAGTGCGGATTGGTAGAGGCCATGGTCCGGAGCGAGGAGGAATGGCAAGCGGTCGCCTCCTTCTGCAAAGCAGTAATGCTAGCAAAGGAGGCAGCCGCACGCACAAGGCCAATTGCCCTCGCGCCCCATCCGACGGGATTCCGATCCCGATTTCCATCCACCCGTAGGTGCATGCAGACGGCGAGCAATGGGTAGCTCGCCGTCCGACCGTCCGATAACCGTCCGGACCGAGCCCAAGTCGACCCCGGGGCCCTGGAACGAAGGCAAAGAAGGAACAGGGTTGGGTTTTAGTCAGTAAAAGTCTGACACGCACTCCCGCCCCGCCTAAGGGCGGAAGATATCGTTGGATGATTTCCCACCTTAAAAAAAAAAACGATTCTTCAAATTTTTTATTCTAAGACATAGTGGTTTCCTTACGATGTTTTCCTTCACCGTTTCGAGAGCAGTGGTGATGAAATAAATTAGACAAAGTACTACATACACAACTCTTAAGTCGGGGTCATTACCACTGGACTACCACTACTCAATATAGGTGCTAACGCGAAGTTATTCATGCCAAAGTAAATAGTTTTGCATCCTCATCGCTCAAGAGCTCACGACTAAACTTAAGATTAAGACGTCACAAGTTGAGAACGTATCATGAAAAAGTTAGAATTTATTACGTAAGTTGGTAAGTATGGTCTAACCATTCTTTGGAATAGGATATAAAGCTAGCTGGCTTTATAGACAAAGCTTCGCTGTCAAGCAAGTATTCTTATTTATTAATTGAAATATTACTATGGTAACTTATTAGGAATATTATTACCTATTACCATCAATCGACCTTTGAACTAAGAAATTACTTTATTTTTTATTTTTTTTGCTATTTGTCTGCAAAATAATGTAATTATTTATACAAGCTTTTGCTTTTTATATATTACGAGAAATTTTATAATTACAAACGACAGCATTGTTAAAAGTAGTTTTATAACGACAGAAAAAAACTGCCACATAGACTTATATAGGCAGGATTCACTGATCAGATAATAATAATAATAATTGTTTATTGATCAAAATGGGTACAGATGATATGAAAAAACAAAACATAAACTAATAACATGCAAGATATACAAGGTGAAGTAACCACATTATATAGGAGAATATATTGGTGGAAATACATGGTACATCTGAGTACAAATTACGTTTCCCTGACTCTTAAACTAGGGTATACCTGTATCTTAAGAGACAGTGAACGACCATAAGGTTATGTTTTAATATTACCTAATTATTAAGTGAGGACCCTGTCGATCTATCCACAATTAAACAATTAAACGAAATAAAGATACGAAATATTTTTTTCTTAAATCAACTGTGAGTATTTATTTTTAGTACCCATTCTAAGGTACTAAAAATATTGAAAATATGTAAATCGATAACATTCCAGTGGAAAACTAATTTCAGAGTTTCATTTGATTTCATAGCAAATTCCATTCACCCTACGCTCTGGCAATCAAAAGTTTAAGAGGAATAATTTGAACCGTATTTTCATGGTTGAAGTACTACGTACCTTTTTCATGACGTCATTTGCTGATAACCCAGGATACGGTGTGGAGCCAAGAGTCACGATTTCCCATAACAGGATGCCAAAGCTCCAAATGTCAGACTTAACGCTAAATATATTGTCGTATAGAGACTCGGGGGCCATCCATCTGGAAAGAGAAGAAATAATAGGGTTATATTTTGGTCGTGACTGTGTTCCTGGTGCTCATCAATGTCAGTACAGTAGAACAAGCAGTTTGAGATAACCCCTCCTTTTTGAAGTCTGTTAAAAATAACTTGCTTGCTACTTTTAAACAATGTTGAAAACGCACTTATGAGTCAAATCTTATATATATATATATATATTTTATTGTTCCTTAAATACACTCCTTTTACCATTTTTGTTTTTTTTTTTGTACCATTAAACATTCATTTGTATTGGTATTATTATCACACTCTTACGAGTGTACACCTACTTACGACTTTAGCTTCGAGGCTACTTTTGATCTTGATCACACCTGATGATAATTTGACACCTGCATCGAACAAGGCAGTATCTCGGATTACGGTCCAAACGAAATTCAAACATGGCACTATCACTTTAAGATTAATTTTGAAAAATGACTGAATTAATGTTACAACCTTGTTCGTTGCGGGTGTCGCTTATGTCTACATTTTTTTGTTTTGTGAGATATTATCAAATAAACCCTCCCACTCTAGGCGGAGCGACAGGGAGTGTCAGATTTTTTTACTTTTTTTATAATGATTTACGAGTACATTATGAAGGGCCTAAGTTCGCGCAAAATGGCAGATTTTTAGGTCTTTACTGGATTAGTTTTATACAAATTTATGTTTTGATTTTAATAGAAACCTAGACAATATCCACAAAATTACTTTGTTTCCAAAATATCTAAAGAAAAATGTGTAATGACGTCATAATCACGTAAGAACGGTTGCATGGGAATAGTATCACGAATTGGGCGCTCTTAAGTAAATGACAGCTATTATTTGATACCCATGTCATCATCATCATCATCATGTCTTGTGCCTCACTAAAAATACTAGAAAACATTTGTCTTTATTGCACTTTATTGCACCGGTACATGGTAGACATCCCACCCATACGCACAAAACGTTTTAAAAACACATTTATTATGCGTACAGCCAAGGAGTGGAATTCCTTGCCGGAGTCTGTGTTTCCAGATAGCTACAACTTAGGGGTCTTTAAGTCAAGAGCGAATAGGCTACTTCTAGGCAAGCGTGCTCCATTCGTCGACCACATCATCGCTTACTATCAGGTGAGATGGTGGTCAAACGCGAGCCTATCATTAATAAATAAATAAAATAATAAATAAACTTACAATGACCAGGGAGTTTTAAATAGAATACTAAGACCGTACACTCAAACAGAATAGCTGCCTTACCATGACATATTAAAAGGTCAGGCGTGCGAGCGAGAAAAAGGATGGAGCTATACACCCTATATAGCTCCATCCCCTTAACAGTTCCACTCTCCCTGGTCACCGAGGTAGATGATGAACCTGTCCGTCAGGTAGGCCTCGATCACACGACAGAGGTAGTCAAGCACCTGGTGATACCTAAGTGCCCTCCTAGTGCTGCTGTGTCAGCAAATCGTAGGGGCCCAGCAGGGTCGAAGCCTACTGCAGGGCCATGGGTTGTGCGAAAGAGAACCCGGGGCCCTGGAACAAGGAAGGAACAGGAGTGGGTTTTAGTCAGTAAAAGACTGACATGAAAGGTCAAGAGATTATATATCATAGGTTGATTTCCCACCTTTTTTTCCCACCTGAGCAGGAGATAGTGTCAGACTTTTACTGACTAAAAACCCACTCCTGTTCCTTCGTTGCCTTCGTCCCAGGGCCCCGGGTTTTGTTTAAAAAAAAACCCTTAACAATTCAGTTTAGATCGTAAAATGAATCGCGTTAAGGGCCTCTGCTCAATTCCAGTTTACGCAAAATGATTAACTTTATCAAAGGGTTCAGACCACTATAACTTCTAGATTTCCCAATGGGTCATACGAGTATGTGCATATTGTGTGTAATTTGTGGGAACTTACAATAAATTAGTAATTAGAAACTACCAACTTAGCTGGGAAAATGTTAAGGACACAGGCTTCATCTGCTCGTGTTGAGGAAGAGGTAACCCACATTCAGTGGACCCGTGGGTATCATAACTGAACTAACTAACGGCCTTTGGTTTTTTAATGGCTAATTATCATGCAGAAGCAAGACCTTTGGTCTATATGTGGCTATATTAAACTGGTTCAGCAATAAACAGCGTATTATAAATTGACAATGTTATTTATACATATATATATATTACGCCTCTGGGCAAAACATAGAGGATCTACCTACCTTTGGAATCTCACACTCTGCTGTAATCTGACCTGTGTTTACAAATAAAAATATTCTGATTCTATACTTCCACTGTTGGGGCGCAGCTGCACCCCTAGCCAAGTTCATAATCTGCAATCGTTAACGCTAATCGAAAACTAATCAAATGTATGACTAATGATAATGACATCATCTCAACGTTAAGTCACGTGGTCAGAACAAACGAATAGAAAATTCGTAGCCAAGTTCACATCGTTTAAAATGATAGAATGAATTGTTATCGTTTCTACAATGTTCAACGCTACTCGTACATCCTTTGTTATTGTAGAACGACATTGTAGAACGAGCGGCCGACTCAGGCGCGTCAATATGGCTACCAACTTATCGTTTTCTACAAAAAAATGGGGCTCTATCCGTACCCGTTACTGATCATAATTTTGTGTAGTAGAAAGTAAAAAAAAAACGAAATCTCAAAATTGTACACGAAAAATTTTAATAATTGGTAAATTCATAATTGAATCAATCATTCATAACAATTGCTACTAGAAAATACTACGAAGTGTTTTTCCATTTTTATCGCCATTCACTCATTCATATATAATCAATAGCCTGTACAATATTTCCATGAATTGAGTGATATTTTGGATATAAACAAACGCTCATAACGTTGCTGTTTATGAATTTTATTTATTGAGACTTTACTTAAAGAAAAACAAGACCTTTTCTAATAAGCCCTTTAAGTATTTGTACTAATTAAAAATTAGTGATGTAGAATCGCTACCAACCTTATAGGAAGTCGTCCATCACTCTTCCTCTCATACACATGTGTGTCCGCTACATCCCTCGCAAACCCGAAGTCTGCCACCTTACACACCCTGTCTTCAGTAATCAGCACATTTCTTGCTGCCAAGTCACGATGAATTATCTGGAAAAACAAAGAGGTGAAATTAATTAATTATGTCTATTTTAACAATTATTCTATTTAAATATCTAATTTTGTGTATTTTTAAACCATCCAGAGGCTCACTCAAATTCCCACCTAACTCCTCCTAAACGGCTTGACTGAAGGAGTTAGGTGGGAAACACACGTACAGAAGAATTATGTATAAAAAGATTACCAACTAATTTCTCTCAGCATCTTCATCCTCAAGAAAATGTTATATCTATAATATAATGTATGTGAATACTTTTGGAATAAAAATTTTATAATCCAAGACATTCCCATGTGGAGCGTGAAGGAGTAAAAAACATGCATACACACACACACTTATAAACTTTCGCTTTATAATATAGGGTGTCCCAAAATTATCGCAAGATTTTAATTAAATAGAAAACACAGTTTTTAGTCTTCAGATTGTTATTTTTTTATTGAATCATAAACTAAAGGCTGTCCTAAAATTAACGCAAGATTTGAATTTGCCGCCATTTGTGGAGTAAATTGTTGGAAACCTCTTAAAAAAAACTGTGTTTTCTATTTAATTCAAATCTTGCGTTAATTTTGGGACTCCCTATATAAGTGTGATTTATTTGTGTACACATAGTGATAGGCTACGTAAGTAGTTACATACAAGTCTAAATTAATATATGACCCTTTTAAGGTGCAGCTTAATAACATTGAGTTATTAGTATAATATGATCAAGTGATATCATATCGCAATAATTACATTAGGAACTTTAAGTGGCATTTTAACTTAAACTTAATCAAAATTAGATATAATAAGAATGAAAATTTGTAACATACTCCCAATTTGCATTAAAAATATCCCGTCCTTAAATATTTTCAAGTTCAGGTTTACCTAAAGAGTTTCTTTTAAGTAAAGCGTACTATTCAATTTTTGAATGACCGAGCTATTGATTAAATAACAATAAATAATTAGCCGTAATAATAGCATTAAACAGTCAATTTAGTTGTTTTATAATTACATTATAATATATATTATATTATTAAAAAACAACTAAATTGACTGTTTAATGCTATTATTATGGCTAATTATTTATTGTATGAATATAAACTATGATTATGAATCCAAAACGAATTTGAATATATTGAAGTAAAAAGTGACCAGTGACGCATTTTATTTTAATTTTAATTGACTTGTCATTTATTAAAATTGACTTATTTTTGTAACCAGTGTAATTGTGACCAATAATGTATTTTATTTTATTTGAAAATGACATAAATGAATATTGAAACTAGTGTAATTATAACTAGTAATGTATTTTTATTCTAATTTTGACATGTTATTATAAAAATATTGTATACCCATGGGTATGTTACAGCGATATATATAACAGATAATTATAAAATCTTACCATACACCTGTAACAAGCAATAAATGAACTTGAAACTATGTACATTTAATTGTGATTATTGTTAATTTTTTTTAATGATATTATTTAAAATATCTATCTATATAAAAAGAGAAACTGACTGACTGGCATATCAATGCACAGCCGAAACTACTTAGACTAGGAGCGTGAAATTGTGCACTAGGTTTCCTTTTATGACGCAGGCGAGCAATAAGAGAGGATTTTCCAAAATTCACTAAAGGTATGAAACAGGAGTCCGAAATTTATATGGAGAAACCTATTTTCACATGGGCTAAGCCATTAGCAGAATCTTGTTATAACATAATAATATATAAAATTTCAAAGGCAATTTGAACGCCTCATCTTCAAAGCTGTAGTATGTGACATGTCAAAGGTCATTGAACTGTCTTCAAAGAGATAACTTCGACCTTGTTTTAAACATTAGCTAGTCATTCTTCATGCCCTGTCTTTTTAGTCGACAGAAAAATACTGTAATCGATTGGGAGAGTCTTTAATCGGAGTCTAATTTTCAGTCAATATCTTTGGTTACTTGCCGTGCGGTTTCATTTTATATTGAATTGATGTACATACTCAAAACAGAGATTATTACTTAAATAAAAGTCTGATGAGAATTATAGAAAAAGTTTTCCATCCTTAGAAGTCCGCCATATTGGATTTAGAGTGAAGTCATTTTATTTTTTGGAGTTATTCTCAGCAAACCTTTTTCATTTAATATCCATATTGTAGGAGTGTATTAAAAATAACTAGTCCGCCGTTTATGGTGTTCCGCCATGTTAAATTTAGAATGACGTTACACAGTTTATCGTAGATTGTCATCTAAACTACACGTGTATACAAAATTTCAGCTTAATTGGTTGAAGATATCTGCTTCAAAATTGAGTTGCAAGATTCCACCCGAATAAACATGGTTACATACATATAATGTAAGTTAAAAAAAAAATTGTTGAGGCTCATTTACACAAAGAGAGTTTTTTTGCAAGAAAATAAAATGTGAGCTGTTGTTAACAGCGTGTACGAAACTTTTATATCTCAGCCAACTAGCCTAGTTCGTTATTCAGTTGACAACCTATGTTGGTAACTTTAAGGTACCTTTCAACTACCGGCCTGTATAATATATTCAGAGGCCTTACAATGAGCTATAAACTGAATTGTCAATGATATGAAGTTATATAGGATGTATAGGTCCATCTCTCTTTCTCGCTCGTACGACTGTCATTTTACCATTTTGTGATAACGCCTCAGGCCGTGTTTATTACGAAATGTCAGAATGAATGAAAAATTATTTAACTACCGCAGCGCGGACATGAGTCAAATTTAGTTTGTTTTCGGGAATTAACCCATTTTTGTTACTTCTTCACACCCGAACGGCTGAACGGATTTGGATGAAATTTAGCACGCGGATAGATCATACCATGGAATATCATATAGGCTAGTTTTTATCATACAAATATGTTTCTTTGGGAGAATTTCCTACTTTTAAGCAAACAGCAACACATGCAAAATAAATATCATTTACTCATACAAGACATTTTTGACTCCTTGATGAGATAGAAAAGTAAACGTGCATTAAAGGTTGTCATGTAAGAGCTCAAATAAAAGCTGTTTTACTGCAAAATGTTGGGCTCTTGACAACATAATAATGACTAATGAGATCTCTCTAAATAATTGGATATGTTTTGTTGGTTTCTGTGACATGTTTAATATGGGGTACCCATGTGTTTTCAGATTTAGAAATTTATTTAACGAGTGATATACAGCTTTGAAAGGAATATTTTGCAGAACATTTTCTAAAGGCTTAAAGCTATGTAATTATTTATTTGGCATATTTAATAACAGTAATAGACAGTAATGTAATTAGATATGCCACTTAGGGGAAGAAAATGTAATACCATCAAGACATTTTGTATAAGACAAAATTATTAATCGATGATAATAAAATTGCTGATATTTAAAACCACGGTGATGGATAATAAAGGAAATCGTTTTAAATCTATGAATTAATTAAAAATCTAGTTTTTAACTACGTCGCTATTGACCAAACAAATCAAATTAATCACACTATAATGATACCAACTTAATGTAGATATCATACTATAAAAATCTAATTAGTTCTCATGTTGAGTCCAAAACTCAAAGTCCCTTTTGCAAATCCTTTAAAAGTTATAAACATAAAAGTACCTAGTAGTACCTAAAACATTTTTAAAATTTTAAAAGTTCCATTAAATATTAAGTAGCTTTTTCTCTCAAAGATTTAACTGTCCCTCCAAAAAATCAGGTTTTACGAGCAATATGAGAAAACACACTTGTTTTAAGACATATGAATCGTGCCATGAACAGCCTTTTAAGATTGTTTTACGTCCGGGTACTTCAAAGTAAAATGAGGCCTATATTAAAGAATTGAAAAGGTCTTAAAGAAAAGCTCTCAGAATTCACAAGTAAATTCTAATGTTCTGGTTCTATTTACTCTTTGTAAAACCTAAGTCGAAAAGTGATGCTTAGAATGTTTTATTCGCTAAGTGGGACTTACAAAAAGATATCTGGGAAGTTTTTGAAATAAAACCGCAAATACTTGGACAAAAAGGATAATTTGATAAGATTTTTCAAATATTCCGCCAGCAGATAATTTATTATAAGGCTTCAAATGGAGGGTAATATGAGAAAAGGCCTACTTCAGTTTTTGTAGATGTCTATATTTGGAGTATTTCAAGCACAGAACACGAAACAAAAAGATTCTTGAGTACACAAAGAAATTCTAAGTGCTTAGACTTGTTTCTCCATAAATATATCCCAGTTTAGAACAGTTTGTACCTGGCTTTACAAAGTCGAAAAACTTTAATTTAAATTCGTAAAGATTTTCTGACTGACAATGTTTTGGGATTGCCCTGAAAGTTTCATAACTTTACTTCGCTGTTTGTCAATTTAAAATTAACTTTCTGACTGCGTCTGCAAAGCATTGCGAAGTCGATTAACAGTAAAATGTCTCTCCAAAAATTCACAATGATATTTTGAGAATATAAATGACCTTCAGTTAAACGTAGGCCTTGAAGCGTTGCTATATCGACCAATCCTATACTTTTTGGAAATTTAAATTAAAAAAAAAATCTTAAATTAGAGAGGGTAATTTTTTAATTTTATTTATTTAAATTTTATGTAGGCCGACTTAATAGATCGAAGTAGTAGACCATCTACCAGTCAACCTTTGGGTTAAAAAAGAGTACACTGTAATAAATAAATAATATTTTAAATTAGTAGTAAGTTACTATGATAAATATCAAAATATAATAATTAATTAAGAGACTTTAAAATATAAATTTTCAAGGATGTTTTATAATTTACTAGCTTCTGCCAGCGGCTTGGCTCGCGTGGAAGTAGGTTTCTCCGTAGGAACTTTGGGGGTCCAAAGTTTCTTCATTTTATTCCCATAAGGGTGAATTTTGGAAAATCCTCTCTTTGTGCTTGCTTACGTTATCAAAGGAAACCTCTCCTTTTCTTCTTATTTTTCGTCCCTTTTTTATGAAATTGTGTAACATATTTTAATAAATGTATGTATTTATTTATAGTTATGTAATGTGTTTTATATATTATAGAGATTGATCAATTTGTTAGCCACACACACCGTAGACTACCCCCCGTATTATGTTAAGTTCTTACGATCCATCCTAAGGTTGTCTGGTAGATATCGCTGTTAGCGATAAGACCGCCATTGTACCCATAGATTTAAGTTTATGTATAAGTTGTGTTACTTTTTTGGTGTACAATAAAGTTTATTCTATTCTATTCTATTCTATTCTATTCTTGGTCAAAATTTCACGCTCCTAATCACAGTAGTTTCGGTTGTGTGTTGATATGTTAGTCAGTCAGTTTCTTCTTTTATATATATAGGTAGATAATTGGTAAAAAAATTGGTAAAAGATATGATCTGGCTTATTTTATATATTCAGAATTCCCAAGAAAAAACAGATAGGTCCACCAACTAGGTAGGTACTTGAGAGATTCAACAAATAAAGTCTGAGGAAAAGCTGTTGAGTCGAGGTTTATTTCGCCTAGTGACCCAATTACGGTCAAGGTTTCTTGAAATGAACTTGACTAAGCAAAACAAAGTTGTTAAAACGGAGAAGTCCCATCAATTGATCTGTATGGACCAGATAAAGTGGACCTTGATGTTCTGGACTTCGATGAATGGCCAGTCTCATCGCTTTATTTCCATTAGTGACTAGCTTCCGCTAGCGGTTTCACCCGTATAAAGATAAGTTTTTCCATACAAACTTTAGACCCCCGTTTCATCCCCTTAGGGGGTGAATTTTGGAATACCCTCTCTTAGTGCTCACCTACGTCATAAAAGGAAACCTTGTGCAAAATGTCACACTCATAATCCCAGTAGTTTTGGCTGTGAATTGATAATGTCAGGCAGTTTCTCATTTTATTTATATATAAGGTGACTGGCAATTAGTGTACGATACTGTGCTCATGATAACAAACAATTTTTATTATGGGAGCAAAGCCGAAATCGCGAAAAAAATATCAGCTGTTCAGTACATTAGGCAAACATAAATGTACTGAACAGCTCATTTTTTTTTCGTGATTTCATGTTTGTTCCCATAGTAAAAGATGTAGGTTATCATGAGCACAATCACGTGTTTAAGTATCGTACACTAATTACCAGTCACCCTATATATTTAGATTTCAAACAATCTACACTATTATTATAAACAGGTAAAGTTTGTTTTTTTGTCTCTAGAAGTACTGGTCCGATTGCTAATTTTTTTTTACCGACAGAAAGCTGCTTTATTCCTGAGTGACATAGACTATATTTTATGTATATGTACGCGAGCAAAAGCTAGTATACCAATATTATAAAAAATATCTAGGTTAATACAATGTAGCCTTTTTGATCAGGGCCTCTTTAGGGGGTTTCAGGTAGGACTAATTTTAGGGCACTGTTGGACCAGTGGTTGAGTAATTGACTGCTACACTACGTGTCACGGGTTCGATTCCCGCATGGAACAAATACCTATTTGTATGGCCTACAGATGGTTGTTCCGGAACTGGGTGTCACATGTTTGTGAACCCACGATACAGGATTATTCTTAGTGTGGAGTAACGTCTAAGTTGGAGTAATATTTTAAAAATGAATTTTAAAATAAACAAATGTGAAATAGAAGTTTTAGGCAGGCTGAGAGGCGCAAATGATTTCTATGTATTACTAGCTTTTGCCCGCAACTTCGCCCACGTACATAAAATATAGCCTATGTCACTCAGGAATAAAGCAGTTTCCTATCGGTGAAAAAAATTTAGCAATCGAACCAGTACTTTTAGAGGTTACCTCCTACAAACTAAAAAAAAAAAACAAACTTTACCTCTTCATAATATTAGTGTCGATTGTAATAGAATGATTTAGTAGAAATAAATCCTACACTAAAACGCAAATAACCCTTCTTATTATCTTCAAACCCCAGAATACTGTAGGTTAATATGAGTAATAAAACAATAACTGCGTAGATGTTGGTTTACACAATCATGCCTTAAAGGTCAATCAATCACCAACAATCAGTCAATCATCAATCACTATTACTCAATTATTTGAAAAGTTTTTTTTTATTTCGCGAACTTTATTAGGCCGTTCGGTTCACCTTATGATTACCAAAGTATACATTACATAATTCATAAGGAGTACCTATCGATGACCTAGTAAAATTTTTGAGAACCCATTGTATACGAAAAACAAGACCATTCCATGTAACGTTGCTTATACTCGAATCGTATGTGTTAAAATATTTAAACTTAATATTATAAACGTGGCTTTTCTGTTAGATTTGACTGTGAACATCTCAGTTAGTTGAGCTATTTTTGATCTAGGTTTATCATCTGCTTGGGCTATCACTTCATCTAATGTCATCTTGTCTTATACCTACTTATTTTTGACTTTATCATTTAAACCTAAAAGATGTCAATGCAATCTGTAGCTAGGTATGTGGATAGCTTGGTACACTGGTAGACCATGACGTGGAGTAGCACACAGGATTTTTATGCCAAGCGTATGCTCCCTTGTTGCCCTTTGCATTTCAGGATTGCGGTGAATGTTTCTATAAAGCCTGTAGTTTCTATAAATGTTGTAGTGGCTGAAATTGACAGTCAAAAGTACTGGCAAATACTAGATTCCTAAAGAAGTGAACAATGATAAGGATGATAGAAAAAACAAATTCTTTTACCCCTTGTAAACTAAGGAATTGCATTCCTCTCGCCACTTGGAACGCGAACTTGGTGAGATCCTGTGACGTCAGGAACTGGCTTCCATGAGTGTTGCCGTAGTGACGCTCAGCTCTGGAGTCCCGTAGGAACTGTTGGAGCTTGCCCAGGCTTACGAACTCCATTATAACTAAGGTGGGTTCCTGAAAAAGATATTTCATTTTAAGTGATTGAAAAATCAGTCAGTCAGTAAAATGTTAAAAAATAAATAAAGATTATAATATCGGACAATAAAGTTATTTTCCGAAGGACAAAATATTTGATAACGGATTACTGACATGAAAAGAAGAAAAAAACCGGCCACATGTGTTAAATCATCAAAATGACTTCTCGCGCTCTGGGTGGAGCGTGAGGGCGTGTCAGACTTTTACTGACTAAAACCACACCTGTGTCCTTCAATTACCCTTTGCGTTCTAGGACTACGGGTTTCCCTTTCAGAAATTCTCCGCGGTTCTAGCTAGCGGGCATCGGCCCTGCTGGGCCCCTACGGTTTGCTGACATCTCTTTGGGGAGCGCGAGGATCACTACGCGATGTTAACGACTGGGCTCGGTCCGGTTAATTACCGAACAGCCGGACGGCGAGCTACCCAGTGCTCGACGTCCGCAAGCCCGCGTACCGGCCACATGTGTGGGTCGGACTCGCGCACGAAGGGTTCCGTACCAGTTTTTTTTTTCTGTACCTATTTGGTACGTCAAACCATATGTTATCTTTCATAATAATTTTTGTAATTCAGGAACATGAATGATATTTAAGTATTTGTCAGCAACACTAATTTATAACCATACCTTGTTCAAAATCTCGTCTTAATATCCAAAGAATTATTGCGAAATGAATAACGCTTCGATCCTGAGATTACTATATTGGATTTCCATTAATATTAAATCTGAGATTGGTCTTGGTCTATATTTAGACTCTTCTACACTCTCGTGACTGGTATTGTGTTAGTGAAGCCCACAAATATTATATCACATATTTCCTAAATGGGGATTATGTATTGTTTCTTTTGACGGCTCGGCTTTTTTTTAAGGTTGCAAATCATCCAATGACTTCTCTCGCTCTGGGCGGAGCGCGAGGGTGTGACAGACTTATTGTCTAAAACCACACCTGTGTCCTTCAGTTGCTCTTTGCGTTCTAGAACTACGGGTTTCCTTTTCAGAAATTTCCCACGGTCCTAGCTAGCTAGCGGGGTTAGCACCGTAGGGGCCCCTACAGTTTGCTAACATCTCTTTGAAGAGGACGACTGGGCTCGGTTCGGTCAATTACCGGACGGCCGGACGGCGAGCTACCCATTCCTCGACGTCTACAAGCCCGCGTCTACCATGGCTGGTAGTCGGGGTCAGAATCTCGGTGGCTGGGGCGTGAGGACATTCGTTCCCTCACGCGTGCCGCCTCCTCCTTCGCTAGCATTACTGCTTCGTAAAAGGAGGCCGCCGCCTGCCATCCTCCTCGCTTCGAACCATAGCTCGAACCAGGGTCCAGTGCGAGAGGTCACTGCTGCTGATTGTGGTGGGTGTGGGTGTTTGTGAATGTATAATTATATGTTTTTAAGCGAACCCACGAAGTACATGAAAAATTCTTAGAGTAACGTTTAAAAAATATATGTTATGTGTTTTGTTGCGACTGTGATACACGGTAATTTGGCACACGCATAGATCATGTCTGGGCGCAAATATTACTTTTTCAATTTTAGTAAAACATACTATACCTTAGATGCCTACCGCAAAGACTGGTTCGAGGTGGCCCAAGAAAAGAATACCTGGAAGAAGTTGGGGGAGGCCTTTGCCCAGCAGTGGGACAGTATAGGCTATTAAAAAAAAACTATACCTTTATTCTGAGAGTATGTTTGACTGGCCTGTTGATGTAGTAGTTAATGGCCCTGACTGCCATGCCGGAGGTCGTGGGTTCGATTCCCACCCAGGAAAAATGTTTTGTGTGATGAGCACAATCATTTGTCCTGTGTCTGGGTGTAATTTATCTATAATATGTATTTAAATATGTTTATCAGTTATCTAGTACTCATAACACAAGATCTGCTTAGCTTGGGACTAGACGGCGTTGTGTGATAGTTGTGTGAATATCATATTCTATTATATTATGTTCTCATGGCATATTTTTCTTTTACTAAACGGAGGCGAAGCCGGCTAACAGAAATTAATTTTCAGATAAACTTATAATCATATTGAAGTCTTACCTTTTCAGTACAACAACCGATCAACTGCACAACATTGGGGTGGTATCCCAAGTTCTTCATCACCAGTAGTTCCTGCAACAGATCTATTTTCTCCTTTTCCGAAGCATTTTCTTTGAGAGTCTTCACAGCTACTGTCTGTTCACCTTTTTTGCCTGTAACAAAACAACCAAAATTTTATTGGTTTATTAATTATTCGTAGATCAAGTAGGTAAGGTCTCTCTCTTAATAAATAATAAATTCCCTTACTATTTCTTGATAAAAATAGAATTTATTTTTAGCTACAAAATGTGTGTAACGTTTTTGGTAAATTTTACTTTTCAAATTGATTGGCCGATTGGTCTATTAGTTAGTGGCCCGGATTGCTATGTTCGATTCCCACTCAGTACAAATGTTTGTATGATGAGCACGATCATTTGTTCTGTATCTGGGTATAATTTCTATATATGTATGTATTTAGAAATATATAAGTATGTTTATCAGTTGTCTAGTACTCATAACACAAGATCTGCTTAGCTTGGGACTAGACGGTGTTGTGTGATAGTTGTGGAATATTATATTATTATTATTATATTTAAAATCAAATCATATGAGAATCGAACAGATTAGTGTCTCAGGTGGTCTTTTGAGGAAAGAACCACACAGAGGAGCTCAACGACTTGACGAACAATATTATAGAAATAACATTTGACTACAATTTAATTCATATTTTTTTGAAAAAAATATGTCCTAAGCAAGATACGGTTTCTAAATTATTTATTGACTTTTTAGGTAATGCTCGTTTTATCTCAACGCGCATCCATAGGAAAATAAGATTTACACAGTAAAACTTAATAAGATTAATTTAAGTAAATCGCCTCTTTGCTTGATTTCACGAAAAAAATTAAATCACGCAGTCTTGCTATTTTCGCTCCACATAAATTAATTATTCATTGATAAAGTAGGTAAGGTTCTCTTAATAAATTCCCCTATTACTTGATGAAAATAGAATTAATTTTTAGCTACAAAATGTGTGTACCGTTTTTGGTAAATTTTACTTTAAAATCCAGACCTCATTAGTGATTAAAAATAAATATTGTACCAAGGATTAAAAAATATTTTAAAATAATATACAAAACTTATTTAAAATATTTTACAAAGATAAAAAAAAAACTGACTACCAAAATCAATACCTCGATATCTTTTCTTCGTTTTAGAGGAGATACATTTAAAGACGTCCGGACTTTGGGGATAAGTTCGGGGAGTGTGGGATTTTCACTTCACTAAAACCTATCAATTTCACAATTTGCCTGCTGCGGTCTTCCCGTCCAACTATAATTTAGGTGTCTTCAAGGCTAGAGTGAATAGGCTCTTAATTAACTAGTGCGCCTCACGATCAATGATTGCATCTCTGCTTACAATCAGGTGGGATCGCAGTCAAGCATTAGTTTATATCAATTTAAAAAAAAAACCGCCCCAGTGACCAGCATCAGCACGTAAACGGGGCCTCGTTACCTCGTAAAAGTGGCCTCGTTACCTCTTAAAAGGGGCCTCGTTACCTCTTAAAAGGGGCATCGTTACGTCTTAAAAGGGGCCCCGTTACCTCGTAAAAGAGGCACCGTTATCTCTTAAAAGACCACTCAGGAACCCCCTCAGTGCAATGCCTGTTACGGCACAGTCCTGAATACTTAGATACATATATACGTACCAAAACAAGGTTATTTTACTAATCATCATTATATGCTTTTAATTTTAGATTTTAATTAAGTTAATTTAATGCTCGCAATAAATTCCTTGATTCATGAGTTAAAATATTAATGACTCATTAAATTACGAATTAAATTAACATTAAAACATTATTTTGTTAATTGCGTAAATGAAACTCCCATTAAATAAATGAAACTCTCTTCTCTTTTTTTTCTTTTTTTCTAATTTGAGTTCAAAATATATATAATGTATATTTAATTTATAGTATTTAAGTATATATTGTGTTATAAACAATATTTACCTAATGCTTAATATTGCACCTACCACAATTTGTCTCTGCATCACCCAAAGGTTGACTGGTAGAAAATGCCTTAAGACATTAAGTCCGCCTCTGTACTTTGGTGTGCATAAAGAATAAATAAATAAATAAACTGAAACTATCAAATGCAATTCAAATTTTACAAAGCAATCATAAATTGACATTTAAAACTTCGATAGCCATTGGCAAAATTTCGCAACTGAAACCAAATAATACCCGCATGTACTGTAATAATTGTTACGAAATCGAGTCAAAGCTAACATTACCAAAATGTAATCTGATGTCAATATTGAAAAGCAGGAATTAATTTCCTGCTTTTAATATATAATAAATGCTGCAAACCAATTTAACAAACAATCTGCATTAGGAACATAGATACTATATCAATTAAAGGCCTTTGTTTTGGGTAGGGAATCGTCAAATAAATTATAGAATTTAAAAGTCTGATACTCTCTTTTAACTTACCGAAATCAATAGTGATTTCGGTAAGATGAAAGATAGTATCAGACTTTTAGTTTTCAAAACCCAATACTTTTAGGGTTCCGTACCTCAAAAGGAAAACGGAACCCTTATAGGATCACTTAGTTGTCCGTCTGTCTGTCTGTTTGTCAAGACCCTTTATCTCGGGAACGCGTGGAAGTATCAAAATTTATATATACGTAAAAAATATGAATAAATCAAATAAATAACAAAAGAAAAGAAAAATAATTTAATATAAGATAAGTAAATCAACACGTTTCCAAGCCGTTTTCACAATGCCCATCGACAAAAATGACTAAAGGGAAATGAATTCAGAAAATGAATTTTCAATAAGCTTTTCTTACTGCTCACCTTTGTTTTTAAAAGGAATTCATCTACAAAAATTGTGCGTCTAGACGCTGACGTTCGTTGTCTGTTGGAAAATTTAAGGTTTGTTCTAAGGAAACAAAACTGAAGCAAAGGAGATTGAAATTCTATGCAGGACTTGCGAAGGGAATTCAGCACACATTGTAGAGCATCGCAGTTTGAAAATTCGCAACACAACTGAGGCGTGACTCAGTCACTACGTCAACATTGTGTGTAAATCTGGTTCTTCCTTAAAATTCATTTTGAGAAAATGTTTTCAGTTGTTTAAAACTTTTAGTTAGTGAAAGACTGCAACAGCTTGAGAAAAGTGTCAGTTATCGGATATAACTCTTCGCGCGTATATGGGTATTACATACATACATACATATTCAGCCTTTTAATGTTCCCACTGCTGGGACTCAGGCCTCCTCTCTTATGGGTATTATTATTAAGTAATTGCGCATTTTTTATTAAAATCTTCAAAAAAAAAATACGTTTTGGGTAAACCTTAGGAAAACCGAAAATATAGAGACCAAAATTTTCGGGCGAAAAAATTTCGTGTGTACAGTACGACGCTTAACTGTTTTTTCAAGGTCATTCAAGTTGTACAGACGTATGTACAATCGGCGCGAGAGGAGTGTTTTCGCTTCGTTCCTATCTAGTTTTTTAGGTTTCCGTACTTCAAAGTAAAAAACTGAACCCTTATAGGATTTGAAAGAGTAATTGCAGACCGCCTTGTCGCGCACCTAACACGGGTGGGGCCGGATCTGGCGGACGGCCAGTTTGGTTTTCACAGGAGGCGCTCCACGGTGGACGCCATCATGCGCGTGCGAGCTCTCACGACGGGGGATGCGGTGGCCCAGGGCAGGTGTGTCGTGGCGGTGTCTCTGGACATCGCCAACGCCTTCAACTCCCTGCCTTGGAGTAGCATTAGGAGGGCACTCCGGTATCACCGGACGCCCGACTACCTCTGTCGTGTGGTCGAGCCGTACCTGTCGGACAGGTACATCATCTACCCTGGTCACCAGGGAGAGTGGGAACGCCGAGAGATGTCGTGCGGTGTTCCGCAGGGATCGGTACTAGGGCCGCCCTTGTGGAACATCGGATACGACTACGTGCTGCGCGGCGACCTCCCTGACGGGGTCAGCGTAGTCTGCTACGCAGACGACACGCTGGTCCTGGCGCGGGGAGAGTCGTACCAGGCGGCGGTCGAACTAGCGACACACGGGGTTGCGACAGTCGTGGGCAGGATCCAGGAGTTGGGACTCGAGGTGGCATTGCACAAGTCCGAGGCCATGTGCTTTCACGGTCCTCGGAACGCGCAACCACCGGGTTCCCAACTAACGGTAGGAGGAGTCCACATCGGCGTCGGGTCGACGATGAAGTACCTGGGACTCGTTCTCGACAGCCGATGGGATTTCGAGGAGCACTTCCGACGTCTGGCTCCCAAACTAAATCGGACTGGGGCTGCCCTCGGGCGGCTCCTGCCCAACCTGAGGGGTCCAGACGCCTCCTGCCGGAGGCTCTACGCAGGAATCGTTCGGTCCATGGCCCTTTATGGCGCACCGGTATGGGCGCCGGCGCTGCGGAAGCAGCCGGCGGCCCGGCTGAACGCATGCCAGAGGGTCATGGCCATACGGATGGTGCGAGGATACCGGACGATTTCCCGCGAAGCGGCGAGCCTCCTTGCTGGACAGCCACCATGGGATCTGGTAGCAACAGGCCTTGCTCACATGCACGATCTGCGCATGGAGATGCAACGCCGGGGCGAAACTCCGCTGCCGCGACAAGTCGCAGCATGGCGGACAGAGCTCTGGCGGGTTCTCATGGAGAAATGGCGACAACGACTGTCGCGACCCAGTGCTGGGCACGCCACAATTATGGCGGTAAGTCCCCTCTTTGAGGCGTGGTTGGAAAGACCTCACGGCGTCCTCACCTTCCGCATGACGCAGGTTCTCACCGAACACGGTAAGTTCGGGAAGTTCCTGCACCGAATTCGTGCGGAAGAGACGCCCGGGTGTCGCCACTGTGCGGACCGCCCGGAGGACACGGTGGAGCACACAGTGGAGGTGTGCCCCGCTTGGGCAGAGCAACGCCGTGTCCTCGTGGGGGCGATCGGCGGCGGCGATCTCTCGCGCCGGGCCTTGGTACAGGCCATGGTCCGGAGCGAGGAAGAGTGGCAGGCGGTCGCCTCCTTCTGCGAAGCAGTAATGCTAGCAAAGGAGGCGGCCGATCGCGTGAGGCAACGGTCCTCACGCCCCAACCGCCGCCGGGATTCCGATCCCGATTTCCGGCCACCGTAGGCGAGGGCTTGCGGACGGCGAGCAATGGGTGGCTCGCCGTCCGATCGTCCGGTAACCGTCCGGACCAAGCCCAAGTCGTCGACGGCGCGTATTGTTCCACGCGCGCCTCAGGGAGATGTCAGCAAATCGTAGGGGCCCAACAGGGTCGAAGCCTACTGGGGCCACGGGTAGTGTGAAAGCGAAACCCGGGGCCCTGGGACGAAGGCAAAGAAGGAACAGGAGTGGGTTTTTAGTCAGTAAAAGTCTGACACTACTTTTCGCTCCGCCCAAGAGCGGGATTTGTCATAAGATGATTTTCCCACCTAAAAAAAAAAAAAAAAAAAACCCTTATAGGATCACTTTGTTGTCCGTCCGTCTGTCTGTCTGTCTGTCTGTCTGTCAAGACCCTTTATCTCAGAAACGCGTGGAGGCATCGAGTTGAAAGTTTCTTGAAGCTGTGAAAAAATCAAATACGGCAGTGTATGTCGCAAAAAACGTACATTTTAACACTCTCAAAGGAATCAAAATTCATAAGGTACTTCCCGTTGACCCAGAATCTTGAAATTTGGCACAAAGCAAGGTCTTATAGTATAGATATAGGAATATATCTGAAAACTGTATATTTGTAGTTATGTCACAAAAAAAAACTTTTTTTACAATTCGGAAAATCTTCTTAACTCATTTCGGGAATCGAACTGTTTTTATAGTTAAGTTTGGGCGAAACCCTCAGTGCGTGAGTCCGACTCGCACTTGCCCTGTTTTTTTTTTCTGGCTTCGCGAAAATCCTTTCCAGTTTGTTGAGTTCTCTCTCTTTCTAGTATGGCGCGCTTATTGTCATCGTTCTCTATCAAAGCTATTCCTAACAAAGTCATATTTGTCTCTAAAAATGCAAGTACCTACTAGCTATTGATAAAAAAGTGTCGATACTTTTGAAGTCATAATGGAAACTTCACTACAAGAAGCTCCTCTAATCTATCTTTGATACATTCCAATCGTGTACATGTTTTGAAAGCGGCTGTTTTTTTTTTGAAAATAATTATTTGCGTTGCGGGTATTGTAAAGTATTTAGGTATGTCTGATATTTCCTCACTATCTGCAATAAAAAAGCAAATAAAATTACCTATAACAAATAGTACAGATAGCGGCACGAATCTCGAGCGCTCGGTGAAAGAGCGGGGATCGCTTTGCGCATCGTACAATATCGGCGAGCTAATCACTGTACAAGGATTTCACTCCCCGCTCCCGCATCTCTCTTCATACCACTAAAGAGACCCGATATTTCACTTCTGCGTGCTTCTGCGCAAGTAGAACTGTAGAAGTCAGCGCTCAAGATCCGTGCACTATCTATATAATGTTGCAAAAAAGCGATCAATGTAAACAATCGAACATTTACATGCAAAGATGATTGAGTTGATTCAGTACTTTTTTACTTCAGTTATAGCTTTTTGCCGAGTGAAGCTATTCAGTATCCATAGTGGAATGAAAAGGTCTATAGAAATCGTAGTTTATTTTTACTGCTGATTCGCTTGATATTGTGTTATATTTATTTCAAGTCATTCTGTTATGATTCAGTTCGATCTCTATTAAATCTTCACACATTTTTTTTTTTCTGAAGAATAAACAAATATATTTTAGACACACACTGTTGCAGTTTGAGAATGTTGAGATGGATGTGTGGTGTGACGAGAATAAATAAAGTGAGAAATGAGTACATTATTGGAAGTTTGAAAGCGACGCCAGTGACTGAAAAGTTGAAGGGGAATCGTTTGTCTTGGTATGGTCATGTCAAGAGGAGGGATGAAACGCATGTTATTAAAAAAGTTATGAGTATACATATGGATGAGTGGAAAGGGAGGCCAAAGAAAAAATGGATGATTTGTGGGAAGAGGTGGTATGAAAGAAAAGGATATTAGTGATAGCATGATGGGTCAGAATGGAAGAAAAAAAACGTGTTGCGCCGACCCCAAATAAAACAAGACAAGCGCAGAAAGATGACGATGACTGTAGCAGTTTTAGCACCCTAGAATCGAAACTTTTCATAAAGTGGTTTTTATAGATCACTTTCATTAAATCAAGAACACGGACAGTACACTGTTATATTACGTATAAGTTGCATGAATCAGCAAAATTTAGCCGAAATACAATTTTGAGATTGATGTATACCATTTAATCATTGATTCTAATCAATAATAGCCAACTGTTTTTGATCGGTGTATGAAAGAAGTTTCTAATATTAAAGTTTTCCCGATGTGATGTTACGAACATCATAATCCGAACCAATTTGCTGAACACTATTTTCAATTGTTATTTTTATAGTTCTTTAAATAACACATTCTATTTTTTGGAGATGGTTAAAACAGGATACTGCGTCACGATCTTCAAACGTGACACAGTATCTACACACGGGCATAGAATAAAAATTCCATAGAAGATAAATTTCAACTTAGACAGAATGCATTTTTAGTCCCGGTTTCAGCACACAGTTTTGGCGTGTATGATAAGTTTAGCAACCTTGCACCTCTATTGGGTAACTTCATTAGGATTTTGATAAAAATATCTAATCCATAGCGTCGTCTGTTTGTAACATTCATCTCCTCGATAACGTACATAACGCAATCAATACTGTTAATTTGTCTGCAGTACAGTCAATTTGTCTGCAGTACAGTCAATTTGTCTGCAGTACAGTCAATTTGTCTGTTGTACCGCGCAGGATTATGCTGCACGGAGGCGACCCAAATAGTAAGGTGAAGGGAGACAAACGTCTACCTTTGACCCTCGCCGAAGTCGTCCCGGGTACCGGGAGCCACAGAGCGATTCCTGGCCATCGTAGATGCAGGCATGCGGATGGTGAGCAATGGGAAGCTTACCGTCCGGTAACGACAAAGCTCAGATCAATAGCACGTTTTATTTCACGTGTTTTTATTCCTCATAGAGATGTCACTAAGATTTACGGGGCCAGTTAAGACCGATGCCTGCCAGGGCTGTGGGATAATTCAAAACGTTATCACGGCCCTGTAACGCCAAGCGCAACTGAAGGAACACAGGTAATGTTACGGTCATCAATAAATTGTCTACCCTTTTTATTTGAGTGGAGGAAATCACCAAATGACTTCACTCTCGGGGTGGGGCAAGAGATAGTGTCAGACTTTTAATGATTAAAAGCCTCCCTTCATTTGCCCTTTGCATTTCACTGCTGCGGTGATATTTTCAAACAATCCTTACTATGGAAATGACAAGCGGGTCTTACGATAAATATCAGAAGGCAAATATTCGACCAGCATCGTGGCATGCAAAATAAAAGTACCAACTTAATATTCAGGATTTTCGCTTCTCTAAGATTTTTTTGTTCTATAGCAGACACTAGATAGGAATGTTTGTTTTGAGTGTCTTGACGTTTTACTGGCGGAACCGCAATCGTGAGAGCGACGTGTTTAGGTTTGTTAACTACGTGTGCCTTGCAGTCAAAGATTCTGGGTCGAATAGACTATTTGTTTTATTTATGGACACTTAATGCAATGTTTGGAGTAGAATTTTAAATTTTAACGTAGATGGAGTGCATTTGAAGACTGACACGGAAAAAGTAGTTCTTCCACATCACGTAGTATGTCGGTGTCTTTGCCTGATGTTTATTTTTATAAATAAAGAGACGCTAGCTTCTGCCAGTGAAAATTATCAAAAGGGAACATACTCTCGGGATAAAAAGAATCCAATTTGCTACTCGAGGACGTGGTCTACCCATGTGCCAAAAGATTCAAATCTGTTCCGGCGTTTAAGATAGAAAAATTAACAAACTTGGACACATACGCACAAACGCATATACAAAATTTCGTCTTTATAATATTAGTGTTATTTTTCAGCAAAAAAATTTTGGGTTTTATATAAGCATAATCGGCCTTTTAATGTTCTTACTGCTGGGACAGGCCTCCTCTCTCTAGGAGAGGGAATGGGCCGTAATCCACCACGCGGGCCCAGTGCGGATTGGTGAATGTCACATGTCTTCGAATTTTTGGTTCTAGGACATGCCGGTTTCCTCACGATGTTTTCCTTCACCGTTTTGAGAGCAGTGATGATAAAATAAATTACACAAAGTAATGCGCCTGGCTGGGTTTAAACCCGCGACCTACAACTCGTAAGTTACCACTCGACCACCACTGCTGTCTTGAGTAGGTATTGAAAATGTTATATTTTGAATTGATAGATATAATAAGAAAACACAAACCAAATTGAACTAGGAGATAGGCCTACTGTCCAGGGACGCGTGTAGCTTCATAGACACGTATTCGTCACTCGATAAAACGGCAACGACACGATGGTATGACGTTGCCGATTCGTCGACAGAGATCAAAGTTTTGTATGTAAGCTGTTAGCAGGCGTATACCAAGCGTATAATGACGAATACGCGTCTATGAAGCTGCGCGTCAATGGAATGGAAGGAAGAGAGTAGCTCGTCAGCGGGATAACATAGGATCATCATCATCATCATCTTCCTGCCCTTGTCCCGTTTTATTTGGGGTCGGCACAACATATTACGTGGTGGGATAACATAGGATGATTAATAAAAAATCAAGACTAATAAAATACGAGTAAATTAAAGTTGAATTGGTTTTCCGCAAAACGATTCGACGAAGATTGTACCGATCTCAAATTGCAAAGTCGGAAAGTACAGGCGATCCTTTTCAAAGCAATGTTTTCTCTAAATAAAATGAATATGAAAACCAGTCAGCTTGCTTTGAACATTTCATTTAACTGTCAACGTAGAATTGAGTCTGAGAAAGTTGGTAAAGTATTTTGTTGAGGCGCGTCCACTCAGAAGCTCTGTTACTGAAAGATCTGTGTTTTTTTGTGAATTTGAGTCTACATAATGTGATATTATATCGATATGGTATTTAAAGGCTCATGATATATATAATTTAGGTGGAAGGAAAATGCTTAACATTAAGCATCGGCAAGATGGTCGGTATAAGATATTTTTTAAAGTGAGCAAAACTGTGCAAATCCGTACTATTAATGTCTGTATTACTTTGAAATGCGTCGTTTTTATCAGCAATTTTCAGCAGTCATAAAAAAACGATGAAGTAGGAGGATAAAACTTTCTTAGCTCCACCATCAGGTAAGATATTGATCAAACGCGAGCCTATTCATAAAACAAAAAAAAACTGGGCAAGTGCGAGTCGGACTCGCGCACTGAGGGTTTCGTACAAACTTACCTATGAAAACAGTTTAATTCCTTAATTGAGTTACGAAGATTTTTCCGAATCGCAAAAAGTTTTTTTTTGTGACGTAACTACAAAATTACAGTTTTCAGATTTTTTCCTGTACTTATGCTGTGAGACCTTGCTTCATGCCAAATTTCAGGATTCTAGATCTACGGGAAGTATGAATTTTGATTCCTTCGAGAGTATCGAAATACACGTTTTTTGCAACATAAACGGCTGTATCTTTTTTTTCAGTTAACTCAGAAGTTTGATTTTTTCACAGCTTTAAGGGACTGCAGACCTAAGTAAATTGTTTTAATTTCAACTCGATACCTTAGAGGGTCTTGACAGACGTCTGTCTGTCAAGACCTCGAACCTTTAGACTGTCTGTCTAGACAGTCCGACAGACGAACTACAACGTGATCCTATAAGGGTTCCGTTTTTTCCTTTTGAGGTACGGAACCCCTTAAAAAAAGAAAAAAAAACAGTTCCCATTTCACAGTGAAGAAGCTTGAGTCCCAGAAGTAGAAATGAAGTGCTTTGACGAATAGCATGAACTAGACATTAAAAAAACTACGCAAGTGCGAGTCGGACTCGCGCTCTGAGGGTTCCGTACAAACTTACCCGTTCCGTATAAAACAGTTCAATTCCCGAATTGAGTTACGAAGATTTTTCCGAATTGCAAAAAAAGTTCTTGTTTGTGATGAAACTACAAAATTTACAGTTTTCACATTATTTCCTATATTTGTGCTATGAGACCTTGCTTCATGCAGAATTTGAGGATTCTATATCAACGGGAAGTACCTTATGATTCCCTTGAGAGTGTCGAAACATACGTTTTTTGCGGCTGTATCTTTTTTTTCCGTTAACTTGTAAGTTTGATTTTTTCACAGCTTTAAGGGCCCGCAGACCGCAGTATATAGTTTTAATTTCAACTCGATACCTCCACGCGTTTCCGAGATAAAGGGTCTTGACAGACAGACGGACAACTAAGTGATGCTTTATGGGTTCCGTTTTTTCCTTTTGAGATACGGAACCCTAAAAATAATAAACAATGTAATTTTATTTATGTTTACTACATATTCGGGAGAAGACACTGATTCCTGTAACACAGGTTTCTTATCTATATAATATTAAAAAAAATTAATAACAAAAAATTATTCGCAAAAAATCAACGTGCTTAGCCATTCCCAACGTTGTTAATGAGGTAGGCTGATTTAAAGTAAGATTATTCCATATGGTTCTGAAGACAGCTTTTACACGGAGAATTAATACATAATACAGAGGATCTAGCTCGCAAAGTTAAAGCAGATAAAATGTGCGTTGAACTCATGTCACTCAATCACAACTTTTATTAAATAAATATACTGAAACAATGATTTAATAAAAATGGAAAATGATTCATGTAGAAAATAAGTTTTCACTTATCTATACGAGATCTATACTAATATTGTAAATATGAAATTTTGTATTTTTGTTTGCAATAAATAAATTTAAAAACTACTAGACCTATTTTGAATTTTTTTTTACTAGTAGAATGTTACTTTGTAACTAAGTGACATAGGTATATATTTTCTACTTTTAGTCGTTGGTTTTCCAGCGGATATCTCCATTTCTGATGCAATCACGCAAGGAAATTCCAAGCATAGCCCTCTCCATTGCCCTTTGGGTGACTTTAAGCCACTAGAGGTTTTCGGTTTCCGGCTACTGCGGGCGCGGGTTTTGTACAGCAAACAATTGGTTTTTTTTTGGTGGTAAAATCATCCAATGACATCCCTAACTCAAAGGCGGAGCGAGAGGGTGTGTCAGACTTTTACTGACTAAAACCCACTCCTGTTCCTTCGTTGCCTTTCATACCAGGGCCGAGTCTTCCTTTCAGAAGCAGATCCTTGGCTTCAGTAGACTTCGACCCTGTTGGGCCCCTACGGTTTGCTGACATCTCCTTGAGGCGCGCGTGGAACGCTGCACGCCGTCGACGACTTGGGCTCGGTCCGGACGGTTACCGGACGATCGGACAGCGAGCTACCCATTGTTCGCCGTCCGCAAGCCCGCGCCTACGGTGGCCGGAAATCGGGATCGGGATCTCGTCGGCTGGGGTGTGACTGCCGCGCAATCGCGCGTGCACGTGCGGCCTCCTCCTTTGCTAAAATTACTGCTTCGCAGAAGGAGGCGACCGCCTGCCACTCCTCCTCGCTTCGGACCATGGCCTGTACCAAGGCCCGGCGCGAGAGATCGTTGTTCGCCGTTCGGCCGCCCAGAAAGGACCAAGCCCGTGTCGATGGCGTGGTGTTCCACGTCCACGGGCCGATGCCTCTTAGGGCTGCGAGAATATTCGTAAAAGTTACCGTGTCCCTAGAACGCAAAGGGTAAGTGTGTTTTAGTCAGTATAAGTCTGACAGTCACTCCACCCAGAGCGGGAGAAATGAATTGAAGATTTCCCATATAAAAAACAAACACCAGCAGGCCTCGCCAAGTTACGACCATTTCGTGTCGAATCTCTTTCTACAATCGATAAAGCCTCAGCGTAAGTAGGTACCATTTATACCATAAAACTAAAAGTTATGGCGATGATCATTGTAGAAACCATTACTTTTATTCTGTCATTTTGAACGATGTGAACTTGGCTACGAATTTTGTTGAGATGATGTCATTGTTTGTCATTTTAGTTTTAGAGTAACTACTAGCGTTAACGATTGTAGATTATCAACTTGGCTAAGTCTGCTATTGAGGTAAATGAACTTCAAACAATTAAAATGTTTCATTTTATTTTATTTAAACACTATATTTAATTAAAGTGGTTGAAGGTAAACCCTTAAGCCACTAATAGTCTTAAGTTCGTCTTATTTATGTTCTAAGAAAAGTTCTTAGTGTAAGAACAACAAATTTGTTTTGGAATAATATAATACGAGTATTTAACTTGTAGGTTAGCGTGTAACATAAACATACGGCGGTGTTGGCTTACCACAAGTATTGTAATTTGTTTAGTACGTAAACTGAGCTATTTGATTTGTATTTAAGTGTCCCTATTTTAAACCTACATAATTTCTAGCCAGAAAATTAAAATTTTGTAACACGTTTTGTATTTGTTCGTAAAAATTACACTGTTTTTTATGTGTAATGTTTGTGTGCGTTATGAAGCGTCATTTTCACAGCTCAAATTCCACTTTATTTTTAATTGCACTTAAAAACTCCATTCTGCCACTCACATTTTAAGGTTTATTATTTTTAGGTTTAAAATTTTCTGAGCCTACACTCAGAAAATTTTAAATAAGTTTGTATACATTATTTTTAGGGTTCCGTAGCCAAATGGCAAAAAACGGTACCCTTATGGATTCGTCATGTCTGTCTGTCTGTCCGTCCGTATGTCACAGCCACTTTTTTCCGAAACTATAAGAACTATACTGTTGAAACTTGGTAAGTAGGTGTATTCTGTGAACCGCATTAAGATTTTCACACAAAAATAGAAAAAAAAAAACAATAAATTTTGGAACCCTCAGTGCGCGAGTCCGACTCGCACTTGCCCAGTTTTTAGTTTATGCGAAACCTGAATATAGTTTGTTCAGAATCAGTAACTGAATGGATTCCAATAGTTTTTACACCATGTTATATTTTTCACCAAAAATATTTAAAAAGGTCACAAGTTGGACACCACCGACACTAAGTACAACTCAGGTCACGGTAGGCCATAGCGGGTATTAGGCGCCAGCAAACAGCTGGGTTCAAGTACAAAACCATCCCTCAGTCGTCTGGATAGCCCGGTGACTATGTTGTATTTTTGCTGACATAACAAGCTTATAACTTTGTGATTTTTCGTGATACAGTTATGAAATTTTGTACATAGATTCTTTACATAAAAATACTAGACACGTGTTTCGGGTTTCACATATATACTAAAAGTAATGTTGTACATACTTGAATTAATAATTTTAGATAATTTAAATCAGTTGCTATCTACTAAAGTATTAACTTTAAACAAGTGTACTTAAAGTGGCCAATTGTTTTAAAAAGTTCTACAAAATGTAAGTGTTGCAATGGAATTTGAACTTTGTCACGAATGGCATAAAGTTTGTGATTGTAAAAGTCAATTATCTCGTATTCTTTATTGTAATATAAGTGAAATGTGTTTTAAGCATTTTGGGGTGTTTCTTTTTTTACATTAGATATAAAAGTTAAGTGTGTCTCAGCTGAGTGACCGCTGTGCTCACAGTAAGTGCACTAAAAATAAGGTCCAAATTAGGTGTCATTATTCAGTCGAAAGGCATTTACAACTAAATTATTATTTTTATCAAGTAACTTCTCCCGCTCTGGGTGAAGCAAGAGGGCGTGTCAGACTTTTACTGACTAAAACTTACCTGCGTTCCTGTCTATACGTTCAAGGGATTTTTTTTCGGTGGGAAAATAATCCAATGACATCCCCCGCTCTTGGGCGGAGCGGAAGATTGTGTCAGACTTTTACTGACTAAAAACCTACTCCTGTTCCTTCGTTGCCTTTCGAACCGGGGCCGAGTCTTCCTTTCAGAATCAGACCCTTGGCCCCAGTAGGTTTCGACCCTGCTGGGCCCCCTACGGTTGCTGACATCCCCTTGAGGCGCGCGTGGAACGCTACACGCCGTCGACGACTTGGGCTCGGTCCGGACGGTTACCGGACGATCGGATGGTGAGCTACCCATTGCCCGCCGTCCGCAAGTCCGCGCCTACGGTGACCGGAAATCGGGATCGGAATCCCAGTGGCTGGGGCGCGAGGGCCGGTGGCTGGGGCGCGAGGGCCATTGCCTGGCGCGTGTACGTGCGGCCTCCTCCTTTGCTAGCATTACTGCTTCGCAGAAGGAGACGGCCGCCTGCCACTCCTCCTCACTCTGGATCATGGCCTGTACCAAGGCTCGGCGCGAGTGATCGCTGCTGTCGATCGCCCCCACGAGGACACGGCGGTGCTCTGTCCAGACGGGGCACACCTCTACATTTATGCTTCACTGTGTCCTCTGGGCAGTCCACACAATGGTGACAGAAACCTCCCGAACTTACAATGTCCGGTGAGGAATTGCGTCATGCGGAAGGTAAAGACGCCGTGTTGTCTTTCAGCCACTCCTCAAAGAGGGGACTTACCGCCATAATTATGGCGTGCCCATTGCGTTCCAGGGTTACGATGATTTTGCCTCACAATTTGGCAAACTACGTCAGGCTGTTTTAACGCTGATGCTGCTGTATATATTTTTTTATTAGAGTTAACTAATTACAAAGTAATACAGGGAGAAATAGGTTTATATAAATAAACTAGCTGACTCGGCAAACTTTGTTCTGCCATATATAAATAATCAAAGAAAAAAAAAAACCGGGCAAGTGCAGTCAGCCTCAAGCACTGAGGGTTCCGTACCAACTTACCTATATAAATAGTTCAATTCCCAAATGGAGTCTTGACGATTTTTCCGAATCGCAAGAAAAGTTTTTTTTTGTGACATAGCAAAATTTTTACTATTTCAGATTTATTCCTATACTTGTGCTATAAAACCTTGCTTTACACCAAATTTTAGGATTCTGGTTCAACGGGAAGTACCCTATGAATTTTGATTCCCTTGAGATTGTCGAAATATACCGACATAAACGCCCGTATCGTTTTTTTTTTCGTTAACTTGTAAGTTTCCTTTTATCACATCTTCAAAGAACCGCAGATTTGAGTATATGGTTTTAATTTCAACTCGATACCTTTACGCATATCTGAGATAAAGGGTCTTGACAGACAGATAGACAGACCGACAGACGGACAACAAAGTGATCCTATAAGGGTTCCGTTTTTTCCTTTTGAGGTACAGAACACTAAAAATAAGGGTTGAGGGTAGGAGTATAAAAAATAGCCTACGACTTATTTTCAGGCCTCCCAAATATACACAAAAAATTCATATCAAACACTGTGACACGAGATCTTTAAACTCGATTCCTTTTATCTCTTGATCTCATGTCACAGTGATTATTATGAAATTGTTAGTTTGGTGCTAGCTTTTGCTCGCGGCTTCGCCCGCATACATAAAATATAACCAATATCACTCAGGAATAAAGCAGCTTTATATCGGTAAAAAAACTTCGCAATCGGACCAGTAATTTTAGAGATTACCTCCTACAAACAAAAATACAAACTTTACCTCTTTATATTATTAGTGTAGATAGTATAGACGTCTGAGAATAAGTCGTAGGCTAATTTTTATTTCCCTAGGTGATAAGGGTGGCCCTTTACATAAATTCAGCTCCGGGTCAGCTAGTTTTTAATAATATTAGATTTCGTGTAATACAGCCATTGCTTAGCTTAATACTGAAACCGATTTCTGGCCACCGTAGGCGCGGGCTTGCGGACGGCGAGCAATGGGTGGCTCGCCGTCCGACCGTCCGGTAACCGTCCGGACTGAGCCGAAGTCGTCGACGGCGCGTGCTGTTCCACGCGCGCCTCAAGGAGATGTCAGCAACTGTAGGGGCTCAGCAGGGTCAAAGCCTACTGGGGCCAAGGGTCTGATTCTGAAAGGAAGACTCGGCCCTGGTACGAAAGGTAACGAAGGAACAGGAGTGGGTTTTTAGTCAGTTAAAGTCTGACACTATCTCCCGCCCCGCCCAAGAGCGGGGGATGTCATAAGATGATTTTCCCACCGTAAAAAAAAAAACTGAAAATCGCATATGCTAGTCCAAGTAACAGTAACTTACCAGCAATATCTAAAGCCTGTGCACGCCACACCTGCCCGAAGGCGCCTTCCCCAACAATGTTGAAGATCCTCAGCTTGTGACGAGGGAACTCCCACTTATCCGGTGGCTGATCCTCTTTTGATATCGACGTTTCTTCTGATAACTGTAAGTTAAATAAGTGGTTATTAATGCAACTATCATCGTCCTTTTGAAAGGTGCAAAGTGAATAAAAAAATAACTGGAGTTTTGCAATTTCCTGATATTGCTTACTAAAAATATATTTTACGAATTGAGTAATTTCTTTTATGTGTTAAAAATAAAAAAAAAGTATCTGTATTTATTATTGTATGTGATGAAATATAATATTTTTTAGTAAGTTACTGAAATTATAATAAACAAATAACTTTTACATTTTGCACCTGTCGACTTAGAAAATGTTCTAAAAGCATGATTATGTTTATAAGTTATTTATGATTTCGCAAAATAAATATATTAGGTTGTTAACAGCATATTATGATTCTAGTCAAACAACACATTTTCTTTTAACGTCTGATATTTTTATCCAAACAGAATATAATAAAAATAAAAAAGATTGGTTTCGAAAGCAACTAGACTTAATATCGGCAAACACGTACCCTACGAAAAAAAACATTAGATTTCTTTATTAAAGTTTAGTTTACCCTTGCATACCAAAGGTAAAATGAAACATCTGTATGAAAACGTAAGCAATATAACAAATCCAATAATATTCATGAATTTGAAATATTGGTTTAGACAGTATTAAGAAAACGTATTGCCAAAGATGAGACATGAATATCGAAAACCAAGCAAAGTAAGCAACGATTAAATTATGGAATCAATGATAATTGTAATGTTTTAATGAAAATGATTAAGCCCCGATTCACAAGAGGATAAAATTTGTTTTCACTCGATAAATAATTGAACACTTAGCAAAATTAGCACAATGAATGACAATAAAAATGAAGTTTAGAAAAATGGTCATCATGCAAGCCAAATAAAGCAGTTAAAAAATCAAAGAAAAAACCATGAGAGCACTGGAAAGTCACAAGTCAGAATACACGTCCTATAGCAGAATGTATTTTGTAATAAAGTTTGTCGTTGTGACCGAGGCGGAATCCGCACGAGCCGTAGGCGAATGTGTTATAGAGCCGAGGGCTGCAGTGACAAATTTGCACGTGTGTTAAACGACTTTTTTCAATACACTTACAAAATTAATATACGGGGGTTGACCGGCGACTCGTGGGGGCCAACGCGCGCCCAGCCCGATACGATAAATGTAATAACATTGTGGCGAGGGAGAGCACGCGCACTTTTCTGCACTAGTGCGAAAAACAGTCTATTGCGTGCTTAAAAGCGGTGGGATAAGAGCGGGTTTTCGAGTAAGTGTATTGAAAAATTATATATTCTATCCAACAAACTATCGTCAACTGACCTGCAAGTGACCATTATCCCAGGACTCATATCTATTGGAGTATGCACGTGGGTGGTCCCACATATTAAGGGACGCATCTTGAAGGACGATTCCACTTGAATCTTTACTCTGAGGACAATGGAGATCGAATAAATTTTATAAATGGGGAGGGATATCTACAGATAAAGGGGAAAATCATATTTGTGTATCAAGAGCTTTTTCTCGAAAAGGGATTATGGGTTGATATTGAGACCCTTGAACTCAATATTATTCTACTTCAAATCAATCTTAACTTTTTTTTTTTAATTGTTGTAAACTAGTGCTCGACTGCGATCCCACTTAATGGTAAGTAGTGATGCAATCGTTAATGGTGAGGCGCACTAGTTTATTAAGAGCCTAGAGTTTTAACTTTAACTTTTTTAACTTCAAGGCTAGATTGAATTCACTCTAGCTTTGAAGACACCTAAATTATAATCGGACGGGACTATAATATTCTTAATGCAAATGTGAATTTACTTGTTACTTGTTACATACAGTTTACCTGATCCACGTCTTGAAGAAGGACCTAAAATTACTTTTATCTCTGGAGCATGTTCCCTTATAATATTTTTCGACTATCATGTGGGTGTAACCACTGGCTAGTGGACAATATAGGTAAGTTATAATATCAGACATTTTTGATTGTAATAAAAATTTATTCAACCACCCACATGTATTGCCTGATTTAAGTTTTTAACAAGATAAATACGAGTATCTGGACGATAATAATCAGATCAATTTATTTTCACTGAATAAAAAAATTTGGATACACACAAAATTTTCGATAGTCAATTTAAAATAACCTCCGACGGTTATTGAAACCTTTAAATAATTTAGTTAACGTAACATGATAATTTAATTAAATTATTATCATCGAAATATCGTATTAAGTACGTGAAAATTTGAGTTCATATTATATTCGTTATACATGTTGCGTGAGTTTTTAACGAAGCTGCTAATTGAATTATCTTTGCAATTGAAATCACTTACAGAAGATAAATGTTTTGCGTGTACAACGCAAAATTAATAAATAATAAATTATATGTCTGCACAGTCTTTTTCGTAGTATGTGTAAAAATTGCAGTTGCTTTGGCACGCAGATTGACTTTCTCAAATTGTCATTGCTTTCAAAGGTCATAAAATTCTACTCTATTCTATCTTCACTTACCATGTCGTCTTTCTTGCTTTCTTTTTTCTGAGCGTTATTTTTCTTGCATACAAAAAGAATTACCACTGCGACTATCACTACCAGGGCTCCAATTGCAACAAGAGGTACCACTGTTAGGGGCATTTCATTGTTGGTAGGATTCTTTTTAGGCGCTTCAGTGCTGGTTGTTCCATCATCTTTATGGAAGATGTTTTCTACACCAGGCGGAGTATCATCAGGAGGGTTTGGGGGACTTAAAGTAGTAAGTGTTGTGGTTGCTTCAGGTACTGGTACATAAATATTGGTTACTTTGGTAGTGCTTTGTGTGATCGTAGGAAACTTTGGTGGTATGCTGGGGTAGGGGGGAAAGTTGATGGTTGGCGGGCGAGGTAACTTGGGTCGCTGGCCTGATTTGTCGGAGACTGTTGCGTAGACTTCTGTCTTCTGTGGTATGGAGCCGTCGTTTGCTGTTACCCATAGCGAGTAGGACCGATTTTCCTGAAAATTGATAAAATAATGTTGGTTATAAATGTTGCAGTATATTCATCCTCCAACTTTTACTCTGAAATTAAATTACATCAACATAATTATCATCGTTTACCATCAGGTAATATACTTAGTTATCAATTGCACGCCTAACAATAATTTAAAAAAGTTTTATCTTTTTTTTGAGGTAGTAATTCAACTATTAACTCTTTCCGCTTTGGATGAAGCGACAGGGAGTGTCAGACTTTTGCAGGCTAAAAGGGCACAAGGCACACCTGTGTTCACGTTCCAGAGCCACGGTAACTCTTTCGATCAACTCTGCAGCCTTAAGTAGCCTGACTCCTAACATACCTTTCCAGCCCTTTACTTAGTAATTACGCGTCCTTATTTGAAATGTAATTATCACATAAACATATCTACCGATTCTTTAGTCTTTCTTAAAATATCATGTAATTTTATTTGTTTTTACTATCTCATTGGTTTTGTGGTCGTTAGGCTACCTGTCCACTGGAGCGGAGCGAGGTAGCGGAGCGGAGCAAAGGAGTAATGCGGAGCGGAGTTTTAGCTATAGTTTTGTTATAGCGCCCGCACTCGATTCTTCTCTCCGCTTCCCAGTTTTGTATGAATTTATGAACTATTTCGTACTCCTTGTGCACTGAAGAGGAGTGGAGATTTTGAGCAATCCTATTGGTTAATATTTCTCCGTTTCTCCGCTCCGCAGACTCGCTCAGCTCCGGTGGACATTCAGCCTTAGTTCTGAGTTCGATTCCCAGGTTAAGCAAAAAGTTATATTGGATTTTCCATTAGGTATTTCAATAGCAGATTAGTCAGGAAGTTGGTAGTGAGATACGCACATGCTTCGGAAAGCACGTGATGCCGTTGGCCTGATCTCTATCTGGTCGTGTCGGATTACCGTCCCAACCGACTATGACAGTAAACGAATAGAGAGTGCACCTGTGTTTACGCACAATAATGTCTACTGCGTTGATAAATTTCTTTTGAGATTCACCACCTTGATTGAAATTCGGTCGAGAGGGTTATACTATATGGAATACTAGTTTCTGCCTGCGGCTTCACCCGCGTGAAAGTAGGTTTCTCCGTACAAACTTTAGACCCCCGTTTCATCCCCTTAGGAGCTGAATTTTAAAAAGTCCTTTCTTAGTGCTCACTTACGTCATAAAAGGCAGCCTTGTGCAAAATTTCACGCTCAGTTAGTCAGTTTCTCCTCTTATATACAACATTATTTTTAATATATACAAACCCGAAACACGTGTCTAGTATTTTTATGTAAAGAATCTATGTACAAAATTTGATAACTGTATCATGAAAAATCACAAAGCTTATTAAGTTGCCTGGTTGTCCGCAAAAATAAAAGGTAACCGGGCCATCCGGGCTATTGAGGGGTTGTAATGCTCCCGCATCCAGTTGTGCACTGGCACCTAGTGCCCGCTATGACCTGCCGTGACCTGTGTTATACTTAGTGTCAGTGGTGTCCAACTTGTGACCTTGTTAAATATATTTGGGAAAAAATATAACATGGTGTAAAAATTATTGGAATCGATTCAGTTACTGATTCTGAACACACTATATTCAGGTTTCGCATATACTAAAAATAAGATTAAGGTAGACTTACTTAGTTAAAAATAGTCGTGTGAGGAATGATAATAAAAGAAAAAGAAGTGAATGATAGAAAAAGATGAAAAAGGAACCAAATTATGCCAGCTCCAAAAAACGAAAAGACAAGTACAGAAAAATGAAGATAGTGATGATGTTGACTCAGTTTCAACAAAATCAAACTTTAAAATGAATCGTTAATTATATTCGCAAATAACTGTGTAGTTACCAAAAACAGTTACCATTTTGATGCTGCACTTTTAATTACAAGACTAACTAAAGTAACAGTAGTTAAGTCTCATAAACAACTCAGAGGTAAATTCAAGCATCAAATAAATTGAACTTCAGTAAAGATGTTGTGCATAACCTTAGGACTTGTTGAAAGGTAAAGTAAATTCTATCCATATTTAAGTTGTTGAAAATTTTTGTGAGTGTGCTTTCTAGTAAATTGCTGTACGTGGAAGATTTTACGAATATTTTGAATGAGTCTGTATTTTTAGATGAAATACTTTTTTACTCGGTAGTTTTATTTATTAATTAAATAAACACACTATCTTTACAGGCTGAACCTAATACAATAGTGGTTCCAAAACACAAAAAAAAAATTGAAAAAATAGTCATCATCTTACTGACAACAAACCTACAAAATCTAAAACAACACTAAACTCTATTACAATATATACTACTAACTATAAAAATAAAATAAGTAAATAAAAATAAAAAAAAACTATATGTATGTAAATAAAATATAAAATCAGGATTATTTAGGATATTTATTCACGGTAGGATAATTAACTTCTGTTACGCAGGCAGTCACTCGGAAACTCTATTATAAAAAGGGTTAGGCAACACTTTTAAAGTTCTACATTTGAATATATTTAATCTGGGCGGTTATAACGTGCACGTTCACATCGTCCTTAATATATTATGTATGTATAATTCTAACATTAAGAGGGCCTTTTTCCAACCCGTCTATCATTAACCTGAGCATGTTGTAAAGCTTGTTGGTTCAACTGATGCAAAATAACGCAATGTTTGATAAAGAAGTAACCCAAAAAAGAGAGATAACACCTGAAAGCTCTGTTGATATTCGATAATTCCGTCATTCACTCGAATATATCACAAAATTTGTTTCAGGAAATACGTGTTTTTTTTAAACTTCAATTTCATTTACTTTTTTAATTTATGAGTACATTAAGAAGAGCCAAAGTTCACGCGAAATAGCAAATTGTCAACGGTCTTTACTGGACTAGTTTTACATAAATTATTCAATAGGAACATAGACAATATCCACGAGATATCTATGTTTCCAAAATATCTAGAAAAAGCGGTGTAATAACGTCATTATCACGTAAGAGTGGTTGTATGAAAAAGTGTCTCGTGTTGGACGCCCTTAACGATGTAATCATAATTTTGGAGGTTCTATCACGTTTTTTTTTTCATACAGATCTACGCTTTTGAAGCAAGTAGCTTCGTCTTCTTTGTGACTGCCTGACCATGTACATTTTAAAAGGTCTGTATATGGTTTAATTGAATTTAATATACTAAGATCCCAGAGCTGTTTCATATAAATTATTTTCACATGGATAAAACCTTAGGTTCTCAGTAGCGTCTCATGAGCTTTGCCTGTGTACTTGTGGAGCTCCCCCTTGGGGCCCCTGAGCAGGTACCAGGTGAAAAAGAAAACTAAAAATAACGTGTTACTTAACTTAAGTTTTTATGGCTCATCATCATCATCTTCCTGCCCTTGTCCCGTGTTATTTGGGGTCGGCGCAACACGTTTTTTTCTTCCATTCTGCCCTGTCACTCGTCATACTATCACTAACTTCCTTTTCTTTCATATCACTCTTCACACAATCCATCCATCTTTTCTTTGGTCTCCCTCTCCCTCTCCATCCATCCACATGTAAACTCATAACTCTTTTAGTAACATGCGTTTCATCCCTCCTCTTCACATGACCATACCAAGATAAACGATTCCCTTTCAACTTAAAAGTCAAGTTCAAGTTTTTATGGCTGATTTTTATATGTGTTTTGTAGAATATTTTTATATTCTAAAGTAGTATCATAAGTGTCAGACACTTTCCAAGGACCAAAACTTCTGTCAGACGCTTTAGAGCTCCACAAAAAGTAAATAAACTTTACTTATTTTTACAAGTCTACTTTTTATATATGTTATTATGGTAACTATTACAAAGTTATATTTCATTAGTCAGACAAATTGTAGTGACCTTAGTAATTAGGTAAGTAAGTATAAGTAGGTAATTAAGTATAAGTACTTTAAAAACCTTTGATTTTAAAGGTTTTTAGATTTCTAGAATTTCTTTAAATTACTACCTATCAACCTAGACTTTCAAGATATTTACATCGCAGAAATTTATACTTGACTGGAGATCTAACTAATCTAAGAAATTACAACACTACTTAACACTTTACACTTTATTACTTAACACTTTTTTACATAGCAATTTATATTTATGAAATATAATAAAATATTAATGTTCGAATTTATTATTATCACTTAATAAAACTGCTTCCAAAATCTATTAACCATAATGATTAAATCCTTTAATTTCAATCACCTGTTATTGAAAGATTTAATTATTACTTAACAGTTAAAATAGAAGCTTAAAAACGAATCATTGATTGATTTAGTTTGAAATGTTAATTACAGAAGAAAGTTAATACTCGTTAGTCAAGACGAATACATTTTATGATCGTTCATCATCGAGTCATTAAATATTTAATTGGTTCTCAAACAGATGACGAATAATTATATTCATGATCTTATTAAGATTCTTTGTCGTGCATGCAAGAAGAAAATCACGCGTCATTTGCTTTAGTTTCTTTGCAAAAACAATCAATTAGTATTAATCTGGCTGTGGGTCCACTAGAAATGTATTAAACTGTGTAACCATGGATGTATCGAGCAATCCGATTGTTTTTCACCTATTCCACCATTTTTAGGTGGGAAAATCATCTTATGATAAATCCCGCCCTTGGGTGGGGCGGGAGATAGTGTCAGACTTTTACTGACTAAAAACCCACTCCTGTTCCTTAGTTGCCTTCGTCCCAGGGCCACACACTACCTATTTCACCATAGAGTTTTTTTTAGGTGGGTAATCACCCAATGATTTCTCCCGCCCATGGGCGAAGCGTAAGGGCGTATCAGACTTTTACTAACTAAAATCTACCTGTTCCTTCTTCGCCTTCGTTCCAGGGCCCCAGGGTTCTCTTTCGCACAACCGACGTCAGACACAGAGGTCGAAATTAGGTGCCCTATTATTCGTTCCCTTCAAATTTATTTCGTATAAACGAACATCTGATTCGAACTCGTCTCAAAATCTCTCCGGTGAAATACTTGGTTGCGTAGGTGACGGTGGAAAGGGTCGTGGGAGTCCCGTCACAACAATCTGTGATGATTAAAATAGTTGTCACTAAAGACGAAGGTACGTGACTGGGCTAATCGTGCGGGTGTCACCACTGTGTGGCCCACCCGGAAGACACGGTGGAGCATACAGTAGAGGTGTACCACGCTTGGGCAGAACACCGCCGTGTCTTCGTGGGGACGATCGGCGGCAACGATCTCTCGTGCCGGGCCTTGGTACAAGCCATAGTCCGAATCGAAAAGGTGTGTCAAGCGGTCGCCTCCTTCTACGAAACAGTAATCCGGGATCTCGATCCCGATTTCCGGCCACTGTAGGCGCGGGTTTGCGGATGGCGAGCAATGGGTAGCTCATCGTCCGACCGTCCGGTAACCGTCCGGACTGAGCCCAAGTCGTCGACGGCGCGTAGTGTTCTACGCGCGCCTCAAGTAGATGTCAGCAAACCGAAGGGGCCCAGCAGAGTCGAAGCCTACTGGGGCCAAGGGTTCGCTTCTAAAAGTAAAACCCGGCCCGGAAATGCAAGGCAACGAAGGAACTAGGAGCGGGTTTTAGTCAGTAAAAGTCTGACATGCCCTGAATCATCAATATTTCGCAAAGAAAATGGATAAGTCGGGGAGTCGCGGAGTCGCGGGACCTCTATCCGGGCGCAGCTGGACCAGATGTTCAAGGGACTATACTATATATGAGTTTAACTAGGCTCACACAGTTGAGGTTAGTTTTGATAATTACATAATATAGTTAACACTAGCTTCTGCCAGTGGCTTCGCTCGCGTGATAGTGGAAAATATTTATAGCTTATAGTGAAATAATTTTCAGAATCGGTTTAGAAGTTTCAGAGATTACTTATTAGAAACTTACAAAGGAGATTGGGCACTTATAGATTCACTTTTTGACGCGTATGGCCATTTGAGTTATTGTGTAATTCATAACTATTATTTTTATTGATTTTTTACTTAAATTCATTGAAATCATTTGTGGGGTTTCTATCTTCATTTTTATTAGTATTTAATACAATAAATACGTCATTTGTTCCATTATAGTGAAGCGACTTCTTTCTCAGTTATAATCGATCGATTAAACATTAACGTAAATCGTGGGTAAACAAAAATATGTACATTCGCAACTAAAAAATATTAGGAGTTGTAATTATTATTTTTCTTTAATTATGTTAATAATTCTTTCGTTAAAAAGCTATTTCTGGGCAAAAATAAAACAATTAAGATATAATCGATAATGTTATAACGCCGTAGTCAATTGATGTGTCACAACACTATTCGATGAAATGTCAAACAAAATATCGTTTACCGTGTTAACTGCCGGCAAACCGAGAATATTGTTTTTAGTTTTTCTCTGCTAACAAATGTAAATTCGTTCCTCGAGTTGAGTTTTAGGATTCTTCCACGTTCATTTACTACATTTGACTCTTTTTGTGTGTCGCTGTGATGTGAATTGTTAGAACGTTTTTACGTCCATGGTTATTTAATCTAGACTTAGAAAAATATGTGCCGCTATGTAATTGTTCTCTTTTATTAGCACACCCACTGCCTAGCTGCCAAATCAGAGAGGCAACTGATTCCAAGGCCCGGAGGCAGGGATCAAAACGAATTATTTTGAGATGTAACATAACCTCAATACTCAACTTATTTTTTTAAAAAAAAACCCTACAATATATCATTTTGAATTTTACCTTGTTTTAAACCATGACACTACCCCTTTTTTGTGTCTAATTTTCACTACTATACTGTGTCAAAATTTGCGCAACCAAGTGTCATAGTAACTTGCTCAATCTTCTTTTACGCCTTTACAATATTAGTATAGATAATTTGCGGTCTGCACTCAAGTATGAATAATATCTAACTTAGCTTAGCTCATGGTCTACAACAGCCCTAAAAGACTACGCGAGATATGGCGACCGATTTTTACGCATGACCAAGCAATTTGCAATTCAGTCAAAACTTCGAACATCGATCGAAAAATATTTTCAGTTTGCTACACCGCGAAATTGTTTTTTTTACTTTTTATATCAACTTTTACCGAAATGGTATCGACGACCGGTTAACTAGCTAGTCGGGTTAAGATCATCAATATTCTAATCTTACGGTTTCAGCCAATGTAAGCCATCGTAATAAATAAGTTTGATAATTGGCTCTTTTCTTTTGTGATAGGTAATCATCAAATAACTTCTCCTGCTCTAGGTGGAACGAGAGGGAGTGTCAGACTTTTACTGACTAAAACCCACCTGTGTTCCTTCAGTTGCGATTCGCGTAATTCCGCAGACCTACTGGTACCTAACAACTAAAAGACAACAATTCAGTTGAATTGAGAACCTCTTCATTATTTATTATTTATTTATTTATTATATTCTTTATTGTACACCACATATACAAGCAGTGCTGGCAGGCAGTGTTGTCTTTTTTAACCCAAAGGTTGACTGGTAGAGAATGCCTAGTTGCATTAAGTCCGCCTATGTACCACTACTGTACATGAAGTTTATATAAATAAATAATAAAATCATCTAATGACAAATCCCACTCTTGGGTGGAGCGAGAGGTAGTGTCAGACTTTTACTGACTAAAAACCCACTCCTGTTCCTTCGTTGCCTTCGTCCCAGGGCCCCGGGTTTCGTTTTCAGACTACCCATGGCCCCAGTAGGCTTCGACACTGCTGGGCCCTACGATTTGCTGACATCTCCCTGAGGGGTGCGTGGAACAATACGCGCCGTCGACGACTTGGGCTCGGTCCGGACGGTTAGCGGACGGTCGGACGGCGGGCTAGTTGCCACCACACTAGAGATAAAACATCTTAATACACACAACAACAGTTGTTTGGTAGATAAAAGTTGCCGCCACGATTCCCATAGGTTAAATTGATTGACCTGACCTCCAAGACTAAAGTATTCTTAAACTGCCACGTAAGTGATTAAAATAACTATCCGTTAAAAATTGAAAGCCAAATTGAGCTGTATTTTGTTTTGCATGCGAGGTTTTATTACTGTGTTAGTTTTTATTTATTTAAAGTGCTGTGTATGTGTGAAGTGGATTTTGAATAACTGTAAGGGTCGACAAGGAAGGTATAGCGTGTATTACTTAAGTTAACTTCATGATGAAGCATAACATAGCATAATCAGCCTTTTAATTTTCCCACTGCTGGGACTCAGGCTTCCTCTATAGTAGAGGGAATGGGCCGTAATCCACCATGCGGGCCCGGTGCGGGTTGTTGAATGTCACATGTCTTTCATTTTCAGAGCAGTGGTGATGAAATAAATTACACAAAGTAATGCACCTGGCTGGGTTTGAACCCGCGACCTACAACTCGTAAGTCAGGGCCGTTACCACTCGGCCACCACTGCTCAAATTTACTTCATGATATGGCCAAGTAAATGCCAGATCGTTTTAAACGTTAAAGTTTGATGATGTTTCAATCTTCGTTTGGCCTACTTTCTTTAGACCTTATATTATCATTAAAATGGCCAAACGAGGATTGACATAATATCATCAAATGTTAACGTTTAAACAATCTGGCCAGTTTTAGTTGGCAATATCATGAATTGATCAATTCTAAGATCTGGCCATGACATAGACATATTATTTTATTTGTAAGAGATTCAGTCAAAAAAATAATTAAATGTACGTTACATTATTAATCAATGTCAAATCAATATTAATACTCCACAACTTTCACACAACGCCGACTAGTCCCAAACTAAGCAGAGCTTGTGTTATGAGTACTAGACAACTGATAAACATACTTATATATTTCTCATTACATACATAATACAGATAAATTACACCCAGACACAAAACAAATGAACGTGCTCATCACACAAACATTCACTTGTCCTGGGTGGGAATAGAACCCACGACCTCCGGCGTAGCAGCAACTACCAACAGGCCAGTCAATAAAAGTTTTACAAATAAATAGAAGTCAAATCAACAAAAACACATGAAAAATATTACTTAAAAATGTCACAATAAATTCCGATCAAATTAATGTTTATATCCACGTTCATAATCATCGTATTTCATACGTAAAAAATCCAGTAGGTACTGGACACAGGCCTACAATTTTTTTTAAATGTAAACCATTTCTTATCAATTACGGACACAACACAAAAAGAATTAACCAGTAAGTGCAGCGGTACTAAAAGGATGCACTTACATACATTCGATAATTGATTTTTATTGATATAAATTTTAGTTACTATATAAACATACATATAATTCATAACATAGTTCATATAAAATATAGTTATGATACCTGTGTTAATAGCACCCTTAAATGTTTAATTTTCAATCCAATTAGTTTTCCAATATCATTTTGTTTGTCAATCTCAATAATATTGCCCTCGATTTATTTCATATTGATTTGTTTAGTAAATTCATCCTTTGGGATACTTTTAAATACAAATAACAAATTGATTGAAATGGAAGTGATTTGTCGCGTGTCATGGCCGTGAGCTTTACAAGTTATCTAGCGAATGTGTTTTAAGTAAAATAAAGAACCTCAAGCGGCGGAAATATAACAACCTCGTCGGCAGTTATATTTTTGAGCCGTTTGGGGTTGAAACTTTTGGGCCGTGGGGTCCGAGTGCTCATAAGCTTTTCAAAGAATTATCCAAACGCTTAGTTGACACTTCGCGTGACCCAAGGGCTGGCTTTTACCTCGGTCAGAGATTAAGCATTGCCATATAACGTGGCAATGCCGCCAGCCTTTTGGGCACACTTCCAGTCGACAGCGATGCGGAGGAATTTTATGACGCCATATTTTGGCTAGTAGTTTTTGCCTTTAGTGTATAATTATATAGATTTAATTAGTTAAGTGTTTTTATTGAATTATACAAAAAAAAAGTTAAATAAATAGATTAATAACACTACTTTTTTGAGGTGGGAAATCATCTTATGACTTCTTTCGCTCTTAAGTATAAGACTTTTACTGATTAAACCCACTTCTATTTCTTCTTTGCCTTCGTTCCAGGGCCCCGGGGTACATTTTTGCACAACCGACGTTGACAAATGACAAATGACGTTACAGTCAAAAGAATAACGTCGCTTAAAGTACTAAAAAAGCAAAATAAACAAAAAACAAATTAAAATATTTTGAATTTTTCTTAAAATCTTATTAAACTAATAATTAATATCAATAAAAACTACATATTAAGGGAGGCACCATATAACACACAAGTACCTTTCATCTAAACATTGCGTCATTTGTATTGCCAGTAGACAAATTTTCAGAATATTAATGAACCAATGGAAAATTCCTATTTACTTTAAAATTCTGATATAATTCAGTGCATTCAATACAGATATGACATCAATGCCTTTTACTGCAGCTCTAGCTTGTATCTTTGTAAAGACTGGTCAGAGAAAAATATCAGGACGATATACCTACTGAACTAGCCATGTATAACAGAGCTAGAAATGGCTTCGATGCCGTTGCTAGAAATGATATTGTTAATACTTTCCATTTAATCTAAGCTTGTCACTCTTTACTCGAATTATGACAGAAATGACGTATTTGACCTAAGTTTTAAGAGTTTTGTGACAGAAGTTCAAGTACGTTATAAGTACGTTTGGCGTGACAAATTTTTGTATACTTGAAAACAGAATTCGAGATAATTATCAAACTTTAGAACAACAAATTCTATGGCATATATGTCTAAGTGTGTTAAGTTCTAATTAGATCGAAACCCATAGTTTAAAAAAAAAACATGAAATACAGAATTTTAAAGTAAATTCTACTGTTGGCGACGGTTTTAAATTATCTCAAATTATGAGATCAAGAAAAGTAGATATGGGCTGCGATATTGTTCGAAAGTAAGTTAGGTCCAGGGACGCAAGTGTGGGTTTTAGTCAGTAAAAATCTGACATTTCCTCTCGCTCCTTCCAGAGCGGTAGAAGTTAGTTGGTGACTTCCCACACAAAAAAAAGAAATGTATTTTAGATTATTATACCAACTCTAGAAGCTAGCGGGTGCGGACATTCCGTGTTCTATGATATCTATTGAGCGGTACATATAACAGTTTCTGGTGCCAGCTTCCGACAGCCAGAATAATGATACTAAATTTATAGGGCACAAATGTCTCTTGAATTGGATGAAAGAAATAAATTGGTGTGCCTTTTAGAAATCTTTTTTACAAGGCAATAGAAAAAATAAAATGAAAAGTACGAAACTCGAGAAGCTAAATAAATTACATTTTAAATTAATTTACATTTTCGGTTTTGTTACAATAATCTGCAAGTTAATGGTTTTAAGTCTATTCTATTTAAATATTTCAAGTAAAATTAACGAGATTTAAATTCAATATCGTGAAAACTGTTGGTTGAAAAGTTTTTGAATTTCCAAAACGATTATTACCTACTCTTTATCAACATGCAATTCAAAAGAGTTCCAAGTGATTTCAACTGAATGAAATAACTTCAATTTAATTAATTAATATAACTGGGACTCGGGTCTCTCCTATAGAAGACAGAATGGGCCATAATCTACCACGCGGGTCCAGTGTAAGTTGGCTGATGTTATATGTCTTCGAACTTTTAATTCTAGGACATGCCAGTTTCTTCACGATGTTTTTCTTCACTGTTTTGAGAGCAGTGGTGATAAAATAAATTGCACAAAAAAGCGCCTGCCTGGGTTTGAACCCTGGACGATTTTATTTCATACAATTTAATCAAAATATTATAATGAATGGCAGCTTCAATTTCTATGAACAGCTTTTAACACGTTTGCATTCACTATCCAATTTAGAAATTTTGTTCTGAGTGGCACCGATTTATGATCTAAATGTAATTACGATATTATCGCAAACCTGTCAATACAACTCGATTTTGATCTTTGAACTCAGCACGTCACTACTGCAATTCTTTTCAACGCAGCGGCCATCTTTCGTTTTATCACTACGGGTGATCTATGCGGTTTAAGGAAAATATTATAAAATGTATGGATATATTAACGGAATGGAACGGTTATAGAAACTGTGTTATTATAGCTATTAAAGCGTGCAACAAAATATTTATTTATGTAGATTCAAAACAGACTATTCTTTGGTTATAAAAACTCTGCATTTTTTTTTATTTAGCTTAGATATAAATAATTAATTACAGTAATCGATCTTAAAATTCTACGTCGCTTCTAGCTTCGTGGCGACGGTAGATAGCCTGTGTTCGGCTTTATACAACATGTAATGTGATAAACGCAAAATAAACTTGAAAGTAGAATAGTCAGAATCGGCTTGTGAATCGATTTCAGCTGTTTGTAAAATAGGTAATTTTTTATTCTTCAATAATCACGAAAAAAAATTCCATCTTGATTACGTCACCAGCGAGTTTGTGTGTGCATGTGTTGATAATAACGGTTTTTTTTCTCGGTGGTAAAATCATCCAATGACATCCCCCGCTCTTGGGCGGAGATGTGTCAGACTTTTACTGACTAAAAACCCACTCCTGTTCATTCGTTGCTTTTCATACCAGGTTCGAGTATTCCTTTCAGAATCAGACCCTTGGCCCCAGTAGGCTTCGACCCTGCTGGGCCCCTAGGGTTGCTGACTTATCCTAACTAACACTACGCGCTGTCGATGACTTGGGCTGGGTCCGGACGGTTGTTACCGGACCGTCGGACGGCGAGCTACCCATTGCTCGTCGTCCGCAAGCCCACGCCTACGGTGGCCGGAAATCGGGATCGGAATCCCGGCTGGGGCGCGAGGGCCATTACCTCGCGCGTGCACGTGTGGCCTCCTCCTTTGCTAGCATTACTGCTTCGCAGAAGGAAGCGACCGCCTGCCACTCCTCCTCGCGCCGGACCATGGCCTGTACTAAGGCCCGGCGCGAGAGATGGTCGCCGCCGAAACCGTGCGGATTCCAATACCGGTTCGCTATCAATGTAATGCGTCGATTCACGTATTATTTGCCTATAAATAGGATAAAACACTACTAGTGTATTTAGATAAAGTTTCAGTGCTTGAACGTAACCTATTGATTGCAACTTAATTTTCTAATTAGGGTGTTTAATAAGGGTGTGCATTATTCCAGTTACATGATAACATACACCCCCGTATATAATATTATAATGAGAGAGAAAAAACAAATAGGAAGGATTATCTCACCTTATCAATCAGCGTATCATTAACCGTCACGACTCCAGTATGAGGATCTATTCTGAACGGTGCCGGTGGGCCAAAGGTCTCCAAACCGAAGGTAACCCGGTCTGTGCCAGTGTTCTCGCGGTAGACCTTGGTCACAAAGGAGCCAATTGGTTCCGTCGGCATGACGTACCAGTTCCTCTCGACATGCATGATCGCAGGCAGGTTGAAGCCCGGAGGGGCTTGTGATGATGCTGAAACAAAGAAAGGTTTTAGTTAAATGAGGAGTACTTAAACGAGTCTTCTTTTTGACTGAAAAATGTGACATCTGCCTTTTAATATTACTAATCTCTATAACCTGCTGAATAAGCATAAGCTTACTAGCATAATCAGCCTAATAACGTAAAAAAAATTGTATAAACAACAATTTTTTTTTTAAAGTAACCATGGAGTTTCTTGCCGGTTCTTCTCCATAGGAAACGACCAATTTGGAACCGTGCACTAGCTTCTATGTGAAATAAAAACACATGATTTTTTTCTTAAAACTTTTCCACTGACTGGGAACGCCTCCTCTCTAGGAGAAAGAATTTCCTTTCCTTTTATGAAGATTTTTACAAAACCACTACCCAATAAGAAAACCATATTTTTGTGGGTCAACACTAACACTATTGACGACAAAATTAAATTATCGCTAGTAAGCTTTTAAAATTAAAAAAAAAAAACAAGTTAGTCGTTCTACTATCCAAAATTATAAGCCATTACAAAATTGCAGGATTATTTAAATAATATTATTACCATAGTCACGATGGAACAATTTATTTATTTACTTCATGCACATAAAGGTACAGAAGCGGACTTAATGCCTTAGGCATTTTCTACCAGTCAACCTTTGGGTGATGCAGAGAAGAATAGTGGTAGGTGCAATAAAAGAGAGAGAGAAAAAAAAGATTATTATTATTACTAAATATACATACTAAAAAAAAAAAAAAAATTGGTCCAAATCGACAAACAGAGAAACATTAACGTTGTGATGATACTACTGCCAACTACTTACGAGTACATAACAATTCTGTAAAATTCTTTATAAAAAAATAAGTAATTACAGATGCCTTGTGTCTGGCCTTCTGTAGAAGTCACCCAACATTTGTAATAATTATCAAAATAATTAGTTATTATAAGTATTATTAATTGAAGGTTACTCACACAATATGGAATTATTTTAATTACATTAGTATTAAGAATTATGCCTAAACTAACTTATAGTTTTCAAGTAAATTTAATTAGGTATTGTACGAGACTAAGGTCCCAGATTGTCAAGCTTGACGTAAAGCCTATGTTTCACTTTTAATTAATTAGATTTCATTATTAAATAGCTGATCTAACAGACGTTGTCCCACTCAAACTTGAAACTGAGGACACAAAAATATTATACAAAAAAAAAACTTTTTCAGTTTATTCTCGAATTTTCAGAGCAAATATTCCATGATAACTTTACTCGGACTATACAAATATAAGTTTGATGGTTGGATTGCTAACAAGTCGGTTTCTATTTGAGTGTTTGGAAAAGTTACAGCGGCCGTAGAATGTAAAGGTCAGCTAAAGGAACACGGGTACGATTTAGTCAGTAAAACTCTTACACTACCTTTCGCTCCACCCAGAATGGAAAAAAGGCCAATGCAAACTTTTGCCATGATTTACTTTCTTACTTTTCGCCAGAAATGAAACCTACATATAACATGTTAGAGGCTAATACGAGGAATCAATAGTAAAAAGAACCAGGTCTTTAAACCGTAACCGAACGAAGATAAGTACAGAAGCATTGCTAGTATATTTTTGTCAGGCGTTACCTATTTTCGTTATATTATAATGAAATGGAAATATATAATACGTTATATTTTGTGGCTTCCATTAATAAAATAGATTAAATTGGTTACTACTGTAATATTTTTTTCACACTCGCAGTTTTTCATCACTAAAACTAGTTAAAAAAAGTGATAAACGAATCGAAAAGATATGCGTTAGTGTTGTGATAGTGATTGACACTATTTAATGCATACTCACCATAAATATCGAAACTAAAGCTATATTATACCATTGGGAAACTTAAAATATCAGACTGATAACAATCTTTATTAATATACTAGGTAGTCTTTAACTTCGTTTGGTTACGGTTGGTAGGCATAATTCTTTTCACTGTTGATTTATCATACAGTCTTTTAAGATATGGCCTAGGTTTCACTTTCGGCGAAAAGAACAAAAATTACATGCCAGCAATGTATGGAAAAGTTTTATTCCCCTTTGTTTGATGAATTCCCATCTCCAAAGTGAACCCGCATTTAATATCAAAGAATGAACGTTTTACAGGCACAAATACTCGACTTCAAATTCTTAAGTCTCTAATTGGAAGTTAATATCTAAATTAAGCCGTCTTCAAGTGATGTACTTACCAACGAACTAGCACTACTTAAACACATAATTACAAACAGAATATTGAGTTTCCTGTATCTTTGTAATTTCAATAGCCCTTATTATATAATAGTTTAATTCTGCCAAGTTTTATCATCGGAACATCAAACATACGGCGATATAGGTACCGAACATCTGACATACGGCGATATAGGTACCATCGACTCCGGTACATGGTGAACATCCCGCCTATCACACAAAACTATTTAGAAACATATTCATTATACAGTTAAGGAATGGGATGCCCTGCTAGAATTTGTGTTTCAATCTGGGGGTCTTTATAATAAATCAAAGAGCAATTACGTTGCTTCTAGGCAAGCGTGCTCCATCGTCGACCACATTATCACCTATCATCAGGTGAGATAGTGATCACGCACGGACACCCAAAATCATAACACGAAAGTAATTTTCCATTTGCCAATAGGCTTTTGAATGCATTAGGTATTTAATAAATCTTTTAAGTCTCAATGACAACTTCCAACGGTTGTAAATCAATATAATTCGCTGTTGTAGCTGAAGTAAACTCACTGATTTATTGAAGCTGTTTGTCTGTCGGTGTGCAATCCTTGCTGTACTGGTTATCAAGCTGTCGTTTTGTTGGGTATATTGGTGGAACAATTATTTTGTAGTCTTATTGATAAATGATATTTATTTTGCAAATAAGTATTAAAAAGACTTTTATTTATTTATTTATTTATTTATTAAAACTTCATGCAACATAAAGGTACAAAGGCGGACTTAATGCCTTAGGCATTCTCTACCAGTCAACCAAGGGTAGTGAAGAGAAAACATGGTAGGTGCATAAAAAAAAAGAAAAGAATAATACGAAAACAAGGGATCAAATGTATAAATACATAAAATAAACATACACAAATATTTAATATAATATAAACCTACATATATATATGCAAAAATATATATTATTTATATAAGGAATAATGAAAGGATTTTTGAGACTACTCCGCTATTTGTATAGAAAATAAAGCCGCAATTTCCGCTTAAATGCATATTGACTGGTGGCCGTCCTGATGTCAAGAGGAAGCGCATTCCACAGAAGTATGGACTGTATATGAAAGGAAGAATGAACAAAGTCAGAAGTATGAGAAGGACAAAGCAGTAGAAGATTGTTAGAAGAACGTAGATTCTTAGCATGGGAAGAAGATAGATATTGAAAGTGTGATATGAGATAAGAAGGAGGGGTGGGAGAGTTGAGCAGAGAGAAAAGTGTAGTCAGTGCGCGCAAACCTCTTCTCTGGCGAATGGGCAACCATTTGAGCTCGGATCTATAACTAGAAATATGGTCATATTTTCTTAAGTTAAATACAAACCGGATGCAGTTGTTGAGGAGCCTGTCAAGCTTGTCTAGCAACACCGCATTCAGGTCAAAGTAGCACACGTCACCATAGTCGATTACAGGAAAAATTAAAGTCTGCACAAGCATTGTCTTCGTTTTCGCAGGCAAAAAGTTCCTCAGACGATACAGATACCGCAAAGTCCCGTTGACTCTTTGGCAGACACTTGAAACTTGACTTTGCCAGCCAAGCGTCGAGTCAAGATGCAAACCGAGATCTTTAACGCTAGGACTGATGGGGATGACGGCACCATTAAAAACAATTGGAGGAAGAGAGTTAACCACCACTTTACCCATCATGCGCGAGCTACCAATAATAATGGCCTGACACTTTGAGGGGTTTACGGACACCCCAAACCTATCAGACCAATCCTTGATAGCATCCAAATCCCGGTTTACGTCCTCTATAGCGTCTGACAAACTCTCTACCCGCGCAGCTGCATATAATTGTAGGTCATCGGCATATAGATGATACGAACACCGAAGACAGAGAGTTATAAAATTTATGAAGATGGAGAATAGCAACGGAGAAAGAATACCGCCCTGTGGGACACCAGAATCTAAATCACGCCAACTCGACGAATTCTCGTCAACGCGAACCGACTGCTGACGTCCCCGAAGATAAGAAGAGCACCATTCCAGCGCCTCAGACGAAACCATAAGATGGGAAAGGATAGATAGAAGAATATCGTCAGTTGCGCGTGAGCAGCCGAGTCGGACGCACACGTTTGAACGTCAGACCGTAATATTACTATCGCGCGGCTTGTTTTTTACGTCTACCCACTTAATGATAATGTTAATTTCAAATGGATGAAATACGTGATAATGTGAGTTTGTGTGACTCAAGTGAGCACGAAACGATGGAGCAGGACATAGTTATAGAAAGTGAACAACCAGTTAATACTACTTTAGTGGAGAAGATGAGGGAGAGAAAAGAATGTGATCAACGAGTTTTAGGGAAGAGAGGGCGACAGGATGATGAAGAAATTGTGGAGGAAGATGATTTTGTAACAGTAATTAGGGGACATAAAAGACCAAACAGAAAAGACTCGATAAACAATAGTTTGGTGCCAGAAGGTGATAAGAATGAAGAGGAAAAGCATATTATATGTGTGACTGGAAAAGAGATGCTGCCAAAACAATTTGGAATGGCTAAACTGTTAAGATCATATAATATCCCGAGTATAATTAAAATGGTGTATAAAAGCGCATTCAGGGTTCTGATTCATTTTCAAAACAGAGAAAGTGCTAGTAAGTTGATGAATTGTGAAAATATTGCCAAGTTAGGTTACAGAATACAGATGATTGATGAAGTTAGTCTATGCTATGGGACTCTGAGGCAAGTAGATTTGGAAACAGATGAGAAAGAAATTCTTGAAAATGTTAGTTGTGAGATCGACATTTTATCAGTTAAAAGACTTAAAAAACTATCAGAGAATGGAGAATGGATTGATTCGGAAACAGTTAGAATATGTTTTAAAGGTGCTACTTTACCCCCGTACGTATACGGATACGGTTGTAGGTTTAAAGTGGAACCTTACACGTTTCCAGTGTCACAATGTTCCAGATGCTGGAAATTCGGTCACCTATCGAGATCATGCCCTACTAATAAAACAATATGCCCCAAATGTGGCAATCAACATCCTAACTGTGAAACAAATGAATATGTATGTGTTAATTGTAAAGGTCCACACATGGCGATGTACAAGAAATGTCCTAACTTTTTAAAAGAGAAAAGAATTAGAGATATTATGACCAAAGAAAATTGTACTTACAGAAAGGGATTGGAATTATATCTAAAAGAGAACGGAACTCGACAACTTAACACTATAACTACAAACACAGAGAGAAATATGAATTTTGAAAGCCTAGAAAATGAAAATTTAAATTATACACAGAGAAAAACATACAAGGACGCGGTGACAGCAAATACAAATGTATAAAGTTCGAGTTTTGCATCGGATAGTATGACAGAAATAGACAATTTAAGAAAGAAAAATAACCAACAAAGATATGTACCCAGGAAGAAGCATATAGCGACTAGTCTTATGAGTAGTAATAGCGAAAAAGAAAGTTATAATACCCAACCAGCAACTACAGGCGAAAAATCCGAAAGAGGCGGACTTTCAGAGACAGTAAATTCAAGCTCTAAACTAGATTTTTTTAGTATATATCATAAAGTTAAAGATATATGTTTTTCAGATGAAAGCTGGCTTGTGAAACTACAGGAATTAGCCAAAATTATGCTTGACGTATGTAGTAAATTATTCCTTAAAGTGTTTAGAAGTGATGATGTGTGGAAAAAAATAATGTTTATGTTCAATAATGGCTAACCATAATAGAAATATGTGGTCTCTTCATATTGTACAGTGGAATGCACGTAGTTTGATGCCTAAACGTAACGAATTTGAACTTTTACTTACACAAGAAAAAGTGCATATAGCACTAATATCTGAAACTTGGTTAGAAACGGATACACACTTAAATGTAAGTACATACAATATTTTTAGAAAGGATAGGTCGGATGGTTATGGTGGTCTAGCTATTTTAACACATAAATCTATAAAAGTACAACAGTGTAACACTATTATCAATAATCCTGGAATAGAAATTATGAGCGTAAAACTTTTAAATTGCAATGAAATTGAAAACATAGTGTTAATATACTGCCCTTCTTCGGTTCGTACTTGCCTTTCTGACTGGGAACAAATATTTTCATTATTTTCAAGCAAGTGTATTGTTGCCGGAGACTTTAATGGACACCATGCAACTTGGTCTTCCAAAACTGACGCAAGAGGAATTCAGTTGTATGATTCTGCTTTAGACTCGGGGTTTATTGCCCTTAATGATGGTAGTATGACGAGAGTGGCCTTGGTTGATGGAGTTGCACAGAATACATCTCCTGATGTTACATTTGTATCTACCGATTTATCTGTCTTGCTGGAATGGAAGACTATAAACGAAAATTTAGGAAGTGATCATTTGTTTATAAAAATTTCATACAAGTATAACAGCAGCTTAAATTCTTTTGGTACAGTTAAAAAGCGGAACTTCAAACTAGCGAAATGGTCAGAGTACAGCGAAACCCTAGAAAACTATTTAATGCAAACTGTCGTTCCTAGAAATGTACAATCTTTGTATGACAACTTTTTAGAACAATTAAATAAAGCCGCGGACGAATGTATTCCTTTCATTAAAATCTGTAATAATCCGACAAATGGCTTTCGGCCAAAGTCTTACTGGAATCCTACTCTATCCCATTCGGTAGCACAACGTAGATTGGCCTTGAAAAATTTTAGGAGAAATCCCACACCAAATAACCTAAGTGTACTGGATCTCAAAACAAAAGCTGCTAAAAAAGCCATCAGTCAAGAGAAGCTAAAAGATTGGCAAAATTACTGCAGTAGTGTTAATGAACAAACATCTAGTTCTGAAATGTGGAAACGTATGGGATGGATGAAGGGACGTGCATCGCCCAGGTCATCTGTTTCAAACGAACACAAGGTTGATCTCCTGCGTAGTCTTGCTCCTGATTACGTCTATCCAAAACACCAGCAGTTTAAATCAAATAATACAGTACTAGAGGACGAATTTACTTTACATGAAATGTTAAATTGCTTTAAACGAAAAGACACAGCTCCTGGTGCTGATGGGGGGAACACCCAAATACTCCGAAATATTTTATTCCGAATTTCGATATTCCGATTTTCAAAAGTCCGAATTTCATAATACCTAAAAATTATAATGTCTATTATTAAAAATCACGAAATTTATTTTACAGAAAGTCGTAAATGCGATTTGTTAGTTTTCCGATTTTCATACGTTCGAAGATTCAAATGCTCGAAGGGTTCTCGGTCCGAAAAACGATATTCCGATTTTCAATACTTCGAATAAACTAAAAGTCAACATGTTGTGCTACAAAATTTAGTGTCAGAAACGAATCGCTGCAAAACCGACTTCACGCAGTCTTGTTTGCCTTACCCCTAGAGTGTAATTTAAACCCGCGTAGGCGCGGAGGGGTAGGGCGGCCCGCGAGCTGAGGAGCAGGTGCGCTAATAATAGGTAACGCTCACCACCGCAGCTTCGGCTTGCTGGCCGGCTTTGCCGGCCAGCCTCAGCCGCGGCGGCGGGCCTTCAAACCATCTGCGACGATAAGCTCGCGTGGGGCCGCCCAAACCCCACAGCGCCGGAGCCGTGACAGAAAAAAAGCTTGCTGCATTTTGCATGCCTGCTTGCATGCTGCATGCCTGCTTTAATGCTGCATGCCTGCTTGCATGTTGCATGCTTGCTTGCATGTTGCATGCCTGCTTGCATGTCGCATGCTTGCTTGCATGCTGCATGTCTGCTTGCACGCTGCATGCCTACTTGCATGCTGCAATAAATCCCCTGCATGCTGGAAAACGCATCTGTCATTAGTTTTTTAATTCTACCCCTTCATACTACGACCTCTGACGAGCATTTATGTGTTTATTTGTCTTGCTATACAGTTTTACAAAGCGTTTTTATTTCGGAATTTTATTAATCGGTATTTTAATAATCGGAATTCGTATTTTTGATGTTTCGAATTATCATTAAATCGGACTTTTCGTTATTCGATCTATTGAAACTCGGTATTTTGAGAATAGTAATTATAAAAGTTAGGAAAATTGAAATTTAGGAATTATAAAAATAGGAGTAATGATAAGTCGGAGTTGTTATATTCGGAATTTTGAACCATTCGGAATTATGAAAATCGGTATTTTGAAATTCGTATTTGTGACTGTCGGAATAAAGTTTTTCGTATTTATGTAGTGTACCCGCTGATGGGATTACATATTCTTTAATATTTTACTTATCTCCTGCTAGCAGAGAATATTTACTAAGTCTATACAATCTTATTTTTAGGACCGGGATTATTCCAAAACAATGGCGGGATATATTAGTAACACCAATACCAAAATCCTCACCAGATAATACTAGTATTAAATTAAGACCAGCTATTTCTTTAATATCCTGTATTTGTAAAATCTTCCATTCAATGCTGACAAAGCGGCTTGAGTGGTATATTGAAAAAAATAAATTGTTATCTCAGTATACCTCTGGGTTCAGGAGAGGACAATCTTGTCAGGACTGTTTAGTTAAGTTAGTTAGTCAAATCTACACAGGGTTTTCACGTAAAACTCCAACAGTAGCCTGTTTTCTTGACATTACTAATGCTTATAATAATGTGTTAATAGATGTTCTGGTAAAAATTTTAGATGAGATAGGAATTGGAAAAACGTTTTGCCAATATTTATGGAATTTTTTGAGCGAGAGACATCTTATGATTAGAGACGAAACCGATAAATCCAAATTCTTCATAAGATATACAGATAGAGGATTGGCACAAGGGGATCCAATTTCACCCCTACTTTTCAATATAGTCACAATTAAGTGCTTTCAAGAAATCCAAAACGTTACTATGTGTCAATACGCAGATGATTTTGTCATATACCGAACGTCTATTAATTTAAAAGAAACCCAACGCGCACTTCAAACAGCGATAGCTAGACTGTGCTATGTGCTAGATGAGTTAGGATTAGAATTATCGGCCACAAAATCTAAAGTGTGTATTTTTAGCAGAGGTTTTAGAAGGTCAAAGGTAGAACTTAAAATAAATTGTTGTAATTTAGATACAGTTGATAGTTACAAATACTAAGGTGTATGGCTCGACAGATGCTTACGCTGGAGTAAGCACATTAACTTTACTGTGGAAAAAGTCCAAAGAAACCTTAGTTTACTTAAAGTTTTGGCGGGTAGGTCCTGGGGACTGCATCCTCAACATTTAAGACATATTTATATAGCTTTAATTAGAAGTCGTATAGATTATAGTTGTTACATATATGATGCTAGTGCGAAGTGTCACTTAGATAAGTTGAATAAGTTACAAAACCAAGCTTTACGAGTTATAGGAGGTTTTATCAAATCCACTCCGATACACGTTATGGAGAGTGAGCTGTGTGTGGTTCCACTGTACATACGAAGAAAATATTTAGCTTATAAGTTTTGTCTTAAGGCCAAATCTGTAGAAAATAATATAACGAATACCCTGTTAGATGAACTCTATGCTCTTCGACAAAATAGTTACTGGCGAAATAAGGTTATTCCTATAATAGCCGCAGCATTCAACGAGGTTAAAGAAATTGAGATAGCATCTTCTTACCCTTTATTTATGTTCACCCTAAGAACATGGGTCACTAACATTAATGTGAACGAAATAATTGACTGTAATTTAGAGTCAGTCAAGTTACCGAAGGGGCATTATGATTACAGTCTACTAAAACACGAAGTGACTAAAGAACTATGCACAAAATATAATGGTTGGTTTACTATATTCACAGATGGGTCGAAGAGTGTAGAAGGCCGCGGAGCGGCGTACTATATACCATGTAAAAATGTAGATAACCTAAATAATAGCATAGTCGGCCTTATAATGTTCCCACTTGCTGGGACTCAGGCCTCCTCTCTAGGAGAGGGAATGGGCCGTAATCCACCACGCGGGCCCAGTGCGGGTTGGTGGATGTCACATGTCTTAGAATTTTTGGTTCTAGGACATGCCGGTTTCCTCACGATGTTTTCCTTCACCGTTTTGAGAGCAGTGGTGATGAAATAAATTACACAAAGTAATGCGCCTGGCTGGGTTTGAACCCGCAACCTACAACTCGTAAGTCGGAGCCGTTACCACTCGGCCACCACTGCTCTCGTCACAGAATATCATTAGAAAAAGGAATTTGGTATAAAACCATACAGTGTCAGCCTCCTCGTATACCCTGGTTTGTAAATATTAACCTAAACAGAAAATTAGTGGTTACAGCTCACAGACTCAGATCGGGACATTTTCCATGTAACAAATTCGCTTTCCTAATGAAAAAGATAGCCTCTCCCAACTGTGAGGTGTGTGGAGTGGTAGAAGATATGCATCATTTGTTAATGGAATGTGTTCAATATGAGGCTGATAGGAGTAAGTTGTTCAGGGCTTTGAAGTTGAACAAGAACAATATAGGTACATTCCATCAAATGTTAAGTAAGCCGACTTCCGATGATGCAAGAAAATTGTTCGACTTTATGGCCCTGATCCATTGATCTGTTGTAATAATTGTCTTAGGGTACGATGGGACTGACATACTCTGTGCGTTATAAAAGTCCCTAATTTTTTTATAGAAAAAAAAAAAAAAAAAAAGGAATATCGTGACTGACAGCATTAAAGGCATTTGAGAAATCAATTAAAACCAAAACAGTAACCTTGGTATCCTCCATGGCTTCTCTAATGTCACCAGTCACTTTAAGGAGAGCAGAGGAGGTACTATGGCCAGGCCTGAATCCGGATTGAAATGAGTTAACAAGGTTGTTACGGTAAACAAATCCTGAAAACTGTTTATGAACGCAGGCCTCAAGTACTTTGGACAGGAAAGGAAGAATAGAAATTGGGCGAAAATTGTTAGGTAGGGAGGGATTAGAGATTTTAGGAAGTGGTCGCACGTAAGCCATACGCCACAGGGATGGGAATTGACCGGAATCAAGGGAAAAATTAATTATGTGGGTTATCGGAGGAAGAAGAAAGTCAAGGATTAAGGTAATCATATAACGACTGATGTCGTCACAGCCCACAGCCTTGGACTTTATGGATAGGATGATCTTTTTGATTTCGTCCAAGGTGGCCGGGAAAAAATGGAACGGTTCAATGATAGGACCTGGTAGGCTAGTAATGAAATCAACCGTCTGAGACAGCATTTGCGAATCCAAATGACAGGTGGTAGTGAAGTGACGGTTGATATCATTAAGGGCGATTGTCTTAGGAAAATCCACATGACGTGGTCTGCCGATACCGAGAGTTCCGAGGAATTTCCAAATATCAGCAGGAGAAGAAGAAGATATGTTTTCGAGAATATGGCGGCGTTTAGCATTGCGTATCATCTGATTACACCGATTTCTTGCAGTCCTGAAAAGTTCTCTATTTTCGACACTGCGATCCTTTTTAAATTTTCGAAAGGCACGATCCCTGCGCCTCATCGCCATACGAATTCCTGTCGTCATCCAAGGGGCGGGTGGACGCCTAAGCTTCACCCTCTTGACAGGAGCGTGTCTATCATAGAGTGCAAGGACCGTCTGATTAAAAATATGCAGCTTATCGTCAACAGATGTTGCCATTGCAAGGTGTTCCCAATCGAGTTGCGACGCATCCTGGCGAAGTTTCTCAACATCCATGCGAGCAAAACAACGCATGTGCAAGACCTTAGGAGGAAGTTTAGGTGGTTTTAGGGTATATGAGAGGAAAATTAGGTCATGATGGGAAAAACCAGGTGCTGGGAACTGGCCGTGAGAAAAAGCAAGGGAGGGAGTGGAAGTCAGAATTAAGTCAAGCCACGTGTCTTCACCGGAGATATTGAAATGAGTAGGTTGCAGTGGAAGAACATGGAGACTAGCGGACTCGATGATATGCAGGAGTTTACGGGAACGAGGAGTTGGATGGGTAAGGTCTGTGTTAAAATCGCCCATGATGATACAGTGTGCATACTCCGACCCCACAGATTCCAATGCCAGTTCAAGGTCAGAAAAGTAGTCAACGGTCGGCGGACAGTAGACGACGGCGAGCAAGGTCTTGACACCTTTGACGTACACCTCCAAAAAGAGATACTCAACAGAAGCGGAATAATTTGAAGGAGAAGAGGCAATTATTTTGTACTTTTACTCGTACACCTAAATTTTTTCGTCGATTTAAAAAAGATGAGGTCTGTGTTTCCTGATTGACTACCCTGAGAAGAAACACCGAAACAAACTTAGAGGTCAAAGTATCTTTTAAAGTCCATACAGCAAACATGTAATGATCAAATCATATTTTGTTACTGTTTTTGTCATGTTTTGTTACTATTTTGGTGTGCAATAAAGTTTATTCCATTCCATTCCATTCCATATGAGAAGACTAGCATCTGTCAGCGGCTTCGCCCGCGTCAAAATAGGTTTCTCCATACAAACTTTGAACCCCCGTTTCATCTCCTTGGAGGGTGAATTTTGAGAAATCCTCTCTTAGTGCTCACCTACGTTATGAAAGGAAGCTTTGTGCAAAAATTCACGCTCCTAGTCCCAGTAGTTTCGGCTGTGCGTTGATATGTCAGTCAGTCAATTCTCTTTTTGTATAGATTAGTGTCAAAGATGGTCTTTTAAGAAAAGAACCACACAGATTTGTGTGGGCCTATCCAGTCAGTGCAAGCATTTGTCAGTATTTGTGTAGCTCAACTCAGGACTACTAACTAAGGAGCTCAATAGTACAGGTTTAAGCCTAATGTTACAACGGATTTTGTTATTTTGATTAAAATCAAACATTAAAGTAAACTTTTCTGTTCAGAATACCAATTGTGGCTACCACTTGGACACACACACAAACAACCTTACTAGGACTACAGAAAAATCATCGTTAATATAGATAGCGGCACGAATGTTGAGCGCTCGGCGAAAGAGCGGGGATCGTTTTGCGCATCGTACAATATTGGCGAGCCAATCACTGTACAAGGATTTCACTCCCCGCCCCCACATCTCTCTTCATACCACTAAAGAGACCCGATATTTCACTTCTGCGTGCTTCTGCGCAAGTAGAACTGTAGAAGTCAGCGCTCAAGATCCGTGCCGGTATCTATACAAGGTTTAAATCCTTTAGAGTGACAAGCAACTCATCATGAACAGGATATGGTAATCAACTTGGGGAAATTAACAAAGTTTATAGGATGGGTTATTTACTTGTCCATATACCATGCCACTTATTATTTACAGGAAGTAAGGCCGAGTGGTAACGGCCCCGACTTACGAGTTGTAGATCGTGAGTTCAAACCCGGCAGGCGCATTGCTTTGTGTAATTGATTTCGTCACCACTGCTCTCAAAACGGTGAAGGAAAACATCGTGAGGAAACCGGCATGTCCTAGAACCAACCAAAAAACCAACATCCACCAACGCGCACTGGGCCCGCGTTGTCGATTACGACTTATTTCCTCTCCTAGAGAGGGCCTGAGCTCTGGGTGTGGCGAGAGGAAGTGTCAGATTTTGTTAATGATTAAAACATTAGTGTTCTATCAGTTGCCCTATGTGTTCCAGGATCAGAGAAACTCTTTCGATTAAATAATAATAATAATATTCCGTAACTTTCACATAACGCCATCTATTCCCAAATTAAGCATCTGTGTTCCTCCAGTTGCCCGGTAACTCTATTGAACAATACCGCATACTTTTTTTTCGCTAATTCAGAAATTGTATTTTTTCACAGCTTCAAGAAACCGCAGTCTTGAGTATGTGGTTTTAATTTCAACTCGATATCTCCACGTGTTCCCGAGATGCGAGTATTGACAGACAGACAGACAGACGGACAACAAAGTGATCCTATTAGGGTTCCGTTTTTTCCTTTCGAGGTACGGAACCCTCAAAACTCAATTAAATACTGGTCACATAACACTAGTGTCACAGTATTATTATAAAGGCTTAAAGATCTCACCGGATTTGAATGAAATTTGTTTTACAGTTAGACCATGACTTGGAATAAAACGTAGGATATTTTATGTCCCAAGAATATGTTTCTTAAGATAATTTTCAAATTTCACAGTCTAAGCCGCTGGCAGAAGCTAATCGCTTCATATTTTAAAGATATTCGTCTAGTTATAAGGTTAGACACCCAAATAGAATGATCGAATATTTAGAATGAAAGGCTCTGACGTGTATTATGCAAGTATCTTGCTGGGTAACATTTACAAAGTAGAATGCGCACTTACGAGTAAGAAAACTCACTTACAACAAAACAATTGGATCCACTCAAAGTGCATTATTCTTTAATGCAATAGTGTCTCAAATGTAGCGAGAAGTCGTAAAGTCTTGAAAAGTTCTTGTAATTTAAACTTAGACTAGTTTTGAACTTGGATGCCGTAGCCGCTAGAGAACTGTTCTGAGGAACTCGAGCTTTTTTTTTTCGTTGTAATTTAATAGAGATTGGATTCAGGGTAAGGGCTTTTGCAGACAGAGCGATAGTGCAAAAATTTAATCGTATTTTCATAGAAATTATTCTCAAATTGTTCTATAGATAGAAGAATTTTACTAATATGCATTATCTGAAAGCCTTTATCACATTGGTGATCGCAGATAGAAAATTAAATAGCAGTAACCGTAGGGGCCCAGCAGGGTCGAAGCCTACTGGGGCCAAGGATCTGATTCTGAAAGGAAGACTCGGCCCCGGTACGAAAGGCAACGAAGAAACAGGAGTGGGTTTTTAGTCAGTAAAAGAGCATTTTCATAGAATCTGCTCTATAGATTAAACAATTAACCAAAATACATTGTCTGGGACACTTTGTAACATTGGAGATTGCAGACAGCGCGACAGTACAAAAATTAAAAGGTAAAGCGTTTTATTTATTTATTTTTAAAGAAAGCTTACAGGCTAATAACAATTATAATTTTTTTTACATAAGTCATGAAAATTGCTAATAACAAGCTTCCACATATATATATCTAGCTACAGATTGCATTGACATCTTTTAGGTTTAAGATAAAGTTAAAAATTAATTTAAGTAGGTATAATAAGAATTGAATCGAATCAAGTGATATCAAAGATGAAGAAAAAGACTACATAGAAATAGTTCTAAAGTTATTCTATAAACAGAACAATCTTACCAAAATGCATTGTCTGAGAGCTTTCGTCAGCATTGGAGATTGAAAACAGAGCAACAGTGCAAAAAACAACTGTAAATCATTTTCATAGAAATTGTTCTACAGATAAAACATTTGTAGTAAAATGCCCTCTCTGAGGGTCTTTATCAGTATTGGAGTAGGGGAAGGGGAAGGAGACTGCAGACAGCACAACATTTCGAATATTAAATGGTAAAGCATTTTCATAGAAATTGTTCTATAGATAGAAATTTTTTACAAAAATATATTTTCTCAGAGCCTTTACTGTATTGGAAATTGCAAATAGCGCAACAGTGTGAAAATTATATGGTTATGCATTTTTTAGAAATTTTTATTTATTTATTTAAACTTCATGTACAGTAGTAGTACATTAGCGGACATATTGCAACTAGGCATTCTATAGGATTTTTCTATAGGTACAACAATTTTACCAAAATGTGTCGTCTTAGAGGCTTTATCAAGATTGGAGATTGCAGACAGCGCGACGACAGTGAAAAAAAAAGAAAGACAACTCGACAGTGTGACAAAATTAAATGGAAAAGTAGTTTCATAGAAATTGTTCTAAAACTTGTTCTATAGATAGAACAATTTTACCAAAAAGCATTGTCTGGGAGCCTTTATCACATTGAGACAATAGTATTTGCTAAAGTTTAAATAAGCGAGCTGAGAGTTAGAGAGAGCTTTAGAAATCTTTAAAAGCCAATTAAATATTTATCAACACCACACTTTCTTATTTGAAGATCAAGTAAATGGCAATTAATAATTCAGTACTCATTTCACGAAGAACTACAGACATTTTGGGCCAAAATCCATTTATTATTGACCTAATTAGAGTGGTTTGGTACTGGAGACATTGGGTAGGTCCATTAGCAAAATGCTAGCTAGATAGTTTCTTCACAGTATAGATATATGGAACAGTACGGAAACTACCTACAAATATTCGAAACGGCACACTCACACAAACATATGCATCGACGAGACTCCTAAGCGTTTCTCGCGGTCCTGTCAGTAGCGAATGCCGCTTATGAGTCTCGTCGATGCGTATGTTTGTGTGAGTGAGCCGTTTCGAACATTTGTAGGTAGTTTCCGTACTGTTCCATATATCTATACTGTGGTTTCTTAGTCTAGCTTAACTAGTCATTTATCCATAACTAGCCGCTACCCACGGTTATACTTGCGTGAAAGTAGAAAATAACGCCAAGAGCACCATACTCTTGGGATAAAAAGTATTCTATGTGCTTTTCTTGAACATGGTCTATTCGTACGTTCCTTTCAAATCCGTTCTGCCTTTGCAAAGTAAAAGAGTAACAAATATGCACACACACTATGTATGTGTGTGCACTTTTTAATGTAAAGGAATAATAAATATACACACACACTATGTATGTGTTTTTTTTTAGGTAGGAAAATCATCTAATGACAAATCTCGCTCTTGGGCGGAGCGAGAGATAGTGTCAGACTTTTACTGAATAAAAACCCACTCCTGTTCCTACGTTGCATTCGTCTCAGGGTCCCGTGTTTCGTTTTCACACTACCCATGGCCCCAGTAGGCTTCGACCTGGGCCCCTACGATTTGCTGACATCTCCCTGAGGCGCGCGTGGAACAATACGCACCGTCGACGACTTGGGCTCGGTCCAGACGGTTACCGGACGGTCGGACGGCGAACCAACACTATGTATGTGTGTGTACTTTTCAATGTAAAAGAGTAACAAATATGCACACATACTATCAGAAGTTTGATTTTTTCACAGCTTCAAGGGACCGCAAACTTGAGTACCTATATGGTTTTAATTTCAACTTGATATTTTTACGTGTTCCCAAAAAAACAAAGTGATGCTATAAGGGTTCCGTTTTTTTCATTTTGCGGTACGGAACCCTAAAAAGCAGTCCAAATTTCACAGATCCTATTCTATCAAATCGTGTTTCAAAGATCGATCTCAAGTAAACTATCAGGTATCTTCAAATTCAACTGACTCAGTGAATTCAAATCCCAAGAAAATTTTCAAGTTTAAAAATGCTATCGTCTACAGTTCAAGTGATGAAAGTTTTTGAAACTTTTCAAAGACGATCCTCTTTGAACTGCAATCTGAAGTTTAAAGAAACTTTTCTTTCTTTCACGGTATCGGCTTGGGGACGAACTTAAGTTTTTTTTTTCCTAGCCTTATTAGTTGTGTTTCTCTGCGCAAAGGATAATAGGTCTAGCGATCGAGAGCGTTTTTTTACGAGGTAAATCGTCAAAGAACTTTTCCTGCTTTGAGAGCGAATGTCAGATTTTTACTAAAACCCGCAGTCTTCTTTTAATTTCCCTTTGGAAGAGCCACGGTAACTTTTTCGAACAATCCGCAGCCCTGGCAGACACGTCAGAGCACTTCTTTGACAGTTTAAAGGCGCTCTTAGATTACCTGCATGACATTACGAGTATGGCAGTTGAGAGTTTGTAATGCTCACTCAAATGTCTCGCTGATGGTGGCACGTGTTATTGGGTCATTCAGTTCCCATGCACGCGTCATGCTCGTCAAGTCTCAACCGACGGCACCCGTTCCGTCAGTTGAGACTGGTCATCTCTTAGCTGCCATTAGCTTAATTTAATTTCTATTCTTTCGTTTTTTTTTAAATTATTATTACTTATCTATATTGTGTTCACATATTAGAAGCGACAAGAAATATGTAACCAAGATTTATGTAACTCATAATATGATTTAATTAATAATATTTGTCCAATGAGTTTCTTGTACGTTCTTCGCCATAGAGATCTACGCTTTGAAACGTGCAATTTAGATTCACTTGTTTTTTTTTTTTTGACTGACCGATATTTTGACAATTCACAAGTGCCTGTAATTGGTCTATTAATTGAAATAAACGTTTCTGATTTCTGATTTCACGTGTCAAAATATGTGTTAGAAAAGAATAGACTAGAATAGAATAAACTTTATTGTACGTCAAAAATCAAACAAAAACAATAATACAACCCAATATTTATGTAATTACAACAGCAAACAACACAACAATACAGTACAATTTCAGAACAATTATTATTCTTTTAATAAAAAATTTATTATTAAAGTTCCTTTTTTAAAGATTTGCTGAAAATATACCGGCTATTATCCCATCAGTGTATTTTTAGTATCATAAGATGTGTGTCCGCTGGGATTTTCAACGGAAAAAATTATACAAACTTTCATCCCCTGTCCCTTTAGGGGACGAATTTTGCATAAATCCTTCCTCAGTGCTCAATTTCGTTGTACAAGGAAATTGTGTGCAAAGCTTTTTGCTCTGACCTAGCTGTTAAAGCTGTTCGTTGTCTGCAATGTTTTTTTTTATTAAAAAGGATAATGTCTTATTTTAATCCGTACTAATATCACAAGCGTGAAAGTAACTCTGTCTGTTTGTAACGCTTTCACGGATAAACTACTAAAGCGATTTCGATGTATAATACGGAGTAAGCTAGAACCCCAATGAAAGAAAAAAAAAATGAAAGATATAGACTACTTTTTATCTGGTTACGACTTCGGTTTCGATACTGCAATAATTGAAACTTACGCAGACAAAGCCGCTGATAGAAGGTAGCGATATTTATTATGTATATTATTATAGATATCCTCCTCCTAAGCGCGCTCCATCGTCGACCGCATCGTCGCTTTCCATCAGCACCCCTAGCCAAGTTGATAATCTGCAATCGTTAACGCTAGTCGAAATCTAATCAAATGTATGGGAATGACATCATCTCAACGTTAAGTCACGTGGTCAGAACAAACGAATAGAAAATTCAAAGCCAAGTTCACATCGTTCAAAGTGATAGAATGAATTGTTATCGTTTCTACAATGTTCAACGCTACATCCTTTGTTATTGTAGGTAGAACGAGCGGCCGACTCAGGCGCGTCAACATGGCTACCAACTTATCGTTTTCTACAATTGCTGACACCGAGGCGTTACCGATTGGAGAACGGAATTCGACACGAAACGGTTGCAACTTGGCTAGGGGGGCAGGTGAGATAGCGGTAAAGCGCGAACCTATCAAGAATAAAAAAAATATTTTTCTTAATCGTTCCAAACATGATTCCGGTGAAGTGCGTCCTTAGGGTCTAGAGCCTAAGGCCTAATTTGTCCAGACAATTAATTGACAAAAGATTGTTGAAATGTCAAAATATAAGTGACATTTCAGTAGCACCCATACATTATTGTTAATGTCTATACTAGGTTCTGCTAGTGGCATTACGCACGTGAAAGTGGCAATTGTGCCAAAGAGAATAAATTCTGACGGAAACTTTGTGACGGAAAAATAATTAGTTTTTTTTTTCCTTTTGAGGTACGGAAACCTAAAAATAACGTTACTACCATTTACTGCGAATATTTTTCTTTTACAATTTTCATTGATCGTACCAGGATATCATAAAAAGCCGAAGCTGTTGCCGTCACCTGACATTTCAAAGCTTTGTTCAATTTTTCAAAGGGTATACTATCGTGTCTCCCACTCGTCGGGTTTAGAACGTTGGTCCGACATACCTCCAACCGGTTCTACTTCCCTGGTACATATTGCCGTTGACATTGACACTTTGACGGCACGGTATTGTTTAACACACCTCTGTACAAACTTTGGTGAGATGGAACGAGGAATAATAAGGTTTCCGGTTGATGTGATTCCGTGTCTAGTTAATGTTACAAGTCCCAAAAGTTATAATAACACGATCATATTCGTAACTACGCATACGATTCCAAAATCCGTTTTGTGTGGGTTTATTCCGATATTTCCATGGAATTCCAGAAAGGTTATTTACTGTTTCACATATTTCTATGCTAACAATAGTTTATTACATGTTAAATTCGCTCGTATCTCTTTTGTGTTACAGGAAGTTCACGAATATCGCGAGTCACGGAAGAAATATAATAAAGATACAACATAGCGTTATTTCCTCATATTACTCGTGGAAGCTCTTCTAATAAATCCGATTCCCCGTAACTTAACTATAAATAAACTATAGATACGTTCTTATTACGTTTAGCTTTTGCGTAGTTTTACTTGTCACGATGTCTAAAAAGTTAAATGATTTTGTTTCAGGTCCTTATAAGGTTCGACGCAAATGAAACGATCGTAACTTGGCTAGGGGGGCAGGAGAGTGAGAGATAGTCGTAAAGGCTTCTTGAGAGTCCTCTCCACTTGTAAAATATCTTGTGGGAAGGGTAATTGCTACTAACACTAGGTAATAAGTTATTTATTGAATTACTAACACTCTATGGATCTTTTTAACGTCTGGAATTCATTCATTCATTAAAAAATGATTCGTTGGAAGGTTTATTGGCGCGCGCTTTCTTGTCTGTCAGTGTAATTCATTTTGATATTTGAACAATACCCGTTTGCAAACAACAGGCCTGGTAATGATCTCCTTTAAAAGACTTTCCGGTTTCAGTGACCATGAAACTCTGCAATTAAACGACGTAACCCCATCGAGCTTAATCTCATTTCATTAGTCTCGCCAAGGACTCTGGTTCTAGGGACTAATGATTGTGTTGGTCGGCTATATATAACATAGAATAAACATGTCCCGTGAAGTCTGGATACTTTGGCCCTGAGGCATAACTTTGGCCAGAGGGTTTTTCGTCGTTAAAAAATATAAACTCAATGAATAAAGTGTCTCATGTTCCTACAGGTTTATAAGTTTGGGCTAATAGAATAGGAAAAAACAACTTGGGCCAAAGTTGGCCCTAGGGACAAAGTAACAGGATTTAACTACGTCTGTATTAACCATGTTAAACAGCATTTTTAACCAACTTCAAAAAAAGGACGAGGTTCTCAATTCGGTTGTATTTTTTTAATCATCATTATTTTTTTATGTTTGTTACCTCAGAATTCCGTGGTTTATGGACCGATTTGCAATTTTTTTGCCATGAGATGGACTTTGGTTCTATTGAACTGACCTGATGATGGAGCCGAGAGGTGGATGGGAACTTCATAATAAAATAATGTATTCTAGTAGTGTTTGGGTTAATTCAAATTGTCATGAGACATAGGTACTCTCGCTATAAGTGTATCACAACTAAAAGTGTGAAACAAAAAACTTTCTACAAAAAAAAAAATAACCGACTTCACTACAAAAACCAAAACACTAAACCGATCAAAATAACTTTAATTTCGGAAGTCGGTGTTAAATAACAAGCAAACAATACCATTTTAGTGTTTTGTTTTTTGTAGTGAAGTCGATTTTTTTTAATTTTTTTATTGTAAAAAGTTTTTTATTCATTGCTGTTTGGTATGTTGATTTCGCACATGCTTTTTTCCTAAAATTTTGTTACCTACGCTTCGAAAGGTTTTGCCAACTTATTTACAATAACTTTGCAGCATTGTATTTAGGTACTCTACCTGGCCTTTATTTTATCAGAATATATAGTGACCACTTTCTCAGATGTTAAATCTTCTATAAAATATGTATTTAAACTTTTCTCATGAATCGCTTTGTCTATTGGTAATATCCGCATAAAAAATCCGCTATTCGGTTTTGAGTTTATTGGGAACAAACAGACAGGCAGTAGCCGTAGGGGAATTCATTCTATAATATGTAATATAAGGATATTTGTTCAAATGACCTCACACCTACATGACAGGTAATTAAATATTGCGAACAATGAGTTTTCCTCTGTCCTAAGGTCAGCCTCATCTTCATCAACATCGGTGTCAGGAATTACAACTACATTGCAATGACAATCGATACATACTTGCCTTGATATTAATCATATTATTATCGGTTTGAAGATAGGAAGATACATGTATACAGATGTGCATTCTTTAAACTCAGATCAAAAGAAATAATAAAAAATCACATCAGCTCTTTCAAAACCAGGTTCTTTCATGCATACTCTCCCCTACTGTAGACTTTTTTTTCTTTTTAGGGTTCTGTACCTTAAAAGGAAAAAACGGAACCCTTATAGGAGCACTTTGTTGTCCATCCGTCTGTCTATCAGTCGGTCTGTCTGTCTGTCTGACAAGACCCTTTATCTCAAGTACGCGTGGAAGTATAGAGTTGAAATTAACACCATATACAACCAAGTCTGCCCCTAGAAACTGAGAAAAAAATCAAACTTCTAAGTTAACAAAAAGAAAAGAAAACGTGTATTTCGACACTCTCAAGGGAATCAAAATTCATAGGGTACTTTCCGTTAACCTAGAATCCTGAAATTTGGCATGAAGCAAGGTCTCATAGTACAAGTACAGAAAAAAAAATGAAACTGTCAATTTGTTGTTACATCACAAAAAAAAACTTTTTTTGCGATTCGGGAAAATCTTCGTAACTCAATTCGGGAATTGAACTGTTTTCACAGGTAAGTTTGTACGGAACCCTCAGTGCACCAGTCCAACTCGCACTTGCCCGGTTTTTTTTATAAGAACAGTATTGCAAAAGTTGTCAAAAAACGATATGCCGAATTGTTGTGCATATATTTTCCTTTGTATTAAATAAATAATGTTAGATTAGCGTTTTGGTGGAGTCGCTTTAATTTGATTTCACACTCTTCCCTATGTACTTTCAAAAGAACATCATTGCCTTGTATAGGTTGTGCTTTTATTTGTCCAAATGTCCTTTTTATATGCATCTTAATATTGTATTCTATCGATTTGTTTACTTAATTATGCAGTGAATAAATTATTCCAATATATATAAACTGTCATAGCGTTGACAGAAGCGTGACTGATTCAGAAATATATTAGTCCTTGACCAGTTTAGCGCCATTGTGAATATTGTACCTTAGAAAGATACTGCTAGTTATGATTCAGAGAGTGACATAAACAAGAACCTTAACTAAAAATGCGATAATAATACATTATCAACATCATCATTTCAGCTGAAAGACGTCCACTGTTGGACATAGGCCTCCGCCAAAATGTCACCACAATAAGCGATCCTGTGCGTCTCGCATCCATCGGATTTTCTAGACTGTCATCAGGTCATCGGTCTACCTTATGGGAGATCTTCCAACGCTGCGTTTTCTGGTGCGCGTCCGCCGCTCCAGGACCTTTCGGCTTTATAATAATACATACAAGAATATAATAACAATAATAATGAGGCTCAATTTAAACAAATCACAGTCAAAAATTGACATACATATCAATAATGTTCCTACGTGACTAAAAAGCGTTGTTCAAAAATTAATATTTGCTGAGTCAACCCCACTATGCTTCAACAGTTGATCAAATTTTAATTTATTGGGATAAAAAGCGCCTCTAAGGTTGCCTGTCTATTGATGAAGCAAGCGAGTAAATGCGGAGTGGAGCTGCGGACTGTGTCTGTTAATTGATGCGGAGCGAGGTAATGTTGAGCAGAGTTAAGGACTGTGCGGACTTAGCGGGCAGGTAGGCAGGCAAGCAGGAGATCAGCCCCCCTAGCCAAGTTACCACCGTTTCGTTTCGATTCTCTTTTCGTCGATCGCCTCGAGTAGGCCACGCCTCCGATTCGAATAACGAAAAGAGAATCGAAACGAAACGGTTGTAACTTGGCTAGGGGAGCAGAGGCCCTACCGAAAGCTTTTAACGTGATCCATTTAGCGACTTAAACTGAACTGATAAAGGGATAGAGCTACATAGGGTGTAGAGCTCCATCTCTTTTTCTCGTTCGCTTGACTGACACTTTAACACGTCATAGTAAGGCCCCACTTCAGCTATACACGAAATGTTGCGAACAACAGATATGTTGTTGGAACACCACATCTCCACTCTGTTACGTCATTCTGCCTTTCGGTTTTGTATGAATTTATTAACTAGTTCGCTAATCCCTGTCAACTGAAGCGGAGCGGATATTTTATGCCATTCCATTGGTTAATATTGACACGACTCCTCTCCGCTTCGCTCCTCTCCGCTATCATACAATCAGCCGAAATGTTCTTTTTAAAGTAGACCTACTTGCTGCACTAATTGGGTACTCTAGAGTATTCTAGACATGTTTAAATAATATTATTTGGTTGTAATTGCATTTAGGACTTTTTAAGGAGAAAATAAAATGAAAATGTTTAACATACAAAAAGATACTTTTAACTTAGTTTATTTAGTTCATTCTGAATTCTTTATAATATTTTAATTCATGTGATTGCCTTATTTACAAAGTAGAATTTCTGTAGGATCTCTTTGTCTAGATTCTGTTACAGATTTTTACGACTGCAATTTTTTTTACGATAATATAGTATATACTTAATAGATAAATAAACACATTATTAAAAAGGAAACTAACCATAGTACCTGTATATTATATTATCCCTACACTTACAACGTTTATTCCTAACTAAATAATTATTATTTCAAAATATGGCGTCAAAAAATTCATGAAATATCAATATTTATTGCCATTAATTTAATATTGGGTACATTTCCGGATAACAGCGACGTGGAGGAGTACTTCGACGCCTGAGTGTAGTGTTTCTGTTATTATATTATTATGTACATAGTCAGGTTTAGTGTAAATAATTAGTTTAGTTAATATTTCATCGAGGGACTGGAACAACTTGCCTGCTGCGGTCTTCCCGTCCGATTTTAATTTAGGTGTCTTCAAGGCTAGAGTGAATAAGGCTACTAATAAACACTAGTTTATTAGGAGCCTATTCACTCTATGAGGCGCACTAGCGCCTCACCATCAACGATTGCATCACTACTTACCATTAGGTGGGATCGCAGTCAAGCACTAGTTTATAAAAATTAAAAAAAAAGTTTCTTTGTAGATTTAATAACAGTTGACAATTTTGTAAAAAAAAAAATTTTGGGTATTTTTCTTAGTTTAATTATATTTCATAATCGCCAAGCGTTTGGTATTTTTATTGTACCCTAAATTCATACCTACGAATTATATTTAAGTCACGAAGCTAAACAGACTTTCGCAACATTGTTTGAGACAGAAATCAATGATGCATAACATTACGCTACTAACAATAGGAGCGATGCCAAAGCCGCGGGGGACAACTAGTATAATTATAAAAGTAAACATGAGTGGGATATCTCGAAAAACTTTTCTTGCTACATTGAATCCCGTTCAATTTTCTAATGCGAGGAGGTTCCATAAATTCTCATGGTACACAGCGCCCTTGCACGGTACATTTGATTTTCAATGGGGTTTGACTTTAGTACCTTCGTTTTTCTCTCCTGTTAAGGGAAGATAATATTTTCTTCCATATTTAATTAGGTTTTCAATCTCTCGTGACAAATCTCACAGTAAAACCGGAAAAGTGCGAGTCGAACTCGCGGACAAAGGGTTTCGTACCGACCGTAGCAAAAAAAAAAACGGCAAAAAATCGCTTTTGTTATATAGGAGCCTCAGTTAAATATTTATTTTATTCTATTTTTAGTGTTTTTTAATATAGTGGCAACAGAATTACATCATCTGTGAAAATTTCAACTGTCTAGCTATCACGGTTCATGAGATACAGCCTGGTGACAGACAGACGGACAGCGGAGTGATAGCAATAGAGTCACGATTTTACCCTTTTGATACGGAATCCTAAAAAGTAGGCTGTTGGTACTCAGATTGATATCTGAGTACCAACAGCCTACTTTTGTGAAATGATTTTTCTAATCGAATCAGTATTTCAAGTATCATTAAATGTAGGTACTAGTTGCTGCCATTAATTTCACCCGTATGTTAGCAGATGTATAACCTAGACGTATAAAAAGGCCTACAAACTGTTCTCAGACCTATCAAATATATACACAAAAAAAATCATAAAAATTAGTCAAGCCGTTTAGGAGGAGTTTGACAACAAACACTGACACGAGATTTTTATATATTAGAAAATGTTTTTATTTTTATTATTGAATCTAATATTATGTTCGTCACTATTTGCTCCATCGCTCAAAGGTCATCGGAAGACCAGCGTCATAAAACATCTGCAACATTGCTGAAATGAGGCCTTTTCGGCGCAATCCGCAATATTATTGGTATTTTAATGATGTGTTATTAAAAAACCAATAACATTGCGGATGATTTATTGGTTTTTTTATGATTTTTTATTTATTATTTTGTTTAATAATAAATATTTTTCTTTCTTTCTTTTCTTGTCATGAACATAAACAAACAATTTTAAGTCTTTATTATATTATGTTTATTGAGCTATCAAGATGCAGGGGAAACCCAGATGTAAAACTGTTTCAACAAGGATAACCGAATTCAATAAATCCATAGTAAAAAAGAAACAAGGTTTAAGGTACAAGATAATCCGGTTTTGCAGACTGAGCGTCAAACATAAAACTCATTATATTTCTTAGAAAACAATAAATAAATAAATAAGAAGACAAGCTGTTTAAAAACAGAAAAAAGTACTAACTTTATGTATTCAATCTAATGGATTTTAATAATTCCATTAACTACGCAAACACACTAATATTATAAAGGCAAAAGTGTGTGTATGTTTGTTCTTCTTCACGCTCGAACGGCAAAACAGATTTGGATGAAATTTAGTACATGGATAGACCATATCGTGTAACAAATAGCACATAAGATATTTTTTATCCCGGCAGTATGTTCCCTTGGAACAATTTTCTATTTTCACGTGGGCGGAGCTGCTGACAGTAGCCACAGTGAGGAGATAAAAATAATATTTTGAATTGATGGTTTAATAAAAAAAAATATAAGTACATATTTTATCAAACATTAGGCCTATAACTTGGGTAATACATATAAAAATATCAAAAGCTAATGCACGGTTCTAATTGGTCGTTTTCTATGGAGAAGAATCGGCAAGAAACTCGATACTTATAAAAAAATGTGACAGGAAGGAAATAAGAAACACTTTTCACAATAAACATCATTTTCTTTATTTCACGACAGCCATATTTTCCATTTCAAACTTTTTGTTATACCGAAAATATCTGTTTATTATTGTAACAGAAACAAAACATGTTTTATTCAAACAAAATCATTTAAGAAATTATTCCTCATCCGCACTTCGCTGGAGGTAAAATTAAACAATTTTCTGAGAATCCCCTCGGCATCTTATAGGAAAACTGTTTTTTATTATGCAACACACGAATTGAATCAGTAAAAATATGGTAACGTGTTACGTGTTCCATAATCCAAGGTTATCTGAAGTGAAAGTGTGAGGTCGCCTGGCTTTCACCGATGACTATTTGTTTAATCGTGCTGTCTCACTCGAACGTTAAAAGACTGAACGAGACACAAAAACTGGAATGGACACGCAAAATTGTTTTGCAAACAAATTCGACGTTTGAATTTGAAGACTGGATGCCTTATTTGTTTTTTTTTTTTGCACGTCGCGTGTTGGTCGGTAATGTGAAAGAGAAGTTATGAAATACGGAACAAAAACACATTAAATACGCATTATCGTGGATACCCGGTAGTGTAGTCTAATAAGTTTTTTGATATATTTTATCTATCCCATAAAAGAACAGCCGAGATATATTGCGAAACGCTTGACTCGAATTTTATGTCAACCAAGGAAAGTTTTCTTTCTTATCTGACTTCAAATAAAGGAGGATGTTCTCAATTCGACGAAATGTTTTATTCTGGTTCTTGTTCAGCGATATTTTCATCAAATATTAATTGATTCTGATAACTTCTTTTGTTCGTAATTTATTTTATTTTATTGTATTGAAATTTGGTGAAGACCTGATAAAGAACATTGGAAATAGACCATGGAAGTCATCATTACATGATAAAAAGAGACGCCTTAAATTGTAGGATTTATTTTAATTAACTCAGTATTCTACAATATAAAAAAAATCGTGCCCACGGGCTTACAGACGTCTTAATTTCATGTTAATATTATTTCTTTTGAAATTCGAATTAGTGTTTATCTCTTTTATTTATAATGTGCCAGTTCTAAACCCTATAAAGAGGTGCTCATATTTAATTTATTAATCCCAAAGTAACGCAGACATGTAACAGGTAAAACAGGTGGTGACCGGTTTCAGAAATTAAAATTATTTACTCATCTTCAGTTTTTTTGTTTTTTGATTTGATTGTTCTTTTTTTTTGGAAAAATGTTAATACGAGAATTGCCCTTCTGGTCGTCTTGAGTATTTTAAAGGGTTTTTTTTATTAAAGTTTGCCCCACACTAGGAATTTCTCCTGTATCATGAGTGAATCTACAGACATGTAAACTCACATAACTAATATAACATAGCATTATATAATATTATATATTTTTTTTTATTAATATATATGTTTATTTATTTTTTTCTTTATTTTCAGGCAACTAAGGCCCATAGAAAAGATACATAGAATAATCTTAAAAATAATAAACTAATACATACTCGTAGCATAGCATAGCATGCATAGGTTAGCATAGTACCAATTCCCTTATTTGTTTGCCCTTTGGGGTGTAGGGTTACAGTAACTCTTTCGAACCATCTCGCATCCCTGGCATGCATCGACCCTATTCGGCCTCGTCCTTTTGCTGATATCCCTTTGAGGCGCACTTGGAATACGACGTGACGGCGCGTCTTGCTCCTTATCAGATGGTGATCTACCTATTAATCGCGGTCCGCAAGCCTACACCTACGTTCGAGCAGTTGTTTGAAAGCTAAACCTATCTTATTTTCTAGAACTTAAAACATTGAAGCCCTTTGTGAGACGTCTATCACAAAAGGTTATTATTAATTAATTCTCTAGTTTAAATTATTTTTTTAAACAAGGTCCTACGGGAATCGGCGTCAGAGTCAATAATTCCCTTAAATTTAATGCACTCTTTTCCCCTGGCTAGTAATAAAATACCTGTAAACAAACAATATTAATAATAATATTATCTGAACAAAACACGCGTCGCAATTTTGTTAACAAAACTTCATTAACTAAAAGGGCAATATACGCCACCGGGTTGTTTAACTTCGTCTGGCTAAAATATCAATTTAGCTTATAATTGAATGACCGCCAACACCTCGGTGTGTCCGTATATAATCTACTTAGAACTTTCTTACTTTTGCAACGGATACTGCTGCGTATGTGTCGCAGTCACCGAGCTTTAATTCGCTATTCAATTAACTACCTAGCCTGTTAACTAAACATACATAATATGTCGGTTAAGGATGCCGATCGACTCTATTTTGTGAGAGTGGGTGACGAGCAATAAACAAACTATTCCAGATCACGCAACTGATTTATTATGACGTAGGCTGTAGTGAATATTCAATTCACAACGAGCCGAGAGACAGTTCCTAGGCAATGTAGTTCGCACGAGGTCCAAAGATCAAGAGAGCTCTCGAGGTTTTGATCACTCTTAAACACCACTAATTTTTAATTAGTACAAATACTTAAAGGGTTAATTAGAAAAGGTCTTGTTATTATTTATGTTAAGTCTCGATAAATAATATTCCTAACCAGTAAAGTTATCAGCGTTTGTTTATATCCCAAAATGTCACTCAATTTATGGATATATTGTACATGCTATTGGTTATGAATGAATAAATGACGATCAAAATGGAAAAACACTGCGCGTAATAGCGTATTTTCTAGTAGCAATTTATACCAAGAGACAGTAATGGAACAGTTTTTTTTTTCCACAACTATCAAACAACGCCGTCTAGTCTCAATTAGCTTGAGACTTGCAGAGCTTGTGTTATGAGTACTAGACAACTGATAAACCTACTTATATATTTCTAAATACATACATATTATAGATAAATTACACACAGACACAGAACAAATGATTGTGCTCATCACACAAACATTTGTCCTGGATGGGAATCGAACCCACGACCCCCGGCATAGCAGTCAGGGCCACTAACCACTAGACCAACAGGTCAGTCGAATTGAATTGTAATTGTAAATTGTAAGTAAATTCAAATCAAAAGTAAGTAATTAAGTAAGTAAAAAAATAAAGTGTAGTGTAGTGTGGTGTGTGTGTAGTGTGTGTGTGTGTGTGTAGTGTAAGTGTAAGTAATTGGAATCATTCATAAATGATTGATTCTATTATGAATTTACTAACTATGAGAAATTTTCGTAGACAATTTTGGGATTTCGTTTTTTTTTATACTTTTGACTACAAAAATATGATCAGTAACGGGTAGGGATAGAGCCCCATTTTATTTTGTACTAATTAATAAATAGGGGTGTATAGCCGGACACACTGCGAACGTCATACCAGAATCTGTCAAAGCGTCAATACGTCACATGACGCTTCGTCTCGTTATCTATATTATTGAATTCACCGACACAAACGTATATAGCCTTATAATGTTCCCACTGCTGGGACTCAGATCTCGTCTCTAAGAGAGAGAATGGGCCGTAATCCACCACGCGGGCCCACTGCGGGTTGGTAGATGTTAGATGTCTTTGAATTTTTGGTTCTAGGACATACCAGTTTCCTCATGATGTTTTCCTTCACTGTTTTGAGAATAGTCTAGCATTCCATCAGGTAGATATCGGTCAAGTAGTCCATCAGGTGGGGTCGCAGTTTTTTTTTCGGGTGGGAAATCATCTAATGACATCCCCCTCTCTTGGGTGGAGCGGGAGATAGTGTAAGACTTTGACTGACTAAAACCCCACTCCTGTTCCTTCTTTGCCATTGTTCCAGGGCCCCGGGGATCTCTTTCGCATCACCCATGGCCCCAGTGGGCTCCGAGATGGGATCGCTCGCACTAGTACTTAAATTTCAATTAAAAAAAAAAAAACTGTGGTGATGAAATGAATTATAAAAGTAGCATCTGGTTGGGTTTCAAACCGCAACTTACTTACTACTCGTAAGTTTGAGTCATTAATAATGGGCCACATCTGCTCTATAATTAAACGGAGCCTTTCAATTGATAAGTCAGCCGATGCGTCTAATACAACAATAATGAATTGGCTGGACAATGCCTTGGCCATGCATACAATAGGGTGATCATGTAATGAAGAAAGACTTATGGTGGGGGTCACACGGACCTCACTAGACATGGCAGGTTCGGGAGGCATTGGATTCAGGCGGAAGAAACGCCCGGGTGTCACCATTGTGTGAGCCGCCTGGAGGACATAGTAGTGCATACGGTGGAGGTGTGCCCCGCTTGGGCGGAGCACCGCCGTGTCCTCGTGGGAGCGATCAGCGGCAACGACCTCTCGCACCGGGCCCTGGTGCAGGCCAAACGTTATCGATCCAAGTCATTTGCTTTACCTCAAACCTAGACTATTAACGGAATGACAAATCTAACTGGTTGATTGCGACATACAAGTATATAATACGTTTGGCTTAAAACTTTGTTGGAAATATCCCAACCAGCAAAAACTAGGCTTACAACAATCTCAAGACTACTGTTTTTTTGCTCTTAAATCACTCCTATATAATGATATAAGCCTGGGTTTGGGCACTATTATAAGCATATTTAGTTTAATATCGTTCTAATATCAGTCTAATTGAATGCTGTTTGCACTTACTGAAATCTAGCCAAAATTAATTTAAGCCGACTTAGGCTAATATTGCTTTTACGTAAGTATCTTGTAAGCCTGCATTGGCTTATATTGGCCTAAGGTTAGAATATTTTGAGAATTTTACGTCAGATCCAACTTAAAAGTTTGTGTGAGTGTTGGTTTGAAATTACATGAAGACAAATTAAAGTTGCGTGAAGTTAATGTTTATAATAATGTACGGCACTTTAGTATAAAAGTAAAAGTAGTTTTACGGTCAGTAATCGTATTGGAATTTATTATTTACTGTCAATTAGACCACATATTACGCTTCAAAATTCATGCGCCTTGTTAAATAAGGTATTTTCTGTTCTCGTTTAATTATTTTATTTGTTAATTTGTATTGATAGTGTCGCCATTAGTATAGCTGCATTTTACAAGCGCACTATTAGACTAATGTAAGATTGTTTACTCTAATTTTAGCATTCGGTATACTAAAGATAACTCCATATTGGAATAAATTAGGGTTCCTCGCAATTTTACGTAAAACCTTAAATCGACAGAGAAAAAAAGAATAGAATAGAATAGAATAAACTTTATTGTACACCAAATTAGTAACAAAACTTTCAGAAACCAACAAGAACAAGAACTTAATCTTAAGGCTATACGGACACGAAGTCGGCTTTTTAGGAGGAGGGAGGAGGATCTACTCGTATGTTCGGCCGAATGTATTTTTGTATTGTAAATATGTTGATCCAAAATCACTCTAATATTATACTTATCCAGTGCTATTGATCTTATATTAGTTTCAAATAAGATCAGAAATGCACGTACTCACAGTACACTTATGCTATGCTGATATTAGTCTGACATCTTACAATAGCATTTAGCAAGTCTAATATAAAATCAAACGAACTTAGAAAATACCCATATAAGACCAAGTTTTTCTCAAGTGCAACTAGTCTTAGTAAATGCTCTTATATACATATATGAGACTTGGTTATGAGACTGAGCGTTCTTGAGGCCATACCGGCTTGTCTAAAAGTAATATAGGAGATGGTATGTTCTAAAACACATATAAGAGCGCTTTAAGCCTACCACTCTTAAAAAGTGCGAGTTCTGAGACTGTTTTGCTTGTTGGGATTGCGCTTTGTTTCTTGTAGCTATTTTTCTTTTCAACTGGTTGTTAACTTTTATTTTTGCACATACACGTACATGAATGCACCGAACAGTTCAACACTTTGTTCAATACATTTACTTGAAAACCAGCTCCTAGCCCTACCGCTTTTAGGCACGCAAATAGCTGTTTTTTTCACTAGTGCGGAAAAGTGCTCCAGCTCGCCCCCACCACTATTTATTACAGGTATCGTATCAGACTGGTCGCTAAGCAGGGCTATCGAGTCGCCGGGCAGCCTCCATTTATTTATTTCTTCGTAAGTGTATTGAAGAACATCGTTTGATACACGTGGAAAGTTGTCACTGCAGCATTCGGCTCCATAACACCCTCGCTTGTAGCTCGGACGATTACCGCCTCGGTCGCAATGACAAAGTTTCTTCACTAGTATTAAAATGTCATCATCATCACCATCATTCCAGCTGAAAGACGTCCACTGTTAGACATAGGCCTCCCCAAAGTGTCGCCACAATGAACGGTCCTGTGCGTCTCGCATCCATCGGATTCCCGCAACACTTACCAGGTCATCGGTCCACCTTGTAGGAGGCCTTCCAACGCTATGTCTTCCAGTACGTGCTCGCTATTCCAGAACCTTTCAGCCCCAACGGCCATCCATTCTGCGAGCAATGTGCCTGCTCATTACCACTTAAGTTTGGCGATTCTTCGTGCTATGTCGGTAACCTTGGTTCTCCTGATTCGATCACGCAAGGAAACTCCGAGCTGCTGATGAGCTAGTTTATGTAAGAGCCTTTTGAGTGCGTAATTAGAGACACAATAGTAAGACAATGGCGCGTGAACGCCGGCGTTAATGCGGGGATCAACAGCTTACAATGTATCTATCTACTAAAAAAGATTCCTACTCCATCAAACACTAACGCATGCCAATGGTTATAACTATTATTAGTTACAAACTGATGTGGCTAGCCTAGCAAGAACGTTTAAAAGAGTTTCCGCGGCCCTAGAGCGCAAAGGGCTAATGAGTTTTAGACAGTAAAACTGGGCAAGTGCGAGTCGAACTCGCGCACTGAGGGTTCCGTACAAACTTACCTGTGAACACAGTACAATTCCCGAATTGAGTTACGAATATTTTTCCGAATCGCAAAGTTTTTTTTGTGGCGTAACTACAAATTCACAGTTTTCAGATTTTTTCCTATACTTGTGCTATGAGACCTTGCTTCATGCCAAATTTCAGGATTGGTCAATGGGAAGTAGTTACCCTATGAATTTTGATTCCCTTGAGAGTGTCGAAAGACACGTTTTTTGCAACATAAACGGCCGTATCTTTTTTTTTTCATTAATTCAAAAATTTGAGTTTTTCACAGCTTCAAGGGTCCGCTAACCTGAGTATAATTATGGTTTTAAATTCAACTCGATACATCCAAGCGTTCCCGAGATAAAGGGTCTTTACGGACAGACAGACAGACGGACAACAAAGTGATCCTATAAGGGTTCCGTTTTTTACCTTTTGAGGTACGAAACCCTAAAAATCTGACATGCCCTCTAACACAACCCTACGGGAGCAAGTCACTTGATTATTTCCTAGAGAAGGTATATAAACATCACGTTTAAGTGATTACGTAGTAATTTAATTGTAAGGAGTTATCCAAACAAGGAAGTATACTCATTTTCGTTTCATAACCAATCCTGTGCACGTGCCTTGACATGTGCTTATAATTAGAAATGTGGTAAAAATTATTTGCACGTGCCTTTAAAAATAATAATATTTATTTATTTTAAGACAACTTTTGGTCCACATTATATGTTAGTACTTATTTCTATGTTAGTTCATATATTACTTCACACTGTTTTTGTAGTCTTCCCATAACAAATTACATAATTATTAAATTCAATTACAATTGTCACTAAATTAATTAAATATCTTAGAATAAAATTAAAATGTCAATAAATAAAATATAATTGATTAAAACTTAAAAATGTCCACAGATAAAATATCAATAAATTAAATGGCATGGAAACAAAAATTTAAATGTCATATTGTGTTTATTGCCTTTGAATGCAATGGTACAGTAATTTAACAGACAGCCTATAAAAGAAAAAAAAAGTTTATTTGTGCTTCACACAATCATCATTATCATCTTCCTGTCCTTGTCTCGTCTTATTTGAGGTTGGCGCAACACGTTTTTTTCTTCACTTTAATCCTGTCACCCGTCATGCTATCACTAACTTCCTTTTCTTTCATATAACTCTTCACACAATCCCTCCATCTCTTCTTTGGCCTCCCTCTCCCTCTCCACCCATCCACATAACTCTTTCAGTAACATGCGTTTCATCCCTTCTTACATGACCATACCAAGACAAACGATACCCTTTCAACTTTCAATTTCAGCTTCACACAATCAAAGAAACTAAAAATACAAAATAATAATAATAATAGGAAGGACGAAATAATACCACCTGTCGAAGCTGTCATTGAGCGATTAGATCTAGGGTCTAGTACAAAAGGCAGTACACCTCGATACGGTTCGTATTGTGAGAAAGTTCCTGTCTCTGGAGCCTTAACCACCGGTAGCTTGGAGCCTACTCCTGACACCGGCGAACCACATTTTTTTAAATAATTCTTAATGTTTTTAATATACTTCGGTAAAAAAAATTTCAAAATGTAATATGTATTGAATTGAATAAAAAGATTAATAATTTTGTTGATCAAGATAGTTTACGAAAACGGGCTTGAGTTTACAAACTCAAATTTGGCCGAAGCTGCAAAAACAAACGGAGACTACCTTTAAATAAATGTATTTTCATTAATTTTCTTTTATTAGTTTACTGTTTGAAACAAACTAAAGACTTAATCTCAAATTCGAATACTATCAAAACAATTCGCGGTTTGAATCAATTTCACTGGAATTTTGAAGATACCTTTTGGCTCATACATAGTCAATAAATTTCAAGAAACAACAGGGTAAATGCTACAGTTATTGGCCTCTATACAGCTATTGGTCATTTCAACTTTGACGGTCTAAATAAACTCCGGCAGGGAATTCCACTCCTTAGCTGTACGCATTATGAATGTGTTCCCAAATTACCTACCAAAATATTACATTAAAAACTGCTTACTGATTAATGCAGTTTTGAATCTACTATCTGCTAGGTTATTACTTATTTTAGGCCGCAAAAGTTAAAATGGCCAATAACTGTATAGTGGCCAATAACTGAAGCGTTGCCCCTACTAATAAGTTTCATGCAATTCTGATTAGAAGAAAGTTTAGATTTCACAATATTAATTCTAGTTTAGTGTTTGCAGAGTCTTTAATTAATCAGGAAAACTCTACGGTCACGACGGGTCGATATCTGATGTCGATAAATAAGAAAAACGTTTTTTACGAAAAACAATCAACGGAAGAAAAAAAAATACTGGAAAGGTGAATGCTTAAAAAAAACCAGCTCAGCTCAATGTATCTCAAATTATCAGTAATAATAAGTAATAAAACAATAAGCAGCTATTATCGTGATTCATACTGGCAAACAAAAAAATCCATTTTTATCAGTTGTCGATATTAACAAATAGCTTAATTCATTAAACCCCATTGTCTTTCTATCGTGTCTCTAATTACGGTACTCAAAAGGTTAATTAATAATTAGTTATTTTTGATTACTATATTTTGGTTATGCTGCTTTATTTTTCATCGAGAACTCAAGCAGCTACAGTCAAAAAGTAACATTTGATGAAGTGGAACTGATGAAGAAGACCAAAAATGGCCACCGGAACTTCACACTCACATTAATATCATTATGAATATAGTTAAGCGACTGATTTGATGATAATGATGAGGCCGGAAGGTAGGCATCGGAACTCCGTAATCGATCAATGTATCTTAATCGTGTTTGGGCTTATTAATATTTTCATAAGATGGACTTTGGCTGTAACTTGTAAGAGGTATGTCGCCATAATAAAAAACCTTATTTTGCCTTAGATCTTTCGATTGTGATGCATTACAAATCTAATGGTCGATGTGAGCGCTCTCGCCCACGGCGACTTTTTGTAGCGATGCTGTCGCGCATTTCGTAAGCGCGCGACAGTATCGCTACTAACGCGCGTTAGTCGCATAAGCGCTATAGAAAAGATGCCAACGCGCTACAAACGCGTTATAGCATCGCGACTGTATCGATGCGAACGCGCGACAGCATCGCTACAAAAAGTCGCCGTGGGCAAGGGCTGGGCTAAGAGTTGGGGGGACGTTTTGATGCACCGTCCTTTCTTTTACGCCGGAGTTGTTTTTTTTTCTATGGAGCCAGGGCATTCTCCTTTCAGAACAATTTTAAGTTTAGAGCGGGTGTTTTCCGTTTTGTTTCTTCGTATGACACCGAACTATATTTGATTTTATGTTTTTTTTTTTAATTCACATTAATTAATAGATGGTACGATTTTAAAAATGACAATAAGTACGCAGTAAGTAGTAGTTTAGGTATGTACTTTGTTTCTTTTTTTTTTCTTACTAATTGCTTAGCTTATTTCGTAAAGCACCAAGTGCAACCCCATTTTATGTCCAGACAATCTCTTTTCATACCAGATAGCCTGGAAGAGATCGCGGAATGCGATAAGCCCGCCAATTGTATGTTTTGTTAATATTTTATATTATCTTGATGTACAATAAAGTACATAGGTATAAATAAATAAATAAGTATTTCATGCGACTGTAACAAAAAAAAAATCTACAAAGTGTTATTTTAGTGTTAACATACCAAAATGAATGAATTTATCGAGTCAATCAAAAGTTAAAAGATACTTGGTTTTATACCACCACTAAACTATTAACAGCTAACCCGTAGTTTTACATCGGCATTTTGTTAGAGAACAAGGAGAATTTTCATCATCATCATCATTTCAGCCGAAAGACGTCCACTGCTGGACATAGGCCTCCCCCAAGCGTCGCCACAGCGAACGGTCCTGTGCGTCTCGCATCCATCGGACCCCCGCAACCGAGAATTTTCCGAGAATTTTAGAGAACATAAATTGTAATTTAGTACTGTTATAGTCAGTCGACATAAAGGTTCCGTAGACAAGAAATGCGGCAATACATTAGCTCACTTCACACACGAAAGTGCGAAATTTCGTATCGTAACGTATATTCGCATATTCGTGTTCTATCTCTAGAACAAATCCGGTTGGCGCAGTGGTTGAACAATTGGCGTGCGCTGCGCAACGTGGTTTTTTTATACATTAGCTCACTTCACACACGAAAGTGCGAAATTTCGTATCGTAACGTATATTCGCATATTCGTGTTCTATCTCTAGAACAAATCCGGTTGGCGCAGTGGTTGAACAATTGGCGTGCGCTGCGCAACGTGGTTTTTTTATACATTAGCTCACTTCACACACGAAAGTGCGAAATTTCGTATCGTAACGTATATTTGCATATTCGTGTTCTATCTCTAGAACAAATCCGGTTGGCGCAGTGGTTGAACAATTGGCGTGCGCTGCGCAACGTGGTTTTTTTTTTAGGTGGGAAATCATCCAATGACTTCTCCCGCCCTTGGGCGGAGCGTGAGGGCGTGTCAGACTTTTACTGACTAAAACCCACTCCTATGTTCCTTCGTTGCCTTACATTCCAGATCCCCGGGTTTTCCTTTTAGAAGCGAACCCATGGCCCCAATAGGCTTCAACCCTGCTGGTACTTACGGTTTTGCTGAAATCTCCTTGAGGCGCGCGTGGAACACTACGCGCCGCTGACAACTCAGTCCGGACCATTACCGGACGGTCAGACGGCGAGCTACCCATTGCTCGCCGTCCGCAAGCCCACGCCTACGGTGGCTGGAAATCGGGATCGAGATCCCGGTGTCTGGGGCGTGCAGGCCGTTCCCTCGCGCGTGTGTCCACCTACTTTGCTAGAATTATGCTTCGCAGAAGGAGATGACCGCCTGCCATTCCTTCTCGCTCCGGACCATGACCTGTACCAAGGCCCGGCATGAGAGATCGTTGCCGCCGATCACCCCCACGAGGATACAGCGGTGTTATGCCCAAGCGGGGCATAGCACCTCTACCGTGTCCTCCAGGTGGTTCACACAATGATGACACCTGGGCGTTTCTTCCGCTGCGTATTTTCTTTTTAATTTTTATAAACTAGTGCTTGACTGCGATCCCACCTGATGTTAAGTAGCAATCGTTGATGGTAAGGCGCACTAGTTTATTAAAAGCCTATTCGCTCTAGCCTTGAAGACACCTAAATTATATTCGGACGGGAAGACCGCAGCAGGCAAGTTGTTCCAGTCCCTCGATGTTCGCGGTTTTATACCGCGAGGATCCGCGACGAGGGAAATTGAAAACTGCGTTTATATCGTGGGTTCGATTTCGATTCGATTGCTATACGGAATATAATAATTGTATGGCCTATAATTAGTTGTGCTGGACTGGACTGGGTGTCTTGTGTTAGTATATGAGCCATGTTTGTGAATATACTCATAATATAAGAGAAATTCGTAGTGTGCGCTAAAACAGTAGGTAGTAAAATAAATTAAAAACAAAAAAATAAGGGAAGTATTGGAAGAGTTACCGTGGGTCTAGAGCGCAAAGGGCTAAAGAAGGAACATAAGTGGGTTTTAGTTAGTAAAAGACTGATACTCCCTCTCGCACCACTCTAGTCATTTTTAACGATTACGCACCTCAAAAAAAAAAACAGTGCTTTTATGCTTATTTTACAGATTTGTAAAGCGTCCGTTTTAGCGTTTGTGCCCTTCATCGATTGAGTCTCGTACGGATCGAGCAATTCTATTTTGTTTTTTGAAAGAACTGGTTTTTGACTCATCGAATGCTTGAGAATCTTGTTTGGACGAGTGTTGAGTCATTTCCTAATTTTGGATCAATATTGCGAAATCATAATGAATGCTTGGCAAGATTCTTCAAGATCGGGCAATGTGGTACTGCTAGGGTGGTCCGGTGTGAGTCTTTTGATAGAAATCTATTGCAATTTTATTTGGCATTGTTTAACAAATAATATTTTAGGTGATCGATTGGTGGTTAAATACGTATATATATTACGAGTATAAAACAAAGCTCTCCACCGTGTCTGATCTGTTCGCGATTAACTCAACACTACTTAACAGAACAGATTTTCATGCATGTGATTTTCACCAATATACACAGTAATTAACGAGGAAGGTTCAAGTATATATATATAATTATGCATATTAAAGTAGAAAATACCCTTTCGAAGTTAGAGCGAATAGATAGTCAATAATAAAATTCTATTGTTAAGGAAACCATCATACTACCGTATAAAAATCAATAAACAATTTGGAATGTGCTTCCCCTTGACATCAAAAAAGTTGAAAGTAAATTTTCCTTCAACCATAAAATTTGGAACTACTACTTGAAGTCCTTTCAACCTTAGTTCGATCTTAGTCATAATTGTTGTATTTTAAGTTCTCCTAATTATGATGATTTAATATTTATCATAGTATTTATTAGTTTATAATATTAGCATATTTACGAATTTTATTATTATAAGCAACTTAATTTAGTGATACTATGTTATTATTTAAATATCTGTTAAGTACCTATTTATTTATTGTGCACACTTACCACTGTGTTATCTTTTTTAACCCAAAAGGTTGACTGGTAGAGAATTCCTTAAGTCCGCCTATGTACCACTACTGTACATGAAGCTTAAATGAGTAAATAAAAACAAAACGAAACAATTAGTTAAAAGCGGTGGGTACATTATTCTTAATTTCCTTGATGTTATGCTTAAGGAACCCCGAAAAAGACTCCAAGACAAAACGTTTGTCATTTATCACCGTTAGAGAGTAAGCAGGAACTCAGGTGAGTATAGGGTGACCAAATCGGGTGTACACAATATTCAGTTTATAATTTCTTTTTAGATGAATTTTTGTATTTTAAGTTTTTTTTTTTCACAACTGAATCATCAAAATTATTTGTCTATGATTATGTTACATACCCTTAGTAATTTTTATTATTCATAAAACTGTCACATTCGTTTTTTTTTTTAAATTTTATTAACATAGTCTGTTTATTTTATTTTATTAGGTATTTGAAGTTAACCATAATACGTAGGTATTCTAAGAAAATTCTTCAGAAAAATCAAGATTGTGGTAACTGGTGAGTTTGGGGGTCAATGTTTCAAATTATCTTGACATCATTATTTTTCTTCAAACTACCACTTGTGTATATTACGATACACAAGTGGTAGTTAGCATAGTTTATAGCACCGCTTTATTCGCAGCATGTGTATCTTTAAAAGTAAATAACAAAAATCTCCGTTTGGTTTCAACTCAGTATTAGGGTTTGCAGCATGTGTACCTTTAAATGAAAAGTAAATAACAAAAATCTTCTTTTGGTTTCAACCATTAAGGCAAAAAAGTGTTTTGTACTGGATACTGAAGGATTTGGTCACCCTACATAATAATTTCAAATAGAGTGATAAAGTGTTTCTGAGACTACACTTGGCATATTTTTTGGAAGACATTTAGGTGTAATGGAAAAGTGTCCCTTTCTGACTTATAAACAAATGTAAAAAACTGTATGTTAGTTATTAATCTCTTTTCAATGGCTAAGGATACTTTTTAACTCGTTGGTACGCTATTATGGTATATTTTTTTGAATACTGACGCATTTTCTTGAAACCATTCAGGTGCCGTTGCAAAGTGTTCTTTTACATTTTATATTTTCTGGTGTCGGAAAGAGCTTCTTAGAATTGCTTCTCTCCTGGTGAGACGATATGCCAGTCACTGTTACTGGAAGGCGTATAGGGGTATTATTATTAAGTAATTGCACGTTTTTACGTAAAATCATCAAAAAAAATTAAAAAACACCCTTTTCTAGAAAAAACGAATATATACTAGACAATAAACTTTTCGGCCGAATAAATTTCGTACACCCGTGTGTACAAAACGACAATTAAGCGTTTTTCAAGGTCACTCAAGTTGTACAGCCCTCCTAGCCAAGTTACAACCGTTTCATTTCGATTTTCTTTACGTCAATCGCCTCGAGTCAGCCACGCCTCCGATTCCTTTGTTCTGACGTCATCTCAACGCTCAGTCACGTGGTCAGCACAAAGGAACAGGAGGCGTGGCCGACTCGAGGCGATCAACGAAAAGAGAATCGAAACGAAATGGTTGTAACTTTGCTAGGGGGGCTGACGTATGTACAATCGGCGCTCGAGGGGATAGCGATTGATGGTACGGTTGGCACTGTAGTTGAGCGAGAGAAATTTTTATTTGACCTACTAACAGATATATATTCCTGGTCTGGGCATCTTGTGTATGTGAGTTTAAATGTTTGTAAACCCATCCACAATACTGGAGTAATTCTTATAGTGGGGCAACGTTTGAATTTGTTCTACAACTGGACTACACTGTTGCATCGATGTCGTATTGTTGCGTAACTCTTCATTCTGTCCGTTATTGGAAAGAGCTTTGCTTTGCTTTTAGACCTAATTATCTTAGCGCTAAATACTAAGCAGTATTTAGCGCTAAGATAATTAGGTCTAAAAGCATTTTTAATACAACAAAAAAGTTCTCTTTCAAACTTAAAAAAAAAAGATAAGAAATCGCTGCCACCGATGGACACGAGGACACGGCGGTGCTCTGCCCAGTCGATTATAAGGCTGATTATGCTATCAAATAGGTTAGGTTTAAGTAGTTCTAAAAAATATTTTCAAAACAAAAATTCTATTTGCATTTGTATCTCGAAATAATTCACATTCCTATTTCCGCAAGCCTGAAAAGAATTGCGTTATCTGATCTGAAATGCTAGGTATGTATTTATGAAACTCCTTTGCAACACTGTAGAGAAGGCAATCACTATGTAATATAGTATGCACCAGTTATTCCACTGGATCTGACAAATATTACTTCATATGGGCGTAAAATGGAGGAGGCGCTTTTCTAGCTTGGCTCAAAATACATCAATTAACTTGACCTATCCACTTTTTTTTGTTGGCTCACATTTACCTAGTGTATGTCTTGAAAATTTATTAGTTTACATAATATATAAGGAACACGTTCTAAAATTCCTGCATGCATTAGAATTTAAATCATACATTGTTAGGTCCCCCGCAAGTGGTATTTGTATAGTCATACGCACACCAGTATTAGAATAAATAAATGACTTCTAGGCATTGTATGCCACCCTAGTATTTCATATTCTAACGCTATGGCGCATCAGACGTCATCCCGCACCAGAAAACGTAAAATTATTTTTATATACCACTTGATTAATAAACCTACTTAGTTTGTTATTAGTTTGTGCTTAGTTTGTTATTTAATTTAATAATTAATTGTTTGGCAAATATTACAAAAAATTTAATAACTTCCGTTCCAATTAAAGTAAACTATGAAAAAGTTTTGTAAAGTTATGAAACTATCATGAAACAAATTCTTCTAGCGAGTACCTCAATAAAGTTATCATTGTCGAGTTTCTAAGGAAACCATGGTGACCGCAAGAAAGTTCCACATAAACGTCTAGACAGCGTAGACACACAACGAAAAATATTCCTGCCCTTGTCTTACGGATATATTACAAATATGTGTGACAAGGACGGACGATGGCAGCTGCATGTGAGTCTATGTGACCTTGATATATGGAATGAGAATCGCGGTGACACGACGTGTGTGCGTTCGAGAGTACTAGGCTAACATAAAATCCGAGGAGGAAAATTGGACATATTTACATGCGAAACTGGACTTTAACTTAAGGGTACTAAAGTTGATGTTTAGTTGTGGAATGATTGGAAAACTGAAGGTACTAGTAGAGCCTAACCGAGGCTTCTTCACAGTGTTATGGTGCTCACAAACATAGCTGTGTGTGTAATGCTCAATAGGCCACCTGACTTGACATGTTTCTTAACCGCTCTTCAACACATTGCCAATGTGTGCAGTGAGTAAAGTTAAATTTAATAAGGAAGTTTTACTTCGGCGTTTATTTTTTATGATGTAGCCTTTCGCTGGTCTTGTTTTATTTTGATATTATTTATGGACCGCCCGCAAAAGCGCTAACGTGTTATTTTCGATTTACTTTCTGATATTTATCAGTTCTTTAATAAAATCTTCTTTTCGAAGATAAATACTGAGATAGAAACATGCAATAGGTCGCATGATTTTAATCCTCATTTCACTTTGTTATATCTTTAGATACTTAGATAAAACATATTTTCTGTAACTCATAAATCTTTGAAAGAAACTTGGAAACTTGAAACAAAAGTTGTAATTAGTCTGTAAATAGCTATCGCGTTAAGAAACAAATTAATTACATTTAAAAGACCCTTTATGCTAATTCAATTAGATGACGTCACGCGCTTCATTTTGATAGATCACGCGAGTGCGCATTGTATGGCACTTGCTTTGAGACGATGCATCAGTATAATTAGCGAAATTGCGATTAACCTTAGTAGATAGTAGATACTTAGTAGTAGTTCTATTAATAGACTCTTGGGTACAAATGTGGGTAAAGGACGTCCGACAGGTATTTAAGATTATTAGAAGTGAGAAAGTATGGGTACTAGGACAGCAGAATTGTCAAATAGTAATTTATTGGTTGGTGCAGTGGTTGAATAATTGGCCTGCACTGCGTGTCGATTCTTGCAAGGAACCAATATTTGAAGGCCTTCAGATAGTTTTTCTGGATGTTTTATGCTTTTATTTCAAAATATTTTTATTTCACAAAGCCTACATGGGCACTTATGAAATGTCAGAAGCTAGTGCACGGTTCCAAACTTGTCGTTTCCTATGGAGAAGAACCGGCAAGAAACTCCATGGTTATTCTTTTAAAAAGGTGATTGGTTTTACAATGTTTCCATTATTAAAATTTGTGATTTTAATAGTAAATTAATTGATTGAGCAGCAAATCAGAAAAGAATAACGTGATTCAACTACAAATCAAATATCATTTGAACTTGGTCAACCACTATATTGCTACGAAATAATAGATCATCTTGTTTCGGATCTATCATCAACCTACGATAGTAGGAAACTAGGGCAATTTGCGACTAGATTAATACAGAGTAGGTAATAGGATTGAAGCCTATTATACTAGTTAAAGGAAACAAACCCTGCTCTAAACGATTTAGTTGTCATGACAACGGAAAAGAACCATCGATTAATTTAAATAAATACCAAGTATAATCGTAAATTTAATTGAGTCAAGAGGAGGAAGTTACTTCGAATTAAATTTCTGCTAAATCGCAGAACAGATAGACTAGAATATACTTTATTGAGAGAGCAGTGGTGGCCGAGTGGTAATGGCTCCGACTTACGAGTTATAGATCGCCGGTTCAAACCCAGCCAGGCGCATTACTTTGTGTAATTTATTTCATCACCACTGCTCTCAAAACTGTGAAGGAAAACATCGTCAGGAAACCGGCATGTCCTAGGACCAAAAATTCGAAGACATGTAACATCCACCAAATCATTGGGCCTGCGTGGTGGATTACGGCTCATTCCCTCTCGTAGAGAGGAGGCTCGAGTCCCAACAGTAGGAACATTATAAGGCTAACTATGCTATGCTATGTTTTACTTTATTGTACACCAAAATAGTAACAATTTCACGGAAATTTAAATCTAGGGCGGTATTATCGCTGACAGCGATCTCTACCATACCACCTTAAGATGAACTAGTTGTAGTTAAAATGAACTATAGATAGACGATGGGACCGAAAAGTCCTGGAAAAGCGACAACGTACCGAAAGACGCAGCGTTGGAAGGTCTCCCACAAGATGGACCGATGACCTGGTGAGAGTCGTAGGAATCCGATAGATGTTGTGTCGACACTGGGGGAGGCTTATGAACAACAGTGGACGTCTGTCGGTTGAAATGATGATGATGACATCATAGTTTGTCAAAGCAATCAGATTCTTTGAAAATCTCATAAACAATGCATTGACTAGATTCTTCAAAGCCAATGCCGTTAACAGGTAATATTTTTGCAAGCAACAATTTACCTTTTAAATTATTAATACAAACACCACCCACAGGTGGGTTTTAGTTAGTAAAGTCTGTCTAGCCAGTTAAAGTCTGACATTCCCTCTCGCTCCACCCAGAGCGAGAGGCGTTATTTAATGATTTCCCACTGAAAAAAGTGGATCCATACGAGCGAAGACGCAGGAAAAATCTTGATCATTATATTCGTAATGAGAACATAATCTAATTTACTCACTTCTTGTTCAATTTTCACTATGTTTAAGCGTAAGAAATTAACAATATATAATTGCTTTAGCACGTTGCTAATTAATTTTCTGTAGTAACACGCTTAGAATTTTTCTCTATAGGCTAATTTTACAATACACTATACAAATACAGTAATTTAATAAATATATTTATATATATATATATATTATATAGGTATTACTAGCTTCTGCCAGCGGCTTCGCCCGCGTTAGTGTCGGTTTCTCCATACATACTTTGGACTCCCGTTACATTCACTTTGGAAGTGAATTTTCGAAAATCTGTTCGTAGCGGATGTCTACACCCTATAAGGAACCTACCTACCAAGTTTTAAGTTTGTAGGTGTTATAGTTTCTGAGATTTCGTGATTAATCAGAGAATGGTATTTTGCTTTTATATTTAGATAGATTATTATATTTTAGTGTTATATTTTTAATAAATATATATTTTGTTATTATTTATATTTCGTTGTGGCGACGCTTGGGGGAGGCCTATGTCCAGCAGTGGACGTCTTTCGGCTGAAATGATGATGATGATGATGATGATTATATTTATTAACACAATATTATATACAAGCGTCTGCCCATGGTTTCAAACGGTGAAAAGTGTTTTTTTTTTCTTATCCCAAGAACATTAGTATGTTAAAACACTTTCAATCAATTTTGGCTCGATAGTCCGAGCTGAAATTGTCTACCGATCAGACAAATTTTATCCAAATCCGTTTAGCAGTTGAGGCGTGATCGATCAACAAAAGTCTAAACTTCTTAACATCCAGATTTTCATAATCATAACATTGGCAGATTAATTTCATAAATAGACATTCAATATTTAGCAGAGATGAAAAAAATAGACCAATCACTGAGAAAAAAAACTTTGCGAAGAAGCCGATTAAAAAGTCAAAGGGTAGGTTACCTAATAATAAGAACTCAGGATATTTTTTTTTGCTAAATTTTCTCACAGAATAATACCTAGAATCGAATAAAATAAACTTTATTGTAAAAAAAGTCCTCCGAAATTATTTTTTCATAAGATTTTTTTTTCAGTGGGATAATCATCCAATGATATCTCGCGCTCTTGGGCGGAGCGTGAGGGTGTGTTAGATTTTTACTGACTAAAAACCACTACTGTTCCTTCGTTGCCTTTCATACCAGGGCCGAGCCTTCCTTTCAGAAGCTGACCCTTGGCCCCAGTAGGCTTCGACCCTGCTGGGCCCCTACGGCTTGCTGACATCTCCTTGAGGCGCGCGTGGAACACTACACGCCGTCGACGACTTGGATTCGGTCCGGACAGTTACCAGACGATCGGACGGCGAGCTACCCATTGCTCGCCGTCCGCAAGCCCGCGCCTAGGGTGGCCGAAAACTGGGATCGGGATCCCGGCGGCTGGGGCGTGAGGGCCGCGCCCTCACACGTGCACGTGCAGCCTCCTCCTTTGCTAACATTACTGCTTCGCAGAAGGAGGCGACTACCTGACACTCCTCGTCGCTTCGGACCATGGCCTGTACCAAGGCCAGGCGCGAGAGATCACTGCCACCGATCTTCCCCACGGGGTTTTCAAGAGATATGATTCTTAAGCGTATGCGCAAAAACAGGTGCACTCTATTATTTTACTCTCTTAGTTTAATAGAACGGTAACCCAACACGACCAAAAACAGATCAGGCGCAGGACCAACGGTTTTATGTACTTTCCGAGTCAAGTGGGCATCACACAACCAACTTCTATACTCCAGGCAGACTACATAGAACCTAATTTCTAATGAAAAATCACAATAGCTCTTATTGCCCGACCACAAAGTTTGATTTTGTTTTTTTTGGACATTTTGTTTCATCATGATTTGAAAAATTCACTGCTGAGTATTTATTTATACTCATTTTATACAGCTCTAGCTCTTCCATTTTGTGCTATGTTTTCCTGGTCAATGCGAGAATTATGCAAGTCCTCCCTGAGGATTTGTGTAGACCTGTTTCGCGATGTCCAATAGGTACTACTTATCGGATAAATTAAATTTGGAACAGACGTATGAAATTATCTACCAAGTAACATAACCAGCGCTTGATGTTAGTGAAACAGATTATAAGTAGTAAAAGCATAAACTAATACAAACCGGTTGAATAGGTCTTCCTTTATTTTCATGCACATAATATCTTTCAGGAGATAATTACAGACGAATGGGTTGAAACATCTAAATCCTCGCAAGCAGCAGACAGACTGGCTTGCTAAGAAACTGATCACTTTGTGAGTATCTAGACGTTGCCTGTAAAAACGATTAATTTGTCACGCAGCCATTTTAGCCAAGGAATATGAACAGGCGCTATACGACAATGCGGCAACTCGATTTCATATAAAAAAATCTAGTCTTGAAAATTTTTTGATGATAATACGTTGTCGCAAAGTCGCGTCCTACCGTCTGCAGGAGCCTTAATATGAACGCTCCGTATAGGATCTTTGCAGTGCCATTTAATTAATTTAACACTCCATTACTTTACTTTAGTTCTCGGTTCAGCTGTCACTAAATTTGCTTATTAACTTTAGGGTCCATAAAATATGTATTCACATCAAAATGCAGTTCTAATGTTTCATTGTAAAATGGATCCAGTTACTCGTACTTTGTAGCTAAGCTATAAGCTTGAGACAGATTGGTTCAGTTTACAGTTACCTACTCTTCAGTAACTGTGAAGTAAGTATCTAAGCAGTTTTATGTGTTCACTTTTAGTGTTGGTAATTGGGTAGTGAGCCAACCAACCCAACCCAAAATCGAATACAGAGAAAACAATTCAAAGCCGCTCAATATTACGTACGCTGGATTGGAAACCTTCCAAATATAGTGAAATACAAAACTGTCAAGTAACAGAATGTGGATGCAAAAACTAACATCCCGCCATTAGGTTACATGTGTATAAAAAAGATAACAAGATAGGCAGGTGCCTTTTTTGACTTCACACGGATTTTTGTTTTTTTTTTTTTTAATTTTATTACTAATTATATTACATCATTTTGTTTTAATAAGTTGTGTATATGATGTGCAGATAAACATTTTTTTTTCTTTTTTCTTTCTTAGACGTTTCAACCATGCCCCACTCTTTCTCATACTACCTATCCAATTTTAAATGTTGTTTTTCAAAAAAGTCTTTTTTGTGGTTTTTGTTGTTTAATATATACTATTAGTACCTATATACCTTATACAAAAAAAAAGCAATCGAATGTATTAGGTACCCGTAAATAAAATCTCGTGAAAAGCGGTCGTCGCATCGTAGTCGCGTTGTCGCTTTTCACTGATCTGTTGGAACTTTTAATGCTATACTATTTAATTGGTAGATTGACGAAATTTCTTTATTTTTATCTGATCACTTTTTTTTAATGATATAAACTAGTGTTTGACTGCGATCCCTGAAGATAAGCAGTGATGCAATCGTTGATGGTGTGTCACACTAGTTTATTAAGAGAGTATTCACTCTAGCCTTGAAGACACCTAAGTTGTAATCGGACGGGAAGATCACTGCAGGCAAATTGTTCCAATACTTCGATATACTGTGGTGACCGTGCAGGTCCCACTAATAATTACTAACTTGCAAACTGGCATGTTATACTTTTAAGGTTTATGTGATAAAAAGTTTAGGTTTGATTGATGTTCAAACAAGAGATAGGGAGACGTCATACAAAAGTCGAGACGTATTTTTATAGAAAATGTATTTGAAAGTGCTTAAAACAATATAATAATAGTCTAAATCTTATACAGAAGCCTTTCATTGCGTTTCCATCCCTACAGTACGCAGTATAAGCGAAGAGGCGAAACTTACTTTTTTTTATTCGATCTTCAAAATAAAGATAAAAATTACGTCTAACGAGTGTGTTTAGAAAAACAAAATGTTTTTTTGCGATACAATTTTATCCAAGCAATACGATAATTTTTGTTTTTATTCCTCCGTTACTACCAGAGCCCCATAACCTAGCAAAAGTGGTTGAAAACAAGAAAGTTTTCTTAGAAAACATAACAACAAAAATAAATCGAATCATCTAACATAATTGATGTATAATAACTTTATCTAAATGTTAAAAAAAAAAAAACCAAAAAAAGAATACAACCGACTTCAATGCAAAAAAAATCAATAAAAGGTGCAAAATAACTTGGAAGTCGGTGTTTCTATAATAGTTTTGTCTCTTCGTTACACCGACTTCCGAAATTAAAGTAATTTTGCACTTTTTAGTGTTTTTTTTTATATTGAAGTCGATTGTATATATATTTTTTTTTAATTTTGTCCTTTTTAGTTATGGTACCACCACTAAAAAGTACCCACCTTAAAAAAAAAAAAAAAAAAAAACCGCTAAAAAGTACCCCTCAGCCAAACTTAAATACCTTATAGCCAGAGTGTATCTCATAATAATTCTAATAATCCCAAACATGGTTAGATTACATTAATTTACGATATTATATTCCTTCCCCCTTTTCATTCAGGCAGTCATCGACTACACGTATTAATCAAAGCAATTTTACTTGTTACGTCAGTTTTGCTGTGATCCAATAAGGAGTTCTGTTCCATATCTTCAAAGTTCATGATCAGATCATTACAATATTTCTATGGAATCAACTTGGAAGCATAACCTTTCAACAAAAAAATAATTTTCAAAATCGGTCCAAAATTGACCGAGATATCAGTGAACATACATAAAAAAAAAACGTAAGAAAGAACAAACTTTCTTTTTGAAGTCGGTTAAAAATAGTTACGACGACAACAAAAGTTACCTTCTCATTCCAATTCCCAACACGATTCGTTTTTATTCAAATTACCATTCCTATCTCTCAGATTAACAACTTTACCTACGTTAAATAAGATCAAACCATCTTTAAATTATTCAGGCTTTTCGGTGACCCAATTTTATCCACGTATACGGACTTTAGTCCCTGAGATAAACTTCTAAGATTAAAGTTTTAATAGAATTTGTTTATTGTGAAATAACCAAATTTATATATATGAACACAAATTACTTAAATATTGATGAACTACTAATATTCACAAATCTACTTACTTACGTGCAAAATAACCACATAGTTTTGTATATATAAGCACAAAATAACCTAAGGCATTGACGTATGGTATATCAACTATTGATATGCCTCTATAATTGTTACAAATATTTTTCTTTCATTGCATCACACGAGCCTATGCTTCTCTCTCTGTCACGCACCCTATCATGTAATAACAAAAAAAGAAACGTTTCGCAGCTAGCTCATAGACGTGTCTCCATATGTGGTCTCGCTCTAACAGAACACTATGTGAACATCAGAGCGAAACAGGTATAGGGATCATAGAAAAGTCCTCTATCAATGTGAGTGTACATGTGTGTTCTTGGCGGGACTGGACTCGGGATACGGGCGTCCCACATACGGGATCGCTAGGCTAGACCTGTTGCTACGTTATTACAGCCTGGTACTTTCTAAGAACGTCTAATGCTCTGAGGAATCTAATACATACGAAGAATGAAGACAAGAATGTCTAAACATGTTATGTATGACTAGTTTGTTAACTGTATAGATTTTAACAGAATAAAATGTCTTTAATTTGCTGTATTTACTTACAATAATTTAATTTTTATTGAATGTAGTTAGTCAACCGTGTTTCATGAAATTAATTAATGAATTAAAAATAATGTATTTGTAAGTAGCATAGGAAAATACCTTGCTAATAATGTCATAATTGAATAAGTAAGACATAATTGTGCGTACATTGTTTAATAATTTATGTATGTGGCTCATAATTTCTAATTAGGTTTGTCACGGGTTTGTTTCTTTGGATTCTACTGTAATTCGATGTTAATTAGTTTGCTTGTTCTGTAACTTGTTTTTTGTTGATAGACTACAACTCGTAAATATACGAATACAAGAAAGGAATTTTTTTAAGTGTTTTTTTTTTTTGTTAGCACGCAAAATGTATGTGACAACTTTTTTAGTAAAACATCTTACTAATAGGTACTATAAAGGTGAAAAGGTTTGATTGTATTTATTTGTGAGTGTGTGTGCGTGTGTGTTTGTTACTCCTTCCGAGTGTACCGCTGTACGGATTGGAATGAAGCTTTACAGTAATATGGCTGTATATCAGAATAACATGTAGGCTATAAATTATAATGGAGAGAAATACTAAAACTACGTGGGCCAAGCCAGTAAAGTGAAACACATTTCCTATTTCATGCACTAAACTACAGTTTAAACTATCTTTTAAAGTTACTAAGAGCGCATACACGTCAGAGCTGTAGGTTTTCATCAGGTTGAACTTCATCTTCAATCTTTATGAGACGATAAAACAAAACGTAGTTTGACTGGCCATTATAATGTTATAATGTAGAATAGAATTTTAATAGAATAAACTTTATTATACACCGAAATAGTAACAGTTTTACAGAAATTTTAATCTATGGGTACAATGGCGGTCTAAGCGCTGACGGCGATATCTACCATTTAACCTTATGATAGACTATAAGATCATAATAAATAAATAAACTAAAAAAGGTCAGTGGTGTATTGCTATCAAATATTAATCAAACAATACATTTAAATTTAAAATATACGATACATAAATAAAATTTATAGCTCTACAAAAGATAATATATAAGCTTTCAAATATATAAAGGTACTTATATTGTACATATAACTATGTGTTACATAATCAAATGGAAGCGGTAAAAGAAAGGAATAAAACAGAAAAGGTTAGTGATGTAAGAAATGAAATGAAATGTACTACTTTTTAATCAAAAAATGTTTAAGTATGAAGAGAATTTATTATATTTTGTTAAGCCTATACCTAAAGTCCTATTGTTTCATTGACCTCGACTGCTAAGCGTATAGTTTTGGGTTCTATTCCTAGGCCAGGCAATAAGTGCAAATGGGTTTTTCACATTACTATTTACTTTGTAGCAGCAAGGAGTTTAGAAGGTAGCAAACTGACATCGCTGTGCCTTGGAAAGCCTGTAAACTCGTTGGTTTTGCGCCTGAGCTTTTCCTGGGCGTATCGGATTGCCGTCTCATCGGACTAGGAGAGTAAAGGGGCACAGAGTGCACGTCCTGTGTTTGCACATTTCCAGCGTACTTGGCTAATAATCTCCGTTGAGATTGGCGACGGTGACCGGAGTTTGGTCGGGACGATTATTTTACAGTCCCAGTGCTAGGTAAAAGTTCTCAAGGCACTCATTTCGAGGCTTACAATCACGTCAATATACATACACTGAAACGGCTGAACGGATTTTAATGACAATTTGTCATAGACTATATTCTGGAATAGTACATGCTTTTTATTTTTGGAGTGTGTTCCCTTAGTGAAAGTATCTTGGGATCATTTTCGATATTCACGTGGACGAAGCCACTGGCAAAAGCTAGTGCGAAAAAAAAGCGAATCAGTAAATTGACACTGGCTAATTCATTTAATTACCTATCTGTAACAGTGACAAGTGTACAGGACCTCAAGTCTGCTATTACAATAGTGTCAGAATGGTCTATCATTGATTTCATAATTGTTGATTTTGACAAGTTTGTTAATCTACTAATATAATAGCGTCATTATGACTTTCCAATGGTCAACCACTGACACTCCATTGAGAGAAGTGGCATAGAATGGTAATCTCGTACTTAATGACAAATGAATATTTGACGTATGCGGATAACTGCCAACATTGTGACAGTTCCTTTAATCAGTGACCTACCATTAGAACGTCATTGTGCAGTCATTGCTTTTAGTTTGTTTCGAGACAGTTCGATGTTGTCATTCTATCACAAGATCATTGACCGATCAATGGTCGACCATTATGAATTATCAGATTACGAACTTTTAGCAAAATGACAATGGGATCGTGTTGGAATGACGAATTTATAAAAATAGCAGACTTGGGCCCCTGGTGGCACAATTACAGAATTAATTAAACCTGCCATTTCTGTATCTACATCTGACGACAATTCTATTGAAATTGTATCGCTTTTAGACATTCACTTACTCAGGTGAATCGACTAATAGGTAATCAATATTAGGTACTATGTATTGTTGCTGTTTAATAAAAGAATAATAATATTTATTAATGGCTTTGACTATTAATCAAAGAAATTAAATTACGGAATTACGAGTCTTTGAATTCGGAAAAATATTAATCGGTCAAAACTTATAAAACGCGTCAAATCCAGGTTTTTCTTCACAAACACTGCCAGAGATCAAAAAAGGTATCGCTCAAGAATGGAACTGGCTTCTGCATGAGTTGCTGGATAACTTGATCTTCACCATGCCCAGGAGAAATTACGCGTGTGTTCGAGCTAGACCAGATTTTTAGTATAAATTTGTAAAAAAAATATGTATAAAAATTTATACATTGATTTATTTCAGTTAAACATCCGTATTTGTTTCATAGGATTATTTGAATTAATTTCTTCTAAAAATACGAATTAATAAGAATTAATTTATCTTGAAGCTCAAGTAGTATTTTTTTTCTACAACTATCACACAACGCAATCTAGTCCCAAGCTAAGCAGAGCTTGTGTTATAAGTACTGGATAACTAATAAACATACTTATATATTTCTAAATACATACATATTATAGATAAATTACAGTATATATTTATACAAGGTAGCATTTTTTAGTTTTATAACCATAACTACCACAGTGTTGTCTTTTTTAACCCAAAGGTTGACTGGTAGAGAATGCCTTGTTGCATTAAGTCTGTCTATGTACCACTACTGTACATGAAGTTAAAATAAATAAATAAATAGCTATTACTTATCAAGTTTTCCAAGAGAACGCAAACTTTTTGTGATTTGTGTAGATCACAAAACAAGTTTTTCATTATTTTCATAAACTACTTTGACTATGGCAACTATTTCCTGCAAAATAGTGCATCATCATTCGTTTCATACATAATATTTTATATAAATTGTCTAAAATACAAAATTTTCATCAACTTCCTGCCCTTGTAGAGACAATATTACTTGTTGTTTGTGCAACTTTTTTTTCACTTAATTCAGCTATTTTTTTTTTAAATAAAATCAATAATGATAAATTATGGTGTTTGGTGCATCATGTGCCAAATTGAAATGGTCGACGGGAGGGATCATCTGCTGTCCTTTCAGACCCTTAAACACTTCTCATGCCCTGTGGATTTTTTTTCATCGACCTTTTATTGTTTTATGAAAATAAGAACCAAATTTTTCATTCAAATACAAATTTAAAAAAATATGTAAAGCGTAGACTCTGAATTTTAATTTTATTTAGATTTGTATTGTATTAGAGTACTTCTAAATTTAAAATTAGTGACATTAGCTATCTAGTTATTTTTTTAATTTACCTACTCATAAAGTTTTGGACTTAAATTAAAGTTTTCAGCTATTTACATGACTATAAAAAATAACCAAAAGCGACCGCAATCTTCCAACTCCCTCAAAAATTCTCTAGTTTATCTCTTGCTAGTGATGTGCCACATGCTTTATAAATCTTTTTATAACTTTGTGAATTCGCTAGAATTGTGAATCGAGTCACATAGAACTAATATTCAAAATTATGATTTAAAAAATATTTTTGCTTAAATGATACCTGAAAAACCTATTCAAAATGTTATCTCACTCTTATCAAGGTAAAATCTGTCTCGTATCTCTCTTTTCGTAGGGTTTACTAGAAATAAAAAAAAAATGCATTTTTAACATTTATTTCATAATGACCCCTCCCGTCGACCATTTCAATTTGGCACGCGATGCACCAAACACCCTGTATATTGATAAGCCTTGATTGCGTCACTAGCCCGCATTATTTACCTACTATCAGGGTAACTAATTAAAAAAAAACACTACCTAAATAAGTTTGAGTAAAATTTCAGTGCTTAAATTATGATGCAACTTAATTTTCTAATGTGTGTATATGGATGTGCATTGTTCCAGTTACAATATGTTGTTTAGTAGCTCTCCTTTGTCAACCAGCACAACCGACATGCTATTATTCATTCCTATTTCTTTGATATAATTCTCTCCACAAAGCCTTACTACGAAATGCAATTAGTCAGAATGATTACTAGGATATCCAGTACTTAGTAGGGTTTTAGCAGTTTCGCTATCAAGGCTTAGTCATCAATCTAAAGTGAGAAACAGTAGTAATTGCAGACAACTTTAGCTCTGATTACAGTTTAGTTATTTGGAGGTAAGCGGAACAGAGTGTAAAGTCCCGCAAACCTCCTTTGAAAAGGGAGGATCCTCCGGCCAAACGGGTGTTATGTCTGGTGGGCTATTGCCCGATAGATGATTTCGGGCTGTTCTATATGTTCTAATCGCGCGGAGAACTTTGATTGCGCGATGCAGGATTAGTTCTTATGTGACGCCATGTCGCTACAGTTATGTATTTGTTTGGTGAATAATATTGTTGTTCATTACCGACACATTGCAGGCATTTTCCTGCCATACAGCAGCTCTTCACATATAGATTGTAGATATATAAAATTCTATATATTTTTTTATTTTCTTTTTATAATAGTTAATCAGTTTATCTCAGATTCATCTTACCTCTTGCTTGATTCATCTATTTGGTTTTAATTTTTTTAAAGAAATATTTAAAAATGTAAAAATATGTTAATAAGACAAATAAGGAAAATAATAATAAAATTATTATTTATTGACAGGTTCTCTATAAATGAAAATTTAGACACCTAAGTAGTTTTCAATGTTTGTTTGTTGAGGATAAAATAAATAACAATTATTATTATAAAAATAAAAATTGTTTAGTTTCTCTATGCGCTAAATATACTGAGTATAGATTTTTTTTTTAAACTTATGATTATCTATCACAGGTTCGTTTTTATATGCATTAGTATTTTATCTATGATTTTATGATCGTTAGCTCGTTTTTTATAAAACGACCCTATATTTTAAATTTACCAAATCATTCTGGTTTATTACCGGATACATCTACAAGTCCACAAACAGTAGCTTCAATTGTAAAAATAATATCAAGTTGATACAGAAATATCATTCTATGTTTCTCCTGGAAACTAACTAAAATGGTCCCTCCTTGACGTCATTCAACATCAGAAGAACTTAAATATTACATCACCTTCAGATATAGCAACCCCGAGTATTTAAATAGAACATCAATTTATCAGGATAAGACTGTTAAGATGTATTGACAACAACTACTATGTAATCACTCATATATTAGACATATAAATAATACCATTCTGTAATCCCTTAAACAGTACTGTTTTTTTTTTGTATATCATTTTCTCCTATTTTTGTCTTAATTTCCGTCTAATACACGGTTTTGTTTTTAAATGGGAAATCATTAGAGTTAGGTAATAATCTAACTTCTCATGCTCTAAGGTGGAGCGAGAAGGCGTGACAGACTTTTGCTGGCTAAAAATACAGTTATCCTTTGCGTCCCAGGACCATGGCAGTACTTCGAAATTTGAACAGCCTTTAGATTTATTTATTTATTTAAAAACATAAGTTAACAGTACAGAACCAAAAATCTTAAAGACTAAAAACAAACTTATTAAATACTTATGTGAATACACTGCAGAAAACTTAAAAAGGAATTATAATTTACACATTTGGTACGGCTTGTCGGGGAATATATCGCGACCTATGTGCTGAGTGGTTGAAAAACAAATGTGTTCTATTTCAATTATTTAAAGAAAAGACAACAGAAAGAAATACAAATTACGTTTTTACAAGTTTTTTATTACATAACTTCAAATGTTTGTATTTTTGTTTGGTAAGGTAAAATCTTGTAAATGAGTTTTGAAATAGTTGCACCAAACTGATTGAGCTGAAATTTTGCTAGCATGTCCAGTTTGGATATCAATGCATGCTTAGCTAAGTGACGTCTTTCTGTTGTATATTCCACAACTGTCACACAACGCCATCTAGTCCCAAACTAAGCAGAGCTTGTGCTATGAGTGATAAACATACTTTAAATATATTTTTAAATACATAAATATTATAGATAAATTACACCCAGACAGACACACAGACACAGAACAACTGATCGTGCTCATCACACAAACACTTGTCCTGGATGGAAATCGAACGCACGACCTTCAGCATATCAATCAGGGCCACAGACAACTAGACCAGCAGGCCAGCCATTCTAAATCCAATGGTGGACTCTTGAAGATAGACTATCTATCTTTTATGCACCCCTATGATATGGGTATCAATTAAGAGGGTTTTGTAACGTCAACTTTTTAAAAGCTTGTTTTTAAAATTGTTTTTTTTTCTACATTATTTAGTTTTACGCTCAAAATAACTTCAACCTATGTTGTCGAGTGGAAAAATTTTGGCCTTGGTGAGGGTTCGACCTAGATAAATATTCATTCGGTTTAGGAATATATTTGTTTTTCTACATGTTATTCGGATAATGGAACCAGGGAATTTTCCATTCAGGCTTCTTTTTGACAGTTAGATTTATTCAAATCGAATGTTCAGATTTAGCTTAGATTTATACTAAACTAATTGACTTTTGTTAATCGAATTACCTACGTCAGAAACTGGATTGAATTTTTTAGCTCTCCTTCGCTCTCTTGTTAACAGTTGTTTTTCGAGAGAGCTGCAGGATTGTTCGAATGAGTTACCATGGCCCTGAAACGCTCAGAGTAACTGAAGGAACCCATGTGGTTATAGTCAGTAAAAGTTTGACGCTATCTCCCGCTCCACCCAGACAAACGTTGGATGTTACTTGATGGTTTCCCACCTGAAAAAAGCTGTACTATAAGAATAAATAAAACTGTGGTGAAAAGGCTTTACCAAAAAAGATATCGCCTATAATTTAATCTTCATACAACATAAAGGTACAAAGGCGGACTTAATGCCTTAGGGCCGACGCTGCGTTAAGCGGTCGCACGCGCGGTCCCATACAAAAGTGGTCCGTCGCGGCTCGCCGCGTAGGCACCCGTAGTGGGGAGCCGCGCCTCGCGCCCGTTTTGCCACGTAATAATACATTAAAGTTCTCCATCAACACGACTACACGCACACCGTAAGGTTGAACCAGCGACACTGCACAGGTAATAATCCGGTTTCCGTGACAGTGACCTTCGCACACGACACACGTGTGACGTCACGCGACGGGTGCCCGTCGCGGGCGCACGCTTAACGCAGCGTCGTCCCTTAGGCATTCATAGAAATAATATTGCAAATGCATAACAAAAATTATTTAGGTAATAAGGGTACAAAAGTATAGTAAAAATAAACAAACTAAAATTTTTATAATTAATAAAATTAAACAAAAACAAAAAAAAAATAAAGAAGAAGAATATCTTTAATACTGTTTTTGAGACGATTCTGCTATTAGTGTGAATAATTCCGCAACTAAGGCTCACCAAATTTAAGTGGCAGTGGGAAGGACACATTGCACGCAGTACAAATAGTCGATGGGGCCGAAAGGTTCTGGAGTGGCGACTGCGCACCGGAAGAAGCAGCGTTGGAAGACCTCCCATAAGGTGGGCCAATGACTTGGTGAGAATCGTAATAATTTATCTCTGTTTCATATATATATTTTTAATTTCTTTATTTCACACTTTTTAGTTGTGATTCACTTACAGCGTACCTATTTCTCATGACAAATCGAATTTTTTCGTCAATTTATTAAACTAGATAAGGTCGATGTTTCTTAACTGACTAACCTGAAAAACACCGACACAAAGAGGTCCAAGTCTCTTTTAAAGTCCATAGATACAGTAAGTTCGTGTAATGCAGATTAGTGTCTGAGGTGGTCTTTTAAGGAAAAAAAAAACAGGGCAAGTGCGAGGCGGACTCGCACACTGAGGGTTCCGCACAAACTTACCTATGAAAACAGTTCGATTCCCGAATTGACTTCCAAAGAATTTTCCGAATTGTAAAAAAAGTTTTTTTTGTGACATAACTACAAATTTACAGTTTTCAGACCTTGTTTTATGCCAAATTTCAGGATCCTGGGTCAACGGGAAGTACCCTAAGAATTTTGATTCCTTTGAGAGTGTTGAAATGTACGTTTTTTGCGACATAAGCGGCCGTATCTTTTTTTCCGTTAATTTAGAAGTTTGATTTTTTGTCAGCTTCAAGGGACCATAGACCTGAGTATACGGTTTTAATTTTAACTTGATACCTCCACGCGTTTCTGAGATAAAGGGTCTTGACAGACGGACGGACGTACAACAAAGTGATCCTATAAGGGTTCCGTTTTTTTCCTTTTGAGGTACGGAACCCTAAAAACCACACGAATGGATCTGTCCAGTCATTTGTCAGTATTCGTGTAGCTAGTAATTTATACTCTTTAACTTAAAAGAAGTATCCGTGGGTCGCAAATTATTTTAGTGACCTGTCACCATTCATTCACGTTGTTTAAAATTATGTTCTAATGTAGGTTTTCATAAAATTATTGTTATTTCTAATTAAACTAATTAGACCAGTGGTGGCCGAGTGGTAACGGCCCTGACTTACGAGTTGTAGGTCGCGGGTTGAAACCCAGCCAGGCGCATTACTTTGTGTGATATTTCATCACCACTGCTCTCAAAACGGTGCATGAAAATATCGTGAGGAAACCGGCATGTCCTAGAACCAAAAATTCGAAGACATGTGACATTCATCAACCCGCACTGGGCCCGCGTGGTGGATTACGACCCATTCCCTCTCCTAGAGAGAAGGCCTGATTTCCAGCAGTGGGAACTTAAAGGCTGATTATGCTATTATATTGTTATTTCACTCTCCTGTAAAATACAGACGATAAGCAATAATTATTATAATTTGAACCTTGCTATATTTAGAACTAATTAACATCTTAAGTTCATTAAAGAATGGTAAACGGAGTTTTGATTAATTTCCTCAGGTACTTAAATATTCAAGCCTTACATAATTGAAGTTTATAACATTTTCCTAATGTTAAAGTGCTACTTTGATAGCAATTAATTACTACAGACCTATAAATTCTCAAACCTTGGTTACCAAGTTTAATTATAATTCCATTCAATTATTTTCTATACAATACTTGTTTCCATATTTAAGTAAAATTTACAAAAGTGTAGATAGATAGATTGATATATTCTTTATTGTACACCAAAAATAAAAAAAATATATTAAGAACTTAAAATTAATAGGGTGTCACAATGGGGGGTCTTATCGCTAAATTTACAAACAACCTTTGGATGGATTTGACAGAGAAGGAGAAAAAAGTTACACAGGTAGTTCGTGGTGTACTATTTACATATATACAATAAATAAACTAATAAATACTACAGTCACTTCACTTCACCAATGCCCTCAAATCTATGGCAGACCGACACACTCCACAAGTTTTGTTCTTGGTTGTATAAAGAAATTTAATAACTGACCACAGAGACAGTGGTCAGTTATTAAATTTCTATTTAAGATACAGGATAACCCTAGTTTAAGAGGCAGGGCTCACCAATTTTGTACAGATTTTTTGTTTTCTGAACACGTCTAGTACTACTCTACCAGCTGTATTTACATTAATGTTAACTTTAACGTTAATTTTTATCTTATTAATCTTGTTTCCTACATTTATTATTTTAAACCATAACTGTTTGTATCTGTAAGTTTTTAGAACAAATAAAATTATTATTCTTATTACAGTATTATCCACTGTGTGCTATCTATTAATATCAGGAGCAGGGTCTAAGCTTACTGTGGTTAGGGTTTTATTAGTTACAGGTTTCTCCTCATAATGGAGAATTATAATCGTCCTATTCTGTCGTTAATAGTTTCGGTCTCGGAGTCGCAGAGCGATTTCCGGCCACCGCAGGTGCGGGTTTGCGGACGACGAGTAATGGGTAGCTCACCGTCCGTCCATCCGACAAAGACGTAATTTTCCACGCCCGTTTTAAAGGGATGTCAACAAGAATAAAGGCCCCTTCAGTTTTGCTATTATCTCTAGTAGGGCCGATACCTGCCAGAGCTACGGGAACGTTTGAAAGAGTGAGTAACTGCAGCCCTAGAATGCAAAGAGTTACTTTGAAGGATACCGATGTGGTTTTAATCAGTAAAAATTTGTCACTCCTTCCTACTCCACCATAGAGTGGGAGAATTAATTTAATGATTTTCAACCTCAAAATAAAAATATATATTTACTACTGAAACTCAATGTTTAAGATATAGCCCACACGTGCAACTTTTGTCTCCGCAACTAATTTGTTTCTCACATCAAATTACGGGTTTGTATGAAAGTGCGACAGACACAACAATTTGTTCCTGGCCCTCTCCCTAAACCTTTCAAAAATAGTCTTGAGAAAGTATTTTATCTACAAAATTAACTTAAAAATTCTATTTTTTCGGTTCTTCAGAGTAAGAAATATACCTACACAAATACATACAAGCTTTCGTTTTTATATTACTAGCGTAATACAAAATTCACTTAATCATTCATTCAACAAATTGAATTCACTCTCAATTCATCCATGCAGCCCTGAACAGAATATTAAATTAATAAGTTCTCGATGTAAAATTATTTATCCAGACAGTTCAAAAATAAACAAAGCCAGCATTCGTTCCTAGAATTCATTATTCTTCTCTGGACCTACGGTAACGTCTATTTCGTCACATCGAAAGGTCATCGGGCTGACTGGTAAAACAAGGGACATTTTAGATTGCTTTATTATTCTATTATTATGCTAAATAAAATGATGTGATTAACATTCTTTCATATGGCATATAACGGCACAATCAGTCCAATAGATATATATCATTTTTATTTGTTCAAGTAACTGCAGGTAACATGCAAATCACTGCAGCGCCTTATATAAGGACAGTCGAGCCTGTCGGCTATCATCACCAGCAAACTGTTGGGGCTGCCATGCACTCTGCGCACCAGACATGCGCTCCGCTTACGCATCGTCGCATAAAAGGATTTAGGCGCACAATGCCACATTCGCAAAATGACACATTAGATTTTCGCAAAATGTCATATTCTCAAAATGTCACATTCTCAAAACGCCATATCGCAAATCGTCACATTAGCAAAATGCCATATTCGCAAAATGCCACTTTCGCAAAATGACTTTTCGCAAAATGCCACTTTCGCACAATGCCAAAATGTCACTTCGAACTCGGTATTTTTTAAAATTTGGACGTTAGTATGTTTTTGTCCAAGGGGATGGTGAGGTAGACCAGGACGTAACACATTGGATCAACACAGGATGGATGAAATGGCGAAAGGTCACGGGAACAACTTGTGACCCACGGATGCCCCTCAAGTTGAAGGGTAAAATCTACAAGTCCGTGATAAGGCCTGTCATACTGATCAGAATGTTGGGCTGCGAAAAAGAAGGATGAAGAAAGATTGCACGTAGTGGAGATGAGAATGTTAAGATGGATGTGTGGTGTGACGAGAATCGATAAAGTGTATACAATCCAATCCAATCAATCAATCAATCAATCAATCAATCAATCAATCAATCAATAAATCATTCAATCAATCAATCAATCAATCAATCAATCAATCAATCAATCAATCAATCAATCAATCAATCAATCAATCAATCAATCAATCAATCAATCAATCAATCAATCAATCTATCTATCAGTCAATCAATCAGTCAATCTATCAATCTACCCCCCTCACTCGCTCTGCGCCCCTTTTTGTTCGGCGATGTTCGCGTGCATTTATAGTGTGCACAGTTCGCGCGCGCAAGGCGTCCACACTGGGAATTCTTTACATCGCATGATATATTGCGATAATGTGGATGGCAAACTCTTTCATTACGTGTTATATTGCATGTTACGTTAAAGTAGTCCATGCCCAGTTTTAACCTTGATTCTCCTGTCTTATCTTCATTTTTGATCAGATCACGCAAGGAAGCTCCGAACACAGCCTTTTTCTTAGAGTATTACTCAGTCCATTCTTTGCGTCTTTGCTACAACCATCGATATATATATGTACTACGCACTAGATTACGCGTGCCGTACACTCACTTTAACCGACTCAGGTGCAGTGTCTTCTATGCACCTTGATTTTGATGACATTAGTGAAGTTTTGACGTTCATGCAGTGTGAGAGCGGCGCTAATAAATTAAAATCAAAGGTAATCTGGACGTAAATAATAATTCTGTACTCATGTAAGTAAAATTACGGGTTGTTCGAACAATTTAATAGCTTCTAATATCGTAATAGTATGTTAGAAAATATATTATTTGATTTTAAAGCCTTTCCATTTTATAATCATAGACTAAAACATGCAGATGTTCCCTCCCATAAAAACCCGATTTTTACCTACAACTGGTTTAATGAACACAGACTTTGCATGGTATTTTTTTCCGTTTGTTTTTTTGAATATATTATTTAATGTTTTTCTTTTTTGTATAAATAATATCAATGAATTCCGTCAATTTCAGAAATTATGACGACGTGCGTTTTTTGATACTGTAAAAACTCAGCAAGAAATGTCAGCAAATCATCGGGTATTATAATTTACACCGAGGACTATTGTTAAATTTTGAAATAAAGTGTTATTGTAATAAAGTATTGTAGGCAAAAAGCTGTGTCGCTTCTGCGGTATAAAAATCTATATGGATAACATGTCATTACACTATGTTGAACGAAACGCGTAAGTGCTACGAAATTCATGGCGCTTAAGACGTTTTTGTCGCGAAAAAGTATCCTCTAAAAGCCATCTAAGCGCTGTATGTTTTAATAGTTTTATTAGACGACATAATGGCAATAAAGCGCTGCAACGAACTTTTGTTTTAACTTTTCAGTATTTTGACAAATAGTTTCCATGAACTTGCTTGTCTATCGCTAGAATATAAGTCGATGGCTACAACCATCTCTAGTTGCAGCAGACGCGGTGGTTCTTAGCTCTATGGTATAGGCGAACACGTGAAGTAATATTTTGAAAGGCCATCCAATTATTGTTAAGGATAAAGTAACGGATACTCTGGTGGCATTTTAAAATTCTTGACTAATTAAAAAAGAGATAAAAAAAATTTGGTGATACAATAATGAAGAACGCTTGTGAAGGGTGCTTTGTGGGGTTAAATCCACGCATGTTCTACTATATATATATATGAAGTTTTAATAAATAAAAAAGTATAAACAAACCGTAAACTGACTTGGTTGAACGATGGTCGGTCAAGCCAGTTGTATTGTACTGCTTATTGGAGTATTTTACGGCTCAATCAATATATCAATCAATATATCAATCTATCAATCTATCAATCTATCAATCTATCAATCTATCAATCTATCAATCTATCAATCTATCAATCTATCAATCTATCAATCTATCAATCTATCAATCTATCAATCTATCAATCTATCAATCTATCAATCTATCAATCTATCAATCTATCAATCTATCAATCTATCAATCTATCAATCTATCAATCTATCAATCTATCAATCTATCAATCTATCAATCTATCAATCTATCAATCTATCAATCTATCAATCTATCAATCTATCAATCTATCAATCTATCAATCTATCTATCATTCTATCATTCTATCAATCTATCAATCTATCAATCTATCAATCTATCAATCTATCAATCTATCAATCTATCAATCTGTCAATCTATCAATCTATCAATCTATCAATCTATCAATCTATCAATCAGTCAATCTATCAATCTATCAATCTATCAATCTATCGATCTATCAATCTATCAATCTATCAATCTATCAATCTATCAATCAGTCAATCTATCAATCCATCAATCTATCAATCAATCAGTCAATCTATCCGAGACGCCAGTGACTGAAAAGTTGAAAGGGAATTGTTTGTATGGTATGGTCATGTCTTCACATGACCATACCAAGACAAACAATTCCCTGTCAATCAATCAATCAATCAATCTATCAATCTATCAAACTGTCAATCTATCAATCTGTCAACCTATCAATCTATCAATATATCAATCTATCAAACTATCAATCTATCAATCTATCAGTATTGACTGATAGATTGATAGATTGCTATCCGAGTCGCCAGTGACTGAAAAGTTGAAAGGGAATTGTTTGTCTTGGTATGGTCATGTGAAGACATGACCATACCAAGACAAACAATTCCCAACCCTCTTCAGGAGGGTTGGGAATTGTTGGAGGAGGATGGAACGCATGTTACTAAAAGAGTTATGATGGATGGAGAGAGAGACCAAAGAAAAGATGGATGGATTGTGTGAAGAATGATATGAAAGAAAAAGAAGTTAGTGATAGCATGACGAGTGACAGGGCAGAATGGAAGAAAAAAACGTGTTGTGCCGACCCCAAATAACACGGGACAAGGGCAGAAAGATGATGGAAGTTAGTATGTTTTTATGGAAAGCCATCTAGCTAAAACTTAATAACTGCTAGATTACAAGTACAGCATTTTTATTTTATATTAAAATAAATGAAAATGTGTAAATGTGATTAAATACTGGAAAGATTAAATTGGTATTATTTTTTATTCATAATTTTAATAAAAAACCCACTGCAAGAAGTAAATAAGTCATTTTAACAATTTTTATTCTCATTTACGTAAATCGTACATTATGTGATAATTATGATTTTTTTAGAATGTGTCATTTTGAGAATTTGTCATTTTGAGAATGTGTCATTTTGATAATGTGGCATTTTGCTAATGTGGTATTTTGAGAAAAGACATTTTGCGAATGTGTCATTTTGCTAATGTGGCATTTTGCTAGTGTGGCATTTTGCGAAATGTCATTTTGCGAATGTGGCATTTTGCGTCAATATGTCATTTTGCGAATGTGGCATTGTGCGCCTAATCCGCATAAAAGCAGTCAACGCCAGCGGCGGCAAACATGCCCGAGGCACTACAGTGTCGCGTCAACCCCATCAGTGCCAGGGCACTGATGGGGTATGGGGGATGGGGGTGTCCAGTATAATAACGCATTCAGGAATGCGTTATTATACTGGACACGGAGGGCTTCGTATGCTTTGCAATGATTCGAATGCCGCAAGGAACAAATAAATTTGTTTGGCCTATTGACAGTTGTGCCGGGTCTGGGCTTTTTGTGATGAGTTTACGTGTTCGTGAAGACATTTACGATACAGGAGTAATTCCTAGTGTGGGACAACATTTCTGTGCAAAATTTCAGCTTTCTAGGTCCTAGAGTTTGGGCTGGGCGTTCATGAGTCAGTGAAGTGAGTCAGGACTTGGTCTTTTATATATGTCGGCGAGGAAGCCGCTGATCATCATTGAAGCTCTGTCTAGGGACTCTGTTTTGTGGGCAATGGCTGGGTATCGAGCAATAAACAAACTATTCCGGATCACACAACTGATTTATTATGATTTACAAAGTACTCTGAGATTATGATGCAAGCTTTAGGTATTCACTTCACACAACAAGCAGTGAGACAGTCCCCGAGACTAGACGTTGTACGCACGACTGCCGACAGCGGAAAGAGCACCGCACCTCTGCGGTCGGCACTTTCAGTATATTACCAAAGTACTCTGTGGTCGGCACTTTTATCTGCTCGGTTCGTGCAAACGTCAGCGCGGATTCTGTCAAAGTGACATGTGTCACTTTTCACTTTGCTCGTTCATTCGTTCTCAAGCTTCCGTACTATTGACTTCTCCGACATATAATATATTCAGATAGTATTTTCTTTTTTTGGGTTTTGTACCTCAAAAGGAAAAAACGGGATCACGTCGGTCTGTCTGTCTGTCAAGACTCGTTACTCGTTATGTTGGGAACACGTGGAGGTATCGCGTTGAAATTAAAACCATATACTCAGGTTTGCGGTCCTTTGAAGCTGTGAAAAAAATCAAACTTCTAAGTTAACGGCAAAAAAAGATACGACCGTTTATGTCGCAAAAAACGTGTATTTTGACACTCTCATGGGGATCAAAATTCATAGGGTACTTCCCTTTGACCTAGAATCCTGAAATTTGGCATAAAGCAAGGTCTTATAGCACAGGCATAGGAATGAATCAGAAAACAGTAAATTTGTTGTTATATCACAAAAAAAAAACTTTTTTTGCGATGCTGAAAAATCTTCGAGACTCCATTCGGCAATCGAACTATTTACTTATATAAGTCTGTACGGCACCCTCAGTGCGCGAGTCCGACTCACACTTGCCTAGTTTTTACCCGACTACGGAGGGTTATGATTTTGACAGGCTATGTATGTATGTGAGTGTGTTCATCTGTTCCCTCATAGCTCCTAATCTACCAATCGGAACTCGACATATGAGGTATCGTTAGAACCGTCTTCATTGTCCGCTAAACATAGGCTACTTGACGTGTCACAAAAGTCGACATGGCGCCCTCTAGCGGACAAAAAGTATGTGTTAAAAAATAAAAATGGAGATAAATACGCCGTGTTTGGTATCATTTGAAAGGGCTACATTTGTAAATTTCGAAAATATTGCTCAAATTTAAAGTGACGCCCTCTAGCGGACAAAAAGTCATGTGTTAAGTTTAACACCAAAATTGTTTAAATAAAAATAAAGTAAAAAACTAAAACCCGACTATGACAAAAAAAAAAACGACGCTGAAAAAGTATGAAACAAGATTTTCATACTTCGAACAGAACAAAAAGAAAAACCGTAGTCACACGTTATTAAAGTGTTTCGGTTGGTACCTATAACGTGTGACTGCGGCTTATCTTTTTTTTCTGTTCGAAGTATGAAAATCTTGTTTCATACTTTTTCAGCGTCGTTTTTTTTTTGTCGTAGTCTGGTTTTAGTTTTTTACTTTATTTTTATTTCAATAAAATAGAATAGAATCAACCTTAAACGTCAATTTCAAGGCGTCCAAACACTTTCCTGTCCCTCATGCTGAAGGAAGACTTTTGGCCGCAAGGCGTGGTGTTCCGTCGCTTCCGCGGACAGGTGCCACAGAACAGCACAAAGTGAACATAGTGCAATGTGAAGTGTTACTTACATAGTCCTAAGTCTTATTTACTAACGATAAATTCTATTTACTTTATATATGTAGTCTGTAAGGTATCTGTGGGTTAAGATGCCTCTATCAGATAATAAATGATTTATTATTATTTATTATTATTATAGAATAGAATAGAATAGAATAGAATAGAATAGAATAGAATAGAATAGAATAGAATAGAATAGAATAGAATAGAATAGAATATAATAGAATAGAATAGAATAGAATAGAAAATAGAATAGAATAGAATAGAAATGAATAGAATGTTATTTAATAAAAGTGGCACATTTAAATTTAGATACATAAAAACAATTATAACGCATACATTGCATTTTTGCCTGAACTAGATAGGACCTGTATGTCAGGCTAAAAAGTACTAAGAACCTAAGAAATAATATTAAATTAACAATCAATAAATTCACTATATTAAAGAACCTAAATTTAATTACCTAAAAGCAAAGCATGTTTTATTTACAAACTAAAAGGACAATAAGTCCGTGGTATAACCACTTACACTCTAGATCAATTACGAAATAAATCGGTCTGGACTAGATGAGCTTTAGGAGTAAATCTATGGTCTGAAAAATTTTCCGATATAGAAGTCGTATAAGTGTGGGTGGCAAGCAATTGCAGGGCTAAAACATTGAGGACAGTGATAATGTCATTATTGAAGGACATTGTTATGATTAGGTTATTTGTTGTTTTGTGTTTTCTTTACCGATGAAAGCATGATCTTTCTCATGATTGCATGCTAGATTTATGAAATCATTTTGCAAATCTCATTTGACTGTTTATTCGCTGTGTTTGAATATTTTTCAGCCGCTCATTGCGAAAACGCTCCCGATGCCGCCCCGCTCGCCGCCCCGCGCGCCGCTAAAACCGAAGTCGTCATCAGATCGTAAATGATGATAAATTTATTAGACATAATGTTTAATTTGTAAATAGGTTAAATTTCAGTTTTATATGCCAATTTATTTCTTTAATTTAAACTAGACCAGACTGGTGTTTCCTAATTGAGTCATCATCATCATCATCATCATTTCAGCCGGAAGACGTCCAGTGCTGGACATAGGCCTCCCCCAAGTGTCGCCACAATTAACGGTCCTGGTCCTAATTGACTACCCTGAGAAAAACATCGAAACAAACTCAGAGGTCAAAGTCTCTTTACACATAGAAACAACGAAACACAACGAAAGCAGCGAAAGCAACGAAAGTTTTTATGTCCGTACATTTGTGTGGGGTTATGTTACTTCTTCACGTTCAAACAGTTGAACGGATTTGAACAAAATTAAATATAGGACTTCAGCAACTCGGCATCGATGCCGATTCGAAGTCTTGACTTCGAAGTTCCACCATTTCCCGGAGGACACGGTGGAGCATACGGTAGAGGTATGCCCCGCTTGGGCAGAGCACCGCCGTGTCCTCGTGGGGGCGATCGGCGGCAGCGATCTCTCGCGCCGGGCCTTGGTACAGGCCATGGTCCGGAGCGAGGAGGAGTGGCAGGCGGTTGCCTCCTTCTGCGAAGCAGTAATGCTAGCAAAGGAGGCGGCCGATCGCGTGAGGCAACGGTCCTCACGCCCCAACCGCCGCCGGGATTCCGATCCCGATTTCCGGCCACCGTAGGCGCGGGCTTGCAGACGGCGAGCAATGGGTGGCTCGCCGTCCGATCGTCCGGTAACTGTCCGGACCGAGCCCAAGTCGTCGACGGCGCGTAGTGTTCCACGCGCGCCTCAAGGAGATGTCAGCAACCGTAGGGGCCCAGCAGGGTCGAGGCCTACTGGGGCCATGGGTGATGCGAAAGTGACCCCGGGGCCCTGGAAAAAAATGGCAAAGAAGGAACAGGAGTGGGTTTTTAGTCAGTAAAAGTCTGACACTATCTCCCGCCCCGCCCAAGAGCGGGGGATGTCATTAGATGATTTTCACACCCGAAAAAAAAAAAAAATCCTTTGAGAAAAAAAAACGAGGGTTCAAAGTGAGTATGGAGAAACCTACTTTCACGCAAGCAATATATATGCCGCTGGCATAAGCTAGTAAAATTTATTTTCGGCATATATATTTATTTCTGTAATATTCACTGAACAGAGCATAGATCATTCCTCTTTGAAACTGCTCCCAATTATTCCAAAAGACTGGTTAAGATTTGTATTAAATCATTTTAAAACAAAATTAGAAGCTTTTACATAATTATACGGGGTGGCGCCAACAATACGACAATAAATTATACCTCGTATATCTCATGATGTTCCCAGTCTGCATACCAAAAAATATTTGAACGTTTCTTTCCTGTAGTTTAGTCACACGACACTATTTTTCATTTTCAGCATTTTCTACATGATGTATATAAAGTCCACTATTACAAAAAAAAAAAACTTCCTTGGCAACTGAGAAAAATATCATATTCGGTGCGATAAACATAAAACCTTAAAACTTAAGCTTAAAACCTTAAAACAGTTAATCAAGTTAAAGTGACAGTTGATATATAAAGGTCGTATACGTTACTATTTTTATTTGAAAAGTATTGTATTGTAATTACGTTTTATTTTTGAATTATCATACCTCTTTACAATTACACAGCTTCGGAGTACTCCGACATGATTTTAATTTATGGGGAGTGCCACGAAAACGCCATTTCAACTATAAGGACATATCGAGAGAGGTAAGCGAACACCCAAGTTTGCCAGGTCGGAACTCGGTCCGACCAATGGGCGCATTATTGTTCAAGCTGTCCAGAAGATGCGGGAAAATCGATAGGTCAGGTCGATATTATTCAATATCGACAATTAGTGAATGAAAGTCAGTGTTAAGTGATAGAACAGTGATTAAGTTTATTAATTTTATTAATAAAAATCTGTGATTTTGTGTAATTGTTTTTTTTGAGCATTCATAATAATGGCGCCAAAAGATTACGTCACTACATGAAACGACGCTGTTGCCACAGATGAGTGTACAGATATTTATAAATTTGTGTTTTATTTTATTTACGATTTTATGCTATTTAGATTAATAATAATAATAATAATAAAATCGTTTATTTTTCTCCACCACATAATGCAAAAATAACAATTCATAAGTACAGTACATTGTTACAGTAAGTACATTTACATTGATGTTGTGGAGACTGAAGCCTGTACTAGGAAAATCCTGTGTTACAGGACTCCAGGCCTCCAAACTACCCAGACTTGTTAAAAGCTATATAAATATTTATAAAGAGCGATAATTTTCACTTGATGGAAAATAAATAAAACAGTTCAAAGACTTAACTAATTAAAAACAAACAAGGGTGTGAAAATGTGTTAAGTGTGTGTATAGTGTGTAATTGTTAAAGGTACTTAACTTATATGGTGTAGGTTTGGGACGTAATGTGCTGTATTTCTATGAGGTCACCTCCAAGAGTTTCTCAGTTGCTTCATAATCGAGAGATTGGAGCCAGTTTTGGACCTTCGTTTTACACTGGAATTTTGTTAAAGAGTAGATGGAGATGGCTTTGTTAATTTTATTATAAAGGTAAACCCAGAAAACAAAAGAATCGACGACCAAATTTGGTTTTAAAGGGTACAGATTCACAGACAGTGTGTTTGCGTCTCTTGTTATGGATGTTGACAGGATTGTACGGAACTTGAGTATGCTTACGAATAATTGTGTTTAAAATGAACAATTGGCGAACAGTCAGAATCTTGCACTGCTGGTAAAGTTCCTTTGTTGGAAAAAGAAAGGAAAGCTTACGGCTAACTTTTAAGACTGCCCTCTGAGCTCTCTCCAACTTTAGTAAGGAAGTCTTTGGGGCTCCACCCCATGCAGTTATGCAATATGACAGAATTGACTGAACTAATGCAAAGTAAACCATGTCAATAGTTTTAGTTTCCGCCACATGTCGCAAGTTTTTGAAAACGAATATTAGTTTACGAGTTCTGGCAGTAAGGGCGTCTACATGTGGCTGAAAACTGAGTCTACTGTCAATCTGAACACCTAAATATTTAATAATATCTGTTCTTTTGAGAGTGGGACATGAGCAAATATTATCTGTCAACAAAGAGCAAATGTGTGAAGTCAATGAAAGATTTGCATAACAAGTGGTCGCGTCATTTTTTATGGAGAATGGAATATACATTGTCTTAGACACATTAAGGGTTAGTCTGTTGTTTTTTAACCACTCCGCAACCATGTTGAAACCCAACTGAGCGTTTGCATATACTTCCTCCCATGAGTCTGCATGAAAAAGCAGAGCCGTGTCATCCGCAAAGGTGACTATTCTACTACCACGCAATTTGAGGTTGCAGAGCTCATTGATGTAAGTCAAAAATAATGTTGGACCTAGGATACTACCCTGCGGTACCCCATAAGCGATGGCAAGATCATCACTGCACATATCACCTATCTTTACTCGCTGCAAGCGATTTGTGAGGTAGTCAGAGAATAACCTTAGCTGCGTGCCTCTCACTCCAAGTCTCTCCAGTTTTTCTAAAAGAAGTGGGGCAGAGACCGTGTCAAAGGCTTTTGCCAAGTCCAGAAAGATTACTAGCACTTTATGTTTACGATCAAGATTAATAGTTACAAAATTAACAAGTTCTTGGACGGCGTCACTAGTTGACTTGCCGGAACGGAAACCAAATTGAGAAGGTGATAATAGCTCATTAGACTCGAGGTATTTAGTTAACCTTTTGTTTATTAATCTTTCCAGAATCTTAGAGGTCGTTGGCAAAATGGATATTGGTCTAAAGTTATCGACACAGCCTCTGTCCCCCCCCTTATGTATTGGATGGATTTCTGCTAGTTTAAGAGAGTTTGGGAAAACACCAGTTGTAAGGGAAAGATTCAGATATGAGTCAATGGTAGCAGCAAAGTTTCTCTGTAGCGCTTTAAGAAGATAGCAGGAATGTTATCGCGACCGATTGCACAGTCATTTTTTAAGCCTAGAATAACCTGTTCAACCTCGGATACATCAGTAGGAAGTAATACAAATGATTTTGAGAAAGAGCTTTTTGGGTTTGACTCAAGGAATTGATTATTGCTGGGTAGTATTTCCTCAGCAAGACGTTTCCCCATGTTTGCAAAAAATGAATTAATACCATCTAAATCTTTCTGTGGATTGCTTTTAGATATTAGTTCAGTAGGTACATCTTTATGTTTTTTCGTGTTTGTGACCATTTTTATTGTGTCCCAGAGCTTCTTACTGCTAACAGAGACAGCATTACTGATTTGGGATCTCTCATATTCTGTTTTTATTTTTTTCAGAAGAGCATTGCAGAAATTCCTATACCTTTTATAGGTAATTTCTAGCACTTGGTTTTGTAGATCTTGTTTTTTGAGTTCCTTAAGTTTTTGATGCATACTGTCACGGTTCCTCACACATTTTAACAAACCTTTGGTAATCCAAGGTTTCTTAATAGTTTTTCTATTTGGTGTCTTAGTCGTAGAAGTATTATTTGCAATTGCCTGATTCAGGATAGAAATAAAATGATTAGTGGCTGAATTGACATCACTATCGCTAAGTATGGAGCTAAAATCGATTGAGCTCATGTCATTGTCCAAGAGAGTTTGATTAGAGACATTTTTATATTTTTTTGGTAGTTTAATAATATTCGTATGGACTAGTACTACGAGTGTTTTAATTTATTGTTGTGTTGTCGGCGCCACGCTGTACGTATAACCCGTAGATATATAGTAGATTGACCATAGCATAATCAGCCTTTTAATGTTCCCACTGCTGGGACTCAGGCCTCCTCTCTCCAGGAAAGGGGGGTTAGATTGACCATTTAAAATTAATATTACTATAAATAAAAAAGTTGAAACATACAGCATTTATTTTGTTCGTTAAATATTTGCTTTCTCTATTAAATTACGCTACTTCAGACTACGACAGTTGTATAAAATTGTAAACATGAAAAAATCGGTGGTTTAAATCCCGATGTATATTGTCGTAAAAACAGAAATATATGGGCAAAACATGGCATATACATGCATGAAAATAGAATTGCTCGTTTGCAAACAATGAAATCTATTTGTTTTTATATTGTGTAGGTCTTTAAACCTATTCTATTCAGAGTTATACAAATAGGTTTAAACTACTTACATAAGTTTTTTTAATTGATACTAACTAGTACTTGACTGCGATCCCACCTAATGGTAAGCAGTGATGCAATCGTTGATGGTGAGGCGCACTAGTTTATTTCACACCTATTCCTATTACTTTTTTAATATTTACATTTTTGCACTTTTATTAATCACATTTTAGTAAAGAGATAGATAATGTAATGATTCACCGTGGCACTAGAATATTTGTATTCCAGTGCCACGGTCATGGGCTATTGAAAGAACAATGGATGGGGTTTAATCAGTAAAAGTCTGACACTTCTTCGATGTCCATCCAGAATGGGAGAAAAAATTTGATGATTTCCCACTCCAAGAAAAATGTGGTACCGTAATTAGAAAGAAAGAAAGAAAAACATTTTATTGACGTAATTTTAAAACTAGCTAACAAACATAATCAATAGATAGGGATGATATGCATCACATCCGCGCAAAACTACCGAACGCTCAGCATAAAGCTGTGGCCTCACGCATAATGTGATGAGCTCACAGCACTGTCGACATAATGAATGTAAAAATAGATTTGGATGGACAAAGGAAATAAAAAATACAGATAAATTAAAAAATAATAATAAGGTGACAAATACATTTATATAAAGTGGCAACACCACGACGCGCCCATAGCACAATTTTGTACAACTCGTTTTTATAGTCTGTGGAAATTAGCATAGACGCTAAAACGTGATTGGACGCGACCGCGATGCTGTCATACTATTGACGACAAAAGGATATGACCGAATGTGACGACAAGATCTAAAGATGGTTACGCTTTTTATTTCTTTTGCTTATACAAATTAGAATTAGTTTACGCAAAAGATAGGAATAAAAAGCGTGTTTTGTTCTCTCATTTAGTTCTAAAATAACTAGCTAAATATAGGCTGAAAGCCCTAATTGTGAATACACCTACTCTAGTAATTAACACCGCAATAAATTAAATGTTAAGGCTACATGATTCAATAAATTCGTAGAAAACTAAAAATAGTTTAAAAAGACTGGTAGTCTAAGACTTATTTAAGTAGTCACGTAAAAGGACGAAATTATTATGTCTGTAAGGGATTGCAAAATCCGGACTTTTTAGAAATTCGAATTTCTGTACTCTCGTCCGATAAAAATCCGGATTATCCGGATTTTACGAACTTTTGAGTGTTTAAAGTTGATTTGACATAACTGAAATAAATAGGATACATTATTTTAAATATGTATTTAATCGCTCAATTCAAAGCACGACAGAATAAAATCAACTAAACTAATCCACAAAACTTTTAGGTATCAGTCATTTTTCCCGTTAAAAATTCACGTAATCATTTTTAATATAACATTAACATAAACTTTAGATAATTAAGATAACAACATAAACTAATTAAAAAAATCATTAGGGTTGTGTAAATATTGTAAGGCACCGACAACAGTATATGCCGTCTCTCTTTCATTCTCCTTTTCAATGAATTTGCCAGTTGCTTTGCAGATATCGTGTCTTGGCTGTCTAATGATTTTATCAAAAATGGAAAAGTTATATCGGCCGTCAGAATAGTAGCATCTTTGCGGCGAGCCAAATTCGCACAAATGCACTACACTTAATCCTACCAATTCAAATATCTTTTAGACTACTTTTAATGGAAATTTGTGGATAACTGCAAATATTATTTGTTAAACTAAGTTTTGACTAAAATCAGAAAAAAACCGAATTTGAGTCCAAAAAAACCGGATTTCAAAATGTCAAGAAAAACCGGATTTTTCAATTATTTTCGAATTTCGAAGAATCCGAATTGCAATCCCTCTGTACCTATTCAATTGCAGTTCAAAGAAAAAACTTGATTTTAGTTTTATGAAAGAAAACCGAGTTTGAATTTTGGTATTTTTGATGAGATTGAGAAAAAATTTGATGATTTCCCACTCCAAGAAAAATGTGGTACCGTAATTAGAAAGAAAGAAAGAAAAACATTTTATTGACGTAATTTTAAAACTAGCTAACAAACATAATCAATAGATAGGGATGATATGCGTCACATCCGCGCAAAACTACCGAACGCTCAGCATAAAGCTGTGGCCTCACGCATAATGTGATGAGCTCACAGCACTGTCGACATAATGAATGTAAAAATAGATTTGGATGGACAAAGGAAATTAAAAATACAGATAAATTAAAAAATAATAATAAGGTGACAAATACATTTATATAAAGTGGCAACACCACGACGCGCCCATAGCACAATTTTGTACAACTCGTTTTTATAGTCTGTGGAAATTAGCATAGACGCTAAAACGTGATTGGACGCGACCGCGATGCTGTCATACTATTGACGACAAAAGGATATGACCGAATGTGACGACAAGATCTAAAGATGGTTACGCTTTTTATTTCTTTTGCTTATACAAATTAGAATTAGTTTACGCAAAAGATAGGAATAAAAAGCGTGTTTTGTTCTCTCATTTAGTTCTAAAATAACTAGCTAAATATAGGCTGAAAGCCCTAATTGTGAATACACCTACTCTAGTAATTAACACCGCAATAAATTAAATGTTAAGGCTACATGATTCAATAAATTCGTAGAAAACTAAAAATAGTTTAAAAAGACTGGTAGTCTAAGACTTATTTAAGTAGTCACGTAAAAGGACGAAATTATTATGTCTGTAAGGGATTGCAAAATCCGGACTTTTTAGAAATTCGAATTTCTGTACTCTCGTCCGATAAAAATCCGGATTATCCGGATTTTACGAACTTTTGAGTGTTTAAAGTTGATTTGACATAACTGAAATAAATAGGATACATTATTTTAAATATGTATTTAATCGCTCAATTCAAAGCACGACAGAATAAAATCAACTAAACTAATCCACAAAACTTTTAGGTATCAGTCATTTTTCCCGTTATAAATTCACGTAATCATTTTTAATATAACATTAACATAAACTTTAGATAATTAAGATAACAACATAAACTAATTAAAAAAATCATTAGGGTTGTGTAAATATTGTAAGGCACCGACAACAGTATATGCCGTCTCTCTTTCATTCTCCTTTTCAATGAATTTGCCAGTTGCTTTGCAGATATCGTGTCTTGGCTGTCTAATGATTTTATCAAAAATGGAAAAGTTATATCGGCCGTCAGAATAGTAGCATCTTTGCGGCGAGCCAAATTCGCACAAATGCACTACACTTAATCCTACCAATTCAAATATCTTTTAGACTACTTTTAATGGAAATTTGTGGATAACTGCAAATATTATTTGTTAAACTAAGTTTTGACTAAAATCAGAAAAAAACCGAATTTGAGTCCAAAAAAACCGGATTTCAAAATGTCAAGAAAAACCGGATTTTTCAAATATTTTCGAATTTCGAAGAATCCGAATTGCAATCCCTCTGTACCTATTCAATTGCAGTTCAAAGAAAAAACTTGATTTTAGTTTTATGAAAGAAAACCGAGTTTGAATTTTGGTATTTTTGATGAGATTGAGAAAAAATTTGATGATTTCCCACTCCAAGAAAAATGTGGTACCGTAATTAGAAAGAAAGAAAGAAAAACATTTTATTGACGTAATTTTAAAACTAGCTAACAAACATAATCAATAGATAGGGATCATATGCGTCACATCCGCGCAAAACTACCGAACGCTCAGCATAAAGCTGTGGCCTCACGCATAATGTGATGAGCTCACAGCACTGTCGACATAATGAATGTAAAAATAGATTTGGATGGACAAAGGAAATAAAAAATACAGATAAATGAAAAAATAATAATAAGGTGACAAATACATTTATATAAAGTGGCAACACCACGACGCGCCCATAGCACAATTTTGTACAACTCGTTTTTATAGTCTGTGGAAATTAGCATAGACGCTAAAACGTGATTGGACGCGACCGCGATGCTGTCATACTATTGACGACAAAAGGATATGACCGAATGTGACGACAAGATCTAAAGATGGTTACGCTTTTTATTTCTTTTGCTTATACAAATTAGAATTAGTTTACGCAAAAGATAGGAATAAAAAGCGTGTTTTGTTCTCTCATTTAGTTCTAAAATAACTAGCTAAATATAGGCTGAAAGCCCTAATTGTGAATACACCTACTCTAGTAATTAACACCGCAATAAATTAAATGTTAAGGCTACATGATTCAATAAATTCGTAGAAAACTAAAAATAGTTTAAAAAGACTGGTAGTCTAAGACTTATTTAAGTAGTCACGTAAAAGGACGAAATTATTATGTCTGTAAGGGATTGCAAAATCCGGACTTTTTAGAAATTCGAATTTCTGTACTCTCGTCCGATAAAAATCCGGATTATCCGGATTTTACGAACTTTTGAGTGTTTAAAGTTGATTTGACATAACTGAAATAAATAGGATACATTATTTTAAATATGTATTTAATCGCTCAATTCAAAGCACGACAGAATAAAATCAACTAAACTAATATACAAAAATTTTAGGTATCAGTAATTTTTCCCGTTATAAATTCACGTAATCATTTTTAATATAACATTAACATAAACTTTAGATAATTAAGATAACAACATAAACTAATTAAAAAAATCATTAGGGTTGTGTAAATATTGTAAGGCACCGACAACAGTATATGCCGTCTCTCTTTCATTCTCCTTTTCAATGAATTTGCCAGTTGCTTTGCAGATATCGTGTCTTGGCTGTCTAATGATTTTATCAAAAATGGAAAAGTTATATCGGCCGTCAGAATAGTAGCATCTTTGCGGCGAGCCAAATTCGCACAAATGCACTACACTTAATCCTACCAATTCAAATATCTTTTAGACTACTTTTAATGGAAATTTGTGGATAACTGCAAATATTATTTGTTAAACTAAGTTTTGACTAAAATCAGAAAAAAACCGAATTTGAGTCCAAAAAAACCGGATTTCAAAATGTCAAGAAAAACCGGATTTTTCAATTATTTTCGAATTTCGAAGAATCCGAATTGCAATCCCTCTGTACCTATTCAATTGCAGTTCAAAGAAAAAACTTGATTTTAGTTTTATGAAAGAAAACCGAGTTTGAATTTTGGTATTTTTAGGAATCGAAAATACCTATGCTAAGTTATAATAGAACTCAGCTAGCTTAACTGGCACAGGCAAAGCGTTTCCAAGACCGTAAACGATTTGTTACAAAATTTGCTAGAATGGGAGTTACCAGTTACTGAGTAGTGGAGGACGCTACATAATCATCATCATCATTTCAGTCGAAAAACGTTCACTGTTGGACATAGGCACAGTATAGATATATGGAACAATACGGAAACTACACACAAATGTTCGAAACGGCTCACTCACACAAACATACGCATCGACGAGACTCATAGGCGGCATTCGTTACTGACAGGACCGCGAGAAACGCTTAGGAGTCTCGTCGATACGTATGTTTGTGTGAGTGTGCCGTTTCGAATATTTGTAGGTAGTTTCCGTACTGTTCCATATATCTATACTGTGACATAGGCCTCCCCCAAGTTTCGCCACAATGAACGGTCAGAGTATACAAAAAGGTAGTGTTTACACACATAACATATATGATTGGCTATGTTTAAGTGGTTACTTAGAGAAAAGTTAGAATCTGTAGTCAAAAGGTAAAGCTTGTATTTTGAGTACCAAAACAATTAATTCTCTACAAATAGTATAATACAACGTAGTCATTCCAGTTAACATTTAACTAGTAGTTTAGTATTTAGTTTTTTTAGGCTTCCGTACCCAAAGGGTAAAACGGGATCCTATTACTAAAACTCCGCTGTCCTTCCGTCTGTCCGTCTGTCACCAGGCTGTATCTCATGACCCGTGATAGTTAGACAGTTAAAATTTTCACAGATGATGTATTTCTGTTGCCACTATAATAAAAAACCGGGCAACTGCGAGTCGGACTCGCGCACCGAGGGTTCCATACAACTTACCTACGAAAACAATTCAATTTCCAAATTGAGTTAGGAAGATTCCGAATCCCAAAAAAAGTTTTTTTTCTCGTAACGTAACTACAAATTTACAGTTTTCAGATTTTTTCCTATATTTGTGTTATAAGACCTTGCTTCATGCCAAATTTCAGGATTCTAGGTCAACGGGAACTACCCTATGAATTTTGTTTCCATTGAGAGTATACACGTTTTTTGCGACATAAACGGCGGTTTTTTTTTCGATAACTCAGAAGTTTGATTTTTTCACAGCTTCAAAGGACTGCAGATCTGAGTGTATGGTTTTAATTTCAACTCGATACCTCTACGCGTTTCCGAGATAAAGGGTCTTGACAGACAGACATACAGACAGACAGACAAACAGACAGACACACAGACGGACGGACAGACAGACAGATGGAAAGACAGCAAAATGGTTACCTATCATAAGTTCGAAAAATATTTGACCGAATTTCATTTCACCTAAAACTTTTCAACTATTTTCGTTTCGTTTTTTTTTTTATTTCATCGAAGTCACGTCTGCCACTGTATCAGTTGACCTATTATCAATTCGATTTTTTTTCTTTACTCCGACGTTTCATTTGGTCGAAAAGCTTTTCACCGATGTTACACTTAACCGAAATAACATTTGTTCGAAGTATTATGTTTCCGAACATTCATTATACCACTGTTTTAATTACCATATTTTTATTTCACCAGACGCCTACAAATGTAATTATTACAGTGGCATGCATTACATTCAGATTAGTTTAACTTAATATTTTTTTAATGAATTATTCAAAAGTAAAGGCAGTAGGCATGCAGCATGCAAGCAGGCATGTAGCATGCAAGCAGGCATGTAGCATGCAAGCAGGCATCTAGCATGCAAGCAGGCATGCAGCATGGAAGCAGGCATGCAACATGCAGCAAGCATTATTTCTGTCACGGCTCCGGCGCTGCGGGGTTTGGGCGGCCCCACGCGAGCTTATCGTCGCAGATGGTTTTAACGCTTACCACCGCAGCTTCGGCTTGCCGCGGCGGCGGGCCTTGAAACCACCTGCTCCTCAGCACGCGGGCCGCCCTACCCCACCGCGCCTACGCGGGTTTTAATTACACTCTAGGGGTAGGGCAAACAAGACTGTGTGAAGTCGGTTTTGCAGCGATTCGTTTCTGTCATTAAATTTTGTAACACAACATAATGACTTTTTATGATACTATTTTAATTTAATATTGAACATGCTACCAAGTAACCGTCTATATATTTGTGACCAAAATTCCGTAAAATGTTGTTTCGGTGTGGTGAAAATATGGCAAATAAATCATTTAGCAAATGAAAAAAGTTCAAAAGAGGCTTCGGCCAATAGCAAAAAGCTATTTTGTAAATCGGTGAAATATAGTTCGGTAAAATAATACTTATGACACTTGATACTTCGATGATCTAGAAATATGTCAAATAATGCATATAGCAAAAAAGACGTCGGTCAATAGTTTTCGGTAAAATGAAATTTGAACAAAATAATTTCGGAAAATTGATCGGTTCCCCAGCAAAATGATCCTATAAGGGTTCTGTTTTTTCCTTTTGAGGTACGGAACCCTAAAAATACTAAAAAACAGAATGAAATAAATATTTAATCGGGCTCTCTTTTGCTTCTGACGGAACCCTTCGCGCGCGAATTCCACTCGCACTTAATATTTATTTTACTACTTGAAAATGAGTAACTACTGAATGTTATTACAAAGTTACGGGAAAACTCAGCTCTCTCTTCTCAACATTATTTCTAAACTGTAAAACAAACAATTGCGAAGAATCGCCAAACTAAAGTGGCAATGGGCAGGGCACATTGCTCGCAGAACGGATGGCCGTTGGGGCCGAAAAGTTCTGGAGTGGCGACCGCGTACCGGAAGACGCTGTGTTGGAAGGCCCCGCCTACAAGGTGGACCGATGACCTGGTGAAGGTTGCGGGAATCCGATGGATGCGAGTCGCACAAGATCGTTCGTTGTGGCGACATTTGGGGGAGGCCTATGTCCAGCAGTGGACGTCTATCGGCTGAAATGATGAATGATGATGATGAAAACAATTACATGCATATACAATTTTTCCAGTAATAATATTGACATGGAAACTAGTTCTTTAGCAAGTAATAGAAATATATTAAGTCTGTGTATTTACTTAATTATTTTCTGTTATCTCACGAAGTAAATCTCGAGCAAACCTAAGTTTTTATTTAGGTAGGCATCTAGTCTTACGTGGGGGCCAGCGACGTACAGTCGCCTCGTGTGAGAAGCAATTGGTCCAAAGATCGAAACCAGCAGCCCTCAATATCTGGCTTTTTTTTTGAGGTGGGACATTATCAAATAATAACACCCTCTCTGGGTGGAATGAGAAGGCTGGGCCTTTTTTTTGTGGGAAAATCATCTAATTACAAATCCCGCTCTTAGGCGGAGCTGGAGATAGTGTCAGACTTTTACTGACTAAAAACCCACACATGTTCCTTCTTTGACTTTGTCCCAGGGCCCCAGGTTTCACTTTCACACTACCTGTAGATTTTTGCTAATTAAAACCCATCTGTGTTCTTTCAGTTGTCCTATGCATTCCAGGGTCACAGAGGTAACTCTTTCGAACGATCCCGTAGCCCTCAATGTCTGCTCCTGCAACTCGTTTATGGTTTTCCCGAAGCATTCACTTACAGGCCACTACACGTGCTTTTTTATTTTTGTAATAATATTTATAATAATAAAAAAATGAGCTCAATAATAGTAACACAGTAATAGTACTGTAACAGTTGCTGTCACTAGTACAGGTACACTGAAAATATTTATTAAGCAAAACGAATTAAAAAAAAATTTTTTTTTACTTGACTCCTCGGGCAGATTTTGGACCGCTTCGGTTTACTGATTAGTGTTATCCTGAGAAACGAAATGCACTATAATGTTTATTCTGGTTAGCACTCGGTCCAACTTCGATACAAAGATGTGCAATGTCCTTTACGGTTTTCAGACTTTTTCCTTTACTGTGATTTTTTTTGTGGTTTATCTATGATTTCCCACATCAATAAAAAGATACGGAACCCTAAAAAGCTGCAACTGATATAAAACTCTCAGTAAAGTATCGAAAAAAAAAAATACCAACGTGAGTACTTCTGAGGATAGATTACTATGTTTTGTAATAAATTGCAAAGAAGCATTTTTTAGCATTAGTCTCTTACAAATTCGTAGAAATCGATTTTCTATTAATTTTATCGAAAATGTCTAAGCTCCTCACAGAGTAGCAAACCAAAGTACCTAATCCTTTGTGATTCCTAGAAGCATTTATGTTCGAGTAGTAATCTGAAAATGAAAATGCTCTAAGTATATATGCCCAAAGAGACATGCTTATTTATATATACCAAATTATATTCTGAGAAAAAACTTCAAAAGAGGCTTTTTATTAAATCAAAACAAGGAATCTTTGCAGATTAATTTAGTATTTTTTTTTTTCAATAAAATTGAGATTGTGAACTGTCTTCTAAAAGGTCTAAAACTTCAAGATTATCTTGCCTGCTAGACCACTTCACAACTGTCTAATAATAGCTGCTATAGGTCTCTAATTTGTTTGCATGAGAGAGTCATGTCAAGCCTCCATTTAGATATCGTAGGCCCATTTGCGACGCGTTAATGCAGAAACATTACCATAGAATGGCCATAAGTTCCCAATTACGTTATGAGTTCAATGCAATCGCATAGCATTGTCGAGTCATGTGTCCCTGGTACACGCGGAGTTGTAGTGTACTTGACATTTAACAAGCTTTTGTAAATAGGAAATATTGTTTGTTTGCTTTGTAATCTATGCAGATTAGATAGTTTAAATATTATGTTTTTATGTAGGAAATGATCCAATGACTTCTCACGGGCGAAGGGGCGAAGCGAGAGGGCGTGTCAGATTTTTACTGACTAAACCACACCAGTTTCTTTTTTGCCTTGCTTTCCAGGACCCTGGGTTTACCTTTCGGTAGTCAACTCAAGGCTCCAGTAGGCTTCGGCCGTGCTGGGCCCCTACGAGGTAGTTTATGTTACTACTAGATTCAGCCAGAAGCTTTGCCTGCGTAAATATAGGTTGTTACGGACACGAAGTCAAAGTCAAAGCTAGATAAAAAGTAGCCTATGTCTTTATTTGGAATTCAAGCTTAAAGTAAGTTTGAATCCACCTTATACCATTTATTCAAAATTGCTTCAGTAGTTTAAGCGTGAAAGTGTAACAGTCAGACAAAGTTACTCTCGTATTTATTATATTAGTACGGATTTTGCACGATATTTGATATCAATATGCCTGTAGTATTTTCCAAAGCACAGATTTCGACTTTGATGTCAGAAAAAAGATTCTAATTAAAGAGTATGAATCCAGTTAATACTAGATTAAGGTATTTGTATGCATATGAAGTCCCCAGACTAATGCAAGCTTACATTAAACATAATTATAATACAGAATATATATTTACAAAAGACGTGAGAGCAATTCACGAAAAATCTTGGTAGGTAATAAAATGAAAAACATTTTTAGAGACATTTTACAAAATTCATTTTTTACTATATATAATAGGTATGTGTTTTCATTTCTTTTCTCTAGTCGTCGACGATTATTGTACTATCCATACTAATAATAATAATAATCATCATTATCATCATAATTTCAGCCGAAAAACGTCCACTGTTGGACATAGGCCTCCCCCAAGTGTCGCAATAATGCCCGTTCCTATGCGTCTCGCATCCATCGGATTCCCGCGACTCTCACCAGGTCCAATGATAAATGAATGATGTCTACCTTGTGGGAGGCCTTCCAACGCTGTGTTCCGGTACGTGGTCGCCACTCCAGAACCTTTCGTTCCCATCAACCATCTGTTCTGCGAGCAATGTGCCCTGGTCATTGCCACCTAAGTTTGGCGATTCTTCGGGCTATGTCTGTAACTTTGGCTCTCCTGCGAATATCTTCATTTCTGATGTGATCACGCAAGGAAACTCTGAGCATAGCCATTTCCATTACCCTTTGAGTGACTTTAAGTCTTCTGATAAGACCCATTGTAAGCGACCACGTTTCGGAGCCATATGTCATCACTGGCAACACGCACTGGTCATAGACTTTCGTCTTGAGACACTGTGGTACATTGGACGAGAAGACACCGCGCAGCTTCCCGAACGCTGCCCAGCCGAGTCGGATTCGACGATTGACCTCTTTCTCGAAGTTAGACCTACCCAACTGGAACGTCTGTCCCAAGTAAGCGTAGTCGTCCACAACTTCGTGAGTCTCCGATCTTGATAGGAGTGGGTGCTACATGGATGTTTACCATGATTTTGGTCTAATATTATAATGAAGAGGTAAAATTATATACATAATATGTCTGTAAACAGATCTCTGGACGCACTGATTCGATTCCGAAATAAATCGACTGATGTGTAAAAAGGGAAAGTGACATCGGCTTAATTATACCTCAGAAATTTCACGGTTCGTGTGATATATAACAATATAGTATCGAAATCACTAGATCAAAATGAGTATCTTGTATAGTACACTTTCAAGAAAGCTACAAAATCTTTATGTAGATAACAACAGCCTTAACTGAGTTATCTACCATTTAATAGCATCTATTAGAAATGAACCTTCTGAGGCGTGGTTAGCAGTAAAATATGGCCCATATTTCCACTTATGTTAGAACGAAAGTCACTAAAAAAGTCAGTAGAAAATCTGGGTTTACACTTGGAACGCCCCAGGTCAGTTCTTGGGCGTTCCAAATGTAAACCCAGATTTTTGGCGTACGTAAAATCTTGTTATTTATAAGTACAACAAACTCTATTTCAACACAGCGAAATGCTCAATTATGTCATTTACGCGCGCAAAGACTGCCATAGCCTACGAATACCAAGTAGAGGAAGTGCCAATCCAGCGAGTGTCTCAAGTACGAGATCTAGGAGTACTATTTACACCAGATCTAACGTTCCGGGATCATATAGTTAAGATTTGCAAGAAAGCGTACAGAAACCTCGGTTTCGTGTTGAGACAGTCGCAGGGATTCACTAATATTACCACGCTCAGGGTACTGTATGACGCCTTGGTAAGGAGTCATTTGGAACACAGTGCGGTGATTTGGGCTCCTCATGAAGCGAAATACAGTGTCATGCTGGAGCGAGTACAAAATAAATTCACAAGACACTTGTATTTCAAACTTTATGGGGTTTACCCGTTTTACCCACTGATGTATCCTACACTGTTTGTACTGGGTATGGTGGGGTACAACGAACTCAGAGTGCGCCGGGAATTTACACTCGCGGCGTATGCTGTAAAGCTCTTGCGTGGAGTAGCGCACAATCCGGGTGTGCTGCTGCACCTGAAGCTGTGCGTGCCAGACCGATACGTGTGGAGGCGGCGGCGGCCGCCATTGCTGGCCGTACCTGCTGCCAGAACCAACCTACTGTCAAAAGCACCCCTCACCCGCACAATATGTGTACTAAATGAAGTGCATGAGAGGATGGACCTATTTTCGAGCCATGAGAGTGAAATCGCAAGAGTTTTATTAAATTTTATTAGTTCTAGTTAAATATTTGTTACTGTATGTACTAAGTCTGATTTTATATTGTATTTACATATAGGTTAACGTTAAGTTTTTTATTTATTTTTTATGTACTTCTTTTATTTTTTATAGTTAGTAGTATTGTAATAGAGTTTAGTGTTATTTTAGCTTTTTAGGATGTTAGTGTAAGATTATGACTTTTTTCAATTATTATATTTTTTTTCGGTTTGGAAACCACTATTGTATTAGGTTCCGCCTGTGAAGATAGTGTGTGTATATTTAATAATAAATAAATAAATAATATAAATAATAAATAAGTAGTTTTAACGTACTTATAAATAACTAGATAATAAAATATAGCGTATGTCACTCAGGAATAAAGCAGCTTTCTATCGGTGAAAAAATTTTACCAATTGGACCAGTACTTCCAGAGATTACCTCCTACAAACAAAAAAACAAACTGTACCTTTTTATAATATTAGTGTAGATAATAAACATTTATTTCGGATCAGGTCCATATTTTGTTAGTAACAGTATCACTAATGTTAAACACACAGCTACACTATGACATGAAGCCGCACCCATCTTTGCAGCATAGGGCATCTTTGCACCTAACTGCAAAAACACACAGTAAAGTGTTGGTGCTGCCAGCAAAGTGAGGCGCTTCTCTCCCTGATTATGCTGGTGAAACCATCAACCCGTGCCTCAGTAAACCTCCTTGACGCATTGCAACGCCATGGCAGCCCCAACAGTAAGTACCCCGAGAGCATTGTTATATTGGACACACAGGCAACACAACTGAAACTGGCATCAAAAAGTTTTTCCGCAAGTATAGAACATTATTTCCAATTTCAGCGAAACTTGAATATACTATGTTCAGAATCAGTAACTGAATCGGTTCCAATAATTTTTACACCAAGTTATATTTTTTCCCAAAAATATTTATAAAAAGATCACTAGTTGGACACAACCGACACTAAGTATAATACAGGTCACGGCAGGTTATAGCGGGCATAAGCGCCAGCGTCCAGCTGGGTGCATGAGTAAACTAATGTTGTTGTAATTATAATAAATGAAATTATGTCTTCTTATTTTTTTTTTTGCAGAAACATCTCCACTGAGATGTAATAATTATTGTCTAGACTATTCACCTTATGCTTGACTTAATCGATAGATATTAAGCCAAACTTGAATAATATACCTTCAAGAGATAAACCGGTATTAAGTAAGAAGTATTTGCATCGGATATTAGTGTTTGATAGCTGATCTACGAATAGGGGCAGGAATATTTTGAAGATAATCTTATATATTTATATATAATTCTTCTGTACGTGTGTTTGTCACCTCCTAAATCGCTTGACGGATTTGAATAAAATTTTGTGGGTATATTTGAGTGAATGGTTTGAAAATATAATCGGACCCGGTAGGTAGGTGATGCTGCAATCGGGAGACAATTTTCATTTCTTGGTAAAAATCAGCTTTCGGTCAAGGTCTCTTGAGACTGCTAGTATCTACTTATACAAAAATGAATCTCTAATTCCCCTGGTAATGTCATTACGCGTGAACGGCTGAACCAATTTCGCTAATCCTTTTTTTTTTGTTGTTTGTTATTGTTATAGGAACCGGATAAGTACGTGTCGGAATCGCGCACTGAGAGTTCCGTGCAAACTTACCTATGAAAACAGTTCAAGTCCCGAATTGAGTTACGAAGATTTATCCGAATCGCAATAAAAGTTGTATTGTATTGTGTTGTTGTTGTGTTGTATTTTTATAATTTAATCTATGTTTGTTTCTATTTATGCGTACATTTATTTACTGTTATTGATATATATATATATATATATATATATATTATTGTATTATAAGTTTAATTTAGATAATTTAGTCTATTTAAATCTTCTTTATATTATTTATACACACTGCGTCTACATTTCTTATCCAACTCTCCTGTCGCAGGTCTGCTGGAAGAAATTTCGTTAGATATAAGCAGGACCTTTGTACTCTTTTATCTGTATTTGTTCTTTTCGATATTAAGTGTTTGTGTGTACATAAATAAATAAATAAATAAATAAATAAAGTTTTTTTTTTATGTGGCTTAACAACAAATTTACAGTATTCAGATTTTTTCGTATACTTGTGCTATGAGATCTTGCTTTATGCCAAGCGACAGGATTCTAGGTCAATAGAAAGTAGGTACCCTATGAATTTTGATTCTCTTGGGAGTGTCGAAATACACGTTTTTCGCGACATAAACGGCGGTATTTTTTTATTTTTTTTTTGATAACTCAGAAGTTATATTTTTTCACAGCTTCAAGGGACCGCAGATCTGAGTATTTAATGAAGGTAGAGATATCCCGAGATGAAGGGTTCGACAGGCAGCAGACAGACAGATGGACAAAAAAGTGATCCTATAAGGGTTCCGATTTTTACTTTTTGAGGTACAGAACCCTAAAAATAACAAAATTGAGCAGAACATAAAAAAAAACATATTGACTATTTAACGTTCACACATTTGACAATATAATCACAGCTACAGCCTACTGTCCACGGACGCGTAGCTTCATAGACGCGTATTTATCATTTTATCCTTGATGCGGTAACGTCGTATTGTCGTGTCCTTGCCGCTTTGTTGACAGAGTTTCATAGTTTTGAATGTAAGCTGTGAGCAGGCGTAAACCAAGCGTATAATGACGAATACGCGTCTATGAAGCTACGCGTCCGTGGACATTAGGTCTGAGACCGGACAACGTGTTTGTCGGATCAGCTAGTCATAAATAATTGCTTTATTGGATTTTATTTTGGGTGGGAAAATCATCTAATGACATCCCCCGCTCTTTTCGTGTCAGACTTTTAATGACTAAAAACCCACTTCTGTTCCTTCTTTGCCATTGTTCCAGGGCCCCGGGGATCTCTTTCGCATCACCCATGGCTCCAGTAGGCTTCGACCCTGCTGGGCCCCTACGGTTGCTGACATCTCCTTGAGGCGCGCGTGGAACACTACGCGCCGTCGACGACTTGGGCTCGGTCCGGATGGTTACCGGACGGTCGGACGGCGAGCTACCCATTGCTCACCGTCCGCAAGCCAGCGCCTACGTTGGCTGTAAATCGGGATTGGAATCCGCGCGGCTGGAGCGCGAGGGCCATTGCCTCGCGCGTGCACGTGCGGCCGTGCTGGCATAGCTGCTTCGCAGAAGGAGGGGACCGCCTGACACTCCTCCTGGCTCCGGACTATGGCCTGTACCAAGGCCCAGCGCGAGAGATCGCTGCCGCCAAATTGCTTTATAGTTGTTATTATCTATTGTGTGTTTCATATGTGCTTCTTTAATTTAATATTTTTTAAATATCACGACTTGATATTATAATTCATCACTGGTATCAGATTGTTCACTAAGATTATTAAAGCAACTTTTACCAGCTGACTTGTGGATTTTGAGGTACCGTATTACCAGAGTGTGCCAGACCCAGCTCTCGAGATTTACTAAGTCACGTTGTAAAATTACGTGAATGAAAAGACAGTTTGTGTTGACATCGTGAGTGATTTTATTATTATTTACGAAACGATTTATTCTATTTTCAGGAATTCTACAATAAAACTAACAAAATTAAATGTTAATTCATCATTTCAGCCGAAAGACGTCCACTGTTGAACATAGGCCTCCCCAAAGTGTCGCCACAATGACCGGTCCTGTGCGTCTCGCATCCATCGAATTCCCGCGACCCTCATCAGGTCATCGGTCCACCTTGTGGGAGGCCTTTGAACGCTACGTCTTCCGGTACGTGGTCGCCATTCCAGAACCTTTCGGTCCCAACGGCCACCCGTTCTGCGAGCAATGTGCCCATTGCCACAATGTTAATTCGAAATTTGAAAATAGTTTTTCATCAAAATAGGTTGCCTTGAAATTCTGATCATAAGATGTGCGTCATAAAAAAAAAATTGACATGAGATCAAAATTATATTATGTCTTTGTTTCATGTAAGACTTTTCTTATAAAGTCTCAAAGGTAAAGAAAATTGCTCTCTCTTTCAATTAAAATAAATCATCTTCACGAAAATATAGTAAGCAAACTTCGCCAGCGTAACTTCGCAGACATAACACATTTTTATAGCATAGCATAGTCGGCCTTATAATGTTCCCACTGTTGGGACTCAGGCCTCCTCTCCAGGAGAGGGTATGGGCCATAATCCACCACGCGGGCCCAGTGCGGGTTGGTGGATGTCACATGTCTTATTGTTGTTGTCTTAATATGTTTAGTTTATAAGTTTGCGCCTTTTCCGGCAAATAAAATGTTTTTCTTTCTTTCTTTCTTTCTTTTCTTCGAATTTTTGGTTCTAGGACATGCCGGTTTCCTCACGATGTTTTCCTTCACCGTTTTGAGAGCAGTGGTGATGAGATAAATTACACAAAGCAAACTTCGCCAGCGTAACTTCGCTGACATAACACATTTTTATAGCATAGCATAGTCGGCCTTATAATGTTCCCACTGTTGGGACTCAGGCCTCCTCTCCAGGAGAGGGTATGGGCCATAATCCACCACGCGGGCCCAGTGCGGGTTGGTGGATGTCACATGTCTTATTGTTGTTGTCTTAATATGTTTAGTTTATAAGTTTGCGCCTTTTCCGGCAAATAAAATGTTTTTCTTTCTTTCTTTCTTTCTTTTCTTCGAATTTTTGGTTCTAGGACATGCCGGTTTCCTCACGATGTTTTCCTTCACCGTTTTGAGAGCAGTGGTGATGAGATAAATTACACAAAGCAAACTTCGCCAGCGTAACTTCGCTGACATAACACATTTTTATAGCATAGCATAGTCGGCCTTATAATGTTCCCACTGTTGGGACTCAGGCCTCCTCTCCAGGAGAGGGTATGGGCCATAATCCACCACGCGGGCCCAGTGCGGGTTGGTGGATGTCATAGTCTTATTGTTGTTGTCTTAATATGTTTAGTTTATAAGTTTGCGCCTTTTCCGGCAAAATAAAATGTTTTTCTTTCTTTCTTTTCTTCGAATTTTTGGTTCTAGGACATGCCGGTTTCCTCACGATGTTTTCCTTCACCGTTTTGAGAGCAGTGGTGATGAGATAAATTACACAAAGTAATGCGCCTGACTGGGTTTGAAACCGCAACCTACAACTCGTAAGTCGGGGCCGTTACCACTCTGCCACCACTGCTCTCACAACACATTTTTATTTTATTTTAGTACCTTATCCCACACTACGAATTACTACTGGATCGTAGACGCCTTCACAAACATTAACAACCCACGTACATAAACAGCCAAACCCGGAACACCAATCTTTAGGCAATACAAATATTTCTTCTGTACGAGAAACAGACCTTGGATCTCATCTTGACGTATTAAAATATCATGCTTGCGAACAAGAAAGATGGACGGAGCTATACACCCTATATAGGGTGACTGGCAATTAGTGTACGATACTTAAACACGTGATTGTGCTCACGATAACAAACAATTTTTATTATGGGAGCAAAGCCGAAATCGCGAAAAAAATATCAGCTGTTCAGTACATTAGGCAAACATAAATGTACTGAACAGCTGCTTTTTTTTCGCGATTTCAGGTTTGTTCCCATAGTAAAAGTTGTTGGTTATCATGAGCACAATCACGTGTTTAAGTATCGTACACTAATTACCAGTCACCCTATATAGCTCCACTAGCTTCTGCCAGCGGCTTCGCCAGCGTGAAAGTAGATGTTTCAATTTTTTTTTTTATTCTGCATAGGTTCGCGCTTGACCGCTATCTCACCTGATGGAAAGCGACGATGCGGTCGACGATGGAGCGCGCTTACCTAGAAGTAACCTATTCACTCTTGACTTAAAGATTCCCGGGTTGTAGCCATCAGGAAACACAGATTCCGGCAAGGAATTCTACTCCTTAGCTGTACGCACAATGAATGTGTTCCCAAAACGTTTCGTGCGTATGGGCGGGATGTCCACCATGTACCGGTGGCGCATTGCCGTACGCGTGGTGGTCCGATGATGGAACGGGCTAGGCGGAATTAGGTTATGCAATTCCGACGCACACTCTCCGAAATGCAACCGGTAGAAAATCGACAGGCTAGCAACTCGGCGTCGATGCTCAAGACTTTGGACCCCCGTTTCATCCCCTCAGGGGTGGAGTTTTGTAAAATCCGTTCTTAGCAGATGTCTACACCCTATAAGGAACCTACTTGCCAAAGGAGACAATTTTTTTTGTTTGGGGAATAGGCCCACCACAAATTGTGGCGTATAGCAATGAAATGCAAGTTAGTTTATTCCTTATAATCTCTAGATTACATTGGTAATATTGTCAACACTTTATGTAACTGGAGTACCGTGAAATACGACAGTCAAAACATGACTCTCATAATAACCTAAAATCTCACAAGAGCGATTGTCTAATGAGTGGATAGGTCTCCTTGGTATTTTAAGTTAAAATAGTGCACTGTTCAATAATATAGAGTATAAAACAAAGTCACGTCTGTACTACGTGACAGACTTTGATGTGATTTACACGATTTGATAGACTTATTCATGAAAATGCGTAGATTTATTCATTTCGAAATAGCGCGGCTTTTGCCGGCCATTGACTGTAGATCTAAAATAATAAGGTGATGTGTTTTATGCTGGTTGTGTAAGGAGAAAAAAAAACCACATTATAGGTACATCACAAGTATTTATTACTGTTCATCATCATCATTTTCAAAGTCATCTCTTAAAAGCAGTATTTCATCTAAAAAAGATGCAGGTGGCTCAACCTCACCTTGATGCCGCGCCCAAGATAAAAACCACACTATACACATCACATACCTATGCACAGCAGCCAACAGTGCGTCTGCCCACTAAACAATTACAACAGTATCCAGCAAGAGCAGTATTCAACATTCCGTTGAAATCGTGCTGCACAATTGATACAACGGCTTTGTGGATTATGCATGTATCTACAGATGCCATTTTCATAAAATCTTTCGAATAAAAATACGAAAAGAACAGAAGAAACATGCAACTATCTAGTAATCGGAAACAATAATAATGTTGTCTGTAGCGTTGGGCGTTTCAACGACGAACAGTTTTCAAAGACCGTTTTTTGTACCAAACAGTCTTCGTTGCACAAACCAGTCTTCGAATTACTGTATGCGAATTGTTATCTTACTGTTAAAAAAATAAGGTCGAAAATCTATTGCTTCAACTATCACACTCGTCGCGTCGTCGTTTTTAAAACCAGTTATTGCAATGAAAAACGAATTTTATGTTTATAGTCATAAAGTTCATTTTTCATTGTAATAACTGGTTTTGAAACGACGACGCGACGAGTACAGAATTTATTACCGTCCTCAAACTAGTTGCGACAACGAACGTTTACTGCAACTACTTCACTCAACGATAGTTTCGTCTTCAAACCAGTTGCGACGACGACCGTTTTCTGCAACCGTTATTGTCGTCGCCAAAACGGTTACGTCTCGTCCCACCACTAGTTGTCTGTCAGTGTCAAACTGATTGAAACTGGACCACAGAGCATCTGGAACGGGCTATTAATTACGTTTCGTTCCACGTTGATTTTTAAAGTACGTTACTTGATATTTGTGTTAACCATTAATAACAGCATTAAAAACAAGTTCGCTGTACCAATTAATTATTATCTCTTGAAACGCATTTAAATCCGATGTCACCGCTGCGCACTGTAGTAACATATTTTTTTTCACGTTAAAATAAACTTGAAAACGCTCCTAAACAAGCATTTTTTGCCGTAACACTTTTTTACTATTATTTCATTATTCCGGTTAGATTTCTATATAATTTTTGGTCTGTTAATTATAATAAGATGATCGCTTTTTCTATGTGTAATATGATTAATAAACGTAACCTTTTAATAGTGGGCCCAAAAAAAATTGTCTCCTTTTAAGTTTTTAGGTGTTATAGTTTCTGAGATTTAGTGATTAATCAGTGAGTGGTATTTCACTTTTATATATATAGATTTCTTTAACAGTTCAGGTTAGGGCATCAAATGGATCAAGTTAAGAGCTCATAGTAGGGCCACTGTGTTCATCCACAGTGCCAATCGTACCAAATAAGATCATCATCATCATCATTTCAGCCGAAAGACGTCCACTGTTGGACATAGGCCTCCTCCAAGCGTCTCCACAACGACCGATCCTGTGCGTCTCGCATCCACCGCATTCCCGCGACTCTCACCAGGTCGTCAGTCCACCTTGTGGGAGGCCTTGCAACGCTGCGTTTTCCGGTGCGCGGTCGCCACTCTAGAACCTTTCAGCCCCATCGACCATCCGTTCTACGAGCAATATGCCCTGCCCACTGCCACTTTAGTTTGGCGATTCTTCGGGCTATAAGATGGTCTATTGTAAAACTGATAGAGTTCCTTCTAGAACTACGAACACAAGAAATCTATCACAATTGGCAACACAATACTATTCATATGCATGGACAGACATTCTTTCTATTATAAACAAATTACTTGCCGTTTAGTCACGCTTATACGCCGACATTCTTCTGAACTGAGCATAATACTTGTACATTTGTACAACGGTACCAAACTATTAAAACAATGGCTGGTCGCAGTTGTTACGGCATTCGCTTTAAGCTTACCACTACTCTAAACGAGAATTTTAGTTCGTGTTAGGCTTTACTATGTTTTTGTCCGATGAGGCAAAGAACGTAGGTGAGGGAAATGTTGATGAAATTATCAAGCGTGTACGTAATGTTATCATGATATTACCGACGAAATAATTTGCTAAGTTTTATCAAATCAAATTAATGGTCAAACTATGACTTACTTTTAAGTCATTTACGGGTAATTGGTCGTAAGAAGTAAAACACCGGGAAGAGTGGAAGGTTAAAAGGAAGACAGGTTTGCCTTTTCTTTTACGTGGGAAATCATCAAATAACTTTTTCCGCTCTAGACGGAGCGAGAGGAAGTGTCAGATTTTTATTAACTAAAACGCATAGTGCTCCTTCAGTTGCTCTTTATTGAGGGACTGCGGTAACTCCTTCCAACAATCTGCAGCCCTATCAGGCGTTATGGCGGTAAGTTCCCTCTTTGAGGAGTGGCTGGAAAGACGTCACGGCGTCATCACCTTCCGCATGACGCAGGTCCTCACCGGACATGGTAAGTTCGGGAGGTTCCTGCACCGGATTCATGCGGAAGAGAATCCCGGGTGTCACCATTGTATGAATCACCTGGAGGACACGGTGGAGCATACGGTGGAACATATTATATGGTGGAGGTGTACCACGCTTGGGCAGAGCACCGCCGTGTTCTCGTAGGGGCGATCGGCGGCAAAGACCTCTCACACCGGGCCCTGGTACCAGCCATGGTTCGGAGAGAGAAGAAATCCTCCTTCTGCGGAGCAGTAATTCTAGCGAAGGAGACGGCCGCAAGCATGAGGGAACGCTCCTTACGCTCCAGCCACCGGGATCCTGATTCCGATTTCCAGCACCCTATGCGTAGGCTTGCGAACAGCGAGCAAAGGGTAGCACGCCGTCTGGTCGTCCGGTAACTGTCCGAACCGTGCCCAAGTCATCAACGGCGTGTAGTGTTCTACACGCGCTCTAAATAAATGTCAGCAAACCGGAGGGGCCCAGCAGGGTCGAAGTCTAGGCCATGGGTTAAGTGAAAGTGAACCCTGGGGCCCTGGAACAAAGGCGAAGAAGGAACAGTAGTAGGTTTTAGTCAGTAAAAGTCTGACTCCCAAGAGCGGGAGAAGTCATTGGATGGTTTCCTACTATAAAAAAAGCCCTGAGAGGCGTCAGCCTTAACTGACCCGTAAAATATTACTGACATCTCTTAGAGGAGCGCGTGGAACACGACGAGCTTCGACTCGGGCGCGCTCCTTACACGTTTGCCTAGCATTGAGATAATACAATTTGATCTTAAGGAAAAGTTCAATCAAGCTTAATATTAACTAATTTTAGTGTTTTGTTTGTAAAGAAACATCTACATTTCTAACTACTTTATTTCCTGTAATTTCAATACTGTGGTTAACCTCAAATTGAATGCACCTACCTCTTTATTAACTACCGATGCAAAAGTTTGACTGCTGTGTGTGTCTGTGGCATCGTAGATGCTAAATGGATAAACTTTTATGGCCTTTAATTTTTAATTAATAGGTGTGAAAAGGCATTACTCTATTTTACATTAAAATTGTATATGTCAGTGTTTTTTCAATAAAAAAAAAATATTATATCGGCGAAAGAAATGCATCCCAGTTGTTACGACATTCACTTTAAACTTACCACTACTCTAAACGATTTTTTTTTTAAATTGATATAAACTAGTGCTTGACTGCGATCCCATCTGATGGTAAGCAGTGATGTAATCGTTGATGGTGAGGCGTGCTAGTTTATTCACTCTAGCCTTTAAGACACCCAAATTATAATCGGATGGAAAAACCTCAGCAGACAAATTGTTCCAGTCCTTCGATGTACACGTTATAAACGACGAGGCAAAATTCGTTAGACTTTACTATATTTTTGTCCGATGAGGGAAAGAACGTAGGCAAGGAAATCGTTGATGAAATTATCAAGCACGTACGTAATGTTATCATGATATTACCGACGAAATAATTTGCTAAGTTTTATCAAGTGAAAAGTGTGGTGGAAGAAACGCCTCCCCCATAACCTTCTAATCTTCCCGGTGTAAGCGACCTCCGATCCGTAAGCGCCTCTAAGTCGTAAAATTTCCCTCATTAGGCTCAAAATGTTTTCAAACTCAGAGTTTTTTCTTTTGTCTTTCTTTCCAGTAAAGCTATTTATACCTATTCGAATCTAATTAGGTGTTGGAGCCTGTTGTCAAATTACATATAAAAAAATAATACTACTTAAACGAAGAAAACTAGCAAGGTCTAATGATGTAGATTAATTGGGTTTTACTCCTAATCCTAAACTTGGAGAGAAGATTATTATTATTAGTTTTTTATTTCTTTATTGTCACACCAACAGCATTATATACGAGATTATTATGGAAAAAAAAAATATCTGGACACTGGTATGGTTGCCTATTATAGGTATGCACAGCTTACACCATAATAGGTACGACATTAATTATTATCGTATGAGCTAAAAAGAAAATAACCACAAAAATAAATATACAAAATGGAAAAAAATACGTTCACACGATTGTAAAAATAAAACATAAGACTAAAATAAATAAATCATTTAAAAAATGGATAGAGTATCTAACATTAAAATAAGTTTATTAAAATAAGTTATTACTAAATAATCATTTAGTTAGTATTTAAGTTGATATTATATACTCATTAATATCAACTCAGATACTAAAGACTTACGACCTTATTATCTACTAACTTTTACCAATGGATTTACCCGTAAGGCCGTGCGCGCACTGCCTCTTGCGGTGGAATGCGGTGCGTTTATTCTACCGTGCGGTAGAATAAACGCATTCACAGGGCCGCGCACTGCCGCGAAACTAACGCACGTATTAACTGACTTCAAAAAAAAAGAGGAGGTTATCAATTCGGTTGTATTTTTTATCATCATTTTTTTTTATGTTTGTTACCTCAGTTCTCCGTCGTTTATGGACTGATTTGCTAATTTTTTTTTGCCTTTATAGGAAAAATCCAGTTCTGATGATGGGATCCATGAGGAATCGAGGGTACCTATTCCTCAAAAATTATAGGCCACCTTATAGTGATTTTGGTATTTTCATCGAGAATTAAGCATTTACAGTCAAAAAGTAACATTTCATGAAGTGGAACTGATGAAGAAGACCAGAAATGGTCAACGGAACTTCATACTCACATAGATATCACAATGAAGATAGTAAAAAATAGATAGTAAAAAAAAATCAAAATGTAAAATAACTTCGTCGGAAGTCGGTATTTTTATATTAGTTTTGTTTTGTCTCTTCGATATTTAAGTTATTTTAAAAGTAAAGTTATTTTGCACTGTGGTTTTTTGACATAGTTGAGATACATTATTTTTTTATATTTTATTTATTTAGGGCCTCCAAGAAAGGATGTTCACACAAATATAAGGGTTGAATACATTTAAGTTTTAAATTAGCGCACTTCCTCAATTACAGGAAGCCACATGGATAGAGTTTAAACAATTTAAATCTAAAATAAGAATAGGTAGGTATATTGTTTTATTACGGAGTTTCTGTGACTACTTTCCATAGAAAGAACGAAACGAAACGAAATTCCTCATAGGATCATAGCAGCTGATGACTGTAAATGCATAAGTTCTCGATGAAAATACCAAAATCACTATAAGGTGGCCTATAATTTTTGACCAGTACCTTCGATTCCTCATGGATCCCATCATCAGAACTGGATTTTTCCTATATGGGAAAAAAAATATTGCAAATCGGTCCAGAAACGACGGAGTTCTGAAGTAACAAACAACCGAATTGATAACCTCCTCCTTTTTTTGAAGTCGGTTAAAACGTGCGTTAGTTTCGCGGCAGTGCGCGGCGCTTCCTAGATCTCTATACGATACAAAAATATTTGCGGTAGATTCACCGCAAAGGAGATTGCCCATTTTGTTAGGAGACTTGGGCCCCTAGAAAAAAAACGCGGGCAACGGTGGTTTTAACTTGGTTTTGAAGAACAACAATTACCTTTTCAGACCCTGAAAACAATTTTCAGTTTTACATCCTATTTTCAGAAAAAAAAAGTTTTTTACAGATGATGAAATTGAGGTTATAAAACAATATTTTTTATAAAAATATTTGAAATTGAAATAACAATATTGTTTATGTATTAATATTGATTCCAGAATTAAATAAAAACATTAAATAGCATCTTCTGTTGCTAGATATTATGTTGGACTGACCACCCGGCAGTCAGCATTAACTGGGCTGTGCCCTCACAAAATATTAAAAATAAATACTTACCAATGGCTAAAACCTTCGGTTAGAAGAACGTGTGGCTGTTACAATAACCGCACAGATTTATCTCAAGTTAAGCTATGCTTGGTCAGACTGGATGGGTGACCATCCATTACATACAAACTCCTCCTGAGTAGCTGTTAATACATTCAAGCTGTTGATTCTGCGTGCTATATTTAAACCTTAGATACTCGTTATAATGAGTTCACTGTGCCATCCATGATTAACTGTAGTTTATGTAGGAAGGGCTTAATTATAGAGGAGATTAAAACACAGTAAGTTGCTATACAGCTCTTTAATTATAGAGGAGGTTAAAACACAGTAAGTTGCTATACAGCTCTTTAATTATAGAGGAGGTTAAAGTACAGTAAGCTGCTATACAACTGTTTAATTATAGAGGTTAAAATGCAGTAAGCTGCTATACGGCTGTTTAATTATACAGAAGGTTAAAAACAGTAAGCTGCTATACAGCTGTTTAATTAGTAAAAGAGAGTGAGAGGTGCAGAGTCCACAGTGGGTTGGTCAGCAACAGGTTGCCTCTGTACTACTCTTGATGCAGCCTCCCAACAAGGATGACAAACTCGTTCCAAATGCAAGACCTAAAAACAAAAATATTATATATATACTAAACATTGTTATTCAATTACTATGTACATTAAGTTTAAATGAATAAATAAGATTAAACACTTACGTGATGAGCTGGTGTCCATCTTAGTATAACATTCCTTTGAGGACAATCTTGACTAACTCTGTGAGTTCTGCGACTTGCAATTGAAAAGCCACACGCAAAACATATGTTTAGGTGTCCAAGAGCAGGGGATACAAGGGATAGACTTGTGTTAGATGATGTCCGGTTTTCTAATAATACAAAACATTCTGCACACAGGATGTCATCAGAAGATATCTGAAAAGATAACAAAAAAAAATCTGTGAATTCCTAAGTATAATATGTAAATTAATTCATGTGCTTATTCGTTACAAAATAGTTTTACCACAAATGATAGATTATATTGTAAATCTATTATTATTATAAGGGAATAGTCAAGAGGTATATCCATAGGATAGGTCTAAGACGAATACATGATAATATATATGACATGAATATATGACATTTTGTTTATAAATTAAAATAAATGTATGATAACGTAAAAAGTTCAAGTAGGCACACAAAAATCTTACTTTTTACACTATGCCGGCAACATCTTTTGCTAATGTGTGCACAACGGCTTAATAAACTAAGGACACACAGAAAGCTGATGTCTTTTCATAGAAAGCCCACTTCTAACATTGTTTAAAACTAATTGGAAGTAAGCTGCCTGAATATTTGCCTGTATTGTCAGACGATGACTCCTTGATTGACAGGTAGGCATCGTAAATATTTATATAAATATTGTAAATGACATATAAACTTACCAATGTAGGTGTTACCCAGGATCTCAGAAGGATAATCATTGCTTCATCTAACTCTTCGATTTGACGTCTACGAAGATTAGGCGCCAGACGTAAAGAGCAATTGACACACCGGCGAGACAAAGAGTACCCGATCTCTACCAGGTGCAGACATTTTTCAGGAGTAAAACCAGAATATAAAGCTTAACTAAAAACGAGTCAATTTGCTTACTTATCACTAAAACAAGAGTCCAAAGCTCACTTAAACTAAAAAAGAGTCAATTTGCTCACTTATCACTAAAAAAGGTGTCCAATATCTCAAAACAAACCCACTGACTAAACAAATTGTAACGATATGAAGTAATTAAGGAGGAATAAATTCAACTCTACGCAAAACGACCGCCACGAAAACAATTTGAATGTATGTATATTATGTATGTATTGATTTGACAGATTAAGCTGTTGATCCCCGCATTAACGCCGGCGTTCACGCGCCATTGTCTTTCTATTGTGTCTCTAATTACGCACTCAAAAGGTTAATAGAGATGAAGCGTATATACTAGAACAGATCCAGGGATTAGGTATTTAACGAGACTAGGCTGCACCTATTCTAACTTTTAAAATACTTGATCCACCTAGTCTCATTGTGCCTACGCAGGCGCAGTGCACGGCACCCGCGGCCCGCGCGAATCGAAGTACAGACTGTACTGGACTATGCTGCTATCTCGCTTCACCGCGTCCCGACGACGACTAGCTCATCCATGTTTTCCAAAATCATTCGTGAGTCAGTCACTTGAATTTGAACCTTAATTCAAAAGGCTTAAAAGTAACGCGATGCGCACTCGTATTTACATAGATCATACGTGTACCAGTCGTTTGAGTTTGAACCATATCTCTGTCCTTTTTTAACTACACTATTCCACAGTCTTTCCATCCTTGTCTCTCAATACTCGAGATCGAGACTAGTCGGGACTAGGCACTAGGCAGACTTTATAGAATAGGTAGAATAGATACTTTGACAATACTCGATGCGAATGAAGACTATATGATGCAGTCGAGAATCAAGTACGGACTCGTGCGAATGTGATCTCGATTGACGTATTATACCTACTCGACGTCGCTAACTTCTATCGGACTTATTTAGTGATCGGTTTTCGTAACGAAGTTTTAATATATTGTTAAAGAACTTAGATCTATTTTTAATAAGACATTAATTAATGTGTTTATTGTTTTGAAAAATGGCTCCCAAAGGAAGTAGTGTCGATTGGGGTCATTTTACGGATAAAGGCCAACAAATGGCTGAGTGTAAAATTTGCAAAATACAATTGAGTTTTAAAAGTTCCGTATCAAATCTTACAAAGCATATAAAACGTAAATATCCATTCGTAAATTTAGTTGGAAGAACGTACGTACTACACGTATCGTAATCGTTGTTACGCAAAGACTAAGCATCTATAAAGTATGCGTATTTCATGGACTAGGTGGACTAGGTGGAACAGGTATTTGGATCGAGTATTTGTACGGACTTGGACTAGGTGCACCTAGTCCAAGATTTGCCTAGTACGACCCATCTCTACAGATTAATCTGTTTAGTCTCGCCTCGCGTTCCGAGTTACGACAAAATCGATGTAAGCGCGGCAAACAATCCGAGCGGAGCGCGGAGCGTACCTAGCGATTTCTTGACGCGCTAACCGCGATGTTATTGTGATTCGGAACGCGGGGTAGGTGTGGCCATGTTAAATATTTTGTTGTTTGATTTACCAAATCGATTTGATAAAAGTCATATCATTTAACAATTGTGGTGTGACCGTTTTGTAGTTTTAGTTTTGTGATAACTTTCGTTAGTGTTGATATTTTGCTGTTTGTGCAACAGTTGTAAACAGTTTTTCTTTCTTTTTTTCTTGCTTTTTATTTACATAATTAAAGAGATACTTTTGCATATGATTTATATTCTTTATTTTATGTGAATAACAATTTCAAATCGAAGATAGAAGTTTAGTGAAATATAATTACGACACAAAGCTGCGATGTTTGATGTAAATAATATAATGCAGCTAGGGTGCAGTTTTGCCACCAGCATTAGTAAATACGATTTGAGTTGGAGTAAGTAATATTGAACTGTTCCTCAATTTATTCCTGTTTTCTATTACAAAATATGCCTTTGTTCCATAAAAAAAAATTGATTGTGCACTAAGTTTATTTACTATCTATTTCTATTTTTTTTATTTTAGCTCGCCCGTTGCCTAATCCGCTCCTGTTTAATCGGCGATTTGAATATACGTCTAATCAGTTACATGAGACCTAGATTATGACCGGAGAAAAGCTATTGTAAACATCTCCGGTACTTTTAGTCGGTGGAATAGTAATATATCGATATTTTTAATCGATAACTACCAATTAATTTACATAATCTGTCGTTTATCTGGCAACATTCATTCATTCGTTAAGTTTTAATGGCGGAGATAGCTTAGATTCAATAAAATAATTATTAATTACGGTTTCTAGTGCTAGGGTGAAAGAGATGTTGATAAAATAAAATTGGACTTATAAAATTACGACTTAATTTTTGAGAAGTAAATAGTCTACTCCCGGCACTGCAAATAAGGGGCCCATCGGCGGTCAATCTCCTTTGCAGCGAGAGGCCAACGGTGATTCTACCGCATGCGTTTATTTCACGGCAGTGCGCGCACTTCTATGAGACTCCATACTTCACAGATTATGCGTTAGAAAAACGCAAGGCAGTGCGCGCACGGCCTAAGTAGAAAAATACCTATGTCATACAGTGATAAAGCAGCCCAAGACGCGAGTGAAACCACGGAAGACAACCAGATCCCAAATAATTGTTTAGGTGACCTAGTTCCCGATAAGATCAACATCCAATTTCTAGAGCGAAAACTATTGCAAAATGAATGTGAAAAATTGGTAAACGAGCGCAAACTGTTAACTGCTGCAATTGGCTGTGGATAATTTATTCAAACAATAACAACAATTTATGCACTATTATCCACCGAAATGATATAATTGGTTTAGTAGACATGAGAGTTATAAAATGCTCATTTATTTTGACATTGATATGAGACGGACAAAATGCTCATTCATTTTAGCATTGATATGAGACGGATATAATGCTCATTTACTTTAGTATTGACACGAGAAGGACAAAATGCTTTTTAATACTGGAATTGACGTGAGAGGGACAAAATATATTATAATTATTATGTTAGTATTGATATGATAGGGACAAAATGCTTAGGTATTAATTGTGGCATTGCCATGATAGGGACAAAATGCTCATTCATTTTGGCATTGATATGAAAGAGACAAAATGCTCATTCATTTCGTTTTGGCATTAATATTAGACCTGGAAGGTCTGGTGGTATTATGGGTCATGTAATGGATGAGCATCTATCTACGGACCAATTTCGTCAAGATGAACTGATGTTATAACTTAGCCACGAACTCCTTCGAAGTGCAGTATGTTGAATTCCATAATATAGGCCGGTCACACAAAAACAATACAAGATGTAATGTCGCTCTGTCTACCGCCCCCAGTTAATTTCTTTAAAGAAATTAATATACTTATCCAGTCGTCATCAGGCCATTATGTTCGTTCTTAGAGCGATAGAAAATAGAACACTGAACCAATGTCTACAGTTTAAACGTGTTCAGAATCTTAACTTAAATCGTGGAATATTGATTGAAACTTTTGCTTGTTTTTTAGTCTTATTGGTGAACCAGTAGCTTTGCTAATTAAGTACCCAAAGATCTTACGTTCGTATAATTCAATGAGAAGTAAATAGTGTACAAATATTGCTAGAAAACATTGAGGGAAGATTGAAAATGCCAAGGATTACATTTGACCAATCATTTTAAACAGTGTAACTTGCAAAAATATCGGGGAAGTGCGAGTCGGACTCGCGCACTCAGGGTTCCGTTCAAACTTACCTATGAAAATGGTTCTATTCCCGAATTGAGTTAAGAAGATTTTTACGAATCGCAATTTTTTTTTTTGTGATTATACTACAAATTTACAGTTTTCAGATTTTGTCTTATATTTTTGCTATGAGACCTTGCTTCATGCCAAATTTCAGGATTCTAGGTCAACGGGAACTACCATATGAAGTTGGATTTCGTTGAGAGTGTCGAAATATACGTTTTTTGCGAAATAAACGTCCGTATTTTTTTTCTTTAACCTAGAAGTCTTATTTTTTCACAGCTTAAAGGGACCATAAACCTGAGTATATGGTTTTAATTTCAACTCGATAAATCCACGCGATCCCGAAATAGGGTCTTGACAGATAGACAGACGGACAACAAAGTGATCCTAAAGGGTTCCGTTTTTTCATTTTGAGGTAAGGAACCCAAAAAAATGCTAATCTGAAAGATTTTGTTTGAAAAACAAATATTATTAGGTAATCCAAGAAAGCGAACAATAAAGGAAGGAAAAACCCAGTAATTCCTAAGAACTAACTGTATTATCACCGGAATAACCGTATCAAGGTTGCAACCCCGAATCAGCCAGAGTTACATAATATATCTGTACATACATAACATTAAGATAAACTTAGCGCAAAAAATATTCACCACGATAATAATACAGTTGGTCTTCATAGTTTTCAGAACCTATCCTCTAGTACACAATATTCATAGGAAACTTTGATTGAATCCCTTTATATGACGAGAGACCAAACTAAAGGCATAAATAAGCACAAAGATAGCATTGCTAGTCCAGCACCATCACGGCCTCTTACAATTTTCGCTTCACTGAATTGTAAAAGCTAAGATAATAGTAACTGAATTACTAGAACAAACTCTTTAGGGTGAAACCTCTTATCGGTAAGGGTTGATTATAACAATCTGCGTTTGGTAAAATTAAGCTGTATGTATGCCAACTTGCAGACCCATATCCAAAAAGTACTTTGACATGATAAGAGTTAGATCTTTCTCGCGTCACTTGCTTCTACAAGATAATATTAAATAATTTGGAAGTACGAACCTATGTACATTCGATTATATTCATTAGTTAGATATCTTCAAAACCTTAAACTAAATCGAGGACACCTCTCGAGCATCTAGTTGTACACACGGGTGTACAACAGGCTTAAATAATAGTACCAAAAATATAAATGTAAAGATAGTTCAATATTATGATATGGTGTAGTTGTCGACTTCACTGACAAAATAATTGAGATCTGAATGGGTGCCAAGTTCTGTAGATCATCCTGAAATTTATTTATAAGTACTTATAACCTCATTTTGATTTATGAAAGGGTAAAAAGTGGCTTTGTAAATATAGACATGGGGTGCTACTCACTAGTTCTCTCTTGGCTTGAACTTTCTTTGACACGCTCTCGTGTGTCTAGATAAACGTAGCTAACTTTGTCGAATTATTACATGTAAAATTGTCAATCAACTTTTTTCATTTTACTCTCTCTCTCTTTCTTTTTTTCATTACTTTTTCTGTCTATATAAATTGAGATCCCCTTACCGATAGCAAGACATCCTGCGAGGAACACCCAGGCTCGTGTCACCAACATTACTGTATCTATTCACTGTACCCTTTTAGAGCCAGCAGTTTACGTCGCTTCATTGGTGACCGTGTTACACTGTACTGCATCACTTTACACACATATATTTTAAACACTGTCGTTCACAACACTATTTTTGATGATATTGTTGAGATCTGTAACAAAGAAATGGGTGTTATTAATACATTGTTCTCAGAGACAATAAAATAGGGTAACATCTTATCAATTTAAGAAAAAAAATTAAAAAAATACTGACAGATTAAGCCTACTATAATATTAATGAATTTTGAAATGATAAATCGCTCTAAAGTAACTGACTGATTTTTTATCTATTTATTTTGTACCGCACAACTATTGACCCATTTTTTATTTTAATATTAATGATAATTGCTGTTATTTTAATTTTTACTATTTGTTTTTGTATTTTTAAAATCTTATTGTCTTTCAACCTTATTTGCACACCAGCCATGGTCAAACATGTTGAGCCAAAGAATATTTTTGTAACACCTATAATAAGCATCTTACCATGTATATTATTTACACATGTTTATGCAAATAAATAAATCTGAATCTGAATTTGAATATTAGGAGGATCATCATTATCATTTCAATTGAAAGACGTCTTCTGCTGGACTTAGGTCTGCCCCAAGACTCGCCACAAGGACTGGTCCTGTGCGCCTTGCATCCATCGGGTTCCCGCGACTACACACCAGGTCTTTGTCGGTTCACCTTGCGGGAGGCTTGTCAACATTGCGTCTTCCGGTGGATTTGAAAAAAAAAAACTGGGCAAGTGTGAGTCGGACTCGCGCACTGAGGGTTCCGTACAAGCTTACCTATGTAAATAGTAAAATTCCCGAATAGAGTCTCGAAGATGTATCCGAATGGCAAAAAAAGTTTTTTTTTTTGTGACGTAACAACAAATTTTCTATTTTCAGATTTATTTCTATATTTATGCTATTAGACCTTGCTTTATGCCAAATTTCTGGATTCTGGGTCAACGGGAAGTAGCCTATGAATTTGATTCCCTTGATAGTGTCGAAATATAAATTTTTTGCGAAATAAACAGCCGTATCTTTTTTTCCGTTAACTTAGAAGTTTGATTTTTTTACAGCTTTAAGAGATCGTAGACCTGAATAAAAGGTTTTAATTTCAGCTCGATACTTCGACGCTTTCTCGAGATAAAGGGTCTTGACAGACAAACAGACAGTCAGACAAACGGACAACAAAGTGATCCTATAAGGGTTCCGTTTGTTCTTTTTGAGGTACGGAACCCTAAAAAACGTACAAATATGAGAAAATTATTTGCTACAACTACTCCGATTTCGCACCAATTTGTGTACAATTCAACGCGTTTAGATGAATCAAATTATTATTTCGACATGATAAAATTAATTCACATGGCATTGTTAATCAGATTTCGAAGAACTTTGTTTGCGAAAAAGATGTGTGTAGGTGTGTATGTCTGTATAATACGTGGTTATGACGTTTGCTAGTGGAATGGCCTCGTGTGTCTTAAATATTTCAAGGCAGTTTAACCTGTAGGCTTAGATAGACTTCTGAAGTTTATGTTTTTATTGCGACTAAAAACAAACCACTATTTGCAGTATGGTTGAAAAAAATAGATTACTTTGAAACATCCATGCTCATCGTCGCTTTTTTCTTCCATTCTAACCTGTCAACCGTCACGCTATCACTGACTCCCTTTTCTTTCATATCACTCCTCACACAATCCATCCATTTTTTCTTTGGCCTCTCTCTTCCTCTCCATTCATCTACATGCATACTCATAACTCTTTTAGTAACATGCGTTTCATCCCTCCTCTTCACTTAACCATACCACGACTAAATTAGATTCCTTTTCAACTTTTCAGTCACTGGCGCCACTTTCAAACTTCCTCTAATATACTCGTTTCTCACTTTATTCATTCTCTTCACACCATACATCAATCTCAACATTCTGATCTCCGCTACATGCAATCGAAATATCCATGCTGATGACTAATATTCTAAAAGAGACTATACAATTCGAATTCTGAGGACTCAATTTCAATATTATCGTCTTGACAAATGACATATAAATTCCACCTCCCGCCTGTTCGCAGAAAACAGCTAGATTTACATACAATACATACTAATTGCTTAGTTATAAATACTCTACATACCTACATGATCCTTGATCACAAGTAGGATTTTACTGAGTGCTAAATGAATGAGGTTTTAGTCATTGACCTGGAAAAAGTACATGGACTATATACTGGGGTCCATATTTAACGATTTGCGACATGGTTATATGTGGCATATTAACTTGATTCTGATTTATTCCTAATACCAGGATTAGAACTATTTTATACCTTAAAGTAAACTAAGTATTTTTAAATATTTTATATTATTTAAATTAGAGAAAAATATTATTGTTGATATTTTTTGAGAATATGCAATATTTCTGGTCCATCTAAATCTTGTTTGAGATAAATGACCCGCTAAGAAGCAGGCGCATAAGTTCTTATTGCACTTAAGAATAGAATAGAATAGAAATGCTTTTATTCGGGACAGACACAGAACAACGGTTATAAACAAAAAGTAAAAAAGAACAAAGTACAAAGTGCGCCGAGCGTGCCCGCACCGAAAAGGTGACCACCTCAGCATTTGCTAGGCGTTAGACACCCAGCGCTGGTTTTCACTTGGCTTTGAAAACATGTGGAACTGTTAAATTACTGGTAGTTGGAGAGCTTCACGATAATCAAATAAAAAATCATGCAATTCATCCCAAAAACAAGAGTCATTACGATCAAGGTCCCGTAGTATATTTATATACCCCCGGAGTATCTATCCAGGTGTTACCATATTCTCTGTCTTTTTGTTGTATAGTATTTTTTTGTAGCAGTTGTCAACTTTTAAGACAGTGTTATCAAAACAAAACTATTCATTATGTTATATTACTTAGTAACAAAATATGTACCATGGTTGCTAGAATCACAAAAATTTCCAGAGTTGGCTTACATTTGCAGAAAGCTTTGTAAATAAAACCGACAGACGCTGGACGGTTCCAAAGTTTAACTACTCTAATGATATTAACTTACTTTGCTAGCTTTTTAATATATTTAAAAGCTGCAGTAGTACTGCAGGGTAAAAAAGAGTAGCACAAACTATACAAAGCAAGACTTTTAATAACATGCTTGCTGTAAAAGAAAGATATTTTTTAAAGTAAATTCTCTTTCCAGACAGTTGATGACAAAGAAAGTGGGAATTTACGATTCCTAAAAATAAAAGACGATACAAAATAACCAGTACAAATTATTAAAACCATAAACACTATACACTTGAAACTATAGTTAACAAGACATATAACAAAAATCAAGTACTTAACTAAGCATAATAAACATTTAAGGCCACTCAACCAACTACAAACCCACTGTTCTACAAAACAGCCAATTACTAAATAACTTTTAACTTTAATAACAAAATTGATTTATAGAGCTTTCTATACCAATAATGGTCGATACTTGAACTGGTATTCGTTCTATTATTTGACCAAAGTGTGGGCTGTGAAAGTGAATGACCAGTATTCTAACAAGTAATTTATGGTTGAACTGTATTAAGATATTAATGATGATACTTAAATTGGCTTTGTGTGTATCATCATTGCTTATTGAATTGTTAGTAGTAAAGCTTCTTAGTATAGTTATTGAAAATTTTATAGAGTTCCAATAATACATTGTAGGTACTGTGATTTTTAATAGCTTCTGTTTTATTCTTTCAATAGTTTATTGTTTTAGATTTCAATCATTCTACCCTTTATCTTCACCTTAAATGACATCTGCCTCTAACTGTTTGTCGTTTAAAAAAATTTCAAGCCCAAACAATAAGTCTCAGTCACTATGTATGCTTCACTTAATACAAGTAATTTTCAAATTTAATTAAATTCTAAGTCATTTATTTTCTCTTCACAATTAGTTTTCTTCATAATTAACAATGTTTGTGACTTAAAAACTACATTCCATCATTGTAAGAGTCTGCTAAATGAAATGGGTTTTTGAAAAAATACCAGCGGTACTGGTCACCAAGCCACAGCAAAAAAATTGTGTAATATTATTAGATGACCATGAGATACAGCAACATTATTTATGGTAAAAGAAATGTAGACCATCATTAGAGGAAAATAAAAATAAATAATAAAAAAATAAAATGTATTTATTACCACAAGAATTTAGGTACATTGCACTGATTACAACTAAAGTTCTTAATAATTATTTAAGCTTCGGCTAAAGTACAATTAGGTCGACCCTGTCCCCTAAACTATAGGCCTGTATCTTAGGGGGCAGTATCCGGCTATACAGGTACGTTTATAAAATAAGTTTATTGCTGTAGAAGTGCAAAATAAACAAATAGTATTAATTTAAAAAAAAAGAACAAATAAAAATAAACAAAAATTTTACAAGTATTAGCTGATGTGCAATTATTTCTTTAAGTATCTGGTCATCCCGAATATTACGTCAATACTTGTAATTTATTGTGCAAAGAAGCCGGATGTCTGTTTGATGAGGAAATTCCCATCGGCCATCCGTCTGAGAAAAGAATCCGGACCTAGTGACCTAAATGATTTGTAACATCTCTTATTGGCAAAAACATTCACGATCACTTATACCATTATAAAAGTAAAAGTAACACTATCTGTGTGTTTGTAGGTAATAAACAGACAAGTTACTTTATGCTTTATTGGTTGAAAGTATTTCGATAAAATTGGCACACGGGTAGATTATGTTATAAAATGTTTATCCCAGGAGTATATTTTCATAAAATAATTTTCGACTTTAATGTATTTATTTATTAAAATACTTTGTGCACAAAAAAGTATAGAAGCGGATTCAATGCCTTAGGCATTTTCTACCTGTCAACTTTTGAGTGGTGCAGAGAAAAATAGTGGTCGGTGCAATAAAAGAGAAAAAAGATAAAGGCACAGAAAAAATATACAAATGAACCATAAATACCATATAATTACATGAAATATACTTAAATGAATAAACTAAGTTCATACAAGACTTTTACGAAGGCAAAGTAGCTAGCATAAACTAATATTAAATAAATTCACGGTACTGTTAGGTAAAAGGTAAAAGATGTAATTTTCTTAGAAATAAAGATATAAATGTCAAGTTTAGCTATTTTTATTGACGTCATTAGCCATCTCCATTATCCTCATATCCGAGAAGTTGTTTCAATATAAATTCAATTCAATTATCCAATTAATGTAAGAACATCTGTTCTCCCACAAAATTGATACGGATAATAACAATGTACCTTTTGTGTAGTTTATTTATATCAATTACCAGATAAATTAGAAGGATTAGAACACAAAATATGAGAAGAGTAAAATATATATAATAGTTTTGCTTGTAGATTAAATTTTTGATTGAAAAAATAAATTTATATTACATCATTATCACTGCCTTGCACCCCTTTCCCTTGCTAAAAGGCACAAGTTAGTAGTTAGTAGCGCGTTGGCATCTTTTCTATAGCGCTTACAAATGCGACTAACGTGCGTTAGTAGCGATGCTGTCGCGCGCTTACAAAACGCGCAACAGCATCGCTACAAAAAGTCGCCGTGGGCGAGGCGCCTTACAGCTGAGTTTGAGGTACTGGATTTAATTCTTAATTCTCTCAAAATTTTACTAGATTATTCCATCTGGACTTTTTTCTAGGAAGCAACCTAGAACCTGGAGTTTTGCTTAATTTATGGTAATGAGCACACTCTCTTTTATATGGGACCTAAACATAACTGGTAAAATGGATTTGTAGGTACTATAAGTACCCGGTCAGAGTTGCAGCTTGAAATTGTTACCGCGGCCTTAGAACCCAAAGTGTAACGGAAGGTAGATTTTAGTCGTGAAAGTCTGACACTTGCACCTGCTTCACCCAAATCGGAAGAAGGCATTTGACGATATCCCACCAAAAAACAAAATACTACAAGACGTACCCTTGTACTTAAACTTTCCAGAAATACAGTCAACGTTATACGTTATTTGTACAAAAGCTGCTAGCATTTTTTTTTACATTACTTTGTTTGTAGCAATATCGAATTCAAAAGAAGTGCTTACACAATACCATTATATTCTCTCCAATAACAATACACTTTCAATTTGCCACAAACTAGTGGTGCTGTCACAGATTGTGTTGGCTGAGCTCTCTGACTCGACGCGTGTAAACACGACAGTTTACAGAGTTACGATGTATCATACTTGATACTGATCGATGTACAGTTGAACAAGTGGATTGATAAATAGGTACCTAACTTGCAACTTTTAAACAACTGACGTATACTTATATAGTATCCTTAGTCAGTCTAGCCTCTTGAGTATAAGGTTAGACATTATTATATCTAGATTAAACTTAATGATAGCAATGTACTGCAACTGTCGCTAGTAAAATTATGGAATCGAGCTGCTGTTGGATTAGAAAATGATCTGGACATAGTTTTGAACAGGCTAGGCAGAATGTAAATTATTAGTGTTATTTTTTTTTTCCCTAATCCTAGAGTACATCCAAAGGATGGACCCTAATTTTTTATTACAATCTAGCTTTATTTAAAGACTAATGAATCATCATCATTTCAGCCGAAAGACTTCTACTGTTGGACATAGGCCTCCTTCAAGTGTCGTCACAACAAACGGTCCTATGCGTCTCGTATTCATCGCATTCCCGCGACTCTCACCAGGTTATCGGTTCACATTGTGGGAGGCCTTCCAACGCTGAGTTTTCCCGTACCAAGAATCGCCAAACTTAATTGGCAGTGGGTAGGGCACATTGCTCGTAGAGCGAGATGGTCGGTGATGGTCGGTGGGGCCGAAAGGTTCTTGACTGGCGACTAATAAGTAATTTAATTATATCCTGAACAAATAAATTGTCTTTACTAAGAATGTGTCCAATAGCACTTTTCTTATTGTTTCTATTAAGGCATACACTTCATTCTTGTGTTTATTATGTAGCACTTAAGCTAAATTACACTATTCACTATCACTAAACTCTAACTCAAACGGGTTTTGACCTTTTTAGTCTTCTCACTATATCCGTGTGTGAAGTGGCATGATGAATACTTTTGCCTATACACTAAAAAGTTTGTATGACTTTACTTGTGCGGAAGAACATTGTGATGGTCAGAGATAAGAGATAAATGTTCGACGGTTAGTAGATCTTTAATGATAATAATTACAGCTGCAGCGTTGTTAACGAAGATAATGTTTTGCAATTCATTGACGTCGATATTAATTGTATAAATGATCCATGAGCCATGTTTTTGCATGTCGATAATAATGCATTATTATGCTTCCGTTAATAGTTTTTTTTTTCTATTTTTATCTGGTTTCATTATATTTGACCTTTGTCTTCAACTAACAAATTACCTTTTTCTCTTTTAATACTATTGTTACTGCTTTTATAATATCAAACTTCATCTATGTTATCATTTATTTATATTCATATTTGATATATAGGGTGACTGGTAATTAGTGTACGATACTTAAACACGTGATTGTGCTCATGATAACCAACAACTTTTACTATGGGAACAAACCTGAAATTGCGAAAAAAAATCAGCTGTTCAGTACATTTATGGTTGCCTAATGTACTGAACAGCTGATATTTTTTTCGCGATTTCGGCTTTGCTCCCATAATAAAAATTGTTTGTTATCATGAGCACAATCACATGTTTAAGTATCGTACACTAATTGCCAGTCACCCTATATACCTAATAATTTAGTTTCAAGTCATTAGCCATGCTTAAATGAATTTGATGCACTAATCAAATTTTTATTCATGTCTAAAGTTGCGGCTATATCAAAGTCAGCTTCACCACAAAAGATAAATAAAAAACATTAGGTGGAAAACATCTGGTTGTAGGCAAGATAAATAATAAAACTAATAATGATAAAACGTAAACACTTCGGTGACGTCAATAACTTGATCATGATAATGAACTAAAGTATCAGATTTAATTGTAGATCTTTATCATCTGTTTATCTGTGATTGTAAGTCGTTGTCCTTCATCTTCGTTAAGTTCTTGTATCTAGTGGTGTACCATCTTTTAATCGTGTAGGTTAATCTAGCAACCTGTTTCTAGCTTAGACTATCGAAGTAGGATATTTTTTTAAGGCGGCAAGTTCGCCACATTATTTGCAACCACAACAAGTTGGAATCAACAGTGGGCAGCAGAAAAGCGCCGAGGCAATCAAGCTTGATGTGTCCTGGAGACGCTATTCCTCTTTCGGATCGCTCAATGAAATAAATCAGAAAGAAAAGGAGGAAGGGGGGAGGCAGCATGGGGAAATTAATCAAGTAACCAAAATATTCAACCAGGATATAATAAGGTCTCAGGACTGCGGGATTACTCGAACAAGACACCATAGTCCTGGAATGCAAAAGGCAACAAAAGGAAAATGGTTGAATTATAGTCAATAAAAGTCTGACTGGATAAAGTAGAAAAAAATAAAAATACATCAATATTAAGCAGCAGAAGTTCAGAAATAAAAAACGTTTCACATTATCGCTTCTACAAACAGTCGTTTTGTTATTTATAAAGTTTTTTACGTCAGGTTTTTGTAACATTAGTGTGACAAATAACTTTAAATAACGGTTACGTGTAAGCAAAAGTAGTTGTTTTTGTGTCATTCCATTTTTCACGAAAAACTATCATCATACTTTTTATTTCGTAATGTGTTTGTATAGCTAGCGAGAGCTGTTGGTTACTAATGTAACAATCAAGTTGCGGAAAATCTTTTTTATTACAAAATGTCAACTATATTTGAAAGCATAGGTAACGCTTAAAGCAAACCGCTTAAGATAATTTTTTATGTCTGTTGTCTAGGCCTGATTCTCTCGTACCTCATGAGTATAGCAATCAATTTGTCCCAACAACTTTTAATAACATCCTTGGTCGGTTGCTGAGAGTTTTCCGGTATGTGTAATATCAGTAAAGCGTCTGTTCACACGACCAATCAAATTGGCATCCGGATAAAAGGTCTATTTAAGCGTAAGTACTTCAACATAGTCAAGGTTCTGACAAAAAATTCGTACGGTTTTTTTTCTCAGAATTCTTGAATTTCTCCCTCGTTATTAACGTTTAATAGAAAGTCCTAAAACGAATTTCTGACATAAAAAGTCCCAAAGTTCTTATCTAGATCTAGATCTACTCATGTGTCAAAAGTCATTCCGCCAAACCCGTTCAGACATTACAAAAAGTTTGTTTAAAAAATGAAAAAAAACATTCAAAATATTTTAAATTTTAGACGTCTGACTTTTATTGAGTTTCTCTAACGCCTGTACCTAACACCTACGGCTTTTTTTTATTAAACTTTGACTTTACTGACGAGAGCCCCTTCAAGTATAGATTTTTTTGCTAAGACCATTAAAAATAATACTTAGTTTAAAGATAGAACCGTTTTCTATTCGTATTTATTTATTTATTTATTACTTTATTGCACACCTTAACTTACTACAGGATAACATTTGACTGGCCTGTTGGTGTAATGGTTAGTGGCCCTGACTGCTATGCCGGAGGTCGTGGGTTCGATTCCCACCCAGGACAAATGTTTGTGTGATGAGCACGAACATTTGTTCTGTGTCTGGGTGTAATTTATCTATATATGTATGTATTTAGAAATATATAAGTATGTTTATCAGTTGTCTAGTACCCATAACACAAGCTCTGCTTAGCTTGGGACTAGATGGAGTTGTGTGATTGTTGTGGGATATTATATTATTATTATTATTATTATTTATAAAAAATAAGTGTACAATAGGCGGTCCTATTGCACAGGGCAATTTCTACCAGACAACTTTTGGATGGACTGTAACGAAAGGAAAAGATTTGGGGCTGTCAGTGTACAACAACATAAAAAAAAAAGATAATAAAATACATATAATACATAAATAGGTATATTACCAAATAATAAACTAATAAATATTAAAATATACGACAGAGAAAGGAGAAGAAAAATTAAAGTGATAGGTAATGCTCCTTCACCATCTTTGTACGTCATTTTTAAGACAAGTCATAAACAATATGTTCTATGACATTATTACAAAAAAAGTGACTTAATTTATAATGCAGATAAAAATGTTAAAAACAGTTGACAATCCCTCTAAGTACTTGTAGATACATCATTGTGTCGTTCACATGTACTAGATCATTAATACCGTTATTTGTATTGTTTGAGATTCATTTGTCTTTTCTTTTATTATAGTCTTCTTTCATTATCTATGTGTTTGTCTCATTTGTATTTCTTACTTATAAGGTTGATAACAGTTTCTGTTTCAAAGTCGAGATTTTTATTTATCAGAATTTCAATCAGCTTATAGTATCCTGCCTGCAATTTGTATTAAACAAGAAAAAAAAATGATTCTTGTAAGGGAACTACACCAATTAACTTATTTAAAAAACTTATTTATGTCTACATCTTTCATCTAACTCTCCTGTCCCAAGTCTGCTGGAAGAAATTTCATTTGAAATAAGCAGCACCTTTGCGTCACTCTATCTGTATTGTTTTGTTCTTTTCATTTGATGAGACATCACTTTTAGGAATAAAACGTGAAATTTCATCATTGTCACCAATCGCGTTGGAATCCAAAACTTAGAACAAAAATTGTTTTAGGCACACAATAGATAAAAGAAAAAATCTTATAAAACAACTGTCAATCATTACAGGCAAGATCAATTGTATAGAAAGACACCGCGTTCAAAGTAAATTACTGGAACAGCGAAATTTTGGACAATGGCGAAATTGATTGTACCAGATTTCAAGTTAGCTAAACAAAAGCTGTGTTTTATGATGAAAAATTTACAATAGCTTTTCCTGAATGAAATTCGTAAGTGTCCGTTGAAAAAAGTGTTATGATGCAAATTGTAAGACTTTCGATTCAATAGTCCAGATTGATTGATTGATTTCATTCATTTGACAGTACCTACTTAGATATCTTTTAAAAGCAACTATTTGAAAAATTTGCTAATATTTTAAATTTGATAATTTTCTATAATGTTTTTCACTGACAGTTTAATTGTTGTTAACGTAGTGTTATCAAATTAAAAGCACATTACCAAGTAAGTTAAACCCTAAAAAATACATTTAGTTTTATGCCCGGAATCCTGATTAATAATAAAATTGTTTCTCCGAAAGCAGTGTCTAGTACCTACATATTTGAACATTAGGTAAACAACCTAATTGACCTGTTGACCTTGTGAGTTTATAAGCTATTGTTGATATCTACTATTGAAGGATAGTTTGTAGATAACGAAACAAATAAGCTACCAAAACGTAAGCATTATTCTGTTTTATTAGACAAGCAATTTTAATACCTACTAAAGGTAAACAAAAATATTGCTGAATTTTATTATTACTATTTTATAATACAATTTAGCTATATTATCCACAGCTATATTAATAATGTTTTGTTGTTATCCTACATTTTGTAACATTTACTTCATAAAATATTGGTTTTTTAAACTACCTTTAGTTTCTGTGTCAAAATTGTTATGCTATGATTTGATAGCAACTAGTTCTCAGCTTATATTTTCAATCAACACTAGAATTTCGGCCACCACTGCTCTCAACAGTGCAACAGTGAGCAGTGGTGGCCGAGTGAGAGCAGTGGTGGCCGAGTGGTAACGGCCCCGACTTACAAGTGGTAGGTCGTGAGTTCAAACCCAGCCAGGCGCATTACTTTGTGTAAGTTATTTCATCACCACTGCTCTTAAAACGGTGAAGGAAAACATCGTGAGGAAACCGGCATGTCCTAGAACCAAAAATTCGAAGACATGTGACATCCACCAACCCGCACTGGGCCCACGTGGTGGATTACGGCCCATTCCCTCTCCTAGAGAGGAGGCCTGAGTCCCAGCAGTGGGAACATTATAAGGCCGACTATACTATACTATACTAGAATTTCACGTTTGAGTACAAAAAAGTACAGACACCGCTTATCACGATAGGCCATACTTAAAAAGAAAAAATAACATCTGCAGGTTAGTTAGCAGAACATTTTCAGACTTAACATCGATGCCGAAATTGTATACAGCGGAGATTTCTTTTTCGAGATTACGTCAAGGATTACGAAAGGACACGCGAAATAAGAAAGTTAATAATAGGACCGATGTTGCGTAACTTTAACGAGCTGAATTAAGCGACTTTAAAAGATTTTATGAGACGGATATAGGCTTTCGCTTCTCATCTTTTTAAGTTGAGATTTTTTTTTAATTTTATATTTATAAGCTCATTTTCAATTCAATTATTATTAAAGAATGTGAATTTCTCCGTTTCTTTGGAACGACGCATTAAATTGAAAATAATAATTACTGTCAATGATGTAGCAATAAATACTAACATATATAGTAACAACACAACTTAGCAGAAATCTCTTGGAGTAAACAGCGAATAACATGAAAACACAATTTCTTTAGAACCACTTTAAAACGCCATGACAATTTTAACAAACGATACTGAAATGCTAGAAAGCCACTGATTCTCCAGTAATTAACCTTGCATTCATATGTACTGATCCGTCAATTGTGGAGAAAGCAGACATTATGGACGGTACGGTCCGTCGCCCCTGGTCAAGTAGACCGCAGTCAGTAGAGATAACTTCAGAAAATCCAGTCTAAACGACATACGATCAAAAAATTAAAATCTTTCTATTTCTTAAAGGCCTACACGGGCACTTAAAAAAAGGTCATAAGCTAGTGCACAGTTCTAATTGGTAGTTTCTTATGGAGAAGAACCCTCAAAACACTCGATGTTTACTCTTTTAAAAATATTGATTTTACAATATTTCCAAATTACAATTTTAATAGGTATGAGAGGGCAAAGTAAACTAAACGGTCAACATCGTACCCAAAAGCATAATAAAAATAGTAATCTATCAATCCGCGGAGTCTACAGTGTTCGCACATTCATACTATAAAAAAGAGGAGGATACAGACACAGATTCACAGTGATGGAAAAGAGTTGGCTATATTGAAATATCGGCAAGTAAAGATATAGGTAAGGAAGAAGAAGACAAGCTGTGCCCAGTCCAGTAGGATGATTATGACCATCATCATGATCATCATTATGCTGTAAAGGAGGTCAGAAACAAAATTGTACTTTTTATATGCTACCTTTATCAATAACATTTTCTTTTGTATCGACACGAAATATGCGATATGAACCATGTTATGGGCAAAATAATTGGATAGTAAGCAGGCATTAGTGATATAGGAAATCTTGGGACTAGTATTCAATAAGTATTTATTGTTCTCTTTTTGGACATCATCTCCTTGTACATAAATAGAGCACTGTTTTTATTACCATCATCTTCATCACTACTTGCGAATCATTTAGATTAAGCCTTCTGTCTAATTTCTTATCTCCACTAGCTGTTTATTTTGCTCATTGTTCCGATGGACGAGATGCATTTACAAGTCGCCTAGTTACAACTACGAGTATCATTTCACAACACACGTTAGCAATATTACTTTAAAGTTCATTGTTGCGTTTCTAAAGAATGTTGGCATATTCGTCATTCAATACGCGCAGTGGAATGTTAACATTTGGAAACTTCTTGTTTGGCTTCTCTTTTACAACACATTCTTGGCACAAATGAGATTAAGATAAAAATGAGAACTTCAATGTTAGTTTAAAGTATTTGTAAACTTTAAGTGTTAGTAATTTTAGACTCGTCTAATAAGTCAACGAGTTAGCAACTTTTCAGTTTGGTTTATCAAATTCTACGAAAGTGGCCGAGAATCATCATACGACTCTCAACACTCGGGTGGCTCCTGTGGCAGCTGGGGCGTGATCGTGTCCTCTCCGTCGTGGTTCCAGCCACCTTCTTTGCTCGCATTACTGCTTCACCGTAGGAGGTGATTGCTTCCAATTCCTTATTGCTCCGTATCAGGTCTGAACCAGGGCAGGACACGAGAGGTTGCTGCCGCTAATCGCTCAAGCCAAGTGAGGTACACTTACACCGTATACTCCATTGTGTCCGCTGGGCGATTCGCACAATAGTGACACCCAAGTGTATCTTTCCGCTGACTCCAAAACAGGTACCTTCCGAAACACCTATTTCCGAGGAAGACCTGCGTCAGGGGACGCTGTAGTGCCCTTTTTAGCCTTTCCTTAAAAAGGAGATTTGCTGCCGCGATTGTGGCGTGCCCAAGTTACCGTGACCCTAGAATGAAAAGCAACTAAAGGAACACAAGTGGGTTTTAGTCAGTAAAAGCCTGACACTAACTCTTTCTTTAGCAAGAGCGGGGGGCTACATGTCTCTTTCTGTTTATTAACGTTCATATGTTTATTTTATGTATCTCATATTTACGTGTATTTTATTGTTGGTGAGCGAAATAAATAAAATAAAGTAAATACATCTGGACATAAGAAATACATTGATAACATATTTACTGTACCTAAGTAATTTTCGTTTTGGACTTTAACCATTTTATATGAAAGTAAAATAAATGAATTAGGTGCTTTTGGCATCAATCACAAGCACAGAATTAGTAGTTACGTTTACGCATTTTTACGAACTTGACGCGGACGAAGTCGCGGGCAACTGCTAGTATTTAATAAACGATGAAACTTGCAAATAAGTAACTCTTCAAACCCGTACCATTTTTAACAAGCGAGAACAAATTTTTCATACAAAAAAATCACCATAAATCAATCAGTAACTAGTTTTTCAATACAAAATTGACATAGTAACAACATAATTATCAACAAAATAAAACAGGTGCAAAATCAGCAAAAAATGAGAGACCGGTGCCACAGTGTAACAACTTACAGCGTGCAGCGATTCATCCGTCGTCGATATCTGCAAATGACAAGACTAGGGGAATGTCAATATTATTGACATTTCTTATATCTTGGTGTATAATATGTTACCGGCATTCTGTATTATCCGGTATTCTATACAATACATAGGCAATGTATATAATACCTAAAACGTGTAGGTATTGTATGAAATATTATTTATTTTATTCTTTGCCTAGGTAACTAACTAACCTAACCTAACCTATCCCTGTCGGGGTACCCTAAAATTACGTCAATTCTTTCCCTGCTCTCATCTTTTGCACACATTGGTTTTAAGTAATAGGTAGAAGATGTTAAATTTGCTCATCATTTTATACCTATAAAATGATGGTCAAATGAAACATGCTGCCTAGAGCAGGTGGGGTCATTTGATGATTTCCCACCGAAAAAAAAAAGCCATTTGGTCCACCTTTTTATAATACCTCTCTGTAAACGCTCGATTGAACCACTGTTAGTAGCTACACTGTACCACTACTATGTTCAAAACCAATTAAATAATATATGAGATCAAGTTTTTTGTACTAATGATGTTGTATCAATAGTTGGAATATCTTCTATAGCCATGACTCGCGAGTCCTATGATTAAATAGCTTTGTGCTTTGATGTTTTTGTAATGATGGCAAAAAAAAACGTACGTAACTAGATGTTTTGTAACAGAGTACAAGTAACAGGTTTGATATTTTATGTCAGAGTTTGTTTATTTTTTGGGTTGTTAAAAACTAGGTGGACGCCCGGTGCCTGGTAGCAGCTGGATAAGGGTTGCCGAGAATTGAAACAAATAAATGCCAGGCGATTGACGCCAATGTCAGGATAAATGGTGTAAGCTCAAGGAGTGTAGGCTGATGATGATAATAATGACGGTTAAGTAAATATAGTCAAGTAGTTTTAATAAAATAAACATTTAGATCAAGTTGAAATATACCCTTGTGATTATGGGTTCACTGAGTCAAATGTCCGTAAAAGAACCCCATAAAACTTGTGTATCAACGTAAATTGATGTACTCGTAAGTTCCAATAAATTGATCAGGAATATTTTCTATTGTGTAGGTTTCACTGAATGAATATTGAGTCTTCAATGAAATTAAATGAAAATATCAATTTATTTTACAAAAACCTGTTAGGGAGAGAAGAAAAATTGAATACCTATGTATTTTTAAAATAACTCATTTGAGAATTTGAGAGAGACTCATTTACTATGTATGAAAATCACCAAAAGCAAAGTGTCGCCTGATGAAAATGAGATTCTTAAATTTTATATGACATTTAAAATATCCGTGATAGTTTTGATAATTGAGTTGTTTTAAAGATTACTTAATTACAAACTGCCCAGTTGTTAGATAGATACGTTAGTTTTTATCGCACTCGTACTGTGGAAATTTTTTAATGTCCTGCCTATCAAAAAGAATCGTAGCAAAGATAACGGTTTTATTTTTTCAACAAACGAATTCTAAAACCTGCTCCTACTGCTACCGCTTTTAGGCATGCAATTTACTATTTTTCTCACTAGTGTGGAAAAGTGCGCCCGATCGCCCCCGCCACATATTATTACATTTATCGTATCAGGATGGGACCGCGCAGCTCCCACGAGGCGCCGGTCAACCCCCATTTTTTTTTCATAAGTGTATTGAAAAACGTCTTTTGATACACGTGGAAATTTGTCACTGCACCACTCGGCTCCATAAAACCCTCGCCTACGGCTCGTACGAATTCCGCCTCGGTCGCAGAGACAAAGTTTCTCCAGTTTTACATGACATTGACATTTCTAGCAACATAATTATTGACCTAAAAAAAGTAAAAAATACCAGTCTCCATCTACGCAAACAATTGTTTCTGTCGCTTATGCAGATGTAATGAGACAAACTATTAACTGGACCTCGATGTTCCAGTCAAGTTTGTCTGATAAGCAATTATTTACCCACATGTACGTAATTATGCTTTATATATATAAAATGTTATTTGCTTTTAAAATGACGCTGATGAATGGATAATTATATTCTTTATTTTTAGTTCTCTGTCATCACCACTGCTCTCAAAACGGTGAAGAAAAACATTGGGAAGAAACCGGCATGTCCAAGAATAAAAAATTCGAAGACATGTTTCATCCACCAACTCGCACTGGACGCATATGGTGGATTACGTCACATTCCCTCTTCTAGAGAGGAGACCTAAGCCCCAGCAGTGGGAACATTAAAAAGGCTGATTATGCTTTATTATGCTAAGTTTTCTGTTCTTTCATTGTTAGTGAGTTACATATGAAAAGTTTTTTAATGAGAAGAATAAAGATCATCATTCTTTACGAATTTTTTTTTTAAAGTAAGTGTTTACACAACTGGAGTAGATATCAAATTGAACAAAAGCAACAAAAAATGAGCTAAAATGTAGCAACAACAGTATTCTCAGGTTATATTATTCTCTCACATTTTTACAGAACCCATATTTTTGTTCAAAGGAAGGTACCTATTATGATTTTTCCTTTTTATCTTTGTAAAAGTTAAACTAGTTTTCTTAATACAGAGTTGGTATTATTCATGAGAAACCTTATTATTATTTTAGAAATTGTAACATAGCATTTGATGAAACCTAATATTGTACAAACTGTAGAACTAGATTAGGTTTATTTTATTCTCATTTATCTTTCATTAGATTTTTATTTTTCTTGACTTATGTTAAAGCTAGTTTAAGAGCTAAGAAAGAAAATTTACATTTTTTTTTTAAAGAAAGAAATTACATATTATCCTAAACCAATACCCTTACTTATCCACACAGCTGTTTCAAAAAACTATTTTCAAACCTAGACTTAAAGAAAATGAAATATTTAGTAGTCCGTAATTAAGTCACAATAAAAAATAGAGACACAAAAACATTAAAATATCATTTATTTTCTATGAAACTACAGAAAACTGTGAAAGCAATGACGCAACGGCGGCAACGCGAGTATTAGAGAAAGTGTACACCGAAGAACATTGCAACGTCATTGAGTATCCATCCATTAATCAGTGTAGAAAGTTTATTGATTGTATCGGTTATTTGATCCGGACATGTCCAACTCAATAAACTCGCAAAACATTAATTAAATTACCTCAATCAACACTGACAAATCTCTTAACACATCCTTTATATCCGAAACTTCGGAAAAAAACACAAATCCAATTATTTGCACAGAAACCATAAACAATCACACAAAAAACTTCAACAACAGTATAACAAAATTCGCGTTCGAAATTCGAAAATCCAAGATGGCGTCGAAAGCGGCGCGCGCGCACCGGACCTTGCGGCTGACTGGACTCGCGCACAGTTCACGGCAATGACATCAAGCCCCACTACTCTACGGTACCTAATCAAATTAAGACTCTATTGTGAAAGCTTAAACGTGAGAAATAGCGTGGCATGAGAATGTTTCGGCTAATGAATTAACAAGTGGCAGGCTACTAGGGAAAACACAAGTTTAATCGAGATCAGTGTTGAGACAAAACTTATTACTTAAGTATGGCGAAATAATTTATGTTCATTAATTGTGAGAGCGTTTCCATATATAGAAACAATGGACACATAATTCTCATGCCTACCTATCGACGTAAGTGTTTGCTGAGAAACCTCATAAAATGATAGTGTACTTTTATATTGGTCCGGTAGAGAAATAAACGATTGCAATAGAAGGCAGGTGAAAAGGGTGCAAACAAGTGCATAAAAACAGAATACTGACATTGAATACATTAAAAAATCAAACCATATATGCGATCTAAAACTCAAAACTCTGTTTTGTAGCAAAGCATCACTCCAAGTCTCATTGGCTCAGTTTCATTCATGAATCGTGTATTAAATCAGCTGTTTCATCTCGAGATTGATATGCAACCTGTTGCTGCTCAAGAACGAACCTGACCTTAAACCTGAAACCAAGACCAGACGACGGCGAGGCTTTGAATAAAGCTAAAGCATTCAATCGTCTTACATCAAACGGGGATATTTTTAGGGGCGTAATTTTATGCGCATTAGCTCTTGAATCTCAATAATTATGTAAAATTACAATTTGTTTGATATTGAAATGCTTCGTTGGACTAAGCAGTAATTTCAAATCGTCAATTAGCATAGTGTTTGTTGGAATCTTTCTACATTACGGCAGCTGTAATTAAGATATTTATTTAATACCAGATCAAAATTTGTTAGAGAGGGAGAGAGAGGTCAAAGAAAAGATAGATGACTTTGTGAAAAGTAATATGAAAGAAAAGTGAGTGATAGCATGACGGGTGACAGGACAGAATGGAAAAAAAAGTGTAGTGTCGATCCCAAATAAAACGGGACAAGGTCAGAAAGATAATGATAATGACTAGATTAACATTTGTGTATACAATTTTTGAGGAAACACAAACAGAGATTATTTGAAACTAGACTTTTAAATAAAAGTGTATGTAAAAATTATAATTATTCCAAAGACATACTACTAAAAAGAAAAGAAAATGTTTCCTAATTCAGATCAAGTTGTCACAAGATTCATATAAACGTGATCAGCTGTTAAGACGCAAATAGCAGTAAACAAATAGATAGAATCACTTTGTTGTATAAATATTAATATAAGAATAAAACGTATTTCTTGGCCTTTCAGAGAAAATTTACCGATAAACGTTACCGCAACTTTACCAATAAACCCAAGGTTAATATTTCAAGACATTAATATTTCATAGCACGAACATTACTCTCAAGCACCCTTCAAGTCATATTAGTATCGACAGCCTACTGTCTTAGTGGAAACAACAAATGGTGAGACTGTAATAACGCTTACAGGAGAAAATCATGAAATAAAAATATGAGCGTGATTTATTTTTGTCTAAGTAGGCAAACTGTTATATTATTTTCTACTACGTTTTAGTCCCGTGAACCTTCGTAAATTTCCTCTGAGATTTTCAGAGGGTAAAATCACGAGTTTTCTCTCAACATCCAATGAAAAAAAATATGATCCAATAAAGAAGTATATAAATCATTTCGTGTAGTTCATTGAAAAGAAAATGAAGTAAATAAATTAAAAATAAGTATGCGCCTGATTATTAGTTTTTCATTTTTAATTTGAAATGTCATGGCCATTAATTATTACCTTTGTTGTTGTTGTGTCGTCGACGTAAATATGACGATTGGGGAATTTAATATTCAATGTGTTATTATGATACGAATATTTAAACATTTGAGACTGTTTACTGTGATATGTAGTGAAGGAATAAATTTCTAAGTTTTCAAATTGAGCATATTTGTATATTCAATGTGCTTTTTAGTACAGTAACTATAGTATTTAACACGTGATAATAACCGCGTTGTCTTTATTAAGTCCATTTTTTTTTTAATTTCTTGATTCTTAACCATTTTTATTCTTCGGTCTAACGTAGGCATCATAAATGCTTGCTCGTACTGCAACAAGATAGTAATTGTTCTCTATTTTAATTATTTTATTGTTTACTCAATTTTTGGTTATCTAGGTGTTTTTAAAAGGCCTTAGTACTTTTATCTACTGTAGAGTAGATAATATTCTTTTCTAGTATGTCGTGGTTGGCCTCCAGTCCTTATATATCTTTTAATATGGTCAATTGTGAATCTTCACAATTGACCATATTAAAAACAGTATAAAAAAAAACGCATTCTCCACTAATCTATTCCTCGACCCTTATCCCGTACTTAGCTTCACCAAACCTGGTCTGAACATGAAAAGACAAATCCCGAGAACCGTTTCCAAAAATGGCAGCACCAGTGATGTGTACTGGCATGACGCTACCGTTAGTTAATGTCAGTGACCAGACGCACGTGCTCGCTCGTACCAACTAGCTCAGACTTCGATTAAAAACTGATACCGGTATGGTAATGAGGATTTCATTATTTTATTTGATGTTTTTTTTTATATTTTAGCTGCCTTTTTAATTGTGGATTTTTGCTGGAGATTAATATGAGGAATGATGTGTTTGGGTTGGCTTTGACTTTGATTGGTTCGGTTTCATTTAGCAGGTTACCAGTATTTTACACAGAGCGGTTATTTATCTAACCTCCACTACCCAGTATCATGATACCTCTTGACAAGATTTAACTCTAGACAGATTTTATGGCTTCAGACTACAATAGACCGACTTTAAAGTTCTTAAAATTACATATTTTTCAAAGCAAGGAGGAATTTGTTAAGATAGTGAACTCATTCATGGACTGACGCTCTCAACAAACCTTGCATAACCTTGAAGATCGTCTCGTGCTCTAGGTACTATTTAGCCACGATTTCTTATGAATATCGGAGAATGAGTTATCTTTTGTCTATAAATCAAGGTCTACCTACGGTTATTTAAAAAGTTTATTTATCTTCATGATATTTACGTACGAAGATAAGAATTACCACAATAAGGAATAGTAATACGACAGTAGCATCTGATCTGAGTAGTGAATATTCTACTTAAAAAAAAAAAAATATTGGCATTCTTACCATACCAAGATATGCGTCACATAAAAATAAAAGTTTATGACACAGTCTGCAATGACGTCATCAGACATAAGTTATAACGTTCGACAATAGGGAAACTGGTTCTTCTGGTATTCATTATGAAACCGACAGGCCTACTACTTGTGTTATCTGTAACTGATGGCTGGTCATTAAAATATCTATGTTAGCGATTAGGAACTAAGTTGAGAAGTACAATCTTATTAGATTTAAATTTATACAATAAATCATTGTAATCGATCACATGAAAGTCATTTATCGATGTTTGCAGGGTCTGCTGTTAAAGAGTACCGAGTATCACGTAGTTAAATGGTTTCAAAGTGACGTAAGTGACAGAAAAGTTGAAAGCAAATATATTGTCTTGGTATGATTAAAAGAGTCTTTAATACGATACGAATGTAGACAGATGGAGCGAGAGAGACATAGATGATGGTTAGTGTGAGAGATTATATAAAATAAGAAGGAGCAAGTGATAGCGTGATGACTGGGAGAAGAAAACGTGTTGCGTCGAACCCATCTAATAAGGCCAATGGGCACGGATATGATGAATAGAAGAATGAATAAAGTTAACCTAGTAATTGCAGTCAATTGCAAAAAGTGAATATAGCTAAAATAAATACAAATGTAGACAGATGGATTAAGAGAGACATAGATGATGGATTGTGTGAGAATTTTTATAAAGGCTGAAGGAGTATGTCAGTGATGTAGTAATGACGGGAAGAAGAAAACATGATACATCGAATCCAAATAACAACGATCATGGACACGGTTATGATGAAGAGTACAATGATTGAAGTCAACCTAGTAATTGCAGTAAAATGCTACTATGCAAGCTAATTATGAAAAAGTAGTCCCCTAAAAAATAAAATAAGTTGTTTTGGTCGTTCCGTAAACATTTAGAATTTAACACCACAAAACACAAATCAAATCAATTAACTCCTCAATTTTCAATCCACTCATTGAGTAAGTAATACCTACTTTACAGCAACCGTCGTTCACGATGTTAGAATCGATTTAGAATGAGTGCGTTCAACTTGAATACTTAACAAGTAACTCGTTAGTGGCGGATAGATTATTACGATCCGTATTAAACTAGAAATTAAACTTCGTAATTACTGTAATTTATTGCATAACTTGTGCTGGGTTTCTTTTGATTCTCTAGATTATTATAATATTATAGCTTCTTGAGAAATTACTCGTGTGGATCATATAGGTACAATTATATTTATTTTAACGCAATTTCACCATAATAGATATGCTATATAGACCGGTAAAATGGTGAAGAATAATAGAGAACGTGAATTTGAGTTTGGTGTATAAACTCAAATCCTATGATATATATAGATACAATCTGTGATCGAATCAGTATTTAAAAATTAAACTAAAAGTCTTTATCTTACTCCCAGCACTTGTATAAGGATTTTACCTTTTAGTGTCTTTTTCATTAGATAATATTTTTTTCAGTAATAACGTCATAATTATTTCACTTATATTTATCCCGTGGGTGGATAAGCAGAGATGTTTTATTATCATCATTATCAGCTGGAACAATTTGCCCGTTGCAATCTTTCCGTCAGATTATAATTTTGGTGTCTTCAAAGCTAGAGTGAATAGGCTCTTAATAAACTAGTGTATTTCACTATCAACGATTGCATCACTGCTTACCATTGCTTGGGATTGCAGTCAAGCAGTTTATATAATTAAAAATAAGCTGAAAGATATTTCAGTTACTACTTTGCCCAAGAATGATACTAGAAACATGACAGTTCTATTAGAAGCCTTATGTCATCGGAGGACATCATTTTGTTGCCCTTGACCCATATTACCTACTTGGTATTGATACAACGCGTTTTCTTCTTCCATTCCATCTTAAATTATCTTATATTTATCTTATTATTATTATTTTCTTTTAGTAGCAGGTAAGACTAGGTAGGTACAACTTTCTCCAATATTTCGGCGTAGAATACGTCTCTATCAACATTTATCAGCCTATTTCATTGCTAACAAGCAGTCGTGACCATAAACATTTACAATTTCAATCCGACCATCCATTTTGTGAAATTGGTAACGAATTGAACTATCAGACCAGACTGGTACCGGCACCTTACATTAAGATGATTCTTTCTCTGCTTATCTCGGGTCACGAAATCGTGACTTGTGAAATAGAAAATAGGGACATTTCAATTATAGAATAGTACAGAAGGTGGGCTTCGTACAACAAACAAAAACGAAAGCACACATAAACAGAACCCACGTAGCTACATCTAGTGCTGAAAAAATGACTGGTTTTGTAAAAAGAATATGTCGGGATTTCCAATCCATCTCTACCCTAAAGATACTCTTCAATACTCTTGTGAGAAGTATAGGACTATGCATCTCCAGTATGGAAGTTCTGTCAGTGTCACTCCTTGTTAGTTTCTCTGGTTGTGGATTCGTTTTGTTAAATTTGTTAGACAGACACGATTTTGATGACCGCGTTGAGTTTACTGAGAAATGTAAAGTTTGTTGTTAAAAATAAGTTATTTTAGAGTTTCAATCTAAAGTTTTCGTAAAATAATGTGTGATAGCAATATGTAAAACTACTTGACTACTTCGATAATTTAGTGGTAACAATCAATACAAAAGAACATGGCGTTCAGGGCTATTAGATAGGTTTTTTCTATCTGAAATATAATGGGAGCAACCCAAATTATGGATACTGTACCTACCCTATAGATAGGCTCGCTCCCTATAGTATATGCCATTCATTGCTAAAGCCCATAGGTAGGTACACTTCCTGCTTACTGTCTAAACCTTTGTAGCCAAACTTAATAATTAACCGACTTAAAAAGGAGGAGGTTCTATGTTCGGCTGAATGTATTTTTTTTTATGTATGTTCACCGATTTTTCGGTCAAATAACGTCATAATCGCGTAAGACCGGTTGTATGAAAAACAGTGAAAATGTATGTCGAGTTGCATCCCCTTAACAAGATTTCCCAATTTAATATATCACTCTCAAGTCATATTCATCCGAGATTCACCTTTTTTGGGGTGGGTCATCATCTCATCATCATTTCAACCAAAAGACGACCGCTGTTGGACTTAGGGCTACCCCAGGCGTCAACATAACGACCGGGCCTTTACACCAAAAATAAAAATTACATTAGGAACTTAAAATTAATAGGGTGTCACCATGTCATTGGTATCTACTGATCTCTGGTTGAGTAATGATTAAAACTTTGCTTTAGCTCGGGGTGGAGCAAGAGGAAGTGTTAGATTTTTGCTGACATTCACCCGTGTTCCTTCATTTGCTATTGCATTTCAAAGTAGCGATCTAACTCTTTCGAAAAATCCCGCACGCTGTCCAAATATTTACCTGAGAAGAATATATTAATAAATTGAAAATAGAATAAAGATCTATTTCGAGCGATGTTTTGGATAAACTTCAATGACCTTTTAGTTAACACGATTAAGGTACTATTAGTTTTGGAAACACGAAATATTATTAAAGGCCGACCAATCTAATAAACTTTTGGATCATGTTGTTTGCTTTGGGAATCAAAATTTAAGTAAATATTTGGGGATTAAATGTTCAAAGTTTCAGATTTTAGATTGTCCTAAAATTTTTGATCATCAGTCAACTGGATGAATTGAAAAGGTGAGGGAGGCCAAGGAAAACATGGATAGATTGTGTGAAGAGTGATATTTATTTATTTAGTTAGGTTCACCCACAGCACATAGGTATATACACACCATAGGTACAGTTCTAATATACATGCCAATTACAGGTAAACAAGATTTACAGTACACATGCCAGTTTACTGCTTAGTTGCTAACTTAAGTTTATTGTACAATTGTGACACAAAACGAAAAACAGAAGACAATAAAGGAAACAGGTTAAGAGAAAAAGAAATAACAGACAAAAACAGAACAAACAGAGTAAGTATAAGAATAGACTCGATTACATGTCCCTGGCGTGTAGGAAGGACCAAATTCTTGCCTTTCGCTTTAGAATCATTATTATATATCGTGATATGAAAGAAAGTTAGTAATAGCATGACGGGTGACAGTACAAAATGGAAGAAAAAAACGCGTTGCGCCGACCCCAAATAACATGGGACTAGAGCAGGAAGATGTTAATGAGTCAATTGTTAACCCACATTCTTTCTTCCTTATAATGAAGTCCTACCTGAGTATGAGAAGCTTTGAAGTAAAATATGAAAATGAGAGCTCTCAACTAAGTGGCATCTTATCGGGGGTTCCTCAGGGAAGCATACTGGGCCCAGTACTCTACCTCTTATTTACTGCCGATCTACCAACACGTGCTGACACCATGACTGCTACATACGCTGATGACACGGCATTACTATCAGTGAGTGATAACCATCAGACGGCCTCAGCAAACCTTCAGCACCATCTCACAGAGCTGGAATCTTGGTTTGATCGGTGGCGAATTAAAGCAAACCAAAGTAAATCCGTCCATGTTACTTTTACCATGAGGAGACAGACCTGCCCGCCGGTCCGTCTGTACAATGAGGAAATACCGCAAGCTGAGGATGCAAAATACCTGGGCGTCCACCTAGACCGTCGCCTCACTTGGCGGAAGCATATATGGAGTAAAAGAAAACAGCTAGACACTCGCATGCGTAATATGTACTGGTTGGTTGGACGCAAGTCGAAGCTTTCAAACACCAGTAAAATGGCAATCTACAAGGCTATCCTCAAGCCCATATGGGCCTATGGCATCCAACTATGGGGCACAGCAAGTCACAGTAATATCGAGATACTGGAGAGGTTCCAAAGTAAAACTGTGCGATCCATGTTAAACATACCATACTGCATAAGTAACAAATACATGTACTCAGATCTGGGTTTAAATACAGTTAAACAGGAAATTTCATATTACAGCAGGAACTATCAAGATAGACTTCGGACTCACAGAAATTTACTGGCCTCGAGGCTAAAAGGGGAAGGCAGTGTAAGACACACAAGGCTCAGAAAGCACAGTGTCTCCTCTCTAACCAGCAGATTCAACTGAATCAGAGACCCAAAATGGAAAGAGCACTCACTGGAGTCTCTTTCGAGCTACGTCCTGAAATTCCAGTATTATGGTACAGCCAATAGAGTGGCTCATTGTGTTGAACACAGATCGCCATATAGCAGAAAGGAAAAAAAAAAAAAAAAAAATGGTAACCCTACAGTGATTTTCGTGCAGAAGAGACGCCCGGGTGTCACCATTGTGTTTGTCACCCGAAGGATACGGTGGAGCATACGGTAGAGGTGTGCCCTGCTTGGGCAGAGCACCGCCGTGTCCTCGTGGGGGCGATCGGCGGCAACGACCTCTCGCACCGGGCCCTAGTACAGGCCATAGGAAGAGCGAGGAGGAATGGCAGGCGGTCGCCTTCTACGAAGCAGTAATGCTAGCGAAGGAGACGGTCGCACGCACGAGGAAACAGCCCTCACGCCCAGCCACCGAGACCCCGACCCCGATTTCCAACCACCGCAGGCGTGGGCGAGCGGATGGCGAGCAATGGGTAGCTCGCCGTCCGGCCGTCCAGTAACAGTCCGGACCAAGTCCGAGTCATCGACGACGCGTAGTGTTCTACGTGCGCCTCAAAGAGATGTCAGAAAAACCGAAGGGGTCAAGCAGGGTCGAAGCCTACTGGGGCCTTGGGTTTGCTTCTGAAAGGAAAACCATGGGTCCTGAAACGCAAGACAAAGAAGGAACATAAGAGTGGGTTTTAGTTATCTGATTTAAATTCATAATATTTTTCTACATATTTTATTTTTGCTTAATTTTAATTATTTTAATTAATATCAATGTAAATGTTGTGCAGATCTATTATTGAATACTAGTTTAAGGTCTTATACAATGTAATTTGTCCATATTTGTGTTATTGATGAGCCATAAATAAATAAATAATAACGAGTTTGAGTTTTTTAGGTAATTAATTATTATAAGGTATTTTAATAATTGTTTTTTTTTTATTTGTTCTTAGAAATAAATTATAAAAAAAAACTACAAAAAAACATTGAACGTACCGCTTTTTAATTAAAATGCAGTAAACCTAACACCACCGGTCTTTACTCCGCATAAAATTTCCAACTGCCCTGCTGTTTTAAACGCAGCCAACGTCTTCAACTTTTTAGTAAAGCGGCTTGTTGTACAACAGCAACGCCTAATTCCGTATTCCGGCTCGCACTTAACGGTCTCGCCGTTGCAAATTGCCATCGAAGACTGGCGATGGTTATGAAATCGGTCTTTACCCGGATCCATGTTACTTTACTGAGAAACACAAGAATGAGGCCAAATAGGTAAAGAGCTTACCTTCAATCGTGGATATTTTATTTAAGTATGAATATAGAGTCGAGTTTTGTTTAATTTTCACTTAATGTTAAGTTTGCTTGGCTGGCGTTGACAATAATTGAAATAGTCGGTACAGAAAAACTATTTTACTTAATAGATTAGAGTCTAGAACGACTAGAAGGTCACGTACAAAACATTTAGTGTATATCGGTAAATAATAGTTATGTACTATCGATCTACCCTCATTATTGAGGTACTGACAAGTTTATTATTTAGGGATACATGTGATGAGATTAAATGTTGCCTATATTATTATAATTATAGACTATTATTACTGGGTAACACGTCACAACTTTTCTCTTCCGATTGGTACCTATCATTATTTTTGAACAAGTAACTTCAGAGGGCATTGCAACTAATGATAAATGGAGCCAAAAGCTTTTCTAATAATAAAAAATACCAAAAAATAATAATAACCACTAAAAAAAAAATACCAATATCCAAATAACTTTAATTTCGGAAGTCGGTGTATTTCGGTATTATTTGTTTCTTATTTACGATCATATCAGAATATTTATATTAAAGTAACATCTCAAAATCCTGCACACTAGCTCATTCATCTGACTGATTTAGTCTGAAATGATGACATTCACATTTACTTCTTACCACACAGTGATTTGGGATTTTTCACCATAACAGTAGTTGAAGTAAATCAAAAACCTTTCCAATAATATATCGCATACTGTTATTAGTTCATAAGTTGATTTCCATAAATTTTTGCCCGTCTAATTTTATGCTCATTTAACGAACGCATTAAAAAAATTAACAAAATAATATATATATATATATATATATATTATTATTATTACTTAAATGTTTTGTGGTCTTTTGAAGGATATATATATATATATATATATATATATATCCTTCAAAAGACCACAAAACATTTAAGTTAATGAAATTTTACAATCGTTTGATCCCGATTAAATCAATAACCATCATTTAACTTGTACCATCATAGGTAGCCTCTTAATGGCTATGGTATTGAAGGGTGCAAGGTTGAAAATGGTTTTGTATGGTTTTTTATTTACGCCGGGTTAATTAGGAAGTGGTTAAACAACAGTGTTAAAATTTTCTACGTGTATTCTACTACTATTAAATTTTTTTTATTTTTTTATTAAAACTTTATGCACTAGTAATAAATACTGTACAAAGGCGGACTTGAAAAAAAAATCTAAAATAACAAAAAAAAAAATGAAATATTCAAATCTGTCATAGTTTACGATGTTTATGAAAAAAAGTATTATTATCATAAAAGCATTACAGCAAACTGGAACAAAAACTTTATTAGTTGGTCAAAATTACTGTAAGTTATGCACATAAAATTATGTAACAAAACTTTAATATTTATCGATGCGAGAATTTACTGTCACGCAAACCTTAGTCACAAAAATCGATTACAAAGATAACCCACGTCCTGTTTTAACAGATTTATTCAGTTTTACTTTAAAATCCATTCTACGGACAAGAATGAAATTGTCAAGCCGAGATATTGCCACAGACAAGGCAATCATTTCGACATTGTTAGGTATTTTGGTTTATGCTGCGATTGACGTGCAAGCAGCGCAAATTGGGTTTTTCGACGCACCACCTGCCGTGTTTGCGAAATCAATCGGTATTTAACACGGATCCATTTTTAGGATTCTGCAGTCAAATAGCAAAAGCGGAAAACTAGTAATTTTGTGGAGCCCGTTAGTAACTCTTAAATTTTATTTTATATTATGACAATGTAATTTAATAATATTCTAATTCTATAATAATGTGATTTAATAATAATATTATAATAATGTCATTAATTTATTCTCAGATATTATATTAGTTTTGAATTTTTATTTTCATATTGTAATGTCAATTTTTAGTTTTAAATCTAATTATAATAATTAATTAATAAGATCTACTGTAAATGCTGTGCATACCTATAAGTGACTTTTTTTGCACAGGATGGGCTCGTTATATTGTAAATATTGTAGACAATATTTTGTGAATATGTCATTGATTTGCCTACATCTAAATAACACAGTTTTACTTGGAAACGATGGGCACTATAGCTATACATATAGTGCTCATCGTTTTCTAGCATATTATATGTTAGTATCTTTTGCTAATCAGATAAAGTTAAAACACTAGATATTAACATCTATTATTATCAGAATAATCGATGATTTTTGGAAAAAAATGGTTAATCTTTGTTAAGTAGAGATAAGTACTTCTATACACCATTGGGTGTCGTTATGTTACGAAAAAAAAACTGGGCAAGTGCGAGTCGGACTCGTGCACTGAGGGTTCCGTACAAACTTAAAAGGTAAATTGCGGTTAATGACGTATTAAAAAAAAAACTACTTACTAGATCTCGTTCAAACCAATTTTCGGTGGAAGTTTATAAGGTAATGTACATCATATATTTTTTTGAGTTTTATCATTCTCTTATTTTAGAAGTTACGGGGGGGGGGGGGGGGGACGACACACATAATTTTACCACTTTGGAAGTGTCTCTCGCGCAAACTATTCAGTATATAAAAAAATGATATTAGAAACCTCAATATCATTTTTGAAGACCTATCCATAGATAGATACTAGATACCCCACACGTACGGGTTCGATGAAAAAAAAAGTTTGAGTTTCAGTTCTAAGTATGGGGAACCCCCAAAATTTATTGTTTATTTTCTATTTTTTGTAAAAATCTTAATGCGGTTCACAGAATACATCTACTTACCAAGTTTCAACAGTATAGCTCTTATAGTTTCGGAAAAAAGTGGCTGTGACATACGGACGGACAGACAGACACATGACGAATCTATAAGGGTTCCGTTTTTTGCCATTTTGCTACGGAACCCTAAAAAGTAGGGATGACATTTTTTTGCTCGATTTTAATGTTGTAGTACGGAACCCTTCGTGCGCGAGTTGACTCGCAATTGGTCAGTTTTTGTATTCTTTTACGTAACATAAAGCTATAAGTGCTCAGTGTCAACCACTGCTTATCTAAAGTGGTTTAAGATAATTTTGTGACAGAATGAGTTGTTTATCTTAAGTCAATTTAGATTTGTTTCTATTTTTATTATTACCCGACTACGGAGGGTTATGATTTTGACAGGCTATGTATGTATGTGTGTATTTTCATCTGTTCCCTCATAGATCCTAAACTACTTATCGGAACTGGACAAATGAGATATCGTTAGAATCGGCTTAATCGTCCACTGAACATAGGCTGTGTGACGTGTCACAAAACTTAATATGGAGCCCTCTAGTGGACAAAAAGTATTGTATTTAAAAAAAAATAGGGCATATACGCCGTGTCTGGTATCATTTGAAAGGGCTTTACTTGTCCATTTCAAAAATATTGCTCAAATTTAAAGTGACGCCCTCTAATGGATAAAAAGTAATGTGTTTAAAAAAACGTTAAGATAAATACACCGTGTTTAATATCATTTGAAAGGGCTTCACTTGTACATTTCAAAATATTGCTCAAATTTAAAGTGACGCCCGCTAGCCGACAAAAAGTAATGTGTTTAAAAAAAAACGTTAAGATAAAGACACCGTGTTTGATTTTATATTAGATATCATTTGAAAGAGCTTCACTTGTACTTATCGAAAATATCATCAACATTCAATGTGGCACCCTCAAGTGGTCAAATAATTCGATGTCAATAACACCAAAATAGTTTAAATAATAAAAAGTAAAAAAACTAAAACCCGAATACGACAAAAAAAAGATGCTGAAAAAGTATGAAAAAAGATTTTCAGGATACTGAAATAAACAAGGTTACTGGAGAAAAAAGAACAGAACAAAAAGAAAAGCCGTAGTCATTAAAGTGTTACGGTTGGTACCTAAATATTTTTTTGTAATTGTAAGCTTTAGGCAATTTTTGAAAGCCATTTTTTTTATTTGAAAAAATAGGCTTTGTCACTTAGCGAACAAATTGCCCAGTACAAAAAAAAACAAAAACATAAATCTAAGCTTTATCGGACATTGGAGAAGCGAGAACTGTATCATAAGTGTTACAGCGTCCAAAAACATTGATCCTCGTATTTTCATTTCGGACACACTCCACCAAGATTTGGAAAGCCTCATCAACAACTCCACAATCATCACAATTGAGACAAAACTTTCTTCATTAAAATTCGATGGAATATAGACGCTGAGTTCTTGCTGTTAATGTTTTCTCATGAAACTTTTCCGAATCTTAATTACATTCGAATATGAAAACGCAAAACTATATTTATAACTACTGTACTAAATGTTGTACTATAATTTTTTTGTTTGTTTTTTTTTTATTGATAAAATCGCGTTTGACCTCTATCTCACCCAATTGTAAGCGAGAATGTGGTCGACGGTGGAGCACACTTGCCTAGAAGTAACCTTTCCACTCTTGACTTAATGACCCCTAGGTTGTAGCTATCAGGGAACACAGCAAGGTAATTCACTGGTTAGCTGTACGCATAATGAATGTTTACCGGTTCTTTTTTTTTAGATGGGCAATCATCCAATGACATCTCTCGCCCTTCAGCGGAGCGTGAGGGCGTGTCAGACTTTTCCTGCCTAAAAAAAACCAATCCTAGTTGTTTCGTTGCCTTGCATTCAAGGGCCTGATTTTCCTTTCAGAAGCGAACCCATGGCCCCAGTAGGCTTCGATCCTGCTGGGCTACAGTTTGCTGATATCTCCTTAAGGTGCACGTGGAACACCACGCGCCGTAGACGACTTGAGCTCGGTCCGGACGGTCACCGGATGGTCGGAAGGTGAACGGCATTGCTCGCCGTCCGCAAACCCGCGCCTACGGTGGCCGGAAATTAGGACGGGGATCCCGGCGGCTGGGGTGTAAGGGCCGCTCCCTCGCGCGTGCGGCCGCCTCTTTTGCTGGCAATAATGCTTCGCAGAAGGAGGCGACCGCCTGCCACTCCTCCTCGCTTCGGACTATGGCCTGTACCAAGGCCCGGCGCGAGGGATCGCGTGGACACGGCGGTGCTCTGCCCAAGTAGGGCACACCTCTACCGTATACTCCACCGTGTCCTCCGGGTGGTCCACACAATGGTGACACCCAGGCGATTCTTCCGCACGAATCCGGTGCAGGAACCTCCCGAACGTACCATTTCCGGTGAGAACCTGCGTCATGCGGACGGTAAGGACGCCATGAGGTCTTTCCAGCCTCTCCTCAAAGAAGGGGCTTGACTTATTTGCGACAAACCCGTTCCGGGTTTGTCGGATACGTTATGCAATAGCAACGCACACTCCCCGAAGTGAAATCGTTTTAATTAATTCAAAGGGAAAGCCGTAGATAAAATGAAAAAGTTTCGTAGAACTAATCTGAAAATATAATTATAGTAAATAAAAATAAATCCTTAAGAACTAGCTAAAAGTAATCTAAAGTATCACCATACTTTAGATTACTTTTAGAATTAAACATTTATAACCAAAGGAGGAGTTTTTGGATACCTCCAAAAAATCCTCCTTTGGTTCTGAATGCTTTTTTATTTACCCCTGGTCCTAGAACGCAGGCATTTGAAGTTATTGGAGGATTTCTCACCTCAAAAAATAATTCATCATCTTCCTGCCCTTGTCCCATCTTATTTGGGGTCGGCACAACATGTTTTTTTCTTCCATTCTATCCTGTCAACTGTCATGCTATCACTAACTTCCTTTTCTTTCATATCACTGTTCACACAATCCATCCATCTTTTCTTTGGCCTCCCTCTCCCCCCATCCACATGTATACTCATAACTCTTTTAGTAACATGCGTTTCATCTCTCCTCTTTAAATGACCATACCAAGACAAACGATTCCCTTTCAACTTTTCAGTCGCTGGCGCCACTTTCAAACTTCCTCTAATATACTCATTTCTCACTTTATCCATTCTCGTCACACCACACATCCATCTCAACATTCTCATCTCTGCTACATGCAGTCTTTTTTCATCCGTCTTTTTCACAGCCCAACATTCTGATCCATACAGTATGACAGGTTTTATCACGGACTTGTAGATTTTACCCTTCAACTTGGGGGGCATCCGTGGGTCACAAATTGTTCCAGTGACCTGTCGCCGTTTCATCCATCCTGAATTGATCCGATTTGATACGTCTCGGTCTACCTCGCCATCTCCTTGGATATTTAAAAAATAAATAAAACGTCCGGAGAAAATCAAGCACAGGATCAACGACTTTAAAACTTTCAAACTCCAGGCTAAAAACAGAGTTTTTTTTGTTTTTTTTTTTTCAATCCAGGAATCAACCCTTAGCAGTCGCGCTTGTAACTAATGAAGCAATTACATAACTACCTAAATCTGATCTTCAATTACACAACAAAAACATATTTTTTCCAACCCACGACATTTTATTTACTACGACGAAGCTAATAAATATTCCCAATAGATGGTCTATTAATATATGTGGGGCACGTCAATGAAAGTAATACCTTTTATCTAAGTGGTATTTCTTTGGTCCATCGGATTACTGTCAATATATGAATAGGTCAGTTCCTTTGGGTTCTCGGAAGGCGAAGTCATTTTGAGAAGTTTCCTTGCGTAACTGTGTTTATTATTCACGTCAAATAACTTTATTATTGCTGTCAGTTTCATCTGTTACTAGCTTTTGCCCGCGGCTTCGCTCCCGTCAACTGACTACTATATCCTACTCTACCCAAATCTATCCTACTCTACCTTACTCTACCCTACACCCTACTCTACCCTACTCTACCCTACTCTACCCTACTCTACCCTACTCTACCCTACTCTACCCTACTCTACCCTTCTAAACTATCTCCCCACCAACTTTCAGCCAAATCGGTTCAGCCGTTCTTGAGTTATAAATAGTGTAACTAACACGACTTTCTTTTATATATATATAGATTTACTTAGAGAGATTTATTTTGATTTTTATTTTCTTTATTCAGATAAACTATGTTCTAGTATTCTTTGGCTAATAATAGGAATTTCTTATAGGCAAGCGTGCTCTACCGTCGAACACGTCATTGCTTACCATCAAGAGAGATAGGGTTCAAACGTGAGCCTAACCATAATTATAATAATATCTGTACTCATCTGTCATTGTGCCGATTGTCGTGACCGCCAATGGCCTAATAACCAAAAACCTCGACGACTACTTATCGAAGCTATTTCTGCGCGGATAGACCAAGGGCCTGATACAGAAGGCAATTTTCCTCGATACTACTCGGAGGTTCCTGTCTCTGGACCCCTAATCACCGGTAGCTTGAAGCCAGCTCCCGACACCGGCGGACTACTATTTTCATACAATATTTTTTTTAATATTTTTTGTTTTTTTGTGTGAAAATATGTAAAGAAGAAGAAGATATAATAGGTAATAATATATTTTTTTTTAAACTAGTTTCAATTTGGGATAAGAATATAACACGCAAACGAACGGATGAGACAATTAAAAAAGGAAATAAAAATACAATATAATTTTGCTAAATATAATCTTGTTATCAATTATAGCTAAGTATTTTTAAATGTAAATTATTCGTGTAAATAAATTAAGTACAATTTGAAAACTTAATGAACAAAAAAGAGTTATTTTAATTAGTTATAAGTAGTCTCACAAGATTCAAAATGTTATGAGACTAATTAGAAGTTATTTGCCTAGTAGCTTCCTATACTCAGACTTGATAAATTAGCTATGTACCTACTGTATATTTTAACATGAATATATAAGATTTATAAGTGTTTTCTGAAGCGAATTCCTCCATTAGATATTGTAATTTATGGGTTTCTGGTGAACAATTTTCTCGTGTAACCTGACATGTTACAAAATTGACTATTTTTGGTAGGTACAGGAAAAACGTATATTTTTCCTATAACATGATCTTCATTTGAAATAAGTAGAACCTCTACCTATACGGTAACATTTTATGTTCATTAATTTCTGTCTTTTTGAATTGTGTAAAATAAATAATATGTATGCCAGCGGCTATGCTTACGTGAAACTTGGAAATCACGCCAATCTTATAAGTAGGATAAAATATATCCTATGTATGTCCCGAATCAAGGGTAGAAATTGCTGTAAGTGTCTTAATATTTTTTATATTTATATCTCAGTCGCAATTTGTCAGAAACGCCTGCGATCTGACACGAACGTTTGTTATAAATCATTATGTAGCTCTTTGGTGATGATCTACTAAAGTTCCTTGCACTCAGATCCAAAAGACCCGTCTAGCTATTGAGACGTGATTGATAAACCAACATCCAAATATACAGACTTTCACATTTGCTATATTAGTAGAAGGATATGATAGAAAACAATTGAGAATGGCATTGCAATTAGTGAAAGTATAAAACGTCGTGTGGGTCACGACTCAGGTTAGTCTCAAACTGTGTGCCTACCAGGGCTGAAGGATGGTTTGAAAAGATACCGCAGTCCTGGAATGCAAGTGGAAGTTGCGGAATTATTTTCTCCACCAATAGCAGAATCGTCTCAAAATCTTTTGTCCTTACTTTATATTAATATTTATATGTTTGTGTATTTTAACTATAATACTTTATTACTAATATTTTATAAATAACATTTTCTTGTTATAAACCTACCATATTGTCTCTTCACCACCCTAGGTTGACTGGTAGAGAATGCCTAAGGTATTATGTCCGCCTTTGTAGGTACTTTATGTTGCATGAAGATTAAATAAATAAATAAGAATAAATAAACGCAAAGGGTAATTTAGGGGAACATTTTTTTTTTTTAAGGTGGGAAACCATAAAATAACTCCTCTCACACTGGGTTGGCTCATAATATAATAGTCTTGAACATAGTAGCAGCACAATGTAGCTACTAGCAGTGGTTCAACAAGAGCGTTTATGCAGAGAAATTGTGCATATAAGTCTCAAATATCGGCGCCATGTAAGTTGCTAGCCAGTTTTTTATCATTTACATTTTGAGGAATGTGAATTACGCAACGCGCCTATTTACCTAGTTATAATAGGCGCGTTGCGTTTATTTCCTATGAAATAAATACTAAAATGCGAAATCACAAGAAAATGATTTTACGATCCGGCTCGAAGGACCAAAGAAAATGGATGCGCGTATGCTACTAATATTGGAAGTGGACTGCATTTTTTGGACTTTGTGGATTAATAATTGGGTTCTAAATTACGAAAATATAGATATAGTCTTACAGACATTTATGGTTCAGAATAAATTTGGGATAATTAATTCTCTCAAGTTCCAAAGGTTTATCTAAGGATAGTTTTGTACATACCTAAATTGACTGGTTCTTGGTAAATAATCTGTTGATTGCTTCTTACAGCTGGATCAACATACACTCAGTATTTTGCAATTATTATTAAGTAATGACATGTAGCGGGCACCACTTTGTTACATTCCTAGACCACTTATCCTTTTTACTCCTAATTATATGTCCTGCCCACCTCCATTTTAGTGTTTTAATACGAGAGTAGTGCCCGCGACAACATAAAAGAAAGAAAGGGAGACAACGTCGTAGATGGGAGGACGATGTTACAAGAATAGCAGGCATCACATGGAGAAGACAAGCACAGAACCGTATTTTATGGCAAACTCTAGGAGAGGCCTATGCTGGAAAGCAAAACAATCTTCACGAACCGGTGTCAGATAGTTAAAGTAAATAGCATAATCAGCCTTATAATGTTCTCACTGCTGGGACCAAAGAGAATTAAACCTGGGACTCAGGCCTCCTCTCCACGAGAGTGAATGGGCTGTCCACCACGCGGGCCCAGTGCGGGTTGTTGGATGTCACATGCTTCGAATTTTTGGTTCTAGGACAAGCCGGTTTCCTCACGATGTTTTTTTTACCGTTTTGAGAGCAGTGGTGATGAAATAAATTACACAAAGTAATGCGCCTGGCTGGTTTTGAATCCGCGACCTACGACTCGTAAGTTGAAGCCGTTACCGCTTGGCCACCACTGCTCTTAAAGTAAATAGTAACAAAAAAAAATTGGATTGTTATTAAAGCCTATTTTTATTCCGTTTATTCATTTACTTTAAACATATAAATTATATTTTAAATATTTCAATAAAAATAAAAAAAAAACATATAAAAATATTAAAAAAATATTATTATTATTATTAATGACATGTAGGATGTAAACAGTTACAGAGTTTCATTGCTTAGACTAAATTTCTTACTCTTTAAAGATACTGGATGTAGAAACCATATATCACAGTAATAATATTATGAAGGCGAAAGTTTGTGAGTGAGTGTGTACTTTCTTCACGCTCAAACTGTTGAACAGATTTCGATAAAACTTGGTACATGAGTAAACCATGTTCTAGAATAGCACATATTGACGGGTCCCAAGAACAAGACCGTGTATGAAAAATTATTGATTTACGGTTTGAGGTTTTGAAGTACATACTGTGTATAATAATATAAGAATAAATTATAACGATAGATTAATTCAAAAAGTAAAAAGATATTAAACCAAAAAAAAATGTGCCATATAGTTTTTAGTATTATGTCATGGCCAGATCTTAGAAATTGATCATTTTATGATATGGCCAAGTAAAACTGGCCAGATCGTTTTAAACGTTAAAGTTTGATGAAATTTTAATCTTCGTTTGGCCTACTTTTTTTAGACCTTATATTATCATTAAATTCCTACATCAATGATATGACCAAATGAGGATTGACATATTATCATCTAATGGTAACGTTTAAACGATCTGGCCAGTTTTAGTTGGCACTAGGTATAATAGATTATTAATTAGTTATTTAAGTGCAAACCATGGATTTATACTGTCTCCTACTTAACTAAAAAGTAAAGCCTTTTTATGTTTTTGTGCTCACACCATTTTAATGTATTATAATGTCTATTCGTGAGGACTTGTAATTAGCTTTCTAATGATTATGGTTTCCTTTTTTGTCTGGTGTTATTAGCTGTAAGTCCTCCATGTACTTAATAAATAAACAAATAAATAAATAAGTGATCAATTCTAAGATCTGGCCATGACATATACCTACAATACCAATACGTAATAAAAAATACAATTCGTTTTATTTTTCCATAAGCTTTTGTTCTTGGGACCCGTCGAATTGATACTTTGTATCCTGGGAGTATGTTCCCTTGGATTTTTTTTGGTTTTCACGCGGGCGAAGCCACTTGCAGCAGCTAGTAAGGTCATTTGCCCATTTAGTCCCTGTTATCATCATCATCATCATCATCATGGGCTCCCGGATTCTTCGACAGAGTTAAGGGTGTTTAAATATGGTGCGGATTTGATCAAGCATGCAGGATTACCTCGCACGTGTAAACCCCGCAAATATCCTTTTCATACAAGTATTTAATGTAATGCGTGTAATACGCACGTGGGCCACGCATTTGTCGTCCATTGTATACACAACCACAATTTTCTGCATGTGGAGCAATTCCGCATGCGTGAAATCCGCACGATATTAAAAACACCCTAAGTACTGCGGCACTGCAACATGGATAGATTTTAGTCAGTAATCGTCTGACACGAGTCTGCATGGAGCAAGATCTTTCTCGGTCTACCCAGGGTGAAAGAAATTATTTGATGATGAATTCCCATCAAAAAACCAAATCATTATCATCATCATCATCGTTTCAGCCTTAGGTCAAGTTCAAGCAGCAAGTTTATTCTCAACTAAAACGGTAAAACATCGCGTTCAGATTCTAACCTCATTTCATGAATCTTGCATTCTGTTATTCAGCCAAAATTATAGCTACTAACACAAATACGAAAAAAAAATTAATGAAAACTTAGTGTTGATGTGTATTATATGACCAGATTACCAGAAATAATTAGGGATTAGAAAATAAAAGATGGAGCGTTGCGATGAGCTTGCAGTTTAATATTCTCGTAATTGAGTACAGTACAGGAAGGAAGGCATAGATCAGCATAGATAATAATTAAGTTAAGGATGCATTCACTAACAGGGCTGCGTTCATACTTCTAATAAAAATGAAAAAAAAAAAACTAATGTATCTTCAATATTAAAAAAGAAGAGAACGCATCGTATAGTAACGATGCGTCGATCAATCACTCATGATGAACGCACATTAACTTCGAAGGTCAGCTTCATTCATGGTCCATCCAATTACCAGTCTGCATCAGTATTACTTACTAAAAACATTAAGCAACGATATACCTACGCATATTATAGACTCCGACTCTGGGGTTTTCGTAAGAGTTACTGTGGCCCGGTGCAGGTGCGATCCGATGCAGTTTACGCAAATTCCATTTCAAGCAAACCATCACACCGCAAGAGCTCACGTAAAAATATCAAATCAACTAATTGCGTCCGCTTCGCTTCGCTCATCGCTGCATCGCACCCACGTGTGGTTCTTCACGTAGGCTACCACAGAGTATTAATTGCTTTTTTTCTTTTCGCACCGCGTTGCTTTGCCATCACGTTTAATCGCCTACGTTACGCAAAGGGAAACTGAAAGAATTCCAGTGGATTTTAGTCAGTAGAAGTCTAAAACTCCTTCTCTTTCCACCCATGGTGGAAAAAGAAATTTGATGACTTTAATGATTTTGGTATATTGCTATGGGCACAGATATTTATGGACACCTTGCCTCGAAATGCACGTAAAGCCATTGGTCCAAGTTATCATTCGTAGATCTTTGACAGTCGTTACGCGGAGACGCAAACGCAAACGCCAGAAAGTCTGCCCTTTAGTCTACCCAAAGAGTAATTATCGTGTTACTCAGTAACCGGGTTGTAGAGGTATGATAAGCAGTCGCTCCATGTAAAACATGGGTATTTAGATGCATAGGTCTGCCCTAGCCTTTTCCCAAAAGGCTAGGGCAGACCGATCCCATCGTTCGGGTTTTCTTTATATCTCACTCTCTAGATAATAATTTGCCAACGAATCTTATTACCTACTAACAAAAAAGCGCTTAATAATATTAAAATTTCTTTTCAAACCGCAATCAATGTATCAACGATCAACAGATGCTTGATTTAATGACAATTAGTGAAAGCATAGAATCAAGTTGGTATGGGTCAAGTCGTGCCAACATTAGCGGTTAAGTAATACCGATGCAGGCCGGTGTTTCAATCGGTGGGCGGCATGAATGAAGTTGACCTTTTGATGTTAATGTGCGCTCATCATGAGTGATTGGTTGATGCTTGATTTTAAGGCCATAGCTCCCGAGTAGTGCCATAAAACAGTGACATTCTGAAGCCTACTCCTCAGTAATGGGTAAGTTTGAAATAATACATGTTTATTATAGATTTTTTTTTTTCGTATCGGATGTTTTTAATATCGTGTAAATTTCATTACGCATGCAGAAAATTTCATAATGCATAAAAACGCGTCCCGCTTGCGTATTCCACGCATTACAATAAATACTTGTATGAAATGGACATTTAAGGGGGTTACGCGTGCGGAGCAATCCCGCATGCGTGATAAAATTTGCACGGTATTAAAAACACACTTATACTTTTGCCAAAAAAAAAAAATAACGTTAATCAATTAGAATATTTTCGCTTGTTTTCTCTACTCCATTCAAACGGCTTCGATCTCTAGAAATATGTTTACACAAAAAACATTGCTGGTTAAATTTTCTTCAGAATGTACACAGCGTATATAAATCAATGAATATTTCGCTAAGAAAATGGGGCTCTATGCAAGCGGCAAGCCAGATGGTCAAGGGACTCATCATCTTCCTGCCCTTGTCCCGTGTTATTTGGGGTCGGCGCAACACGTTTTTTCCTTCCATTCTGCCCTGTCACTCGTCATACTATCACTAACTTCCTTTTCTTTCATATCCAGATGGTCAAGGGACTATACACCTTAATTTACGCTCGTCACGAGTTGCTTGATGTTAAGAGATGCGTTTCCTTCTAGTTTTTATGTTGAAGATGAATAAGTATTATGTGGGAATTTTATTCTGCATTTTTTGTTGACATGTTGTTGAACTGAATGGAAGGTTTATAAAAAGAGGGCAGGATCAGAAACTTCTAAACATGTGAGATTTGAATCTAACATGATTTTTTTTTCGAGTCGATTTCAAAAAATGAGGGTGGTCATAAACCAAAATCGCTTCCCGCTATCTGTCCCTATGTATGCTTAGATCTTTAAAAAACTACGCGACAGATTTTAATGCGATTTTTTTTTAATAGATAGAGTGATTCAAAAGGAAGTTTTGTATGTTTAAAACATGCATAATATAGTAGAGGAATACTGATAATTTTAAAGGTTTCTAATGTGATGTCGTAAATAAACACTTTTTTGCGCTTACTTTGCGAAAGCTGCCTGAACCCTACGAGATAGATCAAAGTAATGTACTACAGTATTGTACACCTTAAAAAGGTCTACAAAAACATTCGCAATGGTATATGACTATCTCTTAGAGATAACCCACAATAACAATTTTTTATCATTTACTGATTACGAAGAGTAATGGCTTATTTACGAAACTATTTTAAGTAATACATCATTAATCCTTATCCAATTATGTATCTTAAATACTTTTTGCATTTATTATAGATTAATATGGCTTTACAGTATGCAATTTAAATGAATATTTTCGAAGATATTACAGATTTGAAATGCAGAGACATAGCGGTTGCGGAGGTATAAGCATTGCACCCGTGTGAAGAAGGGGGCGGGTCGCTAGTGAATACTATAACTGTGTTGCATTTGGTACTCAGCCTAGTTTTTTTCCCGACTTTGTTTATCAACCAGATATTCAGTTTAATCGGATAAAGCCGAGTACCCAGCGTTTGGGAAACACTTCTAAACTCAAATCATTTATTTAAAATAAATAAACCATTTACATTTACTATCCGTAACAACTGTCAAAGATAAACCAATGACAGCCGTGAACAGCGGCTTAACGAATTAGGCGCATAATGCCACATTTGTAAGATGACATATTTTCAAATTATCATAATATTCTGAAAATGCCTCACCGCAAAACGTCTTTTTTACAATTATTTTTTTAAAGCATTGCTAAATTAAATACATTTTAGCTGTGGTAAAAAACACAAAAAGTTAATCAAAAGATCTTTGTCAACAACGAAGATATAAAGCTTTAAAGTTACTATTATGAAAGAGAAGTTCGACATGGTCTTGACTTCAAAGGCGCCGTATACACCCAGGTAGATGTCTTGCTTAGGAATCGGCTAGAAGTGGCCCAGAGCTGGGAACAATGGAAGGAATGGAGGGCCTTTGCCCATTGGCGGGTCAGTAAATTCAAAATGAATGATAATTAACTAAATAATTTATAAAAATAATATGATAATAAATTTTCATATTTGATTGATCTGTATTAATGTGTATGTTATAAATGTGTTTACCTATATATCTAATAATTTTTTTGTACCTTAACATGCAACTGTTTTTTTTTTTGTCCTTAATAAATAAAATAATAATAATGAGTAATATAAATTAAGACACAGTTAAACCGTTTGTTACCGACAAAGATAATATGCTTTCAAAACTATGAACCATTAAGTATAAATTATTCAGAGATGCGGAAGCGACAAATGAAAATTGCTTCGAGTGAAACTCATTTGGGATGAAAACCGCAATGGCAGTGCAGCACTCGAGGTGCACGTAATGTGTTTAACGCCTCTCTGCGTTAAAGTACGATATACCCTATTCGGGGAACCGTGAGACAAAAGGTAAATACACCATATATAGTACTACTAAATTACAGACCACAGGTATCTACTGCAAACATATTACATTAAAATGTGACGTTTTGTCATCGGGCGGGTTATAATCCGCCATCTTTTTCTCTATCGTACAACTTGTTGATACGAGATTGCTGCTTTCAGATAATTTCGTTGAATTCTTGTTATTCGCCAAAGAAAAAGCGTGCAAAGAAAACGCCAATGCATTCAACAGAAAAGAAGACTGTTATTAATGTATTTAAACATGTCGCAGAAACTTGGCTAAAGGTATTGTTTTCTTTGTTTACATTTAGTCTTTAGCCCAGATGAATAGGGTATAGACGGAACAAATGCTTTAAATGTACGGGAAAATTGAAGTTTATTCATTGGGTAATAATGAAACTCGATACCGGTCTAGTGGTTGAAAGAGCACTCGCCTTTAGTTTGGTGCCCAAAGAGGACATACGCACAAAACATTTTGGGAGCACATTTATCGTGCATACAGCTAAGGAGTGGAATACTCTGCCGGAGTCTATGTTTCCTGATCAGCTACAACGGGGAGACTTTAAGTGAAGAGTGAATAGGTTACTTCTAGGCATGCGTACTCTACAGTTGACCACATCGTAGCTTTCAATCAGGTGAGATAGTGGTCAAGGGCGAGCCTATCAATAATAATAAAAACTGGGCAAGTGCAAGTAGGACTCTCTGAAGCTTAACCTTGTAAATAGTCCAATTCCCGAATGGAGTCTCGAAGATGTTTCCGAATGGCAAAAAAGTTCTTTTTTTTGTGACATAACAACAAATTTTCTGTTTTCAGATTTATTCCTATACCTGTGTTATAAGACCTTGCTTTATGCCAAATTTCAGGATTCTGGGTCAACGGGAAGTACCCTATGAATTTTGATTCCCTTGAGAGTGTCGAATTACACATTTTTTTGCGACACAAACGGTCGTATCTTTTTTCGGTTAACTTAGAAGTTTGATTTTTTCTACAGCTTCAAGAGACCATAGACCTGATTATAAGGTTTTAATTTCATCTCGATATCTTCACGCTTTCCCGAGATAAAGGGTATTGACAGAAAGACGGACAACAAAGTAATCCTATAAGGGTTCCATAAACCCAAAGGATTTTTTTTTTTTTTTTTTTTCGGTGGGAAAATCATCTTATGACATCCCCCGCCCTTGGGCGGGGCGGGAGATAGTGTCAGACTTTTACTGACTAAAAACCCACTCCTGTTCCTTCGTTGCCTTTCGTACCAGGGCCGAGTCTTCCTTTCAGAATCAGACCCTTGGCCCCAGTAGGCTTCGACCCTGCTAGGCCCCTACAGTTGCTGACATCTCCTTGAGGCGCGCGTGGAACAGCACGCGCCGTCGACGACTTGGGCTCGGTCCGGACGGTTACCGGACGGTCGGACGGCGAGCCACCCATTGCTCGCCGTCCGCAAGCCTGCGCCTACGATGGCCGGAAATCGGGATCGGAATCCCGGCGGCGATTGGGGCGTGAGGACCGTTGCCTCACGCGATCGGCCGCCTCCTTTGCTAGCATTACTGCTTCGCAGAAGGAGGCAACCGCCTGCCACTCCTCCTCGCTTCGGACCATGGCCTGTACCAAGGCCCGGCGCGAGAGATCGCCGCCGCCGATCGCCCCCACGAGGACACGGCGTTGCTCTGCCCAAGCGGGACACACCTCCACCGTATGCTCCACCGTGTCCTCCGGGTGGTCCGCACAATGGTGGCACCCGGGCGTTTCTTCCGCACGAATCCGGTGCAGGAACCTCCCGAACTTACCATGTCCGGTGAGGACCTGCGTCATGCGGTAGGTAAGGACGCCGTGTTGCCTTTCCAGCCACTCCTCAAAGAGGGGAATTACCGCCATAATTATGGCGTGCCCAGCACTGGGTTGCGATAGTCGCTGTCGCCATTCCACCATGAGACCCCGCCGGAGCTCTGTCCGCCATGCCGCAACAAACCCAAAGGTGGACCCAAAGGTGGTGGTGGAAGGTGGTGAAGGTGGGGTAGTTTAAAGTTTATTCCATTCTATTTTATTCCATTTTTTCCTTAGACTGGAAGCCGACCCCAAGTCGGCTTTTATTCTAACTGGATGCGGCTAAATACCCATATTTTACATGGACAACTACCCATCTGCTCTCCACAACCCAGTAATTGGATTACACGATATAGATTTTCTGGCATCTAACTATACGAATACAAATGACAGCCAAGACTATGACGGTTTTAGTTTATATCCCATCGATCGAGCGACTGCGTTTCAGACGTCCAAAACCCAGTTACGGGCTAAACTATACTTCTTGGATAGACTGATGGTCAGACTTTCTGGTCTGACTATACTTGTAACGTCTCTCACGAAGGACAACCAGGACCAACTGCTTTACGTGCTTGTGGTGCTTTCCAAGGCACGCGGTGTCAGTAATGTGCTAGATAAACTTAAAAAAGTACATATGAAATTAAAATTTTACATTGGTACTTGCCCGGTTTCGAAACCGTAACCTCATGCATGAGAGGCGGGTGCCTTAATCACTGGACCATCACGACACGTTGAGACAAATCAACAGCTTTCTTTTCTTTAAGGCTAGAGTGAATAGGCTCTTATTAAAACTAGTGCGTCTCACCATCAACGATTGCATCGCTGCTTACCATCAGGTGGGATCGTGGTCAAGCACTAGTTTATATCAAATTATAAAAAGCTATTATAGCTGAAAAAGAATCGATATTATCAACTAGCTGGAATACATTTCGTGGACAATGATGTAATAACCGTTTGAGCACCGACATGTAATGCAGTTTTTGAAGACGGTTGAAGTCTATGTTAATAAAGAAGAATTAATTTAGGAGCTGAATACAGCAATCTGAGGATATCATGCAATTTTGCTTTGATATGAGCACCATTGAAATACATATCACAGAATACTCAATACATTTCAGTACATGACAGCTCTTGTGAAGGCGGATATCAACTATAACGTCAAATTAAGTTTCTTTTGTCGATGTCTGCTGAGATATAAGTAGCGCCGCACACTGGGTGACTGAATAGGGTTTAATACCATGTAGCTACAGGTTTTGTTGGCAAAATCATTTTAGCCCACCCCGTGGTGGGCACTCCACCCCGTATACCCCCCTAAATAAAGGTATTATTAAGAAAAACATGGGTACGAAAACATATAATATATGTAGTTAAAATAAACATGCATATTATATTATATTCATTTAATAATAGGTACCTACAGAAATATTAACCACACTAATATTACAAAGCTTTTTTTTCCTTAACACTTGGGTTAACCGGATTCGAATGAAATTAATGACACGAGTAGAGTTGTCCTAGAATAGGACATATAATAGGTACTTTTATACAGGGAGTATGATTTGTTGCAATATTTTTTCTACTATTAAACAGGCAAAGCTGGTAGAAGCTAAACATATCAATTTACGACAACTTGTAGGAGCGACTTGACAAATTTAAGAACATTTATGCAACCTAAGCAGGGATTGACATTGAAAATTAAAATTATACTAAAAACCAGCAGCCCGAGTTTGAGCAACATTTAGTAGTTTTAAGCAGGCCATTTATTGTGGCCTTGTTTGCGACCAGCAATACATATCTACAATAACAGTTCGAACATAAACGGCCATCACAGACTGACATTACGGACATGAACTTTGATTTTAATAAATAGTGGATAAATTATCTCACAATAAATAATTTATTAGCACTTAAATAATTATTACTGGCCATTAATTTTGTGTATGATAGGTAAAATTATTATAAAGGTATAATAACATATAATTGATGTGCGACCTTTGTGAATACAATATTATAAGTTGCGCGTCAATTAGCTAGATCTCCATCCATGGATTGCAGGATTGTTCGAAGGAATTTCCGTGGCCCTGAAACGCTAAGGGCAACTGAAGGAACACATGTGGGTTTTAATCAGTAATCGCCTGACATTTCTTCTCGCTCCACCCAGAGTGAGAAGAGTCGTTTGATGATTTCCCACCTAAAAATATGGAAAAATGGCAGAAGAAAACATGTAGATGTATGATTGACCTGTGGTCTAGTGGTTAGTGGCCCTGACTGCTATACTAGAGGTCAAGGGTTCGATTCCCACTCAGGACAAATGTTTATTTATTTACTTATTTATGTACACACAAACACTTAAAATCGAAAAGAACAAATACAGATAAAAGAGTACAAAGGTCCTGCTTATTTCTAACGAAATTTCTTCCAGCAGACCTGCGACAGGAGAGTTGGATGAGAGATGTAGACGCAGTGTGTATAAATAATATAGGGAAGAATTGAATAGACTAAAAATATTATCTAAAATAAATCATATAATACATACATTTATACAAATAACAGTAAATTAATGTACACATAAATAGATACATATATTAAATTATGAAAATACATATAAGTAACTATAATATATAACTTACGAGATGGTAGAGAGTAGACATGTTTGTGTGACGAGCACGATCATTTGTTCGGTGTCTGGATGTCATTTATCAATAATATGTTTATGATGTTGTCTAGTACTCATAACACAAGCTCTGCTTAGCTTGAGACTAGAAGGTGTTGTGTGATAGTTGTGGAATATTATTATTATTATGTACGTTGCAATGACCCAAGTATCCTGGGAGTATGAGAGAAGGACAGGAATATGATGATATACATACTATGTAGGTATGTTTGTGTATGACGACATACAGTTATATACACATAACCCTAATTACTTTCTGGAAAACAAGTTACGACCCTTGAACATGTTTGTCATTACTGTATACATATAATAAAACAAAGTCACCCACCACGTGTGTCTGTCTGTATAAACGCGGTAAATTTTAAAACTACTAAACGGATTGTTTATGTGGAAGATTTATGGGAAAATACATGCAATTTTCGTAGAGAGAAGCCAAATATTTTACGATTTCTAATACCTACAAAAAAAATTAGTTTATTCTGTTCTATTCTATTCTACTCTACCTACTTCTAAGCAAGCGTGCTCCACTGTCGACCACATCATCATTTACCATCATGTGAGATAGTGTTCAAGCACAAGCTTATCTATGATAAAAAAAACCGGGCAAGTGCAAGTGGGACTGGCGCACTGAGGCTTCCGTACGTATTTACCTATGAAAACAGTTCAATTCCCGAATTGAGTTACGAAGATTTTTCCGAATCGCAAAAAAAGTTTTTTTTTGTGACGTAACTACAAATTTACAGTTTTCATATTTTTTCCAATTCTTGCGCTATGAGACCTTGCTTCATGCCAAATTTCAAAATTCTAGGTCAACGGGAAGTACACTAAGAATTTTGATTCCCTCGAGAGTGTCGAAATACACGTTTTTTGCGACATAAACGGCCGTATCTTTTTTTTTCGTTATTTTAGAAGTTTGATATTTTCACGGCTTCAAGGGACCGCCGACTTGAGTATATGGTTTTAATTTCAACTCGATACCTCCTCATGTTCCCAAGATAAAGGATCTTGACAAACAGACAGACAGACAGACGGACAGGCAACAAAGTGATCCTATAAGGGTTCCGTTTTTTCTTTTTGAGGTACGGAATCCTAAAAATACCTGTGTGAAGCTAGGTTGGGCCGCTAGTTTAAATATAAACCAACTATCCATGCCCATGGGAAATTCCTTCTGCCTAATTTTAGTAGCACGTACAAGCAAAAGTGAAATAATGTTATCCTATATTATAATAATATTATTCGTAGAATAATTCCCAAACCAATTATTTATTCATATTACAAGTCAGTAGAACTAGAAATTATCATAACAATAGAGTTTATGTTTCTGTTACAGAATATCCAACCTGTAAGATAAACTTAAGAAATTTTGACGGCACGGATAGCGCAGTAGCTGAGCGATGCTATCGCTGTATGTCGTGGTTTGGATATCCGCACGGGATAATTATTTGTATTGTTTTTTTTTTTAATTACTAGTTTTTGGCCACGTAGTAAAATATAACCTATGTCACTCAAGAATAAAGCAGCTTTCTATTAGTAAAAAAATTTTAGCAATCGGACCAGTACTTTCAGCCGAAAAACGTCTACTGTTGAACATAGGCCTCCCCAAGTGTCACCACAATGAACGGTCCTGTGCGTCTCGCATCCATCGGATTCCCGCAACCTTTACCAGGTCATCGGTCCACCTTGTAGGAGGCCTTCCAACGCTGCGTCTTCCGGTACGCGGTCGCCACTTCAGAATCTTTCGGCCTCAAAGGCCACCTGTTCTGCGAGTAATGTGCCCTGCCTGCCTGAGCAGTGATATTATTATGGTCGACAATTGAACACGCTTGGCTAGAAGTAAGAAATACAGACTTAGGTAGGGAATTCCACTCTTTAACTGTAAAATAAAATATTTGTTCTGGGTCTGAGTGTCTTGTTTATGTGTGTTTACATATTTATGAACGAACCCACGATACAAGATCGATTCCTGACCCCAGTTTCACGATTGCGCGGATCGCCCGAAGGACACGGTGGAGCATATGTAGAAGTCTACTCCGCTTGTGACCTTCGGTGGTGATTTCTCGTGTCCTGCCCAGCTCAAGCCATGATAAAGGGTGAGAGAGAATAGGAAGCAGTCACCACCTTCAGCGAAGCATTAAAGTGACCAAAGAAGGTGGCTGAAACAGTAAAAGAAAGGACATCCTGATGCCCCAACTGCCACCGCAGAAGACGCTTTGGGCGTTGGGAGTCCCAATGTGATTCTCGGCCACCGTAGGCGCAGGTTCACGCACGGCGTGCAAATGGTAGCTACTAGCTAGCCATCCAACCATCCGCTAAGTACCAAGGCCGTTGTGTTCCATGCATGCCTCAGCAAAGTAGATGGGGCCTACTGGGGCTGATGCCTGTTAGGGTTGCAGGATTGTTCGATAAAGTTACAGTGGTCCAGAAAATCACAGTGTAATTAAAAAAACACCAAGAGCAAGTCAACAAAGCTGGTGGCAAGCCGTAAACTTTCCTCATTCAAAGAGATTTATAATCAAAAACATGGTAAACACACAAAATCTTATCGTTAAGACAAATGAGTGAACCTATTTACGAATTAATAACGAAGGTGATAGTGGAATAAAAGCTTTCATTTACAAACGTCATGTATTTTGTCATAGCCTTCAAAGTACTATTAACTTAATGGTTCTTTGTTTAAGATCTAAATTAGAACAGCAACTACAACAAATCTCGGAGAAGTTATCGAAAATTTTAAAAGACCATTTACGTTCGGTTATTTGTTACGGCTCCGTTTATTATTAGTTTCTGTGCAGCTAAAAAAGCTTCAACCTGTATTTTGATTATTATTCATACAATTTTTAAGTTTTAGGAAAGGTATGAAAACCCGTTTTACAGTAATTGTGGTAACTAATTAAATTACTCTAATTATTTTTAAATAATATTTTTGAACATCAGCCCCCCTAGCCAAGTTACAACCGTTTCATTTCGATTCTCTTTTCGTTGATCGCCTCGAGTCGGCCACGCCTCCTATTCCTTTGGTTCTGACCCCGTGACTGAGCGTTGAGATGATGTCAGAATAAAGGAATCGAAGGCGTGGCCTACTCGAGGCGATCAACGAAAAGAGAATCAAAACGAAACGGTTGTAACTTGGCTAGGGGGCAGGTATGTTTAGAAGACAGACAATATAAAAATCAACGTCAAAAGTGGAAGACAAACAATGTTATTAATATGCCTAGCCTTTTCCCAACCATTTGGAGGGCAGATTCCAATCAAACCGAATTCAACTAAATACGTGTTTAGAGAGCAGTGGTGGCCAAGTGGTAACGGCCCCGACTTACGAATTGTAGGTCGCGGGTTCGAACCCAGCCAGGCGCATTACTTTGTGTAATTTATTTCATCACCACTGCTCTCAAAACGGTGAAGGAAAACATCGTGAGGAAACCGGCATGTCCTAGAAACAAAAATTCGAAGACATGTGACATTCACCAACCCGCACTGGGCCCGCGTGGTGGATTACGGCCCATTCCCTCTCCTGGAGGAGGCCTGAGTCCCAGCAGTGGGAACATTATAAGGCCGACTATGCTACGTGTATGGAGAATCTGCTTATCTGGAGCCTTACCATGACTTGTTAAATTGTCAGGTATGCGAGCAAGAAAGTAAGAAGAATGGAGCTATACACCCTATACAACATTATTTTTAGTTTATGTGAAACCTCAATGTAGTTTCTTCAGAATCAGTAGCTGAATCGATTCCAATCATTTTTACACCATGTTATATTTTTTCCTAAAAAATTTAAAAAAGGTCAAAAGTTGGACACCACCGACACTAAGTACAGCAACGGTCAGGGCAGGTCATAGCGGGCATTAGGCGCCAGCGCACAGCTAGGACGTCTTTCGGCTGAAATGATGATGATGGCACAGCTAGGTGCAGGAGCAAAACAACCCCTCAGTCGCCCGGATGATCCGGTGACCACGTATTTGTGCGGACAACTACGTAACATAACAAGCTCATATCTTTGTAATTTTTCATGGTACAGTTCTGAAATTTTGTACATAGATTCTTTACATAAAATACTAGACACGCGTTTAGGGTTTCGCATATACTAAAACTAATATTGTATCCCTTTAACAGTTCAGTTTAGGAGGTCAAATGGATCGCATTAAGACCTCTTGGTAAGTCCTTTGACCTCCACAACCCAAAAAATGGGTAACACGAAACCTCTTAGCAAGACTACCATCACGTTTTCTGGCTTCTGACTAACCATAACGACTGTCAAAGGTCTACTAATGACAGCTGGGACCAACGGTTTAACTGACGACCTCGGTAAGTATTGATTAACCTTGGAGGTCGAGCCGTACGATTGTGATGACTTTAACCACGAGATTGAGACTAAGATTATGAGTTCAACAATTTTAAAAATATGGGAATTGCACCTCAGCTGTTCTTGCTTCTTCTGTGTGATCTGGTTTCTGCGAGTTTGGAGTCCTCGGTGGGACATGGCTGCATTCCAACCAGCCCACGTCTTTCCAAAAGCAGACGAGTACTTTCAATTTGCTCTTAGCATCTATGAGTTAATTCGGTGCTCCCAAGGTTCGTGTTCTTATTTCACTGACGGCTGTGCACTCGAGAAGCACATGCGCAACAGTTTCCTTCGACTCCATGCACTCCATGCATACTCTGCACAGACGACTATCTGTGAAGAAGTTTTTATTCAGTGAGCTGTGTCCGGTGATGGTTCCCGCAACCAGGTGCAGGCTGCCTCTGTTGAGTCGCAGAAGGTTAGGGTTCTGTTTAAGTGTGGCATTTTTATTTTTCTTGCTATATCGTATGTTCAAAATAAAATAAATAGTGCGGCATGGCTTCTTTGGCTTGTTTGTAGCCTGATGCCAGGAACCAACATCTTCCTGCTGGTTAGCCAGATGTTTTAATAGCTAAAACGCCGAATTCGTTTTACACCAAAAAAATCATTTTTAGACTTAATATTCTGATCAGCAAAGACAACTCTATTCAAACTTTTTAAATGATCCACCATTACCTAGATTGTGTAAAAAGTTGCAAGTAAGCTTTAAATATAGTAGAAACTGTGTATGCAAACAACTATTCGTAGTGTAATCGTGTGAAATTCCTCACAAATGTCTTCTTTTTTCTTTATGTACGATATTCTTCATTGATGGTAAATCTCGTGGGAATACGAAGCGCCGTTATTAGGCCTAGAGTATTGTGAGTCATCGGGTCACATTGATATTAACACGTTCAGCGGGGTTTTGCATTCTTAGGTTCATGCTTACACTGACACGTGATGTTGGAGATAAAGAATATGTTGAAGACCTTTTTTGAGGTAAGAAATCATCTAATAACTTCTCACACTCTAGGGCGGAGTGTGAGTGAGGGTCAGACTTTTACTGACTAAAACCACACCTAGATATGTTCCTTCAGTTGGCTTGCATTCTAGAACCACTGGTTTCCCTTTCATAAAACGACCCATGGCCCCAGTAGACTTCGGCCCTGCTGGGCCCCTACTTTTTTGCTGAAATCTTTTAAAAGGCGTGCGTGAAACACTACGCACCGTTTTCGTTGACTTGGCCCATTACCCATTTCTCGTCGTCCGCAAGCCCACGCCTACGGTGACTAGGTGTCGGGGTCGGCGTCCCGGTAAGTGGAAAAGGATGTGTTTTGAGATTACAGCGTTGATAAGTCAGCACAGAAGATACTATAGTAGTGCGTGTGCAAACACAGGTGCACATTCTATTCCTTTACTCTCATTGTCCGAGAAAAATCCGACACGACCGGGGAGATCAGGCGCATGGGGGTATGATGGGACACCACCAACTTCCAAACTCCGGGCAGCTCGAGAGTAATTTCTAATGAAAAAACCCAATGGCACTGTTGGCTCAATCTAGGAATTGATCCAGGATCCCGCCCTCAGTAGTATTATGAGACCAATGAGGTAGTGAAATCACTAAGATCTCAAAGGCTCTTCCAAAGTCATAGAAATAGCTGTCCCCCGCGGTTCTACTTCGCTCCCGTGTGTCTTAATTTGATGTTATACAACATAATATGAATGTTTAAGTGAATTTAATAATTAAAAAAAAAATATTTAATCATAATAATCAATTCATGGATTTAATTGGATATTTTTAAATTGAGTTTTTGTAATAAAATTAATTATGTTAATTTTGAATGTTATGGTTAGAATTAATTAATTATTAAATTTTACGATTGTGAATTATTGTTTTTATTTGGCAAGAAATAAAAGGCTTTTTATTTTATTTATTACACAACATATAGCCTTCCTTGATAAATGGGCTGTCCAAAAATAAAATATTTTTTTTATATTTATTTATTATATACTTGATTGTACATCCATTTACAAATACAAAAAAAAAGAAATTAAAACACATACATACAATGGGCGGCCTTATCGCATTCCGCGATCTCTTCCAGGCAACCTGGAATGGACAGTAATTGCCTGGACAAGAAATGGGGCTGTCATTGGTGTGACAAAACCAGTATTATACATAATTATTTATATTATAATACACAGATATATAAATATGCTATATAATAGATACTTATTTAATTAATGGAGAAGAATATTGTTTTTATTTAACTAAGTTGAATAATTGATTTTTTAGCTAATTGTATTATTATAAAAATTTCATTCAATTTTTGAACTGAACTGAAGACTCCTACCTAATTAGTATTTATAATTGAAGAATTGTATTATTTTAATTAATTGTATTGAATTTTAGTAGATTGATTGTATAATTGTTATTTTGATTGAATATTGTATTTAATGGTAAATATTGTTATTTAATAATTGATTAATTAAAAGTTTCAGCTTTGTAAGTCCACATCTTCAGGTGGCACAATAGATGTGCCAATCAGATGATTCAAAGAACAAACACAAATTTTAGCTGGCAAATAGAACTGTGTTTCAGACAATATTAGGTACAACTTGTTTCAGAATATTAATACTTAAAATTATTAAAACAATTAATAGCTAAGCCAAACATCAAAAATGTATCAGTTTTCTTGGATCTTTGTTAGCAAAGTTTAATGAGATCGTACCAGCAGAAACTGTAGAGCACATCTGATAAATGTATCTTTGACTAGTACTTAGCAAATTGATATTTAGATCTGGTAATTCTGTCCTAATAGGTTCGAATGCCTCGTATTTTCAAGCCGAGACACTCCTCAAGCTTTCATCACATCATCGCTTACCATCAAGTGAGATGGCCAAATGCTAGCCTATCATTTATAAAAAAAGCTCTATCCAGAAAAACATTAAGGCTGATCGTAGAACTATCAATTAGGTAACAAGTGGTGAAGTGGTAATTCATGTGCATGTTACAAACACAGAAACCTTTGCAAAGGTCGTTTCAGTTGCATTTCTAGTAAAAGAACAGCTCTATTTTTGTATTCCGTGTTCACAGCAGTGCCATCACATCCAATTGCTACCAAATAAGAACGAAATTCGAATTTCTTTTCAAGAAACTCCAGTATATTCTGCAATCCCCGAATCATTAAAAAAAAATGACCGATGTACTCAGAATCTGGTCCTGATATAATTATGTTCTTGTCAATGGGTAACATATTGCACCATAAATCTTTCCGTGTTATACTGATTTCGAAAAAAAAAACAACAACATCACTCACAACAACAACTCTTTTTTGCATATTTTTTGATAGAGTGGCAACAGAAATACATCATCTAAATGTTAACGGAGCATCGGGCGAATGAATGGTTAAAATAGTACTTTTATTTTACACTTTATAATAAAGATTTGTTTATATGTTTAGTACATTTTATTTTATTCTTTTATTATCTTATCCGTCTCTGTCTTCCGTGAGTGTGTCCGTGGCATCACCAGGCCCTATCAGAATACCAGCGTTGCGTTATTTTACTTTTTTGTTAAATATCGCAGCATATGCTGAGATAGGAGCCTTTTTGGCCTCGCACAGGCCTTTTATTTTATCTTTTAATATTGTTTTCTTTTATTATATTTTAAGTTAAGTATTTATAGATTAAGTAGTTATTTTTTATTTTATTGTTGTTTGTCCTGTGCGAGTCTCAAATAAATGTTTTCTTTCTTTCTTTCATCTGTGAAAATTTCAACTGTCTAGCTATCACAGGTTATGAGATTCAGCCTGGTAACAAACAGACGGATAGTGAAGTCACGTTTTTAACCTTTGGGTACGGAACGTTAAAAAATAGTTTGAAAAATGAACATACACTAATATGCTATAAGTACAATTACATAGAAGAAAGATGATGATGATGATGATGAAGGAAAGGGATGAGCATACCCTTAAAAAAATGTTATTAAAGACTTATTAGTTAATGTTACATAGGTTTACAAATTAATAAATGCATATGAATATGACTGGCCTGTTGGTCTAGTGGTTATATATAGTGGCCCTGACTGCTATGCCGGAGGTCGTGGGTTCGATTCCCACCCAGAATAATGTTTGCGTAATAATGCTTGCATAAGCACGATCATTTGTTCTGTGTCTGAGTGTAATTTATCTATAATATGTATGTATTTAGAAATATATAAATATGTTTATCAGTTGTCTAGTACTCATAACACAAGCTCTGCTTAGCTTGGGACTAGACGGCCGGCGTTTTGTGATAGTTGTGAAATATTAATATTATATTATTTATAATATCTCAAGGAAATGGGTTGCATTTTTAATCATTCCATCAATCTTTCTTAGTTTCCCCAGCCATTGAATGATAGTTGGAACTTACTACCTCTATTCTCGTCCGATCTAATCACTTAACCGTCTTGTCAGCTAACAAACAACACACTTAGTGACTGAGTCACTTCTGGTCTGTTTCAGCAGTTTCCCTAAAATAATCTTTATAGCCTAGCTAGTAGACAAATAGATTGGTCAAGGCGAGCACACTAAAATGTCTTTGTCACGATGTAAAAGCTAAGTCAAGTCAGCCTATCGGTATTTTACAGGTTGCATTTTGGAGAGTGTGCGCGGGAATTGCATGACTTGATTCCGCCATCTCCTTTCTACCATCGGACAACCCGACGTACGGCGAGTATCCACCCTTACGTTGTTGAAACTTCAACGGTCCGGACTAAGCGTTTCGCTTCGTCGTTTATACCGCGTACATCGAAGGACTGGAACAATTTACCTGCTGCGGTCTTCCCGTCCAACTATAATTTAGGTGTCTTCAAGGCTAGAGTGAATAGGCTCTTAATAAACTAGTGCGCCTCACCATCAATGATTGCATCGCTGCTTACCATCAGGTGGGATCGCAGTCAAGCACTGGTTTATATGAATTAAAAAAAAAAGTCCGATTAAATATTGCTTGTTTTGAAGTAAACATGCTTCAGGTTTTTTTTTTTTAATTGGGCGGAGCGGGAAGGCGTGTCAAACTTTTACTGACTAAAACCCACTCCTATGTTCCTTCTTTGCCTTCACTCCAGGGCCCTGGGGTTCTCTTTCGCACAATGACATCTCCTTGAGGCGCGCGTGGAACACTACGCGCCGTCGACGACTCGGGCTCTGTCGGACGGTTACCGGACGGTCGGGCGGCGAGCAAACAAGCTTCAAGTTTACCCGTCAGTGAACGTTCTATAGAGTTAGTTTTCTTATAGGGTAGCTACAGAGCTACCAAGGCTAAAACTAGGCAGAATTGTTTGTTGGAACACGCTAATCTCAACTGTATTTTTTGACCTTTTTGTAAAGGTTTTTTCCAACTATGTCAGGATCTGGAAGCCGATCCTGACAAAACTGAATGCCGTTAGATATTAGTATTTTACATGAAGCGACTACTCACCTATCTGACCTCTACAACCCAATAATTGGAAGACACGATACTCCTTACCCCTTTTTAATATTAGAGCAACGCCGTGTCCTCGTGGGGGCGATCGTCGGCGGCGATCTCTCGCGCCGGGCCTTGGTACAGGCCATGGTCCGGAGCGAGGAGGAAGTAGCAGGCGGTCGCCTCCTTCTGCGAAGCAGTAATGTTAGCAAAGGAGGAGGCCGCACGCGTGAGGCAACGGTCCTCACGCCCCGACCGCCGCCAGGATAATAATAATTACAAAGCTTTATTGGTTTCCGTGCTAATTACGATCTGATAGTTAAAAAAAATAGAAAATAAAAACAAATAATTATATTATTAAAGTAATTTGTACGGAGCTTTTGAGTAAAAACGTCCTCTAAATGAATGCCAGTCATTTTTATTGCTGGTTGTATTAAGCCAGCTTAGACCTGCAAAAAAAAACTAACCAATAAGGTAATACGTAAATACACACTATAGAATAGACACTCAAATGAAAAAAAAATTATACACGAATATACTAAAACAATATTGGCTGAATAGAGCAGTGGTGGCCGAGTGGTAACGGCACCGACTTGCGAGTTGTAGGTCACAGGATCAAACCCAGCCAGGCGCATTACTTTGTGTAATTTATGTCATCACCACTGCTCTCAAAACGGTGAAGGAAAACATCGTGAGCAAACCGACATGTCCTATAGAATCAAAAAATTCGAAGACATGTGCGCCGTGCACCCGCGTGGTGGATTACGGCCCATTCCCTCTCCTAGAGAGGAGGCCTGAGTCCCAGCAGTGGAAACATTAAAAGGCTGATTATGCTTATGCTTATGCTAATTGGTACGAATAGAACATTATGTCTTGATTAATGTTTGTTAATAAGCAGCTCTTACTTTGTTTATCGATGCAATATTCCGATACACATGAACGCAAGTTTGATTAGGAAGCATTAGTCACGCTCTATCTAACACCGGTTTTGAGATTAAATCCGATAGAATCGTAAGCGATAGCATTTCTCGAGTTTCTAAAAATGTATCATCAATATTTTAGTAGGTTTTTTTTTTGCTGAATAAATATAGCACGACTAGCTTCTACCAGCGGCTCTGCCCGTGTGAAAACCGATTTCTCCATACAAACTTTGGACCCGTGTTTATTTATTTGTTTTATAGATAAAAGATATACACTAATGTAAAAAATCATTATTAGGAATAGGTACAATCTACAACTATATGCGATAATGCGAAAAAATCTTTAAAATTTTTAATTATTTCCAGTCCTCACAATACCGACATTAAAAATGTTTTTAATTTAGAATAAACTAGGTTTTTCCCGCGGCTGCGCGCGCACATAAAATACACCCTATGTCACTCAGAAATAAAGCACCTTTCAATCGGTGAAAAATTTTAGCAATCGGACCAGTACTTTCAGAGATTTCCTCTTTATATTATTAGTGTAGATTAAATTTTATTAATTACAAAAAGTACCTGAGGATGGAGGACGCCACCAAGGCCAACCTGGGAAGAGGTAGCGAGATGACCTAGACACCTACAAAGGCTGGTTCTAGGTGGCTCGAGAAAAGAATACCTGGACGAAGTTGTGGGAGGCCTTTGCCCAGCTGCTGTAGGCCCAGTGCGGGTTGGTGGATGTCACGTCTTCGAATTTTTAGTTCTAGGACATACCGGTTTTCTCATGATGTTTTCCTTCACCGTTTTGAGAGCAGTGGTGATGAAATAAATTACACAAAGTAATGCGCCTGACTGGGTTTGAACCCGCAACCTACAACTCGTAAATCGGGGCCGTTACCACTCGGCCACCACTACTCTGTAGGAAAGTATACTTAGACTAAATAATAAAATATATATATATAAAAATATAGGCACACAAAATAAAACAATCCCGCAGCCCTAGCTGGCATCGCCCCTAGTAGGCCCCGTCCATTTTGCTGACATTTGAGGCACACATAACACTCAACACGCCAAAACCCTAATTTATTTTTTTCCCTTCACGTTAGAAGGTAAGAAACTGCCAACGAATCGCAAAGTGTGGGATCTGAACACTGAAATAGCTGAAACTTTATTTCCGCGAATTTCCACTTCTCGTATGAGCTGAAAAATTACGTTCCATCTACGAGTATCTAGCCGAGGAATATTGTCCCGAATGGAAGTGCGATTGACATTTTTATTAGATTGCTTATCTTTGAGGCTAAAGGGAAAAAAGTCATCATCAGCATAGTTTTTGTGGTTCCGTACTCAAAGGGATTTTTTTTTCGGTGCGAAAATCATCTAATGACATCCCCCGCTCTTGGGCGGAGCGGGAGATAGTGTCAGACTATTACTGTCTAAAAACCCACTCCCGTTTCTTCGTTGCCTTTCGTACTAAGGCCGAGTCTTCCTTTCAGAATCAGACCCTTGGCCCCAGTAGGCTTCGACCCAGCTGGGCCCCTACAGTTGCTGACATCTCCTTGAGGCGCGCGTGGAACAGCACGCGCCGTCAACGACTTGGGCTCTGTCCTGACGGTTACCGGACGGTCAGAGTTGAGGTGTGAGGACCGTTGCCTCACGCGATCGGCCGCCTCCTTTGCTAGCATTACTGCTTCGCAGAAGGAGGCGTCCGCCTGCCACTCCTCCTCGCTCCGGACCATGGCCTGTACCAAGGCCCAGCGCGAGAGATCACCGCCGCCGATCGCCCCCACGAGGACACGGCGTTGCTCTGCCCAAGCGGGGCATACCTCCACCGTGTGCTCCACCGTGTCCTCTGGTCGGTCCACACAGTGTTGACACCCGGGTCCGTACTCAAAGGGTAAAACGGGAACCTATTACTAAGACTCCGCTGTCCGTCTATTTGTCTGTCTGTCCGTATATCACCAGGCTGTATCTTATGAACCGTGATAATTAGTTAAAATGATGATGATGCATTTCTGTTGCCGTTATAACAACAAATACTATAAAACAGAATCAAATAAATATTTAAGGGGGCTCCCATACAACAAACGTGTTTTTTTTTGCCGTTTTTTTGCTACGGACGGTACGGAACCCTTCGTGCGCGAGTCCGACTCGCACTTGACCGGTTTTTTTTATCCAACTTGAAGATACTACTTGGTTTTTGTTTTTAGATATACAACATGTAACTGGGCAATGCACACTCTTATACACCGCAATTAGAAAATTGAATTACAATAATAATTCAAGCACTGAAATATTATGCACTTATGTGATATTTTGAAGAGGAGTGGCAGGCAGTAACCTCCTTCTGCGAAGCAGTAATGTTAGAAAAGGAGGAGCCCGCACGTGCACGCGCTAGGGAGCGGCCCTCACGCCCCGCCGCCGGGATCCCGATCCCGATTTCCGGCCACCGTAGGCGCGGGCTTGCGGACGGCGAGCAATGGGTAGCTCGCCGTCCGACCGTGCGGTAACCGACCGGACCGAGCCCAAGTCGTCGCCGGCGCGCACTGTTCCACGCGCGCCCCAAGGAGATGTCAGCAAACCGTAGGGGCCCAGCAGGGTCAAAGCCTACTTGGGCCAAGGGTCTGCTTCTGAAAGGAAGACTCGGCTCAAAAGGCAACGAAGGAACAGGAGTGGGTTTTTAGTCAGTTTTTTTTTAGGTGGGAAAATCATCTTATGACAAATCCCGCTCTTGGGCGGTGCTGGAGATAGTGTCAGACTTTTACTGACTAAAAACCCACTCCTGTTCCTTCTTTGCCTTCGTCCCAGGGCCCCGGGTTTCACTTTCACACTACCCGTGGCCCCAGTAGAAAAAATCTATAATAATAATTATTCATTAATTAATTTTATTATAATTTTATTTTTTTCACAGCTCCAAGAAACAGCAGACCTGAGTACCTATATGGTTTTAATTTCAACTCGATACCTCCACGTGGTCTCGAGATAAAGGGTCTTGACATACAGACAGACAGACAGACGGATGGACAACAACGTGATCCTATAATGGTTCCGTTTTTTCTTTTAGAGGTACGGAACCCTAAAGATAAATAAAAAAAGCTTCAATTGCTCAATCAATATAAACCTTACAACAATTTCTTTCCACTGTCAGCGCATCACTTTGTGACTGTCGGTTACATATTTATTATCTCCTCAGTACATCTGTTCAAAGTATTCACCGCGTACCGGTCTCTTCATGCATTATCGTACGACATTTTGAATGAGACAAAAAGAGGAGCAGTTTTGATGCAGGTTTTTCTGGGTCAGTGTGGTTTGGCAGGTGTAGTGACATGCTGCTGGCTGGAATACGTTCTTGTATGAATTTAATTAGAGATTTAACACTGGGATAATATTGTCAAATCGACGGGTGCAAAGGGAAAAAAGTTATCAGTTTTTTTTTCTGATAATTGCAGTAACTTATAGAAATATAGCAAATCTTCTATGGAAAAGTGGAAAAATTAAGGTGATATCTGTTCGAACTTTTTTTATCATATTGTAGATAAAAAAAGTTCAAGTTCTAATACATATCGCCTTAGTTAAAAAAAGAAAGAAAAAACGTTTATTCGTACCTCTATACCTACAGTAGAATTAAGTATGAAAAAATATTTTTTTAAATCTGTGCAAGGCCAAAAAGGCGCCTAACTCAGTATATGCTGCGATAGATAAATAACGCAGCGCTGGTATTCTGTTAGGGAAAAGGAAAAGTTAAAATATCCTAATCATATTGTAGATTAGCATATTTTTAGTATGTTACTGCAATTAATAAAAATAAAAAATAATTTTTGGTAACTTTGCGGCCATCGAAAGGTACTTGCCAACATTTTTTTTTCGCGGTAAAACAAGTCGTATATATTTTACTAGGAGTTTTTTCTCCACTCCCCTCCATCAAAAGAACCGTAATATTCCAATATCTTTACGAAACAGTAACAAATTTAAAAATAATTAATCATTCAAATTCTCGGCTGAACGATTCTAACAGTAACACCACAGCTAGTAGATTACACATTAACCCATCGAACCATATCTGGAACGAGCATAATCCGAGATAACGACTGTTTCGTGGTCACAAGCGTGACTGCTGAGCGTTGGGTCTTGGGTACGACCCCTGGATCAGGTAAAAACTGTTAAATAATAATTTATTTCATAAACTGACAACAAAGATCTATCAGGTTAGTAAATATTCTCCTATGTTAGTACCTAATTATAAATTGCGACAATGTACTTTCCACCAATGCCCTTACAAGCGGGCTATTTTGCTTTCCGGCCACAACACATAGAATGTTGTTGGGGATGCCACGGAGTTTTTTCAGCAGTGAGGCCACTTTCTTTTGAAGTAAAGCGTCAAAACTGTCAGTGCAACCCTCAACAAACATTGTTGACGCGCTACAGAACCGAGGCAGTCACAAAAGCGCCCTAATTGCATTGTTGTACTGGATGCACAGAGCGTTGTAGGACTTTTGGGTGTAATTAAACCACAGGCCTCCCGAGTATAGTGACGGGCAATATGCTTTAAAAAGCATCACCTTGACTGCGGTTGTACATCGGGAGAACCGGCGAGCCAGCATATTAGAAAAATGGTTTCCCATTAAAAGTTACTCTGTAACAGCCTGCCCCCCTAGCCAAGTCACAAACGATAAACGTAAACTCTCAGTAGTCTTTAATAGATTTTCAACTTTATGTTATTGGATATAAAGTTGAAAATCTATTGAAGATTGCATAGTGTTTTCGTTCGTTCCGGTCGCTAACGCTCAGTAGTCTTTAATAGATTTTCAACTTTATGCTCTTAGGTATAAAGTTGAAAATTATTGGAGATTACTAAGCGTTCACGTTTATCGTTTGCAACTTGGCTAGGGGGGCTGGAGAGAAATTGGTAGTGTGACACTCCTGTTTCTGGGAAAGCATGTGAAGCCGTTGGTTACGTGGGAAATCATCAAATAACTTCTCCTGCTCTGAGTCGTTACCCTTTTTTGCAAGGGCTGTGGTAAGTCCTTCCAATAATTCGAAGCCTTTGCAAGTGTCGGCCCTAAATGGTCTCAATTTTGCTGACATCTCTAAGAGGCGCGTGTAAAACAACGCGCCGTCGCGTCGACCTGAACCAACCCCCTAGCCAAGTCACAAACGATAAACGTAAACTCTCAGTAGTCTTTAATAGATTTTCAACTTTATGTTATTGGATATAAAGTTGAAAATCTATTGAAGATTACATAGTGATTTCGTTCGTTCCGGTCGCTAACGCTCAGTAGTCTTTAATAAATTTTCAACTTTATGCTCTTAGGTATAAAGTTGAAAATCTATTGGAGATTACTGAGCGTTCACGTTTATCGTTTGCAACTTGGCTAGGGGGGCTGCGCCTAAGGACCTACCACAATCTTTTAACGCGATCCATTTTAAGACCTAAACTTAACTCTTGTACCCTATAGCTCCATCCCTCTCTCTCGCTCGCACCAATGACATTTTGACACATCATAGTAAGAGCCGATCGGATTGTGAGAGTGAATGCAGAGTGCACTTGTGTGTAGTCATCATCGTCATTTCAGCCGAAAGACGTTCACTATTGGACATAGGCCTCCCCCAAGTGTTGCCACAATGACCGGTCCTGTGCGTCTCGCATCCACTGGATTCCCGCGACCCTCACCAGGTCATCGGTCCATCTTGTGGGAGGCCTTTCAACGCTGCGTCTTCCGTTACGTGGTCGCCATTCCAGAACCTTTCGTCCCCATCGACCATCTGTTCTGCGAGCAAGAACTTCTGTTCTGTTGTGTGTAGAGCACTTTAATATCTACTGATATTCGTTAAGGTTAGCCATCATGATCGAAAATTTGGTAAGTTTAATTTTTCTGATAAATATTGTCATTTTTAAGAATATGTGGTGAAACTAGAAAAAAAAATTAAGCTACAATGTAAACGAACTGTTAATTTGTTCATTTCATTTACACAATTTAGAAACATCGTCTATAATTGTGGTTTCTGAACAGACTGAATTTCTTAAAATTACACACATATAATGGAATAGCTGCAATGAGATCTAGAGTGACGAACACCTACCACTACACATAATTAAACAAATAGACTGTTTTAAATGAATTTGAGTCTATATGTCTTTATCTGAAGGTCTATATTAACAAGATACATTTATCTGGTCCCTAGTACAGACAAATTTAGTTTTGTATAAAATTTTTAGTGCCTAATATTAATTGGCTTAAAGGCGTATTCCAAAATGAGTGATTTTATTTAAATGGAATGGAATTGCTGTGGGATGATTCGAAAGAGACACTGCGGTCTTGGAACGCAAAGGGCAAATGAAAGTACAGGGTGGGTTTTAGTTAGACACTTCCTTTCATTTCACCTAAAGATAGGGAGAAATCATTAATTTGATAAGGTCCTAAAAAAGGGCATTATAGTTTACTAGAGGTCCCGACATACGTTCGGTTGTCCCACGCTTTTCTTCAAAAAAAAAATTGAGAGCTCGATTACAGTGCCGGTACCAGGTTCAATTATATGTTCAAACCATCCTCCCACCCACTCACTTAAATCTACGGACAAAATTTCATCCAAATCGGTCAAACTATTTAAGAGGAGTTAAGTGACAAACGCACGTATAGAAATATAATAATCGAGATCGGGATCCCAGCGGCTAGGGCGTGAGAGCCGTTCCCTCGCGCGTGCGGCTGCCTTCATTGCTAGTATTACTGCTTCGCAGAAGGGGGCGACCGCCTGCCATTCCTCCTCGCTCCGGATCATGGCCTGTACCAGGGCCCGACGCGAGATGTCATTGCCGCCGATCGCCTCCAAGAAGACACAGCGGTGCTCTGCCCAAGCGGGGCACACCTCTACCGTATGCTTCACCGTATCCTCCGGGCATTGCTTTTTAAATATTATTGTGTTTATTTATGTTAGTTAATGTGTATAGTTAACATTTTTATTTTATTCTGTAGTTTGTCCTGTGCGAGTCTCAAATGAATGTTTATCTTTCTTTCTTATTTCTTTCTGAAACATAAAAACATGTACTATATTACCTTAATTGCGAAATGTAAGTCGAATATGTACCACGGGTCGTTTCCCGTTTTTCCCTCAAGGCCATCCAAGCAAAAACACCGTAAGCTGTAAATGACGTCAAAGTAGGTTTTATGTAAGACGCATTACTCTTCGAAGCCATTCGAAGGTATTTTAGCTTCCAGAAGTGACTTGCTCCCATCTTCCTTATTTTTCGCAATATCCATATATCAAACCTCGTGGGCATACCTACCTAAAAACTACTCTCTAAAAGATACATTGATACATATATATAGATTACTAGCTGTTACCCGCGACTTTGTCTGCGTCAAGTTAGTAAAAATGCACAAACGTAATTAATAATTCTGTGCTTGTGATTCGTGCTAAAAACATCTAATTCAAATAACGGAAATTAATTTCAGTAAATATATTATGTAAAATGTATTTCTTATGTCCAGATATATAATTTATTTTATTTATTTGGCTCACCAGTAATAGAATACTCGTTCATGATATACATCAAACAAATTACTTATCATCATCAATAAACAGAAACAGACATGTTGAGGTCGAAGTAGTTGATAAACTGTGGTTCTGCCTACCCCTAAAAGGAAAAGGTGATAGTTTAAGTTTGTTTTTGGTTTATTCTATGATGAAACAACGCTGTATGATTTTAATATGATTGGTTCATTATAATAGACTAAAAGTGTATTAAACCGTTGTTTTCTTTTAACAACACTAAATAAATGTTATTTAACGTAGGCTATAAAAAAAGTGGATAAAGTAGTTTTCAAAATGTTAAATGTTGCTAAAATGTATAAAGAGTCTGTACGGATCTTGTTCTGAGGTCAATACCCACAGTTTTTAGTGTCTGCACGTTTTACTTTTAGGAAGAAAATCATCAAATACCTTCCCCCGCTCTGGGTAAAGCGAGAGTTTGTGCCAGACTTTTACAGACTGAAACCGACCTGTGTTCCTTTAATTGCCCTTAGTGTTCTAGAGCTACGGTAACTTGCACGCGGCGACAAATCTTCCTTCTTTGAGGAAAAGAGAGGACGCTGTGGTGTCTTTCTAAAGACACCACAGCGTCCTCTCTTTTCGCCTGACGAAGATCTCTAGGGCCAATGCCTGCTAGAGCTATGAGATTTTTCGAAAGAATTACCTCCCATAAGAATTTGCCTCGATGATATTTCTCTGCAGACTTTTAGCCGGGTCCGTTATGCAACTTTGGTGGAGGTGAATTTCGAAGGATCATAATCGGCTTCAGCCCATCTTCAGCTGGATAACGTGCACTGTGTACAGTAGTGGACTATCCACTACTGCTAGCGATTATTAAAATACTACAGAGTAACCTACGATGTCATCTTGCTCCACAACTGTACTTATAAAGAATTTGTGAAAAAAATTGATGCAGTTTGATGTTGACTTACATCACGTCGAATTTGAAACAGAAACCTCTCGAAACACCCTAATACCCCCTCATTACTCCGTGTTTGTGACTCCACAAAACTATAAAATGACAGCGAACAAATGTCGCAACCAATTGGGGCTGTGACTGACTCTGGCATCCGTCAGAATGTTGTCCCAGTGTTGATCACCACTCACTGACCACTCTTAAGGAGGTAACGTCCAGTTGTCGACTTAAGGCTGCAAGTAATGTAGGATACATCATACGTAATCAAACTATCTTCAGGAACGCAAACCACGTCGGGGCCTTGTGTGAAATATGTCTTCATGGGTTTTTCATGAAATTCTTAATGATCTTCAATTTTTGGAATCTTTGAAATTAGGTACTTGTTCCAAACAGTAGGTTGTGGTCAAGTCCGAGGGAGAGACTACTTGAAGTACTGGTAACCTTCACGAACTGCTCAAGAAGCATCTTTCTGTGATTAAGTACCTACCTATATTTGCTGGTTTTTTGGGGGTCCTTCCGAAACATCTACGTTCGATGAAGACCTGCGTCAGGCGGAAAGAGAGCCTTTTTAGACTTTCCTCAAAGAAGGTATTTGCTGCCGCAATCGTGCCGTGCAAGTTACCATAGCCCTGGAACGCTAAGGGTAAATAAAGGAACACAGGTGGGTTTCAGTCAGTAAAAGTCTGGTACTACCTCTCGCTTTACCCAGAGCGGGGGAAGGTATTTGATGATTTCTTACCTAAAAGCAAAAGGTGCACACACTAAAAACTGTGGGTTCGACCTCAGTATCAATTCCGTGACTCAGACTATTTATACATTTTGGCAACTGAAAACTACTTTATCCACTTTTTTTGATAGCCTACGTTAAATAACATTTATTTAGTGTTGTAAAAGAGATAATTCTACGGTATAATATACTTTTAGTATATCTAATGAACCAATAATTTTAAAATCATACAGCGTTGTTTTATCATAACATAAACCAGAAAGAAACATACATAAAACCCACTCCTGTTCCTTCTTTGCCATTGTTCCAGGGCCCCGGGAATCTCTTTCGTATCACCCATGGCCCCAATAGGCTTCGACCTTGCTGGGCCCCTACGGTTGCTGACACCTCCTTGAGGCGCGCGTGGAACACTACGCGCCGTCAACGACTTGGGCTCGGTCCGGACGGTTACCGGACGGACGGACGGTGAGCTACCCATTGCTCGCCGTCCACAAGCCCGCGCCTACGGTGGCCGGAAATCGAGATCGGAACCCCTCGGTTCGGATCGGCTGGGTCGCGAGGGTTATTGTCTCGCGCGTGCGGCCGCCTGCTTGCTAGCATTACTGCTTCGCAGAAGGAGGCGACCGCGCCCAAGGCCCACCGCGCTTAACACTATTACAAATCTTGTTATGATAAAATGACTGGACCTAACTGCGGTTTATTTTCGTAAATATTTTTGGCATTTACGAAGCAGTTAATTAGAATTCAATAATTTTTATAAATAGGTCTAGAAACATTTGCTGATTTCGTGATAACGCCATCTATTGCTGAAAAGCTTAACCTTACCTTTATCACACACTGAGGCTCTACCACGAGCTCATAACGTGATCCATTTTACGACCTAAACCGGACTGTTAAAGGGATGGAGCTATATAGGGTGTATAGCTCCATCACTCTTTTTCGCTCGTACGTCTGACATTTTGACATTATCATGGTAAGGCCCCTGGCCACCTACCGAGCGATAGTTAAATAGTTTGACAAATTTAATTCGTGTGTTTGCTATTCAAAGCCAGATGGCGTCACTGAGTCATAGGATGACAGTTTTTCTAAGACATTTTTTCTGATAGCCGCTCTATTGTATCTCTATAGATCTCTTTGTAGACGTTTGAATGCATAACCGCTGGATTTCTGTCTTGTATAGTGAAGGTCAGTATAATCTGCCAAACTGCTTCGAAAGTGCTGATGTAGAAACCAGACTGTCGATAAAAATAATAGTAAGAACGCAAAAATATGTAAAAATTTCTTGTTTGCAGTAAAATAAAACAAAACTATCACAAAAAATAAACTGAGTTTTGAACCACTATCCCCTTACGTGCCGATCTAATCCAGACACGACTGCACTACGGTGTTCGTTGACTTTTGTGTAAAATAGGTGTTCTTATATAAACGTCATCATTGTCTGCTTAACCCTTTGTCGATGATAGCGTGATGATTTTCATCTCAGATATTAAATTTGTAGCTAAATGAAAAAAAGAAATATTATTTTCGTTTTTCCACTTAGATTTTATTACATGTTTGATTACTTTTTACAAAAATATGGAGTAAAAATGTCTAAGATGTATTAAAAATATGCTAAAAGTCCTATTATTATTGTAATCGAAGTAACATCGCATATTATATACAAAAAAGACGACAAAATACTCACAAAAATTATTACTATAACTGGGGATCGAAGTCACGGCAAATCGTTCAATAACGACATTTTGGAATATTGCTCACCCCCCATAGCAAATAGCGTGATAATTTATAGCCTATGTCCTTTCTCAAGCTCTATTCTATCTTTGTACCAAATTTCATCAAAATTGGTTCAGCGATATAAGCGTGAAAGCGTAACAGACAGACAGACAGACAGACAGACAGACAGACAGACAGAGTTACTTTCGCATTTATAATATTAGTATGGATACATTTCATATTTTTAAGAACTCTATGCATGAGCAGCCTGTATTGCCTGACAGTTGAAGTTATAAATATGAAAATCTACGCTACTTTGTTTGTTAGTCAATTCTCTAACTGCTGAACGGATTTGAATGAAACTTTTTGTAGCTCACGGGTAATTTTGACCCGGATTTGAATATAGCATACATCCCAGTAGTATTCCCTGAGTAAAATACCAGAAATTACGTAAGTAAACAACCGGGCTTTTATCTATTTCACTATATTTATACACACACAGGATCTGAATAAGATGATTTCATAATAGACGGATAAAGGTGCTTTTTTTTTTTTTTAGGTGGGAAAATCATCTTATGACAAATCCCGCTCTTGGGCGGAGCGTAAAATAGTGTCAGACTTTTACTGACTAAAAACCCACTCCTGTTCCTTCTTTGCCTTCGTCCCAGGGCCCCGGGTTTCACTTTCACACTACCCGTGGCCCCAGTAGGCTTCGACCCTGTTGGGCCCCTACGTTTTGCTGACATCTCCCTGAGGCGCGCGTGGAACAATACGCACCGTCGACGACTTGGGCTCGGTCCGGACGGTTACCGGACGATCGGACGGCGAGCCACCCATTGCTCGCCGTCCGCAAGCCCTCGCCTACGGTGGCCGGAAATCGGGATCGGAATCCCGGCGGCGGTTGGGGCGTGAGGACCGTTGCCTCACGCGATCGGCCGCCTCCTTTGCTAGCATTACTGTTTCGCAGAAGGAGGCGAAAGCCTGCCACTCCTCCTCGCTCCGGACCATGGCCTGTACCAAGGCCCGGCGCGAGAGATCGCCGCCGCCGATCGCCCCCACGAGGACACGGCGTTGCTCTGCCCAAGCGGGGCACACCTCCACCGTGTGCTCCACCGTGTCCTCCGGGCGGTCCGCACAGTGGCGACACCCGGGCGTCTCTTCCGCACGAATCCGGTGCAGGAACTTCCCGAACTTACCGTGTTCGGTGAGAACCTGCGTCATGCGGAAGGTGAGGACGCCGTGAGGTCTTTCCAACCACGCCTCAAAGAGGGGACTTACCGCCATAATTGTGGCGTGCTGCTTATTTCAAAACAAATTCCTTGTATCAGACATGTGAAACGAGAGATTAAAAGAAATGTAGACAATATGTGCAGAAACCAAAACAAGAAGAGTATTAAACGTACGGCGAGTATCCACCCTTACGTTGTTGAAACCTCTACGGTCCGGACTAAGCGTTTCGCCTCGTCGTTTATACCGCGTAAATCGAAGGACTGGAACAATTTGCCTGCTGAGGTCTTCCCATCCGATTATAATTTAGATGTCTTCAAGGCTAGAGTCGATATCCGTGGCTAGAGTGAATAGGCTCTTAATAAACTAGTGCACCTCATCATCAACGATTGCATCACTGCTTACCATCAGGTGGTATCGCGGTCAAGCACTAGTATAAAACAAATTAAAAAAAAAGTATGTGAGTGAGAGTGTGTGTTCTTAAATACTTATAAAACCATATCATTATACCTTATACAATACCATAAATGGATAATACGTCTAATATATAAATATTTCGTGATAAGGTGTTTGTAGTCGCACTCCTCCGAAACAGCTCGACCGATCTTAATGTTTTTTTTTTGTATATTTGGTAGGTATGAGTCGTAAAGTATTTATAAAATATAAAGTATATAGTAGTCGTAAAGTATTTTTCACCCTCTTACCCCTATTCTCCATTTTTTAATCGCGATGATGATATCATATAGGTATGGCAGAACTACGTTTGCAATAAAATTATCACAGTTGAGAGGAAAGGTACCTAGTGTTCTTTTCTTTTACTAAATTTTTGAAGAATGAAATCGATTTCAAATCTGTAATAGGCGGAAGTGCGCTCCTGCAATTAAGTATTAACTTAAGTAAGAAGTAAATTGGAACCTAGTAAGTACCCTTGATAAAGTAAAGGGAGCTCAATATCTTTAAAAACTTTTTAATAGCTATCCTTTTAAGATTAATTAGTAAGCAATTTATTTATTGTTTCAAAAGAAATCGACATTGAATTTATGTAATACTTTGATCAAATTAAAAACCAATTTCAACTTATTGTACTTCATTAATCATCATCTTCCTGCCTTTGTCCCGTGTTATTTGGGGTCGGCGGAACACGTTTTCTTCTTCCATTCTGTCCTGTCACTCGTCACACTATCACTAACTTCCTTTTCTTTCATATCACTCTTCACACAACCATCCAACTTTTCTTTGGTCTCCCTCTCCCTCTCCATCCATCCAGATGTATGCTCATAACTGTTTTGGTAACAAATTGTACTTCATTAATCTAGGCTACAAATATTTTTCAGTTGTATAGTTTATTTTAAAACTGAAATAAATAAGAAGAATTTTATTATAAGAGTGCATACTGGAGTAAGCATTCATTCAAAAAAACTGGGCAATTGCGAGTCGGGCTCGCAATCTGAGGGTTCCGTACAAATTTAATATGTAAACAGTTCAATTCCCGAATGAAGACTTGAAGATTTTTCCGAATCGCATTTTTTTTTGTTGTGACGTATCAACAAATTTACAGTTTTCAGAATTATTTCCATATCTGTGCTATAAGACGGTTCTTGTGGTTTGGACAAAGTATTATTGAGGGTTTCTGTTAGTAACTGCGGGACTGTGGACTGCAGAATTATTCGAAAGACTTACCGTGACCCTGGAAGGTAAAGAGAAACAAAGATGGATTTTAGTCTGTAAAAGTCTGTCTGTGTTTTTGCTCCACCCCAAATAGGAGAAGTTATTTGATGATTTGCTACCCTCAAATCAAAGCCTTTTTTAGGTGTGAAAATCATTTAATGACAATTCGCGCTCTTGGGTGGTGCGGCAGATAGTGTCAGACTTTTACTGACTAAAAAAACCCACCCTTGTTCCTTCGTTACCTTTCGTACCGGGGCCGAGTCTTTGGTATTTTTTGTATCAAATAGAACCGTCACCAATTAACTCTAATAAAATTAATAATGTAACAGTATTTACTTACAAATTCTCAAAAAATCCCATGTACAATCAATCTTCCAATAAAACACCAATTACAGGGCTTCTCCAATAAATAAAACATGCTTGTAATACCAACACTATTTGTTGGTCGGAAGCAGGAATGTCGGACCGATAATAACTCAGATCTTGTTCACCTTCCGTTACACATAGACTGAGGCGAATTCGTCGACATTGAGAGACTATTAATCAATGTTATAATAGTTTTATTATTAAGAGAATCGTTTGTCTTGGTATGAGCATGTAAAGACGAGGATTAAGACGCGTACTAAAATAAGTTATGAGTACACAGATGGATGGAGAGTGAGAGGAAGACCAAAGAAAGAATTGATTGATTGCGTGTGGAATGATATGAAACAAAAGAGAGTGATAGTGTAACGGTTAAAAGGACAGAATGGAAGAATAAACGTGTTGCGACAACTCTAAATCCCGCAAGTCCGAGCAAGTACTATCCAATAGTTTGATTGCAGGCTGTTGTATAGAAGAATAGATTAGATTAAACTTGATTGTATACCAAAAAAGTAACACAACTTATACATGCCACCTGACAGCTTTGGACTCGGTGGAAAAGTGTGCGGACAGGCTAATTGGTGGTCCAGATTTGTTTAAATCCAATCTTCAAAGCCTTGAGCACAGGCGTAGGGTAACCAGCCTTTCGGTGTTTTACAGGTTGCTTTTTGGAGAGTGTGCGCGGGAATTGCATGACTTGATTCCGCCATCTTCTTTCTACCATTGGACAACCCGACGTACGTTGTTGAAACCTCTACGGTCCGGAATAAGCGTTTCGCCTCGTCGTTTATACCACGTAATGTTGTGAAAATCCGTTAATTTCTACACATACGTAAACAATTTCTAGTCTATATTTATAGCGGATAATTTGCTTCGCATATTACACTCAGAGTAATTAACTGTCAACATTTGTTATTGGTCATTCTTGCTAACAACGTTGGAACTCGTGTATTTTGTTGAGACTTATGGCCAATATTTGAGCCAGCCTGCCTCGTTGGTCTCGCTGGGCTTGGGAGGGTGGCCTCAGGATCGTGGGCTCAGAAATGTGGGCTCGGG